>CM042964.1:18881398-20262648 GCA_023678885.1 Pogostemon cablin | reverse complement strand
CGTAAACCGTTAGGGTTGCATGCGTTTCTAAATCAGCGAAAGCAAGAAACATTACGTATTACCTTTCACCAGGGTATGTTGGAGAAGATGAAGAATTCTCACCGGCAGCATGCAGCCTCACCGTTTTGGACATAAATCTCCCATCTGATCTTGTATTTGAGTGATCTATGCGCCAAAATGATCCACTCTTCAGTGGCTTTCTAACGGTGTATTACACATTCAGTTCTGAGTTTCATACAATTTTATAAAAATCATGGAAGTTGACAAACAGCAGCAGCAAACAACCTTCCGATCTTCTGTTGTATTCCCAAGTCCAATCTTGACATCGTGTGGGCAACGATCCTCAAGATCTTCTCAATCTGTTGTTCTCTCACCCTCCTAATAATGTTTGGCGTGATCAATTACATTAAGATTTTCGGACAGCTGAGATGACTTATATATGGGCTAAAGCAGGGACTAAGAGGAGAAATTAGAGTTGGGCCTCCATTGGGCTTAAGTATCCAAGCTTAGCCCAAAGCTTATACTTAATTCCAATAATAATAATATATATCACTAAAATATTATTACTGCACTACCGTTCTAATCCCATAATTACGTTATGGGCTCCTTCTTATTATGAGCCCGTTAGTCTCCCTATGTTTAAGATATACAATGCCCATTAATTAATTAAGTTACTGACAACTCCATTAATTAATATCTCATCTGAGAGTAGTACCACTCAACCTCATTATCATGTCGGAATAAATTCACCTGCAGGGTTTACATGATAATCCTTATGAGCTCCTCAGGAGGACATCATCAACCTATTTCAGACACGGATTTCTTCTACAGTCAACAGCACACCATAGAGACATCACTAATTCCCAACTCACCGAGTTTGTTGATTTAATAATTAAATATCACTCATTCACTACTAGAAAACTGTGAATAGATATCGGTGATTCACCGATATCTATTAGTATTTCCACCGTTATTAATGAAGGTATTATTAAAGATCCTGATATCTATTTTAAGTATAGATATCAGTGAATTCACCGATATCTATTCAATATTCCACTGTTATTAATGGAGGTGTTATTAAAGGTTTCCTAAATAGAATAGATATCTATTAGGGTACCGTTATCACCGATATCACCGATATATATTCCACCGTTATCACCGATATCTATTAGGGTATCTATTCACAAAATAGATATCGGTGATTCACCGATGTCTATTCAATATTCCACCATTATGAATGAAGGTGTTATTAAAGGTATCCTAAATAGATATCGGTGATTCACCGATATCTATTCTGGGAATAAATATCGGTGAATCACCGATATCTGTTCAATATTCCACCATTAGAATGAAGGTGTTATTAAAGGTACCCTAATAGATATCGGTGATTCACCGATATCTATTCGTAATTCCACCGTTATTAATGGACGTGTTATTAAAGGTCCCCTAAATAGATATCGGTAGCTAACCGTTATCTATTAAGTACACATATATCGACGAATTATGGATATCTATTTTAAATTCAAAGATATATAAATAAATGCAATATTAAAGATATTGAACAATAAATATCGATTAATCACCGATATCTTTCTATTTTATTGCATTTTTTTATTTTATTCTAGTTATAACAATAATTTTAATATATATATATATATATATATATATATATATATATATATATATATATATATATATATATATATATTAGTGTAAAGTACTTTACTTCGTAAGGTATATACTCGAGCCAAAATGTGATTTATAAGGTACGTTTGTGCGTTTGTTGTAATTAAAATTCATTAACTTAAACAAATCTGTTTGATGAAGAGCTCATTTGCCCTCACATTTGAAGAGGATGAGGAACGCGAAGAGGAAATAGAATTTGAAAGGTATGAAAGACAATAGAAGCAACACGACAACAGGAGCATTACATGGAACAATAATATTAATACAGTTTTCCTACTCCGAACTGAAAAGAGCAAACTAACGAATTCTCTGAGACTAATTTAATTGAAGTTAGAGGAAGAAGCTACGTAATCTTTGTGATGACAGATGCGTTGCAATGAAGAGAACGAAAACCAAAAGCGGCTCAGAAGCAGAAAATATTTTCTTTACTGATGTACTAGAAATAAAAAAAGGTTGTTGGTTATGTTTAAAAAAAAGTTCAAGTATAACACACATATTTGTGTATTCAAATAGAACTGATATTATCAAGTTCAACACTTCACCACTGTCATGTGGTTCCTTAGCTTGGATATCGGCTTAGAGCTCCACGTGTCCAATGATATAAACCTGTTCAGCATGTTGTGTTCGGTTACACAACTCGAACGCAAATATCTCAATCTTTTCGTTCGGTTGTAGAGTCTGAACAGTTTGAGTTCTCGCAACTTTAATGCAGACAACGCGTTTATAGATACATAGATATATCGGCGTTTGTTCAGTGATGGAGAAGTAGGGTTTATAGTTTATGAGATTGGGATACGTTTAAAAATTTGGGGTAAGAATAAGAGAAATATCTAAATTTAAAATTTATATAGGGTATTTATGTCTTTAGTGAAATTGGTAAATGTTATTTCACTGAATACGGTTACATCAAGTACTTACGCACGATGTGAATACAAATTCTACGTAACCTATCCAACCTACTTAAGCAAAAAGCTTAAGGTGAATAAATAAAATACATCAAGGATTCATATACAAAGATGCTATCTGGATTTTTATTCTGTCTGTAACGTGAGTCGGAGACAGCATCCTCGTGCCAAAATGAAGAGCATTCCTTTCCATCCAGATGTAGTAGATCATGGTAGAAAAGGTAATGAAAAGAAGTCTTCTTGCTTTTTTGTTGTTTCTGGTATCCTGCATTATCTTAAGGAAGGCATCTATGACTGATGTTAGCCTTCGTCTTCTCCATCCAATCCATCCTCTGACTTCATTCCAAATGCGTGTAGTATAAGGGCAATGAAAGAAGAGATGCGATGTTTTCTCCTAATCGAAGCAAAAACAACATCATTTGTCTTCTCCTGTGTACCAAATCATGTCCTTAGTAGCAACACTGTCTCTATGCACCAACCCTAGTCTGAAGCTGAACTTCCTCACAATCCATTTTTGCCAAACATGTTTATAGACAAAGCTCGAGTCCTCTGTGTAGCTACTCCTCAGATGATCATACATACTGCTGGCTTTGAATATTCCATTGTCACAACACTTCTCCATAACTCCAATGACTCCTTCATCCCCTTCTGATTCATTCTCTATGGCATTCCTAATGGCAATGAGAACTCTCCATAAGTATGTAGAATTGTTACCGGGAGTGGTCACTGTCCACTGAGAAGACGAGAGGTAGACAGAGTGGATCCATTTTACCTAGAGAAATGAGGCTTCCCAGTGTACATCCCACAATGCTCCTGCCAAAAGGGCCTTGTTCCAAGTGGTAATGTCCTTCAACCCTAGCTCCCCAGAATTCTTAGGTTGAAGGATGTCGTTCCAGCTCACCGGGCTCACCTTCGTTCCCCACAAGAACCTGCGAATAATGGTCTCCACCTTCTTGACCACCACAATTGGGATTTTGACAATGCCACACCAAAAGAATAGAATTCCATATATCCCACAAGTGATAAGTTCCAATCGACCCGTGAATGACAAAAGTTTAGAAGACCAAGTTTGTATCATGCTATTAATGTCATTCAGAAGGGGTGTAAAATCCTCAACTCCTATTCTCCTACTACAAATAGGGATGTCCAAGTACTTGAAAGGAATGGTACCTCTATTGAAAGGAAGTATCTGAGCAATTCTGCGTCGGACACGAGTCGAAACTCCCGAGGCAATGAGATTAGATTTCTGAGGATTAGCAGTTAACCCAGAAACATCAGAAAATCCTTTCAATATCCTTTCAATACAGTTTGCAATAGCTACATCTCCATAGCCCACAATTAGAAGATCATCCGCAAAGATCAGTTGTGAGACATCTACTCGTTTATAAATTCTAGAATGGAATCTGTACTCATGTAGATCTACTGCTCTACTTTTCAATCTACTAAGGTATTCCATGCAAATAACAAAGAAGAGCGAGGAGATCGGATCACCTTGTCGAAGACCCCTCTTGCCTTTGAAAAAACCTTCCGGTTTGTCATTAATGAGTAAGGAATAGGAAGTAGTAGTAACACACTGATGAATCCAAGTACAAAAAGCAAAGGGAAAACCCAATCCCGTAAGCAATTTCAAAGAGATATTTCCAGCTAACAGAGTTATAAGCTTTGGAAATGTCTACTTTGACTGTCATCCTAGAGGAGATAGTCCCTTCTCTCCGTCCATATCCCCTAAAGATCTCCTCTGCAAGCATAACACAATCTCTCATTTTCCTTCCTTTAATAAATCCAAATTGAGATTGACTTATTAAGAAAGGAAGACATAATCTGAGTCGAGCTGCCAAGATTTTTGAGATGATTTTGTACATAGTGTTACAACATGAAATTGGTCTAAAATCTTGGACTCTCGGCTCATGACTCTTTTTCGGGATCAAGAAAACAAAAGTAGCATTCATCTGTTTGAGCAGTTCCCCTTTCTGAAAGAATTCCTTCACCGTTGCCACCACATCTCCACCAACCACATTCCATGCACTCTGAAAGAAAGTCGAGGTGTAGCTATCAGGACTAGGAGATTTGTTTTTGTTGATTGACCACAATGCATCCTTAATCTCTGCCTTATCTACCGGTGCTTCTAGATTACCAGCATCCACAGAAGAGAGTTTTGAACCTCTATCCAATACTTCCTGCTCCACTGACTGAGATGTCGGACCCTCTTCACCAAGTATTGATTGATAATAAGAGAGGAAGGTATCAATCAGTTCTTGGTATGAAGAAGTGGGCCCACTATCAGTGTGAAGAGAATGAATACCATTCCTCGCTCCATTGCTTCGAATAAGAGAGTAGAAGTACTTTGTAGCGCGGTCCTGGTTCTTAATGTGCTTGTGTTTTAGAACCTGCATAAGGAAGTTAGTCTCACAATCCTCCAAATGCTTCTGCTATTTGAGCTCCTCACTAATCTTCTGATGTAGCTCATGATTATTCAGACTTGACATAAAGAGGGTCTAGAGATGGTTCACATGCTCTCTTCCTCTGGCAACTCTCTCAGAAATGTGGTAGTAGTTCTGTTTGTGCAACTCCATCAGAGGTTTTTTAAAGCCTTTCAATTTCTGGCATAGGATGAATTGTCTTTTACCAGCTACATGTACCTGCCAATAAGAAAAAAATGAGAGCCAAATAATTATCATGGTTAGTCTAAAAATTACAAAATTTGAAGGGTCTTATATAGTGGGGTTCAGATTTTGGAAGGATGTGATGGAAGGGCAATGATCTGATTGGGTGCCCTGAGGAAGAAAAATGGTGTGAAGATCCCAACCCATATAGTAGAATTGGGGGTGCGAATAGCCGCACCCTTTATTAATCTTACTATATTATATTGGTGAGGGTTAATTTCATTAAAGCCCGAGCCCACCTTGCTGAGGAGCCAAAATCTTGGCAGAAGAATCACTCGCACGGTTTTGTGGCGAGACAAGAGATGAGTGTGGATGGGACTGTGAATCTGATGGTATGGCATTGCGCCATACCTGGCAAACCCAAGACCGACTAGAAAGGTGGTTACTATCCTCTTACCATGCATTTCAGCGAAGACTATCCAAGCAGACCTCCCAAGTGCAAGTTCCCTCAGAATTTATTCTATCATAATATATACCCATTTGGAACTATGTGTTTCTCTATCCTCAACGAATACAGTGGTTTGAGACCAGCTATTACCGTGAAGCAAGTTCTGGTTGGCATTCAGGATCTAATTGACCAACCAAATCCAAATGATCTAGCCCAAACTAATGGCTATCAACTTTTCATCCAGGATCCTGAAGAGTACAAGAGACGTGTTCGCCAACAGGCCAAGATTTATCCTAGTCAAGTCTAATTTACGGTTTCCTCAACATCCGAATACTAGATCTGATGTATATTTTGCATTATTATTATTTGGTAACAATATCATATTTTGTTTTTATGGACTATAAATTATGTTTTCATTTAGGTTTTAAATTCTTGTTTGTGAAGTTTGTCACTCTGTTCTATCTTCTAGAATCTTTTGAAATGCACTATTGCATAAGCATCTGCTGATGTTGTAAGGGTTAATTTCATTAAAATACACGACCTTTTCCTCATTGTGATTAAATTGAGAAGGTATAAAAAATTGTGTATTTAATTGAGAAAAAGAAAGTTCATGATTAAATCGGAAAAAGGGAAAAAGGTCATGCATTTTTTGACATAAAAAAGTTCATAATTAATTTTAGAAAAGACGATAAGGTGATGTATTTTAATGCTTGGTAATATCGATGTCAAATTAAAGATCTTAAAAAGATGATTAATTTGATGTAATTTTAATGTGAAATCGATTTAAAATTAAAAAGTTATAAAATTTAAAAATTCAGATAAAAATTTAAATAAGAAAAAAATGAATAATAAAATAGTGAATTGCACACACCACTAACAATTTGACATTTATTATTTTTTAATTTTTTCTATATTTCTAGTTATTGTAAGTTGGTTTTGGCGGGAACTTACTATTTTAGGACTATCTTGTTATTATATATTTATTATTTATAGATTTTAGAATTATACTTTAATATAATCATTAGTTGTTATTTGGAACTTAGAGGTTGTGATATGTGATCTCTTCGTCCACGAGCAAGGATCTCATTTTACCATTTTGGGCATCCATCCCAAAGGGTCTCATTTCCTCTTTTAAACATATGAGACCCACACACATCACTAATATCACTAATACAATTAAAATATGGAACCAACACACCCCACTAGTATAACTACTCATTACACATCAAATAATAATACTCCTTACACGTGCAAAAAACAAATGACACCATTGCGGGCGGACGAAGGGCGTATAATTTTTTAATGATTCCAGAACTAATTCAATAACATAATTTATCTTTAGTGATTCCAAAACGGATTCAATAATTTCTCCTAGCGAAACTGGTTTGAAAGATGAATTACTTTTTTTACCTTTTACACCATCACTTCTAATTTATGGGCAAATAAAATTACATTTTTTACCCGTATCGTGCATTGCATGGTAGAAAATATAAGATAATTATTCACCTTTTATTTTTAAGTTGATATTATTATGTTAATCATTAAAAAGATTATCTATATAATTTCATTTGAATTTATATATTTTTTAGTTATAATTCTAGTTCTTTACATATTTTTGCGTATTTTCATGTTGTTTTTATTTTATTTTATTTTGAACATTACTTAGTTTCATATTTATCAATTATTAATTTATCCCTACTTACTTAGTGGTACTCGTACTCATTTCTATTTAAATATTCACCACATGTACTCATACCTGTTCTGTTTAAAGATTCATTACAATATTTGTATAAGTCCCAAACTCATTTAATAATACCATAAGTTACTCATACTAATCTTTCGAACTGTTGTGATGCCTCTATTAGTTTAAAAAAAACTTTTTAATTTTCTTTGATGGTAGATTAAAAATATTTTATCTTGTAATAACTTCTAAGATTTAACAAGTCCTGTAAATTCTAAATAGATTTTTGCAAAATTAATAAAAAAAGAAAAACCTTTATTGAAAGAATTATTTAGGTGAAAGCTTCCCGTAATTTTTTTAAAAAAAATAATTAAAAATGCAATTATATCAAAGCATTTTCAATAT
Source organism: Pogostemon cablin (assembly GCA_023678885.1). NCBI lineage: Eukaryota > Viridiplantae > Streptophyta > Magnoliopsida > Lamiales > Lamiaceae > Pogostemon > Pogostemon cablin. The sequence continues at coordinate 20,254,920 of CM042964.1, read as the reverse complement.
TCGGTGATTATATGTTAGATGTATAAACTATTAGTACTCGGGCAGAAACACAAGTGCATTGATTAATAACTTGTTAATATGCCAAATAGCAATTTTTACTATTTGATGTGGCATATTCTTAATCAAACACTACCAAAACCGACAACGCACATACACTCCAAGGACAAAAAACAATAGAGAACTTAAAGAAAATTATATAACAATAGAGAAATTGGGACATATTAAATTCATGGAATTTTTAAATTCACTGGATTGCTTCATGGGTTTTTTACACCTCTTTATTACATCCTTATCCTAATCTATTCTATACATGAATCGTAAAAAATAAATAAATAAATAGCGAGTTGGCGTAAGTTCTCGAATCTAGCTATTTCTTACCAGAATGGATGTCCTCGGAAGTAAAGGCCATGAATAGAAGGATTATTCCCAGTTAATAAGAAATCGATTGAACTTTTAGTAAAAAAGAGCAAACAGGCTATTAACTTATGCGACACTTGTTGTTTTAAAATAACCAATATCACGCATCAACAATATAATAAATGTTTATTAAATTCACACCATCTGAAAAAACTACAAATTATACTCCAATATGAATATATACAGAAATAAAGGCAACATTTTGCGATAATGTCGTATACTTGGAAATTATTCAAAAAATTCTGGATAAAACATGAATAGAAATAATCGATGCAAAACAAATTCTGCATGATTTTATAGGGAGTAAAAGTTAGCAATAACTAATAGGACATAGACCTATAGATAATGGTTTTTTGTCCCCTTTGTGAGATCACTTTGCAACAATAATCCCCCTCCCTAACCAAAAATTGTATTTAGTGTAGAAACATAAAGAGGAACCTTTTTCTTAGTTTTTTATTAATATTGTTTTTGGCACAACAGAATCTTCGGGAGGAAGTGATAATTCATTGTTCAAAACTATTTGGTTTTCTCAAACAACTTTGTACCTTCAATATAAAAATACACAAAATTTTTAAAAAGTGATGATGATAGGATCTTATGGCCTACATAATCCCTTCGGGATCCTAGCAATTCTAACGCATCTGAACGAATAGAAAGTATTACCTTGCATCAAAGGCTACGCATGTAAGTCTGAAGAATATGCCTCGTCTAAACGTCACGTGGGCGACGATACTCCAAGTGATCTCAATCCGCAGTCTCTCTTATTTCTCACGTTATTTTTTTCTGATGAGAAATCTGATTTCTCATGTTATTATGAAGTAAGCATGACAAACTCTGATTTTGAGACTGTTGAGATGGCTTATTTATTGGTTACAGTAGGGACCGTGAGGAGAAATTAGGGTTGGGCCTCCCATTGGGCTTAAGCATCCAAGTTTAGCCCTAACCTTATACTTTAAGCCTAATAATAATAATTCAGCCCACTAATGAATTATTATTGCACTGCCACCCTAATCCCAAATTACCTAATGAGCCCCTTCTTATTATGAGCACGTTTAACTCCCCGTGTTTAAGATATACAATGCCCACTAATTAAATGAGTTACTGACCACTCATTTAATTAATCTTAATCCAAGAATAGTATCACTCAACCTTATTGTCATGCCGGAATAAATCCACATACAGGGTTTACATGATAATCCTTATGAGCTACTCAAGGGGACATCATCAACCTAAATAATTAGGACTCGGATTCCTTCAGCAATCAACAGCACACCATATAGACAATACTATCTCCCAACTCACCAAGCATATTGATTTAATAAATAAATCTCACCCATTGGTGAATCAAAGAAATAAATACGGAATTACGTGTCGAGGTTATTGTATAGGGATTAAAAGTACGAACATCCATAATAACTAAGGTCTTGTTCTTTTATATAGTCAGTATAAACCGAACAACCTTAAGCAGTCTTACTCAATACACACAAAGTGTACTAGTGTAATTTTATAGTCAAGACAAACTAATACCAAATCACACTATAACTACCCGATAGTTTGTCCCTATTTATCTCGATTATGAGCCTCTATTTATACTTTATAAGGAACTGATAATATGATCTTCCGAGCGATGCCACACACCATATTATCTACAGTATAAAGTAAATGGACTTTTGCAATAACATATAAACAAATTATAATATGCAAACATTTAATCGTTTGATTCTCATTTCAAAATATTGTTAAAACATTGTCCAAATAAAAAGTTAGGCTTTTAGTATACAATTTAACAAAAAGCTAGTAAATATATGTGAAAATATCTATCTACTCCATTTTCAAAAGAATTATCAACTATCTTCCCTTGAACTCCATTTGCTATTTGTGCATGAAGAAGATCCATCTAATAGCTCCTCTTGTCACCTTCAAGAACACATTCTACTCTAGAACAATTAAGTCTGTACTGAATCGAACACTTTCAACCGTAAAAAATATCAAAATTCGAAAAATGAAAGGAAAATGGAGGGATGAAATTTCCAAGTTCAAACTTTATACCTACTCTTCCAATATGTATATGAGAAAATGGATTGAACCTTAACCTTAATATCGAATTCTAAAGTGTTATTACAAAGAAAAATACTGGATAAATTTTAAAGTATTACCAAATTTGTGGGTGACTTGAAGAAGTCACATCGAGCCCCGAAAGCTCCCTGCCCTCTACTTCTTATGAGCTGAACAACTACCTGAATAAAAATTAAATTTGTTTATAATTACAATATATTTATATAAATTTAAAAAACTTGAATTAAAAAATAAAATCAATTGTGCATTTGGAAACTCTCCAAGTTTTTGACAGGAGAAAGAGAAGGTATTTAGAATTTATGCTCAATTAACCGTGGGAGAGAGGTCATCACAGTAGTAGCCATTTCTCAAATTTCACCCTAATCAAATGCAAAATTTATGTGCAAAGATGTAATAGTTTTATGTTTATTAAGAATCCTAGCCAATCTTAATTGGTTACAAAGTTGAAACTAAAAGTAATATAACAAAGTCCGTAATAATTTTAAGAATCTTAAGAAAATTATACTAATCCTAACTAACTGAAACTATAGCAAATTAAATAATGATTATTACAGTTAGCAATACTAAAATTACACATACACATTTAATATTAATTTATTTTAAAATGAAAAACTGGCATGAAAATAAATTCGAGAATGAATAAACTTCATCATCTATAATAAAAAACTTGAAAAGATGAAACTTATAATTCAACCAAGAATATTGCCAAAGTAATTATACTGACCATTACAGAATGGCAGGTTCTTTTATTATTCAACCACAACTGAATTCATAGAAGAATCAAAACATTAAACAGTTAAAGACTAAAAGTTCAAAAAAAAAATTTTTTTCCTGCAGGGTATAAATAAAATTATTAAACTGAAAAAATTGAAGCCACGAAATAATGCATAAGGATTTAATGAAAAAAATATATTTCCTGCAGCTTTTAGAAACAATATAATCAAGACCTTCAGTGTTCCAAAATGATTTAATAAACAAATATGCTTCCAAGCCTAAAAAAAAGAATTAGACAACTTATGTATGAATAATATATTAATCCCTAAAAAATCTGCTTTTAGCATAATAAAAAGGTTGTAAGAAAAATGCGTTCAATCTACATTCTTTTTAAAGGGATTTAAATGAAAAATTAGCATTACGTCAAAATTTAAAAGATGAAGTAATGCACAAAGAAATTAAAAAGATACAAAATTTGCAAGTTCAAAATTGCAGCAAATCCCTCAAAACCAATTTTTTATCACTGATTTTCAGTCTACTTTTAACATTAAAAATGTGAATAACATCATCAAAGGGATTCAATGCAGAAAATGTAGAAAAGAATAAATTAATACCTCATGCCAATCTAAGCAATCAATAGCCTTCACACAGGCTTCTTATTTCAATACTTTTGCTTAGTAATTGAAATAATATAGCACAACTGGTTGCTCCCAACTCAGACCAAAAACCATAGCAAGAATATTATTTGCAATGATTGGTTCACCTCTCTTTAACATACTCTTAGACTTATTCGCATATTACAAATAGAATCCCACGTACTCTACTTATTCATGTTAATAAAATCTGTTTCATTGACTACAAATTTTACAATTAATATGCAGTAGGTTAATTTTATATGCAAATCTCCGACCACTCCAGATCTCATTGCTATTTAGCATTTAATTTATGTACTGCTTAAAGGTCCTTCTACTTCTGCATCAAATGAAAAAATAGAATGACGGACAAGCCCATTAAAATGATCCAAGGGATTTCGATGTTCGCTAAATTATCTTTTAGATATATATTCGCATATGTGAACGACCAAAGAATAAACCATATTTGTATTAGAATCCCCCAATAAACTAAGAAAGCCACGCACTTGATTTCTTTAGAATCTCAATAAACCACCTGGAGAAAAATGATTGCAAAAATAAGAATGCATGGAGATATGATTTCAAAAACGGTTCTAAGCAAACTAAATAGTTTAGAGATTTCGAATGTATATGTAAATTGGATCATAAAATTTTTAATTAGAAGGGTTGTGACTGTTGTTCATAATCATATTATTAACTTCCCTTTAGAAGTAAACATGGTATGGATGAAAAAGAAACGCCACGTAGGTTATTCACTACTCATGACTCAAATAGCATGAAATAAGCTAAACCTACGGGCTAGTAAAATACCCATGCATTTCACGGAGATAGTTGTTTTAAAGTTACGACATATTTTTAAGTGAAATATTTATATCATTACAAAGTTGCCTTCCATTTCAAAATTATTAGTTAAACAACATCTCATACATTCCTAAATACCTATCTAAAAACATAATTCTTGTTCATTGATTTCTTGTACATTGATGTGTGCACCATCATTCAATTTCAATAGAAATTTTAAACTTTTCTTACTCGTTGATTTTGATACTGCCGCGTACATACAACTAACCATGACTTGAAACTGCTCTTTTCAAGAACAACATGTCATGATCTCAAATACTCCAATAGTGAAAGGCATTGAGGAAGATAAAAATGGAATTTTTGATTTGATGAGTGGTGAAAAAGGTTGTGTCAGAGAAGAGTTGATAATGTGTCCAGAAATCACTTCAGGAAGCAATTAGAATTTGTAGGCCTAGTTGTTAAATTGGGCATGCAAATGGGTTAAGCAATGTGTTGGGTTTTTCTGTTAGCCCAATTATTTTAGTATTTTAGACATTTTCAATTAAGCACTTTAAATACTAAAATTTACTTATTGACCCTGTGGTAATCCTATTTATTACATATGTCAATTCTGGCAAAAGAAATGAATCAGAAAACAATTAACCAAAATATCTCTCTTACTTTCTCTCTCTTTTATTCTATCTTCTCCTACTACCTTCTATCTTCTTCCACTATTTTCACTGTATATTCAGCAAAAAAAATCATAAACAATACATTATCAAAAGAAGCCATAACATTTGGTATCTCAGATCAAGATCCTAGCAATGGCTGAATATACAAGGTTCAAAGATCTACAAGACTCTCATTAAAATATAGAGCAATTAATCAAAACGGGAACCATGAAGTGGGAAGCTACTGAAGCTAAAATCAATAATTAGTTAAGTGGTGTCATAGATAAATTGGAGCATCTTACTATCACTCTAGCATCAGTGCAGTTACAAATGTTAAACATGGAGAAAAACAAAGGTATAAGTAGCAATGGGTCGATTTTGGGGAGTCCAAATGTGGGATCTTCTAGTTTTGCACATTTCCATCAACTCCAGGAAGCTCCAAGGCCTAAGCAAGCCATGGAGGCAGCAGATTCTCGCAGTCATGTTCCTAAGATTAATTTTTCTAAGTTCAATGGAACCAACCCAACTACCCACTCAAGTGCAATGGTTATTTCAACCTCAATCCGAATATGACCGATGAACAGAAGGTAACACTTGCATCCATTCACTTTGACGGAAAAGCTTCCCTGAGGTTTCAAATTTCAATCAAAAGAAAATTAATATTACTTGGTCGCAAAATAGTTTTAGTATTGTTTGAAGAATTAAAAGAAACTTCTGTGGTTGCTGAGTTTGATAAACTTAAGCAAGTAAGTTCATATGATGATTATGTGGACAAGTTTGAAGAGCTCAAGGCTTATTTATTGGTTAATGGGGATGAATTTTCAGAATCATATTTTTTTGCTAGTTTCATTAGTGGCGCCTAGTGAAGAGATGAAATCTTTTGTAACCATGTTCGAATCTACCACTCTCCAGCATGCTATTAAACTCGGAACAAAAGCAGAAAATGTATTTGTGCACAAGAAATTCAAACCTTATTCTAAGGGTTCTAACCTTATTCCTAACCTAACGTTAACTACAATCAGTGGAAAAAGAATGATCAAATGTCTATGGAGCAGAGTAAAGGGAGTGGACAGGTTTCTAAGCCATCGTTTAAGGTTCTTACCTCAGCTGAAATGGCAACCAGATGTGAGAAAGGACTCTGTTAAAATTGTGATAAACCATTTGTTTATGGTCACAAATGTAAACAGAAGATATCTTACATGATTGTGGCTGAAGGTGAAGAAGAATACTTGTCTTTTGAGCCGAAAATGACAGTTTGTAGTGGTGGAATGACATGACATGGTCCGAAAATGATGGATGAAGTTCAAATGTCTCTCAACTCCATCTTTGGAGAGGATGGAGTTACAACAATGAGGGTGTTTGGGGAGTTGGACAACACAAGTTACATATTATGATTTACTCGGGAAGCACACTTAGTTTCATAAAGGGTGCTACTGCAAAGAAACTGAATTGTTCTCTTGTTAAAGCTAAGCCACTTTTGGTTAAAGTAACGATTGGCCAGCAACTTGTAAGCTCGCACAAGGTGGAACCATTCGTATGGAAGATACTAGGGCACTCATTCGAGTATTCCCTAAGATTGCTAAAGAGTAAAGGTTGTGATCTCATTTTAGGTGGAGATTGGCTCAAATTATGCACACCAATAAATTGGATTATGCAAAGATGACGGTCACAATAACATTAATGGGTAAAAGGGTGACACTTCAAGCCCTTACCACATCCAGTGAGTGCAAAATACTCTCTGACATATCATTATATATGATGATGCATACGGAGGGAATTGAAGATGTAGATGCTATGTATTTGGTATCCATAGATCACCAACCTGAAGAAAGTGACCCGAAATTACAGCAACTTTTGATATCATATCAAGAAATTTTTGAAGAGCCAAACGAACTTCTACTCAAACCGGACAGCGTACCAAAGCAACAATATCCATATCACACATCACACACCCACACAGATGAGATTGAAAAAAATAATGAAAGCTCAAGTCTGGAGTGGTACAAGACAACAAAAGTCCATTTGTTTCTCCCATCATTCTTGTAAAAAAGAAAGACGAAACCTGGAGGCTTTGTGTGGATTACAGATATCTCAATGAGCTCACTATCAAGCATAACTACCCTATACCAATGATCGATGAGTTACTTGATGGATTAAATGGGGCCAAGTTCTTTTCGAAAATTGATTTAAGATCAGGGTAATTTCAAATACATATGACACCCGAGCATAGATACTTGACAATCTTTAGGACTCATAATGGGCATTATGAGTTCCTAGTGATGCCATTTGGACTTTGTAATACTCCAGCCACCTTTCAATCATTGATGAATAAGGTATTCAGACTATTTAAGGAAATCCATTTTGGTTTTTTTATGACATCCTCGTCTATAGCAATTCTAGAGAGGAATATCTCAAACATATGGAGTTGGTTTTGCAATTGTTGAGAAAGAATCGGTTGTTTGCTAAACGAAGTAAATGTCAGTTTGGATAAAATAAAGTGGAATACTTGGGGCACGTTATTTCAGAACATGGGGTATCTACTAATACAGAAAAGATTTCTTGTATAGCTCAATGGCCTAAACCAAACACCATCAAGCTGCTAAGAGGTTTTCTTGGGTTGACTGGATATTATAGAAAATTTGTGCAAGAATATGGGGTGATTAGCAAGCCGTTGACTGCTTTACTTAAAAAAGATACATTTAAATGGAACCCAGAAGCAGAAATGGCTTTCAACAAGTTGAAAAAGACCATGGTGATAGCTCTTGTTTTGAGCCTTCAAGATTTTAGAAAAAAATATGTGGTAGAAACCGATGCAAACGGGATAGAAATAAGGGCAGTTCTCATGCAAGAGGGAAAACAATTGGCTTACATGAGCAATGTTTTATGCCCTAAGAATCAAGCTCTCTCAATATATGAAAGAGAATTCTTAGCCTTGTTGATGGCTATTCAAAAATGGAAACACTACTTAAAAGGCAAAAGGTTTACAATTCGGGCAGACCAATACTCTTTAAAATACCTTTTGGACCAAAAGGTAATGACACCATTGCAGCAAAAGTGGATCACTAAGTAGTTGGGCCTTGATTATGATATACAATATAAACGAAGGTGTGAAAATGATGTAGCAGATGCCCTATCAAGAAAGGAGAACATCCGGTAGTTTGTAGAGTTATTTCTAATGTGGTTCCCAAGTGGGTTGAGCAAATTCTCAAGAGCTATGTTAAAGATGAATTCATTCAGAAGATATTAAGGATAAAACTTTAAATTCAGAAGCTTATCCGAAATTTCAATTTGTTGAAGGGCTGTTGAGATACAAGAAAAGGCTAGTTGTTGGCAATGATCAAGATCTTAAAAACTTGATCCTTATAGAAATGCACCAGACTGCTTATGGAGGCCATTCAAGCATTTTTGGAACATTGCATAGGTTGAAAAGAACATATTTTTTTGCCTAACTTGAAGAAGGAGGTTATAAATTGGTTACAACAATGTGAAGTGTGTGCAACGAGTAAAAGAAGCGCAGGACTTTATTAAGGGCTACTGCAATCGCTACCCATTCCACAATAGGCTTGGGCCCACGTAGCTATGGATTTCATTTAGGGCTTGCCAAAACTCGTGGGGTAAATGCGTTATTTGGGTAATCATTTATAGATTCAAAAATATGCACATTTCATTGCTCTTTCACATCCATACATTGCACAGTCTGTTGCTAAGGCATATTTGGATGTTATTTATAAATTACATGGATTACCAGTGAGCATAATAAGTGATAGGGATAAGGTTTTTACAAGTGCTTTCTGGTAGGAGTTATTTAAACTGATAGGTACACAGCTAGACATGAGTTCTTCTTATCATCCTTAAACCAATGGGCAAACGGAAAGGGTGAATCAGTGTGTGGAGCAATATTTAAGGTGCATGGTGGGTGATAACCCCAAACAATGGTTAAAGTGGTTACCATTGGCTGAGCACTGGTACAATACTAATTATCACACTAGTCTTAAAATGACACCCTTCCAAGCATTGTATGGATATTCTCCACCAAGTCTCGATTTAGGACCCTACTTGGAGTCAACTAATAAGTGAAGGGATTGTTATTGGAAAGACAACTACTCATGGAGAAGATAAGAGATAATTTACACAAAGCTCAATAATGTATGAATTTTTTTGCCGACAAATCAAGACAATAGAGGGTCTTTGAAGTTGGAGACCTTATTTTCCTCAAACTACAATCATATTGGCAGGCATCTGTATACCTCAGAAAAAATTTGAAGTTGTCTTTAAAGTTTTTAGACCTTATGAGATTTTAGAAAAAATCGGATCTATTGCCTATCGTTTGAAATTACCAGAGGGCTCTAAAGTGCATCCAGTTTTTTCATGTGTCTTTACTTAAGAAGCATATTGGAGAGAAGCACATAACTTTGCAACAGCTCTCGGCATCTGATGGAGATGGGACCTTTTCGATCTTCCCAACTCAAATTTGTAAACGCCGGGTTAATTTGGTGAAATAACAAAAATGAAATCAAGTAATGGTGGTCTGGGGAATTAATGAGCTAACTGTAAACTCTTGGAAAGATACCTCTTTTATCATGAAGAAGTTTTCAGAACTTTATCCTTGGGGACAAGGATTTTTCAACCCCGAGAGTAATGTCATGATCTCAAATACTCCAATGGTGAAAGGCATTGAGGAATATAAAAATGGAACTTCTGAGATAATGAGTGGTGAGAAAGATTGTGTTAGAGAAGAGTTGATAATGTGTCTGGAATTCTCTTCAGGAAGTAATTAGAATCTGTGGGCCTAGTTGTTAAATTGAACATGCAAATGAGTTAAGCAATGTGTTGGGCTTTATTGTTAGCCTAATTATTACAGCATTTTAAATATTTTCAATTATGCACTTTAAATATTTAAATTTACTTATTAACCCATGTGGTCCCCCTGTATGTTACATATGCTAATTCTTGCAAAAGAAATGAATCAAAAACAATTAACCAAAATCTCTCTCTTGCTTTCTCTCTCTATTATTCAATCCTTTCCTACTACCTTCTATATTCTTCCAATATTTTCATTGTATATTCAACAAAAAAACCATAAGCAATACATTATCCAAAGAAGTCATCACACAACACCACAGTTCATCGCCATGCATATAATTTATGAACTGGCATATCCGTTTTCATATAATCCAAGGGGCTATAAGTAGACTCAGGAAAAATTGCAATATAGAAAAAATAAAATTAATGAACTATACAGATTTTTTATTATTATTATTATTTTATTCTCCTTATACGACAATATGATTGTTATAATCCAACATTTGCTACGCCTTCATATTGAAAATGTTGTTCTAGTCAATTCTTCAAATTGAATGAAAGAAAGTAAGGCAAGGGCTTTAAAATGATATTTTTAATCAAGTAATTTGAAAGTAAGTCATACCATTCATTTGGTATAACTTACTTGATTAAATTAATACATTGACGATTAAAGTAATACATTGAACATTAAATATGCAGAGGACATTTCAACCTGTATACATAGGAAGTAGAAACTTTAAAACTTAAAATAAAAAAACTTCCAATTCAACCTAATTTATTTAAAATTTGAATGAAATTTCCATTTACATGGTCAAATAAGCAATCGAATGTGCAAACTTAGCAATATAGAGATATTTGCACAAACCGATTATAGCACAAATTATGTATGATTCCTAATAACCACTCCAAAATTATAAATAACTTAATTGAATAATGTTCACCTCTCGCTATTCACAATCCACTTACAAAAATGAACTTTCTAAATCCATAAGCTTTTAGTCTCTCTATATCATCTCAAAGTCTCATTCTCCAATTCCTTTTCCCTTCCAAAATAACCACAATACATGCTTTTCCCATTCCTTTTCTCTTCCAAAATAACCATCGACTGCAATTCCCAAATGAGGCGATGGGAAAGGCAGCCCATTCAATAACAAGCTGCTAATCAATGGCAAGAAAGATTTTTTGAATGATGTGTCTTTTGAGTGGGATTGGAGGCTAAGAATTAGCTAGTTACAACACTGAAAGAATATTGAAGTGGATAAATAAGCTTTCTATTTCGAACAGGTAACCAAATCAAAAAATGTAATGTCTCAACTATGTTCAAAGTTGCAGGTACTTTATAAATTATGGTATGTTGTTTAAGTACAATTTTATTGTTCTACTTTCTAATGTTCCATCTATTTCAGGGGATGAAGGAATCTGTGCAGTCTGATTTGCGGGACCAAGTATCTCTCCTTATTCACACAATGCTTCAGATAAGTACTAACTTGCATGTAATAACATGGTCACTTCTACCAACCCATTTCTATATTTAATGTTGTTTAGGATTTTGAAGGATTTAGGAATGAATTTGAAATTCATAATAGCGTATTTCATTGGTTGTGTTCTTGAAATGGGTTCTCTCCAGTATGGGGGGTTCTCTCACTGTTCACATGAACAGTGAGAGTAAATTTCTTTCCTGTATGGGAGATGATATGTATCTTTAGATTTGAACCCAATTTGAAACTACTCCTCTCATTTTGAATTACTTTTGTTGTTTACTGTGGATGTGCAAACTTGCCCAAATTAGGGTGAATTTCTTTTCTCCCTCAACATAGCTTGATCACAAACATCTAATTTAAATTAAAATGAAATCCCTCAATACTAAATGTTGTTGGGGTAACAAATATTCTAATGTATTATTCTATCATTTTTGTGTGAGGCTATCTTTATGTTTCATTTATTGGTGATTAAGCAAACATCTAATTTAAATTAAAATGAAATCCCTCAATACTAAATGGTGTTGGGGTAACAAATATTCTAATATATTATTTTGTCCTTTTTGTATGTGGATATATTATTTTATCCTCTTCAATTAGAGATGAATGAATTATGCATAATTTTCCCAAAAGAAGAATTTCAGAATGCCTCCAGTAATATTCAATTTTTCTGTGTATAAAACTCCTGTTTCATCCCAAAACATGCCTTCGGGAACTTCCTGGCAGCAAATTGGGAAATTTATCAAAAACTTATTTTTGTTGTGGAATTTAAGAGAAGGGATTGGAGGAATATACGTTAGGACTATTTGGTTTCATGTGACGTAAAATTCTTTATGGTGACACATACTTTATACTTCTCATTTGTAGACCTCATGATAAAAGTTATTAATTGCACATCATGGGAAGTTTATTCTCCCATTAGTAATTGAACAAACTAATTAATATAGATTAATTATAGTCAACGTAAAAGCTTAAAGTGAAAAGTAGTAAAATGCACGAGTATCCTATCACCTCTTCCTGATGCCTACATTAAGTGTGAATTTGTCTGCATGATAGAAATATCACCATTTTGTGGGTAGAAATGCACTTATTCACTGATGCTATGAACATTATGTTAATTATTCAAAAACGAGAGGCTGAAGCCAGTGTCACAATTACATATAATTAAAACTCCACAAACGGAGCAGCCATAGAAAGTACGCCTATCTAGATAACAAATGCTCGAATCTAATTACATGCATAAGTATGGAATTAGTCAAGCCATCCACAGAAGGTCGGGCATCCTCGAAGAGCGCTTCGTTCCGAGCCTTCCATATGAGGAAAACGCTTCCGTAGAGAGCAAGCGTCCACCTCCTCCTCTCACGAACATGCACACGCCGGTCCTTACTGAGCCACTTGAAGTCGGCCTTCAACGTGGTGACCTGTCTCCTCCACTCCACTTCATGTCTAACCCGGTTCCATACATGCTTCGTGAACGGACACCCGAAGAAGAGATGGTTTCTAGATTCGGGAGCCCCCATGCACAGCACGCACTCAACCGGGCCCTCGTAGTGTCTCCATCTGTCCATGGTAAGCAGGCGGTTCCTCACCGCTATCCACATCCTGAACGAATGCTTCTGCGGGACCCATGGACTCCATAACTTCTTGTAGATAGGCTGTACCGGCATAGAGTGTGAAACGAGTCAATACAGCTTAACCACTCGAAGCCTTCCCATCTCCAAACACGAGGCAAAAGTGGTAACAATGTCGCCACCAATCCGTGCTCTGACCCTGTCCCTCACGCGGAGGATGTCCTTCCACACAATTGAGGCGCTGTAATTCACCTCAACATCCCAGCACGAAGAAGACTGCAGATAAATGGCATTAATCCATTTGATCCATAACGACTTCTTCTCCTGATGCACATCCCAAAACACTCCACAAATGGCCGCATCGTTCAGCAGGTCAAGTCCCCTAAGACCCAGGCCACCCTGTTCCTTAGGGAGAATGACTTCCTCCCAACGAACTGCACCCCGTGGGGTTCCCCAAAGGAATTTCCATATCATCCTTTCGATTCTATCCACAATTCCCTTGGGGATCTTCACCATTGCCGTCCAGAAGTTCAGCAGGCCGTACACAACCGATCGGATGAGTTCCAATCGGCCCACGTACGATAGCAGATGCGTGGACCATCCCCTGATCAAATTAGTAACCTGCGTGATGAGTGGTTCAAACGCAGACTCCCTGAGCTTGCTTCCCTGTAATGGTACTCCCAAATAACGTACAGGAAAGGTGCCTTCTTGAAAAGGCAGTACCTCACGGATAGCCTGCTCTTCATCCTCCGGAACCCCTGCCATGAACAAATGAGACTTATCTGCAATGACCTCCAAACCTGACATACGAGCGAACAGATTAAGTGCCCTGGCTACAACCTCTGCCGAAGATCGGTTACCATAAGCAAATATAATCAAGTCGTCCGCAAACGCCAGATGAGTGACTCCCACCTTTACACAGTGCCTAGAGTGGTACTTATAATTATCCGTCATAGTCATTATCCTGAAGAAATGGGAGAAGTAATCCATACACAGGATAAATAATAAGGACGACAGCGGATCACCCTGACGCAACCTCTTTTACCATCGAAATAACCCTCAGGTGAGCCGTTGACAAGGATGGAGAATGAGGTGGTGGTGACACATTCCATGATCCATCCGATCATATGCTGAGGAAATTTCAACCCCATAAGCACTCCACGCAGAAACCCCCAGTCCACCGAATCATACGCCTTTTTTATATCGACTTTGATGGCCATTCTCCTATACTGACGGTGCCTAGCTCACCCGTAATTCTTCATTATTTCCTAGGCAAGCATCACACAGTCCCTCATTCTTCGGTTCTTAACAAAACTAAAGTGATTCTCCGCCACCAAGTCCTCCATCAGGTCCGTCATTCGCGTCACAATGATACGGGATATAATTTTGTAGATCACATTGCAACACGAAATCGGGCGGAAGTCCCTGACAGTAGGATCATGCTTACCTTTCGAGATTAGTGTAATAAACGTGCCATTCATCTGCCGCAGAAGCTGCCCGGAGTGGAAGAACTCCTGAACAGCCGCCACAATGTCCGAACCAACCACATCCCACGCATCCCTAAAGAAAGCCACCGTGTACCCATCCGGCCCGGGAGCCTTATCGCCGTTCATACTCCACACAACTCTCTTTACCTCTTTATCCGTGATGGGGGTTTCGAGTTGCTGAGCCTGGTCATCACTCAGTACGGCTCCCCATTCAAACACACTGTCATCTATCTCCTCACACTCCCCCGCAGTACCCAACAAGTCTCTGTAGAATGAAAGGAACTCTCCAACGACTTCCTCACGGGAGGTAGTATGCCCGGATTCCGTACGTATGGAGGGGATGATATTCCTCACACTATTGGACTTGATCTTCTTGTAGAAGAATTTGGTGGGTTTATCCAGACTGATCAAGTAATCGGCTCTGGCCATCTGAGAGAAGAAGAGATGTTCAGCATGACACAAGAAGTCGACCCTCTTGGCTGCCTTCCTAACCTTGTCCCATTTCTCAACATTACCAGGATCAGCGTGGCTCTCCAGCTGCAAACTGTCTAACTCCGCTCTAGCTCTCTCTGCTTTCTCTGCTATATGATCGAAATCCCTCTTGCCAAGCTGTCGTAGCTTCGGTTTGAGCAACTTCAGCCTACGACAAACACTGAACTGAGCCGTCCCCCACACTTGCGAGTCCCATACCTCCCGCACAGTATCCAGGAATCCCTCGCTGGTCTTCCACATGTTCACATACCTGAACGGTCTCCCCTTCGAGTGCTCGGCGTGGAATATGGAAACTAGGATGGGACAGTGATCTGAAGTGGCCCCCATGGGCAGAAACTCTGACTCCACTACTCCTGAGGTGGCATCCCAGTTCGAGTTCACCAGTACTCGGTCAATACGACTCCAAATTCTGCCATTCATCCAGGTAAAAAACACCTTTTGGACTTTGCATCATCCAGTCCCCTATCAACACAAAACTCCTCAAAATCCACACTGTACCAGTTCCGCTGAGACGGAACAATTTTGGATCTCTCTTCTTGTTTCCTCACGTAATTAAAGTCTCCAAGGATCATCCAGGGAGAGTTAACTGCTTGGACAGAGTCCATAGCCTGCGCCTATCGACTACGCCATTACGGGCGTAAACGACACTGATGAGGAACTCCTGTTGAGAAATCAAACAGTGTACCATACCAGAAATATATTGCTCATGGAGCACAACATTACTGACAACAATCAAGGTGGAATCCCATGCTACCACAATACGACATCCCTCAACAATGTCAAAATTAGTCACACTATTCCAACTAGGAACAATTCTACCAACAATATCCACCACATTATCGACAGATAATTTAGTTTCAATAAAACCCGCTAAGCATATTTTATTCTTGCGAACTAACCTGCGGGCTGCACGCTGCGCACGAGTGGCTGCAAACCCTCGTACGTTCCATGCTAGGCATCTCATTGACGAATATTGGGGAAAGAGCCCCCGCCTCGTCCTAGGCCGTTTCCCCTTCCCTGCGGCTCCTAGATGATGATACCAGTGCCTCTCCTAGTTCCGTCCTCTCTGTGGGTGAGAGAGGGTGGAGGGGAGCGTCCCGAGCGGCCGAGAGCCTCTTCGTCCTCCTCTTCCATTTCGGAGGCCCACGTCTTTCTGGTGTTTACTCGAGCGGGCTGTTTTTCCTCTCGCCTGTTGATCCTCCAATCATCGGGATCAAGTTCGTCAAGGATTTGGTATCTTCCTGTCACAACCTTCAGTGCCTGTGATTGGGAAAGAGCAGGACCCTCGGCCCTTTTCTTTCCATTTCGGTTCCTCTTCTTCCTCGGCCTCGTGTTCTAGGCCCCAACGTGCTGGAATCCCTCTTCGTCAACTGTTTCATCAGCACGTGCGACCTCCAGAGGCTGTTCCATTCCTTTCTCCCCCTTATCACCCCTGGCAAGATCGTCACAATCACTCGCCAGATGGCCAAACTTTCTGCACTTAGTACAATACGACGGAAGACGTTCGTACAAGACAGTTTGGGTGAAGTTGGCCCCTCGATAGTTGAATGTGACCTCCTTCGGGATTTCCTGCGAGACATCAATATCTACTCGCACACGCACAAATGATACCTTATCCACCTTAACGGAGGTATCATCCACCATGATAGGCCTACCAACCAGTGAGGCCACCTTGCTGATGTGATTCTTCGACCACAGCTCCAGAGGGAACAAAGGCAGCCGAATCCAGATCGGGACATGGGAGATTTCCTGGTCATCAAACTGAAAGGCACGGGGTAGCCTTTCAAGCATAAGATAACGCTCCCAAATGGAGTGGGGAGCACCATCCAGCACCTTGCGCACATCCTCCTCCGAGCAAAGCTGGAAGATGATCCATCCTAACTGATGCATGACAATGGTATACTTAACGCCCCACGCCCGGCAGATGGCATGGAGGGCCTGCATACCCGGAAACCTTCCTGAAAAATACCCCACCAACGTGTATTTCCAGGCATCTGAGTCATCCTTCGGATCAAGATAGGCCACTCCATCGCATGGTGCAATGTATTCGAGTTTCCTATCCGGATCAATGTTACTTTTGTTGACGAATTTGGTGTAGTCAACCGGTTCCTTGGGAGCGGAACCAGCACCCGATTCGCCCTGCCGCGCGCTTTGGGCGCGCTGGCCGCCTGGCTGCCGAGGGCCTGCCTCCTCGCCCGTGCGCTGCCCTGCGCCGCTTGAGCCTGGCCCGTCGCTGATGCCCGCCCTCGGTGTAGTCTGCCGAGATGGGGAGCTGGACGTACGCGCCGGGGTACGCTGGCAAGTGTCACCCTGCGCCCGCTGAGATGTCTCGGCGGCCTATCGAGAACTTTCCTCCATCGTCTGGTCCTGCCGAGGCGTGCCGCTAATCTACCGAGGCATGCCTCCAGTCTGCAGAGGTGAGCCTACTATCTGCCGAGGCGAGCCACTCGCCTGCCGAGAAGCCTCGGCACTTCTTGTTGTCTCGGCAGCCTGCCGAGAACCATCCTCCAATGCCTGTCCCTGCCGAGGCGTGCCGTCAGTCTGTCGAGATATACCATCCGCCTGTCGAGAGGGAGAGGCAGGGGGTGGCCACATCCAACTGACGCCGTGTGCCCGGAGTGGTGCTGCGCCACCTTTCCGCCGAGGGTTTCCTCTTTACGGTGGGATTACGCTCGATGGGCGCCTCCGAGGTGGCGTCGTCCATGGTCGAGTTGACTAGTCCTTGCGTAGGACTGCTGGTGCCGTGAGCGGTCGGCGCATCAGCCACGACGAGGGCTAAGGACCTAACTATGATTTCCGCCTCCATCTCCGTTCGGTCCGCCTCAATTGATCTCGTCAAGACGGCGCCGTCGTTCAATTGGGGGATGTCCTCCAAAACTGCTTCCGTCAATTGCTTCTTCCGTTCAATTTCTTTGGTCTGATCTTTCACTGATTTGAACGTCTCTTCTCCTACACGTAAATCCAGCAACGCTTTAGTGGGCGTTCGACTCCTATTTTTTTCCCCATGAGGAATAACCTAGGCGGATCATATGAACAAGAGAGGAGCCTCTATCACCACCGTGGGAAGCGGTGAGATCAAACAGCTGTCGCCGGTGAGAGGCACCGGCTACATTGGGGGAGATCGGGCGTCGCTGAACAGTGGTTGCCGCCGTGTACCGAGGCCGCGGGAGAAAGGCACCGGCAGCCGCAAGGTTTCTTGCGCGAGAAGTTGAGGGAGCGAATTTTTTGGAACTAGGGTTCCAAAAAATTTTACACGCGCAATGACTCTCTCCTCGCTTATTTACTGATGCTCTTTCAATTGGCATGTGTGCATGTGTGTGCGTCCAATGATGCTAATATCTGGGTAAATTTAATTTTTTACATTTGATAAAGTGATATGTTCATGCTTATTTGTGCATTGTTGGGTGGTAATAGTCCTTTATGTAGGAAAAGGAAAACGGATATTTGTATTTTATCTTATAACTAGTAAAGATTATTCTTACACTTGTATGTTGGAAAAGGTAAAGCTTTTTCACCGATGTTAGTTGCATAGTTGTTGTATGAGGAATTAGTGATAGCGTTTAGATGGTTGGAAATTAAACGAGAGCATATTAAAGACCTCCACTATTTCAACTGCATCTCTTTATTGAACACATTAATAGTTTTGGCAATTTTATTAAAGGATGAATCATATCTTGTAGATTGTAGATCGATCCTGAACTTTCAAGGACTGTAGTTTTCTCTACTAAGCTTAATACAAAAATCACTTAGTTTGCAAGAGTTTTAGATGTGGAAAGTTTTTCTTTCACCACCTGCAAGCACACTTGATGGTCTCATGTTAGGCGACTCACCTTTCTTTACACTTATTCTTTCTGAAAGAGTTGGATCTGAGCATGAACAAGTTTACTGATCTAACGATGACTTTAAGCAGGTGATTCTTCTCCTTTTTTAGTTGCATTATATTCTTTAGTCAGTTTTTCAATTGAAACCATTGCTTTTGACATCATTATAGCATTGCCATGTAATATGTCTTCCATTCATAATACAAGTAATTTAGCTGGTAACTAAGTCATGATTTTTCTCTTATTCCCTACAATTGATAACATGGTGCTGATTTTAGTTTGATTTTGTTGATGAATTTCATACAGTTTAAAGATAATCTGGGTGTTTTAAATCTTGTTATTTATTTGTAAATTTAGTTCCAATAACATCATGTAAGAGTCACGCATTTATTCAATTATATAAAGTGATTACATCTATTGCACAACCCGTGAAAGTTGTTGTACATAAGTAGCAAGGGTAATGTAATTTGTGACTTGTGAGTTACATTGGTTCAATCAAATTATCTTCAAATTAGCTGTTCCAAAGCAGCAAGTAGTGTCAGAAAGTGACTTTGGTTAAAAATTATTCCCTCTGGGATATTTTTTACAGATCATAGATATTTTGACAAAGTAACATTGTAATAGTTTAGAGGTGCATGATTAGCCATTTGTACTCAGGATGACTAATTAAAGAATTTATCGAACCATAGGGAAGAATGTACTAGGATTTAAGCGATCTCGTGTTTGTCATAGTTTTATAGAGATGATAATAAAGGGGAAGGATTAATCAAGAAATGACAATTAATCAATTAAATGACAAGATAATGGGATAGATGAATGGAAGATGAATGAATGAGCCAAGTAGATAGAGAATGAGACTAGCAATACTTAAAGTATGGAAAATCTAGTTAACATATAACGAATTCATATATGTCATGGATTAATAACTAATGGCCAACACGAATTCCACATAAACTCCCTCTCAAGATGGATAGGATGTAGATCCTTTACAAGGTCTCAAAAAGGCTCTAAGGTTGGTTCTCAATCAAACAATTCCAACTAGGTACTAAGTTCAATTAGAGAGTCCCTTCACATGATCAATTGACCTCTCGATCTAACAAATCACATGTTCTATCAAAGGGTTCTAAATTCCAAAGGATTTCTCAATCTCTCTAAAAACTTATAATACACATGAAATGTATGATGAAATGATTCAATGAACTATCCTAAATATATAATTGATTTCTCAATCTAATCACATGCCCATGATAATTAATCACACAAATCAACAATACAAATCAAACAATTAACAATCAAAGATAGAAAATTAACAAATTCAGTCAACATATGAATTCAATTGCAAAATACCTAAAATTATCCAACACAATTCATATTGCTAAACTCACAAAGGAGATTAGCCTCTCATAGTCTCAAAGAAAACAACATAGACAATTGTATCTCCAAAACACATGATTAATCTACAAAGAAATCTATAAAAATTGGAATTAAAACTCCCTTAAATAGCTTCAATGGTGCTTCTCTTCCTCTTCTTGCAAACTCCACTCCCCCTTGCTTCTTTAACTACTTAGATGATGGATTGGATGGTGGGATGAAGGTAGATGATATGGATGAAGAATAGATGAAGATGATGGTGTAAAATGGAGGAAATGGTGTGTGTGGTGTGTGCAGGGGTGAAACCCTTCGAAATTATGATCAAATATTAAGTATTGGGAATTTATACCCCTTGAGAAGCTTCTAGAAGGGTTCTGATATTTTTCTGATCCTGCAACAACACGGCTCGTGTGCTGCAACATGGCCACAGGGTGGCCGTGTAGGTGTTTTGGGTGTCGGAATACGGCCAAGGCTTACAGGGCCATGTTGTGCAACACGACTTGTGTGCTGCAACACGGCCGGCTGTGTTGGTGCAACCCCAATTTTTACAATTTTTTTTGACTCGTTCTCCCTCGTTTCAACTCCGAATTGAGATTCGTTTTTTCCTATGTCTTCCTTTTCGCGTCTAGAATCTATTTTTTCCTAAAATCATACGTTTAAGCTCATTCACACACATCTCCATAAAAACACAACCAAATAGTACATAAATACGGATAAAATAATATGAAAACAGATATAAAAAGACACTAAAATCTAGGTGAAAATATCACTCATCAGTGCATGGTAGCAGAGCAACCATAATGGGACTGTTACCCCATAAATGTTGTATTTCATTCAAGTTTCCTCTTGTCACACTATACTCATATATGTCTTTTGTCAGGCTATATCTCTGAGAGAGAATGATCGAGCAGTGTTGGAAGAAAATTTTGGTAGAACACTTTCTATATGTGAAATGAGTAGAATGAGTCTTAGTAGCCTTAAGTTATTCTTGCAAGAGTTGCTGCAGAAAAGGCGATACGTTGCATAGTACATTACTACTAATTATGTATCCTTCATGATTAGTATTGTAAATAAGTGCGCAATGTAGAGACCCCTTCTACTGAGAAAGTAAAGTTGTTATTATATGAAACTTATGTTAACATGAATTCTGAGTATGATAAAATTATTTCGTCTTTGATAAAAAATAATTTTCAATGAGTGCTTAATTATCGTTTTACAATTTTTCTTTGACAAAGGTGATGTTTTACCTAATTTATGAATTACTCAGACTTCTCTTTTGATTTCAAAAATATATAATAGAGATACTATCCTCGGAAAAATTGGGGGTTTGTAAGTCTTATGACGATAATGCTAATGTTACTAACGAAATGACAAATAATCTTGAAGATGAAGTTCCCATGTTTGGAATCCATATAAAGTTACATATGATGATTATTTTTTACAAACTAATGGAAAATCATGAGTTATCGGTTTCTAATTTAGTGTAAAAATGGGCATCAAACTTACATAATTAAAATTAAGGGTTAATAATCAGCCAATGAAAAATTGGTGAGATTCATTTTCTTTGATGTTAAGAACACCTTAATTATCATATATACGACATCTATTGTGAATCAAATTTAAAACATATTCATGCAAATTAAACATCCATTAAGGCTCATTCAACGACTTCATCTTATCCCATAGTCAAATCAAATCATCATCAGCAATATTTCTGTCATCCTCAGATTTTTATCTTACTTGTTGGACCTCGTCACAAATCTCATTATGTTATAAATTCCAATAATTTACTTGTGATGATTATTGTTTACTTGATGGAGTCATTTAATTTGATGGAGAGAGTACGTTAATAGTGACATACTCTGCAGTAATCATTTTCCTAATTTTATTTTTAACACTAATTTTAGTCCAATTTCTCTGTCATATTTGATTCGTATTGATTACTTATCTAAAATATGTCGTTTTGAAAATGAAATGTGAGTAGTTATATATAGAAAGGATTGCAAAAAGAATGAAGGGACTGCAGGAGTTTTTACCTTATGTCATATTGCCAATATGGTCACTTATGTTTCTCCATCATTGAATTTGTTGTATAATTTAGCAAAAGAAGTTGCTGACTATTTAAAATCCATTATGTTCCTATTTATAAAGAACCATCCTTAAGCATTGAGAGTATGCCAACTATAGTGCAACAAAAATTTTATAATAGAAGACATGTTTACACAAAGGTAATTTGTTACTGATTCTGTTTTAGCTCGGCAATTAATTCGACATTTACAAATCCCCTACAGTTGTAGCTCTTTTTTGCCAATTTTTAGTTTTCTAAAAATTGAGCACAAATTTGCAATATAAGGACAATGCGGAAATTGTTAACTTATGGGATATTATAAGAGGTTTGGTCACTTGAGAACTATTGAGAGGTCAATGATGCTCTTTGATATATTCATTTATGCAAAGGATGTTTATGTGAGGGACGTATGGTGTGCTTTGCTGAGAATATGGAATTGTTCTATATATTAGATTCAACTCTATAATATTTTTAGTTTCCCACTATTTGAGTCTAATTATAGCAATGCTGGTTTCATTTGAGAAAAAGAAAGAAGTGTTGTTTGAGATGATATGCGTGATGCATCTGTTTGCCCATCCTATATGCCGATCTGCATCCTTTGACTTATAGTTATGCAGCTTTAGGTGAGTGTTCCGGTATGGTTCACTGTACGTACGAGGCTTTAGATTTTTTCAATTCACCTTGATAAACCACAATGTTTTTGTTTGGAGATGTATTACACTAGCCTTTCCATTTTATGTAAACATGAGGATGACAAGGTTAATATTGTTATATTTATCTTCTATTGGTCATCTGTGCAATATCTATTTTTATTTTGTTTATGCTTATCATGTGGTGTACAAATTAGTATGAGAATAAACTTCATTAGTCAGCTTTTGAGTTGAACTTTTGCAAATTTTTATTGTAAAATATGATTAGTAGCTTGTCTCGCTTAAAGTGCTAATTTTTAATGTAAAATATGTTGAGAAAATTTGATTTGTACTTTTCAATCAACCATAAACAGATTTGTACAGAGCCCACTAAATTTTTCATCACAGAGAAAAGTGGCATTTTTGATAAAAATATCAGTTACAAAATATATTTTGATCATATTATTTAAATGCACTTTTTCTTGATTAGTTGACTACATCGAGATGGATTTTATCATTTTTAAGGATTTGGATAAATTAAAAATAATTCATCTTCGTAATAATTTTCCATAAGTACTTATTTTTTTAATATAATATTAACATAATTTATACAAAGTAAAATTTATTAAAAACAAGTAGTATTTTTAAAATAAAAAGTATATGGAGTACATTGTATATATATACACACACACAAACACAATTTGTAGCTTTATATATTTTAATAGAAATAATAATTAAATTTTATTTATATAGATACTTAGTAAACAAAACTACATTAAAGTGTATCATTAATAATTTATAATCTTTGTAAAAGTATTGTTTAAAATGTCACTTTTATAAAAGTATTATGTAATGATGTTACTTGTATAAAAGTGTTACATGAGAAGTCTAATTTATATAAAAGTGTTATATAACAATGTTACTTATAAAAAAATGTTACATGAGAAGTGTAACTTAATGTAAAAGTGTTACATGCATGTGTTACATATTATAAAAGTGTTATTCATATATGTCACTTATATTAAAGGTGTTACAAATGTGTTACATATTATAATAATATAAAAGATGATACCAATTTATGTTAAATAAATTAAAAGTGTTATAAAGACGGTGTTATGTAATATCACTTATGTTGTAGTGTTGAGGGGGTAACTTAAGATTGTAAGCTACTTGCCATTTCTTATTTTCCACCAAATAGGGTCCATAATACCTTGGAGAAAGTTTTATATTTTTTCTTAACTCCACCATATCTTGCCTGTAAGGTTGTAGTTTTAGATACACATAATCTTCCACTTCAAACTTCTTTTTGTTCAGCATACATTTTCATTCTTTGTTGAGCAATCTCAAAGTTTTCCTTAAGTAATTGAATGACCTTTCTAATTCTTTAACTCCTGGATTATGACTCCATAGGATCTCTTAAAAATTGAGTTAAGAAAATAGATAGCCATACAAGGCTTCAAACGAAGTCATCTTAATTCCAATATGAAAGTTATAATAATACCAGAATTCAACTAATGGTAACCACTTTGTCTATTTGCTTAGGATTATTATGTGTCATGCACTTAAGGTAACCTTCCACACATTGATTTAGCCTTCATATTGTCCATCTGTCTAGGAATGATAGACCATGCTAGTATCTTGACTTACTCCATCTAAAGTGAACAAGTGTTTCCAAAAAACACTAATGAAAACCTTGTTTCTATCAGAAACAATGCTTTTAGGCATTCCATGTAATTTCTAGATATGATCTAAGAATATTTTAACTACTCCCTCAGCTGTATGTGGATGTGAGAGTGCCAAAAAATGTCCACACTTTTATCCACCACTATTAAAATTACTTCATTCCCTTCTAATTTTGTAAGTCTTTAAATGAAATCCATAGCAATATGGCTCCATGATTGTTCAGGATTGGTAGAGGATTCAACAACCTAGGGTAAAGAATGTGCTCATCTTTATTCCCCCAGCAAACATCACAATCCTTAACGAATTCTTTACACTTTTCTTCAACCCAGCCCAATGAAATAATGTTTTAATTCTTTGGTAAGTACCATGTATTTCAGAATTGCCTCCAAAACCTAATTCGTGTAATGCTACAATGATCAAGTGGTTGTACCTATGTTATTGCTTGGCATTGATAAGATGGAAATTCATGTAATTTATGTTTGATTTAGTACCTTATATTGCTTTTGATGTTGGGTTTATAGGCCCACTGAGAGTCGGGCCACTCATTGCAATAGCATGATATTATCTGCTTTGGGTCACCCACAGGCCCGCACAGTTTTGCTCTTTAGCTCATACCCAAAAGGCCTCATACTAGGCAGAGTCTGGCCCACACTTATAATCTCATAGCCATCCCCACTTCTAACTGATGTGAGACTTTGGATGACACACAACCAGCATTTCCCCCTCAAACAAAGTGCAAAATCACATATTTTAATTCTGGAGATTACAAAAAATCCTCACGCTTTGTCGGATTTCGGTATTGATAAATTTTTTAAATTGCGTATTGAATTATATATGTGGTTATAAATTCTATGTTACGGATCCTCATACGGATAATTAATTACATAAAGTATTACATCCAGAATCCATTATACTTAATAAAGTAATTAATGGATGCGAATACATGTATATCAGAATATTAGATTGGTGCACTGACTCTGTGATCCGCCAGATTAGTAATAACCATTTGATTAGCTTGAATTTGTTTATTAATGTTGCCAATATGGTAAAGAGTTGGGTTCCAGTAGCATATGCTTGATTGAAATTTCCCTTTTACAAGCAATTCGATAATTATATGAATGATTTCGTTTTATTTAATCAACAAGTCAGATAAATATCTTGAGAATTTAATTTCTTTTTCTTACTCCTATGTCCTAAACACATGCACCCATTAAAACCTAATCTAAACACTTGTTAGGCTTAATAGTGGGCCTGCCTATACATTTTAGCCCAATCATTACTCACCTCATACTTGAATTGTGCCCCCGCTTGCAGATCTGTCTTGACTGTGAATACATCAAGCATCAAAAGTTAGTTAGATAAATAAATTATTAACATAAAAAAATAAAGAAGGTTAATTGGTCTTACAGTTTCTAGGATCAATATATGCAATCGAAACAAGAATACCCAAACCCATGTATGAGAACAGATTCATCCAACTTTTTCTCTGCCATTTTGAAAACAACATATCACAAACCTAATAATACCATACAACCCCACTAAAACAATAAATTTCAAAGTTAATCTCACATCAAGCACAACAATCTGATCGTATTGAATATTTTCAGTTAGGAAGTTCTATTGAGTACGCAGCTCCGCCATTTTCGCTACCATGAATTAAAGAAATGAAATATTACGCCGTGAATGCAATTTCAAACACTAAATAAAAATACGAACGTAGCATATCATCATATTAAATCAATAAAAAATAAAGATACATGCAAATGTGCAGAAGTATGGAAGACCTACGTCCGACGAGAGAATTGCAAGATGAAAAGAAGATGAACTTACTGTCAGATGATAGATTTGCAAGATGAGAAGAAGATGAACTTGCTACAGTCTCACACCAACCTTCTTCACCCTTTTTATGAGGAGAGGATGAACTCGCAGCACTCTCACATCAAACTTTCTACACACTTTTTCTTGTAAGTACAAACATACTATAGAAACAAATTTACTTCAAAGGTACAAATAATTAAGTTGTGCCAATTTTAAGGCTATCCCCATTCATATTCTAAAACAATTCAACCCAACCCAATAATATAATATTTATTTCTCTCTCATCTACATCTACAACCTACAACCCAACTCAATCTCAATTTTTTTATACTACATCAACAACACAACTCAACCAATTTTTTTAATAAAATATTCATTTTTCTCTCATCTATATATACAATTATTATTATTAAATTATAATTTTTTTAGATTTTTTTATTGTTGTATTTAAAATTTTAAATAATTTTATATTTTAAAAAATATTTAATTCCGTAATTATAGTAAAAAAAAGATGATATAATTTGAAATTGAGAGAAAAGAGAGTTTTTTATTGAAATCCAAAATATTTCAATATTATACTCTATTTATAGAGAAAAAAATAATAAGAATTTTAATTATTTTTAAAAAAAAAAATAATTATTATTTATTAAAAATTTAAATTATAATTATAAAAATAAAAATCTACCAATCACAATGTGAAAAGTGTCACATTGGGAGAAAAATGGTAGAATTAAGTGGGTTGAGGCGTCGGTCATCTGACAAAAGTTTTACCAACCGGTTGTTCATTAATTTTTATTTTCTATTTTTTTTAATTTTTAATCTTTTTGTCTTTTGTGCACGACCCTTCTTATCGGTTGTCAATGGGGTTAGTCTTAAGAGATGTTATGGGAGTAATTAATTTAATCAATATTTAAAAATAGAAACAAAATAATATCTCTAATTAGGTGGAAGTATTGAATTTTGAGAAATTTTCACTATCATAATCAATTTCCTTATTTTATTGGGAAGATTTTCTAATAATCCATTAGATTTTTAAAAAATCTGAGCCGATTTACTTAAAAAACTAATTAGCCCTTGTTGATAGGCCCACCATATAGGATTAATTTATTTTTATATCTATATTGTTGTTTCCGTTTCTCTCTATCGACTACAAAAAATTATTTTTTACTAATTGATCATTTAGTAAATTTATTTTGTTGTTAATCTGTTAGTAAAAATTCCCTTGTTAATCCGTTGATAAATTTATTTTGTTGTTAATCTGTTGGTAAAAATTCTCTTGTTAATCTGTTGGTAAATTTATTCTATTGGTAATTATTTTGTTGCTAATTTATTTGGTAAATTATTCTATTGTTAATCCGATGATAAATCTAAAAAGAATTTTTATTTAAAATTAGTTTATTTCATAAATAAATTTATTCATAAACATATATATTACAGAACACAATATACCAACCTTCTTCACCCTTTTTTTAGGGGAGGAGGAACTCGCAGCAGTCTCACATCAAACTTTCTACACACTTTCTGTATTAAGTACAAACATACTATAGAAATATATTTACTTCAAGGTACAAATAATTGAGTTGTACCAATTTTTAGGCTCTCCCCATTCATAACCTAAAACAACACAACCCAATAATATAACATTCATTTCTCTCTCATCCACATATGCAACCTATAACCCAACCCAATCTCAATTTTTTTTATACTCCATCAACAACCCAACTCAACCTACTTTTTTAATAAAATATTCATTTTTCTTTCATCTATATATATAATAATTGTTATTAAATTACAATTTTTTTAAAGATTTTTTTATAGCTATATTTAAAATTTTAAATAATTTTATATTTTAAAAAATATTTAATTTTGTAAATATAGTTAAAAAAGATGATATAATTTGAAATTGAGAGAGAAAAGAGAGTTTTTTATTGTAATCCAAAATATGTCAATATTATAATCTATTTATAGAGAAAAAATAATAAGAATTTTAATTAATTTTTCAAAAAAAATAATTATTGTTTATTAAAAATTTAAATTATAATTATAAAAATAAAAAATCTACCAAGTGTCACATTGTGAGAGAAAATAGCAGAATTAGATGGGTTGAGGCGTCGGTCATCTGATAAAAGTTTTAGCAACCGGTTGTTCATTAATTTTCATTTTTTATTTTTTTTTAATTTTCAATTTTTTGTCTTTTGTACACGACCCTTCTCATCAGTTGCCAATGGGGTTAGTCTTAAGAGATGTTATAAGAGTAATTAATTTATTATATATTTAAAAATAGAAGCTAAATAATTTCTTTAATTAGGTGGAGGTATTGATAGTGGGTTTGCCTACACATATTAGAGATGTTAGGCTTAATAGTGGGTCTGTTAACACATATTAGCTCAATCATTACTCACCCCATACTTGTATGGTGCCCCCGCTTGCCGATCTATCTTGACTGAGAATACATCAAGCATCAAAAGTTAGTTAGATAAATAAATTATTAACATAAAAAATAAAGAAGGTTAGTTGGGCTAATAGTTTCTAGGATCAATATATGCAATCGAAACAAGAATACCTGGACCCATGTATGAGAACAAGTTCTTCCAACTTTTTCTCTATCATTTTGAAAACAACATATCACAAACCTAATAATACCATACAACCCAACTAAAACAATAAATTTCAAAGTTAAACTCATATCAGGCACAACAATCTGATCGTATTGAATATTTTCAGTTAGGGAGTTCTATTGAGTAGGCAGCTCCGCCATTTTCGCTACCATGAATTAAAGAAATGAAATATTACTCCGTGAATGCAATTTCAAACACCAAATAAAAAATTCAAACGTAGCGGATCATCACATTAAATCAATAAAAAAATAAAGATACATGCAAACGCGCAGGAGTAAGGAAGACCTACCGTTCGACGAGAGATTTGCAATATGAGAAGATGAACTGGCTACAGACTCACACCAACCTTGTTCACCCTTTTTATGAGGAGAGGATGAACTCTCAGCACTCTCACATCAAACTTTCTATACACTCTCCATTTTAAGTACAAGTATACTATAGAAACATATTTACTTCAAAGATACAAATAATTGAGTTGTACCAATTTTATGTCAATCCCCATTTATAACTTGAAACAACCCAACCCAACCAAAAAATATAATATTCATTTCTCTCTCATCCACATATGCAATCTACAATCCAAATCAATCTCAATTTTTTTATATTCCATCAACAACCCAACCCAACCTCCTTTTTTAATAAAATATTTATTTTTCTCTCATCTATAAATACAATAATTATTATTAAATTTTAATTTTTTTAGATTTTTTTATAATTGTATTTAAAATTTTAAATAATTTTATATTTTAAAAAATATTTAATTCCGTATTTATAGTAGAAAAAAGATAATATAATTTGACATTGAGAGAGAAAAGAGAGTTTTTTTATTGAAATCCAAAATATGTAAATATTATACTCTATTTATTGAGATAAAAATATTAAGAAATTTATTTTTTTAAAAAAAATTAATTATTATTTATTAAAATTTTAAATTATAATTATAAAAATAAAAATCTACCAATCACAATGTGAAAAGTGTCACATTGTGAGAGAAAATGACAGAATTAGATGGGTTGATGCGTCGGTCATCTGATAAAAGTGTTAGCAACCAGTTGTTCATTAATATTCATTTTCTATTTTTTTTTAATTTTAAATATTTTTTTCTTTTATGCACGACCCTTCTCATCAGTTGCCAATGTGGTTAATCTTAAGAGATATTATAGGAGTAATTAATTTAATCAATATTTAAAAATAGAAACTAAATAATGTTTTTAATTAGGTGGAAGTATTGAATTTTGAGAATTTTTTCGCTATCATAATCAATCTCCTTATTTTATTGGGAAGATTTTCTAATAATCCATTAGATTTGTTAAAAAATCTGAGCCGATTTGTTTAAAAAACTAATTAACCCTTGTTGATAGGACCAGTATATAGGACTTTTTTATATCTATATTATTGTTTCCGTTTATCTCTATCGACTACAAAATAATCAGTTTTTACCAATTGATCCGTTGGTAAATTTATTTTGTTGCTAATCTGTTGGTAAAAATTCCCTTCCTAATCTGTTGATAAATTTTATTATGTTGCTAATATGTTGGTAAAAATTCTCTTACTAATCAGTTGGTAAATTTATTTTGTTGGTAATTATTCTAATTTGTTTGGTAAATTATTCTGTTGCTAATCCGTTGATAAATTTAAAAATAATTTTTTATTTAAAATTAGCTCATTTCATAAATAAATTTATTCAAATACATATATATTACAGAATACAATTTACCAACCTTCTTCACCCTTGTTTTGAGGGGAGGACGAACTCGCAGTAGTCTCACATCAAACTTTCTACACACTTTCCCTTTTAAGTACAAACATACTATAGAAACATATTTACTTCAAGGTACAAATAATTGAGTTGTACCAATTTTTAGGCTATCCCCATTCATAACCTAAAATAAGACAACCCAATAATATAATATTCTATTCTCTCTCATCCTTGTCTACAACTCAACCCAATCTCAATTTTTTTATACTACATCAACAACCCAACTCAACCTACTTTTTTAATAAAATATTTATTTTTCTTTCATCTAGTGTTTTCATAATTGAACCGGAGATTGAACCGGTAACTCAAATGGTTCGAGACTTAACCGGTCGGACCGGCGGTTCAACCGGAAAAAAATTACATTTTTAATAATTTACTTTTTTTTTCAAAACTTAGTTCTAATTAATTTATTTAAGTCCAAAATGATGGGCTTACTAATTTGGGCCTGACATAGGATTTAAAAGTAAAAAATAAGTGTGATCCTCTAATTAATAACTTCCATTACTCTATTTCTTATTTTTACAACAGAAACCATCTACGCATCTGCCGCCCCTCTCCATTAACAACTCCATCTATAGATCCACCACAGTGGATTTGCCGCCCTCCTTATACCCATTTCTCCATTTTTTTTATCGTTGCGCAAGAATCCTTCTCCCATTACGACAGATTCGTCTCCCTCTACCATAGCAGATCCATCGCCATCACAAGTCCTCCACACCGGGACATCTCTTTCTATGCTCTTCACTACTTTATCCAAACTCGTTGCCCTTCCACTTTCTTCTGCCATCAATAACGTACACTTGTTATCCAAATTTATCAGTAACGTTTCATCTAGTTTTGGGCGATTCTTCTTGGGTTGTTTCAACGATCCGAAAATATTGAGTAGAAAAGGGATAAAAATATGTCTAGACGCCTGAATCTTACATATAAAAATATAAAAATTGGCCATTTCCGGTTCGTCCGGTTCAATCGATTATCCAGTTTTGACTGGTTCAAAGTGGTTTTTTCCGGTTTAAGCACAGAAATGGTTTTTTGTGGTTTTTGGACCGGTGTCGATACCCGTTCCCAGTTGAACCGGTCGAATCGGCCGGTCCGGTTCGGTTCCGACAACACTTCTTTCATCTATATATACAATAATTATTATTAAATTTTTTTTTAGATTATTTTTATGTTGTATTTAAAATTTTAAATAATTTTATATTATCAAAAATATTTAATTCTGTAATTATAGTTAAAAAAGATAATAAAATTTGAAATTGAGAGAGAAAAGAGAGTTTTTTACTGCAATCCAAAATATATAAATATGATACTCCATTTATAAAGAGAAAAAATAATAAGAATTTTAATTATTTTTTCAAAAAAAATTTATTTATTATTTATTAAAAATTTAAATTATAATTATAAAAATAAAAATCTACCAATCACAATGTGACAAGTGCCACATTGTGAGAGAAAACGCATAACTAGATGGGTTGAGGCGTCGGTCATCTGACAAAAGTTTTAGCAACCGGTTGTTCATTAATTTTTATTTTTTATTTTTTTAAATTTTTAATTTTTTTCTCTTTTGTGCACGACCCTTCTCATCGGTTGCTAATGGGGTTAGTCTTAAGAGATGTTATAGGAGTAATTAATTTAATACATATTTAAAAATAGAAATAAAATAATATCTTTAATTAGGTGAAAGTATTAATAGTGGGCCTTCCTACACATTAGAGATGTTAGGCTTAATAATGGGTCTGCATACACATATTAGCCCAATCATTACTCACCCCCATACATATATTGTGCCCCCGCCTGCAGATCTGTCTAGATTGTGAATACATCAAGCATCAAAAGTTAGTTAGATTAATAAATTATTAACATAAAAAAATAAAGAAGGTTAATTGGGCTTATAGTTTCCAGGATCAATATATGCAATCGAAACAAGAACACCCGGACCCATGTCTGAGAACAGGTTCTTCCAACTTTTTCTCTTCCATTTTGAAAACAACATATCACAAACCTAATAATACCATACAACGCCACTAAAACAATAAATTTCAAATTTAAACTCACATCAAGCATAACAATCTGATCGTATTGAATATTTTCAGTTAGGGAGTTCTATTGAGTAGGCAGCTCTGCTTTTTCGCTACCATGAATTAAAGAAATGAAATATTACACCGTGAATGCAATTTCAAACACCAAATTAAAAATATGAACGTAGTAGATCATCACATTAAATCAATAAAAAAAAGATACACGCAAACGTGCAAGAGTAAGGAAGACCTACCGTTCGACGAGAGATTTGCAAGATGAGAAGAAGATGAACTTGAAATAGTCTCACACCAACCTTCTTCACCCTTTTTATGAGGAGAGGATGAACTCGCAGCACTCTCACATCAAACTTTCTACACACTTTCCCTTTTAAGTACAAACATACTATAGAAACATATTTACTTCAAAGGTACAAATAATTGAGTTGTACCAATTTTTAGGCTATCTCCATTCATAACCTAAAACAACCCAACCCAACCCAACCCACTAATATAATATTTATTTCTCTCTCATCCACATATACAACCTACAACCCAATCCAATCTTAATTTTTTTATACTCCATCAACAACCCAACTCAACCTACTTTTTTAATAAAATATTCATTTTTCTCTCATCTATATATACAATAATTATTATTAAATTATAATTTTTTTTAAATTTTTTTATAGTTGTACCACATGGATTTCACTGGAATTACCCCTATTACGGAGGATCCCGATCTAGTGATGAGTGCAGGTGTTCTAACTGGATTCGCTTTTCATCATGATGGAGACTAGTTTTTCATTAAGGGTTCTAATCCCTTTTCTTTCACGTTTCCATGTGATGTGAGGGTATTGACTATGATCCAGGGTGATAGAAATATGTTGATGGACTCATTGACACACGAGGCGATATCAATAACGTGCTTGAGAACAGGTGATTAGAGGACTATTACTCAGATGTACATTGCGGGGATGTATCAGGAGTTGAAAAGGATAGTGGATCAGCAGCTACAGCAGCAGCAGCAAGAGCAGCCTCAGCTAGAAGAGCACGGTGAGAAAATGCATGTAGAGGAGCCTCTAGAGCATCCTGAGATGGGTTTGCCGCAGCAGCATGAGATGCCACCACCACAACCACAGCAGCAGCAGTAGCATTGGGGCGGTCCTGATGACTATTATAGAGAGCAGTTTCGGTTAATGCATGAGAACCTTGTCAACCTGAACAACAACTAGAAGGAGATGAATCGCCAATTGGGCCTGCTGACGACGAGCTATGTCGTGCTCGATATGTGTTACAACGCGTTGCATGCTAACTATATGGTGATGGATCAGAGATTGAGGGATTTGAGTGACAATTATGAGGCTCTGGATAGAAAGATGGATACCCTACAGAGAGATTTTGATGATTGGCGCAGGGGAGACAGTGATTATGATGCTTCACAGGAGTAGAGGTCCCCAGGTTTTCATCTTATCTGCTTCATCTCATCTCCCTTCTCTTTTCTTTTTACAGGATGGGTATTTGGTGGTGTGAGTGGTATGTATTGATATTCTATACTGATTCTGAGATTAGATTGTTGGTGATACTTGATTTAGATTGATATGATGGGTTCTTGATTAGTACGTTGTATTTGTATTTTGCATGTGTTGATTTTGTTGATGAGAAGCGTGTATAACATGTTAAATATGTGGAGTTCATTGTGGAATTGATCTTGATTATATGCTATGAGGAGTGTTTAGGATTCTATTTACCCATGTGAGAATTTGAGCCTTATGAAATCATGCTACATCCATGCATGATAGTTTATTCTTATGAGAATCGTTTATATGACCGTATTCTAGAACTTGGCTTGGAGACTTATGTGAGACTTATGATTGATTAGTTATTAGGACATGATCTTAGGCCATCATTGTTTATTTGAGTTACTTAGCCAAATTTTACCTTCTCATGTACTGTATAAATCATTGGAAGCTCTTTCTTTGGCAAGCCTTAATAAGAAGTCTTATTCATCCTTTAATTGAGCCTTGTTAAATACCCTATTTATTAGTAGAGAGTTGAGGTGAATATATGCTAGCTTGAATGTGAGAAGAAAAGGAAGAAAAATATTAGTTGAATGATATGAAGAAAAGAAAAAAATATGGTTAAATCTTATTTAGGAGTAGTGCCTGAAACTGGTACCCCGACTGCTTAGACGGGTAGTGCCGAAATTGGTACTTTTGTACTTTAAAGAAAGAAGATGTTGATGCAAAGGAAAAGAAGGGGAAGTTGAATTGCAAAGATCATGAGAATAAGATGGAGAAGAGGAAGATATTTGATGAAAAGCAAAACTCCAAGGTAATTCTCTACTAGTGAATTAGTCACTTTATCTATATGTTCCTACCTTTACCAAAGAGCCAACATTACAACCCAAAAGTAAGTCCTTTGTGATCCTAGTAACAAAGTGATTATAAGTTGAGTTTTGAGACCCTTGCCAAGATTATGGTTACTCGGAAATATGAATTGGGTATGAGCGTATATATTAACCTGTTTATGTGTCCTTTACACTTGAGAACGATAGTAAATACTTATCTTGTGAGCTAGATGACTTAGAACTCCAAAGAGTATTATAATTGAGTGATGTTTTTGCATGAATGAAATGTATGATGCGAGTGGTACTTGTTTTAACTTGATAGAATTGCATGTGTAGGTATGTATTCTACTTGACTTGATGGCCTTGTGAATTTTACACTTACTCTTGTGGTTTTAATTTCTTTGCTTTAGGACGATCAATATGTAAGTTTGGGGGTTTGATAAGAGTGTAAATTCACATAATTTCAGCTCTGATTTATGTGATAATGATGTATGATTTGATCTTAAGTCAAGATAAATCAAGATATGTAGTGTAAAGTCACGAATCAGGTACGGTTGAAACCGTTTGAGAGGATTTTTGAAGGAAAACAGGACAGAAGTGCTCGGAACCGAAAAAGAGGCATGAAAGCACCTGGTTCGACCAAGAACATGAGTGGTACAACCATCAATTAGGGTCGAACCAGCATACTGAAATCATTTTACAGCACGGTTCGACCACGATGGTGTGGTTCGACCAGGCGTGATGGTCGAACCGTGGTCAAACTAAATGCCTAAAGTTTTGCAGAAGTGATTCGACCACGAAGCTTCTGATTTGACCGGTGGTTTGGGTCGAACCAACCAGCCACCTGCCAGTGCTTGGTTCGACCAAGGTTCTGGGTCGAACCGTTACGCAGGAAGCTTTTGGATCCATATTTTTACATCTTCAATACATGTTTTCGTTTAAAAAATCCCAATATAGGTCCATTGGAGGAGCTGAAAGTATAAAAGGAAGACCCTACGCAGCACAAAGAGAGTCATTCACCACCTTCATACTACACAACATCCGAAACCCTACATCATCCTATGGAGCTGTGGAGAGAGATTCGTCTATCGAATAAAGTGAAAACCAAGTGAAAATTGAAGATGGAGAGAGACGCAACGGTGCCCGCATCTAGAGTTTACTTCGCTTCTTAATTTATCTTGTAATTTTCAAGACTATGGGTAAGATCTATCCAACTACCATGATTATTCTTCGATCAATCATGGGCTAGAACCGCTTCGGTAGTTCAAGGGTTTATGAAGGTTTTATGAGTTAATTGAACTTCCGTGTGTATACTCCATACAACACTACTTGTGGTTTATTTGATATAAGACTATGTTGAGCAGGATTACATGTTATGATTCTGAGTGAGGGGACTCTGAAGTCTCATTAGAACTATCTTATATAAATACTTGTTAATTGATTAGTGTGAAAATCTGCGTGTTTTAGAGTCCGATTTAGCACCGTTTTGTGGGATTTATATTCGTATTTGAGCATCTTGTAGTTGAATTGTATAAATTTTTGTTTCAGATACGTGTGAGGTGTTATTTTGTGTTTTTAAGTGGAAAACGAGGTAAAATGAGCAAAAAATGGAAGTCGGAAACGAAGACAGAACGAAGTCAGGAGAAGGAAGAGTCGGCACGACTCGTGCTGGCCAGCAGAGGAAGTCGGGCCGCAAGGCTGCCGAAAGGTGCCCACACGACCGCCGAGCACGCCCACCGAGAGCTGCCGAGGTCCGCCGAGCACGAGCGCCTAGTGCTGCCGAGAAACGCCGAGGAAGCCCGCACACCAAGTGCCCGCACGACTCGTGTGGGAAGTGGCACGACTCGTGCCAAGGTCGCGCCAGGCCCAGTTTCACATTTCGTAGTCTTTTCAGCCTGTTCGTGTTTTTAACGTGAAAAACCCACTTTTAAGTTAGAATTCGGGAAGGATCAATTCTCAACTATAAAAGGAATCCTTAGGGTGTTCCAAACCCGAACTCTTCACATCTTTTTATAATTCACCATCCCATCCCGGAGAGTTCATCAGTATTGCTTACTAGAGAAGGAGAACGAGGAGGTTCAGAATCACGAAAGAGAGAGCGGAGAATCGCACCATATTTAGGATTATTCTTAATATTTCTTTCTTAATTTTGGATAATATGTTTTCATACCTAACCATGTATGTTGCCTGTAACACCATGGGCTAGTACTCTTTGGATAGCACTAGGTTTGAAGGTTAAATTGATTTGAATTGATGATCTAGACTTAAGGTTGGATACCTGCAGTATACTTATTCCTTTATTAATGCTTTGATTTGAGACTTTTATTTTTGTCTTATATGATATGTCCTTA
Organism: Pogostemon cablin; assembly: GCA_023678885.1. NCBI lineage: Eukaryota > Viridiplantae > Streptophyta > Magnoliopsida > Lamiales > Lamiaceae > Pogostemon > Pogostemon cablin. Next base: position 20,217,316 of record CM042964.1, on the reverse strand, counting down.
TTCATGCGTATGTCAATGTCTTTTGCATGCTTATGCTTATTGCTTGCGTTATATAAGAATCATATTTGTCAACCTGTTATGGGTAAAGGGGATCTAAACATATAATCTTTTTTATTCATTAGAATAATTAATATAAGACATTTAATATATCTATTAATTACCATTATAGAAGATTTGGTTTCTTAGATTATTACGTGTGAATTGGAGATTAATTTTTAAGTACCTACAAAGGGAAGTCTAGTGTACTAGCCTTTAATGAAATTTTACATGAAGTACCTAGAGAGGGAGTAGGAATTATTCTTCTGCATCTAAGGGTTTAAATCAGATTTATGTGTTAAGTTTACTTTAGAAAAGGGATTTAACATAATTAAGTGATTGCTTGCATAAGAACTGCAGGGATTCTAACTGATTGTCTAGTGATTTGATTTAACCAACTTAATTGGATTTCCTAGTGCTGTCTATCTTCTCTCTTGAATACTTTTCATATTTAATTATTTGCTATTTTATTATTTTTAGTAATTATTTTCTGCATAGTTAATTTAGGTAATTCTCTTTAAAAACTAGATTTGTTTTAAATTAGAATAGTCATAATTAAATTAAATAGTAGATCTATAATTATACCTTGGGTACGATATTATTTTTATTTGGTCACACGTGGAACTACAAATGATTCCCTACACTTGGGGACACATACAAAATTGTGAACAAGCATTAATTGAATCTTATTCGGGTTAATAAGTAGGACAAAAGGGAATAAATTCATAGTACCTATAAAGAGAGATCATATCGGGTTAGAGTACTTAGTGCATGTGAAATAATTGATACTGATAGTACCTAAAAAGTGGGTTGAGTTATATCTCTTACTCCAAGGATATTCACACACTTATTTACTTGTGTCTATGGAGTAGATTTGCATTGTTTAGTGATGCGTCCATACTCCACAAGGCAGAGTCATTGATACACGGAAGGGAAGTTAATGAGTAAAATTGGATGGCCAAAAAAACTACCTAATTTTTCACTTATTCACTTTTGTTTAATCTCTACTGCTTGTTTATTTTAATTGCTATTTTAATTATTTGTTTAATAGTTACTTAATTCATCTCAATTATATCACCAACCTAATCTTAAAAAGTTAGATTATAATTAAATTGATAATAATACGTCTCTTGGGTTCGATAATCACTTGGTCGCTTATCAATGCTACAATAGCATCCTTCATACTTGGGGATTAATATTGTGTGTTGAGAAAATGCTCATCAATTATACTCTATTTATAGAGAAAAAATAATAAGAATTTTAATTATTTTTAAAAAAATAAATTATTATTTATTAAAAATTTAAATTATAATTATAAAAATAAAAATCTACCAATCACAATGTGAAAAGTGTCACATTAAGAGAGAAAATGACAGAATTAGGTGGGTTGAGGCGTCGGTCATCTGGCAAAAGTTTCAGCAACCGATCGTTCAATAATTTTCATTTTCTACTTTTTTTTAATTTTTAATTATTTTTGTCTTTTGTGCACGACCCTTCTCATCGGTTGCCAATGAGGTTAGTCTTAAGAGATGTTATAGGAGTAATTAATTTAATCAATATTTAAAAATAGAAACTAAATAATGTCTTGAATTAAGTGGAAGTATTGAATTTTGAGAAATTTTCGCTATCATAATCAATCTCCTTATTTTATTGGGAAGATTTTCTAATAATCCATTAGATTTGTTAAAAAAATCTGAGCCAATTTTCTTAAAAAAACTAATTAACCCTTGTTGATATGACCAGTATATAGGACTAATTTTTTTTTGTATATCTATACTGTTGTTTCCGTTTCTCTCTATCGACTACAAAAAATTATTTTTTACCAATTGATCCATTGGTAAATTTATTTTGTTGCTAATATGTTGGTAAAAATTCCCTTGGTAATCCGTTGATAAATTTATTCTATTGCTAATCTGTTGGTAAAAATTCTCTTGCTAATACGTTGGTAAATTTATTCCGTTGGTAATTATTCAGTTGCTAATTTGTTTGGTAAATTACTCTGTTGCTAATCCGTTGATAAATTTAAAAATAATTTTTATTTAAAATTAGCTAATTTCATAAATAAATTTATTCAAATACATATATATTACAAAACACAATTTACCAACCTTCTTCACCCTTTTTTTAGGGGAGGACGAACTTGCAGCAGTCTCACATCAAACTTTCTAAACACTTTCCCTTTTAAGTACAAACATACTATAGAAACATATTTACTTCAAGGTACAAATAATTGAGTTGTACCAATTTTTAGGTTATCCCTATTCATAACCTAAAACAACCCAACCCAATAATATAATATATATTTCTCTCTCATCCACATTTACAACCTACAACCCAACCAAATCTCAATTTTTTTATACTCCATCAACAACCCAACTCAACCTACTTTATTAATAAAATATTCATTTTTCTCTCATCTATATATACAATAATTATTACTTAAATTATAATATTTTTTTAGATTTTTTTATCGTTGTATTTAAAATTTTAAATGATTTTATATTTTAAAAAATATTTAATTCCATAATTATAGTAGAAAAAAGATGATATAATTTGAAATTGAGAGAGAAAAGAGAGTTTTTTTATGGATTTATTGCTAATAGATACACACTTTTAACCTAAATTACTATTAGATACATGAAATTTAAATAATTACTTTCACATACAAAATATTAATGTAAAATACCAAATATAACCTTATACTCCATACACTTTTAAACCCACCAACGTTGATCAGCCATTGACCGCCGTTGACCGGCAGTTGGACCGCCTTTGATCGGCGTTGACCGAGTGTTGACCGTCGCTGGCCGCCGCCGCCTGCTGCCGTAATTTAAAATGTGCAAAAATAAAATTGTGCAAAATAAAATTGTGCAGAATAAAATTGTGCAAAATCAATTTTTGCAGACAAATTGTGCAAATATATAGGGGTATTTGTGGTATTACAGTCATAATTATGTAGTTAGGAGTAATAGTGCTTTGAGTCATGTAGTTTAAAACAATTATGCATTTTTTTGTGTACCCCTAGTAAGTGACCCATAAAATGCAATCCAAAATATGTCAATATTATACTCTATTTATAGAGGAAAAAAATAATAAGAATTTTAATTATTTTTTCAAAAAAAAATTATTATTATTATTTATTAAAAATATAAATTATAATTATAAAAATAAAAATCTACCAATCACAATGTGAAAAGTGTCAACTTGTGAGAGAAAATGACAGAATTAGGTGGGTTGAGCCGTCGGTAATCAGACAAAAGTTTTAGCAACCGCTTGTTCATTAATTTTCATTTTCTATTTTTTTTAATTTTTAATTTTTTTTCTTTTGTGCACGACCCTTCTCATCGGTTGTCAATGTTAGTCTTAAGAGATGTTATAGGAGTAATTAATTTAATCAATATTTAAAAATAGAAACAAAATAATGTCTTTATTTAGGTAGAAGTATTAAATTTTGAGAAATTTTCGCAATCATAATCAATCTCCTTGTTTTATTGGGAAGTTTTTTAATAATCCATTAGATTTGTTAAAAAATCTCAGCCGATTTGCTTAAAAAAACTAATTAACCCTTGTTGATAGGACCAGTATATAGGACTATTTTTTTATATCTATATCGTTGTTTCCATTTCTCTCTATCGACTATAAAAAAATCATTTTTTTACCAATTTATCCATTGGTAAATTTATTTTGTTTCTATTATATTGGTAAAAATTCTCCTACTAATCCGTTGATAAATTTATTCTGTTGTTAATTTGTTGGTAAAAATTCTCTTGCTAATCCGTTGGTAATTATTCCGTTGCTAATTTGTTTGGTAAATTATTCTATTGCTAATCCGTTGATAAATTTTAAAATGACATTTTCTTTAAAATTAGCTAATTTCACAATTAAATTTAATCAAATACATATATTACAGAACACATTTTACCAGCATTCTTCACCCTTTTATGAGGGGAGGACGAACTCGCAGAAGTCTTACATTGAACTTTTTACACACTTTTTCCCTTTTAAGTATATGAACATACTATAGAAACATATTATTGTACAGAATAATAGAAAACATATTTTCATCAAAGGTACAAATAATTGAGTTTTACCAATATTTAAGAGATGTTATAGAATTAATTAATTTAATCAATATTTAAAAATAAAAACTAAAAAAATATCTTTAATTAGGGTGAAGTATTGAATTTTGAGAAGATTTTCGCTATCATAATCAATCTCTTTATTTTAATGGGAAGACTTTCTAATAATCCATTAGATTTGTTAAAAAATCTGAGCCGATTAGTTTAAAAAAACTAATTAACCCTTATTAATAGGACCAGTATATAGGACTGATTTTCTTATCTATATCATTGTTTCTGTTTCCCTCTATCGACTACATAAAAATCATTTTTTTACTAACCAATCCATTGGTAAATTTATTTTGTTGTTAATCTGTTGGTAAAAACTCCCTTGTTAATCTGTTGGTAAAAATTTTCTTATTAATCCATTGGTAAATTTATTCTGTTGGTAATTATTCCGTTGCTAATCCGTTTTGTAAATTATTCTATTGCTAATCCATTGATAAATTTAAAAATTATTTTTATTTGAAATTAGCTCATTGCATAAATAAATTTATTCAAATACATATATATTACAGAACATATACTTCCTGCAACTTTATTACCTAAATAGATATTACACATCAGTACATTGAACGGAAAGAATTATATTATAACTAGTTTTTTGTCTCCCGTGTATGACACAAAATTTTTCAAGAAGGAACGGATGATGCCAACTACAAATTATTTTTTATACAAAATATTAATTGAAAGATTAAGATTATTATTAATATGTGAGACTAAATAAACAAATTTTTTTCAATAATGAATGATGACGCCCACACACAATTAAAATTTTTAGCATTACTCTTTTTTTATAAATTAATTTAATTACTTTTTATTTATGGAATAACTCGAATATTTAAATATAAAAATATACTAAAACTAATTACTATTAATAATAATATTATATATTAATTTTAAGTTATTAATATAATGGACTAAATAAAATATTAGTTAAAATGTTTGATTACATAAAATAAAATATTAATTGTAAGATTAACTTGAGAGCGTTACGTATATAATTTTTTTCAGGAATGGACGTAGTCATGATATTACATGCACAAATTTTTTTAAGAAGGAACAGATGACGTCACCTACAAATTATTTTTTTAATAATAATTAAAGATTAAGTTTTTTAATAATAGATGAGACTAAATATACAAAAAATTTTAAGAACGAAATTGATGAGGCCATACACAAAACTAAAATATTTTAAATATATTTTAAATATAAAATTTTTTTATTAGTATTAAAATATTAAAATTTCATAAAAATATCTTAAAATATTCTTATTAGATTAAATTAAATCTTCAAAAAAATTATTTAAAATAAAATATTAAATATAGGGTAGGTCTTACTTGAGACCGTCTCACGTGAGACCATTTTAGACTTTTTAAAATAATTATCACTTTCGCTATAAAATGTTATTACTTTCGCTTTATAATGTTATCACCTTTCATTTACACTATAAATTATTCATAAAATTGCATTATCATTTTTCATTAATTTAGTATCACTTTTTGTTATGAAAGTTATCGCTTTTCGGCCGTCTCACATCAAAGCTTACGTGAGACGGTCACACATAAGTCTTTGCCTTAATTGTAAGAATATAAAATATTAATTACTTTAAATATTAAAATACTTAAAATAAAATAATAATTGCATTATTAAGAATATTAAAAAGAAGGGATTAAATAAAATAATATTTAAAATATTAAATTACTTAAAATAAACAGTAATTGCGGATTAATGTGTAACTGACACATACACAAATTTTTTCAAGGATGAACGTGGCGACGCCACATACACAAATTTTTTTATGGAGTAATGCGGCGTCGACACCTACACAATTCAAAAAAAAATTATTAGTATTAAAATAATAAAATTTCATAAAAATAACTTAAAATATTCTTATTAGATTAAATTAAATCTTCTTTAAAAAATGACTTAAAATAAAATATTAATTGTAAGATTATAAAATATATTAATTGTTTTAAATATTAAATTACTCAAAATAAAATATTAATTGCATTATTAAGAATATATTAAAAGGAGAGATTATATAAATTAATATTTAATTACTTAAAATAAAAACATTAATTGCAGGATTAATGTGTGAGTGACACATACACAAATATTTTCAAGATTGAGCATTGCGACGCCACATATACAAATTTTTTAAGGAGCAACGTGGCATCGACAGTTACACAATTTCATAGTTTTAATTTTTGCAAGCACTTATAAATTAATGATATTAATGATTGAGTTATTGTTCACGTCAATTGATTTGTGTGGCTATTTAGTAATTTGAACCCTAAACTGTATGTATGGCAATTTATTATTTATAGATATATTTGCCTAATTTGGTTTATTCTAAATTAGGATTTGGAATCCTTAATTCAAGTTAAGAAATCTTTCAATATATTTATTTAAGTATGTGTGAATCATCAAAATTCTAATTTGATTCATGGAATTCAATTAAATTAAAAGTTGGGGAGATATTTTTTAATTCGTTCAATTAAATGTAATATTTTTAAATATTTATTTAATTGATCTAGTAATTTTTCAATCTAGTCAATCAAAGCATCATATGGTCATAGTAGCCTCTATGTGTGGAGTGCGGCTTTATTGAAATTAAATAGATGGATGTGTAATTATTTATGTGTTATGTGTTCGGCCCATAGGTATACAATTGGGCAGAATAATAATACACATGTGATAGTAAGTATGCGATAATTATCTTGAATTGTTCATATGAACATCAATCGGTCCATAGATTATTACACCAAGATTACCCTTGAAATTAATTTTTGTCCATGGACGAGGTTAATGTTGCATAAGGTGTCTTGTGATGGGTTCCAATTAATAATGTTGTGTGAGTGTATTTTTATGCGAGTATTAATCGATTGTCCATAGGTAGATTAATATTTGACCACGAAATACACAAACATCAATGGTGGTGAATACGTGGCAGTTATTTAGTTTTATATGTGAGTAATAAGACAGCTATTTAGTGTAAAAATCTGCATGTTTTAGGGTGGGTCCGATTTAGCACCGTTGTATGATATTTATATCCGTATTTGAGCATCTTTTGATGGAATTGCATATATTTGTGTTATAGATGCTTGTGAGGTGTTATTTCGTATTTTTAGGTAAAAACGGGGTAAAAAGAGCAACACCAGAAGTCGGGAGCGAAGCTGGGCCAAAATAGGAATTTGTGCAGTATGGCATGACTCGTGCTAGCCTTGGTACAGGTTGTGCCGCCCACATAGTCCACTCGTGCCGGCCACATACGGCACGAGATACCATCGCCGCCCAGTACGCCCCGGAAGTGCATGACTCATGCCAATACTTTACACGACTCGTGCCACATTCAAATGGATAAATTTTTAGGATGCGCCCGTGCTGCCCAGCTGCCAAGAAATTCCAACAGCATGCGCCTGGCACGACTCGTGCCACCTATGGCAAGACTCGTGCCGCTTCCCAGCGAGCCTGTTTCGACGTTTTTTAGCCCGTTCATGTTTTTTATGTGAAAAGCCTACTTTTGAGTCATAATTCGAGAATTAGCAGTGCCCAACTATAAAAGGAGCCCTTGGGGTGTTCCAACCCTAACTCTCTATATCCATACAAACTCTTCACACCTTTTCACAATTCACCATCTCATCCACCCATCCCGAAGAGTTCATCTGTATTGCATATTTGAGAAGGAGAACGAGGAGATTCAGAATCACGGAGGAGAGAGCGGAGAATCGCACCATATTTAGGGTTATTCTTATTTTTCTTTCTTAATTTGGATAATATGTTTTCATACCTAACCGTGTGTGTTGCCTGTAACACCATGGGCTAGTACTCCTTGGATAGCGCTAGGTATGATGGTTAAGTTGTTTTGAATTGATGATCTAGACTTAAGGTTGGATATCTGCAGTATACTTATTCCTTTATTAATGCTTTGATTTGAGACTTATATTTTTGTCTTATATGATCTGTCTTTATTCATATGTATATCAATGCCTTTTGCATGCTTATGCTTATTGCTTGCATTATATAATAATTATATTTGTCAACCTATTATGGGTAAAGGGGATTTAAACATATAACCTTTATTCATTAGAATAATTAATATAAGATACTTAATATATCTATTAATTATCATTCTAAAGGATTTGGTTTCATAAATTGTTAGGTGGGAATTGAGGTTTAATTCTTAAGTACCTATAAAGGGAAGTCTAGTGTACTAGCCTTTAATGGAATTTTGCATGAAGTACCTAAAAAGGGTGTAGGAATTATTCTTTTGCATCTGAGGGGTTAAACCAGATTTATGTGTTAAGTTTACTTTAGAAAAGGGATTTAACATAATTAAGTGATTGCTTTCATAAGAACTGCAGGGATTTTAACTGATTGTCTAGTGATTTGATTTGACCGATTTAATTGGATTTCCTAGTGTTGTCTATCTTCTCTCTTGAATACTTTCCATATTTAACTATTTGCTATTTTATTATTTTTAGTAATTATTTTCTGCATAGTTAATTTAGGTAATTCTCTTTAAAAACCAGATTTGTCTTAAATTAGAATAGTTATAATTAATTAAATAATAAGTGTAGAATTATCCTTTGGGTTCGATAATGGACTTGGTCACACTCTTATCTGCAGTTGATTTCCTACACTTGGGGACACGCAAAAAGGTGAACAAGCAAATGGCGCTGTTGCCAGGGATAATTCCCTATGCTTTACTATTTAATTCTTTTGTTATTTATTTTAATTTAGGACGTTAAATTTTTTTATTACTTTTATTTTTATTTTATTTTTATTTTATTTAGATCCAAACTATTCTAATCAGCTGCGTGAGCACAGGTAAAATTAGCTAAGATGGCTGATGATCAGGCCCCAACTCCCATGCGGGACCAGTATAAGCTGAAGCATACCACGAATGCTGGATTGAATGGACCCGCAATCACTGTGGAGAGTTTTGAGCTACCGTTTGGACTGATCCGGATGGTACAAGTAGAGCAGTTTAGTAGTAATCCTTTGGAGAGTCCTAGTGAGCATTTGCAATTATTTGATGAATATGTAAGGACGCAGAAGCATAAGAATGTCCCGGAGGATGCTATCAGAATGAGGCTTTTCCCATTTTCACTAACGGGGAAAGCCAAAGAGTGTTACAACAACCTTCCTGCAGGATGTTGTACTACATGGGAGCAGTTGGCAGATAGGTTCTTAAACAAGTACTTCCCTTATTCCAAGAGCTTTAAGGTGAAGCAAAAGATAACACAATTCAAACAAGGAGCCTTGGAAAGTTTCTATGAAGCCTGGGAAAGATTCAAGGACCTGTTGTGTTGTGGTCCACAACATGAATTTACAAAAGTCACTTACTTAAGCCTCTTCTATCAAGGCCTAAGGAGTGAATCAAGAGTGTTGGTAGATGCAACAGCTGGTGGATCGGTCTTCAAAAAGTCAGCAAAAGAAGCTGAAGAGATCTTTGAGGAGATAGCAGCTAACACGTGTGATTGGCCTATGGAGAGATCAGATAGAGTCGCTTTTGATAAAGTGGCTAAAGTAGAAGTTCAGGTCAACATCAGTGAGATGTCAGAACTCAAAAGTCAGCTCAGTGCGCTGCACAAGAAGATGGATCGCATGGCACTAGGAAGCAAAAGGAGAGGAAGCTGGTAATGAAGGAGATGAAGATCAGATGGAGGATGCGAATTACGCTATGGGTCAGAGCTTGCAAGGGGATTATAGGAATAGACAGAATTTCAGGCCTAGTAATCAGCAGTGGGGAAGGAATGACCAAGGAAATTCCAACTTTAACAATCAAAGAAGGAATGATAATCTGTCATATGCTAACCCGAATAATGCAGTTGGACCTCCTCCAGGAATTGATCCATCTCATAAGCCAGCTGAAGGAAAAGCATCCATGGATGATGAGTTAAAACTGTTGTTGAAACAGCAAGGAGACTTTATGAAGCAACAAGGGGAGCAGATGAAGCAGTAAGGAGATCAAATAACGCAGCAAGGGGAGCAGTTAAACTTGATGGTCAATCTGATGATATCTACTAATGAGAAATCTGAAAAAAAAAGTAGAAAGAAACTGATATTGCTCTTGGACAGTTGTATGCTGTAGTTGGGAGATTAGAGCAACAAGGTAAGTTTCCATCCCAAATGGTGACGAACCCAAAGGAGCAAGTTATGGCTATAACTCGGAGGAGTGGAACGCAGTACAAAGGTCTGAAATTTCCATTGGAACGATCTGAAGTCAAAATGGAGGTTAAAAAATCAGACGAGGATGAACACATCGACGCAGAAATGCCGCACGACTCGTGCCAAGGTCTGCACGACTCGTGCGGCCCTGAATTCTATGCACCGCGCACATCGTGCCAGCCGACGGAGGCAACAGCAGGTTGTACGACCACCAAAGATGGTCGGCACGACCTACATGTCTGTAGGCACGACTCATGCGGGCGCGTGAAATCGGCCGATTCTGAGCAGCACGATCGCCGGCACGAGTCCAAGTCTGTCCGGCACGAGTCGCGCCCATCTCCAGCAAAAACATCAGAATTTTATCTCGATCCTCGCACTGCTGAACTCGTCTAAAATGATCCTCAGGTGCCTGAAATTGAGAAAAAGTCGAAAGAACATGAAGTTAAGTTGAAAAAGTGGCAAAAAGCTAAGGCAGAAAGAGCTGAAAAAGAAAAAGCAGAGGAGTTTGAGAAGGATATTTGGGGAATTGCAAAGACAAAACATCCTATTCCGTTTCTACAGCAATTTCTGAAGAAAGGGTTGGATGAAAAATTCAAGAAGTTTGTGGAGATGTTCAAAAAGATCCACATTAATATTCCTTTCGCAGAAGCCTTAGAAGAGATGTCAAACTATGCAAGGCTCTTGAAGGATATTATGTCTAAGAAGAGGAGTTTGACTGGAGATGAGTCAGCTAATAAGGTAGAGAGCTGGAGTTCTGTGATACAAAAGAAACTTCCTACAAAGTTGAAAGATCCGGAAAGCTTTACCATACCATGTGAAATTGGAAAAGGACAAGCTAAGAGAGCCTTATGTGATTTGGGGGCTAGTATAAATTTTGATGCCTTATTCCGTATTCATTAAGCTTGGTTTGGGGGAGCTGAAGCCGACATCTGTAGCATTGCAGCTTGCTGATAGATCCTTGACCTACCCACGGGAGGTAGTTGAAGATGTCCTAGTGAAAGTGGGAAAGTTCATATTTCCAGTGGACTTCATTGTGCTAGACATGGAAGAAGAATCCTCTAATTTTGGGAAGACCATTCCTTGCGACTGCAGGAGCACACATTGATATAAAGAAGGGGGAACTGAAGTTGCAAGTTAATGATGTAGAAGTCGTCTTTTCACTTGAGAGAGTTATGAAGTGGCCTACTGATATGCAAGAGTGTAAAAGCATCAAAGAAGTAGAGGGAGCCGCGGAGGAAAGCTTGCCTTTGATCCTATCTAAGGATCTTGTTGAAAAAAGCCGAAGCAAACTTCTTGCTTTTCTTTCTACTGATTTTGATGACAGGTATGATGAGCTTTCTAATGGCTACATTGAATTCTTACATAAATCTGATTGTAGGGATTTAGCAAGAAAGCTTAAGCCGACTACTGCGAGCCTCAAGGTTGCAAGTGCAAGAGGAACAACACCTATAAAGGTGGCGGAGGATGTAGCAGTTAAGGTTGAGAAGAAGGATGTAGACAAAGGAAGATGAGATGATGCCTACTTGAAGCCTCCTAACTTACCACCGGATACCCACAAATTTGAAAGTCCTTTCTCTTTTTCTTTATTTTGTGATCAATTTTATCCTGACTTTGATCTTGATGGTGATAGGAGTGATTCTGAAATTGAGTGGAAGATTGACAGGAATGAGACGAGAAAATTTGAGAAAAGAGATTCTACTAATCATATGGTGCCTAAGAAAGGTAAGGTGGTAAGTGTGGATGATAAGAGGGGGATAACATATTGGAAGGTAAAGATGAAAGAAGATCGCCCTCTTAATCAGTAGTTTACAAAAATTCTGCATTCCGTCGTGACTCTCCGACGTTAAACATGAGCGCCTGTTGGGGCTTACCCTCCTGTTTTATTGCTGTTATGTGTTTGCGTGGTGTAGAAAATTTTATTAGGTGCTTCTACGTATATGGTATTCAATTTTTACAAATTTAGTTTCTCACTTAGTTTGAACTAAGTTTGGGGGGGGTGGACGTGCATCCCAATGTCTTAAAGCACCAAGGTAAGTTTTCTTCACTTGTGTGTGATGCTTGGAGGTTGATTTTTTTTTTAATTTTCGGAATTTATTTTGAATTTTTGAATTTTTTTTTTGCGACTATACAAGTGTCTTGTTTGTTTTGTTTTGTTTTCCTAGATTTGGAGTGTGGTTTATTTTTTATTGAATTTTGAGTTCTCCTATGATTTTACTGATGAGTTCTGATTGGTGATGGGATGTATTTGAGCTTTAATGATTATGAAGGATATCAGAGTTGAAAAAGAAGTGAGTTCTATCTGAGGCCTATGCCTGACTGAATTGAATAACTCGAGGAGCTTGCAAGATGTGGAGGAGATAAATCAGGTGCTTTTGTTTCCTTATTTTAATTTTTGTTATTATGTTGAGTTTATTGTCTAGTAATTGAGGTACTTATGTTTGGGTTTCTGGTTGTGTGCTTATTAAGATCTTATTTGTTAAATTTATGCCAGAAATTCATATGCTCTTGAAATTGATGAAGGAATTGTACTTAAGTTATATTGTGATATGAAGTTTTATGTGTACTTGTGAGATATTGCTTACCATGAAGAATGCTCTGTTACTTGTTAAAAATTCATATGAGATTTTGAGCCTTTAGATCATGTACATAAATACATGATGTTTCTTTCTGGTGAGTATCATTCTTGTGTGTGTATTCTAGAACTTGCCTCTTGTCTTACTTGAGACCGCATTTTATATTAGATAATGGGAGATGATTTTAGGCTATCTTTGATTTTTATGAGTCACTTTGACAGATAATTTCCTACCAAATAATTACATATCCGTAGTTAGCCATTTTGAGCCTAAAAGTCTTATTTCTTTGGCAACCTATGAAGATAGCCACTTTGATATCCTATTTGAGCCTTAAATTCCTATATTTAGTGGAGAATTAAATGTTGTCGAAGTGTGTGAAGTTGATTTTGATGGAGTTTGGACAAAATAAAATATTTGGAGCTGTACAAGTGATTATGAGCTTAAAAATAAGTTGTTTAGGGGTAGTGCCTGAAACTGGTACCCCAAGATGTTAGAGGTAGTGCCCGAAACTTGTACCTCGAGAAAAGAAGAAGAAAAGTAAGGAAAAAAAGTATGTTGAAGCTTGAAGGAAAAGGAGAAAAGAAAAATTAGAAGAGCATGAAGGTGGATAGCCTTGAAGTGTAAAAATCTACAGTACAAAAGATCTTCGATTTTAATTCTCTACTAATTGAGTCACTTTATCTATATGTTTTCTACCCTTACCAAAGAGCCAACATTACATCCTATTAAAAGTCCTTTTTGATCCCATTGTCGAATCATATTTTAAGTGGTGAAGAGTTTGAGACGTTTGGCAAGCTTATGGTTACGCATGCACTTGAATTGACTTTGAGCGTAAACACCATACCCTATAAGTGTATATCTTTTACACTTGAGTGAGAGTGATATACTTCCCGTGAGAATAAGTTGATGGAGCATTTTAATTGGTAGTAATTTTCCTAACTTGTATGCTATGAATGAATTATTGCATGTAATGAGAGTACTTGACCGGAGTTGATAACAATTGTAATTTGAATGGCCTAATTGTCATGTTTCTTTTTTTCCCTTAGATTTTACACAATATCTTTCTTCTTTGTTCGATTTCGTTGTTCGGGAACGAACAACCTCATAAGTTTGGGGGGTTTGTTTAGTGTGAAAATTTGCATGTTTTATGGTCCGATTTAGCACTGTTGTGTGATATTTATATCCGTATTTGAGCATCTTTTGATTGAATTGCATATATTTGTGTTATAGATGCTTGTGAGGTGTTATTTCGTGTTTTTAGGTGAAAAACGGGGTAAAAAGAGCAAAAATGGAAGTCGAGAGCGAAGCCGGGCCAAAATAGGAATTAGTGCAGCATGGCACGACTTGTGCCAGCCTTGGCATGGGTCGTGCCGCACACATAGTCCACTCGTGCCGGCCACATGCGGCACGAGATGCCATCGCCGCCCAGCACGCCCCGAAAGTGCATGACTCGTACCACTACTTTGCACGACTTGTGCCACACTCAAATGGACGAATTTTCAGGAATTTTTTAATTGGAAAGCCAAGGAAGAGAGGATCGCGTGAGCACAAAAATCACCTCAATCGGAGATCGGATGAAGAAGTTATGAGCAAAACTGTGAGGTCGCGCATGCAGCCGATGGGTGGCATGACCCGTGGCACATTTGGCACGACTCGTGCCGACCACTCAGCCAGCGCCCATGCGCCCGTGCCACCCAGCTGCCGAGAAATTCTGACAGCATACGCACGGCACGACTCGTGCCACCTATGGCACGACTCGTGTCGCTTCCCAGTGAGCCCGTTTCATTATTTTTCGGCCCGTTCATATTTTTAACGTGAAAAAATCCACTTTTGAGTCATAATTCGGGAATTATCAGTGCCCAACTATAAAAGGAGCCCTTGGGGTGTTCCAAACCATAACTCTCCATAACTCTCTACTTCCATACAAACTCATCACACCTTTTCACAATTCACCATCCCATCCACCCATCCCGGAGAGTTCATCAGTATTGCATACTTGAGAAGGAAAACGAGGAGGTTTAGAATCACGGAGGAGAAAGCGGAGAATCGCACCATATTTAGGGTTATTCTTATTCTTTCTTTCTTAATTTTGGATAATATGTTTTCATACATAACCATGTGTGTTGCCTGTAACACCATGGGCTAGTACTCCTTGGATAGCGCTAGGTTTGAAAGTTAAGTTATTTTGAATTGATGATCTAGACTTAAGGTTGGATATCTGCAGTATACTTATTCATTTATTAATGCTTTGATTTGAGACTTATATTTTTGTCTTATATGATCTGTCCTTATTCATATGTATGTCAATGCCTTTTGCATGCTTATGCTTATTGTTTGCGTTATATAAGAATTATATTTGTCAACCTGTTATGGGTAAAGGGGATTTAAACATATAACCTTTATTCATTAGAATAATTAATATATGACACTTAATATATCTATTAATTACCATTCTAGAGGATTTGGTTTGTTAGATTGTTAGGTGGGAATTGGGGTTTAATTCTTAATTACCTATATAGGGAAGTCTAGTGTACTAGCCTTTAACGAAATTTTGCATGAAGTACCTAGAAAGAGAGTATGAATTATTCTTCTGCATTTGAGGGGTTAAATCAGATTTATGTATTAAGTTTACTTTAGAAAAGGAATTTAACATAATTAAGTGATTGCTTTCATAAGAATTGCAGGGATTCTAACTGATTGTCTTGTGATTTGATTTGACCGATTTAACTGGATTTCCTAGTGCTGTCTATCTTCTCTCTTGAATACTTTCCATATTTAATTATTTGCTATTTTATTATTTTTAGTAATTATTTTCTGCATAGTTAATTTAGGTAATTCTCTTTAAAAACCAGATTTGTCTTAAATTATAATAGTCATAATTAGATTAAATAATAAGTCTTGAATTATCCTTTGGGTTCGATAATAAACTTGGTCACACTCTTATCTGCAACTGATTCCCTACACTTGGGACACGCAAAAAGGTGAACAAGCACCAGCCCAAAGGAAAACTATTGCTTGACAATTTTATTGTCAGTATTTAACTACTACGTAGAAGGTATAAATTTGGAAATTAATATTGTTGTCCAAAGACTTGTATTAATGTCGTGTTCAATTCCTCCAGATGGTTCTAAATTATTTAAATTTTGAAAGATTATAAATTTTAATACGAGTATGATAAATTATTTTGAATTAATTTTCTGTACAATTAAGAAATCTGCTAATTAAGTTTTCCATATATCAACATAATCATACATTATACTAATTAAGTTTTCCATATATCAACATAATCATACATGATGAGTGAACTTCAACAATAAGGATGTGACTAATAGGTTTATGTCAAACTTTGTCTCAATAAAGTACAAGGGCAATAAAAGAATACCTATAAAGAAAGCTGCTAAAGACAAAAATAGTACTCCACAAGGTATAGTTACCAATGGGAGAAATACTAAAGATTGCAGCTTATGGTCTCAATAAAGTTCTAATTAAAGTAGTTGTGAGAACTCTTTACGAGTTTCACATATGGTGATGTCTAACTAAGGTTATATCTTTCGGATTTATTAAAGGAAATTGGACTCAAATAGCTTCATGCTACTTTATTAGTTATGACTACTAAAGATAAAGTTTATGATCCAATTAAACGGATCATATATGAGACGGGTAATACAGTATTCTTTGAGGATGTTGATTTGGGGGAAAGAATAATATTAGAGACATTGCCTTAGAGGAGGAGTTGATTTCAACCCCCAATCATGAGATTAAATCCAGAAACTTAATAGGACAATGTCAATAATATTTAAGGAATTGCAAACTCAACAACCTCAAAAATTAATGTCACTTAGGAAAATTGTTGAAGTTAGGAGAAAGACATTTTCTGGTAACTTTGTCATTTAATCTCCTATTATATGAGCAGACTATGGGATTAATGGTAGAACATTCAAACAGTGTTCATCAAGCAATGTATGGTCCATGTGATCTAAGGTTGGTTAATGCCATAAACTATGAGTTTAAGTCGACGCAAGATGATCATGTTTCCATCATGATAAAGGACTACACTCAAAGGAAGGCATCGTTTCTAAGGAACTTTCTATTTGATTTCTAAGAAAGATTCTTTTAGGATAATACTGGCATTAAAAGCACATTTCGATATTGAGTTAAATTAGATGATGTAAAGATGAAGTTTCTTGATGGCAACATTGATGATGTGATCTCAAACATTTAAGAACTAAAAGGGAATTCATTTATGCATTCAAGAAAGCTTTCTGTTTAGCACGAAAATTCGCGCTTTTTATAGGCCGTTTTCATATGATTATTGCATTATTTTAGCATTATTTGTGTAGTTTATTGCTTATTTTCATACTTTCTATAACTTTACGGATATTGTTGAGATTTTGTAGATTTTAATAATAAGTTGGGGTGAAATCGAACAAATATAAAAATAGAAGTGAGTGAGCAGATTCTTTAAGCGGTGAGCATATTGGCAGTGAGGCTAATTAGGTGGGGACCACTGCCACATCATCTACAAAGAATTGGGATTTTGATATGTGGCCATGCAAATTTGCTTTGAATTCCACGTTGGCTATGAGTGGTGGGCCATGAATCAAGTGCATGTGATTGTGAGTTCAAGAATTAAAGGTGGGGCCAAACTCTCATGCAAAAGTGGAAGAAAAAGGCTTTCAAGTATCATAATGTTAATTGGCAATTCGTGAGCCCACCACGCAAGCCCATCACACGGCCTTTAGCATCTTACCATCGCTGAAAAGGGCAGAAAACACACTACGCCCTTGTTTCATCGCGGACAGCCGTGAACACCATTCCACCTTCTCGCCAACCACACGTCTACCACCCCCATACATTTTAATCCATCCATCATCTCGTGTATGCATTTCAAGGATGAGAGATCATACAATTGAAGGAGATGGAGAAAAAGACATCAATCATTCTTCGATCTAGGGTTTTTATCTTAGACTTAATTTCTTTTCAATTGCAATGAATTGTAGTAAGATCCTTCTTACACCCATGGAAGTTGTCTGTAACTCCATGAGATAACGTACTTTGAGTAGTTCTAGGGTTTATAGGATTAAGTTATTTTGATTTGATACTTGTTGAAGAGTTCAAGACTTGTAGAATGCTTATTTGCTTTTCTATGAATTTCTTGGAGACTATTTAATTTAAATTACGAAATGTTTGTAGTTATTTCATGATACTGAATAATACTTGGAATAATTATACTTGTGTGCACAATTGAATTATTTGGTTATTATGTATAAGTTAAAGTAATTCATTGATTCTTTAGTTTATTAAACACAGAAATTGTGATGGATGTTATTGATTTGATGTATTGTTATATTAATAATATTTAGAAAATTAGATAATAAAATTATAGTATCTAAAAAGGGAAAACGTATTAGTTCTAGTACCTGACGAGGGAGGGAATAGTATAGTAAGTACCTAGAGAGGGAGATAATGTTATTAACCTAGAGTCCTAGGCGATAAGCCAAATCAGTTACAAATTCGCTTAGATCAAATAAGTGAATTAGTAAAGTTTTGTGACTCTTCCATAAGTATCTATAGGTATTGAACCCGACCATCAAAGTATTTAATCAATTAGTTTAATCCAGAATCCATAGAGCTACTATTTCTCACTCTTGAATATCCATATTTTCTTTTATTATTTTATTTAATTTTAAAAGTCTCAATTAGTTTTAAAAATCATCAAAACAGGTAAATTGCTTACATGTCTCATATAGCTTAGTAATTTTAGAAAATAAGTAATTTACCGTCCCTAGGATTCGATATTTTAACTTGGTTGCATGGTGCTACAATCAATATCCTTACACTTAGGGATTTATTTGTGTGCACTTGAAAACACGCAGCACTTTCCCGTAAAGGAATCACAAGTATTATTGAAGTAATTAATTATCTCATTTGGTTTTGAGACAAAGGTAGATAGTTGCGTGATTTACTGGGAGAAGATTTAAGTTAAACTAAGGGAGACAATTACAATCAATCAGGTGCCCTAGAGTTAAACTTTAGATTTAAGAAATGTATAAATATTCTGTATGCTTTGACTGTTGGAAGTTGTTGTATGATGAGGTCTGTGCTAGATCTAATTTGGCATTTGTTGTTGGTATATTAAACAGATAATTAAGTAATTCTAGTAGGGATATTTATAAAGTATTTACAGAGACCTAAAGATTACATGCTTACATATGAAAGATTAAATTTGTAAGAGATCATCAAGTAGTCTGATTCTGAGTTTGTTTGTTACTAATACAGTATAAGATCTACTTCAGGCTACATCTTCAATTGGTCGAAGGAGCTATACATGTAGAAGTGTTAAATAAACACTTATTTCTCATTAACTCATGACAACATAATTAATAGTATATTAAGAGGTATCCAATCATGAAATAAAGGGTGTGGATTTTGTCACATGAAGTTTATCGTGACAGTTAGTTTGCGATACATTATTTTAATAACAACAAGAGTACTTATAATTCAAGAGAATTGACATATAATTCTTGATTGTTAAATAAATGTTTGTGTAAATAAAATTTAATAGAGCATATTTTGATAGATTCTAAATGAGGATCCTCCTACTATGTATTTAACTCATGTAATTTTTTAGAGCTAGCTATTCATGTGGGTGTGATATGGTTTTAGAATACACTGATTTAATGAGAGTTTATATTTATTATTCTTTAAAAGTTTTCAAAGCATTTTGGTTTGGATTAATTACACTAAAAGTCCCAACATTTTCGCAGATTGCGGATTAGTCCAAACTTTTCAATATGTACAAATAAGTTTTCGACCTTAGCACCATTTTGCAAATCAAGCCACCAGGCAGTTGGAGTGCTGCCCGGACGTCGACGTGTCACTGTTTCTTCCATGCCCCTCCCACGCATTCAAAACGACGCCGTTTTGAACCCATCTGTAAATCCACGATTAAAAAAAATTTAAGAAAATGACGTCATTTTCTTATAAGCCACAATTTAACTTTTCTTCTCACACCGGCATTTACCACCAGCAAATGCCGCCTCCACCTCTGGAGATGACGAGACGTGAACCACCATCGCAGTCTTGTGTTGCCAATCCCGACGCCGCCGAAAAATGTGATGTATCCAAATTCCCACCATGACCATCAAACCCTAAATTAATCCTCGTTCGCGAAGCAGCATCGACATCAATGGCAAATTGGTAAATCGAATACTGAGAAAGGGGTGCGGGATGGTGGTCATGGAGAAGCAGTAGGTGGAGGTGCTAGAGTCTCTCCTCCACGAGAATCGAGCCTTCACCTCCTCGAATGATGACGTCATTCAGCAGTGAAATTTCACTCTGCATGGACTGCACCACCCTCATCAGGATCATCATTCTATCAACTAAACACCCAATTTTTAGCCAGTTCAGTCGAATCTAAAGGCCCCGCTATAACTGCTATCGTTTTTCCCTCACAGAATTTCGCCGCTTTCACCTCAATCGCCATCGTCAAAGGTATCTTTTCCTCGCCGGTTTACCTTAGCCGGTGCGAGGACCGCCGCTTCTTCCCATCACCAATCTTCATATTTTCACAAATCTCAGTTCTAAGACTCTCAGAAACTTTATGCCCTTTCATATGTCTCTGTACGCAAAAACTCTTAGATTTAGATTCCTTTTTTTCAATTTAGTTTTTCTTGGTTTTTCAATTAATTTGACGATTATTTCGTTTGAAAATTTTGATCGATTCATGAAATGATGAAATTCTCTAACAAGTGCAGATGCAACACTCACCAGCAATGGCGATGCGATGAGCGCCACTTTCCACACGAGATTTTTGATTCGTTTTTTAAAAAAAATAAAATACAATCAATTATTTCTTTTATTTTTTATTCTTGTTTATACTAAATAGTGGGTAGGGAATCTGTAACTAGATTATTAGCATAAATTATTTTACTAGAATTTTGGTTTCTCTAAAGCTATCCGTTTTAATTGACAAAAAATCTTGATTGCATAGTATTGTGCTGTTAATTTAATACTAGACTAGATTATTCTCCCACTATCTCATTTTATTTATTTATTTTTTTTATTTTTTAAAATTCTGTAGAAAACGTACCATTTGTTAAATTTAATAATTATTTTTTATGGAAAATTTAATAAAAAAATTAAAACGACACCGTTTTGATAACAAGTGTAGAGTGATTTGGCATTTACAGTGACAGGTCAGTGTCCGGGCAGCCCTCTTGCTGCCCTGTGGCTTGATTTTCAAAATGGTGTTAAGGTCGAGGACTTATTTGTAAATATTGAAAAGTTTGGACTAATCTGCAATCTGCGAAAATGTTGGGACTTTTAGCGTAATTAACTCTTTTGATTTTGGATAATTCAGTTTTCTGCAGAATAAAGTTGATGTCTTTGAATTCATTATGTATTTACTTAAGTAATTTTTCATTTTGTAATATTTTACGTTATGGATTGATCTCGCTAAATATTAAAGTTGGACTAGCTGAAAATAGACATGATTTTGATCACATTGCATGTAATTTTCATGCTACTCACCATATTTGATCTTTGTCATTAAGTATATTAATATGGTGATTGTAGGGGTTTAACCACGATTTGTAATGTGGTGAATGTCGCGGTGATTCTATATTAGTATATAAAATAGACCAGATTGTTAAGTATAACTTGAAGAAGATTAGCATAAAGTTACGTAACTAAAGACTTTTGATATAATTGCTTTGGGAAAAATATATAGCTCAAGTGGGAGATTGTTAAGAAATTTTTAATTTTTGATATAATCTAATTATGGAAAATATATTATTATGCAATTATATTAGCTATTCAATTATTTTGTGGACTTAATTAAGTGATATAATTAAGATTAAAAGTCCATGTACTATAATAATTATGATATGTGCCAATTAAGTAGATCTCCAATACCATATGACAAGGTGATTATAGGTGACCTAGTTAAGTAGTATATAATGGCTCCCAGATTATGGTTCCCAATATACTAAGCCGCACACGGTCTTCTCTTTTCTCCATCGGAAGAGATTACGATGGTCTTGTAGGGAATAAGGAGACTTAGTTGAGGAAGGTCATAATACCGTAGATTATCAAGTTTGTGTTCCGCCTAGAGGATTCAATGTATCCAGGTACACTTCCGTTTTATTGCTTAGATTTCATTTAATCATAACAAGGTTTAAGGTTTTAGGATCCATGGATTTATTTTCTGCATTTGATGCTTATATATGCACGAAATGGTAATGCTCTAGTTGTTACTAACTAAAAGGTGCATGAGAGGTATTTTGTCAAGTTTTGAACAAGAAAAGAAATAAAATGATCAAAAAGTCAAAATGTAGTTTGAAAAAATGGAAGTAGGGTGGATGCTTGATGCTCATCGAGCTTGATTGCTCATTGGTGTGCAAGAGAAGAGACGTACTCGACGGCCATTGAGCTAATGCGATCGATACCAAGCGTTATCTCTGAAGGATTGGAGAAATTACACCGATAAGCCCTCGGTGGTCACCGAGCGATGATGCTTGATGATGAGCGTGTGAGAGATTGGACGCTCGATTCCCTTCCAGCGGGTGCGCTCGATGCTAAGCATCGAATCTTAAGTGGCCACATCAGCGTTCTGATCCGATTCAGCATGAGTATAAAAAGCCTACACCCAGAATAGAAAAAGGGATCGCTCTTCCATTCCACATAACACCCCAGCTCTAATTCCACACCATTCCACCCTCCGTAAATCACCATCATTCACCACCATCATCCATCCACACCATTGGAGTTCAATCAAGGATTGCTACTTGGATTGGAGACGGAGATCCTGACAGAGACAGTAATTGAAGAGACTGAGTCTAATTCTTTAGTTCTTTTCTTTTCACTTTTATTTATGCAATTAATTAGACTCGTGGTTAGGGTTAATTTCTTCAGTGTAATTTTCCTTAATAATTCCATGGGCTAAGTTTTTTGTTGGTGATGTTAGGGCTATAGACAGTTTTTACCATGTGATTTGATTGCCCTAAACTTGAATTTTCATACACTGCAGAATTTTTATTTTCTTATTGAAGAATAGATTTTAAGATTTCTATGATTGTGTTTGAGTTTTGATTCATTTGATTGTTCATGAAGCTAGCTAGAATTGAATAATCATTAGGATTCTATTTTTCTGCATAATAGTAGTTGTTTCCTATGGCAATCTTAGGGGATTAATCCATATAGCCTAAAACTGCTAGACAATCAATTTAGAATATTAAGTACTAGGTAAAACTTCATTACTTGGTAATTAATAAGGAGACATATGATTAATAATCTAGTACTTAGAAAGGGAGAATCAATTAATCAATAAGTACCTTTTAAGGAAATACCTTAGTTGCATTAATACCTATAGAGAGAAAGAGAATTAATTACTGATTGATCCTAAGAATTCCAGCTCATGATAAGTGATAGATATCACCTTATCATAGTGGTCCAGCTTGGTTTAGTAATCTTCTTATAAATATCTGCAGGGTAGTTAATCACAAGTCTAGAAAATTTGTCACATAGTTAATCTAGTTTGTCTTAGCATTACCAGTCTTCACCCTTGAATACTTGATCAGTTTCTTTTCCATATTTTATTTTTCTGTCTTAATTTATGTTATGTTTAGTAGTTTGATAAAATCAATTTCCAAAATCCAGAGATTTTTCTTGTATTAAAGTTATCATAAATAGAATTAAATAGTGAATCTTTAACTATCTTATGGGTTCCAATATTTTTAGGACCAAAGGCTTTACTCAAGTATGCAATGGGCCTTCCTTCTTGCATCAACACAATTTCCATGCCAACTCCAGAAGCATTAGTCTCCACCGTGAATGTTTTTTTCGAAATCTGGGGTGCTAAGATCAGTGCAGTAGTCATTACTAGCTTCATTGATTCAAATGCCTTAGTAGCTTCTTCGTTCCATAAAAATTGATCTATTCTAAGCAGTTTAGTAAGAGACTTGCTGATGATTCCATATCCTTTCACAAATTTTCTATATTAACCAGTCAAGCTGAGAAAACCCCTTACTTCCTTGACATTCTTAGGTATAGTCCAATTAACAATAATCTCTACCTTTCTTAGATCTGTGGCTACTCCTTTGCTTGAGATAATGTATCCAAAATATTCAATTTCTTTCTTCCCAAATGAACACTTCTTTTTGCATACAACTCAATTGCTCTTAAAATCTCCAATGTACATCTCAAGTTTTCAATATGTATTCCCAAACTTGGACTATAAACCAAATTATCATAAAAAAATACCAAAATAAATTTCCTTAAATGAGGTTAAAATTTGGTTCATGAGTGATTGAAACATGGCTGGTGCATTGTACAAATCGAATGACATCATTAGAAATTCATCCTGCCCGTTATGTGTGACAAAACTAATTTTAGAAATGTTATTTTCAACATTCTTATCTGAATACCCAGACCTTAGGTCCATGTTTGAGAAGTATATTGACCCATTTAGCTCATCTAAGAGTGCATCTACCACATGTATATGAAATATATCCTTCATAGTGAGTGTATTTAAATACTTGTAGTCTACTCACATTCTCCAACCTCCATCTTTTTTTAACCATGATGATAGGCGAGGCAAATGGGCTTTGACTTACTACGTTAAATCCTGCATTTTGCAATTCCTTGATCATTTTCTCAATATCTCATTTCTGTGCATGAGCACTTATAAGGTGTTTGCTTCCTTGAGACTGTTCCAAGTACAAGCTTAAAATGGTGCTGAATGTTTCTCACTGGTTGTAGGGTGGTAGGTTTTTTAAAGACATCATCGAACTGATTTAACAATTCCTCAAGTTTCTCATCATGTGATTCTTCTCATCTTGTACCATGTAAAGTTTTCCGAATATGCAGTTATAATTACCCTTCAATATTTTATGCATCCCTTCACCAATTAAATGATCTTGATTATAGCCTCTGCGGTGGCAGCTTTGATATTCACCTTATTCCTATTGTCATTAATGCAAAGCTTCATTTGATTGTAATCTATCTCGATGGGATTATGTTTCCTTAGCCAATCTCCTCTCAACACCATGTTACATCTTCCTAGCTTGATAAACCTTATATGATAATGTGAACTTGTATCTCCCATGTGAAATTTGGACATTCTTGTGCTTATTACCTTGCTGCCATCTGCAATGGTCACCATCTTAATGTAGTGCCTTCCACTCGAAAATTAGTCTTGTAAACATCTTCATCAATAAAACAATGGGTACTTCCACTATCTACTAAGGATTAAATCTTAACACCAAATGCCTTAGCTTTAAATCTGATGGTATTTATGTTGGAATACCGATCAATAGAATTCAAAGATACCATCATGTCATCTGTCATAATGGTTTTTTCCAACTTTGTTGATTCAGATTCTTCAGTTAGAGCATTCTCTTCTTCTTGGGACATAAGTGTGGACACTTGTCTATTTTTGCATTTACGTCCAGGAATGAACAACTCATCACAGTTATAACAAAACTTATTTTCCAATCTAACCGTCATTTCAGCTTCTGTTAAAAGTTTTCTCAATGGAAATTTGTTTTCCACATCATTTTCTTTGTATCACTTTATTTACTAGAGGCCCTTTGAAATTATTTGATTTGAGAAAACTAGATGATTATCTCCTTGGAATCTAACTGAAAGTTGTTTTCAGATTTTGTCCATATCTCTTAACCATAGCATCAACTGTGAACTCATGTTTTCTGGCCATATCTAGATACGACCTCTTCAAAGCTTTGTGGTTTGAGAATAAGGATAGCCCCCTTGATATCATTCCTGGATTTATTTATAAAGTTAGATATGAAATACTTCTCTGATGATTCTTTCCTGTAGAGTTGGAGGTATGCTTTCCGCTCTTCAAACCTTTCAACCAACTCAGCTACAATCCCTGTTTGTTTCAAATTATAAAACTCACCAACAACCAATTCGGGCTTTTTATCATCAAATCTATTGAGAATAGCCTCAACAAATTATTCCTAATTAACTTCCCATCTCTTTTCAGCATAACCATGATACCATATTCAGCCCTTCCTTCTAGATGCATAGTAGCATAGAGCACCTTGCAATCCTCAGCAATGGTTGTAATAATCTGAAAATATCAATTGCATTTCCTCAACCACACATGGAGTTCTGCTCCGTCAAAGTTTGAAAACTCAATTATTTTGAAGAGGTATATAGTTGTTGTTGTTGTTCCCTCTGCTATTTGAATGATCAATACTTCCCATCCCTTGAGTAGAACTACCCCCATGATTGTCATGACCAATTTAGGCATTGGCAAAATACTATCGTTAACTTGTTTCCTTTTATTAAGCATGTGAAGTTGTTTTGAAATTTCCAGCATCTATAATGTCATCGCCTTTTGATTTGCTTCTAATACCTTCATAGTACTTTGTAATGATTTAATAACGTGCTGCATTTCTCCTTGATTTAGACTCAGTACTTGAAGTTGTTCTGTTAAATGACCACCTCATCTAAAAGATTTAGCTGATAGAGAGGAGAGTCGTTTAATACTCAATCAAATTACTCTAACACGCCTCCTCACATGCAAAGAGGGTTAACTTTTGCCTCAAGCCTTGCATGTGGAATTTTCTCATAAATGGGTGGCGGTGAGGTTCGAACCCTGACCTTTATTAACCATGTGCTCTGATACCATGATAAATGATCACCTCATCTAAAAGCTTAAGCTGATAGAGAGGAGAGTCGTTTAATACTTAATCAAATCACTCTAACATGTTCTGGATGCCAAGTTGTTATGACCCACCCAATAAGGTTTGTATTGATATGAGGTTTGAGAGATAACACAAATATCTATAAACAAACAATCAAATCAAGAAAATGAGTTTCTAACGGAAAATTGATTGATAAAAGGAGGGTAACTCCATAGCCTAGTATCACCTGTAAGAAATGAAAGATAACAGAGGATGAGTATAGAGAACGAGGATAGAGAGGAGAGAATTTTAGAGAGGAGAGGAGAGAATTTTAGAGAAAAGAGGATTTACTTGTTTTTGCTTAATTACCATGATTTCATTGCCATCATTTTCTTCAAGAGATCTTCAATAACGGTTTTCTCTCTCTTTCAACAGAATTGACGTAGGTTTTGAAGGATTTGACATATTATTCCCCTTGCAACTGCCCGAAATCCTTTCTCTTCTTCACCGGTGGATATTACCTACTCCCACGGCAAGTGTAATTTTTGCTTTTTGACACGTGGATTAAGGAGTATTATTATTTAATGTGTAGTGGGTAGTTGTATTAGTGGGAGTATGAGCCCCATGTTTTAATTGTATTAGAGGGGATGAGTGAGTCCCATGTGTGTAAAAAAGGAAAGAGAACCCTTTGGGTGAGACGACCAAAATAGAAAAAAGAGACCCTTGCTGTGAGACGGAGGGAGTATTCAATTTGGGCCAATCTCTTCTCATTTGGGCTCTACATAAGTGTTGGACTCTCATTTTTATTTTGCCCGTAATTATAACATAGTGCTAATTGACCACCAACAATCTTAATATTGAATTCTTTTTCTTATTTAATAATAAAAAAAACATCATTTAAATCTGTTTCTAAATAAATCTAAACATCATTTAAATAGACGATTTTAACGAGGATTATCGGAATCATTATTTAATCAGAATTCTACGTGTTTTGATAGTGAAAGGTACAAGCTGAAGTAATGGATTTGGTCTTATAGGGGGGTGGGGAAGGAAAAAAGGGGCATATTAAGCACTATTAATATTGTGGAAGTGGGTCGTTTTTGTTGGAGGTCCTACTCTTTTTCCCACTTGTTTACTGTCTCCGCTGCTGCATTTGCCTTTTCTCTCTCTCTCTCTCTCTTTTTTTTTTTTTTTTTCTTTCTTTCTTTCTTTTCCAAAATGACCAATTACACTCATCTCTCTTATATTTCAGTATTTCTGCAATCCACCCCAAGGAACTCCCACCCCCCTCCTAGTTTCTCTATCTTCACACGATTCAAGATGGTAATAGGCTCTTATTCATGACCCTCTATCCCTCTCCGTTTGCTAGTTTTGTTGAAATCTGAGGCTGGAGAGTAGAGAAGAGCAATCTTTATTTAGTTATAATCCAGCTTGTAATGTAACATTATTGTTATTCTTTGTTAGAAAGGCTTGAAGTCGTATTGATATAATATTCATTGACTTGAGTTGGGCGGAGGCAGGCGTGTTCTATCTGTTAGTGTTATGGTTTTAAGTGTGCAAAAAGCTCTACTATTATGGTGTTGATGGGTTTTGTTTTAAAGTCTTGGAGATTGAGCTAAATCGTTTGTTTAGGGGGTTTTATACTTTGAGATTTTCCCTTTGATGATTTAAGTTCATGCTTGGTCTGAGACAATGGAAAGATTTTTGTACAGATTCTTGTTTCTTTAGCATTGATTATTTCTCCTTTGGGGATAAGAAATGAAAAATTTCTTGAAGAGACTACATATAGGATCTAACCAATCTGAAGATTCTGAAGGCTCTTCTTCATCATCAAAAGGTAATAAGTCGATCTTCGATGGTTCAACAAGGGAAAGGTTGCCCCACTCTAAGTCAGAGCATAAACCCTTTTCCACAATTTCAGGGTGGTTAAATTCTGTTACAAATAGGCATAGTCCTAGTCCCCCATCATCCTCTAATGTGACAAGAAGTGAGAGAATTGATCCTTCTGATTCTGTGGGCAGTAGTAGCATGGATGCTGCACTTGATGCAGTGAGGCGTGATTCAGGGTCTAGCACGAGGGAGAATGATATAGAGGAGGAATATCAAATTCAGTTAGCTTTGGAATTGAGTGCAAAGGAGGACCCGGAAGCTGTTCAAATTGAAGCTGTGAAGCAGATTAGCTTAGGCTCTTGTCCTCCTGGAAATACCCCAGCTGAGGTTTTGGCATTCCGATATTGGGTACGTATATATTCCCGTATTCCGGTTTTCAGATTTTAGTCAAAACATTTTTCCGTCATTGGCACTTGTGAATGTTGATTGAAATAGAGTAAACTGCTGTTTCATTGTTTTGTATCCACCAAATGATTATGTGGTTTGACTGCTTACATAATTGTGATCTTTAGTTCTTGTGTTCTATTTCTATTAGTTCTACTACACGGTCAGTATCATGAACTTTAACTAAATGTGTTAACCATGATGGGCCATGTTAAGGAGTGTGGAAGAGGGAGAAAGAGTATTCATTGATTAGCTGCAAACAGTTTGGATTTAGAGTGCCACCACATATTTCTGTATTACATTCTAGTGTGCTTGAGATTATGGGTGGTAACATTGTATGTGCAACTACTCATTGCTTCATTAGAAGTGCTAAACAATTGGGTAAAATATAAAATGGTGAACAAAAATGTATATGTATTTAATTTTAATTCCTAAGGTTTCTATTTGAGAATGGCCATTCCTTGTTATATCTTGTGACTTATTGAGAAAATTAGTTTATAACAGAAAGATTCTTCAAGAATTTTTTTAAGTTAATGGAGATAGCTATTTCAAGTTTGAAGTAAAACTAGTAGATGAATAGTACCAGAGACTTCAAGACCAAATGCTGCAGGATTTTTGATTGCTACTGTACGTTATCTAATAAAGTGATTAACTTAACTGGTAAATAAAACTAAGATTTATCCTTATCATATCTTGAAGCTTAGACATAATTTGCTTTAGTTTTCGTAGCTAAATCATTTGTGGTTAGGTGATGGGTAAGAAACATTTCAAACTCAATAAATGTCTCAAACATTAGTTAATTTATAAAACAGATTATGAATCAAGAAAGAATTTTTTATATAGATATATAACCAATGAAAGCTAACTCTGTCCTACATCAATCATTCGAATACCTTAATAGGAACCACTACTAAAGGACTAAAGAATCATGATTAATGACTCAAGCTCCTTGAAAGGGGGCATCTGAAAAGCTCTGACTATATGTGAATTTTTATGATTTTGTATTCAATAAATCAATGCTGAATCACTGTAATGCATGGCAATTTAAAAGTTGCATAAAGGGAAAGTAATTTACTCAAGTGAGTTACACTTTCTGCCTGGTGGGGGCGACACCTCTGTAGTGCTATCAAGCTCAGTGAAACGAATTAATTCTTGCTTCATTAACTAGACAAGTTGTTCAAATTTCTGTAGAAGTCAAACCTATAACAAGTATCAATCACTTTCAACTTTTGCATTTGCTTTCAACAATCTTTTACCACATGTATGTTCTCCATTATTGTCTCTTATCAATCCATAGTTCATTGTGATTTCAGACTTACATGATAGCTCAAGCATGCAAATAAGTTGTTACAAAATATGCGCACAATTTAAAATATGAAGTGCATGAAGAGTAGGAAGACATATTAATAACCAGGTGGGCGAGAAATTGGTTAGAGTCCGTTGTTTGATATTTTTTCGTATGCGGACTCCCACCATATTCCTAATGATAGAATCAGCATATAGTCAATTGAAATCACCTATTCCAGTTAATGTTTCATCTAATGTTTCACTCTCTAAATTGATGCCAAGTGTATTTTTTACGGTTCAGATTTACACCATGTGTTTTAGGGTTTAATTATTAATATTAAGGTATAGTGTTTTAATATATGAAATACCAAATGAAAAACCAAACTGAAACTGAGATGAGAATCTGAACTGGCATATAGTTAACTTCTTTCCTTTTTTAATTTTAATCTTGGTTCTCTGCTTTGAGAACAAATGACTTTTCTATTCTTATTGGATGCCATATGCAATATAATCTGGATCAACTAGCAATTGAGGCTGGAACTTTTGCCATCTCATCATCTTATATTCTTTTGACCTAGGCGTGGTAAAGAATATGGAGTTCTTCTTATTTAGAAATATATAAAAAGCGCTCTGTATAATATGTTCTGTATATCCTTTTTTTCTATTCTCAGCCTTCTTAGATTGTTTAAAATATGTTGAAAATAATGGAAATCTGTTTTAGGTGACAATGTTTATGACACCTTTTTTTTCTTGTGCATTCATGGAGATATAGGGAATTTAAATACGACGTAAAATTGTTTGATTACTAAATTAGTTGACCACTTAATATTAAAAACAAGATAAATTTTAGTAGATGGCAATGCAGGGAAATTGACTAAAGAAATGTCCTTAATGTATTGAACATGGTTTAAGAGATGGTAAAACAACCACTCATTCCGTGAGTAGTTAAAAACATACGGAAGTAGTGGAATTAACCATCATCAAATATCAACAAAAGAAAGCAGAAACCAATTCCAAGATGTTCAAGGAAACTAATTTATTCACAAAAATAAATTCTTGCAATGCATCCTCCCTCAATGTGTCATGGTAGACTCAACCTAAAATGATTTTATTTTAAAATAAAGGGGTGAGCTAACCATGACTGAGTGGGGATAATTATTTGTTAACAAATTTATAATGGCATAAGTTTGTAACATAACTCACTTAACGTCTTTACACGAAATCCAATCTTTCTTTGAATTTCATTAATAATTCAATGTAAACATCTTTACTATATGTAACATGTGCGTACTTCAAATCTGAAATATCTTCCATTGACCCAAATCATTCATAAGTCAATAAGCAAGGTAAAACACAAGTAGTATTTGATCAAGGACAAATAATGTATTTATGTAAAAGAAATCAATCACCACCTCTAATAGTTGTTTAAAGAAAATCGAACATTTGATGCGAGAATTCTATATCTTATCGGAGTATCCCTTGCTACCTCGTGGATAGAGATTAATTTAAAGGAAGAGTCAAAGGAAAAATTGAAGATTGGATTTATGCTTTGTACTGTTTTCATTCTTTAAAAAAAAAAAAAGAAATGGCTAAAGGCAAGCACGGGCTTATAAACTAATTGCAGAAAATGAAATCAGAGGCTACCCTTTGGGTTAATAAGACGCTAGCTGCTATGAGGTGGGAAGAAAGTTCCTTAAATTTATTTTATGCCCGGGCCATTAACACCTCCAATAACTCTGTATGCACCTTAAAATATTATGGACTAAGTAATCTGTAGGAAACGACATTTATCCTACATATAACTTAGTTTTTTTTGGCATAATGTTGTTCATCTTCGTTCCATATCTTCAATAACAGAAAATATCCGCTCAGTTCTCCTTTTCTATTTGATTCTTCATAAATGAAGAATCAATGTTCAACTGTCCATTTACTATTCCATAACTAGTATTCTGATCTTCATAATTTAAGGAATTATAGGAATTTTATTCTGCTTTTATCTATTAGAATAAATTGTGTAATTCACAGTGCTTTAGATAGTACCTTCCAATTTCTCAGACATAAGATCGAACGCCTGCCTCCATTTTCTCTAAAGAGTCGTCCCTCTGCAAACTAAAACAGCTAACGCTAAGCTGTGGTAATGATATTGCCAGTAATTAAGTTAGGGACTTGCGCTCACTCTGCAAACCCATTGGAAATTGCATTAAAAAAGAGGCTGGTATTCAATCATGCTTTACGCAATCGATCATCAACTTTGCACATGTTATTTATACCTTTTGACTTTATACCGATCCTAATTTCATATGATGTGTGTAAGTAATTAGAATATATATGTGTTTCTTGGGGCATTATATATTGAGTTTTTTTAATCTTTCTTGCTGATATTTTGATTTAATTTGAGATGTTAAGTTGCCTAATTTATAAGGGGAGCATAGTGTTATTCTGCAATCTGTTTTATTTCCCTCTCCTCAAAGTGCCAATGGATTAATCCCAAAACTGAAAAAAGGGATCATCATCTGACATTATATAATAATTAAGAATAATGAATTGGGTGGGAATTGCCTTTAAATCTTGGTCTGTTGCTATCTAGTAGAAGAGAATAATTGTAGAAGGAATTGTCTTTAAATGAGTATGTGTAAGAGAAAGGTGTATGAGAGAGAATATGTTAGAATTTGGGTGTTATAGGGAAGGGAGTAATTGTCTTTTGTGGGGTGAATTTAGTGGGAAAATAATTGGTATATTTAACATCTCTGGTTTATAGAGAGTATCTGAAGGTGTTAATAGCCGCGACCTTTATTTTAATGAGGCATGATTTATAAAAAGATGGGGTTTAATGTAATAAGGGAAGGAAACATAAATTGGTTCCCATCAAAGTAGAATTTCTTAGGAAGTTTTATGATTGGATCAATTTGATTGTGTTGGATCTCAATTTTCAAAAATATGATAGTATGGATTAAAATGAATTGGGTTGACAAAAAGGGCATTCTCAATATATTAGTAATGAATATGGAGTGTTAGAGTTTTCGTATTCATAATCTTCTCTACAGATGCATGATCCTCTGTACTTTCCTTTCTAACATATCTCATATTCTAGATTTATCCATGCTTCACAGAATTACAATGCCCTTAGCTACGATGACAAGATTCTGGATGGTTTCTATGATCTTTATGGCATCTTGACTGATTCCACTTCATCTAGAATGCCATCCCTTGTTGATTTGCAAGGAACACCTGTGTCTGATAATATTAGCTGGGAAGCCATTCTTGTAAATAAAGAAGCTGACACCAAGTTGTTGAAACTTGAGCAAAAGGCATTAGAAATGTGTTCCAGATTAAGGTCACATTCTGTCCATTCTGTAACCCACAATATGGTGCAGAAGCTTGCTACTTTAGTTTCGGATCACATGGGAGGCCCAGCTGGTGACCATGACAGTATGTTGATACAATGGAGAAACATCAGTCATACTATGAAGTTAAACCATGGGAGCATGGTTTTGCCTATTGGTTCTCTGACGGTTGGATTGGCTCGTCATCGGGCTTTGCTGTTTAAGGTATAAAATGCTTCTGCTTGAGACTTTTTGAACTATACTATTTACACATGGCTCCCTTTCTCCCTCTCTGTTTCTCATAATTAATGGGTATTCCCCTCTTTGGTTGACCTAATTCAAGCATCATGAGGTAGCTACATATTTCCCATTGTGGAACCAAACCTGTTTAGTAGTGTCAATACCATAACACAGGCATGGTTAGTAAGCATATGTACGCAGAAGATGTACTTGCATTTCTGTGTGGTCTAAATTTGTTTATTTTCTACTATAAGATTTTGAATAGTACTAGTAATCTTTATTGAAAGATAAATTTTGGATTTTAATTCTAAATATTTCTGTTCATGTCTTAGTTCTTGTAAATGCTGTCAATTATCAATAATTGTATGTTCAATTGGTTCATGGATCTACATTTGGGTGGGAAATGTCAAATGAAATACATATGATGTGATTATCTTCACATTTCGTGTGGCAAGTTAAATTTAATCTGGAACTATTCTTGCATGGATATGTGCAAATGAGCATTTGACTGTCAGTGAAGGATGTCCAAATAATTTATTTGTTTAGTATTGGCAAAGTCTATTCAATTTTTAACAATCATACATGTATTTTTCATGGCTGTGCAGGTTTTGGCTGATAGGTTGGGCATCCCTTGTCGCTTGGTCAAAGGACAGCAGTTTACAGGTTCTGATGACGTGGCAATAAACTTTGTGAAGATTGATGGTGGAAGGTATGTGTTGTTTAGTTGCTGTATTCTCAGATATCTTTCCAAGTAAATAATTGGCCTGCAACTGCAATTTGATTTTTGCCAAAATGCATTATGAATTCCAATATGGACTCCTGAAATAAATTATATCACTGTTTAAATGCAATGCATCAACAGTTCTGATTTTTTGTTGACATTTGTACTGAAGATGCATCCCTTTGCTCAAGTAAAAGCTAGGATGCTGAATCTGGCCACACCCCATTGTTGCTTCTTAATACTCAAAAACAATTTTACTAATTCTTGCTAATCCATTCAAAGGTTATTAACATTGCAGCTCGTTCTAGAATTGTAATGAACTTTCTTATGTATGATATTGTCTCATATTAGATTTTTGAATATATTTTGGCTGATAAGTGATCCTAAAGGGTGCATAGCTTTCTCCCTGTGTTCAACTCTCCTTAAAAAGTGGAAACATGCTACAGGGAATACATTGTTGATTTGATGGCCGATCCTGGTACACTTATTCCATCTGATGCAGCAGGAGCCCATATGGACTATGATGAGTCCTTCCTTTATACCTGCCATGTTTCTTCAAGTGCTGGTCCTTCTCATGTGGCTTCATCTAGCGGTGGAACAACTAGTTCATCAGAAGACATCTCTGAGTTCAGTACAATGGGGCAAAGACCCATAACGGAGAGTATTGCTATGAAAAAGGAATCAATGGACGAAGAAGAATATCTATCTTCAATTGCTCTAGTAAATCTACCTATCAAAACTCAGGGAGGATCCAAAAAATATACTGATGGTTCAAATACATCTTGGGACACGAAGAGAGAGCCAGCACTGGAAGTCTCTGGTAGGCCCTATAATCCTTCACATGCAAGGTCTCCTTCATGGACTGAAGGTGTTAGCAACCCAGCTGTTCGGAAAATGAAAGTGAAGGATGTTTCAAAATACATGATTAAGGCTGCCAAAGAAAATCCGCAATTAGCTCAGAAGCTTCATGATGTGCTACTGGAAAGCGGTGTTGTTGCACCTCCAAACTTGTTCACTGAAATGTACCCAGAGCAGTTAGAAATGCCCCTGGCAGATGTCAAGTCCCCACTGGAAGAAAAAGAAAAAGGATCTGATGAAAAATTGAAGCAAAAGGGTGTCAACTCTTTTCTCCCTCCACTGCCACATCCAGTAATTCATCCTAAAGGCAATGTGGATACGCATACACAATACCAGTTTGATCTGAAGAAAGTGAACGAACATGTTTCCTCAGATTCTGAAGCTGGTCCAGTAAAATACAAGCAAAATGTTCCCGTTGCCGCTGCAGCAGCAGCTGCTGCTGCTGTTGTTGCCTCGTCAATGGTTGTTGCTGCTGCTAAGGTGAACAGTGATGCAAAGCTACAACTTCCTGTGGCAGCTGCAGCTACTGCAACAGCTGCAGCTGTAGTAGCAACAACTGCAGCTGTTACTAAGCAGTATGAGGCCTTGGAATCTGCTGCTCAATCACCTGATAGTCCTTGCAGCCCTTTTGGTACTGCAGGGTGTACAAGAATCGATGGGGACACAGAAGTTACAGTCAATGAAAAAGGAAGTGGTAACCGAGAACATGAGGGTCTGGGAGCAAATTCCGAAGGTGAGAGGATATCTGACAGGTCAACTGGAAATGAAAGTTCAAAATCTGAGTCAACACTTGATGATGTAGCAGATTGTGAAATACCTTGGGAGGATATCACCTTGGGTGAGCGTATCGGACTTGGTATTTATCCTGCATTATAATCAGCTACTAATTAATATTCTGACATGTTTATTTTAATTCAAACCTCTGGATATTATTCTTCTACTTTAATTTATTTTGTTTGCTGCAGGATCTTATGGAGAGGTATATCGTGGTGACTGGCATGGAACTGTAAGTGTCTGAAGGCTTATGGTTACAGTTATTTTATTTAATTTTCTGATTGTAAATTAAAAAAAGGCAGGTTGTGTGAAATATGTAGCCCTCAGGTAAAGTGAATGGTCTGGCATCAAGTAGCTGTAGGATATTAAAAGTGGAGAACCTCTTTATAACTTTCATGATTTTCAAATTGACTTGCTGGTCAGAAGTCTTTAAAGTGTTTACATTTCATTCCTCCTGATATAAGAATATGAAAAATTTGATAGATAATTTCTTGTTATTTAATTGAATTTCACAATAAAATCATTCTTTTATGTTTGTTTCTTATACCTTAGTTTTTTTGCCTTTGTGAGCCAGTGTCATGAATAGCAGTGCATAAAATGTCATTTTCCTTTACTTTGTATCAATGTGAAACAGAATAATTAGACCTGCGATTTCCATTTTACCACGTTGTTTCTTTCTCTCTCTCTCTCTCTCTTTTTTTTTTGTGCCATAACTAGACCATCTTCCCTGTGAAAGTGACTGAACTCCAGCTTTCTGTTTAGTCCTTGGTCTGGCAATGGCATGGCAATCAGCAAAGAAAAAAGCTCCATGTCTTTTCTGCATTTGAAGTACCAGTTTTGAATATTTTAATCTATCTTGGTGTCTACATCATTTTTATGAAGTTTCTAGATGTTTTACTGTAAAAAATCAAAAATTTTCTGTGTATAAAGTTAATTTTATCATGGATATGTTATATTTCTAGTTTATAAGTTTTGTTTTTGGTGGTCTGATCATAAAAAGAAAGGATTTTTCACATTGATTCAACTTTTAGGAAGTTGCTGTCAAGAAGTTTCTCGACCAAGATATAACTGGTGAATCACTTGAAGAATTCAGAAGTGAGGTAATTGCTTCAATGGTCTCATATGTTCCTTGCAAAATAGTCATTGCTCGTTCCAAGATCTGTAATGGTCAAATGAATCTAATTTTTGAAACCATGTAAAGAGTTCTTAGGCTATCCAATAACTATCTCAAAACTTGATTAGCACTCTAATTATGTTCGAACAGGTGAGCTTACGTATTAATTTTCTGGAGCGTATGAGTTTATTTTTATAATTTTGCTAGGTTTGGATCATGAAAAGAGTCAGACATCCAAATGTAGTCTTATTTATGGGAGCTGTCACTCGCCCTCCAAATCTTTCTATTATTACTGAGTTCCTTCCCAGGTATGCTAAAATCCTTTCCATACTTCTAAAGATATTTATTTTTTTCCATATAATTGGATTTAATAATCTTCATACCTATATTCCTTTATCTTTTCTGCCTTTACATGCCTTCTCTATGTTAGCTTTACAACTGCTGCCATTTATTTCCAATCATTAGCCAATTAAATATTATAAACAATTTTCTGCCACCCTTGGTTTTTTTTTTTTTTTTTTTGGGGCGATATGATTTGGTCTCGAACCTAAATTGAGTGAGAGCAACAAGGTCTGATTTGGTCTTGCATGCACTGAGTATACTTTTAGATGTGCACCTCATCTAAAAGCTCAAGTTGATAGAGTATCTTCACTTAATATTTAATAGTTGTCTCCAGTACGCCCCTCCCTTCATGCGTAGACGGTATAATGTGTACTAAAGTCTTGCTCCTGTAATTTTTTGAAAAGTGATGGAGGTTAAATTCATACCAATGACCTTTCACTTAGCTATTGCTATGGTACAATGTCAAATGAACACCTTATCTAAACACTTGTGCTATTGGAGAGGAGTATCATTTAATGTTTAAATCAATTACTCTAACTCGCGCTCAGATCTATTTGAAATTAATAGAAACCTGAAACCAAAAGAAATAAAGCCCTAATGTCAAAATATTAAACCCTCCCTTAGAGAAAATCTTAAACTTGGGAATTGATGGGTTTTTATGATCTTGTTTTCAAATTTTAGATTGATGGGGAATCTTGTTAATAGTGAGGTTGTGTTTGTTTAAGGATTTTGATAGAGTTAAGATGATCACGAAACAAAGAAATCCCTAAAAAGGACCACAGAGACTAACTCTGCCACAGAGACAGCTTTGCCACAAACCAATAAGGCTGCGGAATAGATAATTCTTCTTGATGATCCAAATACCTAAAGTAACATACGGTATTTAAATAAGCTGAAGGTCCACCAACAAAACCCTAACCCTAATTACTAATATGGCAGAAATAGGAAACTAAGGTAATAAGGAAATAGAAAACTCAATAATCTAAAACAAGGAAATAATTGACTTGAAATAAAAATACTAAAATAACTAATGTTTCCTTCCTCTATCAATTACCTCCTTCTCCGAACAGCCTTGACCCAAGGCTGCATCAGCCATATCCATCTAGTTGAATGGTGTTTGGAATGGAAGGTTGGGTCTCCTTCGTGAAGGGCTCGATAGTATCCTCTTCCGTATGATTCCCTTCGGTCATGGCTCCATGTCCTTCTACCTCAATGTAAATGCTATAGAACTTCCCAGCACATTTATGTAGGGGCCTGCATTATTGTCCACAGTGGTAGCACTTCTCCTTCTCGCGATCCTGCCATTAGGTGCTTTGTGTTCCGGTTCAGTCTAATATCGATCCAATGCCGGAGGTTGTCGGTTTTGAGTGTGTAGGTTGTAAGTTATCCGATCCTAATGGGTGTTTGTAGGGTAACTTGAGCCTTCCTTGAAGGTGGTCGGTGGTCGCGAGAAATTCCTCGACGTGGAGAATCTATTCATTATCTCACTTGGTCGCGGGGCTAAAGCAACTCGGCGTGCGGCTTGTATAGCTACAAACATGTTTGACTTTCCACATCTAATATCCGATCACGGATTGATGCTGGCAGCCTTCCCAGAAACATCTCGAGATATTTCTCCGGGGTAGTGATGGTAGTTGGGCAGTTGGGCTACATGTTCTTCAAATAAGGAGATATAATCCTCAATGTTTCCCCCATTTGCCGTTTTACATGATTTGCTTCGTAAGCATTAATTGCATAGCTGCTCCCCAAGCTATCAATTAGTTCGCGTGAGAATTGGACCCACCCACGCAATGGAGGCTGATCGCAGTAGTATCCATTGCGCCCCAAAACACTGCTTTCCCCGTCTTCATGATTAAAACTAATTGCACTCGGTCCTCAACTGCGGTGCACCAATAAATATTGTTCTGCTTGCGCAAGCCATGCCACCGGGTCGGTTCTGTCAAATGGTGGCAGTTCCATCCTCGGGTTGTGCCGTTGTAGGCTTTTGCAATCAACTGTCGGGGAAGAGGGCGAAACTGCCCTGCCCCAAAGGAACCAAAACTGCCACCGTGATTTGGCTCCAAGGGAAGTACTTATGGCCAAGTTTGGTGCCAAAGGAGTGGCCTGGTGCACGTGGCAGTGCCCAGGGTATGGGATAATATTGTTCTGCTTGCGCGAGCCATGCCACCGGGTCGGTTCTGTCAAATGGTGGCAGTTCCATCCTCGGGTTGTGCCG
This sequence comes from Pogostemon cablin, assembly GCA_023678885.1. NCBI lineage: Eukaryota > Viridiplantae > Streptophyta > Magnoliopsida > Lamiales > Lamiaceae > Pogostemon > Pogostemon cablin. The sequence continues at coordinate 20,177,612 of CM042964.1, read as the reverse complement.
TTGTAGGCTTTTGCAATCAACTGTCGGGGAAGAGGGCGAAACTGCCCTGCCCCAAAGGAACCAAAACTGCCACCGTGATTTGGCTCCAAGGGAAGTACTTATGGCCAAGTTTGGTGCCAAAGGAGTGGCCTGGTGCACGTGGCAGTGCCCAGGGTATGGATTGGTGATCCCGTAATATCCGCAGGGAATATGATCTCCAATTTGGCCATGATGGCTGTAAATATCTCATCATGGCACTCTAGGGTTTTGCGGATGCTAGTAAATTAAGAGGAAAAGGTTTCCTGAAACACACGAGCCTAAAGCCTGCTTCATGTTATCGATCACCTTCTCCATCGCACTGCACCTCTCCTTTTCCGATGTCATCGTGAAAGACAGTGGCAGGTTGGACCAATTTATATAGTTAAGATGATCACGAAATAAAGAAATCCTTACCTCAAAAGGGCCACAGAGGCAAACTCTGCCAGAGCTTTGCCACATAGGCAAACTCTGCTAGAGCTTTGCCACAAACCAATAAGGTTGCAAAATAGAAAATTCTTCTTGACAATCCTAAACCCTAAAGGTTGTGTTTGGATGTGAGGATTTGAGGAGGGATTTATAAATCCTTCCTTCATGTTTGGATCCATCATTAAATCCACGGATTTATAAATCCAAGATTTCATATGAATGAATTTCAAATTATGGACTTGATTTTGATGTTTTTTTCATTGTTTTGGATTGATTTCAAATCCTTACTCAAACCATGTTATTTGAAATCCTTGCGTTGTGTAATAGATATATTAAAATATATAAAATTAATATATATATATATATTTATATTTAACCCCAACCACCCATCCTACCCCCAACTCCACACCCACACCACCACCCCCCCCCCCCAACACCCACCCACAAAAGCCCCATATTTTTAATAAAATATTTGATTTTAATATTTAATATAATAAAATTTCATCATTTTTTATTTATCATAAATAAAATTCTATTTTAAAAATTAAAAAATAATTGTTGAATTATGGATTTGAAAATCAATCCATAATTTATCAAAACAATGGAATTCAAATGACTTGATTTAAAATCCATGCAATTTAAAATCCACTCATTTTCAAATCCATTGGATTTGAAATGACTCAATCCAAACACAACCTAAAGGTAACATACATTACTTAAATAGGCTGAAGGCCCACAAACAAAACCCTAACCCTAATTACTATTAGATAAAATGGAAATAGGAAACTAAATAATCTAAATAAGGAAATAATTGACTTGAAATCAAAATACTAAAATAACTAATTTGAGTAGGTTTCATATTTAACTCTTTGTCAAATCTATGTGAAATAGTATTGAAATATATTGGTTTATTGAAATCTTAATTTGAAATCCTAATTATGGATTTTATTGGGTTTTTTTTTTTTTAAAATCTAAATCCAGATTCAAAAAACCCAAAACAGACATACCAGGGCATGGAATTAAATATGGTGGTCAACTCCAGGTGTATGCACAAATTAATTAGGTACACCTGGTATGTGCAAGAATTTGCCATTGGATATCATTATAAAAGATCGAGTAATTTGTTATTGCTGCAGGGCATCCTTTTCATGGCTCATTTCAGTTTTTGAATAATCAAGTATGGTTGATATAATGAAAGCAAGTGTTTCAAACATTATTAATTTACTGAAAAGTGTTCACATCAAATGGATTTGAGAGTATGTTCATTTTATTTTATTTTAATTTTCCTAGGCATGAATTTTTATAATTTTAACTTATATATGACAATTCTTTGGGTGTCCAGAGGTAGCTTGTACAGATTAATTCATCGTGCAAACAATCAGCTAGATGAGCGTAGACGGTTGAGAATGGCTCTTGATGCAGTATGCTGAGTTCAATTTTGTTGTATTTTAGTCTAAATTAGGTTAAATGTGGTTGTGCTAATGAAAACTTTTTATGATCACAGGCTCGAGGTATGAATTATTTGCATAATTGCAGTCCTGTGATTGTTCATCGAGATTTAAAGTCCCCGAACCTTCTTGTTGATAAAAATTGGGTTGTGAAGGTGACTCCTTTTGATTTAGAGAAATTCATTATATTGTGGGTAATTAGTTGATCATATTTCGTGGTATTTTATTTTCTGCATCAGGTGTGTGATTTTGGATTATCAAGAATGAAGCACAGCACGTTTCTTTCTTCAAGGTCTATTGCTGGCACAGTAAGCTCTCACACATCTCAGCTGTCATTTGTTTGAAGTTTTTTTTGCTACTGGCAAAGTTTGCCTTTACAGATTTTAAATCCTCTCAGTAACATGTCTTGTTTCATTCATTTGTGTGTTTTTGATAGTATCAGTTCTGTGTAGTGATTTGGTCCTCGTTTCATCTCGTGGAGTCGAGTCTCTTTGTACGAGTTCATTGCCTTCTTAGGAAATCATGAAAATCCAATCATGCAACATTCTAATTAATATTGCGTCATTTGTTATCAGCCATTTTGTAGAAGATGGCTGAATTGCTGTTGGCCTCTATTACTCCATGGCCTTTGGAGGTGTTTGATAGGCGAGTTTCGCCTTCAGAAAAGGTTGTGTGCTGCAAGATCTTTGGTTTCAAAAATAAATTATATTTTATTGTGCCTCTTATCTGTCGTAGGAGGGACTAGTTTTACTTATGGTCTTAAAATTTGCACCTTCAATCCAACTTGTGATCAAATATTAAAATGTTTCATTCTCATTTATCCAACATATGTACATCAAAACTCACAGTTCCACCCTACCCCATACTAACCGAGTCAGACCATTCCTTCTATGTCATTCAATTACATAAAAACCTAATCATTCTGTTCAACTCTTACCTCTAAAACTTAGAAGGGAATAATTGGCAAAATAAATAAATTATTCTGGCACAAAAAACAAAAATCTCAAGTAAAGGTTAAAATATAATGACTTCCTCTTCAAGAAGGTGGTTTAGTTGGGATTCGGAATATATGACCAGACCAGAACTTAATTCTGATAAGTAATAATGGACAAAAATAGATTTATTCTATGTGGCACATCCCTTACCAACTGCAACGACTACTAATTGAAACGTAGAAATTCATTTTCAATAATTCACAGATATTTAGTTATGTTTGATGTTTCATAATTTTTTGTGTTTCGCCGGCATGTATTTTGCAATTCATTATTTGAATTCTTGTTTGGTTAGGGACTGAAAATATGGATTTCTTACTACAATCATCCAATCATTTTCCCACAATTTTCAACACTGCATGCTATTTTTCAAAATATATTTGGCTTTGACATCTTTAATAAAATCCTACCACCCGTAATCCCATAATACTCATAAGTACATTCTCTTCACATTGTTAAATCTCTGGATTTCAAATGTGGAATCCCCCCTACACCACATTCTCTTACCAACATTAAAGCAACTGGAAAATCTTTTTAACATGCTGCATAAAGTCTCCGTGTTAGTGTTCAATGTATCATTTCAATATGCCAGAAATGACTATATGTTAATGAGTTATATGTTACTTGTGCAAAGAATACACCTGGAAAATTCCTTTCTGCCATACCACATCACTAGGTTACCCCTGTAAAAGATGTATATATGTGTGTTTATATATCAGCTGTGTATATCTAGTATTCACTTTTAACATATACAACTCAAGATTGAATCACAAGATTAAACTAATTTACTTCCGTGCATGGCCAAATCTTCTCTGGTTAGAAGAAACAACATGGTGTCTGCATATTTTTCCATCCTATTATATAAAAGTTTGATCTTTAAGTTGTGTTTGGATTGAGGGATCTGAAGAGAGATTTATAAATCCCTCTCTCAAATCCCTACATGTTTGGACCCATCATTAAATCTATGGATTTATAAATGTATAATTTTAAATGAATGGATTTCAAATCATGAATTTGAATTTGATCAATTTTTAGTTGTTTGGATGAATTTTCAAATCTTTACTCAAACAGTATCATTTGAAATCCTTCTATTGTGTAAAAAATTATTATAATATTTAAAGAATTTTTTTTACAAAAAATTAAATTTTGAAAAATAAAAATGTATTTTTTTAAAAAATATTAAATCAACCCCACCCCTAAAAATGTATTTTTTTAAAAAATATTAAATCAACCCCACCCCCTCCCAACCCTTTCCTGTCACCCCACACCTCTTCATATAGTATTATAATTTGTATACATCTTACTAAACTAATTTTATATATTTGAATATATTAATATAAATAATATTTTTATATGATATAATTATAAAGTCTTATTATTATTTATTAATTATGAGTAAAGTGTTTTAATTTTAATAATTAGAAAAAAATAAAAAAAAATTGTTAAATAATGAATTTGAAATTTATTGATTTGAAATTTCATTTATAAATTCATAATACATCCAAACAAAGTATTTCAAATGAATTCATTTAAAATACCTTGAATTTCTTTGAATTTTAAATGACTCAATCCAAATAAAATCTTTAGGATTCCATTACTCTTTTGTGGTCATATAGTGTGAACGGATGGACTATGAAATGTAGCTGTGCAATATCTGAGTAACAGCTTCATTAATTGTCATTTTACACTTGCTTAGGCGGAATGGATGGCGCCGGAAGTTTTGAGAAACGAGCCATCCAATGAGAAGTACGAATCTATACTTGATTTGGCTATAATAATTTACGTAAAGCGTGTGAAAACATGCGATATTTACTTTCTAGGTTATAATATTATGCAGATGCGATGTTTATAGCTTCGGCGTTATACTGTGGGAGCTTTGTACCATGCGGCAACCTTGGGGAGGAATGAACCCAATGCAGGTAGTTGGTGCTGTTGGTTTTCAGCATCGTCGCCTCGACATACCGGATGACATGGATCCAGTGATTGCAGATATCATTATGAAATGCTGGGAGACGTGAGTTTGAAGTTACGCTAATTACAAAACCATATCTTGATTGGACATTAAAGATATGTCCTTTTTTGTGTTGTAGGGATCCAAATTTAAGGCCAACGTTTGCTGAAATTATGGCTGCCTTGAAACCGCTTCAGAAGCCTATTACAAGTTCACAGGCGCCAAAATCAGCAATCAGGAGAGTCGAAAAGGGTCAGTCTTCTGTGAACCGGGAAGATCGAAGAAGCTAGTGCGGACAGAAAGAAAGCATCATTTTTCACTCATTGTCATTGCTTTGAACAACTGTTTCAACACTTCCAAATTGTCCCTCAACCACGTAAATACAATCTCCCTGTTTTAATTTTTTTTTTCTTTTTTTTGTATTCTTGGCTGTTTGATGCCACGTTGCACCAAATTGTGCAGTATGTACATTCACGCGAATTTGTTGGAAAATGTAAATCACCGTTTTATAAACTCCTTCAGTTGTAGTATGTCTTCTTTTGGATACTTTTATTTTTTTATCCCGTAAATTTTAATTTGAATTGGAAGACAAAGTGTAATATTTTAAAATTTTTAATATTATGATTGAAGGATCCTCAATTACGACAGATAAGCTTATAGTAAGCTTACACTGCTCCATAAGCTTACAGTAAGCTTACACTTACTCCCTCCGTGCATAACAAGGGCTTTTACTTTTTTTTTTTCACGTAGATTAAGAAATATTATTATTTAATGTATAGTTGGTAGTTGTATTAGTGGGAGTGTGAGTCTCATATTTTAATTGTATTAGAAAGGGTGTGTGAGTCCCATGTGTGTAGAAAAGGAAAGGAGACTCTTTGGATGAGACGACTAAAATGGAAAAAAAATACCCTTTTTGAATGGGACGGAGGGAGTATTTGTGGAGTAATCAAATGATGAAATGAATTGGTTACATATGGGTACTTGTTTCTATTAAGCAAAAAAAATAACTTTGTCCAATCCCATAAAAAATTTCAAAGTTATAGTAAATGATGAAATGAATTGGTTACATATGGGTACTTGTTTCTATTAAACAAAAAAATAGCATGTGCATCCCATAAAAAAGTACTCCCTCCGTTCCACTATAAGAGCGACTGAGATCACATGTGCCACCCCATGTTTCATTACATGTTACATGGGGTGGGATGGGTGACATGTGTCCCATTTCACACACAATTGTATGTGAAATGAGACACATGTCACTCATCCCACCCCATCCCATCCCACCCCATGTAACATGTGATGAAACATGGGGTGGCACAGGGAAATTGAATTGCTATAAGAGTGTCATTTCTTTTTTGCACGTAGATTAAGAGATATAATATTTAATGAGTAGATGAGGTGAGAGAAATAATATATTAATGTGTAGTGGGTAGGTGTATTAGTGTGGTGTGTGGGTTCCATGAAGATTTATTAATTATTTTGTATGGGTCCCATTTACTAAAAGTGTTGGGATGAACGAAAATGACAAAATGCACTTCTTATTGTGGGACGGAGGGAGTTCATAGTTATGGTAGATCTATAGTTTTAGAAAAGTTGCTTCTTGACTTGCATTTAGGTGTAATTTGATATTTTTAGATAATACTCCAATAATACTCCATATAATAGTAAATTATAAGGCAAGTTTGTGAGTTATAAAGACGTAATAATTTTAAAATTAATGTGTGTTGTGGAATTGTTGTTTTATTACTATTTTTTATATGAGATGTAATTTGTTTATTGAAAAAACAAAAATAGTAAGTAATTTATTTGTGGTAGAAAAGGAGTGTTTTTATTATTACGGGAATCAATATCTATGTTCTACATGAGATATTGTATTTCTATTATAGATAAGGGAAGACCCAATGAGGTTCATGAGGATACAGTGGTATCCAAATTTTCATTTTTGGATACCACTGTATCCTCATGAACCTCATTGGGTCTGCCCTTATATATATATATATATATATATATATATATATATATATATATAATATTATAACCATTAAAATTTATAGTTATAATCTCTATTCATCACAAAGTTATTCATTTTGTTATTTTGGTCTGTCCAATATTAAAGTATTCATTTTCTCTTTTTTTAGTAGAAAGGTACACACATGACCCATCACTCACAACTAATACAACTACCCACTTTATATAAAATAATAACACTTCTTAATCTACGTGGAAAAAACAAATGAATACCTTTGCGAAGAACGGAGGGAGTATTAATTTTAGAGGTACTATTGCGTGAAATCGTCTCACGATAGGACCATTTAATATGTTTTTAATTAATTATTTTTTATAAAAGATGTTATCATTTTTTTAAAAAAATATTGTCACATTTTATTTATACTATAAATTGTTTATAAAATAGTTTATTGCATCATTATTACTTTTCATTAATTAAGTAATGTTATCATTTCTTATCCGTCTTACAGAAGTGTTTACTCCTTAAGGGAGATTGTCTAACAAAAATATTTGTCTATACTCTTTTCTAATCACAGTACATTTAATAAGTTCATAATTCATTTGCACAAAATATTTTAAATTGTTCATTCAATTATGAATTTAATATAGGACGCATATATATATATATATATATATATATATATATATATATATATATATATATATATATATATATATATATATATATAATATCTTGAGATGCTTATTCAATCATGTATTTAGTTAAAAAGTATGTCATTAATTTTCTTACATTAAATTTTAAAAGCTATGTCTTGCACTTTACATGACTCATATGACTTTAATAATTTCATACCCCCAAATATAAATTTTTGGGTCCGCCACTGATTACATGTTCACTCCTTCAGTCATGTTTGCTTTTGGACTTAGAAAGTAAGATTATTCTCAAAGTCAAACGTCGTTTAATTTTAGCTTTGAAATTTAACTTTTAAAGCCGTTATTCTAATATTTTATATATACAGGGATGTTGAGAATTGTAGCTAGAAAAATTGGTTCATTTTAGTCCTGAAAATTATGATCAAAGCCAAACTTTTGAAGTCAATTTAAATAATGGGCTTATTGTCCCAAACCTTTTCAGCCAAAAGTTTCTTAGGATTAGCTTGATAATTCATTTAACATATTTTTATATAATTATATATGTTGATGTGAGTGTTGAAACCAGTGTTATGACACCAAGAATCACACCGATCCCCAACCAATTTCTAATCGTTAACAGTTTCAGTATTTGAATTTATGTTGTGTTTGATATTTCTATAGGTGCGTAACAGTTACTTAACTTTTCAGGATAAAGTGGAAGTTGGTCAAAGAGTTGAACAAGTCAACACACCAAGGAAACATCTAGAGGCAGTTTTACCTAAGTTAGTGGGTAGTTATTTTCTAAGTCATGGAGTGTCCCTCTCCTCTAGACCACTCCTTTAACTGGAGCGAACTCCAGTAGTATCTCATTTCTATATAGAGGACTGTTGGACATTTGAAGCAAGTGAGAGGATAAATCCCCCCTTGCAAAGTAGAAAGACACCAATATTTTCACAAGTGTTGTCACACTTAGTGTATATTATTATCCCATATGTCTTATATTTATTGTTCACAAATAGTGAAAATGTATGGTTGAAGTAAGCTCATATCATATAGTCTAAGTTTGCTATTTGGGAACTTGTTTGGATCGCATAGATTTGATTTTGTATTCGAGAATCGAAAGATTATTTCTTTCTTGAAAATCTATTTTTATACTCACTTTTCCAAGATGGCAATATTTAAGCCATGAGGGCACCACACACGTTAGTTTGTGAAAAGATGGAGTAATTCGTATGTTCAAGTATTTCGCTATTTAAACTTGTTACATTCTGCATGAGTTCATATTCTGATATAAGCTAGTGTTGTACGTAGTGTCAACAACACTTAGGATAACATCATTATGACTAACACACTGCACGCCACACCTCGTCAATTAGCATAAGAGCCAACACATGACGATACTAAGTATTTTTTCTGGTGTTGATAATTGTGTCTCTATGGATTATTCCTTTGGATCGATCACTTGTCCTCCAATACTTGATGGAACCAACTATGCCTCATGGAAAAACCAGATGATGAGTTATGTCAAAACTCTTAGTGAACGTGCCTGAAAAACTATTCTGTTCGGATGGACGCTACCTAGATTGAAGACAAAGATGAAGATACCATTCTCAAGAACAAGATTAAATGGACTGATAAGGAGAACAACCTCACATTGCAAAACTAAAAGGTCATCAATGATTGGTATAATGGAATCAAATAGGAATGTAATTATCATTCCTTATTTAATTGACAATCTCATAATTGGTATAATTAGTGGGGATGAAATTCCTATTCCAATTGAAATCACTATTCCTTAAAATAAGGAGTAGTGATTCCCCCCACCCCAAGGTATTGTGTATTCCCACGTATAAGGGAATCATATTTTCTTTTTTTATTTATTTATTTTTATTTTGTAAATTATGATTAATTGAAATTCATTTACAAATAAATAAATATATTTTTTAATTTATGACGCATCTATATTTATATCATTATAAAAATTGAGTTATTCCCTTCTATCCTGTTTTATTTGTATTCTTATGGGATTCAATTTGAATCAATAGATTATCACTCTTAATCGCATTTTCATCAACTCCTACGATATTCTTGTGAGAATTAATGTTTGAGTAAACATCTATCTTATTTTATCGTCAATGCGTAGAGGATCAGTACAAAACCAACTTGTAATCTCTGATGCAACATCGAAAATTTGACTCTAATTACCATTTGATGCAGCAAGAGCGTATTAAAGATAAATATACGTAGAACAAACTCTATAATCCGATAATTACAGATGAATACCAAAAAATAGATAACTCAAGTACGTTGATTCATAAGATTACCGTAAAAGAAGTTGCTTTCAGAAAGACACCCAGAGTCTAGTTGTTGATAACTCCGATAGAAGTTTGTTGATTAATGCCTTTGGTAAAGACAACTCTATTCCTCAAGTCCTTGAGAGCTTATTATGATAAGAAATCTTTGGTTGTTAGAAGTGAACTTATTTTCGGGTGGGATCTCATGTCTCATGTGATTTATTTTTACAAGGGCAGATCGCTATAGTGGCCGGTGGGTAAGACACATACAGTAACATCCTCAGCTCAGCCGAGCTATATAACTCCGAATTGAAGATGTGGACCACAATACCTAGCGTGAACAAATCAAGAAAAATGAGTTCTAGGTCTTCATGGATGGGAAATTGTATGTCGTTGGATGGATCATTGGAGCTTAGTCAAAGCTTCTCACATGTGGTGAGGAACTTAACTGGGAGACTCAAACTTTAACGAAAATACCGAACATGTCCCCAGTGCGCGCTGGTGCACCAGGGGATAATGAACCACCTGCTACATTTCAGCTCCAACACTAATTGGTTTTGTAAATAATAAATTATACGCTGCAGATTACATATATTTTGAGATCAAGAAGTATAATAAGAAGACTAAGGAGTGGGCTTCAGTAGGACGGTTGCCCGAACGATCTGATTTTATTTTGGATGGGGTTTAGAATTTAGAACATGTGGTGATCGGCTTGTTGCGATTAGTTAGCCTCGAAATACTGGTGAAGGATTCATCGAAGTCAATTTATGAGTTTTGAGTGATGGTCCACAGTAGTAGGTTCTGGTCGACAGAAAGAGTTCCAGTAGTTTTTTGTATAATTTTGTGGTGTTGGGATGCCAAATGTGAAACCATGTGGTGGTGTCATATGCCGTATTTAGAAATAATCTTCTGGATATGCTGCATCTTGGCTAATGAGTAATTTATAAAAACTTTTTAATGTTCTGTTTTAATTTAATTTTGGATGGGAGGAGGATAGGAAGGATTATCAATCATCACTCAAGATTCAATTAATGCTTTTCTTTTACTTAAAAAAAATAATACCGTAAATGAGATAAGGAAAAAATAACTTTTATCATTAATCAATTCAACTACCATAATACAATAATATGATCATGTTATTATAGGTAATTGACGAGAGTGTAAATTCACGTCTTCTGAATTCTGATTTGCGTGGAAATTGAGTACGATTGAGTCTTTTTTGAGAAGAATCGGTACGCTTATGGAAAAGTCACGAATCGGAGGGTACAAGGGCTTTTTGAGCATATTTGTACAGGAAAATAGTTAAAAAGAGCTCAGAATTAGAAACCACGATTTTTGGAACGATTTTTGAAGGCCGTTCGACCTCAAGACCTTGTTCGATCATTATCACTTTGGTCAAACAAGATGGCCAAGTCAAGCAGAATACGCAGATTCGTCTAGAGAGCTTGCTCGACTTGGAGAGGTTGCTCGACTTTGAGTGGTTGCTCGACCAAAATCATCTTGGTCGAGCAGATGAGAAAAGTCGAACAAAATGTGCAAAAACTTACAGAGAGCTTGCTCGACCATTGCTCGAGTAGAAGGCCTTGCTCGACCAGTCCAGGCTTGATCGAATGGATTCTTGCTATTTCTATTTATGGTAATTCTGGATGTCTTTTACCAAATTTGACATGTGCTTCAAGCAAAAGCCCATCCTAAGCCCGTAAGGAGGTTCCACCAGTATAAAAGAAGAGCTTTCGCAGGAGAATAGGGGGATCACATCATTCATCATCCATTTACCACTGAAACCCTACCATCATCCGACGGGGTCATGAAGAGAGGTTCGTCTGGCGCGTCAAGTATGATCATACCAAACAACAATGATTGTTCCTAGATCAATCATGGGCTAGAACTGCTCCGGTAGTTCTAGGGTTATGAAAGTTTTATAAGTTAATTGAATTTCCATGTGTAAACTCCGTACAACATTACTTGTGGTTTATTTTATATAAGATTGTGCCTTTTCAATTCATACTCACGGTCGTTTTGTGCATCGTTAACTGTTATGTAGAGTCTGAATGCATATCTTGGTTATTTATTGAGTGTGTTCACCGCTGAGTAGGATTACATGTTATAATTCTAAGTGAAGGGATTCCAAAGTCTTATTGGAACTATCTTATATAGATACTTGTTAATTGAATATTATTCGGATTAATAAGTAGGATAAAGAGTATAACGTCATAATATCTATAATGGGAGATCATATCGGGTTAGAGTACTAAGTGCACGGAAAATAATTGATATTGATAGTACCTAGAAAGGGGGGTGAATTATATCTCTTGCTCTAAAGATATTCACACTGGTCATACGCATGTTTACTTGTGTCTATAGGGTGAACTTGCATGATTTAGTGATTCGTCCATAGACCACAAGGCAGAGTCGGACAATAATGCATGGAAAAGAAATTAATAAGTAAAACTGTATGCCCGAAGAACTACCTAATTTCTTACTTGATCACAACCGTATTTTCTATTGCTTGTTTATTATTTGATTTGCTATTTAAGTCAATTGCTATTTAATTTCGTGACAATTCAAAACCAATTTGCCAAACATAATCTTAGTAAATTAGAACATAATAAAACTGATAATAATCCGTCTCTTGGGTACGATAATCACTTGGTCACCTATCAAAACTACAATTGATATCCTTATACTTGAGGATTAATTTTGTGTGTTGAGAAAGCGCCCATCAAGTTCTTGGCGCCGTTTGCCGGGGACGGAATTATTTATTAGTCTATTATTTCTAGTTTAATTGAGATTATATTATTCTTGTCTTTGATTTCTACTTACTCTTCTTAGGTGTATGCTCACGAGATCTAAAACAGGTATGTTAGAGCCTTATAATTCAGAGATTGGAGCATCGTCGAGGAAGACAAAGAAGAAGAAGAATAAGAACAAGAAAGTAGATCCAACTAAAGCTCTTGATTTAGGAGTTGAAGTTGACGTGCTGAATTCGCAAACGATTGAAGCTACAACCAAAGATAATTTGAAAGTAGAGACAGTCAACATGGTTGCGAATCCTGATACACTTGCCATCCGTGAAGTCCTTAAGAACAACGGAGGGGGTAATGCTGGGTTGTTAGGAGCAAGAAGGATCGGGGCCGATTTCAATTTACACCCTGCTCTTATTACAATGGTTGAAAGGAGTCCCTTCTCTGGAGGAACCTTTGAAGATCCTCAACAACATCTAAATAAGTTCCTTGGATATGCAAGTACATAAAAAGATGCAGAAGCTCATGAGGATGCGAGGAAGATAATATTGTTTAAGTTCTCGCAGAATGAAAAAGCGAGAGATTGGTACGATAATCTTGATGCTGCTGAATGTGATACATGGGAGAAGTTGAAAGTGAAATTCTTGGAGCGATACATGCCACCTTTAAAGGTGTTCAAGATGAAGCAAGAGATCAATCAATTTGCTATCCATGGTAATGAGAAGTTTCATGAAGCTTGGGACATGTTCAAGGGCATGCTTCGTAAGTGTCTACAGCATGGGCTATCTAAAGCTCAATATATCAGTATATTCTACAATGGGTTGGATTGCGATTCTCTAGTGTTACTTGATGCTTATTCTAATGGAGCATTGCTTGCGAAGTCACCCATTGAGGCCGAGAAATTTTTCGAGGATATTTCAATGAATTCAAGGGATTGGCCGACTGATAGAGTAAGAGGCACTTATGTCCTTGGTAAAGTAGCAAGTAGAGCATGCTATGGTGAAGTCGGGAAGAGATGATGAGATCGTCTCTAGCTTGGCTGATATTAGTAAGTTACTAGAGTCTCAGCAAAAGCAGGATGGTGGCTATGAAAGAGCTAGCCAAGAGGAGATCGAGGAGGCAAACTACGCCATGGGACAAAGTATTCAAGGAACTAGGTACCCGAATCAAGGAAACCAGAATTATCAGGAGAATTACAACAATCGTGGTTCCTCGGGTAATTACCAACAACCAAGGAGGCCGGAGTTTTCATGGAGCAATCCGAATAATGCGGTGCAGCCTCCTATCGGTGTTGATCTGGGAGGAAAGGTGGAAGAAGGGAAGCCTGACTTTGAAGATACGGTGAACATGTACATGGCGAGAAATGATGTAAGAGTAGACCGTCTTGAGGCCAAGTTAGAGAAAAAGATTGATGATAATCATAAGGATTTGTCTACACAAGTGAAAGACCTTACGTTGTTGATAGGGGAGATGGCTGAGAATGTAAACAAATTGACTCAAACTATTGAGAAAGGGAAGTTTCCATCTCAAAGTATTGAGAACAAAGTCTTGCCATGCCATCACATTGAGGTCGGGAATGCAATATGAAGGTCCGATGATGCCGACGAGTGAAACTGAAGGGAGCAGAGAAGTTGCTCGACCAGACTGGATTTGCTCGACTAGATCATCTGGTCGAGCAGAGGTCGAACAACTTCCGAAGAAGTAGAATTACGATACTCTGTTTTCTGACAATCCATTTGACTTGCACAACACCGTTCGACCAAACCACCCAGGTCGAACGGAAGTCAAACGACAGCAATATAACGAGAGCTCACGATCAAGTAGATTGCTCGACCAAAACCTATCTACTCAACCAAACCATCTTGGTCGAACAAAAGTCGAGCAACACTTCTAGGAACAGAGTACGCAATCAAGCAAGTTGCTCGACCAAACTGAATCTGTTCGACCATACCATCCTGGTCGAGCGGAAGTCGAGCAGCACAGTTCTGAGCCCGATTTGATACCGAATGCGACACCTGCTGATCGAAATACTCCAGCTACATCTCAAGAGTAGAATACCGAGCTTACAGTAGTAGAAAAGAATTGGGAAAGAGCCAAGAGATTGAGAGCCGAGAAGGATAAAGCGGAGAAGGTTGAACGTGATGAATGGGGGATTCCCAAAACAAAGATACCTCCACCGTTTCCTTTCAAGCTTGTCAAAAAGGGATTGGAAGAAAAGTTCAAGAGCTTTTTAGATATCATAAACAAGATAAGTTTGAACATTCCTTTCTCTGAAGCGATCTTGGAGATGCCATATTATGCCCGTTTTCTAAAGGATATACTTTTGAAGAAGAGAAGCTTGAACGAAATTGGAACTGTGAACATGTCGGAGAATTGCAGCTCAATCATACAAAGAAAGCTGCCAGCTAAGTTGAAAGATTAGGGAAGATTCACTATCTTATGTAAAATTGGAAAAGGGCCGGCACGATGAGCCTTGTGCGATCTTGGGGCAAGTATTAATTTGATGCCACTGTCTATCTTTAAACGGCTTGGTTTGGGGGAGTCAACTCCCACATCAGTGGCTCTATAACTAGCGGATAAGTCTATGAACTTTCCGAAGGGTGTGATTGAAGATGTTCTTGTCAAAGTAGAGAAGCTTGTCTTTCCTGTGAATTTCTTGTTCTTGAGATGGAAGATGACGAGGATAATATTCCTCTAATCTTGGGGAGACCTTTCCTTGCTACTGCGAGAGCTATGATTGATGCGCAAAAGGATGAGCTACGGCTGAGGATAGATAAAGAAGAGGTATTATTTAACCTGGACAAAGCAATGAAGATGCTGATGGAGACACAGTGTAACAGCATTGATATGGTGGAGGAGATTGTTAAAGAAGACATGTCTCTGATTCTTTCTAAGGATCCTCTTGAGACATGCTTGATGAAGTCTCTTACTTTTCCCACCACGGAGCTAGATGAACTCTCCAACGTGGTATGTATTGATTTTCTTGAAAACTTGCTTGCTTTGGGTGATGACAGGTATCAATCGGAGAGGACAAAGTTTGAAGTGGTCAAGTGGACTAGGAAGTACTTACCATTGGATAGAGAGAGCACCCCTCAGGAAGAGAAGAAAGAGGAGTTGAAACCGCTACCAGAACACTTGAAGTATACCATCTTGGTGACAATGGAAAATATCCGGTAATTGTATCTTTTTTTCTTGATGATGATCAACTTGAGGAATTGTTAGACGTGCTTAGGAAGTATAAGTTTGCGATTGGATGGTCTCTTGATGATTTAAAAAGTATTAGTCCTTCATATTGCATGTATAGAATAAGATTGTTAGATTAGGCCAAGAGTAGCATTCAGAATCAGCGGAGGGTGAATTCCGCTATTCAAGAAGTGATTAGGAAGAAAATCCTAACGTGGCTAGATGCTGGAATTATTTATCCCATTAGTGATAGTTCCCATGTGAGTCCATTGCATGTAGTAGCTAAAAAGGGGGATATGACTATTGTGAAAGCCATGGATGGTGAGATTAGCCACTAGGATTCCTACGGGATGGTGTGTGTGTACGGATTACAGAAAACTAAATGAAAATACATGCAAAGACCATTTTCCCCTTCTTTTCATGGATCAAATGCTTGATCGTCTTGCGGGGTATGAGTATTATTGTTTCTTGGATGGGTACTCGGGTCATAATCAGATTATGATTGCACCCGAGGATAAAAAAAAGACTACTTTTACTTGCCCTTATGGAACTTTTGCCTTTAGAAAGATGCCTTTTGGATTATGTAATGCGACTGCTACATTTCAGCGTTACATGATGGCCATATTTGATGGGTTTGTAGAAAAGATCATGGAGGTGTTTATGGATGATTTTTCTGTGTTTGGTTCCTCCTTTGATATTTGTTTATCTAAAATTGCTACTGTTTTGAAGAGATGCCAAGAAACTAATCTTGTCTTGAATTGGGAGAAGTGCCACTTCATGGTAAGAGATGGGATTGTTCTTGGCCATCATATTTCGGCCAAGGGATTGCAGGTGGATAGAGCAAATGTGGTGGTGATCGAGAAGCTTCCACCGCCTACTAATGAAAATGGGGTGCGGTCCTTCCTTGGACACGCCGAGTTTTATAGAAGATTTATAAAAGACTTCACGAAATACTCCAAGCCCTTATCTCATTTACTTGAAAAGGATGTTCCTTTTGTTTTTTGATGAAGAGTGTCTAACAGCTTTTCAGGTTTTGAAAGAGGCGCTTATTATTGCACCTATCTTGATCACACCGGATTGGACTCAGCCATTTGTACTTATGTGTGATGCAACTGATTTAGCACTTAGAGTGGTGCTTGGGCAGTTGAGGAAAAAGAAGTTCTGCGCCATTTACTATGCGAGTAAGACTTTTGATGCTACACAAAAGAACTACACGGTGACTGAAAAGGAGTTTTTGGCTGTGGTGTACGCGTTCAATAAGTTTCAACAGTATTTGGTTGGCATGAGGACTATAGTGTATACGGATCATTCTGCAATCCGATACTTGATGGAGAAGAAGGAAACAAAGCCAAGGATCATTAGATGGATCCTTCTTCTGCAAGAGTTCGATATGAAGATCCAAGATAAGAAAGGTAAGAAGAACGTATTGGCGGATCACCTATCGAGGTTGGAGATAAGGGAGCACTGTGATGATTCTTTCGATTACATTGAAGAGATGTTCCCTGATAAGAAGATAATGACAGTGGTTGTTGAAGGAGCAGAAAGAGCATGTGTGGTGGCTGCCCAAGGGATGGATCCATGGTATGCAGATTATGTGAATTACATTGTCGTAGGAGAAATTCCGAGAGATCTCAACCGATATCAACTTGCAAAATTCAAGAGGAATGTTGAGACATTTATATGATATGATCCATTTGTCTACAAGATATGTACGGATTCCATAGTCCGTATGTGTGTGCCTGAGATGAAGATGGAAAGCGTTCTTGATTTTTGCCATGCACAACCTAACGGAGGCACTTCGGAGCTCAAAAGACTATAGCAAAGGTACTTTAATCTGCTCTTTATTGGCCTACTTTGTTTAAAGATTGTGAAACCTATGTGGCTTCTTGAAAAGTTGCTTAAAGATTATGGAGTTAAGCATAGGGTTACTACACCCTATCACCCTCAAGCAAATGGGCAAGCCGAAATCTCCAACTGACAAGTGAAACAAGTTTTGGAAAAATTAGTTGGAACTAATAGGAATTATTGGGCTATGAAGCTCGATGATGTTTTGTGGGGATTCCGGACTGCTTATAAGACGGTGTTGGATATGTCACCGTAACAAATTATCTATGGGAAGCCGCGCCACTTACCTGTAGAGATTCAACACAAAGCTTTTTAGGCATTGAGGAGTTTAAACTTGTCTTTAAAGGATCAAAAGGAGTTGAGGATGACTCATATCAATCAATTGGACGAGTTCAGAAATCGTGCTTACAAGAATTCAGAGATCTTTAAGGAAAGAATGAAGAAATGGCATGATTCAAAGATCTCATACAAGGAGTTCAAGCAAGGTGATGAGGTATTACTTTTTAACTCTCGTTTGAAGCTCTTCGCAGGAAAATTAAAATCGAAGTGGATAGGGCCGTTCATTATCCATAGAGCCTGCGGAGGGGAGAGTTTCGAGTTGATGGACAAAGATGGGGACATTATCGCGGTGAATGGGCATCGTTTGAAGCATTACAAGTCGCCGGATGATGCTTGCGTCGTCTTTGAAGATACCTTGTGCTAAATTGGTACCTTCGTGACTTTCCGACGTTAAACATGAGCGCCTGTTGGGGGCTTTCCCTCCCGTTTTATTACTTTGTTTTCATTGGTGTGAGTAAGAATTTTTTATATTTGACGTGCTTATTATTCAGAAATTACATACTCTTTGCAAACTTAGTTTCGACTATAGTTTCTACTAAGTTTGGGGGTGTGATGTACTTACCTCACTTAGCGCGGAGAGTATGATCTTTTCTTTGTAACTTTTGCTAGGGGAGTTGGTTTTTTGCGGTATATTAAAACTTTAGCAAGTTTTGATGCATCGATTTTTTTGCAATTTGCCTAGTGTTTAGTGGTGTTCTGCTTTTTTTAGTGTCATTGCGGAGTTACACTTGATGTTATTTGGAATGAAAGTGGTTCTCGAGCTTAGTTATTGCTATCTTGATACTTGATGTTATCCCATAGTTTCATTGTTGCAGGAAAATACGAGAAGGGTATGGAGTTTATGAAGCTCGAGGTGTTGTTCGACTTTAAGGAGGTTGTTCGACCATGCTGTTTGATCGAGCAATGGTCGAACAAAATGCGTAAATCTTCCAGTAGGGTTGTTCGACCAGGACAAGGTTGTTCGACTACATTGGTAAGTCGAATGGAAGTCGGATGAAAGTCGAACGGAATGTGCAAACTCTTTCAGAGAGTTTGTTCGATTTGGACTTTACTGCTCGACCAAAATGCCATAGTCGAGCAATGGTCGAACAAAATGTGCAAAATCTTCCAGAGAGTGTTTGACCAAGTCATTGTTGCTCGACCATAAGTGTGAAGTCGAATGAAGGTCGAGCGGGACAGAGGAGAACAGGGGGCGCGACTGGGCAGTTTGCTCGACTTCCAGTACTTGTTCGACCAATAAATTTTGGTCAAATGGAAGTCGAACAACGCCAATTTTAAAAGGGAATTTCAGGTTGCTCGACTAGAAACCCTTGTTCGACTAGTCCTTTCAAGTCGAACGGAGCCCGGAGTCAGTTTTTAAAGGTCAATTTTCATTCCGTTCGACATGCACCCGTCACCTTTTCTCGAGCACCAATCGATAACCGTAAGTCCTTCTTCCCAAATTCTTTTCTATACCTAAATTCTCCATTCCACACACTTCACATCCAAATTCGAGGGATTTCAAGTCCAATCTAAGGCTTTTCACTTGAATTTATGGGGTTCTTATTGCCAATCACCACACGCACACCATGTCAAGCAAAGGTATGTTTCTCCTCACTTTTTACTCTTGAATTGTAGTGCTAATGCTTATTGAAGAATGGGTGAGTGGATTCATGCTAGTTTGGGTTGGATTTAATTGTTGAATCATTGAAGTTCTTATTCGAATTTACACTTGAATTGTTTTACGTTGAATTATGGAATTCTTATGAAATTGATGATGCATGAAGCATGGGCTTTAGTTTAATTTCAAAGTTTACCTATGGGCTCATTGATTTGGGTGTTGTTATGGTGCAATTGAGGGTAGAATTTGAACATGTTTAAGTTTGGAGTTGGTGAAAGCATGTGTGGAATTTATAGTGTTTGTGTGGAGAAATGTTAAGACTAATCGAACCTCAATAGTCTTGATTGAAAGTGTTGATTTGGAGTGCAATTGTGATTGATAAACACTTGAGATTAAGTTGTTGAAGCACATGAATTTGAAGTCTTGAGTAGGATTCATGCTAGTCTAGGTGGAGTATATTTATCTCTTTTGGGAATGTATTGAAGTATTGTTCTTGTAGGAAAGGATTGCTTCATCATCCAAGAGGAAGAGACCTAGGTCACCTTCGCTTGGAGAGATGGTCAAGAAATTAAGGATGGAGAAGAGGAGGCCATCCAACTATGGGTTGAAAATTCTAAATTGGGAGGAGAAGAAGGATCTTTGGACTGCAATAGCACAAAAGATCACAAGGACGCGATATCAGGATGATCATGCTATGAGGGAAATTAATATTCTCTCAGACATTCATTGGATGTTCGAACAGGTGGACATCACTCAGTTTATGGAGATGAAGGAGACTTATTTCCACATAACGGCGGAGGTCTTGTGCACGTTAAGGATTGAGCATGAATATCAATACCTTCCTTATGGTATTCGTATGCAGATTGGCGGGCAAGAGCAGATGATGTGGGCCCGAGAGTTTAGTGAATTGATTGGCTGTGAGAATGAGTCGGATGTGGAGCATGATGACTTCAAGCCGAATGAGTTTTGGAGAGCTATTACGGGGAGACAGGAGCGTTATAATTTGAATACTTCCAAGGTTGCCTTCATTTGTAACCCCGTGATCGCTTACATGGACAGAATTTTGAGCAATATGATGTTTGCGAGATACGAATGGAGTTGCATTCTGAGAGGAGAGTTGTACGTGTTGTGGTGCATGCTTCATGAAGTTCGCTTCAATGTAGCAGCGTATTTTTCAATCAGTTGCACAAGTTCACGACCTATGGATTTCAATGCATGAATATCGGAGGTCTCATCACCTTGATCGCTGAGTACTATAGAGTCGATTTGAGTAGGCACAGGCCTATCCATGGGGATCCAGATTTGATCTTGACATCATGTGTGAGGATGAGGCTGATTGAGTGGCAAGATGATACTTGGATGTTCGTTCGAGGAAAGAATCCTAGTACGTTCATTTTTCTGTTGGTAATTATTGATCTCACTACGGTTAGAGTCGACAATAATTTATTGATGAATACCACGGAGCACACGGTTATCTTGGAGACGTGCTTGGGAAGAGGAGTCTGGAGACTCCTTGCTGATATGCGAGCTCATGGGATTGAGTTAGATGAGGACATGGTTATGATAGGAGATTCAGCTGAATTGTAGATGACGAGATGCAGCCACCACCCGCTTTTGATTATCCGGGGATAGATATGCCTCAGATGCAGCCTCGGCAGCCAATGGAGCAGGAGTTTTTCGAGCCACCACCCCAGCCACAGCCACATCATGATTATTAGGTAGCTCAGGATCAGCTTTATTGGAGCAATTCCGATTGATGCACGAGCACTTTGCCACACTCAATGCAAACCAGCAAGAAACAAACAGGCAGCTGGCGCTTGCGAATACTAACTAAGCCGCACTCAATGTACGCTATGATGCGATGGATGGTTGGTTGAGGCAGATGCAAGACCGTGAGTGCTTGATGGCTCGAAATATCAGTGATCTCCATAGAGCAATTGATCAGTGGCGAGCGGAAAGGAGTGATGATGACGATGAGGAGAATGATGGTGATGCTCCGGAGGAGTAGAGCTGCCAGGTCTTTTATCTTTTCTGATTCTTCTCATCCCCATTCTCTTTTACACTTTACAGGTGAAGGCTTGATTGTTGTGGGTGTAGTTTGTGATTCATGTGTGAGTGGCATGTATTTGATAGTGATGATGATTGACTGATTGTTGGAAGTTATTTGCTTGAGATTGTTTAGTGATGAGGATTATTCATGTTATGCATGTGCTCTTATTTTGATGCATGTTGATTTGTTGATGACTAGCATGTTCTATTTTACTTGTAGTTCATAGGAAATTGTTATTGATTGCATGCTTTGAAGAGTGTTTAGGATTCTATTACCCATGTGAGGATTTGAGCCTTTTGATTGTGTTATACGCACGATAGTTTATTCTTGAGAGTCGTTCGTATACTCGTATTCTAGAACTTGACGTGGAGTCTTGTTTGAAGTTTATAATTGATAGATACTAGAAAATGATCTTAGGCCATTGTTGTCAAATTGAGTTACTTAGCCAAATTTATCTTATCCTATTATATGATTATCATTGGAAGCCCTTTTGAGCCTTTAAGCTTTTTTTTGGCAAGCCGTTGATAAATAGCCATTTACCTTCTTGAGCCTTGAACACCTATTACTAGTAAAGAGTGGAGGTAAATTAATGCTATATGAAGTTGAAAGAGGAAAAGGAAGGACGGGATTGGCGAAATACGAATCGAAGGACAAGAGGTTAAATCTTGCAAGGGATAGTGCCTAACACCGGTATCCCTAATGCTAGAAAGGGTAGTGCCCGAGACTGGTACCTTATACTTGAAGAAAACCGGAATTGGTATTCTACTGCGGAAAAAATGTTGATACAAGTAAAGATGGAGGAAGCATGTATTGAAGTGATCATAAGAAAGACGAAGGAGAGAAGAAGGAAGCTGTTGAAGAGCTAATCTCCAAGGTACTTCTTTGCTAGTAATTTAGTTACTTATCTATATTCTCCTACCTTTACCAAAGAGCCAAAATTACAACTTATATGCAAGTCCTTTGTGATCCTAGTATTGAAGTAGTTATAGATGGATTTTTGAGACCCTTGTCAAGCTTAGGTTACGCGAGTATATGAATTAAAATTGAGTGTCGATACTAATCATAAAGTGTACATCTTTTACACTTGAGAGAGAGAGTAAACACTTACCAGTGAGTTAGATGACTTAGCACTCGTAGAACTATTGTGATTGATTGACGTTTTTATGTGAATAAAATGTATGATGGATTGCATGACATAAATTGATATAATTACATGTGTTAGAATAAGTTGTGCTTGATCTCGTGATTACACTCTCAGATTTATTTTGATTTTCGTTGCCTCAGGACGAGCAACATGTAAGTTTGAAGGTTTGACGAGAGTGTAAATTCACGTCTTTTGGGCTCTGATTTGTGTGGAAATTGAGTACGATTGAGTCTTTTATTGAGACGAATCGGTACGTTTATGGAAAAGTCACGAATCGGAGGGTACAAGGGCTTTTTGAGCATAATTGTACAGGAAAACAGTTAGAAAGGGCTCGGAATTGGAAGACACAATTTTTAGAGCGATTTTCGAAGGCCGTTCGACCTCAAGACCTTATTTGACCATTATCACTTTGGTAGAACAAGGAGGACAAGTCGAGCAGAATACGCAGATTCGTCCATAGATCTTGCTCGAATTGGAGAGGTTGCTCGACTAGAATCATCTTGGTCGAGTAGATGAGATAAGTCGAACAAAATGTATAAAAACTTACAGAGAGCTTACTCGACCATTGCTCGAGTTGGAAGCCTTGCTCGACCAGTCCAGGCTTGGTCGAACGGATTCTTGCTGTTTCTATTTAAGGTAATTCCAGATGTCTTTTACTAAATTTGACGTGTGCTTCAAGCAAAAGCCCATCCTAAGCCTGTAAGGAGGTTCCACAGTATAAAAGAAGAGCTTTCGCAGGAGAATAGGGGGATCACATCATTCATCATCCATCTACCACCGAAACCCTACCATCATCCGTTGGGGTCGTGAAGAGAGGTTCGTCTGGCGTGTCAAGTAAGATCATACCAAACAACCATGATTATTCCTAGATCAATCATGGGCTAGAACCGCTCCGGTAGTTCTAGGGTTATGAAAGTTTTATAAGTTAATTGAATTTCCACGTGTAAACTCCGTACAACACTACTTGTGGTTTATTTTATATAAGATTGTGCCTTTTCAATTCATACTCACAGTCGTTTTGTGCATCATTAACTGTTATGTAGAGTCTGAATGCATATCTTGATTATTGATTGAGTGCGTTCACCACTGAGCAGGATTACATGTTATAATTCTAAGTGAAGGGATTCCGAAGTCATATTGGAACTATCTTATATAGATACTTGTTAATTGAATATTATTTAGGTTAATAAGTAGGATAAAGAGTATAACGTCATAGTACCTATAAAGGGAGATCACATCGGGTTATGGTACTAACTGCACGGGAAATAATTGATATTGATAGTACATAGAAAGGAATGTGAATTATATCTCTTGCTCCAAGGATATTCACACGGGTCATACGCATGTTTACTTGTGTCTATAGGGTGAACTTGCATGGTTTAGTGATGCGTCCATGGACCACAATACAGAGTCGGACAATAACGCTTGGAAAGGAAATTAATAAGTAAAACTGGATGCCTGAAGAACTACCTAATTTCTTACTTGATCACAACTGTATTTTCTATTGCTTGTTTATTATTTAATTTGCTATTTAAATCAATTGCTATTTAATTTCGTGACAATTCAAAACCAATTTGCCAAACATAATCTTTGTAAATTAGAACATAATAAAACTGATAATAATCCGTCTCTTGGGTACGATAATCACTTGGTCACCTATCGAAACTACAATTGATATCCTTATACTTGAGGATTAATTTTGTGTGTTGAGAAAACCCCCATCAGTAATAACAAAATCTATTACATTAAAAATAAATCTATATAAAGGAAATAGATCAATACAATTAAAAATAAACCTATGTAAAGGAAATAAAACAAAACATTAATATGTTAATTATTGTAAATATGAAAGGAAGCAAATTTAAATATTATTAAATTAATTATTCTAAATATATCTCCATCAGCTTTCAATTCCGAGCAGGTCATCTTCGAGTGCTTGCTAAAGTAATCAATTAACATGTCTTCTAACAACATAGGGGATGATTGGTATAATGGAATCAAATAGGAATAGAATTATCATTTCTTATTTAATTGACAATCCCATAATTCGTATAATTAGTTGGGATGGAATTTCTATTCCATTTGAAATCACCATTCCTTAAAATAAGGAATAGTGATTCCCTCCACCCCAACGTATTGTGTGGTGTGGTGTATTCCCATGTCTATTGGAATCACATTTTCTTTTTCTTTTTATTTTTATTTGTTTTTTTATTTATTTTGCAAATTAAGATTAATTAAAATCTATTATAAATAAAGATATATATATTTTTTTAATTCATTCCTCTTCTCTATTTATATGATTATAAAAATTGGGTTATTCCCTTCTATCCTCTTTTATTTGTATTCTTATGGTATTCAATTTGAGTCAATGGATTATCACCCATAATTGCATTTTTGTCTACTCCAACGATATTCTTGTGAGAATCAATGTTTAAGTGGACATCTATCCTATTTTATCTTCATTGTATTGGAGATCAGACACCAACAAATTGTTTTGTTGGTAGATCTGCGTAACATTATCTTCATATGATGAATGATCATCATAATTAGTGTCAATACCCACTTAGAATCTCTAATGCAACATCGAGAATTTAACTCTTATTACCATTTGATGCGGCAAGAGCGTATTAAAGATAAATATACATAAAATAAAATCTATAATACGTTGATTACTGAAAAATTCTAAAAAATAGACAACTCAAGTACGTTGATTCAATAGAGTACCGTAAAAGAAGTTGCTATCAGAAAGGCACCCAGAGTCAAGCTTTTAATAACTCCGATAGAAGTTCGTTAATCAATGTTTTTGGTAGAGACAACTCTATTAGCTATCTCCTCAAGTGCTTGAGAGCTGATTATGATAAGAAATCTTTGGTTGTTGGAAGTGAACTACTTACTTTCGGGAAGGATCTCATGTCTCAGGCAATTTATTTTAATAGTTTGTTGACAAACACGTGGTGTACGGGGATGACCATGAATTTGTCTAGGTGTTTGTACAGCTCTGCAAGCTTAGAGTAGATCACTGTAGTGGCAGGTGGGGGCGACACATACGGTAAATTCCTCAGCTTAGTTTGGCTATATAACTCTGAGTTAAAGACGTGAACCACAATACCTAGCATGAACAAACCAAGAAAAATATGTTCTAGGGTCATCATGGACGGGAAATTTTATGTCATTGGAGGGATCGGAGGAGGCGAGCCAAAGCTTCTCACATGTGGCGAGGAATTTAACTTGGAGATTCAAACTTGAACAGAAATACCGAACATATCCCAGTGCGCGCCGGTGCACCAAGGGATAATTATCCACCTGCTACATCTGAAGCTCCAAAACTAATTATTGTTTTAAATAATCAATTATACGCTGCAGATTATATATATTTGGAGATCAGGATGTATAATAAGAAGAGTAAGGTGTGGGTTTCAGTAGAAAGATTGCTCGAACGAGCTCATCTTGTTATGGATGGGGTTTTAACATTAAGAACATGTGGTTATAAGCTTGTTGCGATTGGAGGGCTTCGAAATGCTGGTGAAGGATTCATCGAAGTTAATTCATGAGTTTCGAGAGATGGTCCAAAGTAGTGGATTCTGGTCGACAGAAAGAGTTCCAGTAATTTTGTGTATAATTGTGTGGTGATGAGATGCCGAATATGAAATCATATTGTGGTGTCAAATGCCATATTTAGAAATAACCTCTTGGATATGCTGCATCCTGGCTAATGGGTAATTTATCAAAATTTTTTAATATTTTGTTTTTCTTTTAGATGGTATGAGGATAGGAAGGATTATCAATCATCACTCAAGATTCAGTTAATGCTTTCTTTCACTTAAAAAAAAGAATACCGAAAATGAGGTAAGGAGTAATCAACTTTTATTATTAATCAATTCAACTCCCATAATACAATAATAAGATCATGTTTTTATAGGTAATAACAAAATCTATTACATTAAAATAACCCTATATAAAGGAAACAAATCAAAATGTTTTAAAATAAATCTATGTAAAGGAAACAAATCAAAACATTAATACGTTAATTATTGTAAATATGAAAGGAAGCAAATTAAAATATTATGAAATTAATAATTCTAAATATATCTCCATCAGGTTTGAATCCAGAGCCGAAAATCTTCGGGTGCTTCCTAAAGTCCTCAATTAATATGTCTTCTAACAACTTAGGGGATGATTGGTATAATGGAATCAAATAGAAATGGGATTACCATTCCTTATTTAATTGAGAATCCCATGATTCGTATAATTAGTGGGGATGAAATTTCTATTCCATTTGAAATAACTATTCCTTCAAATAAGGAATAGTGTTTCCCCCCACCCCAAAGGTATTGTGTATTCCCACATCTATGGGAATCACATTTTCTTTTTTCTTTTTTTATTTTTTTATTTTGCAAATTATGATTAATTGAAATTTATTTATAAATAATTATTTTTTTTTAAATTTATGGCGCTTCTCTATTATTATAAAAATTTGGTTATTCCTTTCTATCCTGTTTTATATGTATTCTTACGGGATTCAATTTGAGTCAATGGATTATCACTCTTAATCGCATTTTCATCTACTCCTACGATATTCTTGTGAAAATCAATGTTTGAGCAGACATTTATCTTATTTTATCATCATTTTATAGAGGTTCAGACACTAATAAATCATTTTGTTGGTAGATCTGAATAACATCATCTTCATATGATGGCTGGTCACATAATCAGTACAAAACCCACAGGATATCTCTGATGCAACATTGAGAATTTAGCTCTTATTTGCATTTGATGCATCAAGAGCGTATTAAAGATAAATATACGTACAACAAACTCTATCATCCATTGATTATTGAAGAATACAAAAAAATAGACAATTCAAATACGTTGATTCATAAGAGTACTGTAAAAGAAGTTGCTTTCAAAACGACACCGAGAGTCTAGCTGTTGATAACTCCGATAGAAGTTCATTGATTAATGCCTTTGGCAGAGACAACTCTATTAGCTATCTCCTCAAGTGTTTGAGAGCTGATTATGATAAGAAATCTTTGGCTTTTGGAAGTGAACTACTTATTTTCGGGAGGGATCTAATATCTCAGGTGATTTATTTTTTCAGTTTGTTGACAAACACGTGATTTACAGGGATGACCCTTAATTTGTCTAGGTGTTTGTACGGCTCTGCAATTTTAGTGCAGATCGCTATAGTGGCCGGTGGATAAGACACTTACGGTAACATCCTCAGCTCAGCCGAGCTATATAACTCTGAATTGAAGATGTGGACCACATTACCTAGCGTCAACAAACCAAGAAAAATGTGTTCTAGGTCTTCATGGATGGGAAATTGTATGTCGTTGGATGGATCATTGGAGATTAGTCAAAGCTTCTCACATCTGGTGAGGAATTTAACTTGGAAACTCAAACTTTAACAGAATTACCGAACATGTCCCTAGTGCGCGCTGGTGCACCAAGGGATAATGAACCACCTGCTACATTTCAGCTCCAACACTAATTGGTTTTGTAAATAATCAATTATACACTGCAGATTACATATATTTTGAGATCAAGAAGTATAATTAGAAGACTAAGGAGTGGGCTTCAGTAGGAAGGTTGCCCGAACGATCTGATTTTGTTTCGGATGGGGTTTAGTATTTAGAACATGTGGTGATCGGCTTGTTGCGATTGGTGAGCCTCAAAATGCTGGTGAAGGATTAATTGAAGTCAATTTATGAGTTTTGAGTGATGGTCCACAGTAGTGGGTTCTGGTCGACATAAAGAGTTCCAGTAGTTTTTTGTATAATTTTGTGGTGTTGGGATGCCGAATATGAAACCATGTGGTGGTGTCGTATGCGTATTTAGAAACGATCTCCTGGATATGCTGCATCTTGGCTAATGAGTAATTTATAAAAACTTTTTAATGTTCTATTTTATTTTAATTTTGGATGGGAGTAAGATAGGAAGGATTATCAATCATCACTCAAGATTCAATTAATGCTTTTCTTTTACTTAAAAAAAAAGAATACTGTAAATGAGGTAAGGAGAAAACAATTTTTATCATTAATCAGTTCAACTACCATAATACATTAATAAGATCATGTTTTTATAGGTAATAACAAAATCTATTAAATTAAAAATAATTCTATATAAAGGAAACAATTCAAATCAATTAAAAATAAACCTATGTAAAGGAAACAAAATCAAAACATTAATATGTTAATTATTGTAAATATGAAAGGAAGCAAATTAAAATATTATTAAATTAATTATTTTAAATATATCTCCATCAGCTTTCAATTCCGAGCAGGTCATCTTCGGGTGCTTACTAAAGTAATCAATTAACATGTCTTCTAACAACCTAGGGGATTATTGGTATAATGGAATCAAATAGAAATGGAATTATCATTCCTTATTTAGTTGACAATCCCATAATTTAGTGGGGATGGAATTTCTAATCCATTTGAAATCACCATTCCTTAAAATAAGGAATAGTGATTCCCCCCACCCTAACGTATTTTGTATTCCCATGTCTAATGGAATCACATTTTATTTTTATTATTATTTGTTTTTTATTTATTTTGCAAATTAAGATTAATTAAAATCTATTTATAAATATATATATATATATATATATATATATATATATATATATATATATATATATATTTAATTCATGCCTCTTCTCTATTTATATGACTATAAAAATTGGGTTATTCCCTTCTATTTTTTTTTATTTATATTCTTATGGTATTCAATTTGAGTCAATGGATTATCACCCATAATCGTATTTTGTGTACTTCTACGATATTCTTGTGAGAATCAATGTTTAAGTAGATATCTATCCTATTTTATCTTCATTGTATAGAAGATCAGACACCAACAAATCGTTTTGTTGGTAGATCTGCGTAACATTATCTTCATATAATGAATGATCATCATAATTAGTGTCAACACCCACATAGAATCTCTAATGCAACATCGAGAATTTGACTCTTATTACCATATGATGCGGCAAGAACATTTAAAGATAAATATACGTAAAATAATATGTATAATCCGTTGATTACTAAAGAATTCCAAAAAATAGACAACTCAAGTATGTTGATTCAATAGAATACCGTAAAAGAAGTTGCTTTCAGAAAGTCACCTAGAGTCAAGCTTTTGATAACTCCGATAGAAGTTCGTTGATCAATGCCTTTGGTAGAGACAACTCTATTAGCTATCTCCTCAAGTGCTTGAGAGCTGATTATGATAAGAAATCTTTGGTTGTTGGAAGTGAACTACTTACTTTCGGGAAGGATCTTATGTCTCAGGTGATTTATTTAAATAGTTTGTTGACAAACACGTAGTCTACGTGGATGAACATGAATTCGTCTAGGTGTTTGTACGGCTCTGCAAGTTTAGGGTATATCACTAAAGTGGCAGGTGGGGGTGACACATACGATAAATTCGTCAACTTAGTTTAGCTATATAACTCTGAGTTAAAGATGTGGACCACAATACCTAGCATGAGCAAACTAAGAAAAATGTGTTCTAGGGTCATCATGGACGAGAAATTTTATGTCATTGGAGGGATCGGAGGAGGTGAGCCAAAGCTTCTCACATGTGGCGAGGAATTTAACTTGGAGATTCAAACCTGAACAGAAATACCGAACATGTCCCCAATGCGCGCCGGTGCACAAAGGATAATGATCCACCTGCTACATCTGAAGCTCCACCACTAATTATTGCTGTAAATAATCAATTATACGCATCATATTATATATATTTGGAGATCAGGATTTATAATAAGAAGACTAAGGAGTGGGTTTCGGTAGAAAGGTTGCCCGAACGAGCTCATCCTGTTATGGATGTGCTTTTAACATTAAGAACATGTGGTGATCGGCTTGTTGCGATTGGAGGGCTTCGAAATGCTGGTGAAGGATTCATCGAAGTCAATTCATGAGTTCCGAGTGATGGTCTAAAGCAGTGGGTTCTGGTCGACAGAAAGAGTTCTAATAATTTTTTGTATAATTGTGCGGTGATGAGATGCCGAATGTAAAACCATATTGTGGTGTCAAATGCCATATTTAGAAACGGATTCCTGGATATGCTGCATCTTGGCTAATGGGTAATTTATCAAAACTTTTTAATGTTTAGTTTTTCTTTTTCTTTTAGATGGTATGAGGATATGAAGGAATATCAATTATCACTCAAGATTCAATTAATGATTTTCTTTCACTTAAAAAAAAAGAATACCATAAATGAGGTAAAGAGTAAACAACTTTTATTATTAATCAATTCAACTCCCGTAATACAATAATAAGATCATGTTTTTATAGGTAATAACAAATCTATTACATTAAAATAACCCTATATAAAGGAAACAAATAAAAGCATTTAAAAATAAATATATGTAAAGGAAACAAATCAAAACATTAATACGTTAATTATTGTAACTATGAAAGGATGCAAATTAAAACATTATTAAATTAATTATTTTAAAAATATCTCCATCAGGTTTCAATTCCGAGTCGGTCATCTTCGGGTGCTTCCTAAAGTCCTCAATTAATATGTCTTCTAACAACTTAGGGCGTGATTGGTATAACTTAATGGAATTATGTAGGAATAGAATGAACTCATGAATTGGAATTATGTTGGAATGAAATGAACTCATGAATGGAATAGAGATAGAAAAAGAATGATTAAAAATAATTATTACCATTGATGGTATTGATTAGAAATGGATGAAGGAATAGAAATACATTTTTTAATTTGATTCAAATCTCATAGAAATACATTTTTTAATTTGATTCAAATCTCATTATTAATATTTTGTTAATATTTTAAATTAATTAAAATCTCAATAATTTAATATATTTTAATAATTATACATTTTAAAAAATTATAATGTTAAAGTCTAAATAAATATTTATATAATTTAAAATTTAAATTAAAAATTAAATGTAATTATTTAATAATTATTAAGTGATTAATAAAAATAAAAATAAAATTTATATTTAATATTTCAAACATGTTTATTTAATTTAAAATTAATATTAATTTATTTATATTGTATAATTTTTATAATTAATATTTATTGAATATATAACCTTTTATTTTTTAAACAATTTAAATTTTTATTATTTTTATTATAATATGAATTTAAATATATGATTTCTTTTATTTATATTTTAAATAATTTAGTAAATTTAATAAATAATTTAATATATTAAATTTTTAATATGAAAATTATATGTTAATTTAAAATAAATATTAAATTATTTTTAATTTTCGTAACTATATGAAATAAAATGTAATAAAAATAATTATTTATAATTCTAATATATATTACACAAAATAGATTATATAAATAAATAAATATA
Source organism: Pogostemon cablin (assembly GCA_023678885.1). Taxonomy (NCBI): domain Eukaryota; kingdom Viridiplantae; phylum Streptophyta; class Magnoliopsida; order Lamiales; family Lamiaceae; genus Pogostemon; species Pogostemon cablin. The sequence goes on along the minus strand of CM042964.1, from coordinate 20,145,636 downwards.
AATAATTGATTCCCATTGGGTAGGGAATAGCTAATACCATGGGCTATGGAAGGAATGTTGATTCTCATGTTTAAGGAATACACATTCCTTGTGGAATGAGCATTCCCATTAATAAACTATACCAAACATGAGAATGTGAATGATATTGAGAATGTTGATTCCATTCCCATTCCATTCCACCATATCAATCATGCCGTTAGGGGATGATTAGTATAATGGAATCAAATAGAAATGGGATTACCATTCCTTATTTAATTGACAATCTCATGATTCGTATAATTAGTGGGGATGAAATTTCTATTCCATTTGAAATAACTATTCCTTAAAATAAGGAATAGTGATTCCCTCCACCCCAAAGGTATTGTGTATTCCCACATCTATGGAAATCACATTTTCTTTTTTTATTTGTTTTCTTTTTATTTTGAAAATTATGATTAATTGAAATTTATTTATAAATAATTAAATATATTTTTTTAATTTATGGCGCATCTCTGTTTATATGATTATAAATCATTCCTTTCTATCCTATTTTATTTGTATTCTTACGGGATTCAATTTGAGTCAATGAATTATCACTCTTAATTGCATTTTCATCTACTCCTACGATATTCTTGTGAAAATCAATGTTTGAGTAGACATATATATTATTTTATTATCATTTTATAGAGGATCAGACACTAATAAATCATTTTGTTGGTAGATCTGAGTAACATCATCTTCATATGATGACTGATCATCATAATCAGTACAAAACCCACATGATATCTCTGATGCAACATCGAGAATTTAGCTCTTATTAGCATTTGATGCATCAAGAGCGTATTAAAGATAAATATACGTACAACAAACTCTATAATCCATTGATTACTGAAGAATACCGAAAAATAGACAATTCAAATACGTTGATTCATAAGATTACCGTAAAAGAAGTTGCTTTCAAAAAGATACCGAGAGTCTAGTTGTTGATAACTCCGATAGAAGTTCATTGATTAATGCCTTTAGTAGAGACAACTCTATTAGCTATTTTCTCAACGGCTTAAGAGCTGATCATAATAAGAAATCTTTGGTTGTAGGAAGTGAACTACTTATATTTGGGAGGGATCTCATGTCTCAGGTGATTTGTTTTTATATTTCGTTGACAAACACGTGGTTTACGGGGATGATCATGAATTCGTCTAGGTATTTTTACGACTCTGCAAGTCAAGGGTAGATCGCTATAGTGGCCAGTGGGTAAGACATATACAGTAACATCCTCAGCTCAGCCGAGCTATATAACTCCGAGTTGAAGATGTGGACCATAATACCTAGCGTGAAAAAATCAAGAAAAATGTGTTATAGGTCTTCAAGGATGGGAAATTGTATGTCATAAGATGAATCGTTAGAGCTGAGTCAAAGCTTCTCACATGTAGAGAGAAATTTAACTTGGAGACTCAAACTTTAACGAAAATACCGAACATGTCCCCACTGCACGCTAGTGCACCAAGTGATAATGAACCACCTGCTACATCTGAAGCTCCCCTACTAATTTTAGTTGTAAATAATAAATTATACTCTTCAAATTACATATATTTGGAGATCAGGAAGTATAATAAGAAGACTAAGGAGTGACTTTCAGTAGAAAGGTTGCCCGAATGAGCTGATTCTGTTATGGATGGGGTTTAGCATTAAGAACATGTAGTGATCGGCTTGTTGCGATTGGAGGGCCTCGAAATGCTTGTGAAGGATTCATCAAAGTCAATTCATGAGTTTCGAGTGATGGTCCACAGTAGTGGGTTCTGGTCGACCGAAAGAGTTCCAGTAATTTTGTGTATAATTGTGCGGTGATGACATGCCGAATATAAAACCATGTTATGTTGTCGTATGCCGTATTTAGAAATGGCCTTCTAGCTGCCATCTTGGCTAATGGGTAATTTATCAAAACTTTTTAATGTTCTGTTTCTTTTTTTTTTTTGGATGGGAGGAGGATAGGAAGGTTTATCAATCATCACTCAAGATTCAATTAATGCTTTTCTTTCACTTAAAAAAAAAGAATACCGTAAATGAGGTAAGGAGAAAATAACTTTTATCATTAATCAATTCAACTACCATAGTACAATAATAAGATCATGTTTTTATAGGTAATAACAAAATCTATTACATTAAAAATAAAACTATATAAAGGAAACAAATCAAAACAATTAAAAATAAATTTATGTAAAGGAAACAAATTTTACACATTAATAAGTTAATTATTGTAAATATAAAAGGAAGTAAATTAAAATATTATTAAATTAATTATTCTAAATATATCTCAAACATTTTTCAATTTCGAGCCGGTCATCTTCGGGTGCTTACTAAAGTCCTCAATTAACTTGTCTTTTAACTACTTAGGGGATGATTGGTATAATGGATCAAATAGAAATGGAACTACCATTCCTTATTTAATTGACAATCCCATGATTCGTATAATTAGTGGGGATGGAATTTCTATTCCATTTGAAATCACCATTCCTTAAAATAAGGAATTGTGATTTCCCCCCCACCCCCAAGGTATTGCGTATTCCCATGTCTATGGGAATCACATTTTTTTTATTTTTACTTGTTTATTTATTTATTTTCCAAATTAAGATTAATTAAAATCTATTTATAAATAAATAAATAAAATTTTAATTTATGCCTCTTCTTTATTTAAATGATCATAAAAATTGGGTTATTCTATTCTATCATGTTTTATTTGTATTCTTATGGTATTCAATTTGAGTCAATGGATTATCACTCATAATCGCATTTTCTTCAACTCCTACGATATTCTTGTGAGAATCAATATTTGAGTAGACATCTATCCTATTTTATCATCATTGTATAGAAGATCAGACACCAACAAATCGTTTTGTTGGTAGATCCGCGTAACATCATCTTCATATGATGATTGATCATCATAATTAGTGTAAAAATCCACTTGGATTCTCTAATCCAACATCGAGAATTTGACTTTTTTACCAATTGATGCAGCAAGAGCGTATTAAAGATAAATATACGTAAGATAAACTCTATAATCCGTTAATTACTGAAGAATACCGAAAAATAGACAACTCAAGTACGTTGATTCATAAGAGTACCATAAAAGAAGTTGCTTTCAGAAAGAAACCCTGAATCAAACTGTTGATAACTCCGATTGAAGTTCGTTGATCAATGCCTTTGGTAGAGACAACTCTATCAGCTATCTCCTCAAGTGCTTGAGAGCTGATCATGATAAGAAATCTTTGTTTGTTGGAAGTGAACTGCTTATTTTCGGGAGTGATCACATGTCTCAGGTGATTTATTTTTACAAATTGTTGACAAACACGTTGTCTGCGGGAATGACCATGAATTTATCTAGGTGTTTGTACGGCTCTGCAAGCTTAAGGCAGATCGCTATAGTGGCAGGTGGGGGCGACACATACGGTAAATTTCTCAGCTTAGCTGAGCTATATAACTCTGAGTTGAAGATATGGACCACAACACCTAGCATGAACAATCCAAGAAATATGTGTTATAGGGTCTTCATGTATGGGAAATTTTATATCATTAGAGTGATCGGAGGAGGTGAGTCAAAGCTTCTCACATGTGGCGAGGAATTTAACTTGGAGATTCAAACTGGAACGTAAATACCGAATATGTCCCCGGTGCGCGCTGGTGCACCAAGGGATAATAAACCACCTGCTACACTAAAAGCTCCACTACTAATTATTGTTCTAAATAATCAATTATACGCCGCAGATTATATACATTTAGATATCAGGAAGCATAATAAGAAGACTAAGGAGTGGGTTTCAGTAGGAAGGTTGCTCGGACGAGCTGATCCTATTATGGATGGGGTTTAACATTAAGAACATGTGGTGATCGGCTTGTTGCGATTTGAGGGCCTCGAAATGCTAGTGTAGGATTCATCGAAGTCAATTCTTGAGTTCCGAGTGATGGTCCAAAGCAGTGGGTTCTAGTCGACAGAAAGAGTTCCGAAAATTTTGTGTATAATTGTGCGGTAATGGGATGCTGAATATGAAACCTTGTTGTGGTGTCGTATGCCATATTTTGAAATGGCTTTATGGATATACTACATCTTGGCTAATGGGTAATTTATATACTTTTTAATATTCTATTTTATTTTTCTTTTAGATGATAGAAGGATAGGAAGAATTATCAATCATCACTCAAGATTCAATTAATGCTTTTCGTTGACTTAAAAAAAAAAGAATACCGTAAATGAGGTAAGGAGAAAACAATTTTTATCATCAATCAATTCAACTCCCTTAATACAATAATAGGATTATGTTTTTATAGGTAATAACAAAATCTATTATATTAAAAATAAACCAATATAAAAGAAACAAATCAAAACAATTAAAAATAAATCTATGTAAAGGAAACAAATCAAAACATTAATACATTAATTATTGTAAATATGAAAGGAAAGAAATTAAAACATTATTAAATTAATTAAACAAAATATATTTCCATCAACTTTCAATTCCGAGCCGGTCATCTTCAAGGTTCTTCCTAAAGTTCTCAATTAATGCATCTTTTAACAACTTAGTGGATGATTAGTATAATATAATCAAATAGATATAGAATTACCATTCCTTATTTAATTGGCAATCCCATGATTCGTATAATTAGTGAGGATGGAATTTCTATTCCATTTGAAATTACCATTTCTTTAAATAAGGAATAGTAATTCCCCCCACCCCAAGGCATTGTGTATTCCCATGTTTATGGGAACCACATTTTCTTTTTATTTTTATTTATTTTTTATTTATTTATTATGCAAATTAAGATTAATTAAAATCAATTTATAAATAAATAAATAAATATTTTAATTTATGCCTCTTCTCTATTTATATGATTATAAAAATTTGGTTATTCCCTTCTATCCTATTATATTTGTATTCTTATGGTACTCAATTTGAGTTAATAGATTATCACCCATAATCGCATTTTCGTCTACTCCTATGATATTTTTGTGAGTAACAATATTTGAGTAGACATCTATTTTATTTTATCGTCATTGTATAGAGGATCAGACACCAACAAATTATTTTGTTGGTAGATCTGCGTAACATCATCTTCATACGATGACTGATGATCATAATTAGTACAAAATCCACTTGGAATCTCGAATGCAACATCGAGAATTTGGATCTTATTACCATTTGATGCAGTAATAGCGCTATTCAATAAATTAAAATAATTAAAAATAAATTTTATAATTACCCACTATACCCTTAATTTACTCTATAAACTTTTAGGTGCACTGGTGAAACCGATGCACCACAGAATTTTTAATACTCCCTCCGTCCCGGGTATTTCTACCCGTTTGTACGGGCACGGAGATTAAGACGTTTTATTTTTTTAATATATAATGTAAGAGAAACTAATGATAAATTAGTAATTTAAAAAGAAAAAGTGAATAAAGTTATTGAGAATGATGAATAAAGTGTAAAAAAGTAATTAAAGTTGTTGGGATTGTAAAAAGTAGGTAATAAAATATTATGTATTTTTGCCAAAAATGGAATAAGTAAAAATACGTGGGACACCCCAAAATGGAAAGTAGGTAAAAATACATGGGACGGAGGGAGTACTTTACCCCACTAAAGTATTCTCTTAAATATATCAATTAGTTTAGGTTGACGATTAATTATATCAATTAATTAATTGGTATCATTTTTTTAGTTTAATATTTCTAATTCAATTTAGTTGTACATGTATTGATTTATATATACAAAAAATATATTTTTAATTAAATATAAAAGGTTTGAATATATTTAACGCAAGTATTATTTATTTTCAATTAATTGATTTTTTATTTTATTTAATGCAATATTCATTTATTTTTACATCAAATTAGTTAATTTTTTTATTTAATGAATAACTCTTATATGGAGCGTAAAAAAAAATTGCTTTACAATAAAAAACAAAAAAAATTGTATAAGATTATCTCACGGATGACTTACGTGAAACAGATAAAAAATGATAATTTTTATACTGAAAAGTGATAATGGTATTTCATGAACAATTAATATAAATGAAAAGTGTTAACATAGTGAAAGTAATAATTAAATAAAAATCATAAAATTGTATGACAAGTTCTCAAGACTTGCCCATAAAAAAATATTTATATATAGATAATGAATTTCAATATTTTATTAAAATTTAATTTGTGAATTGAAAAATAAAATCAAGGGAATGCTTTTTAATCCTATTTATAGCATTATAAAAATAAAAAACATGAAGTGTTTTATGAGTCGGTGTCTATGTAAGACGAGTTGTGAGGTCTATCCATTGATAAAGTATGATTGTTATATAAATTAAGTATGTTTATTGTTAATTAAAGAATATTTTTTGAAAGTATGATAAATGATTAATTAAGATATTATTTTAAGGTGTTATTGTATAATTGTAAAGACTTGTATGAAACTGTCTCATGTAAGCTTTTATGTAAAATGGATAAAAAGTGATAACATTATTAACGAAAAGTGATAATAGTGCAGTAAACTATTTCATAAACAATTTATCGTATATAAATAAAAAGTGATAATATTTTATAGCGAAAGTAATAATAATTTTACTATAATTTTTTATCCGTCTCACGTAAAGACTTTTGTGAGACGGCCTCACACGAGATCTATCCTTGTATAATTTAATATAAATATACTTTGTCTATATAATATTTATATTTTAATAATATGCTGACTATTTATAAAGTGGATGTTCTTAAAAAGAATTAGAAAAAAAAATTATTGAATTTTAATTATTTTTAATCATTTTAAAAAATGTCACATATTACATGTTAAAACATTAAATTTTATTTCTCCATGTTTAAATATTTTTAATTTAAATCATATAAAATTAATTAGTTTTTTCTTAATTACTTATTACTTATATTTTTTAATATTAAAGATGTTATTAATTTTCATTTATATTATAAATTGTTCATGACATAATGCACTTGATGAGTACTACTTAGTTTAGCAACCAATTATTATTTTTTATTTTGTCGTTTTTATTTTGATCCGTCCTATAAAATATTTACTCTTTAATAATAGTACTCCCCAATCTCGTATAAAAGAATGGTGCACAATACGTAAAAGAAAATTAAATTAACTAATCATTCAATAATTTTTTTTAATGAAAGGGTATATATTGCGTGAGACTGTCTCACGTAGACATGCACCCCGGTTCGGGTTCCAAGATAGGGAGAATCGGAATCGAACCGGGGTACGAAGCTTTCGGTTCCGGAACTGCCGGTTTCGGTTTTATTTATTTATTTTTTTTGGATTTTAAGCGTAAAAAATAAAAAAAAAAATTAAAAAACCGGCGGTTCGAACCGGAACCACCGGTTCGGAACCGGAACCGTCGGTTTTTTTTCCAAATATGAGGAACCGGAACCGAAACTGAACCTTCCTTAGCCGGTTCCAGTTTTTTTTGTCGGTTCCGGAACCGGCGGTTCAGGTTCCGGTTAAAACCGGCGGTTCCCAGGTTCGAACCGCCGGTTCCGGTTCATTTGTGCATGTCTAGTCTCACGTGAAACTATTTTACACTTTTTAAATAATTATCACTTTCGTTATAAAATGTCATCATTTTTTAATTATACGATAAATTGTTTATGAAATACTCCCTCCGTCCCGTAAAATTCATCACGTTTACTGTTCCACGTTGTTTAAGAAAAGTTATTTTTTTTACTTTTTCAACTCATTTTTGAAGGGTAAAACTGTCCAAACATTAGGGTTTAGGGTTTGGATTAACTTTATGATTAAAGTTAATCCAAACTCTAATTACCGAAAAATAAATTAAAAATACCAAAAAAAATTCCAGAATTTTTTTTAACAACTGTAACTTCAAAAAATCAGAAGAAATTAAAATAAAATCTCACAAACATTACAGATTTGCTACATCATTACAATAAAATTACATAAATTACAGAAATTAAAGAAGTTTGTTACACTTCCATTAAATTACAAAAATTGAAGCATTACATAAAAAAAATTACAGATTTCTTCTCAACTGAAGAAGTTATAGATATCTTCATTTACCTGTTCATAGATTACTAAAAAGACAAATAATAAAGTGAATTCATTTGAATATGACAACATTTATAGAAAATGACCTTTAGATAAATTGTTAGAAACAATAATCACACAAATTTGAACCATCAACCATCAATGCCTCACACGGCCAATACAGATGCATCACACGGCCAATTACACAAATGTGTGACATGTATAAACACAGGGCCAATATCAATAAAATGCCTCACAATGCCATTTCACAATTATCAGCCAACAATGCCTCACAAGGCCAACATCAATCAAGTGCCTCACAGGGCCATTTAAAAATTATCAGCCAACAATGCCTCACAGGGCCAACATCAATCAAGTGCCTCACAGGGCCAAATAAAGCAGATCAGCCATCAATGCCTCACAAGTCCAACATCAATCAAGTGCCTCACAGGGCCAAATAAAGCACATAAAGCACGTATCAAGCCTCACAGGGCATCCCAAGCTACAAAAATTAAAAAAAAGAAATGAGTTAGGGATATACCGATATGCAGGTAGCAGGATACAAATCATCTCGTAGATGAACTATTGATAATGAAGGGATTCTTCATTCAGGGGCAAGATGGACTGAACATTTTCATCTTCCCCTTTCTTGGACTCCAGGACCGTAGGGTTATGGTCGGAATCACAGGAAATGCCAGAATACCTCCGAAATAGAGACTGATGAGGGAAGGTTCCCAGAAGATCATCCTCCTGGTCGGAGTCCTCGACCACATACGCAGCATCATCATAATACTGAAAAAGAGAATCGGGAACGACGGTGTCACAATCTCTCCCGGCCAACTCTCCATCAACAGAAGGGAACTCGATGGCTGAATCCATCAGTAGGAAGTCGGGCACCACCGTGTCAAAGGTGGATCCTACGATATCCGCTCGATCTCGTCTCTTTCGACCACCGACGACATGGAGTCAACCCCAACCAACATCTCACTGCATAATCCTCAGATCCAGACCATAGATCTACCATTTCAACCTCAGAAACAGTGTCTGGTTGAAAAGTTGATGAATCGGACAGAGAGGGTTTAGGGTTCGTCATCGCGGGAGAACGAATGATGCAGGAGAAGAAAAGGGTTGGGTCGAAGATTGTAGAAGCAGGAGAAGGGCTAGGGTTGCTCGTCTCGCCTTTGAGAGACTTGCAGATCGAAGGATGGAGCGGGGGAGGAAAAGGGGTTAGGGTTTCAGTCAGAGTGACGAAGCCAAGAGAGATAGAACGAGACAGTGGATTGAAATGGGAGATATCATATGAAAGTGGACTTGGCCCAAATTAGTGGCTTAGATAAGTTAATTGTGTTGTTAATGGGCCCAAATTAGTTGGATTAGTGGTGTTAATCCACATGGCAATGTTGTAATTTATGGGTAATTGGGGGATATATTTATCTTTTTTTTTGCCAAAATAAGGTTAATTTTATTAACTTTTAAAAATAATATTAGTATTTTGCCTTTTATATATTTATCATAAAAATTAATTAATTAATTTTTTAAGGGCAAGAAAAGAAAGTATAAAGCCAAATACATATGGAGGGAAATTATTATTTATTCATGAATAAAAGAAAAGGATGAAAAGGAGGAAGAAAATTTAACCCCAGCCCTTCTTCCCCGCCCTCCTCTCTTCTCGTCATCGTTTGTACTACTACTTTGTAGTTGCCCCTTCCCTCTTCCCTTGTTATCTCTAATGAATTTTGTGGAAACGCGAAAGGTTTTTGGAATTGAAGGCGTATCTCTCATTTTCTTCTCTCAGATGCGAGGTAAGAAATTTGATTGATATAAGAATTACCTTGATTGATGCGAGGTGTATATGTTTAGGTCATTTGATTGTTCATGTTGTTTCTGTAAAATTAATCCATTCATCTCAACTACTGCGAGGAATTATCGAGGGAATCATCACGAGCCATCGATATTTCTTTCTTGAATATGAAATCCTGTTTAGGGCGATGATTTTTTCACACTCACGCTCTCTCCACTCTTCCGAGTTCAAAATTTCCAAGATATTTAGTCGAATTCTTGTCTTTCTCTCACAGCCTTCAATGTAATTTTCTCATTTAATGTTTTTGATAATGTTGTTTCATTAGATTGTGTAATTGATTTTTCATTTGAAAATTCTACATATCTAAGTAGATTTTGCACTCATTAAAGTTTTTTCTGTGCTTGAACGTATAATTTTTGGTTAGATTGTTGTTTCGTCAAATTGATTATTGTTTGGATTAAATTACAAGTGTTTCTTTTCGCTGAGTTGATTGTTTCTGTATATCTCGGTTTTTATGAATGAATGAATGAATCAATCACATATTATCTACTTATTGGAGGCATCTTTAGTTTGACTGATTTGGATAATGATAATGTAATATTCGCTGTAGAATGACTTAAAAGTTTCCATCTATGCTTTTACGTGAATTGTTTAATTATGAGTTTAAGCTTAATGGTTTAGAGGTGGACTGGTGGTAGATGTGTTATTTTTCTACTCTATCTTGAGCAGTTTAAAGAATCTGGTTAACCAACATACTGATCACTAAAGATATAAGAAGATTCAGAATCTTCTTTTCTGAATAATGTTCATTCATGATCTTGTCGCAAAACTAGGCTCATTATTTAGCATATTTGTATAGTAACATGTTGTATTATTAGTGGTACAACAAGATAGGAAACTGGAAATATTAATCCTTTTCCATTTCCTTTAATCCTTTCAAACTTGGATTACCTGTTTTCATTATTGACTCTATTATATTTACTCTCTTTTTATACAATATGTGAAATTTTCCCTACTTAGAATTTCATGGTATAGACTTTGATAACATTTACACTTGTTTAGGTTAATGCATGGATGAGCAAAATTTTGTTTTCTTCGTAGATGAGTAAAATTCTGTTGCTTGCCTCATGCATATGTTGCCTATTTATTCAAATCTGGCAGAGTCCATTCTCATGCTACATTTCAGTTTTCTTCTTTCTAGATTGCCTAATGTAGCTGCAACAAACATGAACTAGGCTAGTAGTCGTTCCAATAGTGTATTCTGGCTTAATATGGTAGTATCCTAGTTGCTAAGACTGTATATATAGAAGGGGTAGATGGTTTATTTACTGTTTGATTTTCTGGAAAATTGTATGGACAATATTGTACTTTATTGTATTCTCTTGAGTGTGAAACTGTCACGCCCCAAATTTTACCAAAGAAAATTTTGTTTAGCATTTTGAAAAAAGAATATTAAATAGGGCATGATTAAAATTTTTCATTTAACAAGTAGGAAGTAATTTGCAAACAAGAAGGAAATGGAAGAGGGCTTAATCCTATAAATTTCAGCAATCTTAAAAAAAAAGTTTTCTTGCAAAGTGAAAAGTTAGCAAATAAACAGCAAGTCCCGCAAGTTTTTTCTTTTTTTACGAACTTTAGCAAACAATTTAAGCAAAGGATTTAGATGAGGGATAGATCCTTTAGGTGCTGCGAATTTTCAGTTTTAAAATATTAAATAAAATATTATTGCAAAAGCTTTGAGAGTAAAGGACTGCAAGTTTATTCCCAAAAAGAAATCCATGCCATGCAAACATACAGGACTTGTCATTTTATAAACCAAGGCTTAAGTAGAATTATTTGCAACAATTCTGCAGGACTTTAGAGGAAGGCCAGTAAATTTAATTCCACTAATTCTTGACTATTTAAAACATGCAGGACCTATAAAAAAAATTTAATAAACAACCCAAACATCCTAGAATGCGTTTCTACTCCTTCTAAATAAATGGACAGGTTAAGGAAAAACAATCCAAATAGGAAAGATTAAATAGGAAGCAAGTCCTTTAAGTTTCTGAAATCTTTATTTTAAAAAAAAAACATGTTTGCAGAGTTCTGCAGAATTCTAAGGAAAGGACAGTAAGTCTTATTTCCACACATTCATGACCATATAAACATGCAGGACTAATCAAAAGGATAGAATAATTCCAAACATACAGGACACACTTATATTACTACTCAAATAAAAATAAATAAATAAATAGTCGGGGAATTTCTTTTGCAAGGAAGAAAGATGTGTCGATCCTGCAAGTTTTTATAAAATGTCTAGGGTCCGGTTAAACATAAATCTTTATTGTTCACGCTTACTAGCCCAAAACCCAAATTAAAATTTATCCAAATAACCTCAATTGCAATAACTCCAATACTTTGTCATGAATCGGAAGCTCAAGTAGCAAGTTATCGTACGTCACAATACTCTGCCATAAGACAGAAGCACAAACATGCAAATTATCATACTAAAGGTTTAATAAAATTGTCGAATTAAAAACGAGTATGCAGTCTATGAACTGCAACTTATCAAAACGTTTATTTAGTCTCCTTGCTACGACCCCCGCTCGTACGCTTTGCCACGCTCATCCTGCGATAAGAACATTTATCGGGGTGAGCAACCACACCCTCAGTGAATATCTAAACATGCTTACATGCATCAAATAATCCATATGCGAGAATTTAATTCACTTACAATACGATCTTATCATGTCAAAATAAGGCACCTTTCGGCCCTTATCCGTGTAACTTTACGATATCGCGATTCATTAGTAAGGCACTCCTTCACAGCCCTTACCCATGCTATAGTATGGCAACATTACAGCCCATACCCATGCTATAGTATGGCACTAGTGCAGCCCATACCCATGCCATATATAATTTCATAACATTCAATTATGATCATCAACTCATAAGTGACAACAATTTCAAGTTTATTTCAATTACCACATACGAAATCATCTAAACACATATAAGAATGAAAGAATCCCCACCTTTTTACCGTGTGAGTCTAAGTCTCAATTATCAAATGTCTCGATCGGTGCTTCCTTCCAAACCTATAATTAAAGGACCGATCATTACCCCCACATAACCATACAACTATACGTTACTACCCAAGATATTATACGATATTGAAATCCAACTAGAATGAGGGGTAGAAAAAAAATTTAAGGAAAAAGACTAGAACTTAGATCGATGGCAGAGGAGAAAAGAAAAGAAAGAAAAGGAAAGAAGAAGAAAAGAGAAAGAACGAGTGAGAACTTCACCTTTCTCTCTTCGTTTGCAGCTGTGAAGTGACGTCCAGGTGTCTAGAGAATAAGGAAGATTTTGGATTATATTCTCACGGCTGGTTGGGAGCAATTACGTGTATTTCTTCATAGGATTTTAACATACCTTCCGAAGATGATGGAGTTGATAAGTGGAAGATATTACCTTCCTCAAAGGATAAGGAGATCACATATTTATTTCTTGGGGAGTAAGAAAACTTATCTGTTTTAATTAAACTCATGGCTGATAATAATGAATGGGCTGAGTTTGGATGTGGGCTTCAAAGAGTTGAAAATCTTGGCTTTAAAGATTGGGCCATGACAGAAAAATTTCAGTGAACTTATGGGGTGTTACAGAAACCTATTTTGACACCTGGAGTTTCCAAGACGGAACAAATTGAAGATCTCAGTTTCTTGTAAGTATAAAAACAAATCCACAACATCAACAACAACTCACTGCTTAAAATTTCATGAAAACGTAGTTTGAAATTTGAATTATTCTAAAAACAATTAATAGCATGAATTCTCATCTCAGGTTTTCCATGTTGTGGTTTTACTTTTTTGGCTTGATTCTCTCTTGTTCTTATCTCCTGCATAATGTGATTCTTCTTTTTTTCCTGTGAAAAAGTTCTGCTATCAAGACTGTAATGCATCTTACAGCCTCCAAAACTTGTTTAAGTAGCGATGGAGGACGTAGTCGTGATACTTGGTGGAGGGTAAATCTTTCAACGAGGATTCCTTCTAGGAAGCAAAGAAAAACTGTTAGTGATTAAAGGAATCAAACCTTTCATAATTTGATTGGCGGCGGCATTCACTTAATAGGTACATGTTTTTTACACATGCTTCTCATCTAAGTTACCAAACAATATGGTAAGAAGTGCTTTTGCTGCTTCATTTATGTATAGGAGGGAACATGAATTTAAAGTTCAAATTTGGTCTTCCTCCTAACAATATTTAGTTATCAATTTGCTGTTGTAGTACCACTATTTCCTATTTAGTTGAGTGTTTTAATTTTAAGTTTCAAACCAGGATTCACCAATCTTCTGCAATGAGCATCAGCATACACCTGTGTTACCCCCTCTTTGATTTTTCTGGATTTTGAGGTAATCATTTAGTGATGGAGCGCCTGTACAGTGCTTGACAGCAGCCTTGGAAGATGTCTATCCTGCTATTGGCTTTATCTTCTCTTTACTAGATTATATTGTTTGGGCTGGTATTCATTGTTGGATGATTTGAATAGCTTATATGATGTTATTCTGATCGGATTTGGTGCTTCAATACTAATCTGTGTTGGTATTTGGTTTTTCTATAAGTCTTGCCTACTAATTTCGCAGATTCTGCCTTGGGAGGATGATTGAATTGGTTTCTGGCTTAGGTTGTTTTACATTCTTGGTGGTAATTCATTGTGGAATTGGTTAGCTAAAGGCATATTAACTATTCTACTTGTTTTGTGATAGTGATACTACTTGATTTGTTGATGCTCTATTCATATGGTAATTATTACTTCCACCTTCTTGAATTGTACGCTGGTGGGAATCAACGCCTTAACAACTTGGGACAATTCTTTTTTCAATAAGTTGGCTATCACATTATGTATATAAGTAATTTAAACATGATTCGTTGTAGAATGATTTAGGAAAAAGTTCTATATTCGCATAACCTTGGGGCTAAGTAGTGAACATACTTATTTTTCAGCTTATTACTTCCTGAAAAAAATGGAGGAACTAGTATTGAAGATCTTGCTGAGGCACATCCTGACTTGATTATAAAGGCTACCCTACACCATGTATCCTACTTTCACATTCGCTTTTACCTGATTTTAGTTATGAGTGCTCTCTCTTCTGAATGTAGGTACGTATTGATGTTTTTTTACTGGAATTACTAATGAGGATGCTGCTAAGGTGGTTGATGTATTATCTCCGAAGGTGGCTGATAGAAATGCTTCCATTGAACAAGTGAAGCAATTATACGAACTTTTCTGCAAGCGTGGCTGCACAATGTTGGAGGTGATTGCATAGGCTTTGTTTGAAGTTGATCATGGATTATAATTTATTTAACCGTTCAACCTTATTGTTGAGACTTCTGAAAATCAATTGGTTGTGGCTGATGCAAAACTCAACTTTAATGATAATGCTATTTTTTTTGTAGAAGTGATATTTGCTCTTCGGGATCCAGCACCAGAAGATCCCTATGAGGTATCTCTTGACATACCTCCCCTCCCCCCTTTCACTTTTTAATTTACATTTTGCAGGCGATTCTTTTTGTGGGTTATGTCTTTTTTATTTCACTTTTGTTCAAAAAATCATGTGTACTGTCTCGAAGATAAACATGCTTTTTTGTTTTGAACATGGTGATATGAATGGCACATCTAAAGCTGAATTGCCCGTAGGAATGAGGGTGGTGCTGAGCAAAGTGTTCGTACAAGCACTTGGACGAGCCAAAAATTTTGGAACTGGTGTAAAGGCAAGAACAGGGAGCATAAGTGCACGCCTTCTCATGTTCCAAAAAAGCTACAATTTGTTGAATCTATGTATGTTGTTTGCTGGTGGTCCGCTTTTCTCCTACAAGATTTGAAGTTGGATTTGGCTAGTTTCATTTTTCTTTCTAATTGTAAAATGCAAGTCGCTACATTGAATCTAACTATCTCGATTGGTTGTTTGTTTGAGGCATAAGTTAGCCTTAACTTGAGCTAGTTTTTGATAATGCACTATTGAAGTTACTTCAATGCATGGTACATTGTAAAGTTATTTATGTATGATATTTACCATTTTTAGAATAATAAAAATAATAATTAAATTAAACTATTATTATAATTAATTATTGAATAATCAATATATGTATATTAATTTAATAAAATTATTATTATTGTTATTAAATAATTTAAATAATAATAATAATATAAACATCTAAAATGTTATTGCATGTGTTACATAATTGCATTACAAAAATGTTACTTGTATTCGTTAAAGTATACAATTATTATGTAATTAATGTTAAATTATATTCATAAGTGTTAGCAAAAAAATATAATTAGTGTTATGTTAGATATAAAAGTGTTAACAAACTAATGTGCATAATGTTACATTTATATTCAAAAGTGATAACAAAATAATGTTGCATTAGGTGAAGAAAATGTTACATTAAGAGTGTATGTAACATATTTTAAATTGTTACAGTAAAATGTTAAAATTTATATGAAGTGTTATCAAAAGAAAAAAAAGTATAACGTAAAACTTTAAGTTACAGGGGCAACAGCGACACCGAGGAAAATGTTACTTATGACCTATAATAAAAATTTTCATTGTTAAGTAACATTTTTTGAGTGTTGCATAATGAGATTTATGTTGTAGTGGAGTTTCAGTAGGATGGTTGCCCGAACAAGATTACCATGTTATGGATGGGGTTAAACATTTAGAACATGTGATGATCGGCTTGTTGCGATTGGAGGGCCTCGAAATTCTGGTGAAGGATTCATCGAATTCAATTCATGAGTTCCGAGTGATGGCCCAAAGCAGTGGGTTCTGGTCGACAGAAAGAGTTCCTGTAGTTTTTTGTATAATTGTGCGGTGATGGGATGCCGAATATTAAACCTGTTGGGGTGTCATATGCCGTATTTAAAAATTGCCTCCTGGATATGGTGCATCTTGGTTAATGAGTAATTTATCAAAACTTTTTAATGTTCTGTTTTCTTTTTCTTTTGGATGGGAGGAGGATATGAAGGATTATCAATAATCACCTAAGATTCAATTAATGCTTTTCTTTCACTTAAAAAAAAAAAGAATAGCGTAAATGAGATAAGGAGAAAATAACTTTTATCATTAATCAA
The DNA here is from genome assembly GCA_023678885.1 of Pogostemon cablin. Classification (NCBI taxonomy): domain Eukaryota; kingdom Viridiplantae; phylum Streptophyta; class Magnoliopsida; order Lamiales; family Lamiaceae; genus Pogostemon; species Pogostemon cablin. The sequence goes on along the minus strand of CM042964.1, from coordinate 20,128,707 downwards.
TTCAACTCCCTTAATACGATAATAAGATCATGCTTTTGTAAGTAATTAATAAAATCTATTACATTAAAAATAAACCTTTATAAAGGAAACAAATCAAAACAATTAAAAATAAACCTATGTAAAGGAAACAAATCAAAACATTAATATGTTAATTATTGTAAATATAAAAGAAAGCAAATTAAAATATTATTAAATTAATTATTCTAGATATATCTCAATCAGCTTTCAATTCCGAGCCGATCATCTTCGGGTGTTTCCTAAAGTCCTCAATTAACATGTCTTCAAACAACTTAGGGGGATGATTGGTATAATAGAGTCAAATAGAATTGAATTACCATTCCACATTTAATTGACGATCCCATGATTCATATAATTAGTGGGGATGGAATTCTTATTCCAATTGAAATCACCATTCCTTAAAATAAGGAATAGTGATTCCTCCCACCCCCCAAGTTATTAAGTATTCCCATGTCTATGGGAAACACATTTTTTTAATTTTTTTTAATTTTCCAAATTAAGATTAATTAAAATCTATTTATAAATAAATATATATATATATATATATATATATATATATATATATATATATATATATATATATATATATATATATATATATTAATTTATGCCTCATCTCTATTTATATAATTATAAAAATTGGGTTATTCTCTTCTATCTTATTTTTATTTGTATTCATACGAGATTCAATTTGAGTCAACGAATTATCACACTTAATATCATTTTTGTCTATTCCTATGATATTCTTGTGAGAATCAATGTTTGAGTAGACATATGTCCTATTTTATCTTCATTGTATAGAAGATCAGACACCGACAAATCGTTTAGTTAGTAGATCTGCTTAACATCATCTTCATATGATGATTGATCATCATAATCAGTGTCAAAACCCACTTGGAATCTCTAATGCAACATCGAGAATTTGACTCTTATTACCATTTGATGCAGCAAGAGCGTATTAATGATAAATATACATAAAAAACTTTATAATCCGTTGTTTACTGAAGAATACGGAAAAATAGACAACTCTAGTACGTTGATTCATAAGAGTACCGTAAAAGAAGTTTCTTTCAGAAAGGCACCCAGGGTCAAGCTGTTGATAACTCTGCTAGAAGTTCGTTGATCGGTGCCTTTGGTAGAGACATCTCTATTACCTATCTCCTCAAGTGCTTGAGAGCTGATTATGATAAGAAATCTTTGGTTGTTGGAAATGAACTACTTATTTTCAGGAGTGATCTTATGTCTCAGGTAATATATTTTTACAGTTTGTTGATAAACACGTGGTCTACGTATATGACCATGAATTCATCCTGATGTTTGTATGGCTCTGCAAGCTTATAGCAGATCGCTAAAGTGGCAGATGGGGGCAACACATAAGATAATATCCTCAACTTAGCCGAGCTATATAATTCTGAGTTGAAGATGTGGACCACAATACCTAGCATTAACAAACCAAGAAAAATATTTTCTAGGGTTTTCATGGATGGAAAATTTTCTGTCGTTGGAGGGATTCGAGGAGGTGAGTCAAAACTTCTCACATATTGTGAGGAATTTAACTTGGAGACTAAAACTTTAACAGAAATTTCGAACATGTCCCCGGTGCGCGCCTATGTACCAAGGGATAATGAACCACCTGCTACATCTGAAACTCCAATACCACTTATTGTTGTTGTAAATAATCAATTATACGCTGCAAATTATATATATTTAGAGATCAGGAAGTATAATAAGAAGATTAAGGAGTGGGTTTCAGTAGGAAGGTTGCCGAACGAGCTGATCCTGTTATGGATGGGGTTTAACATTTAGAATATGTGGTGATCAGCTAGTTACGATTGGAGGGCTTGAAATGCTGGTGAAGGATTCATCGAAATCATTTCTTTTGGCGTATGGATCTTTAGGTTAGCGTGAACCGTTAGGGTTCCATACAATTCTACTGCTACGGAAGTATAAGAGCATAATTGAATTACCTTTCACCGAGTTTGATGTAGAGGTTGAACAGAAAGAACAAATGACCTTTTGATCTTCTGTTATATTCCTAAGCTACGTCTTGACGTTGTGTGGGCAACGATCACCAAAACGAACTCAATCTGCAGTTCTGCTCTTCCTCATGTTTTTGGCGTGAATAATGAATGTACTGGGCTACTGGGATTAGTTATATATATATAGGCTACAACATGGACAAGGAGGAGAAATTAGGGTTTGGGCCTCCCATTGGGCTTAAGCATCCAAGTTTAGCCCAAAACTTATACTTAAGTCCAATAATAATAAATCAGTCTACTAAAGAAATATTATTGCACTGCTACCCTAATCCCAAATTACGTTATGAGCTCCTTCTTATTATGAGCCCGTCAATCTCCTCGTGTTTAAGATTCAATGCCCATTAATTAATTAAGTTTCTGACAACTCCATTAATTAATATCTTTATAGAGAGTAGTACCACTCAACCTTATTATCATGCCGGAATAAATCCACCTGCAGGATTTACATGATAATTATTATGAGCTCCTCAAGGGGACATCATCAACTAACTCCGTTAGGACACAAATTCCTTTTACAATCAACAGCACACCATAGAGACAACACCATCTCCTAACTCACCAAGAATATTGATTTATTACTTAAATCTCACCCATTGATGATCAGGGAAATAAATACTAGCTTACATGTCGAGGTTATTGTATAGGGATTAAGAGTACGAACATCCATAATAACAGAGATAAAGTTATATTATATAGTCAGCATAAACTGAACGATCTCAACGGCGGTCCTATTCAATACACAGAAAATGCACTAGTGAAATTTTATAGTCAAGACAGACTAATGCCAAATTACACTATAACCATATCGATAGATAGTACCCTTCTATCTCGGTTGTGAATATTTGTTTATACTTTATAAGGAGCCGATAATATGATCTTCCGTGTGATGCCGCACACCACATTATCTACAGTATAAAGTAAATAGACTTTTGCAACAATTTCTAAATAATTATGCAAACATTTGATCACATGATTCTCATTTCAAATAAATTAAATTGTCAAAACATTGTTCATACAAAAAGCTATACTTTTGGTATACAATCCAACAAATTCATGAGTTCCGAGTGATGGTCCGCAACAGTGGGTTCTGGTTTACAGAAAGAGTTCCGATAGTTTTGTGTATATGCAGTTATGGGATGCCGAATATGAAACCATGTTGCGGTGTCATATGCCATATTTAGAAATGGCCTCGTGGATATGCTGCATCTTAGCTAATGGGTAATTTATCAAAAAATTTTAATTTTCTGTTTTATTTTCTTTAGGATTGGAGGGGATAGGAAGGATTATCAATCATCACTAAAGATTCAATTAATATTTTTCTTTCACTTTAAAAAAAAGAATACCGTAAATGAGGTAAGGAGAAAACAACTTTTATCATTAATCAATTTAACTATCTTAATACAATAATAAGATCAAGTTTTTATAGGTAATAACAAAATCTATTACATTAAAAATAAACCTATATAAAGGAAACAAATCAAAACAATTAAAAATAAACCTATGTAAAGGAAACAAATCAAAACATTAATACGTTAATTATTGGAAATATGAGAGGAAGCAAATTAAATCATTTTTAAATTAATTATTTTAAATATATCTCCATCAGCTTTCAATTCCAAGCCGGTCATATTCGGGTGCTTCCTAAATTCTCAATTAAAATGTCTTCAAACAACTTAGTGGATGATTGATATATTGGAATCAAATAGAAATAGAATTACTATTCCATATTTAATTGACAATCTCATAATTTGTATAATTAGTGGGGATGGAATTCATATTCCATTTTAAATCTCTATTCCTTAAAATAAAGAATAGTGATTGCCCCCACTCCCCAAGGTATTGTGTATTCCCATGTCTATAGGAAATACGTTTTTTTTCCAAATTAAGATTAATTAAAATCTATTTATAAATAAAGAAATATATATTATAATGTTTGCCTCATCTCTATTTATATGATTACAAAAATTGTGTTATTCCCTTCTATCCTATTTTATTTGTATTCTTACGGGATTCAATTTGAGTCAATGGATTATCAATCTTAATCGCATTTTTGTCTACTCCAATGATATTTTTGAGAGAATCAATATTTGAGTAGACATCTATCTTATTTTATCATCATTGTATAAAGATCAGACACCAACATATTATTTTGTTAGTAGATTTGCGTAACATCATCTTTATATGATGATTGATCATCATAATCAATGTCAAAACCCACTTGGAATATCTAATGCAACATCAAGAATTTGGATTTTATCACCTTTAGATGTAGCAAGAGCGTATTATAGATAAATATACTTAAAACAAACTCTATTATTCATTGTTTACTGAAGAATAACGAAAAATAGACAGTTCAAGTACGTTGATTCATAAGAGTACCATAAAAGAATTTACTTTCAAAAAGGAACCAAGAGTCAAGCTGTTGATAACTGCGATAGAAGTTCGTTGATCAATGCCTCTGGTAAAGACAACTCTATTAGCTCTCTCCTCAAGTACTTGAGAGCTGATTATGATAAGAAATCTTTGGCAGTGGGAAGTGAACTACTTATTTTTGGGAGGGATCTAATGTCTCAGGTGATTTATTTTTACAGTTTGTTGACAAACACGTGGTCTAAGTGTTTGTACAGCTCTGCAAGCTTACGACAGATCGCTAAAGTGGCAGGTGGGGGCGGAACATACGGTAACATCCTCAACTTAGTTGAGTTATATAACTCTGAGTTGAAGATGTGGACCACAAAACCTAGCATGAACAAACCAAGAAAAATGTGTCCTAGGTCTTCATGGACGGAAAATTTTATGTCCTTGGAGAGATCAGAGGAGGTGAGTCAAAGCTTCTCACATGTTGTGAGGAATTTAACATGTAGATTCAAACTTTAACGGAAATACCAAAAATTTTCCCGGTGTGCGTTGGTGCACCAAGGGATAATGAACCACCTGCTACATCTGAAGTTCCAGTAATACTAATTGTTGTTGTAAATAATCAATTTTACGATGCACATTATATATATTAAGAGTTTAGGAAGTATAATAAGAAGACTGATAAACACGGATTTTACGTGTTTATATAAGCCGTTCTATAGTTGATTATTGCACATTTTATTTATTTTGTGAAGTTATATGTTTAATTGTTGAATATTAGAACTTCACGGGTATTTTGGAGTTATTGTAGATTTTAGGATTAGTTGAAGAATAAAAGAAGGACTTTAATTGAAGAAGATAAGAGATGAAATAAAGGAGTAACGTGGTAGCTGATTAGCGGCCAACACATGTTAGACCAAGTTGAGCCTCGTTTGGGCGAACGAAAGCCCGGTTCGGGTTAATCAGCATGTTGTTAGACCGAGTCAAAAAAGTCCGCGATCTCTTTGTAAATTAACGCCGATCGTTAGACCAAATCATCCATAGTTTGGGCGAACCATCCAGCCGAATTAGACCAAATCACCTTTGATTTGGACGGATCATGGGTTATTTTCACACGAGAATTTTACTTTTTACCAAACTTATTCTCCAAGCCCAGGCCCATTAATCCACTGTTTCATGGGATCTCTACTCCTATAAATACCCAATTAAATCAGAAAAAAGAGATCATTGATTAATTCATCAAGTCATTCACACATTCATCCACAGAGTCAGTCCGCATTCGAAGAACGTCGTGGAGTCACGAAGACGAAAGTCTAGGGACAAGACGACGCTTATTCCTTCATCAGGGTTTTATTAGATTATTTAATTTCATGTTGAATTTAATTTTATTTTATTTCTGTATTTTCTGTATGGAAGCCTAAACTTCCAGATTCTAGGATTGCACGAGTAGTTTGATTTGGGATTTTTTTGGTGTGTGAACCCTTTATTTAATTCAAGCATTTTATTTCTTTTATATGTGTGATTTCTCTACATGATTAATTGATTCGCGACCAATTATTCATACCTGTTTATTAAACCAAGAAATGAAAGTTGTGGGTTGATATTGATCACTTTACACAAATAACACATCTAGTAGTCGTATTGTTATTATGAGATAAAAGGTGTGAGAGAATTCAATCTGGTAAATATGTTGGGAGTTAATTGATGTGATATTTACGTTACCGTTATATTCATTGATTGATCTAATTGTGATTAGATTCGAAAGAATTAATTATATAAATTACAGATTGCTTTAGGAAATTATGCTTGAATTGAATTAAGAAGTTTCACCCACTGTAAGACAAACCAAGTAAAAGTGTAATACCTAGAATTATTTTTATTATTATTATTTTCATCCAATTCATATTCCGCATCTGTTGAGTCCAGTCATTGCATATTTATTATTTTATTTTATTGTTTATTTAATTCTCAAACATCCTGGCATTTTTATTATTCTTGAACATGTATTTAATTAATTAGATTTTAATTCATTCCTTGTGGATTTGATACCTTACCAATCTGCTTTGCTACATACCGTACACTTGCGGAATATAGTGTTGTTTGCATATTAATGAGTGTTTAAATTTATGTTGCAATATATGCTATCAAGTTTATGGCGCCGTTGCGTATGGAATGAATTAAATTTGATTAATTTTAATATAAGTTCATTGAATAAGTATTTAATTTATTGTTATTTGAACGGGCTTAAATTTATTAATTTTGTTGCAGGAGTTTATGATAACCAGATCACAAGCAAGAAAAGAATTGCTTTTTGATCCGAAAATTGAAGCAACTGCAAGGAGATTAAACAGATTGAGAACAGAAAGAACTAAGATGAATGATCAGGATCCACCAGCTGATCCACCACAGGATAATCGAGATGGTGTGGATAATAGGAATGAACAGGTCATCCCACGACTTCAGAATCAAGGTGTACCAGTTCCACCAAGGCCTATTAGACATTCTTTCATACCTGATGGCAATCAGAGGTATGGTGGGATAGCACCACAATATCATAATGATCAGGCTGTGTAGAAACATAACATCAATCATACACTGATCAATATGGTAAATAATAATACCTTTGGGGGGCTACCACATGAGAATCCATACACACACCTGTCACAATTTATAGAATTGTGTGATGTGATGTACAGCAGCAGGGTCGCGCAAGAGTATAAATATTGCAAGCGTTTTCCATTCTCTTTGAGGGATAAAGTAAAGGGTTGGCTACTGTCTCATGATCCTCCATTGGCTAACTGGGAGGAAACAAAGCAAAAGTTCTTGCTAAAATATTTTCCTCCTAGTAAGACAATGAGGTTGAGAAGCTCAATTTCACAATTTAAGCAGTATGATGATGAGCCATTATTTGAAGCTTGGGATAGATACAAGGAGCTTATGCAATCATGTCCAATGCATGGATTCTCAGCTGATGATCAGATTTGGTACTTTATCAAGGGTTAGATGGAAACACTCGTCCAATGGTGGACGCATCAGCTGGGGGAGCATAGCAAACCTAGACTCGAAAGCAGCATTTGAGTTGATAGAAGAAATGGCTGCGAACAACTATCAGTGGCCAGGTGAGAGAAAGATCTTAAGAAGGATAGCAAAAGTGGATGATTCAGATGCCACGAAAAAGCTAGACACCAAACTAGACACCATCATGAAGCTCCTGACCAAATCAAACCGTACCTCAACATCTGAGATAAACCCTGAACAAGAAAAAGCTGCATATATCAGAGATAGAAACTATAACAGCTTCAGAGGTAATCAGTTCTATGATCCATCTTGGAGGACCCATGAGAATCTGTCGTATGGAAATCAAAGGAACACCTTGCAGCCCCCCGTTGGATTTTTAGTCATTAATGGGGTAATCGATGAACCCCAAGGAGCAAAAAAGATTAAAATCTTAGAAAGGATTTCAAAGAAATTCGATAAGCTTGATGTTTTGGAAAGGAAGCAAGAGGCAGATAAAAAATCCGTAGATGCTAGGATGAACAAAATTGAAGAGATGGTGATACAGTTGCGAAAAAACTGAAGGGAAAGGAAGACACTAGGGGACAGTTCCCTGGTTATACTCAAAGCCATCCACATGAGCATATCAAAGCAATTAAGTTGTTAAGCGAAGGAGAAAAGAGAAAAGAGAATGAAGAGGAGGTTGTCCCATAAGAAAACAAAAGTCCTCCACATGTTGAAAAAGGGGCTGGGAAGCCAAAATCCAATTCTCTCCCTTCTCTTTCTTCTACTTTTTGTGAACCTAAAAATATTCCTGTTCCATTCCCTCAAAATTCTGAAAAGAAAAATAAATTGCATGAACAATTTTTGAAATTTTATGAAATCATCAAAAAAATTAACATAAATATTCCTTTTGCAGAGGCATTGGAGCAAATACCAATTTATGCCAAGTTTTTGATAGAGATGATTTCAAAGAAAAAGAAGCTGAAAGATGAAGTGGTTGGACTCACTGAGAGTTGCCAAGCAGTCTTGCTTGGAAAAACTGAAAAGAAAAAAGATCCAGGCTGCTTTATTTTTCCATGTGTCTTAGGAAATAAAACTGTTAATGCTTTATGTGATTTAGGAGCAAATATAAATCTAATGCCTTTATCTCTCTTTGAAAAGGTAGGAATTGGAGATTTGAAGCCCACTACAATCAAATTGATGATGGCTAATGGATCCAAGATTGAGCCTAAAGGAATCATTGAAAATGTTTTGGTAGATATGAATGGATTTATTTTCCCTAAAGATTTTGTTGTCATGGATATGAGGGAAGATAAAAAAATTCCACTCATAATGGGGAGGCCATTTTTAGCTACTGCAAAAGCTATAATAGATGTGCATCAAGGAAGGTTGATTTTGAGGCATGGGGAAAAAAGTAGAATTTCATGTGCAAGATAAAGTGAAAAAATTCACAAAGAAGGAATTGCTAAAAAAATTGAAAGATGAGAAAGGACATGAGCGCGCTTACATGATAGAAGATTTTGGACGCAACCGTTTTGGCTTTGGTTAAAAGTCATAGTTTCGTCGAACTCTCCGACGTTAAACATGAGTGCTTGTTGGGAGTCACCCCAATGTTATCTTTACTGCTTTCCGTATTTTATTTCATTAGCATAGATTGTTTTTAATTTTAATGATACTCAGGTGTTTTAATTTTTCTCTGTTTGGTTGCAGGGTTGTACTTTCTCTATTTTGTGATTCTAAGTGTTGAAGTGATAATAAGAAGGATTTAAAAAAATTCAGAAATTTTACGCCACTATGGGCGAGTCAGCAAAGAGATTTGGGCAAACCATTGGTTCGTTTGGGCAAATTGATGGAAAAGTTGGGGCGAGTCATCTATCCTTCTCCACCCTTCTCCACGTAGGTAAGAGAGGTAAGTGGGTTGTTTATTTTTGTTCATTATTTTCTCACACTATCCAACAAATCCCACTTTTTTCTATCACACACATTTATTTCTTTATACTCTCTCTCCACCTACACACACACATATTAACTGTACACTATTATACCCACATCACCATGTACTTTTTAAATGCAATTTCAAGGCCCCTCACTCTTTTTAAACTTATTTCGATATTCTATCCAAAATAAGTTTGGGGAGGGGGAGTGTGGTTCCTAGAAATTTATTTTTAATTTGGTGACCATGGAGCTACTCATGTGAGGTAAGTAAGTTAATTTTCATAAGTATATTTTAGCTTGGGTGATTATGAACCGTATTATCTTGTTTATTTCTCCATGAGCTTGAACACTTTTGATAGAAATTTTAGGCATAATGACGTGATTGGTTGGTTAATGATGAAAATTTTTAATTTTAAAATTTTATGATTCTTGTGAATTAAGTGGATTTAATTGTGTTGTCATGGGAATTATTAATTGCTAGATTGTCTAAGTCGTTGGAATTAAATTTACACCCTGTGAGTTTTTGAGCCTTAACAATTCAATTTTTGAGAGTCTGATTAATTGTAAGTGTTTCTAGAACTTGCCCTGAGTCTCCTTGAATATTCAAGATAATTTAGTGAGTCTTGGAAATGATTTTAGGCCATCTTTGATTTTTAACCCATCTCTATCCTATACAAGTATCCGATATTCATTTAATCCTTTGTCAACCTCTTTGAGCTTAAATACCAATTTTTCTAATAACCTATTTGAGCCTAATCAATATTTGATTTTTCTTTGTGTTACTTGGATTGGTTGAGTAAATTTGTTGAAGAGGGTTAGAAAAATAATTTAATTTGTTGGAGTTGAGAAGGAGAATGAAGTGGAGTAGAAAAAAATTAAAAATGGGGATAGTAGATAGTGAAAAGAAAAACTGTTGGATTTGAAAAAGAAAAGGAAAAGAGAAAAAATCAAAGTTGAATGTCAGGGTAAAAGCATTGAAAAATTTGTAGAAGAGTTATTGAAAAATATGAAACTCTTATACATTGAGTTGAAAACCCAATACTATTGTGGTTGATTGAGAAGAAAAATAATAAATTTGGAGTTAAGGTGGAGAATAGGAAAAACTCCAATTTTTGTGCTGAATGAAGTGGTGAAGATAAAAGATCAAAAGAGTTTACTTGATTGAATCAGTAAACTGCAAACATATGGTTAAACACTGCAGTTGAATCAGTTTGAGTGAAATAGAAGCCTATACACTAGAGGTTGAGTGATACACTATCCGGTGAGTTTCTGTGTACTAAGGCAGTAATCAAGTTAGTAGTAATTTTTCTATGATAAATCACATGTTTGTTCGCTTGGTTTACCTGAATTGAGTTTTGTAAAATATTTCTGAAACCATCAGAATCATTGTCACATCCTATTTTTCTTTTGTTTTTTGCGTTGCTCGGGATGAGCAACAGTTCAAGTTTGGGGAGTTGATAAACACGGATTTTACCTGTTTATTTAGGTCGTTCCAAAGTTGATTATTGCATGATTTTATTTATTTTGTGAAGTTATATGTTTAATTGTTGAATATTAGAACTTCAGAGTATTTTGGAGTTATTGCAGATTTCAGGCCTAATTGAAGAATAAAAGAAGGACTTTAATTGAAGAAGATAAGAGATTAAATAAAGTAGTAACGTGGTAGCTGATTAGCGGCCAACACATATTAGACCAACTTGAAGCCTCGTTTGGGCGAACGGAAGCCCAGTTTGGGCGAATCAGCATGTTGTTAGACTAAGTCAAAAAAGACCGCGAGCTCCAAGGAAATTGACGCCGATCGTTAGACCAAATCATCCATGGTTTGGCCGAACCATCCAGCCGAATTGGACCAAATCACCTTTGATTTGGGCGGATCATGGGTTATTTTCACACGGGAATTTCACCTTTCACCAAACTTGTTCTCCAAGGCCAGGCCCGTTAATCCACTATTTCACGGGATCTCTACTTCTATAAATACCCAATTAAATCAGAAAAGAGAGATCATCGATTAATTCATTAAGTCATTCACACATTCATCCACAGAGTCAGTCTGCATTCGAAGAACATCGTGGAGTCACGAAGACGAAAGTCTAGGGACGAGACGACGCTTATTTCTTCATCCGGATTTTATTAGATTATTTAATTTCATGTTGAATTTAATTTTAATTTTTTTTCTGTATTTTCTGTATGGAAGCCTAAACTTCCATATTCTAGTATTGCACGAGTAGTTTGGTTTGAGATTGTTTTGGTGTGTGAACCCTTTATTTAATTCAAGCATTTATTTCTTTTATATGTGTGATTTCTCTACATGATTAATTGATTCGCAACCAGTTATTCATATCTGTTTATTAAACCAAGAAACGAAAGTTGAGGGTTGATAATGATCACTTTACACATATAACACATCTAGTAGTCGTATCATTACTGTGAGACAAAAGGTGTGAGAGAATTCAATCTGGTAAATCTGTTGGGAGTTAATTGATGTGATATTTACTTTACTGTTATATTCATTGATTGATCTACTTGTGATTAGATTCGAAAGAATTAATTATATAAATTACAGATTGCTTTAGGAAATTATGCTTGAATTGAATTAAGAAGTTCCACCCACTGCAAGACAAACCAAGTGAAAGTGTAATACCTAGAATTATTATTATTATTATTATTATTATTATTATTATTATTATTATTTTCATCCAATTCATATTCTGCATTTGTTGAGTCCAGTCATTGCATATTTATTATTTTATTTTATTGTTTATTTAATTCTCAAACATCCTGATATTTTCCTTATTCTTGGACAAGTATTTAATTAATTAGATTTTAATTCATTCCTTGTGGATTCGATACCTTACCTATCTGCTTTGTTACATATGTCCCGTAATCTTGCAGAATATAGTGTTGTTTGCATATTAGTGAGTGTTTAAATTTGTGTTGCAAATATATGCTATCAAAGACTATGGAGTGGGTTTCAGTAGGAAGGTTGCCCAAACGAGCTGATCCTGTTATGGATGAGGTTTAACATTTAGAACATGTGGTGATCGGCTTGTTGCGATTGGAGAGCCTAGAAATACTGGTGAAGTATTCATCGAAGTCAATTCATGAGTTCTAAGTGATGGTCCAAAGCAGTGGATTTTGGTCGACATAAAAGTTCTGATAGTTTTGCATATAGTTGTGCATTGATGGGATGCCGAATATGAAATCATGATGTGGTGTCATATGCCTTATTTAGAAATGGCCTCCTGGATATGCTGCATCTTGGCTAATGGGTAATTTATCAAAAGTTTTTAATGTTCTGTTTTCTTTTTCTTTTAGATTGGAGTAGGATAGGAAGGATTATCAATCATCACTCAAGATTAAATTAATGTTGTTCTCTCATTTTTTTTAAAAAAAACAATACCGTAAATGGGGTAAGGTGAAACCCTAGAGAGATAAATGTCCCAAGCCATATAAAGGAAACATATAAAAATATTAATATGTTAATTATTGTAAATATGAAAGGAAGCAAATTAAAACAATATTAAATTAATTATTCTAAAATATCTCCATCAACTTTTAATTTCGAGTCGGTCATCTTCTAGTGCTTCCTAAAGTCTTCAATTAACATGCCTTTTAACAACTTAGGGGATGATTAGTATAATGGAATCAAATAGAAATGGAATTACCATTCCTTATTTAATTGACAATCTCATGATTTGTGTAATTAGTGGGGATGGAATTCATATTCCATTTGAAATCACCATTCCTAAAATTAAGGAATATTGTGTATTCACATGTCTATGTGAATCACGTTTTCTTTTTACTTTTATTTGTTTTTTTATTTATTGTGCAAATTAAGATTAATTAAAATTTGTTTATACATAAATAAATGTTTAATTTATGCCTCATATCTTTTTATATGATTATAAAAATTGAGTTATTCCCTTCTATATTGTTTTATTTTTATTCTTACAGGATTTAATTTGAGTCAATGGATTATCACTCTTAATCGCATTTTCGTCTACTACTATGATATTCTTGTGAGAATCAATATTTGAGTAGACATCTATCTTTTTTTATCGTCATTGTATTGAAGATCAGACAACAACAAATCATTTTGTTAGTAGATCTGCGTAACATCATCTTCATATGATGACTGATCATCATAATAAGTGTCAAAACCCACTTGGAATCTCTAATGCAACATCTAGAATTTGGCTCTTATTACCATTTGATGCATCAAGAGAGTATTAAAGATAAATATACATAAAAAACTCCATAATCTGTTGTTTACTGAAGAATAGGAAAAATTGACAACTCAAGTATGTTGATTCATAAGAGTACCATAAAAGAAGTTGCTTTCAGAAAGGCACCCAGAGTCAAGCTGTGGATAACTCCGATAGATGTTCGTTGATCAATGCCTTTGGTAGAGACAACTCTATTAGTTGTCTCCTCAAGTGCTTGAGAGTTGATTATGATAAGAAATCATTAGCTGTTGGAAGTGAACTTCTTATTTTTGGGAGGGATCTCATGTCTCATGTAATTTATTTTTATAGTTTGTTGACAAACACATGGTCTACAAGGATGACCATGAATTCATCTAGGTGTTTGTATGGCTCTGCAAGCTTAGGACAAATCACTATAGTGGCAGGTGGGGGCGACACATATGGTAACATCCTCAACTCAACCGAGCTATATAACTTTGAGTTCAAGATGTGGACCTCAATACCTAGCATGAATAAACAAAAAAAATGTGTTCTGGGGTCTTCATGGTTGGGAAATTTCATGTCGTTAGAGGGATCGGAGGAGCTAAGTCAAAGCTTCTCACATATGGATAGAAATTTTACTAGGAGACTCAAACTTGAATAGAAATACCGAACATGTCCCCGGTGCACCCCAGTGCACCAAGGGATATTGAACCACCTACTATATCTGAAGCTCCACCGCTAATTGTTATTTACGATCAAGTATATAGTGCAGATTGTATTGATTTGGAGATAAGGAAGTGTAATAAGGAGACAAAGGAGTGGGTTTCAGTAAGAAGGTTGCCCGATTGAGCTGATTCTATATGTGGATGGGGTTTAGCATTTAGAGCATGTGGTGATCGGCTTGTTGTGTTTTGAGGGCCTTGAAATGCTGGTAAAGGATATATCAAAGTAAATTTTCGGGTTCGAGTGATGGTCCACAGCAGTGGTGTCTGCTCAAAAGAAAGAGTTTCGATAGTTTTGTGTATAATTGCTCAGTAGTGGGATGCCGAATATAAAATCATGATGTGGTGTCTAATGCCGTAGTTAGAAATGACCTTCTGGATATGCTACATATTGACTAATGGGTAATTTATCAAAACTTTTTAATGTTCTATTTTCTTTTTCATTTGGATGGGAAGAGAATAGAAAGGATTATCATACATCACTCAAGATTTAATTTAATGCTTTTCTTTCCCTTAAAAAAAAAAGAATTCCGTAAAAGATGTCAAGAGAAAACTCTCTTTTTCATTAATCAATTCAACTCCCTTAATATAATAATAAGATAATCTATTTTTATAGGTAATAACAAAATCTATCACATTTAAAAATAAACTTAAATAAAGGAAACAAATCAAAACAATTAAAAATAAACATATATAAAGGGAACAACTCAAAACATTAATACGTTAATTGTTCTAAATATGAAAGGAAACAAATCAATACATTATTAAATTAATTATTCTAAATATATCTTTATCAGCTTTCAATTCCTCGTCGTTCATCTTCAGGTGCTATCTACAGTATTCAATTAACATGTCTTCTAACCACTTAAGGGATAATTAGTATAATGAAATGAAATCAAATAGGAGTGAAATTACTATTCCTTACTTAATTCAGAATCCCATGATTGGTATAGTTAGTGGTGATGGAATTCCGATTCCATTTGAAATCACCATTCATTAAAATAAGGAATAGTGAATCCCCCCAACCCTCCCCCCCATGGTATTGTGTATTCTGTGTCTATGAGAATCACATTTATTTTTATTTGTTATTTTTATTTAGCCAATTAAGATTAATTAAAATTTATTTATAAATAAATTAATTAATTTTTTATGCTACATCTCTATTTATCAAGTGTTTTATTTGAGTTCTAACAGTATTCAACTTGAATCAATAGATTATCACTCTTAATCGCGTCTTTGTTTACTCCTATGATATTCTTGTGAGAATCAACGTTTGAGTTGACATCTATCCTATTTTATCATCATTGTATAGAGGATTAGACACCAATAAATTATTTTGTTGGTAGATCTGCGTAACATCATCTTCATACAATGACTGATCATCATAATCAATATCAAAACCAACTTGGAATCTCGAATCCAACATCGAGAATTTGGCTTTGATTATTAACTGATGCAGTAAAAGCATATTAAAGATAAATATACGTAGAAAAAACTCTATAATTTGTTGATTCCTGAAGAATACTAAAAAATAGAAAATTTAAATACGTTGATTCATAAGAATACCGTAAAAGAAGTTGATGTCCGAAAGGCACCAGGAGTCGTGCTGGTGATAACTCCGACACAAGTTTGATGATCAATGTCATTGGTAGAGACAACTCTATTAGTTGTGTTCTTAACTGCTCGAGAGCTGATTATGATAAGGAATCTCTGGCTATAGGAAGTGAACTTCTTATTTTTGGAAGGGATCTCATGTTCAGTGTGATTTATTGTTACAGTTTGTTGACAAACATATGGACTACAGGGATGACCATGAATGGGTCTAGGTATTCGTTCTGCTCTACAAGCCTAGACAGATCGCTATAGTGGCCCGAGGGTGCGACACATATGCTAATTACATCCTCAGCTCAGCCGAGCTATATAACTCCGAGTTGAAGATGTGGACCACAATTCCTAGCATGAACAAACAAAGAAAAATGTGTTGTAGGTCTTCATGGACCAAAAATTTTATGTCGTTGGAGGGATCGGAGGGGTTGAGTCAAAACTTCTCACATTTAGTAAGATTATGTTTTCATATGTAATAAAAAAATCTATTACATTAAAAATAAACCTATGTAAAGAAAACAAATCAAAACAATCAAAAATAAACCTATGGAAAGGAAAAAAATAAAAAGATTAATACGTTAATTATTCTACAAATGAAAGGTAGCAAATCAGAACATTATTACATTAATTATTCTAATTATATCTCCATCAGCTTTCAATTCTTTTCCGGTCATCTTCGGGTGATTTGTAAATTCCTCAAATAACATGTCTCCTAACCACTTAGGGGTGGTTTGTTATAATGGAATCAAATAGGAATGAAATTACCATTCCTTCTTTAATTGACAATCCCATGATTGGTTAGTTAGTGGGGATGGATTTCCTATTCTATTTGAAATCACTATTCCTTAAAATAAGGAACAGTGATTTCCCCCACCCCCACGGTATTGTGTATTCCAATGTCTATGGGAATCACATTTTATTTTTATTTTTGTTATTATTTTTTTTTTGCAAATTAAGATTGATTGAAATTTATTTATAAATAAATAAATAATTTTTTTAATTTATCCCGCATATCTATTTATATGATTATAAAAATTGGGTTATTCCCTTTTATCATGTTTTATTTGTGTTCTTAAGATATTTAATTTGAATCAATGGATTATTACTCTTAATCGTGTTTGCATATACTCCTACGATATTCTTGTAAGAATCAATGTTTGAGTAGACATGTATCTTATTATATCGTCATTGTATAGAAGATCAGATACTAACAAATCATTTTGTTGGTAGATCTGTGTAACAGAATCTTCATATGATTTCTTATCATCATTATCAGTATTAAAACCCACTAGGAATCTTGAATCCAACATCGAGAATTTGGCACGGATTACCAAATGATGCAGCAAGAGCGTATTAAAGATAAAT
This sequence comes from Pogostemon cablin, assembly GCA_023678885.1. Classification (NCBI taxonomy): domain Eukaryota; kingdom Viridiplantae; phylum Streptophyta; class Magnoliopsida; order Lamiales; family Lamiaceae; genus Pogostemon; species Pogostemon cablin. Next base: position 20,111,481 of record CM042964.1, on the reverse strand, counting down.
ATACGTTGAACAAACTCATAATCCGATGAAACTTGAAAAATACCTGAAAATAAACAACTCAAATATGTTAATTCTTAAGAATACCGTAAAAGTTGTGTCGGAAAGGCACCCGGAGTCTTGCTGGTGATAACTCCCACAAAAGTTCGTTGATCGTTGTCATTGGTCGAGACAACTCTATTAGATGTCCCCTCAAGTGCTCGAGAGCTGTTTATGATAAGGAATCTTTGGCTATTGGAAATGAACTTCTTGTTTTCGAGAGGGATCTCGTATCCCGTATGATTTATTATTACAGTTTGTTAACAAATACGTGAACTATGGGGATGGCCATGAATGCGCCCAGGTGTTTGTTAAGCTATGAAAGCCTAGGGCAGATTGCTACAGTGGTCGGTGGGTGCGATACATACAGTAACATCCTCAACTCAGCCGAGCTATATAACTCCGAATTGAAGATGTGGATCACAATACCTTGTTTGAAAAAACCAAGAAAAATGTGTTATGGGGTCTTATTGGATGGGAAATTTTATGTCATTGGAGGGATCGAAGGAGCTGAGTCAAAGCTTCTCACATGTGGTGAGGAATTTAACTTGGAGACTCATGATGAGAGTCAAAATTAGCGTGTTTTAGTTTCCAATTTAACACCTTCTTGATTGGAATTATTGTCATATATTAGCACAAGTGTCTTATATTCAATATATATGAGAAAAAGGTGCACTTGAGGTGTTTTATTGTGTTTTAGGTGGAAAAAGGATCAAAAGTGCAAAGTTGGAGAAAATGTGCAATTTGTGCAATGAATGCTGAAAAACGCACATCCAACTTGTGCATTTTTTTGTGTTTGTATGGAGATCAAAACTGAAAGCTACTGAAGAGAGGGTCGTTTTGGCGTAAAGAACACCTCAATCGGATTCCAAACGAGAAAGTTATGATCAAAGTGGTGACGTTGCGCAAGCTGTTCCTGCTTAGAACGACTGTCCATTTTGCATGACTTGTTACATATACAAATGTTTGAGTTTTTATAAGTTCCTTATACGGATAGAAAGCCAAGGAAGAGAGGACCGTGTGAGCACAAGAATTACTCAAATTGGAGGTCGTATGTGGAAGTTATGGGCGAAATGGTGAGACTGCACACTGCAGTTCGACCAGAGTTCGACCTCCTCTATTCGGTTCGACCACTGGTCCATAAGGAGAGCTTACAAGTATAAAAAGGGATGTAGATCACACCAAGAACACACAATACAATATCATACGGATTGGATACTACACAACACCACCATCCTACACACCACAAGGGGGTTCACCCCCCAACCATCATCTACATCCTTTCCTCCAACCATCCATCACTTTGAAGATTCGTCTGTGGAATCAAGAGGAGAATTCAAGATGGAGAAGGACGCGACGACGCCCATATCTAGGGTTTTATTCGTTTTCTAATTTATCTTGTATTTTTCGGGCATCCGAGTAAGATCTATCAAACACCCATGATTGTTCTTCGTAACATCATGGGCTAGAGCCTTTTTGGTAGAACTAGGGTTGTGAAGGTTTTATGAATTAATTGAACTATCGTGTGTAAACTCCGTACAACACTACTTGTGGTTTATTTTATATAAGACTATGCTTTTTAAATTCATACTCAAAGTCGTTTTGTGTATCATTAGCTGTTATCTAGAGTCTGAATACATATCTTGGTTATTGATTGAGTGCGTTCACTGCTGAGCAGGATTTCATGTTATGATTCTAAGTGAGGGGACTCCGAAGCTTCATTAGAACTATCTTATATGAATACTTATTAATTGAATTGAATTCGAGTTAGTAAGCAGGATAAAGAGGGTAATTTTATAGTACCTATAAAGGGAGATCATATTGGGTTATGTTACGTGGGAAATAATTGATACTGATAGTACCTAGAAAGGGGGGTGAAATTATGTCTCTTGCTCCGAGGTTATTCACACATTTTACACGCATGTTTACTTGTGTCTGTAGAGTATATATGCATGGTTTAGTGATGTGTCCATATTCCACAAGGTAGAGTCGGACATCAACACACGGAAGGAAAATTAATGAGTGAAACTGGATTATCCTAGAGCTACCTATTCTCCATACTTGATCCACTTTCGTATTCTTCTAGTGTTATTTATTTATTTATTTATTTTAATTTAATTGTTTAGTAGTTGTTAATTAAATCCATTAACTTTATTTCCATCTTGTCTTAATTAATTTCGTAAATAATTAAATTGATAATACGCCGTCCTTTGGGTTCGATATTCACTTGGTCGCTTGCTTAGCTGCAACTGATATCCTTAATACTTGGGGATTAATTTTGCATGCAAATAAAATGTGCATCAAGTTCGTGACACCGTTGCTGGGGATGACTGTTATTATTAGTTTATTATTTCTAATTTGATTAATATTTTTATTTGTGATTATTTATTTCTATCTAACCTTAAAATTTTCTGAGGTACTTGTGCACTAGGAAAAGGAAAGGAAGGAATGAATAACACACAGTGCTAAACATGGCCGGAACAAGGCAGAATCTGGATAATGTTGCCATACGTAAAATTTTCACGAACTATGGGATTGGCCACATGGGGTTTGATAGGTGGAAGGGGGGAAGATGATGATTTTGAGATACATTCTGCTCTTATTAACATGGTAGAGAAGAATCCCTTTTCTGGAGGTTGCTTTGAAGATGCATATCAGCATCTCCGAAGATTTCTTGGTTATGCAAACACTCAAAAGAGAGGTGGAGCTAATGATAAAGCTAGGTTGATTGCCCTATTCAAGTTTTCATTAATTGATAAGGCGGAATCTTGGTATGAGACTTTTGACGCCACAGATTGCACTACATGGGACCAACTGCAGCAAAAGTTCTTGGAGAGATACATGCCACCCTCAAGGATCTTAAAAATGAGGAAAGAGATCACCCAATTTGTTATGAATCAGGGTGAGAAATTCCGTGAGGCGAAGGACAGATTTAAAGACATGCTCAGGAGGTACCCACAACATGGATATCTAAGGCTCAATACATAAGTATTTTTTACTATGGATTGGATTGTGAGTCACGTGTTTTTATTGATGCATCATTAGGAGGAGCGTTGTTATCTAAGACAGCACTTGAAGTAGAGAAGTTATTCAAAGAGATCTTTATGAATTCACGTGACTGGCCTATGGAGAGAGATAGAGGATCATATGTATTTGGCAAGGTAGCGCATGTTGAACATCAAGGGATAAAGTTGAATAGGGATGATGAGATCGTCTCTAGTTTAGCTAACAACAACAAGCCACTAGAGTCCCAGCAGAAGTAGATTACAGAGTTGACACTAAGGGGGCCTAGTCTGAAGCAGCAAGAAGTGAATAATATTGAAGATACCTTCAATCAATACATGGCTGAGAATGACGCAAGGATTGATCGTCTTGAGGATACCATGAATGTTAATCATTCAGATTTATCTAAGCAGTTGAAGGACCTTACTTTGATTATAGGGCAGATGACCGCGAACGTGAATCAATTGACACAAAATTAAAGAATAAAGCCATCACATTGAGGTCTGGAACGCAATATGAGGGACCGATGAAGCCGGAATTGAATTCCAAAGTGGCAGCAGCCCGATTCGACCCCGATTCGACTAGCTACCCAGGTCAAAATGTACAGGGGAGGTCGAACAGGGCACCTGGGCGATGTCTGGAGGAGTCAGAAGATCAGTTTGACCAAAAATAGGTCAGTTCGACTAAGAGCAGTGGTCGAACTCAGGTCGAACACCACTGTCCAGAGCACTCTATTTTTTCTGAAGCCCAATTCGACCACGATCACTTGGATTCGACTAACCCTGTTGGTCGAACCATGGTCGAACCGGCCTGTAAGGGGGAGAACGAACTTTCAGGTATTTAGTTCGACCATTATTCACCGAGTTCGACCACCTACCCAGGTCGAACTCAGGTCGAACCTTCCCGTTCTGCACCATTTTCCATGTTGAATGCTCCACGTGATGTTGATGCTACTTCAGTGCCATCCCAAGAGCAAAATAGTGAGCTTATAGTGGAAAAAAGTTGGAAAGAACAAAGAAATTGAGAGACGAGTAGCTTAGACTGCAGATGGATAATGAAGATGTGGTTTTCTCTCTTGATCAAGCAATGAAGATGCCCATGGAGAATCAATCATGCAAGAGCATAGATGTGATTTCGAACTTGTTTAATCTTGATTTTAATAGGACATATGATTCTGAATTTAAATGGAAGATTGACAAGGAAGAGTCTTGACAGCCATGGGAGGAAGGTAATTCTGAGGATCATATACTTGTTACCAAGAAAGGTGAGGTGCTGAGTGTAGATAAGAAGAGGGAAAGAAAGTACTTGAAGGCGAGGATGAGAGAAGATTGTCCTCTGATCCAGTAGTTTAAAAGGTTACATCTGTCGTGACTCTCCGACGTTAAACATGAGCGCCTGTTGGGGGCTTGCCCTTCCGTTTTATTGCTTTATTTATTGCGTGTGTGTAAGAAATTTTTATATTTAAGGTGCTTACTAATTGGCAATTACATCTCTTTTCAAACTTAGTTTCGACTTACGTTTCTACTAAGTTTGGGGGGTTGTGATGTACTTACCTCATGGAAGCACAAATAATATAATCTTTTCTTTGTAATGTTTGCTAGGGGAGTTGATTTTTTGCGGTATGTTGAAACTTTAATCGGTTTTGATGTGTCGATTTTTTGCAATTTGCCTAGTGTTCAGTGTTGGTGTTTCTAGTATGTGGAATCGATTAGATAGTCAATTGAGTATTTTCTTACAGTTCTCCTATTTTATTATTGATGAATTTGTGATGATGAGATATGTTGAGTTTTGATGACAGAAACAGGTAAACTGAGGTTTTGATCTGATCGAGTTAAAAAACTCGAGGAACTCGTGCATACGTTGAAGAAAAATCAGGTGCCATCATTTTCTTATTCTAATTTTTATGTGTACATTTAATTCATGGAGTGGAAGGATTGAGTTTATATTCTTGGTGATTCATGTGAGCTTATATGTTTAAATTGTGCCTGAAATTCATATGCTCTTGAAATTGATGAAGGAAGTGTACTTGAGTTATATTGTGGTATGAAGTTCTATATGTACTTGTGGGATATTGCTGACCATGAAAAGTGCTCTATTATTTGTTAAAACCCATGTGAGATTTTGAGCCTTGTTGATCATGTACATAATCACACGATATTTCTTTTCTGGTGAGTATCGTTCTTGTGTGTGTATCCTAGAACTTGCCTCTTGTCTTACTTGAGACTATATGTGTGTTAGATGACGGGAGATGATTTAAGGTCATCCTTGAATTTATGAGTCACTTAGCCAAATAATTCCTTACCTAATGATGTTTATCCGTAGTTAGCCCCCTTTGAGCCTAAAAACCTCATTCTTTGGCAGCCTACGAGAAATGGAGTTTTGTAACAGTTTGGGAAGGAATGAAATTGGTGTTGAAAAAGTGATTGATGCTTGAAAATGCATCTAAAGAAAATCATGGAGTAGTATTTAAATCTAGTACTTCATTGAATCAAATACCATTGGGTAGTGCTTAAATCTAGTATCCTATAGAGGATGCGCGAGGTAGTGCCCGAAACTGGTACCTCGAAAGGAAAAAAAAGAGGAGGAAAAAAATGTTGAGCTTGTGAAAAGAAAAAGTGAAAGAGTTGAGGAGGATTTGTGCTTAATTGAAGTGAAGAGGAAGAATGAAAGATCATGATAGGCTCGCTTGGTTGATCTGAGTTTTGAGCCACTTATCCATATATTTCTTACCTTAACCAAAGAGCCAACATTATATCCAAAAGAAAAGTCCTTTTTGATCCCATTATCGAGTCATACCTTTTAGTGGTGAAGAGTTTGAGACTTTTGGTAAGCTTATGGTTATGCATTCACTTGAATTGAATTTGAGCGTAAACACCTTAATCCATAAAGGTACATCTTTTACACTTGAGTGCGAGTGATATATACTTCCCGTGAGAACATGTGAATGGAGCATTTGAATTGGTGGTGATTGTCTTATCTTATATGCTATGAATTGATTATTATATATAATGAAAGTTGCATGATCTAAGTTGAGGACAATTGTATTTTGAATGTGGTATTAGTCATAGTCCTTGTACCCCGCTAATTTTCTTACTATCTTTCTCTTTATTTTTTATTTTGTTGACTCGGGATGAGCAACGGGTAAGTTTGGGGGATTGATGAGAGTGGAAATTAGCGTGTTTTAGTGTCCAATTTAATACCTTCTTGATTGGAATTATTGTTATATATTAGCACAAGTGTCTTATATTCAATATATGCGAGAAAAAGGTGCACTTGAGGTATTTTATTATGTTTTAGGTGGAAAAAGGATCAAAATTGCAAAGTTGGAGAAAAGGTGCAATTTGTGCAATGAATGCTGAAAAACGCACGTCCAAATTCTGAAATTTTTCTGTATTTGTATGGAGATCAAAACTGGTATTGAGATACACGGTTGGAAAGCCACTGAAGAGAGGGTCATTTTGGCTTAAAGAACACCTCAATAAGATTCCAAACGAGAAAGTTATGATCAAAGTGGTGACGTTGCGCAAGATGTTCCTACTCAGAACGACTGTCAACATTGCATGACTTGTTACATATTCAAATGTTTTAGTTTCTATAAGTTCCTTATATGAATAGAAAGCCAAGGAAGAGAGGATTGCTTGAGCTTAAGAATTACTCAAATTAGAGGTCGTATGTGGAAGTTATCCGTGAAATGGTGAGACTGCGCACTGCAGTTCGACCTCCTCTGTTCGGTTAGACTACTGGTCGTGGTCGAACCAGAAGCCAGAACAAGCGCAAAATTGGGATTTTTACCCCCTGTTCATGAATTTTCGTGCTTTCCAAGAAAAAGCTCATCCTAGGTCTATAAGGAGAGCTTACAAGTATAAAAGGACATGTAGATCACACCAAGAACACACAATACAATAGCATACGGATTGGATACAACACAACACCACCATCCTACAACCCACAAGGGGGGTTCACCCCCAACCATCATCCACATCCTTTCCTTTATCCATCCATCACTTTGAAGATTCGTCTGTGGAATCAAGAGGAGAACCAAGAGGAGAATTCAAGACGGAGAAGGACACGACAACGCCCATGTCTATGGTTTTATTCGTTTCCTAATTTATCTTGTATTTTTCGGACATCCGGTAAGATCTATCCAACCCATGATTATTCTTCGTAACATCATGGGCTAGAGCCTTTTTGGTAGAACTAGGGTTGTAAAGGTTTTACGAATTAATTGAACTATCATGTGTAAACTCCGTACAATACTACTTGTGGATTATTTTATATAAGACTATGTTTTTTAAATTCATACTCACAGTCGTTTTGTGCATCATTAGTTGTTATGTAGAGTCTAAATACATATCTTGGTTATTAATTGAGTGTGTTCAGTGTTGAGCAGGATTCCATGTTATGATTCTAAGTAAGGGGACTCCAAAGCTTCATTAGAACTATCTTATATGAATACTTATTAATTGAATTGAATTCGGGTTAGTAAGCAGGATAAAGAGGGTAATTTTATAGTACATATAAAGGGAGATCTATCGGGTTAGGTTTCAGACGTGGGAAATAATTGATACTGATAGTACCTAGAAAGGGGGTGAAATTATATCTTTTGCTCCGAGGTTATTCACACGTTTTACACGCATGTTTACTTGTGTCTATAGAGTAGATATGCATGGTTTAGTGATGCGTCCATATTCCATAAGGCAGAGTCGGACATCAACACACGGAAGGAAAATTAATGAGTGAAAATGGATTATCCTAGAGCTACCTATTCTACATACTTGATCCACTTTCGTATTCTTCTAGTGTTATTTATTTATTTATTATTTTAATTTAATTGTTTAGTAGTTGTTAATTAAATCCATCAACTTTTTTTCCATCTTGTCTTAATTAATTTAGTAAATAATTAATTAATAATACGCCGTCCTTTGGGTTCGATATTCACTTGGTCGATTGCTTAGCTACAACTGATATCCTTCATACTTGGGGATTAATTTTGCGTGCAAAGAAATGCGCATCAACTCAAACTTGAACATAAATACCGAACATGTCCCCGGTGTGTGCTAGTGCACCAAGGGATAATAAACTACCTGCTACATCTAAAGCTCCACCACTAATTGCTGTTGTAAGTAATCAATTATATGCTGCAGATTGTACTGATTTGGAGATCAGGAAGTATACAAAGGAGACTGAGGAGAGGATTTTAGTAGGAAGGTTTCTTGAACAAGCTATTCTATGTGTATATGGGGTTTAGCATTTAGAACATGTCGTGATTGTTGGATTGTATACTAAAAGTCTAGCTTTTTGTATGAACAATGTTATAACAATTTATTTGAAATGAGAATCATATGATCAAATGATTGCGTCTTATAATTTATTTATATGTCTGATGCAATAGTTCACTTACTTTATACTGTAGATAATATGTTGTGCGACAACACGCGGAATATCATATTATCGATTTCCTTATAAAGTATAAACAGATGCTCACAACCGAGATAGACGGGGACTCTCTATCGGGATGGTTGTAGTGTGATTTGGTATTAGTTTGTCTTGACTATAGAATCACATTAGTGCTCTTGTGTGTATTGAGCAGGACCGCTTGAGATCGTTCGACTTATACTGACTTATAGAAGAACTTGATCTCAATTATTATGGATGTTCGTGCTCTTAATCCCTATGCATTAACCTCGACACGTAGGGCAGTATGTATATCTTTGATTCATCAATGGGTGAGATTTACATGTAATTAAATCAACAAACTCGGTGAGTTGGAAAATAGTGATGTCTCTATGGTGTGCTGTTGATTGTAGAAGGAATCCGTGTCCGTTATAGGTTGATGATGTCCCCTTAAGGAGCTCATAAGGATTATCATGTAAACCCTGTAAGTGGATTTATTCCAGCATGATAATGAGGTTGAGTGATACTACTCTCGGATGAGATATTAATTAATGGAGTTGTCAATAACTTAATTAATTAATGGGCATTGTGTATCTTAAACATAGGGATAATAACGGGCTCATAATAAGAAGATGCCCATAATGTAATTATGAGATTAGAACAATAGTGCAGTAATAATATTTTAGTGGTATATATTATTATTGGACTTAAGTATAAGCTTTGGGCTAAGTTTGGATATTTAAGCCCAATGGAGGACCAACTCTGATTTCTCCTCCTGGTCCCTGCTGTAGCCCATATATAAGTCATCTCAGCTGTCCGGAAACCCTAATCAATTGATTAATCACGCCTAATACTGTGAGGAGGGTGAGACAACAGCAAATTGAGAAGATCTCGAGGATCGTCGCCCACACGACGTCGAGATTGGACTTGGGAATACAGCAGAAGACCGGAAGGTTGTTTGCTGCTGCTGTCCGGCAAATTGCACAATTTATATAAAATTTTACAGAAGTCAGAATTCGACGTGTGATATACTGACGGGAATCCACTGAAGAGAGAATTGTTTTGACATGTAGATCACTCAAATCAAAGATTAGACGAGAGAGTTATGCCCAAAATGGTGAGGTTGCGCAGGCTGCCGGCGAGAATCCATCTTCTCCAATACACCCTGGTGAAAGGTAATACGTTTCTTGTTTTCATGCTTTCGCTGACTGTTAGAAACGTATGGAACCCTAACGATTCACGTTAATCAAATGATCGAAAGCCAACAGTGATCGGCTTGTTGTGGGTTCCGAGTGATGGTCCACAGCAGTGGGATATGCTCAATAGAAAGAGTAACAATATTTTTTTGTATAATTGTGCGGTGATGGGATGCTGAATATGAAATCAAGTTGTGATGTCGTATGTCGTATTCAGAAATGCCATCCTGGATATGCTACATCTTGGCTAATGGGTAATATATCAAAACTTTTTACTGTTCTGTTTTCTTTTTCTTTTGGATGAGAGGAGATAGGAAGGATAATCAGACATCACTCAAGATTCAATTTAATGCTTTTTTTCTCTTTAAAATAAGAATATTTTTAAAAACTTCAAGAGAAAACTCTCTTTTACATTAATCAATTCAGCTCCCTTAATACAATAATAAGATCATCTATTTATAGGTAATAAGAATACCTATTACATTAAAAATAAACCTCTATATAAGAAAAAATCAAAACAATTAAAAATAAACCAATATAAAGGAAACAAATCAAAACATTAATTATTCTAAATATGATAGGAAGCAAATCAAAACATTATTAAATTAATTATTCTAAATATATCTCCATCGGATTTTAATTTCGTGCTGGTCATCTTCGGGTGCTTTCTAAAGACCTCTATTAACATGTCTCCTTACAACTTAAGGGATGATTGGTATAATAGAAGGAATAGTGATTCCCCCCACCCCCCATGGTATTGTGTATTCCCATGTCTATGGGAATCACATTTTATTTTTTTTATTTTTTTATTTAGTTAATTAATATTACATCAAATTTATTTATAAATAAATAAATAAAATTTTAAATTTATGTTGCATCTTTATTTATATGATTATAAAAATTAGGTTATTCCCTTCTACCATATTTTATTTGTGTTCTTACAATATTCATTTTGAATCAATGGATTATCATACTTAATCATGTTTCCGTCTATTCCTACGGTATTCATGTGATAATCAATGTTTAAGTAGACATCTATCTTATTTTATCGTCATTGTATAGAGGATAAGATACCAACAAATGTATTGTTGGTATATCTACTTAACATCATCTTCATACAATGACTGATCATCATAATCAATATCAAAACCCACTTGGAATCTCGGATCCAATATCGAGAATTTGGCTATGATTATAAACTGATGTAGCTAGAGCATATTAAAAATAAATATACATAGAACAAACTCTATAATTTGTTGATTCCTGAATAATATAAAAAAATAGACAATTCAAATACGTTGATTCATAAGAATATCGTAAAAGAAGTTGCTGTCAGAAAGGCACCCGGAGTCACACTGGTGATAACTCCAATATAAGTTCGTTGATCAATCCCATTGGTAGAGACAACTCTATTAGTTGTCTCCTCAGGTGCTCGAGAGCTGATTATGAAGGAATTTTTTGTTGTTGGAAGTGAACTTCTTGTTTTTGGGAGGGATCGCATGTCCCATATGATTTATTGTTACAGTTTATTGACAAACAAATGGACTACAGGGTCGACCATGAATGCATCTAGGTGTTTGTTCGGCTATGCAAGCATAGGGTAGATCTCTATAGTGGCCGGTGGGTGCGACACATACGCTAACATCCTCAGCTCTTCCGAGCTATATAACTTCGAGTTGAAATTATGGACCACAATACCTAGCATGAACAAACCAAGAAAAATGGGGTTTTCATGGATGGAAAATTTTATGTCGTTGGAGGGATCGGAGGAGCTGAGTCAAAACTTCTCACATGTGGTGAGGAATTAAACTTGGAGACTCAAACTTGAACGGAAATACCGAACATGTTACCGGTGCGTGCTAGTGCACCAAAGGATAATGAACCACTTGCTACATCTGAAGCTCCACCACAAATTGATATTGTAAATAATCAATTATATGCTATAAATTGTATTGATTTGGAGATCAGGAAGTATAAGAAGACTGAGTGTATTTTAGTATGAAGGTTTCCCGAACAAGTTGATTCTTTGTGTAGATGGGGTTTAGCATTTAGAGCATGTGGTGATCGGCTTGTTGTTATTGGAGGGCCTCAAAATGCTGGTGAATGATTCTTCAAAGTCAATTCAAGGATTCTGAGAGATGGTCCACAACGATGGGGTCTGCTCGACAGAAAGAGTTTTGGTAGTTTTGTGTATAATTGTGCGGTGATGGGATGCTGTATACGACACCAAGATGTGGTGCGTATGCCATATTTAGAACGACCTCATAGATATGCTGCATGTTGGCTTATGGTAATATTTAAAAAAATTTTAACATTCTATTTTTTTTTTTTGGATTGGAGGAGGACAGAAAGGATTATCAGACATCACTCAAGATTCAATTTAGTGCTTTTCTTTCTCTTTAAAAAATAAAAAAAATAATAACACCGTAAAAAAGGTAAAGAGAAAACTCCCTTTTTCATTAATCAATTCAACACCTTTAAAATAATAATAAGATCATCTATTTATGTTAATAACAAAATCTATTATATTAAAAATAAACCTATATAAAGGAAACAAATCAAAATAATTAAAAATAAACCTATATAAAGGAAACAAATCAAAACATTAATGCGTTAATTATTCTAAATATGAAAGGAAGCAAATCAAAATATTATTAAATTAATTATTATAAATATATCTCCATCAGCTTTCAATTCATCGCCGGTCATCTTCGTGCTTTCTAAAGTCCTTAATTAACATGTATCCTAACCACTTATGGGATAATTTGATATAATTGAATCAAATAGAAATGAATTAACATTCCTTATTGGAAAAATTAACATACTTTGTACCCATAATTACTGTGAGATACATTGATTTAAAAAAATTACTCTCAAATACAAAATATTAAAGTAAAATACCAAATATAACCTTAATTCAATATAATCTTATACACTTTTAAACCACAAACCCTAAACTCCTCACCCACCCACTGCCACCGCCGGCCGCCGGACCACCGCCGGACCGCTGTCGCAGAGTAATTTTTTTGCTGCACATGACACTTACGATTAACACTTTTTTTGTTGCACACACTTTTTTTATTGCACATAACTTTTGCTGCACACGCTTTTTTTACTGCACATAATTTTTGCTGCACACGAACTTTTATGCTGCACACAAATATTTATGTGTAGCACATTGTAAGGGTAATATTGAAATATTACTATATATTTATGTAGTTAGTAATAATTTTTTGTATGTTTGTATCTCATAGTAATAAAGGAGTTTTTAATGTACCTAGTAGTAACTATCCCTTCCTTATTTAATTGACATTCTCATGATTGGTATAGTTAGTAGGGATGGAATTCTGATTCCATTAGAAATCGTCATCATCATTCCTGAAAATAAGGAATAATGATTCTCCTCACCCCCTAATGCTATTGTGTATTCCCATGAATATGGGAATCACATTTTATTTTTATTTTTTTATTTAGCTAATTAAGTTTAATCAAAATTTATTTATAAATATATTTTTTTTTTAATTTATGCCGCATCTCTATTTATATAATTATAAAAATTACAAATAAAGTAATATTTTTCTGATTTAATATGTAAATTTAAGGACTTTGGTTATAAATTATCATAAAATTAAAGTATTAAATCATTAAAATTTAAATAAAAAATATCATATACTGTATTTTAATATTCATTTCAATAAAAATATTAATTTAAATTTAAATTTAAATTCTTCAAATTTGAACAATAATTTTAGGGTGATCTGGGGTGCACTCCCATATTTATAGTGTAAAATGTGTTAGTGGGTAATTTTTTTTAATAATTATATTATTATGTTTAACGGTGTAGATTATATTAAAAGTTAATCTAACGGTTAAGATCGTCCAAGTGCATCACAGTCGGACTCATAATTTTAATAATTACTCTAAATAAAAATTAATAAATTATGTATATATATATACTCCCTCCGTCTCACAAATGTTTGCCCACTACTTTATGCACGCATATTAAGAAAAATAACTTTTAGGGTTATTATGGTATTTTTGATAATAAATAAATAATAAAATATGTTAGGTGTGTTAGATAAATGTGGTTTTTTTGTAAATAAAGTGTATGGGAAATGGTGATTGTGTTTGACTTTTTGCTTTTTTAGGAAGGTGCAAACTTTTGTGGGACAACCCAAAATGAAAAATGTGACATCTGAAATGGGACAAAGGGAGTACTCCCTCCGTCCCAACAAGTATTTCACGTATTGTGGTGCGCGGAGTTTAAGAAAAAATTATTTTTTTATGTATAAATTAAGAAAGAGAATGAATATTTGGATTAATTTAATGAAAAAGTTGTTTAAAGTTATTGGGATATGTGAAAAAGTGAATATTATATTGGAATGTGTGTAAAAAAGTGGGTATTATTATAGTGTATTTTTTTTTACCAATTTTAGTAAAAGTTAAGTATGAAATACTTTGAGGGACGGATAAAAAAGAAAAGTGTGAAATACTTTCAGGGACAGAAGGAATATATATTAATAATATGGGAGACTTACTACCAAGTACAATAAATATCCATTTATTATTATTAGATATACATGGACTTTAAATTAATGCAAATAGATACAAAATTATATTGCACAATACCAAATATACCCTTTCATTGTATTCTCCATGCCACGAAAAGCGCACAGAATCCCGTATCTTCAGCGTAATATACCAAATTATGTTGTACTATACGTACTAATTCTTTTATATTAATTAATTAATTAACGTGAACAATTTCAATTTTCTGCATGCAATTCAATTGTCATATTTCTTGATTCCAAACGGCACCTCTGATCAATCCAATCCACATATTTATTTGTCGAAATCTCTACTTTGATTTCACTTAGAAGGACAATATTCCAAATGACACGCCGGAGACAGCCTATTTTCCCGAGCTACTTTTCGTGGGTGTAGCTGCAACGTTGTCATTGGCATCAACCTTCGATGCGTTGGCCGCCGGGCCATATGCAGGGGGCTGAGATTGAAACTGGGGCTGAGACTTCTGGAACAATGGTATTTTCCACTGGTTCTTCTACCATCAGACTTGCAGCCAACAGTGGAGACGGGCCCTTCTTGGCCGATAATTAGAGGACTTCGCCGACAGAAGTCCTGGTGTTGGCAACCATTCTTCATAAATTCTGGGACCACAATCTGCTGAAAAAGGCTGAGAATGGATATATTTTACGGCTGTGAAGCAACAATATATTAAATTCTAAAATCAAGTGGTGCACCTCGAAAGGCAAAGGCGAAGATGATGCTATCATCTTTTCTGTGGGAGACGAAGAAAAATCTTTTACTTTATTTTTTTCTGTTTTGTTTGGAGTGGATAATGCTATAATATTTAAATGTGCATATTCATCGCTGGAACTAACCGTAAATAGGGTAGTGAGGGGGCTTATTGATTAAATATTAATTAGGGTTACATTAGGTATATTACTTCAAATATATGTATAGAATAGTAGTATATTTAAATGTACATATATCATAGTAATAATACTTAGTACGGTGTATTAGAGTTTGTTAATTTAAATATAAATTTATACTCCCTCAATCCCCTTGAAACGTAACTGTTTGTTTTTTGTACGTGGATTAATGAGTATAATAATTAAATCTATAGTGCGGTGAGAGAAATAATATTTTAATATGTAGTAGGTAGTTGTATTAGTGTTGAGTGTGGGGTCTTTTGAGTCACATCAATCTAAAAAGGAAATTGATACTTTGTAATGAGACGGATCAAAATGACAAAATGAATACGTATCAAGGGGATGAAGGGAATATAATATTAAATATTATTTTTATTTTTATATATAATTTAATAACTTTTTAATTATTAGATTTTAAATAATATTAATTTTGGGAGGATTACTAGTAGGTACACTAAAAAATCCTTTATTACTATGAGATACAAACATACAAAAATATTACTACTAACTACATAAATATATAGTGATATTTCAATATTACCCTTATAATGTGCTGCACTAAATGTTTGTGTGCAGCATAAAAGTTCGTGTACAGCAAAAGTGTGCAGTAAAAAAAGTGTGCAGCAAAAAAAGTATATATTCGACGAAGGTCCGCCGGCCGACCGGCAGTTCGGCGGAGGTCTGGCGACCGACCGCGCGGTAGGTGAGGGTTTAGGGTTTGTTGTTTAAAAGTATATGAGTTTAGGGTTATATTTGATATTTTACTTTAATATTTGTATGTAAGAGTAATTTATTTAAATTAATGTATCTCACAGTAATTATGGGTACAAAGTAATTTTTCCTATTAATTTTAGTTTAATAATTTTTTTTATCTATATAGTTATGAAAATATATAAAATCTCCAATAAATTTTAATTAATTTAATTTTTTATATAATTTATAATTTTAATTTAATATTATAAAAATAAATGAAATTCTAAATCAATTAAAGAATATATTCTACACCCTCCATCTATTGTCAATCTATTCATTTACTTTTTATGCGTAGATTAAGGAATATTAATATTTTATGTGTAGTGGGTAGTGTGAGTCCTATATGTCTTAAAGGGGAAATTTATAGATTAATAGTAGACGGTCCAAATTAGTAAAATGGATAGATTAAAGATGGATGGAGGGAGTATTACTTGAGTTAAACCTAAACCATATCAATCATGATAATTATTATTTTTAATTATTCATTTTCTATCTCTATTTTATTCATGTGTTCATTCAATTCCAGTGTAATTTCATTCCATCATATCAATCTAGCCGTTAGTATTAGCAAACTTTGCAAAGTTTTCACCTTTTATATTTCCGAATTTCCAACTTTTGAACCATATATAAGCCATGGACATCCATCAACGCACTTCACTCTGCATCTTGTTTTATCTTTTCTAACAAACCCCAACACATATTGTGAATACCATAACTTTTAACATCATTATAAAAATCATAAATTGATGTACTCCCTCCGTCTCGAATTAACGTTGACGTTTGCTTTTTGTACGGATATTAAGAGATATAATATAATAAGAAATAGTGAGGTGAGAGAAATAATATTTAATGTAAAGTGGGTAGTTGTATTAGTATTGTGTGGGGGCCCTATATGGAATAATTAATAGTTTTATGTGGGGCCAACTTGATAAAAAAGAAAATATAAACCTTAATATGAGACAACCCAAAATGAAAAGTATAAACATTAATGCGGGACGGAGGGAGTATACAACAACCCAAGCCTAAAATTTATTTGATCCTTTACTATAGCTTGCGTATGTATGGAATCAATTTCATCCTCACTAGTTGATTAATCAAAACCATATGAACGCTTTTTAATTCTATAAAAAAAATTGTATAGTTCCGATTCAAAATCGACATCAATTGCATCATCTAGCTGATTATTTGGGATTATATCAACCATCATTGAGAGTAATCACCAAAACGATTATCATCGTCATTATAATTCACATTAATATTCCATTCACCCTACTCTCTAGACATTTGTAAAAGAATGCAAGACAAACTTCATTCTAAAAAACATAAAAAAAAAATAATAATAATAATAAAAAAACTATAAATTGAATATGTATCAACTTCCATTTCTTATCTATTAATATCACATTATGAAAATAACAAGAATGTTAGTCATAGACTAATTAAAAAATAAAAATTTCAAATTCCAACACTTTAACTGTTAACATGATAAATAATGAAAATGTAGCTTATAACAAACAATATCATTGGAGATATACATACAACATCATGAAATTCATACGGAAAATATAATCAAAATGCACATACATTTAACATGGTCGTGAAACACAAAGATTAAAAAAGGTGAAAGCTAACTTTAAATTCTACTTGATGAAAAAAATTAAAGAAATGAAAACATTAAAATATTTTAATCTTGAAATACACTTCAAATCGTTGCAAAATCAAGAACAGAAGAATACGAAAAAATTCCAAAGATAACAAAGAGTTCATTTTCAAAGATAAAAGCTAACTTTAAATTCTACTTGATGTAAAGAAATTAGAGAAATGAAAACCTTAAAATATTTTAATCTTGAAATACACTTCAAATCGTTGCAAAATCAAGAACAGAAGAATAGGAAAAAAAAATCGAAAGATAACAAAGAGTTCATCTTCGCTTCGTTTGCTCTTGTTTTTCTTAATATTTAGTTTATATTTCAAAATTAGGTAACATGCATGAAATGATGTGGCAATTAAAATTACACATATTTCGTTAAAAAACAAACAGTGTTAATATTTCATCTTAGATTAATACTTCCTATGTGGACTAATAATAATAATTATTTTATATTTTATATGTAATGGGTAGTTGTATTAGCTGCGACTATATGTGAAGCTTTTTTTACTAAAAGGAAAAAATGAAAATTTTTGAAAGGGACACCTAATATAACAAAATTGGAACCTTTCTAATTTAGAATTATTCAGAGTCCAAATTAATAAAAAATATACTCCCTCCGTTCACTGTAAATCTATCCATTTTACCATTTTAGGTCGTCCACTCTTAATTTATCCATTTTCACTTTTGGACACATGGAATCCACCCACCCACTAATATAATAAAAATATGGGACATACACACCCCACTAATACAATTACCCACTATACATTAAATAATAACACTCTTTATTCAACGCGCAAAAAGTAAACGGTTAAATAATAATGCTCCTTGCGCAAAAAATAAACGAATAGATTAACACTCCTTAATCAACGCGCAAAAAGTAAACGGTTAAATAATAATACTCCTTAATCTACGCACAAAAAATAAACGAATAGATTGAGAATGGACGGAAGGAATATTTCATAGTCATATTGAAAGTAAACATATATTTTAGAATGGACGGAAGGAATATTTCATTATTAAATTATATTGTATATTTGGTCTACGTAAAATTAAGAGAAATGTAAAATTAAGAATTAAGAGTGCAAATAACCGGGCTTAATTCCATTATTAAATTATGTATTATTGTATATTTGATCTACATTTAGTAAATTGGAGCTAAGGAGTCCACCTATTCCCCAATAGAGGAATAGAGTGTTGACTCTACCTATTTAGTAGCTATTTGATCTACATTAGTAAAATTAAGTGCAAATAGCCGGCCTATGAACAATGAGGAGGCGGGGGAAGGGGCACGATTCAGGCATTGGGGACTTAAGAGTGAGAATTTCTTGTTCTAATTTGGTTGACCAATTAAAGCCACAAACCCGATAAGATCAAACGCAAATAATGCCACAGTGTGACCACGCAAATAAAGCTAGCTAAAAAGACCTAGCCTACACCCCTTGCATATATAAGGGGGCTGCAGCTAAAACGCTGAAACATGCATTCTACATGGCCGGAAGGAGAACATCCAAACCTCCATTCCTCAAACTACACAAGCTTGAGAAAATAGCTAAAATGAAGATACACTAAGAAATACGTCAGGTGCTGTAGATATTCCACACATTATAAAAGCACAAAAGGATGGGGCAATTTAACGTCCACGTCTATGTCCTGAATAGCCCCATGCCCATGCCCATGCCCATGCCCATGCCCAATGTTACAATCATGTAATGCATAAGTTACAACCATGTCAGGCTTCAAGGTGGGTGTGGGTGTTTCCACAAGTATTAGACGACAAGTGGGAGATATCATTCCTCAAGACGGAGAAATTAAAGGAAAGGTTAATACAGACACTACACCTCACAAATCTTAGGTGGCTATCCCCAAGAAAATGCAAATAAGTAAAACAACAAAGCTGGTCAACCTCCATGATACAACCTTATAATGTAGAAGTTGATCGTAGTAGTCAAAATTTCAAAGGAAAAACACTTCGTGTCCAATTGGCATTGAATCTAAGAGTAAAATGAACTCACTGTAAACAAACAAAGGTGCTTTACTAATAACGCCCAATACCCCAAACTCGAACAACGCCATCCGTATAACCACTGAAAAGGGTGCTTCCATCCGCACTCCAGTTGAGACTGGTGCAGTAGATAACCTATACCACAAACATAATCTCAATTATCATCAAATCAAGAATAACAAAATCAAAATTAAGAGTATTTCACTATCTATGATCCTACAAGGAAAGAATCAACACTGATAGCAACTAGCCAGAAAGTAAACTCTGCTATGGATGAGATACGATAAGCCACATGTATACAATACATAGCCACACCAAGACGATAAACAAGTAAATGCCGATAAACAGCAACAAAAACCAGGACAAAGTTGATCAATAATACCAAAACTATATACCAATATCACAACTTACACATAAATGACCATAGAAACAAGGACTCGTAACTAAGGTGGTGTTTTTTCAGAAGGTATGGAGGCCTAGATGGATGGTAGTTACAATGGTGTCATAACTACCACAGCATTTTAACACCCTAAAATAAATCCTAGCGATATGAGAGGTGGACATTTTAAAATAAATAAATAATAATTAAAGGCTATAACACTAATCTTTTTATTTTATTTTTTTGGTGGGATTTAAATAAAAAGTACCATTAAAGGTTGATTCTAATGACATTCCGTAAGATTTTAGGCTAACCAAACAAAATAAATGATTATCGTACTCGTTCCTATTTATAAATAGCATACCGAAAGAGAACTCCTTTCCAATCCCCACTATTAGCAAAATAAATAGTCTCGAACATTTGAAAAACAATTAAGGCAAGCCAAAAAAAAAAAAATCCATGAACTTAGTACTAAAAACACAGTTAAATAAAAAAGACTACCTTTGTTTTGGCCGCAGCTGTTTGCGCACCTTCAACAGCAGTCTCACTCTCATGCTTCAAATCGACCTTAAGATCCACAACCACGCTCTTGCTTTCCAAATCCCAAATCTTAATACTAGCCTCAGTAGCAGCACAAAGCCAGTACCTATTGGGGCTAAAGCAAAGGGCATGGATAATCGAACCCGCATCCAAAGAGTACAACCTCTTCCCTTCCGCCAAATCCCACAGCAGAATCACTCCATCTTTCCCACCACTAGCGCACAAAGAACCGTCGGGAGACACAGCCACTGTGTTCACATACCCACTGTGACCAGCCAAGGTCGACCGCAGCTTACAGTTGGTCAAATTCCAAATCTTCACCGTCTTATCCCACGACCCGGACACAATGGTGGGCTGCAAATTGTTGGGGGAGAATCTCACGCAAGAGACCCAATCGTTGTGGGCATCTTGATCCTGAATCGTGTACTTGCACTCTCCGAGGGTGTTCCAGAGCTTGATTGTCTTGTCGCGCGACGCCGACACGATTTGGCGGTTGTCGATGGAGAACGCGACGGAGAGGACGTCCTTCGTGTGGCCGACGAAGCGACGAGCGGTGGTGCCGGCCTGAAGGTCCCACAGGCGGAGCTCTCCGTCCCAGCTGCCGGAGAGGGCAAACTGGCCGTCGGAGGAGAGGACGACGTCCTCGACGAAGTGGGAGTGGCCAGTGAGGCGACGACGGGCGACGCCGTAGGTTCGATCCTCCTTGGTAAGAGACCAGACAATGATGGATTTGTCGCGTGAGGCGGTGACAATCATGTCGGAGTTGTCGATTGGGGTGGCGATGGCTGTAACCCAGTCGGTGTGGGCGTGCATGGTGCCGCGGAGGACGAGCTCTTGCGCCATGGGCAGCTACGGTGTAGATGCAGTGGAGACTAGAAGGTTTCAGGTAGAGGCGGAAATGAGCGTCTCATCAGCTGTTGAAAAGAGTGTATATATGGTCATTTGGAAATTAGGGTTTTGGATGGGTGGGGTGGGGTGGGGTGGGGTGGGGTGGGGTTGGGGGTTGGTTTTAGTAAGTTAATTTCGGTTGGGAATAAGTGGCCCAATTATAAACTCGGAGTGGACTCGTAGCTTTCTATATTTTTTATTAGGGTGGTAATTGGTGTTATTAAATTGGGTTGTGTTGAAATAATAGTGACACGATATAATAATAGCAAATTTGAACACAAAAGAATGCGTTCCGACACGAACACAGAAATAATGGACACGATAACAAGACAAGAAAATAAAAAATAAAAAAATACTAATTAAAATTAATAATTTTTTTTAAGTAAATCTATATTAAAATTATTAATAAGTATTTTTATCATTTATTTGTCTAATTTTATATTTATATTGGGTTTTTAACAGATTAATGAGGTTTTAATGAGTTAATAGGTCATCTGTTAATATTAATCGTGCTTAAGAGGTTTAGGGGTGTAAACGGATAGGTAGGGTGTGGGTTGGTCATATCCACATACTACCAGATATAGGCAAAGACTTGTGTGAGACCGTCTCACATAAGTGTAAGATTATTATGGCTTAGTGTCATTAATAATTAAATATATAAGAAATTTATTATGACCAAATATCTTAAATAAATATATAGTTTAAATAAATAATATATATGAGATAAATAAGGTCATATATATTTAGAGATAACAATCACATTCTACAATCACATTGATAGAATGTGATTTAATTAAGATTCATTATCCGATCTGGTCCTCTCTCCACCTATAAAAAAAATATAGTTTTATGAATTATCTATCACCTAAAGTTTTGTGTTCTAAAGAAAGGGGTGAGGAGAGAGAAACAAGTTCCCGGCGTAATTTGTAGGAACACATCAAAGGAAGAATACTGTTAATGGCACATCAAAGATAAGTCTTTTAATCGTGTTTATGAGATGTGAAAATCATGAAAATCTAAGATCCATGACAATTAATAAATTAATTGCTTATGTTGAATTCATGCTTACATGTGGTATCAGAGCATGGTTTTGGATCTCATGATTTTCCATAAAATGATTAATGTTTAATGAAGTTGAAATATGATTGAATGAATCCGCCAATTATGTGAGTAATCCGATGAGATTTACAGAACATGTATTACATCTTTCCGCTACAATACTTCAAGAAAATTATAGAAGTATGATGATCAATTCATATTATTGAATTTTTGACTTAATGTAAATTATTTACTTAAAAGCATGAAGTTGTAATTAACTTAATTGGTTTAATGACCTTATTTTAATCCTATTTTAATTAAGAGTGTGATTATTATAATTATGATGATTGCGCTACTTTCCGTATAGAAGATCTGTATTAAGGTGTATTAACGTTGTGTGGCGTAAATTTTTTTATTAAATATAATAGAAATAATTGATTACCATATTAAAATTGATTACCATATTCAGAAGATGTTAAATGTCCAGTTTTTGAGACTAAACAATTAAAGATTGATTATGCAAGCTAATTATATCAGCATGTGATTTTTAATATAAAGTTATGTGACTCCCTTTAATTTTGGGAGTACTATATTCATTAAGAATAATGAGACAGTCAATAAATCAATCTGCCTAATTGATTAAGAATAATGAGACAATCAATAAATCAATCTGCCTAATTCATATGACTTGAGTGTCACACTTTAATGCCCAGTTATTAACATAATTGTAATTATAAAGTGACTCATGTATTTCTCTAACTTTCCAACTAAATTGATTTAATAATGTTAATAAAATAAATCCATCACTAATGTATATGACTTATATTATTTTGATAATAATTAAAGATTATTTTGGGGATAAATACTAATTTATTAATATTAGAATATCTCACTTATGTTAGGTAGTTTGACTGCTTATAACATATTTATTATGTTAATGTGTCGAATATGTTAAGATGCCAAATTCGTTCAAATATGAAAATTATACATGATATCTTAATTATGATTATATGGATATATTATGTATATTTATGATTACAGTCTTAAGGTTTTAATTGATGGTATTGACTTTATTTTATGAATGCTTATGAAATAATGTTTTGGTTATTACTCAAATTGCCATTGAGTATAATCTATTATGAGAATCTTTGATAAGATTATAATGGATGATTTTAAAATTTAAATTTATATAATGTTGGTCTGTTAATCACCAAAGTGGTCTGACCTAAAAGATTATAAATATAAATCGTATAATTTAATTTTCCATATTTATGTGATACTTGAACAAAGAGAATTTAATATATATGGGTTATTAAAAATTTCATAATTATAAGACTTTAAATTTACCCAAAGGTGATTGCTAGTCTTTATAATTCATGAATATGAGTGTAATAAATTGATATTTAATATATTATGTCAAACTATTTTATATGTCCAAAGATAACAAAATAGTTTTAATGGATATATTTAATTGTCAAATTATGTTAAATTTGCAAGTATCATTATAATCATGATTGTATATTGTTGTATCGCCCAAAGGAGAACTTCAATATACATTTATTGCATCCGATCCTGAATCTGATATTAAATTACTTAAGGTATTTATGGGAATAAATTATATTATTCTTATTCTTAAAATACCAATATTCATTAGTCTTTACTCACATGCTGCGTCTATTCCATTACAAAATGGATTAAAGTAATTTAAATAGTGTGAATAAATCTAATTTCGTCAAAGTGTATTAGATTTTATTTATCACTTAAAGATAAATTGCTCGTTCGCTTATACTAGCAATAAAGCTAAGTAATCTGACTATAATGCTCGAGTTAAATCAAACAAACTGAGCATAATGTTTATGCGAATGAATGTGACTAAGAAATTAAGTCTATTATAATTAAATTACTAATAAACCTCTTGACGAGACATTAATGTCTACCTTAAACACCATGAAGTTTGATGGTTTTCATGGCATACATGAACTTATCATTAAAGATAACAAATATTGCAGCAAGATTTAAACCTTCCATAATGAATGTGATTGAAAATTTATTAGTGCAGTTTACAAACTCAATACCTTATAAGTATGATATGTTCCAAATAAACCATAAGAAATATGAATGATTGAAATTAATGTCGGTTCAAAAGGAAAGATTTAAGAAAGAATTTAAACATTATGTTCGTTTAAAAGAAATAATAATGAAGTTGATACAAAGTGTTTGGGGTAACTCTCTAAAAGAATTATTTCAAAATTAATTAAGAATAAAGCCTTTCATGATCTAGGCTTTTACCGATCTTGATATTTGTGTGAATTGCATTAAAATAATAAAAACGCAAACTAAACACACAAAGAATAGAGTTACGATAACTACACAACTTCTTATAATAGTTTACACCGCTAATTGTGAGTCTTATGATAATACATTTCTTGAAGGAATAATAATATTTCATCATCTTTAATTTTAAATTTAAATATTCACATTATGATTATATCTATCTTTGCAAGAAATCTCATTCTATAAATGCTCGATGAGCATTTATTAATGAAGTTGAGAAAATTAGATAGAAAAGTGAAAATTATAATGTTGGGAAGTGATGAATTTCATGAAAAGTATGATGAATTATCATGCTCAATTACTAAATTACAAGAAAAGCTTGCATTTATGCTTAATGCGAAATGTCTCGCACACCATAATAAATTGGTGTTGCAGAATGATGTAATCGTACTTTATTGATTATGGTTAGAAACATATTAAATGATTAATCTATACCTATATTTCGTGGATATATGTACTTAAAACTGCCACTTACTTGATGGTCGAGTTTTAGTAAAACAATTTTCAGAACACCTTATGAATTGTGAATGAGTAAAAAACTCGATCTTAGGCAGTTGCGTGTTTTAAATTACCCGGCAGAGATAATGATTTACATCCACGCTAAAAGAAATTGGATAAAAGAAATTTAAGTAATTTCTTCATAAATTATCCTTAAAGAAGGATATGGATTTTATGGCCTTAACCATAGTACGCAAATTTTAAAACTAGAATGTCAAATTCATTAAGAATTGTAAAATCAGTGCGAGTATGAAAATATGAAATGTGGTTATTGAAGAAGTTCGGTGGAGAATTTTAAAATACATTTATCTAAAACTTCTTCTAAAGTTGTTATATAGTTGTTGAATAGTTAAACAATTTTTAAGGACAATATTTAAATTATTCCACTCTCATAATGAATCTGATTTTATTAAATTAACTGTCAATGAGCTTTCATTGGATATATCACATCAAATAGCATTAAGAATGTCTTAAGGATGGAAAATCCGCTATTTCTAATGATTGCACATGTGGTATAATAAAATGAGCTAAAATTTGATATTATTATAAATGATAAAATTCCAGTTTTAGAATAAGTCATGGAAAGTACTAATTCTATTAAATGAGTAAATGTTATGAAGGACGAGTTGAAATCAATGGCTCATAATGAAGTTTAATATCTTGTTAGAATTGACAAAGAGTTATAAAAGAAGTTGATACGGATGTATCTTTATGATGGCGATTTTCGAAAGATATAAAACTAGAGTTGTTGTTAAAAATTTTACTAAAAAAGATGGAATAATTGTAAAGAGATATAACAAGTTATTTCTATACAAAACTCTATTAGAATTATCATGGCTTTGGTAACTCATTATGACTTAGAATTGCACCAAATAAAGATTATGCCTGCTTTTCTAAATGATGATTTGATATAAAAATTTAAATGAATCAACCCAAAAGTTTTTCTATTGAAGGAAAACTATCACATGGCGTGTAAACTTAAAGAATCAATATATGAACTTAAGCATGGTTTCCTTTAAAGATATCTTGTGGATTTAAGAAAAACATCATAAATCGGTGTACATATCTGAAAGTCCGTGGGAGCACATTAATTCTATATATTGATGATAAACTTGCTTGTAACTGATGATCTTGGTTTATTATGTGAAACCAATAAGTTTCTCTCAAAAAACTTTGGAATGAAATATGTGAGGAGACAACTTAAGTGATTGAGATAGAATTATTTTAATACATATCACAATAACGTTAAACATATCTCCGTAAGTATATGTTATTAAAGTACCATAGAGATTATGGATGGAAAGTTATTTGTAAAGCACGTTCAATCCGGAGGGGAAATTATAAGTTCAACTTTATGTAATGTCCAAGAATGAATTGGAACGTACTATAATATTCCTTATGCATATGTTATTGGTAGCTTAAGATATACAAAATTTTACAAGGACAAAATTTTTGTTAGAATGCTTGGTGATTACCGAAGTGTTTCATAAATGGATCACTAGATTGTTGCACAAGGAAATATTAGAGTATTTTTGTATGAACTAAAGCACTCGTGCTTACTTATCAAAATTCTAATTACTTAGAAGTTATTAAATATAGATTCAGATTAAGATTATTATTTGATGCAAGAAAGTTCACTTCGACTTTTATGTTTCTTAGTTGAAGATATCGTGTCATGCAAAAGTGTGAAGAAGTTTGTGAAAGCTTTATTCACAATTAAAGTTTACTTGTAGCATAATTTGAGGCTACAATTTAAGGTAATTGAATGTGAAACTTAATTTCAGGATTTGAAATAAGTTGACAACAATGTCAAGTCGCTGAAAACTTATTATGAATATTCCGCTGCATTATTCTTCTCTAAAACGATGGATATTGCAAAGCTTATAAAATATATGGAATAAAAGTATTTGTTGTTAAGAAGAATTTTAGAAACAAAGATTTCAATTGAGCATAATGCCACCAATCTTATGATTTTGGATCCGTTACGCAAATGATCTTCTCTAAAGGCATTCATTGAACGTTACATGAATATGAGATCATTAAAAGGTTGTAACAAACTTATGATGAACAGTTGACATTAAGAGCTCATTATGATTTATTTCTAATTGATATATCTTGTTTTGTCATTTTAGTATATATGAATGTTAACATTAGTTAAATAAGATTTTATCTCAAATTGAGATACTTATGGACCATTATTGATCTTTAAGTTTATGAGTCACATTAGGTAGAAAACTAATATCATAGTACATGGAAGGAACTATGTCGAGTAAATGATATAGAAGCGCCATGATTTTTTGTGTTAGTCTATACTTAATATTGAAATTATGAGTCGACCAATTACTTTATCTTATATTACAAACATTATGAAAATTATTTATACCCTCATGTTTAATGTTTAATTCTGTAACTCGGCCAAGTGGGAGAATGTAAGATTATTATGTCTAGTGCCATTAATAATTAAATATATAAGATATTTATTATGATCAAATATCTTAAATAAAGATATGATTTAAATAAATAATATATATGAGATAAATAAGATCATATATATTTATAGATAACAATCACATTGATAGAATGTGATTTAATTAAGATTCATTATCCGATCTGGTCCTCACTCCACCAATAAAATAAACATAGTTTTATGAATTATTTATCACCTAAAGTTTACGTATTATGTTCTAAAAAAAGGGGTAAGGAGAGAGAAACCAGATCCGGCGTAATTTGTAGGAACACATCAAAGGAAGAACACCGTTAATGGCACATCAAAGGTAAGTCTTTTAATCGTGTTATGATATGTGAAAATCATGAAGATCTAAGATCCATGACAATTAATAAATTAATTGCTCATGTTGAATTCATGCTTACAGTAAGGGCTTACGTGAGACGGGTAAAAAGTGATAACTTTTATAACGAAAAGTGATAATGAATTAATAAAAAGTGATAATGTTATTTTATGAACAAATTATAGTATAAATGAAAAGTGATAAACCTTTTATAGTGAAAGTGATAACATTTTATAGCGAAAGTGATAACTATTTTTAAAAGTGTAAAATGACCTCATGCAAGACCTACCCCCGATATTTTATTTTGAGGCACTCTCTTGTGAGACGGGTTATTTGTGAAACGGGTTGACCCTTCACTAAAATATGCTTATTGTATAGATAAAATAAACTTATTTCTAATTAAAGTATGTTAATAATAAATCATATTATAACACGCTAAAATCATACTTTAATGCATAATCAAGCGTACTTTAGAAATCATACTTTAATAACCATTAAACATACTTTATCTATACAATAAGCATACTTTAGTAATGGGTCTACCCGTCTCACACACATCTTGCAAATAATCCGTCTCACAAGAGACTTTGTCTTTTATTTATCCTACCCTTACCCTACCCTATTACCCTAAAATTGAAAATCAGGTAGGGTACGGGTAAACCCGTCGGGTATGTAGATAACCCGCGGATAAATGGGTACCCACAATTACGAAATATTATATGAATACCCATCGTTTCTCAAATTTGTCCGATCTATATTACTTGGACATAATTAATTAGAAATTAGATAATGTAAATATGAATATGTAAATATGTAATGTAACTAAAAATGTATAACATAATATATATATATATATATATATATATATATATATATATATATATATATATATATATATATATATATATAATGGGTAATCGGGTCGGGTATCGAATCAGGTAATCGGGTATAAAGGAGAACCCGTTAACCGATAAAGCCTACCCTACCTGTGCCTATCACCCCGGGTACCAGCGGATAATCCGACCCGGAGGAAAAAATTGACATCCCTAAACGAGTTGATACGAACCACACACGAAATTTTCATGTACATATCAGGTTGACATAATAACGACACGAACCCAATAATCACTGGGCCCCTCACTAAAGTGAGTGACTCAGGTTCGATTCAATTGAGAACAAATTAGAAGGGGAGTTATAAGGAGGCTTGGAGAAAGGGGAAGTATGGGTGCTTGGTGACTAACTACTAACTATACTAACAACTAACATTTTTCGATAAAAAAAGGCTAAACACTAACCCGCATTTATCGTGTCGTGCTCGTGTCATGCTATCGTGTCGTGTCGGGAATTGTCACCCCTAGTTTGTATGCGAGAAAATAACATTCCCTAACTTCAAAATCTGTAAAACATGTTGAATATAATTATGATAAAAAGTTGGGGTGGGAAAAAAAATTTTAAAACCGCCAAAACGGATCGAGTCACACCGCATTTAGTGATTTTTTGCACCGCTTAAACGGTGCAATTTCAATCTTTATGTAAAATTGCATCGTACCTCACCGCACTCTATTATATAAATTATTATAAATATATTTAATTATAGTATATTATATATATACGTAGGTATTATTGTTGAGGTTTAAGATATACACAAGGTTACTTTGGATCTCAAAATAATTTTAATATAAGTTGCTTTATGTTATGCCGATTACGTTATTTGGGATATTTATGTAGATCTAATGATGATTTCATATATTAAGATCTTATTATCCAATTTGAAAAGTATTATAGTGTTTTATTTCTAAGGGTGAATAAACACTTTAAATTAAGTATTTACGCATGCTTTTTTTTATATACCCATATGTATTCTACTGTTATGTAAGTATGTTAATTTTTAAGCATCCAAACCATTAAAAATTTCATTAAAATTGCATAATTAGTTTCGCTCGATAAACTACAACTTAAAATTAATTGTCAAACCGAATTATATATAGCAATGCAATTTAGATTTTGTCGAAATAACCGCAAAATCGCACCGTGACCACCCTAATAAAAAGGAATTAAAGGATAGTTTTTTGGACCGAATTTGGATCAATAGTAATATAATAGTTTATTTTATATCATTAACATTTTAAAAAGAATAATTTATCTTTTTTCGATACAAGGTAACATTAATTAGAATTTGAATGTTAATTAATCTCCAATTTATTCATTAAATTCATTTACTTTTATTAATTATGCTTTTCATAATGAAATTTTATTAATTGTACTTAAAATTATTAATTTAAGAATCTACATATTTATTACATATATAAACTCTGTTCGTCAATTAATAAAGTATTCATTTGCTTTTTGTACGTGAATTAAAAAATATTATTATTTTATATAAAATATGTAGTTGTATTAGTGGTGAGTGGTGTGTGAGAATCTTTTGCCAAAAAGAGAAAATGGATTTCTTATCAACGGACATCGGTAATAACTACATGTATATTATTTTTAGGACTTGTTTAGTAAGGCTTGACATGACAACTTAATAATGAGTATGACTTGGATGGGACGGTCCTACCAAATATTTGGTGGAACTGGATCCCCCTCCTTCAATATAGCACCCAAAATTTCATTGAATTCCCTTCTCCCTTCATTCTTTCTCCGATAATTTTTCACTCTACCAAAGTATCACTGCTCGATTTCTTCACTTTCACCACCAGAAATGACGGCGCCACCGCTAAGAGACTGGCCAGTGCTCCCCAATGATTATCTCCAATCTCAACACCCTTCTCCTTTCTCTCCTCTCAAATCGACCACAATGGATTCTACTCCACTTCTGCTGCCGAACAAGTCTACGCCTCTTCTCTCTACAGGACCTGCGTCCATAATGCTATGGTGGAGCTCCTACGGTAGTGCCCTAATCGATTGTAGGGGATTCGGTGCGGTCCACTCGTTCAGATCCGATGAAGTGAACCAGAACCCGAACCACTTTGGGGGCCGAGTTCATCTCCATGGGGTGCTAGATGGGTTGATAAGCCTCAATGGATTGTAAATGGGCACACTTCAATTAGTAGTGGGATGATTCCGGGTCACTTCACCAGCGGCGATTTTTGAATAAATTAAGGCTGTCCATTTGTAATTCAAGTGTATGACGATTATTGTTACAGATATTTTTGAAGATTCTGATTTGTGTTTGTGTTGCTAAAGATCATTTAAAGGGGATGTATTTATGAGGGGAGACGTTTATGAAGGTGGAATGGGAGGTGGAAGGTCGGGCTGTTATTGCAGCTGAACTCGTATTTTAATATGGCGGCGAAGTTGGAAGTAGATCCGCCTCCGTGGTGGTAGAACTTGAGGCTTTGTATGGCGCCTTTGCTGGCAATCTTGCCATGTTTCATCATCATATTGAGATCAACTAATAATATAGCCTTTGAAATGCCTCTTCTAAACATAAATACACAGTTTTTATTATCTTCAAGAATTTCTTGGCTACGATTTGTAGCTTTTGCTCCATTTCCTTATTTGCAAAGAGAGGGAAAGGCAGTTGGAATTTGATGAGAGAGAGACAAGGAGATTGTTTTGGGTTGACGAAATGGAGACAAATGGGTATTTAAAGGCACGTTATCTTGATTTGTGTTTGTCTTGCGTAAGACTCTATAATAGTAGTAATATCCATGTGCGTTGAACGATTTATTATAATATTATATAATTAATATAAAATATGTAGTTAAAGAAAATATTACTCCCTCCGTCTCTCACTAAGAGGGTCTTTTACTTTTTGGCACTTTGATTAAGGAGTATTATTTTTTAATGTATAGTGGGTAGTTGTATTAATGGGAGTGTAGGTCCCATATTTTAATTGTATTAGTGAGTGTGTATGGGTCCCATGTGTGAAAAAAGGAAAGGAGATTCTTTGGGTGGGATGTCCAAAATGGAAAAAAAAGAGCCTCTTTAAAGGGGACGGAGGGAGTATAAGATATGCTATTACAAACTGAGTGTGGTATTTTTTACTCTATAGAATGTTAAGTATTGTTTTTTTTTAGAAAATATCGAATGATATTCTTTTTAAAAGAGTTACATAATTTATCATATACAATAGTACTGTATTATTCATGAGGAGTAACTGTCTGTTATTAATACGAATAGCACTTATTGTAGTAAAGACTAGAGAATGAATACAAAGAAATTATATAAGTTTGTGTACTTGGATGTATATATACATTTGGAAAAATACTAAAATTCCTGAATAGATAATGTAATACTTATCTTAAAGTTGTGCTTGTTTTGGGTTTAATTGTCTATAACTTTGTGTATTTTTGTCATACACTTTAATATAATAATTTATACCCTTGATTTTCTCAAAAATAATAATTTATTAAACATTATTAATCTTCATATTTCACTAGACACTTTTATTTAATTAAAAAAAACCTTCGAACACCTTTTGTACTCTGGCGCACAAAAGATCAATTCTTAAACTTTATGTCAAATAAATATATAAGAAAAATATTAATTAATGTGAGAAAAAACATAAGATATTTTTCGTTGGTACTCCATTGTTAATAACTCAAACAATTTATATGAGTTAAAAGTTTTTTTTGTCCCATAACTATTGAAAACTTTAGATTTTGTCCCAAAAAAAATATTTGTATCGATTTTGTCCCACAACTATTATTTTTTTTCAATTTTGCCCATTTTTTGCCGGAATCCTAGAATTTCTCCGAAAATTGGTCACATGAGCTGCACGTGACACATGAATTTGGGGGAATCTGGCGAGGGAGGGTGATGTGGACATCTGGGCAAAATTGGTCCAATAGAATCGACACGTCAATAATTAAATATGTGAGAATTACATTAATTAAGTAAATAACAGCAAAAACGTAAATTAATTAAGGAAAAACTAATACATCATTAATTAAAAAAGTGAGAATCACATTAATTAAGTATATAACAACAAAAATGTAAATTAATTAAGGAAAAAACTAATTTAAATAACGTAAAATTAATTAAAATCCCTAATCAACTGATTCAACTTTATTAGGTTTCAGAATTCATCACTCTCGAATATTACTATCGGCTTTCCGCCTTCTTTGCCCAATCGCCGCCATCGTTGTTCTACCTCCTTCGCCTTACCGCCACTACTGTCCCTGCTGTTTTTCTCGTCTTTGCCTTCTTGTTTACTTCGCCCTGTTTACTTTCGCCCTCGCTGAAACTCGCGGTCGATATTGCTGATGAACGATGTCGTATTGATAGGGATTAGGACTTTCGCCGACGCTGAAACTCGAGGTCGACACTACTGACGAACGACACCATATTGGTAGGAATTAGGAATAGAGTTTTCCCTCAATATTGAACTACGATATCTGCCACTGCCGTCATCATGTTCGTCATTGTAGAAGAGGTTGATTTCATTGAGGGAGAATGCAATCGTTGTTAATGGAGGGCTAGGATAAATGCTTGGAAGGAGATTAAGTTGATTATGAATTAGATTAGGGTTCATCAATTTAGAATTTGGGGGATTGGATTAGGATTCATCGATTTGGGATTTTCGATTTAAAATTAATTTTCTATTTTAATTTTTTATTTTTTAATTTAGATTATTTTATTTTATATTTTTCTGTTAATTAAACTATAATTTATTATATTAAATAATGATTTGTCATGTTGAATCAGCATTTTCTTTCTTTTTTTATCATAATATGATGTGGCATTTTGATTGGTAGAATTTTAATTGGAGTGACAACTCAACTTGGATCGTCGGTTTTCCCCCAAATTGGTGTGTCATGTGAGCGGCACATGATGTTTTCTGGCGAGATTCTAGGGTTTCGGCGAAAATTGGGCAAAATTGAAACAAAACTAATAATTGTGGGACAAAATCGATACAAATATTTTTTTTGGGACATAATCTAAAGTTTCAATAGTTATGGGACAAAAAAACTTTTAACTCCAATTTATGTACTTAATGTTTTTAAAAAGTGTAGATAATTTTATATTTTTATTATTAGAAATATATTTATAACAAAATATATAATTAATTATAGAAATTAATAAAAGAATTTAACCATATTAACTGATAACAGCAGGTATTCAAATTCCTCTATGTCATCTATTGTATTTTTAAATATTTTGGCAGCAACTTTTTTAGTAGTAATCTACTGTTTCATTAATATTCTTCATATATTATCACGTAATCCATCAAAATAAAATTCTTAAATGTTCATATATATGTAATTATATACAAATGGTTCATAAATATTATTTTATTATTATAAAAATTAATTACTGCAGTTACTTTATATATAATTATGCACATATTTTTTTAAAAAAAAATAGAAATACTAACTTTTAAATGTCATAATAGTTTAAATTAGCAATATTGCATTCAATATATTTATTTGGATTCTTTCAATATCCACAATTCCACATCACACCAAATTAATCCATCCACAAAACTACTTATTGACGAATCTAAATTAATGATCATATTATTTGTGTTATTGTGTCATCAAGTCGTCTTTTCTTTTTCTTAATCATACCTCTTCATGCACACTTTTTCTTCCAGCCGATTCATCAAGTTTCAATTGTTTTCTTTGTTTGATATGCTTTAATTAATTAATAAGATCCCCATTAATTTTTTTTATTAATTATTCTTTCCATTAATATTGCCTTTTTTTTCTTCAATATATATTTCTCCCAATGTAAGAAAAATATCAAAATTTACAGTATCCATGTCTACATAAAATATGTAAAACTCGATTAAGATTACATATGTTTAAAACTTCATACATCATCACAATGGTTTGACTAAGATATTATCTCTGCCACTTGCAGATGATAGACAATCTAATGAAAATTCTAGTTGTTTCTTGTCCATACAATCTTCTTCTAATTTTTCTCAAATTTGTCAAATTTTGTTCCTCGGAATTCAATTTCAATTTTAGGAGGAGAAATAAAGTTTTGATACATTCCATACCTCTTAACTTTGTCAAATCTATTTCCTTTGAATTCAATTTTAAAAGGTTTAGAAGGAGAAATAAAGTTTTGATTTCCATCTTTCTTCTCTATAACATTGTAAATCCATTGCTTTCTCCTTCCCTTCACAAATTTACCCTTTTGCTTCCAAGATGAAGTGTTTGTAATCTCTTCTGACATTTCTTCAAGAAGAAAAATTGCACTCTTCTTTGATTTATGAAATTAAATTTCTTTCAGACATTTCATCAAACACATACCTTGCAAAAATAAATATATACTGTATTATTTGCATACATTTCATCCTTATTCAATGGGGTCTTGATTACGAATATCTGGAAGAATGGAGGATAAAGATCCACTGCCGAAAGAATTTTGTTGCAAACGTACTGATGGCCATCAATGGTGGTGCAACCGGTGGGCGATGGATGGAAAACGATGTGTGTTATTCATTGTCTTCAACGAAATCACCGTCAGAACAGGAATGGGCTGGTGAGAGCTGTATGAGAAGCTGGACAAAGCATTGAAAAGGATAAATTTGAAAAGAGGCTACTTGCATTTCTATACTAATATAAAAACAAAGTTAATTGGTTAAAATTGGACCAAAATTTTGACCAAATTTTCCCTCCCATTCCTCACTTCCCTTTTCTCAATTTTTAATTTTAATCCTATACAATTATTTT
The DNA here is from genome assembly GCA_023678885.1 of Pogostemon cablin. Lineage (NCBI taxonomy): Eukaryota > Viridiplantae > Streptophyta > Magnoliopsida > Lamiales > Lamiaceae > Pogostemon > Pogostemon cablin. Next base: position 20,075,890 of record CM042964.1, on the reverse strand, counting down.
CTAAAATAACATTTGTACCATCAATTATGTTTTTTATTATTCATTTATTATACACATATTATTCATTTATTAATACATTTATAAAAACAAAGTGTATAATTTTATTATTCATTTAGATGGGTATTTATGGGTACCCGGTCTATCGAACCTTATGAGACGGATACAGATAATTTTAAACGGATTTAAGACCGGTACGAGTAGTTAAATAATCTCATTAGATTTTGGGATGGGTACGGGTAATCCTTCGGTACCCGCGGGTATCCTCCTATATATATGTATTTTTAATATAATTAATTTACATATTATGAGATATTTTATTTATTTTATTAATAATTGTAAGTTTTTTATTTAATTATATTTATTAAATATTTATTTAAGAAATATAATTTATATTATACTCCCTCCGTCAAGGGATGACAATGGGACTGATATTTTCAGGTACTCGATCTACTCGAATTCTAATTGGACGTGTACGGATAGTATAAACGGATTTGGTACATGTACATATAGTTTTAGAAAATCTCATCAGAATTAAGACGGATACATGTCATGACTCAATACCAGTGGGTACCCCATATATATAAATATATATATATATATATATATATATATATTCAATTTAATATATATTATATAATTTATATATTATGAGTTATTTTATGTATTTAATTAATAGTTATAAGTTTTATTTAATCAAGTTTATTAACTATTTATTTAAAATAATAGAATTTACATTATATTTATCCTATATTTAGTTATTAATAATAATTTAATATTTATTATTATATTTATTTAAACAATAAAAAAATATAAATATATATAAATCAATGAATATTAAATGGATACATGTACCCGTGGGTATTGAAAAATGAGTATGGGACGGGTACGGGTACCATAATAATTTTTTTAAACGAGAAAGGTATGGGTACAGATAGTTGTTTTTAATTCGGTACGGGTACCCCAAAATAAGTGGTACCCTACCCGTTGTCATACCTACTTCCTTCCTACACCTATCTTCATACTATAGGGCTTAAACGCAACAATAATACAACTACTCATTATACTTAAAATATTATATAACTCAACGCACTATACATTAAAATACAATACGTTTTAATCTTCATACAAACAATAAATGTAATATACTATTCATGTGACATAGGGAGTATAAATCTTTGTCCCGTGCAACGCACGGATTACAAAATCTAGTGTATATACATAGACACCTTTAATGACTTTTCCTTTCCCCAATTTCTTTTCTCTGCATGAGTTATATAATGGGTTCACATCGATTTATGTTCCAAGCTTCCACCACAAGATTTCACAATTAAATAATATTATTTATTTATTAAATAATATGGACCTGTTTTGGCGCCTTCTTCCCTTATAAGCTATTATTGCACTTATATATATATATATATATATATATATATATATATATATATATATATATATATATATATATTATATTCAAGAGATATTGATGGGAATTGATTGGGATTATGGCTTGTGAGATTACAAAAAGATAATCAAGAATCAAAATTCACATTGCAAAAATTTTGAATGTATAATCTGGACTGGAGATAAAATTAAGTCTTATGATATAAGGTATAATCAATTATTTCAAAGATTGATATAATTAATTCCAAAGTGTAACCTAATTAATTTCAATGAGTAATCTAATTATATCTATAGAGTGATCTATCAATTTCATGATTACATACAACATACTTTCTTCAAAATACATAATTCAATTTTAGAAAATCAAGAGTCTAAAATCAATTAGTAACTCAATTTATTATGAAGAGTAACTGAATTAATAGAAAAAAGTAATCTTCATTTTCAGAAAATCAGAGTCTCAAATAAAGAGTAACCTAATTAATAAAAAAAAGTAATCTTATTGACAAAATATAATAGAAAATAAACATATCAATATAAAGGGTAATTCAAAATTTTGATCATAGTGACTCAAATCATTATAAAGAGTAATCTAATTAATGAAAAAGAGTAACCTAAAAATATTGATTAAATAAAATAATTTATAAATAAATTAGCATAAAGAGTAATGCAAAAACTTGTTCATAGTAACCTAATTCATTATAAAGAGTTACATAATTAATGAAAATGAGTAACCTTGTAAATAAACAATAAAATTATCAACAGAAGACTAAACTAATATTGTAGAATAAACTACACAATACATATTTGAAAAATATGAAAAGAGCAATAGATTAGAGGAAATCATAAATCAACATAATCGTAATCATGCCTTGAAAAATGTTCCATTAAGAGTTTAATATTCTAATGCGCTCTCATTACATTACTACATAAGACTAGAATTGTTGGTTTCTTTGATGATTTGTCTTCTAAAACAAGCTTCTGAGTTTCCTTGATGTGCAAATGAACAGGATCTCCAATCTTCTCATAGTTCCAAGCAACAAATTCCTTGCTAAAAGCAAGAAAAAAATTAATATCTACAAGCAGACCACCTTCTAATTTCTAGAGTAAGGAAAAAAATAAATGGAAAAGTAGTTAGAAAATAGGACGGCCAAACATAACAAGTCTCACCAACTCGTATCTACATATGACAAAATTCACCTCGAACTCTTCCACCATACAAAATCATATGGAAAAGTATAACTAAAATAAAAGTTGAACAACAACAACAAAATCAAATTAAACTTGTTCCAGCCAAAGTTCAAAATCAAACCAGCTAACAAAATAATCATAAAGCAGAAACAACACAGACAACATGAAAACAATCGTACGGAGAATATTCCACTAAGTTTAAAAAGAAAATACAAATTATTATATACTAATAGGAGGAGACAAAAAATATACACAAATTAACCAATTCCTAAGGTTAATTAAGTCACTCTTGAATTTTCTACACATAAAAAAATATTGAACAAGTCACATAACCAAAATTTAAAATACAATTTTGCAACAACATTAGAATATTATCACTGCTTCAGTAAGTTCGTTAAACAGACTAATAGTGGAATGTAACACAAGGAAAAAAATCTCTGAATTAAGAGGCAAAACATACTTTTGGCCTTTTCCAACTCGGCATTCTTCTTTTCTAATTAAATTAGCTATTTCCTTTGCTTTATCCAGAAGCGCCTTTAGTAGTTTAATCTCTTTGTTAGCTACTACCAGACGTTCTTGAAATTTTTTATCTGCTTCTTCAGAAACAGAGTACACCTCATTTCACAAGATGTTTACTGATCTTAAAAGTACAAAATGGCAACACAAAAGAAAAAGATAAAAGTGAAATAAAAAAAAAAATTACCTTAGAAAAATATTCAAGAATAGACTATCGTCGCCATCGATTCACCTTCATCTTCAGCTACCAAAACCTAACTGTGTTCACAAGTTGCTGCTTGATGTTAAAGGATCCTTATTCACTGTAATTGTGCAATTGTCGAATCTAAAAAACCTATTCTGAAAGGGTTTAAACCACTTATAAATGATAGATTGATTCCTATTACAAATGACAGATTTCAAATAGGGAAATTTTTCATGGAATTCACCATAGAAATAACGAAGTTCAAATTGAAGAAATTTTCAATACGGGATATGATGAGTTGTCATCGAAGGATGAGTGTTTCCAGCAGATGGAGGTCGCCAAGGTCGGCGCGGCGAGAGAGATAGTGGAGGAGGAGATGGCGGTTCTACAAACCCAGCGTCGACGTCGCCGTCTCCGACCACTGCACCGTCAACTGCTTAATTGCAATAAATGGTTCAAATATCTATAAAATAACCATTCTAGATTGAGATCGACAGTTCTAAACTTTGGAAAAATTAATATATAGGGTGGGTTTTAACTGTTTCAAGGGAACATTTATTGATTTATGAACGAATGGATTGAGTCGAAGAATTGATAGAATTAGAATGAAAAGAGAAAAGAGAAGCGTGTTGAATAATCTATTTAAAGTTTTTAACCCATATTTACTTAAAAGGATCCGGTCCTATAATAATTAAAAAGCCTTGCCTACCCTAAAGTTTTCCTTTTAAATACTTGGGAGCCCTTATCTTTATAGGAGCTCCTAAGAATGTACATCTTCAGCAGGCAACGGATGCTATACTTAGCAAATTTCAGAGGTGGATGGGCATTACCCTATCAATGGCTGGAAGGATATGCTTGGTTAATGCGGTAATTATTTCTACTGCAGTACATATCATGATGATTTACAGATGGCCAAGACATCATGTAAAGAGAATAGAGCAGGCATGTCGTAATTTTGTTTGGTCGGGAGATCCAACAAAGCAGGATCACTTTACTGTAGCTTGGAAAAGAGTATGCTCTCCCATAGCAGAGGGAGGCTTGGGCATTCGATCTCTTTGAACAGAAAATGCAGCTTACGTGATGATGCTTACATGAGATATTATGGAAGGAAAGGGTGCACTTGATTTTGTTAAATGCAGATGGTTTGAAAGGCAGCATATGAGGGCTCGACACATCCATTCATCTATTCGAGGGGCTTGTATTGCTCATATAAATCAGTTGAAAGAGGAGGTGATATGGATAGTGGGCTATGATACTAGGGTTTGTTTCTGGCTTGATAACTAGATTGGGGTGCTGATTACAAACATGGTAGGAATTCCTCAGGAGTTTCGGCATCAATTTGATGATGTGACAGGAGACTATCTTTATGATGGGGATTGGCATTTCACCCCGAGTTTCACGAATGTGTACCAAAATATTGTGGATTTGATCCTCAATACACACATGTCACTACATTTTGAGGATCATAGGGTCTGGACGAAGTCTTTCCAGGGAAAAGTCACCTCTAAAGTTGCATACATACACTTGAGAAATGCATACTTAGAAGTCAATTGGGGAAAGTGGATTTGGTCACCTTTTTATTCCATCTAGGCGATCCATCACAGCTTGGAAGGCATTAATATTTGTTCTGACAACATGGGACACACTCTCTAATAGGGGCTTTTGAGGTCCCTCATGATGCTATCTTTGCAAAGCTGGGGAGGAGACAGTAGATCATATCTTTCTATACTGCTCAGTTTCAGTTTCTTCTAACATACTATTGCATGTTTTAGTAGGTTTTGCTTTTGGTCACAGGATGATCTTGGAACAATCGTTGGTGGGCTTCATTCTACAAGCCACTGAGGTCTCGAAAAGTGCCCAAATAAGGTCGATTTGGAGGTTGGCCATTGTTTCATATCTTTGGATTATTTAACAGAAATGCAATGAGATGATGCATAATGGATATGAGCTGATTAATGATGGTGATGATCAAGAGCTACGAGATAAAGTGGTTTGGGCTTCTAAGATAAAAGCACAACTAATAACATTGATCAACAAAGGGGACTATTTCAAATTGGGCAGCATGAACAACACTATGGAAGATTTCAACACCTTGAGGTATTTCAAAATTAAATGGGGTGCCGAGGAGAGCTCCTTCGATCACCCCAGTCAAATGGCACCCGCCGGCAGCAGGATGCGTGAAAGTGAATGTCGATGGGCATGCAGCTGAAGCTCTGGGGCTTATATCTGGTGGCGGCATCTTTCTTAACAGTCGAGGCTTCCCTATGGGATGCTTTACTTCAGGATTCGGGTTTGAATTTGCTATAGAAGCGGAGTTGCTTACGGCATTTTTGGCTATGGAGTATGCTAATGAGAAGAACTGGAAAAATCTTTGGCTTGAGACGGATTCAACATATGTTGTTTATGCTTTCACACAACAGAATCCTACCATACCATGGAAAATCATCTCCAAATGGCGAAGAGCAATGGATCTTCTTCTAGGCTTTACATTTCGTATCACTCACATCTACAGAGAATGAAACATTGTCGCAGATGCGCTGTCTGAAGTCGGTGGGCCACTAACTTGGTTGGACTCGGCCCCTACTGCTCTCCATCATTTACTCTTCTATGATATGAATAGAGAACATTTCAGGTTTAGATAGAGTTTTTTTTTGTCTTTGGGCTTTCAAACATCTTTTTATATTCCTCCTGTACTTTTTTCATTTCTCTTTTTATAATATGATTTATTTGCCTAGTGTTTACCCTTAATAATAATACCTTATATTATGTTTGGTAATGTAGAGTGCATTTTTAAGGGGCCTAATACTAATGTTTGGGTTCAATAAAAAACATTGTTTCTGTTCACATTATTTACTCCACATTCAGCGTGGTTTTAGTAGTTCAGATTGCACAGTATGTTAAGATTAAAATATACAATTATCCATGTAACCTCAAGCTCTTTAAAATCAAATGGATCAAAATATTGGGAAACCTTTATTTTCTCTTAATAAATTTTACATTGAATGTGTAAAATCTATCATTCTTATGATACCCAACTGAAAAATTACAGAAAACCCATCATCGCAACATCAATAGATCCATTCTGCATTTCCAGTGGCTATCAAATTGATCTTCAGGGTTTCATCTAATTTTAGAGAGTTATCACTTTCTTTAGTGCGCGAGCATTCAGATCTTAATTCACAACACGCAACGCTTTGCCCTCTATTTAAGTTTTTGTTTTAGTGTGTTACTTTTTTGTGGAGATTTTTTTTCAATTTCTTACTTTTCTGCATGCAATTTGTTCTATGCTGCCTAACTGACAATGTATTATGGGATAATTGATTTTTTCTTTTGCATTTGATAATAGCAACCTATATGGTTATAAATAGTTGGGGATTTTTGTTGTGTTGCACTAGAGGATATTACTAATTTCAACTTGTTGGAAAATTTAGGGTAGTATTTTAAAGATAGTTTATTGAAAAATTCGGGTAAAGTCTAGGCGAAAGTGAGCTCTCTTTCCAAAAGACGAGATTGCTCTGTACTCAGATACTTTACGGTCTTATAACAATCATCCCCAATATATATTGACTTTTCAACTATAACTAATGATAGAAGTAAAAATAGTCTCATAGTAAGACAGTCTCACACAAATCTGCCCCTAATAAAATAATATAAAGAGGGTAAAAATGTCGAATTAAAAAGACAAAACAAATATTGTTGCAAAAATATAATTGATTTACTAGTCCAATAAAATATATACTCATTTCATTATAACAAAATAATTTATAAACATACTTTATATTGATACACATATACTTCCTTCGTCTCATGTTAAAGTTTACATTTTCCATTTTTTTTTTGTTCCAAGGTAAGTTTTACATTTCATTTTATGTCAAGTGGGAGACACACAAAACAATTAATATATTTTTAGGGAGCTCACACACAATACAAATACAATAAAAACTAAAATTACAATATTATATCCATTAATCCACTACATATTAAAAATATTATATATCTTAATCTTGTTAGGAGTATACTTGTATTCTATATACTTCATGTATCCCACATAGAATGTACACTACTTATCTCACACCTTGTAATTGTATTATACCTTGTAGCTATCTTTAAATTGATTGATAAAATTTTTCTTTGTCTGGTATCTAGAGAGCTTATTGGCTACTACCCTCTTAAGATCCTAAAACCTACTTATTGACTACCGCCACTCTGTATTCCTTTTCTGACTTAGCCGCTGCAACTCTGCCATTCATGGATGTCATCCTCCAGTGAATCTTCTTCTGACTTGGTCGCATTCAACATCTTCTCTCAAGCTTCACTAAAACTGACATCCACAAACTACATCGCCTGGAGTTTTCAAATTCGAACTCTCCTTTCCGAACATAGTCTGTTCTGCTTCGTCGACGAAAAACATCCATGTTCGGCTGCCACTATCCGCGATTGTGACACCACCAAATCGAATAAAACATACATGTTGTGGGTTAGACAAGATCAGTTAATTCTTTATGCTAAAATTGGTTCGATTGATCCAACGCTCATTCCCTTTATCGCGTCGGCCACTAATTCTGCTACAGCCTGATCAACACTAGCTTCCATTCATGGCAAATCCTCCAGAGGTTGAATTCTTGCTTTGAAGAACCGAATTTACAATCCAATTAAAGGTAACAAATCAATTAATGAATTCATGTTGGAAATTAAAGGCAATGTTGATGAGATTTCCCTTATGGGTGTCAAAACCACCCAAGGACGTGGTTGTTAAAGTCCTAAATGGTTTGGACGAATTATACAAGATGGGATTGGCTATTCAGGCACGTGAGACGCTCGTTTCTTTTGATGAACTGCATGAGAAACTCTTGAGTACTGAGGCTCAGTTGGCTAAGGTATATCCGCTGTTCAGGATGCTCCCACCACTACGTTCACTGTCTCCCATTGGAATTCCAGCTCTCCACCCAGATTTGGATAGCAACACAATAGTTCAGTCTTCGAGAATCACTCATGCTCCTCCGATCAGCAACCGCAGTAGGAGAATTCTCCTGCCGCTGCCAGTATTGCAGGATTATTGGGCATTCTGCCCAGCGGTGCCCGGACATACCCTCGATGGCTCATTTTCCGAACAATCAACAAGGTCAAACGCCGGTGTATGCATCTCCCTCAGCCCATTCTGCAGTGACTGTACCTTCCTTTCCAGGCTGGGTATTGGACTCTGGGGCTACGCATCACGTCACGATAGACCTTGCTAACTTATCCCTGCACATGCCCTGTGAGGGTTCCGACAACCTTGTAGTCGGTGATGGTACATCGTTACCCATCACTCATTTTGGTCATCTTTTTCTTTCATCCTCTTCTAATCTTAAGTTTCATAATACCCTTGTTGTTCCCCTTATGTCTAAAAAATTATTGTGTATTTCTCAACTTTGCCAACAAAATAATGTTTCTGTTTTTTTTTACCTTCTCTCTTTCAGGAGATGGATCGACGTTCTAGTGACGTTCTCATACAGGGTCCATGCATTAATGGTCTGTATGTCTGGCCATCTACTTTTCCACCCTCAGCCCATATTTTCAGTTTTCAATCTACATCCCTGTGGCATGCTCGACTAGGTCACCACAAAAATACTTCAGTTTTCTTTATCTAATAATATCTGTCTAGTTTTAGGTCCTTTGAGTTCAGTTGTGACTCTTGTAAATTCATTAAAAGTCACAAACTATCATTTGCTGATTCTACATTATACTCTTCTAAACCTTTGGAATTGATTTACTCTGATGTGTGGACATCACCTTTATATTCCTTGGATGGATATAAATATTATGTTGTGTTTGTTGATCATTTCACTAAATAGCGAGCTAGATGAGTTAGCACTCATAGAAGTATTGTGATTAATTGATATTTTTGCATGGATGAAAGGTATGATGAATACATGTTTTAAATTGATAGAATTGCATGTGTTAGATTAGGTTGTGCTTGTTATGAGGATTTTGTGAATCACACTCTCTTGACTTTATTTTGATTGCGTTGCCTCAGGACGAGCAACATGAAAGTTAAGGGGTTTGATGAGAATGATAATTCACGTATTTTGAGCTCCGATTTATGTGGAAATTGAGTACGATTTGGTCTATTATCAAGATAAATTTGGATGTTTATAGAAAATCCATGAATCAGATGCTGCTGAGGCTATTTGAGCATATTTATACAGGAAAATAGGTCAGAAGTGCTCTGAATTAGAAAACACATTTTTCAAAGCATAGCTCGACCAAGAAAGAGCTCATCCAAGGGACATGATGAAAGTCGAGCTAGAGGTATTCGGATTACAGAGGTGTCATTCGACCAAAGTAGTGTAGCTCGACCAAGAGCAATTTGGAGGAGCTACAGCAGGGAAGTCGAGCTGGGCGAAGCTTCAGTTTACAGAAACGCAGCTCGACCATAGCTGGACCAAAGGGGTCCAGCTAGACCAAGACCATTCTGGTCGAGCTGAGACATGTCAGCATCGAAACGTCAGGATTTCACCTCTAGTGCGTTTATTTTCGTGTTTTCCAAGAAAAAGCCCAGTAAAGATCTGTAAGGAGAGTTTACAAGTCTAAAAATGGATGCAGATCACATCAAAAAGGGAGTTAGATTCCAATTTCCATCCTACACCACATCCAAACCCTAATTTCATCCTACGGAGCTGTAAAGAGAGATTCGTACAGTGAATCACCAAGTGAAGATTCAAGACGGAGTGAGAAGCGACCTTGCCCACATCTAGGGTTTATTTCGCAACTTAATCTTTCTTGTAATTTTCAAGACTATGGGTAAGATCTATCCAAACACCATGAACGTTCTTTGAAGCGTCATGGGCTAGAATCGCTTTGATAGTTCTTGGGTTTATGAAGGTTTTACTAGTTAATAAAACTTCCGTGTGTATACTTCGTACAACACTACTTGTGGATTTGTTTTATATAAGACTATGCGTTTTTAATTCATACTCAGAGTTCTTTTGTGCATTATAAACTATTATATAGAGTCTGAACATATATCTTGGTTATTGATTGAGTGCGTTCACTGCTGAGCAGGATTCCATGTTATGATTCTAAGTGAGGGAACTCCAAAGCTTCATTAGAACTATCTTGTATAAATAATTATTAAGTGAATCGAATTCGTGTTAGTAAGTAGGATAAAGAGGATAATTTCATAGTATCTATAAAGGGAGATCATGTAGGGTTAGAGTACTTAGTGCACGAGAAATAATTGATACTGATAGTACCTAGAAAGGAGGGTGAAATTATGTTCTTGCTCTGTGGTAATTCACACATGTTACACGCTTATCTGCTTGTGTCTATAGAGTAGATTTGCATGGCTTAGTGATGCGTCCATATTCCACAAGGCAGATCAGATGTTGATATACAAAAGGGAGACTAATTAGTGAAACTGGATGGCCCGAAGAGCTACCTATCTTCTCACTTGTTCAACTCTCATTAATTCTTTATTTTTATAGCTTATTTGCTATTTAATTAATTTGTCTTGTAGAATAATAATTACTCCTCAATTAAATAGCCAAACAATAGTTTTAGTTAATTTAGTTAATAATAAATTGATAAACATCTGTTCTTTGGGTTCAAAAATATAACTTGGTCGCTTATCAAAGCTACAATCGCATCCTTCATACTAGGGGATTAATTGTGTGTTTAGAAAACGCCCATCAAGGACCCATGGCATCTCACACCTCACTACCCCTCCTTACATTCCCAAACACAATGGTGTCTCCGAATGTAGACAACGCCATATAGTCGATACTTCCCTTGCTCTTCTCCATAATGCCTCCATACCCCTTCAGTATTTACCCCATGCTGTCTCTGCTGCTGCTTATATTGTCAACCTACTACCTAAAGCTCACCTCAATATGATCTCCTCTTATGAAAAACTCTTCCGCAATCTGCCTAATCTCATCAAACTTTGTGTGTTTGGGTGTCAATGCTACCCATGGCTCCATCCCTATTATCCCCCATAAACTCGCTACTCGATCTACACCATGTGTATTCGTGGGATACTCACAAAATCATAGTGCTTATCTTTTCTTAAATTACACCACCAACCGAGTCTACACCTCCTGACATGTTGAATTTTTGGAGAATGTCTTCCCTTTCCAAACTAACTTCCCCACTAATCACTCTCCTTCACCTGTCATGCAAAACTCTACCCCACCAGACCCTCATGCTGATATTCCATCACCGCCACCAATTCCTAATACCCCTGTCACTCCACCTAACACTCTTTCGGAGTAGAATCCGCCAGCATCACCACTAGCAATGCCGTCGGTTCCACAAGATGACTCTCTGCCTGATCCTTCACCACCTCCGCCTTCTCGATACTCAATGACCACTCGTTCCAAGAATAATATCACCAAGCCCAATCCCAGGTACTACTACACTTCCTCTCTTTTTACTGATGCTGAACTAAGCTCTGTTTTCCAGGCCTTATCCAGCTCCTCCTAGCATGATGCAATGTTCCTTGAGTTCAATGCCTTGCTCTGAAATGGTACATGGTCTCTTGTTCCGGGCACTACTTCTCAGAATATTATTGGTTTCAAATGGGTGTTTCGCATCAAGCAAAAACTGAATGGGTCTATTGATCGCTATAAAGCAAGGCTTGTTGCGAAAGGATTTCATTAACGTTCTGGTGTCGACTTCTCTAAAACTTTCAGTCCAGTTGTAAAGCCTACAACAATTCAAATTGTTATCAGTATTACAGTGGCTCGACAGTGGACTCTTCGACAATTTGATGTGAATACTGCCTTCTTGCATGGATCTCTTTCGGAAGAAGTTTACATGACCCAGTCACCCAGCTTTATTGACCCTTATAGACCTCATCATGCATGCTGATTACATAAATCCATTTATGGCTTGAAGCAGGCTCCACGCACCTGGTATAATGCTCTTCAACAGCTTCTTATATCCTTTGGATTTTCTGCACTAAATCTGATTAATCTCTCTTTGTCTATTGTTGGGGTGACACTCTTGCTTACTTTTTTGTCTATGTGGATGACTTGGTTCTTACTGGCAATGATGATATCTTTATCGACAATTTTGAAACTGCTCTAGCCACTCACTTTTCTATCAAGTCTCTTGGGCCACTTCCTATTTTCTAGGTATTGAGATGCATTGCACTCGTAGTGGCTGTAATCTTTTATAACATAGGTATATCACAAACCTCTTGGCACGGTTAAACATGTTAACTGTAAAACCTGTTACCACTCCACTTGCTCCAGGTTCCAAGTTCTCAATACATGATGGAACTGATCCTCATGATGCATCTATATCGACAGGTTCTTGACATTCTTCAGTACTGATGAGCATTTTCTCAACACACAATTAATCCCTAAGCATGAAGGATGTTATTGTAGCTTTGATAAGCGATCAAGATATATTTATCAAACTCAAAGGACGTATTATTATTAATTTAATTATAATCTAACTTATTAAAACTCGGTTTGCAATAAAGTTGTGGAATAATTAATTAACTACTAAACAAATAATTAAAATAGAAAATAAAATTAACAAGCAGTAGAGATTAAACGAAGGTGAACAAGTGAGAAATTAGGTAGTTCTTCAGGCAATCCAGTTTTACTCATTAATTTTCCTTTCGTGTATCAATGTCCGACTCTGCCTAGTGGAATATAGATGCATCACTAAACTATACAAATCTACTCTATAGACACAAGTAAATAAGCGTGTAACACGTGTGAATATCCTTGGAGCAAGAGATATAACTCACCTCTCTTTCTAGGTACTATCAGTATCAATTATTTCTCATGCACTAAGTACTCTAACCCGATATGATATTCCTTTATAGATACTATGAAGTTATTCTCTTTGTCCTACTTATTAACTCGAATCAGATTCAATTAACAAGTATTTATATAAGATAATTCTAATGAAGCTTTGGAGTCCCCTCACTTAGAATCATAACATAAAATCCTGCTCAGCAGTGAACGCACTCAATCAATAATCAAGATATGTATTCAGACTCTACATAACAAAAAATGATGCACAAAACAACTCTGAGTATGAATTAAAAATGCATAGTCTTATATAAAATAAACCACAAGTAGTGTTGTACGGAGTATACACATGAAAGTTCAATTAAATCATAAAACTTTCATAAACTCTAAAACTACCTAAACTGTTCTATCCCATGATTGATATTATTGTATAATTGCTTAATTCAATAAAAACCCTAAACTCACTTCAGGCGATCTCGTTGGCGGTACAACGAGAGTCGATGATCGATGAGCGGCGGTTGTGGTGAAAGTGATGTGCTGTGCGATGGTGAAAGACAATGGAAGATTACAAGGCATGTTAGCGTGATGGACTCCTATTTTTTTGTCGTGCGTTGGCTCACGATGGCGAGTGAGGAGGCACGGCATGACGCACGGGGACGATGCGACTGATGGCATGTCTGGCAAACCCTGACGTGTGTAGCAAGCCGATCAAACGAGCATTGATAGTGCAGGCGTCTGGCCTTGGCATAGCAGAAGCGTAGGCGCGGAGGAAGCCAGTTTTATTTGGTGGCGCGATGGCAGCTGTTGATCGGCGTTACGTTGATAGAACAGTAAGGCTATGCGTGGGTGCTGAAGCACGGCTGGGACTCAAGCAACGCACAGCAGACGGCATGGTCTTTGCTGAACGACGGCGGTGTCGTGCACGGATCAGGCTGTTGGCAGCGCCTAGATGCAGTACAGTTTCCGGTCACGTCTGGCATGCTTTCTGAGTGAGCCAGCTTGTGTTTTCGGGCGAGACTGAGGATATTTCTGAGTGGGTCTTCTAGTTTCCAAGCGGGTCTTCAAGAAGACTGGGGCGGGTCTGCATTGATTTTCTGGTCGAGTCCTCCAGTTTGCTGGTTCTGTTCCGAAGGCATCGTGGCGAACGAGCGACGCTGGACGCACAAGTTTTTGGGAACGACACTAAGCGGCAGCGTGACTCGTGCAATTTTTTATCATGTGCTGCAAGTCAAAGCTGATGGCGGCAGCTGTTGGTGTTAATGATGGTGGTTGGGCAGCATCGGCGAAGGCGGACAAACACGGGCAACAATGGCTATGGGAACAAATTGTGCTAGCAAAAATCGTTGCTGATGGTACAATGCTGACAACTGTAATGGCGTGTGTGAATCAGCATTAAAGCAGGGGTGTTGAAGGGCAGTTGGGCATGCGGCTGGCCGTGTGAAGCGCCGAGCGTGAGTTAGAGTTGCACGAAGACGAGGCTGGACTGTGCATGGTGCCGTGAATGAGTGTGCTGGGCCTACGGATCAACAGCAGTCGGGCGTGTTGGTGTGCAGAGTGACGTGCATTGCATCCGTTGGTATGCACGGAGACAGGCCCGTTGGCAAGTGGGAGTTTGTGCATGAGACCCCGACGACATGCACGGTTGGCACTTGCTACCGTGAGTGATGTCGTGTGATGGTGAAGGCTTGGCATGCGTAGTGTCGTGTGAGGTGTGATGAGTGTGCATACTGTCGGGCGAGGGCACATAGTCGCAGCTGCTCAATTTTATGCTTGGTGGCGAACAATCGAATTCACTGATATATAACAGTTAGTAATTGATGGAATAATTGATTATTGTTATATATGTTATGCATGTTCTCCGTGATTTACTGCCTTATTTGCCGTGATAGGAGCATGCTAGGTTGCGTTTTATTTTGAATATTATATGTATATAAAAACTCTCGGTGTTAAATAACTAAGTGGGAGAGGGGATTGGTAATTAATTCCCGTGGCCTCCATTATTGGCTTGTAAGTGATGTGAGTAAACTTGCGTGTTGGCAATAGACCTTCCTCCCTAACGGATGAGTTTATTCACGGATCACTAGTATAGACTTCATTAAATAATTATTGTTTGTAATGTGGCACATTAACTTTCGTGTTGGCATAGACCTTCCTCCCTAACGGATGAGTTTATGTGCGGTTCACTGGTACAAACATATAATCGATGATTGTAGGAAGTTATCCGAGCGCGTGTGTATTTCTCCAACTGTAAGGCACATAAGCTTGGGCCGTGAACTTGGGATCAAATAATGGTGTACACTTAGGTGTAAATAATTAGTATCCTCCCCAATGGAGTCACTGCTATTATTTGCATGGCTAAAGAGGAACCGACTATTAATTATTTTGTCATGAGGTTAGGTTGATTAATGAAATTAATAGGTAAAACCTTCTCTTGTAAATGTTCGGGTTTGTAAACGTCCATACTAACATGGCTTGCAGACTCATGGTGCTTGAGATGCCGGTGAATTTTAATTTTATATTATTTTGAGGGAATCAATATAAATGGATAAATTCGAAGATTTGATTGGAGTATTTATTTATGATTCTCTGAATTTTCAAAATGGTTTTATCTCACTTATTTTCTATTTAAAGAAATTACATTTACTGGTCCAAAATTAGATGATTATAAAAGAATCTTGGTTTCGAATTTTACTGCTTAGGAAAATATAAGTGTGTTCTCACTATGGATGTCCCATGATGCCTTTTAAAGTCTCTAGTGAAGAGGTTAGAGGTTCATAGAAATATGATGGTCTCATGCGACTCTTCAGACACTTGAGTAAGTTATAAAGGTAAGAAGTCATGGATAAGTTGATGACTGAATTGGGAATGCTTGGAGTAGAAGTTGAAGGGAAAACCTAGATTAATTTATTCTCCATAATTTGCCTGGATATTTTGAGCAAGTTCTACATGAAATACAAGAGGTTGTATATGGTGGGGAACTTCTAACAAAACATGTGGCGAAGAAAAGCCATTTTCATTATGATGTGAACAAGGATAGTATCTCATTCACTAGTCGTTGAAGCATAATTAGTAATGGCATTTACTGACACGTTGTGTGTAGATACCGGAATCACTAAATGTTTATAACTAACTGAGGATGAGATTATTATGTACATGGATAAAACTACAAGAGTAGTGGGAGTTGTTTATTTATCTTATGATAGGAATAAATGTTTGATTATGAGAAATTGTCTTTACGTACGTTTTTATAGAAATAATTTTATTTCAGTTTCTATGCATTTGCGGATGGGTACTCCATTTCTTTTAAATGACATGGTCATAGTAATGAAGGATGGAGCTATAATCTGTTGTTGTACGTTGGTGAACAAATTTGCACTCTTAAATCATGTTTATCCCATGGATGCAACAAATAGTAATTAATAACGATTCTTCTAATTCTAATAGGAGTGAGACTCTTTTGGAAATGATTAGATAGATGATGAATTATTTGGAATTACTAAATTCATTTTATGGGTATACCCTAGAAACAGCATGTCGTATAACATTTGTCTATTTGTGGGATATCCTAGAAAAATGAAGGGTGATGATTTATTTAGTCCAAAAGATCGAAGGGTGATTGTTAACACAAATATTAGATTTTTGGAAAATGACTATGTATTAAATCATAAACCCATGTATAAATTGTTCTAAAGGAAGTGAGAGGGAAAACACAAAGTATTATTACCAAGTGTACAAGAGGATATACCACAAGGTAAACTGCAACGCATGTCACGTCTGATACACAATTGCGTGTAGTGCCTTGTCGTAGTGGGAGGGTTGTTCGACAACATGTAAGATATATGTTTTGGGAGAGTCGTGAGACTTGGTCCCTAGTAAACATGGAATGGACCCACGGATACGATGAAGCACTACAAGATAGAAATGCCGAATCTTAGCAAAGTGCAATGGTTTCTGAAATAGAATCGATGAATTCTAAATCAAGTCTGGGAGCTTGTAGGACCACTAAATGGTGTAAAAGCCATTGGAAGTAGTCATACAAAATAAGAGAGGATCATACGGTAAGGTGAAAACCTTGGAAGCAAAGCTTTTTGCGAAAAGGTATAATCAGAAAGAAAATGTTCGATTATGAGGAAACCTATTCGCAGATAGCTATGCATATGTTGATCTGGACTCTTTTATCTGTTGCTACTCATGTGAAATATGAGGGATAGCAAATAGATGTCAAGACAACTTTCCTAATTGGAAGTCTTGAGGAAAACATCTATGTGAAGCAACCAGAGTGATTCATTGCAAATGGCTAAGAGCATTTTGAGTGTAAGCTTAAAGGTGTCCATCGATGGACTAAAGCAAGCTTAAAGATTATGAAACATCCATTTTGATGAGGAAATCCAGTGATATGGATTTAATCAATGCTTGGATGTGTCTTGTGCATTGAAAAGAGTGACGGAAATGTGATGGTATTTCTTGTACTGTACGTAGATGGTATATTGCTCATTGGAGACAATGAAAGAGTATTGTAGGGCGTATGGGTATGGTTGATAAAGTGGTATGAGATGAAGGACTTAAGAGAAGCAAAAATATCCTTTTGATCATGGTAATACGATCATAAGAAAGGATGTTACGCTTGTCTCAAGCTTCATGAGATGATACGATCCTTATTTATTTTAGCATGTGACTTTATCTAAGGAAATGTGTCTTGAGATGCAAAAGAAGATAAAGGTGATGAAAGCGGTTCCTTATGCTTCGGCGAATAAGGAAGCTTAATCTAAGGAATGCTATGCACGAGAATGAATATCTGTTTTGCTGAACGCATAGACAGTGGGTATCAAAGGTAACCCGAAATAAGAATGTTGAATTGTGGTAACACATAATTTTGAAGTACCTTAAAATGTCTAGAAATTATATGTGGGCTTACTGAACAAATTCACTGCTTCTTATGGGTTACATATATTCGATTTTTACAAATCAGATAGGGGCGGCAGTAAATCCACCTCGAAGGTTATGTGTTTAATTTTAGGAAGTTGAGTCATAATATGGAGGAGTGTTATATAGAAATATATTTCAGACTCCGAACTCTATCATAGAAAGATGATAAATTGGAGCCTATGACGCAGCCAAAGTATCTGTATGACTCTAGAAACTTCATGATGGACTTCGAAGTGATTCTAAGTTTGTCCAAGGTTATCACAATTTATTTTGATGATAAGGGTGCACTTGCAAACTTGAAGGAATCACGAGCCCATAAGGCAATTAAACACATGGAGCGCGAGTACCACCTGTTACAAGAAATCATATGATGAGGGGAAGGTTGTTGTCGCCTAGATTGCATCGGATGATAACCTAGTAAATCTATTTACAAGGACCTTAAAGCGAGAGATTTTGATGGTCGTGTAGTGGGAGTAGAAATTAGATGTATGGCAGAAGACATGACATCATAGTCTTTTAATATAAGTTGGAGATTGTTGGATTGTATACTAAAGGTCTAGCTTTAGTAAGAACAATGTTATAACAATTTATTTGAAATGAGAATCATATGATCAAATGATTGCGTTTTATAATTTATTTATATGTAGATGCAATAGTCCACTTACTTTATACTGTAGATAATATGTTGTGTGACAACACGCAGAAGATCATATTATCGGTTTCCTTATAATGTATAAACAGATGCTCACAATCGAGATAGACGGTGACTCTCTATCGGGATGGTTGTAGTGTGATTTGGTATTAGTTTGTCTTGACTATAGAATCACATTAGTGCACTTTGTATTATTGCATAGGACCGCTTGAGATCGTTCGACTTATACTGACTTATAAAAGAACTTGATCTCTGTTATTATAGATGTTCGTGCTCTTAATCCCTATACAACAACCTCGACAGGTAGGTCAGTATGTATTTCTTTGATTCATTAATGAGTGAGATTTACATGTAATTAAATCAACAAACTCGGTGAGTTGGGAAATAATGATGTCTCTATGGTATTCTATTGATTGTAGAAGGAATCCGTGTCTATTATATGTTGATGATGTCCCCTTGAGGAGCTCATAAGGATTATTATGTAAACCCTGCAGGTGAATTTATTCCTGTATGATAATGAGGTTGAGTGGTACTACTCTCGGATAAGATATTAATTAATGGAGTTGTCAGTAACTTAATTAATTAATGGGCATTGTATATCTTAAATATTGGGAGACTAACGGGCTCATAATAAGGAGCCCAAAATGTAATTTTGGGATTGGAGCGGCAGTGCAGTAATAATATTTTAGTGGACTATATTATTATTATTGGACTTAAGTATAAGTTTTGGGCTAAACTTGGATACTTAAGCCCAATGGAGGCCCGACTCTAATTTCTCCTCCTGGTCCCTGTTGTAGCCCATATATAAGTCATCTCAGTTGTTCTAATCCTAAGTGAGACATGCCTAACATGTGAAGAGAGTAGACAAAACAGCAAATTGAGAAGATCTCGAAGATCGTCGCCCACACGACGTCGAGATTGGACTTGGGATATAACAGAAGATCACGAGGTCGTTTGCTGCTGTTGTCCGCTTGCACAATTTTTATAAAATCATATGGACCTCAGAATTCAATGTGTGATATCATGACAGAAAGCCACAGAAGGGAGGATCTTTTATGCGTGTAGATCACTCAATTCAGAGATCATATGAGAGAGTTATGCCCAAAACAGTGAGGCTGCGCAGACTGCCGGCGAGGATCCTTCTTCTTCAACAAACCTTGGTGAAAGGTAATACGTTTCTTTAATTTCTTGCTTCCGCTGAATTAGAAACGTATGGAACTCTAACAGTTCACGTTAACCAAAAGATCGAACACCAACACTTCCCCCTGGTCGAACTAGGGTCGAATCAATATCGGCAATTAAACGCAGCTTCAGGCATTTAGTTCGACCTTCATGGCTGGTTGAACCATGTCATCGAGATCGAACCACACTATAACAACATTTAAGGTTTTTGGTTTGACCCGAACCAGCAATCAAACCACAAGCGTTTTGGTTGAACCAGATGCCTGAACACGTCTTCTCCAATTCTGAGCACTTCTGTCCTGTTTTCCTTTGAAAATCAGCACAAAAGGCCTCAAACGCACTAGATCCGTGACTTTCCACTGTATATCTCGATTTATCTTGACTTAAGATCAAATCATACAACATTATCACATAAATCAGAGCTCAAATTACGTGAATTTTCCCTTTCATCAAACTCCCAAACTTACATGTTGCTCGTCTCAAGTCAACGAAATAAAAAACAATAAGAGTAAGTGAAAAATTTACGAGGCCATCAAGTCATGTACAATATATACCTATACGTGCAATTCTATCAATTTAAAATAAGTACTATTTGCATCATACATTTCATTCATGTAAAAACATCACTCAATTATAATACGCTTCGGAGTGCTAAGTCATCTAGCTCACAAGATAAATGTTTACTCTCGCTCTCAAGTGTAAATTATATACACTTAAATGGTTAACATATACGCTCAAAATCAATTCATATTTCTGCGTAACCATAAGCTTGGTAAGGGTCTTAAAAATCAACTCATAATTATTTCATCACTAGGATCACAAAGAACTTGATTTTGGGTTTTAAAGTTGGCTCTTTGTTAAAGGTAGGAAAATATAGATAAAGTGACTAATTCACTAGTAGAGAATTACCTTGGAGCTTTGCTTTTCATCAAACAGCTTCCTCTTCTCCATCTTTATTCTCATGATCTTTTACGATTCACCTTTTCCTTCTTCACTTGGAATCAACATCTTTCTTTTCTTCGAACATAAGGGTACCAATGTTTAGGCACTACCCTTCTAAGAAGTTGGGGTACCAGTTTTGGCACTACCCTTCTAAGAAGTTGGGGTACCAGTTTTGGCACTTCCCCTAAACAAGATTTAAAGATATATTTTTCTTCACTATCACCAATTTTTCCTTTATTTTCTTCTTACTTTCAACGCTTGAAACTTTTTCACCTCAACTCTCTACTAGTGAGTATGGTAGCTATAGGCTCAATTAAAGGTAATAAGGCTTTTTAATCTAAGGTTTGCCAAAGAAAAAGCTTTTAAAGGCTCAACGGGGCTTCCAATGATTTACACAGTATATGGAAAGGTAAAATTTTGGCTAAGTGACTCAAATAAATAATAATGGCCTAAGATCATGTCCTAATAACTAACAATCATAAGTCTCACACAAGACTCCAAGCCAAGTTCTAGAATACGGATATATGAATGATACTCACAAGAATAAAATATCATGCATGGTTGTAGCATGATTTGATAAGGCTCAAGTTCTCACATGGGTAATAGATTTCCTAAGCACTCTTCATAGCATATAATCAAGATCAATTCCACAATGAACTCCACATATTCAACAAATTATACATGCTTCTCATCAACAAAATCAACTCATGCAAAATATGAATGCAACATACTTATCAAATAGTTAACATCATCATAACAATCTAAATCAAGTCTCACCAATCAAATCCAACACCAGAATCAGTATAGAATATCAGTACATGCCACTCACACCACCAAATACCCAACCTGTAAAGAGAAAAGAGAATGGAGACGAGATGAAGCAGACAAAGATAAAATCTGGCACGCTCTACTCCTTGGAGCATCATCATCACCATCTCCATTGCGCCAATCATCGAAATCCCTTTGCAAGCTATCCACCTTCCTATCCAAAGCTTCGTAATTATCATTCAAATCTCCCAACCTCTGATCTATAAACACATAGTTGGCATGCAACGCATTATAACGCAGGTCGAGCTCAGCATTGCTCGTAGTAAGTAAGCCCAAATGGTGGTTTTTCTCTCTCTGATTTTTGTTCAGGTTGAAAAGGTTCTCATTCATCAATCGATACTGCTCTCTATAGAACTCATTAGGACTGCCCCAATGCTGCTGATGTGGCTGTTGTGGCTGCTGTGGATGTGGTGGTGGTGGTGGCATCTCATGGTGCTGCTAATGCGGTATATCCGTATTAGGATATGAATAAAAGGCTCCTCTCCATGCATCTCCTCAACTTCAAACAAGCATGCTCCCAAATCCATTTGTTCATAAAATTAAACCATGAATCCATAAACATGCTACAAAATTCAACTATCCAACAAGAATTTTCAACATTTTCACAATTCACTTCACCTTCATCACTTAAGTATGCAATTATCTAACTTCACAAATCTACAAAAAGTTTAACATTCTTCTCTTCACCACACAAATTGTTCAACAACTTCGAATAGAACATCAAGGTCTAAACAAAAATCAACAATTAAAATGGAACCCATCACTTGTTCATAAGAAATTCCAAACAAAAATCCAAATTACACCATGAATCCACATAAAACAAGTTCAATCAACTTACCCTCTTAAAATGAAGAAATAGACTTTCAATCCAAGGGTAATAGGGTCAAGAGAACGTACCTTTCGATCCATCCATGGCTTAGTATGAACAAGATATGAAAATTCCCTTTTTTGGATGTAAAACCCTAGTTTTACAACTAGAAAACCCTAAATTCGAGAGAAATCAAATGTGGGAAGGGTAGAAACTGGTTTAATCAAAGTGGAATGAAGTGAAATAAAAGTTCAGAAGAGAGGGTTTTTTGTTCAGATGGAGTTCAAGAGCGGGTGGTGTGAAGAATGAACAAAACGAGGCTGAAAAATCAGAATATATCATGACTTACCTGGTCTGATTCGAGTCGAACCACAGTGTCGTGGTCAAACTAGCCTGTAAAATTTCTCTGAAGTCTAGTTCGACTCGAACCACAGGTAGAACCAAAGCCTCGAGGTCTAACCACTCTGTACCAATTTCTCTGATTCCCGGTTTGACCCGAACTAAACATTGAACCATAGCATTGGGGTCGAACTGGCCTGTAACAAAATTTTAGGTTTCTGATTCGACCCGAACCAGTGGTCGAACCACTAGCTTTTTAGTCAAACCATCCACCTGAACAATTTCATAAAAAATCAATCCTAGTTCGACTCGAATCGTTTGGTTTGACTTACTGAATATGGTCGAACTGGCCTTCTGCAGACTCTATGGATAATGAATGGTCCTGTCCACTTCGATTTCGATTTTCTTGGAAAAAGCTTCAAACGGGAGTTAAAGAGTAATACCTCATCACCTTGCTTGAACACCTTGTAAGTGATCTTGGAATCATGTCATTTCTTCATTCTTTCCTTGTAGATCACCGAATCCTTAAAAGCTTGATTTCTGAACTTGTCTAGTTGATTGATATGAGTCAACCTCAACTTCTTTTGCTCCTTAAAAGACAAGTTCATGCTTCTAACGACCCAGAAAGACTTATGATGAATCTCTACGGGTAAGTTGCACGGCTTCCCATAGATAATTTGATAAGGTGACATGTCTAGCACAGTCTTGTATGCAGTTCGAAACTCCCATAGAACATCATCGAGCTTCGTAGCCCAATCTTTCCTATTTGTTCCAACTACCTTCTTTAAAATTTGTTTCACTTGTCGGTTGAAGACTTCGGCTTGTCCATTAGCTTGAGGTTGATAAGGTGTAGTAACCATATGCTTAACATCATACTCCTTGAGAACTCTTTCAATAAGCTTATTGATGAAGTGGGAACCTCCATCACTTACAAGTGCTCTAGGAACTCCATAGCAGGAAAATATATGTTTCTTCAAGAACGATAACACAGTCTTAGCATCATTCATGCGAGTAGGATTGCTTTCGCCCACTTAGAAACATAACCTACTGCTAAAAGGATGTAGAGAAATCCATTAGATGGGGAAAAAGGCCCCATAAAATCAATTCCCCATACATTGAAAATTTCAATAATATTGCTCGGCTGAAGTGGCATCTCATCTCTTCTACTTATGTTTCCCGTCCTTTGACATCTATCGCATGTCACTACAAAAGATTCACAATCTTTAAACAAAGTAGGCTAATAAAGAGCATATTGAAGTACCTTTGCTGCAGTCTTTTGGGCTCCGAAGTGCTCCCCGTTAGGTTGTGCATGGAAAAAATCAAGAAAACTCTCCATGTCTATCTCGGGCACACACCTACGGATGATAGAATCCATACAAATCTTGTAGACGAACGGATCATACCATATAAAAGTCTCAACATCTCTCTTAAATTTTGCTAGTTGATACCTATTGAGATCTTTTGGAATTTCACCTACGGCAATGTGATTGACATAATCCGCGTATCATGGATTTATTTCTTGAGCAGCTACTACACAGGCTTTCTCCGCTCCTTCAGCAAACACCGCCATAATCTTCTCATCAGGGAACATCTCCTCTATGTAATCGAAAGAATCATCACAATGCTCCCATGTCTCCAACCTTGATAGGTGATCCGCCAACACATTCTCTGTACCTTTCTTATCCTGGATCTCCATATCAAACTCTTCCAGAAGAAGAATCCATCTAATGATCCTTGGCTTCGCTTCATCCTTCTTCATCAAGTACCGGATCGCAGAATGATCCGTAACACTATACTCTTCATGCCAACCAAATACTATCAAAACTTATTGAATGCATACACAACAGCTAGAAACTCCTTTTCAATGACAGTGTAGTTCTTTTGTGATGCATTAAAAGTCTTACTCGCATAATAAATGGCGCAAAATTTCTTCTCTCTCAACTGCCCAAGCACCACTCCAATTGCTAAATCACTTGCATCACACATAAGTACAAACGGCTGAGTCCAATCCGGTGTGATCAAGATAGGTGCAGTAATAAGTGCCTCCTTCAAAATTTAAAAAGCTGTTAGACATTCATCATAAAAATTAAAATGAACATCCTTTTTAAGTAAGTGAGACAACGGCTTGGAGTATTTCGAGAAGTATTTAATAAATCTTCTATAAAATCCAGTGTGTCCAAGGAAGGACTGTACTCCCTTCTCATTAGTGGGTGATGAGTGATTTCTCAACACACAATTAATCCCCAAGTAAGAAGGATGTTATTGTAGCTTTGATAAGCGACCAAGTTATGGATGTATTATTATTAATTTAATTATAATCTAACTTATTAAGACTAGGTTTGCAGTAAAGTTGTGGAATAATTAATTAACTAATAAACAAATAATTAAAATAAACAAGCAGTAGAGATTAAACGAAGGTGATCAAGTGAGAAATTAGGTAGTTCTTCAGGCAATTCAGTTTCACTCATTAATTTTCCTTTCATGTATCAATGTCCGACTCTGCCTTGTGGAATATGGACGCATCACTAAACCATGCAACTATAGACACAAGTAATTAGGTGTGTAACACGTATGAATATCCTTGGAGCAAGAGATACTACTCACCCCCCTTTCTAGGTACTATCAGTATCAATTATTTTTCGTGCACTAAGTACTCTAACCCGATATGATCTCCCTTTATAGGTACTATGAAGTTATTCTCTTTGTCCTACTTATTAACCCGAATCTGATTCAATTAACAAGTATTTATATAAGACAGTTCTAATAATTTTTTGGAGTCCCCTCACTTAGAATCATAACGTAAAATCCTGCTCAGCAGTGAACGCACTCAATCAATAATCAAGATATGTATTCAGACTCTACATAACAATTAATGATACACAAAACAACTCTGAGTATGAATTAAAAAGGCATAGATCTTATATAAAATAAATAACTAGTGTTGTACGGAGTATACACATGAAAGTTCAATTAAATCATAAAACCTTCATAAACCCTAGAACTACCGAAGAGGTTCTAGCCCATGATTGATAGAAGAACAATCATGGTGGTTGGATAGATCTTACTCATAGTCTTGAAAATTACAAGATAAATTAAGATGTGAAATAAACCCTAGATGTGGGCGCCGTCGCGTCTCTCTCTGTCTAGAATCTTCACATTGTTCACACTTGATTTGACAAAAGAATCTCTCTCCACTGCTCCTCAGATGATGGTAGGGTTTGGGTGTTGTGTAGAATGAATATGGTGTCTTGTTGATGCGTAGGGTCTTCCTTTTATACTTTCAGCTCCTCCAATGGACCTCTAATAGGCTTTTTAAGTGAAAATACTACTGAAGGTATGAAAATACAGATTTGGAGACATTCTGCGTGGAGGTTCAACCAAAACCCTATGTCGAACCAAATGCCCTCTGGTCGAACCAGGGTCGAATCAATTTAACACAGTCTCAGGCATTTGGTTCGACTATGGTTCGACCTTCATGGATGGTCGAACTATGTCATCGGGATCGAACCACACTATAACAAACTCTTAGGTTCCTGGTTCGACCCGAACAAGTGGTCGAACCACAAGCTTTTTGGTCAAACCAGATGCCTAAACACCCCTTTTCCGATTCTGAGCACTTTTGTCCAGTTTTCCTTCGAAAATCAGCTCAAACGGCCTCTAACGCACCTGAATTGTGGCTTTCCACTACATATCTCGATTTATCTCGACTTAAGATCAAATCACATATCATTATCACATAAATCAGATCTCAAATTACGTGAATTTTTACTCTCATCAAGTACCTTCTGCTCACTCGCCGGAACATTGCCTATATTGTTAACAAGTTGTCTCAATTTATGTATGCGCCTACTGTCACTCATTGGGGGCTGTTAAGCGTCTCCTTTTTTACCTCAACGACACTAGGCACTGTATTCTATTTCTTCGTCATAATTCGCCTCTCACTTTTTTTTTCTTCACAGATGCTAATTGGGCCGGTGATCCTGATAACCGCTTCTCCACTGAAGCCTATGTTATGTTTCTTGGCTCTAACCCTGTGTCCTAGAGCTCGCGCAAGTAGAACACGATTGCTCGCTCCTCCACTGAAGCTGAATATCGGTTAATTGCCTCGGCTACCACTGAAGTTCAATGGGTCCAATCTCTCCTATCTGAACTTTGTGTTCCTATTCAACCATCTACAACGGTTATTTATAGTGATAACATTGGTGCTACTTATGTGTGTTCTAACCCAGTGTTCCATTCTCGTATGTAATACATTGTCATTGACTATCACTTCGTTTGAGATCTTATCAAGACTGATCAGTTGTGCGTCTCTCATGTTTCCACTAATGATCAACTTGTCGATGCTCTCACTAAACCAATTTTCAGTCCCCGTCTCTCGCTGCTTATGTTCAAGATTAGTGTTGTAATCCGACCGCCATCTTGAGGGGGCATGTTAAGAGTTTACTTGTATTCTATGTACTAAATTTATCCCACATAGATCGTACACTACTTATCTCACATCTTGTAATTGTATATATTGTATCTTGTAGAGAACTTTAAATTGATTGATAATATTTTCTTTATAAATCTATGTGAAAAAAAATGTAATCATTAATGCGGGACATGGAGTATATACCAAGACTTGAGTTGATCGCCTCACTCGTCTCAAGGAAGCAAAACCTTGATTAAGCTTAAGTTATTTGTGGTACAACATATGATCTGACTCCTCTGTTATTCAAATTTTACATTTGGCATTGATTGAACCTTTTGACAATCATACTTAAACAATAAGTCTTGTTACAATCAATTGAGGTATCTCTTGCGATATAACTCCTCCATCAATACTCAGAATAAAAATGTTAGGGGTCACCACATACAATCAAACAATAAATCTTCTATTATAAGCCACTTTGAGGTATGTTTCATGCTTTAACTTCTCCATTAATAATTAGGATAGAGATGATAGAGGCCTAATGGTGTAAACCATTTACAAAGGGGTGAGTTTTGTGCGAGACCGTCTCATGGATCTTATTTCGTGAGGTGGATTACCCATTTAAATGCAATAAAAATGAGGATATATGCCTCATATACGGATTTCAATTCGCTATTAAGCATTATATCAGCTTATTAATTTTTTCAGTTTGTTTTTTTAGAATTTAAATAGATTATTAGTACTAATTATCTTTAATTATTATGATTAATATGTTTTTTAATTTAATTTTTTACATTCACTTATTTATAATTTGATAAGTATTATTTTTATTTAAAATTTTATAACTTTTTATTTGTTTACAAATTACTCATAATATAGTTCGATTACATGATTATCACTTTTTAATGATCAGTTATTACTTTTAATTAAAAATTATCACTTTTTATTTTTCAAATTAATTATTCGTGATTATGTTGCTCGGTTATCACTTTCTTGATTGACTATTACTTTTTATTTAAAATTTTATCACATTTTAATCGTCATACAAATTATTCATAAAAAAATTTGATTGAACGATTATCACTTTTCTTTTATCATATACTCCCTCCGTCACACACTTATGTTCACACTTTCTGTTTTCGTCCGTCCCACACTTATCTTCACCACCCAAAAAAGAAAACTTCACATTAACCAACAACCTCAAAAGTTATCTTAATATAAAAAATATCACTCCCACCTAATTAACACACATATAATATACTTTATAATTTATTTATTACCTAAAAATACCACAATACCCCTATAAAGTCAATAAAGTTGGTCAGAAAGTAACTTTTCTTAAACTTCGTATCTACAGTTTCGGTGAACTTAACTATGGGACGGAAGGAGTATAATTTTTATTAAACATATTATCACTTTTTATCTATCCTACAAATTGTTCATTAAATAATTCAATTGGACGAATATCACATTTCTTTATCACATATCACATTTTATTAAGAATGTTATCACTTTTTTATCATCCTTTGAATTACTTCTCCTTATTTAAAAGTCACTTTTTATCAAAAATATTATCATTTTCCATCCGTTCTAAGACTTTTTATGGATCAATTCAAGTAAACAATTACCACTTTTCTTTTATAGGGTATCACTTTTACTAAAAATATTATTATTTTTTAAAAAAATATTATCACTTTTTATAAATTTGTAATATTTAAATTGAAAAATAAATTAAAAGACTGAGGAAATTAATTGTCACTTTTTTTAATAATAAAAAAATAGAAATTAATATAATAGAAAAAAAAAGGTTAAAAGAAGAAATATATGTAGTATACAATTAGATTGTTGCCTAATTAGTTTTATTAATTAGCGATGTAGCTCTTACACCAACAGGTTTTTCAGATATGCTGATATGGCACTACTCAAGTGATGGGAAGTACTCAGTAAAGACAGCGTATAAGCTTGCTTCTGCTCTTACACACGATCCGCAATTGGAAGTGGATGGAAACTGGAAAACATTGTGGAATCTAAAAATTTCACCAAAGGTGAAATTTTTTATGGAGGGTGTGCAGAGATGTTCTCCCATGCAAAGAAAATTTATTCAAGAAATATGTAATAAGGAACAAGATATGTGATGTATGCTCAGTGGATAGGGAGGACGGGTGGCACATATTTATTACATGCCGGTTTGCTGAAGATTGCTGGAGGTTTGCAGATTGTTATGAAGTGATATCAAATGCAATTTTAAGGGTTGAAAGTTTGCGTGTTTGCATGAGATTGTGCTTCTGTTACTCCAAGAATGATCAACCAAGAAGAAGGAAGCATTTTTCATGACATTATGGCAGATTTGGAGGGAACAAAATTGTCTTGTGCGGAATGGAGCAGTGTAATCAGCTACCAACTTTTTGAGAGAATGGAAAACAGCTAGAAAAACACATGAGAAGAAGAATCTAATTGCATCTTGTAAAGCATGGCATAAACCTCCTGCAAGTTATGCAAAAGTGAATGTTGATGCTGCTTTTTTTCTTGATACGGCTGAGATAGGTGTTGGGATGATCATTTGAGATGATGAAGGAGCATTTATTGCATGTCAATCAATATTGATTTCGAGGAATTTTCGAGTGGATGAGGGTGAGGCTATGGGACTTCATGAAGCCTTGTCTTGAATTAAGGAGCTAGGACTTCAACGAGTTATTTTTTAGACTGACTCTAAAGTCGTCCTTGATGCAATTTCATCAGCATAAACAGAGGTTTCAATGTTTGGAGATTTTATTTCTAGTTTCAATCAATTGCTTTTACAAAATATTTTTTACTATGTCCTTTATGTTCGTCGTACTGCCAATGATTTGGCACATCATATTGCTCGGGCGCCATGATCTATCGTTAGCCCCTATTGTTGGGTCGAGCCTCCAACTTTTGTGGATGGTCTTCTCAATATATTTTGTTCATGTGATTTCAATCAATAAACCAGTTTTTTTGTGTTTCAAAAAAAAATTTAGCGCTGTAGCGCGAGTCAACATCCATTAAATGGGTATTTTGAAATTTGCCTCACGAATTAAGATTCGCGAGCCGGTCTAATGCAAGTATTTACCTCTATAAATTACCCCTTATCAAATTACAATTTACGAGAGTAGTTGGAATGATCTTTAACTTTTTTATTCATTGTCCTTTTGCAATATAATATCATGCATGATGTAATACATAATAAAAATAATTGGTTGATCCTATTGATCAGAAACCATAAATGATTAAGTTATTTGGTATTCCGATATGCTCCACATGGTATGGTGACAACGTTTGACAATTAATACCATGATTAGAAAACCGGACCAGCCGGTTCAACCGATTGAATCGGGAACCGATCCGGAAACCGGTCCGAGCACACCCAAAAAACCGTTTATGGGTTGAACCGAGAAAAATCGGTTTAAACCAGAAATTGCCGGTTCTCCATCTTTTTTTTAAAATTTTTGTATTGAGAAATTTTTTCTTAAATTTTCGTATTGGGATTCATTGACTAATTTAGGAGCCAACATCTCAAAATATGATGGATGCAAAAAAATAGGTAGTAGTGATCATCACATATATAGAAGTACAAAACCTCTCCTTTTTACTAAGTTTTCGATGTGGGATATTGAAGTTGATGGAAAAGAAGGGATAAAAGATGGTCTTTAATATAAAGATCCAATATCTCTTTCTTTCTTATAATTAATCAATGTGGGATCTTTTTCATTTCTTACAAATATATACATTTGTAATTTATCACTCATTATTTTTTAAATCTTGAAATAAATAAATTTATTTACTTAATTATATCTAAATAATTGAAAAAAATATCTTGAATGAATAATAATTAAAATTAGAGTCAACAAATAAAAAGAATTAACAATTTTCTTTTCATTTTTACTTCAATTTTAATATTCTTAATTAATTTTCTTTCAATTTCAAGGTAAATTTGAATTAGATTAAGTAATAATATAAATTAAAATAAAAAATCATCTTATTTTTACTTTTAACTTTACTCTTTTAATCTATTATTTTTTCATGTGCACTAAGTATGTTAATATAAAATTATATATAAAATAATAAAATATTATTAAAATTTAAAAATATGTAATTTATATTTTTCCGGTTGAACCGCCAGGTTTGACTGGTCCGACCTTGAACTGTTAGGGTCACCGGTTCGACCTCCGGTCTAATTTTCTAATCACTATTTAATACATTTATCAAGTACACGAAATCAGGGTTGGTATCTATAAAAAGTTCAATTTCGTTTAATAAAAAACTACATTGATCCTTACGTTAGAACAAAATTTTGGATGTGATGGGGATGTTTTTGCCCACTCTCAATTTTGAAAGATCATTTTGCCCACCCAAACGAAAAACATCATTTTTGCCCACTATTTAGTCATTCCTAAAATTATCCCCAAATCAAACAGATTAGATAGTATATAATAATTATTATTAAAATTATAAATTTGGACTATAAATTTTTTCTTCAAATTAATTTACGATATTTAAAATATTTTTTCTTATCTTATTATAGTGGACCGAATAGGCATTGTGTTTTATTTAGCTATTTTCCACTTCATTTGGTTCAAATTCACATCTCTAATCAATCAAAATTAATAAAACAATAATATACTAACATTTTAAAATTTTCAATTAAAAATAAAAATTAATAAATTTAATTAATTGAAAAAAAATTATATGGTTTTATTGAACTTTAAGAAATGTAAAAAATTAATTAATAATAAATTTAGTTTTTTATATTAAATTATGTGATGGTTTAAAATTTTAGTGTATTAACTAAAAATACTTCCTCCGTCCCAAGCAAAGGTGGCCGTTTACTTTTTACACGTAGATTAAAGAATATTATTATTTTATATGTAATGACTAGTCGTATTAGAGGGATGTGATGAGTCCTTTTTACTAAACGGAAAAATAAGAACCTTTGAATGAGACGTCCAATATAATAAAATGTGGACGTTTCGGCGGGACGAAGGGAGTAGATCTTGGATGAGATCGTCTCACGAATCTTTTTACATGAGACAGAGCTCTATAAATCTTGAATCACCTGGGAGTGCTAATATCACCAGTACGTAATAATTAAACTAAGCGAGTATTGTTCGAAACCATCTCACAAATTTCATTCTACGCATTATCCATTTAGTCAAATGAGTAAAAAGGTGGCGCTGCAATCTGCCCAATGCATGGACTTCGCTTAACGTACCGCAATTATGTAATTAACTTATTAATACTCCATCCGTTCATTTAAGGTGTCCGTTTATTTTTTACATGTGAATTAATAAATATTATTATTATAAAAATAGTGTACCCCACCATTAGGGACCCATCGCCCCTGCCCTAGGGATTGGTGGAGGTGGTAAATCGCAAGATGTGCCTCAAGTGGCTTATAGAGAGGGTTCAGTGTTTAACTTGTGTTTGCAAGGGGCTAAATTTTCCAAAGGCAGGATTCGAACCCCCACCCTGCAGCAACCAAACTCAGTTGGAAGGCATTTCCACCCTCCTCTCTACCACTTGAGCTATGCTCTGGGGGCAATATTATTAATATATGTAAAATGGATAGTTGTATTAGAGAAAAGTGGTGGGCCATATTGTGTACTTTTTTACTAAATAAGGTAAATGAATATCTTTGAATCGGACGCCAAAAATAGTAACATGGACACCTTAGAAGCGAACGAATGGAGTATTTTTTAGTTTAGTTTTTAAATTTTTAACTATATTTTTTAGTATTAATTGTCTTTAACTATTAAAAGTGTATGTTTCTTTATTATTATTTTTGTTATATTACTTATTCATAATTTGATTTATTTTTAATTAAAATGTTATAACTTTTTATTTGTTTAGAAATTATTTATAATATAATTCGATTATATGGTTATGACTTTTTATTGATCAGTTGTTATTTTTAATTTAAAAAATTATCACTTTTTTATTTTCCTTGTTAATTTTTCATGATTCAGTTACTCGGTTATCACTTTGTTGACTGATTATTACTTTTTACTTAAAACTTTTATCACTTTTCAATCGTCATACAAATTACTCGTATAAAAGTTCAATTGAACGATTATCATTTTTTTATCATATATAACTTTTTTATTAAAAGTGTTATCACTTTTTATCTATCCTACAAATTATTAATTAAATAGTTTAATTGAACGAATATCATATTTATTTGATTAGATATCACATTCTATTAAGAATGTTGTCACTTTTTTATCATCCTCTGAAATATCTCTCCTTATTTAAATGTCACTCTTTATTAAAAGTATTATCATTTTTCTGTTCTACGAATTATTTACGGAATAATTCATGTAAATAATTATTATTTTTTTAATTGGGTATCACTTTTATTAAAATTATTATATTATTTTTTAAAAAATATTACTCCATCCGTCCGGCTCTAAGGTATCTATTTGCTTTTTGCACGTCCGGCTCTAAAATTATTATTATATATAAAGTGGATAGTTATATTAGAAGGAAGTGGTGTGCTATATTGTGTATTTTTTTACTAAATAGGGGAAATGGATATCTTTGAAGCGAACGCCAAAAATAGTAAAATAGACACCTTAGAAGCGGATGGAGAGAGTATTACTTTTTATAATTTTATAAATCGAAAAATACTATATTAATATTATCACTATTTAAATCGAAAATTAAATTAGGAGATTGACAAAATTTATCGTCACATTTTTTAGCAATTACATAAAAAAAAAAAAACACATAAATTAATATAATAATAGTTAAAATGACAACGTTGAGAGAATAAAAAGAAATTAAATACGTACATGCGGTGAGATTGTTCTCAGTTCTCCTGATTAGTTTAGATATTTAGCGCGGGTCACACATGCTTTTCAATGGATATATTTTGAGATTTGTTTCACAGACTAAGATGTCTCACAAATTAAGATTCGTAATGTAAGATGTGACTATTTAATATAAAATTAATGAATAATTAAAATGAATAAATATCACTTTTTATTAATTAAAAAATAATTTATTTAAAAATATTATCACATCTCATGAGTTTGATTATCACTTTTCCACGATCATTTGCTTACACATTATATGTCAAATAGTTTAATTGGATAATTATCACCTTTTAATGATCAAGTATCACTTTTGAGTTGATCTAATGTACATGCTTGTACACTAACCAACAGGATCCATATTCACAAGTAGATTAAGTATATAACTCAAAAAACACCCAAATAGGTTATTATTTTCTTCCTCCACAATCACACTGTTAGATGCGTCCCCTCTCCTCTCATTTTTCTAATTTTCTTTGCCGCCTGCTCCGCCCTTCTTCGATCTCCATCTCTGTCGACTTTATTATTGTGTTTCCGCCTCAGCCTCCGTCCCCTCTTCCAACCTCTGCAGATTTTCCATCTCCATCGCCCTCCAATGATTCTCCATCTCCGTAACCTTTATTATGGTGTTGCCGCCGTTGCCTCCATCTTGATCTGACGACCTTCAGCGATCGGTCTCACGATTTCTACTTCAGATCTCCCTAGATCTATGGACCTTCTTCTTCTAAGAAACAGATATACTTCTTTAGATCTCCCTAGATCTATCGACCTTCTATATGCATTTGGTATTCTTTTCTTTTGATCAGCGGGACTTGTCATTTTCTCACAACGTATGAGCGATTGGTCTTCTTCACACAATGTTTTTTCAACTTTTTAAAAGATTATTATTAGCTTAATGTATGTGTTTTATATATAAATGTATGTGCTTTTATATGTAGATGTATTACTTTTATATATGTGTGTTTGGTCAAGATCTTCATGTTCTCTCTCCATCACGACTTCTGATCTATGCATCAATCTTCTCATGAAGTTCTGTCTTCAACAAAACTCATCAGCTACTCCTGTATTGATTTTAATTTATTAATGTATATTGTTGTATTTATAAATGTACTCCCTCCCTCCCCCAAAGTATTTCACACTATCTTTTTTTATCCGTCCCTCAAAGTATTTCACACTTCACTTTTACTAAAATTAGTAAAAAATAAATTATTATAATATTCACTTTTTACACACATCCCAATATAATACTCATTTTTTCACATCTTCCAACAACTTTACACACCTTTTTTTCATTAAATTAACTAAAATATATATTTTTTCTCTTACTTTATACATTAAAAAATAAAATTTTCTTAATTTTCGCGCACGCCAATACGTGAAATACTTCACGGGACGGAGGGAGTATTGTCTAATTTTATTATTAATACAAACTTTGAAATTCATGTTAATGGAAATTATATGGGACCCGTTCTTTCATTTTACTGGAAATCATATGAATCATGTTCTCTCGTTCTCTCTATTTGCTCTTGTACTCTTTCAATAAAGATTACAGTAAGTTTTTAAAAGTATACATTATAAATAAAATGTTATACACTTGTGCATTAAGAGTGATACACTAACACAATTAAAATTACACACTCCACCTTTTAAAATGTATAAAGTTTTCACCAAAAAATTATACACTTGATCATTCAAATTATACACTTCGTTTTTAGAACTTATACATCTATTCAATAAAACGTGTACATTTCGTGTCTAAACTTTCGAACACCAAAAAACTTTATAGACTTATTCAATAAAAGTTAATACTTCATCCAACACCATTCTCATTACGAAAATAGTAATATTGTTCATAAATTGCAGTCAAAACTACTCCTCGAACCCCAACAGTTTATTAATAAAATGTATACATTTCTTCAATAAAACATATACACTTCTTCAATAAAACGTATACATAAGTATAGTAGCAAATTCCTCCTCTTTGAACACCCCCATAAAGCGTCGATCAACTCTCCAGTTGGACCAAATCAGAACAAATGGTCTTAAAATTCTGCTTGAGTCCAGATCTCAACAAAACTTCAGACGAAAATGAGAAAATCAGGGAATGAAAACTACTTTCTCGAAGAGGACGTAGAGTGCGATGGATCTGAGCAAACTTTCGATAAAAATTAAAAAATCGACGAGTATGTCAACGGCTTTCACGAAGTTCGAAGAGGAGGTGGTTGGCAGAATGCAGCGATCGACGACTGTGATTGAGAAGGCGGTGCGGAGAAAGAGTTATGGAGGAGGGGACGATGTGGTGGAAATACGGTGCGATGGAGAAGATTAGAGAGAGAGAGAGAGATTAGGAAAACAGCGTGAAATGAAATGATCCAAATAGGGTTAGAAATAATATTAATACTTCGGGTCATGGGCTGGGTTGACCCGGTTGGATATAAACAATTTGGTATAATAGACTTTGTCATCACTTTTTACTTAAAACTGCTATCACTTTTTATTAGTCTTATAAATAAACACTTTTTACTTAAAAATGTTATCACTTTTTATTCGTCTTATAATTTATTTATAAGATAATTATTAATTTGACAATTATTATAAAAATGTTCATTCATCACTTTTTTCAGTTAAATATTAGTCTTTAATTTTTAATAAAATTATATCGTGTAATATAAAATATTATTTAATTTTTTAAAATCGGTTAGTATAGTAATACTCATGTTTAAATGTATTAAATTGTTTTAGAATTTATATTTTAAAAAAATTAATTTTATTTTTGAAGTGTATAATAAAAGAAAAACTCAAAATGAAAACAAGATTGTAGTTTAGTTAAAGTGGTAGAAGTAACCCTTTTTAATAAGAAGGTTAGAGGTTCAAAACTTTGTAGTGAATTTTCTTTTGCCCTTATAAAAAGAATATCAAATGTAACATTCATAAAGTGTAACATTTTTTGAAAAGTGTTATTAATGCTCGAAATAGTGTTTCCTTAGATAATAGGCATCACGAGCAAACATTGCACCATTAAAAAAATTATATATTATTTACAATACACATTTTTATTATTAAATAACACTTTTGACGTGTTATTATATAAAGCAAGTTATGTTGTAGCGAAAGAAGCGCAGCTGACCTGATTTCTTTTGGTGATTTGGGACTCATTATTGACATTTTACAAACACCTGATGTGCAGGAGAAGAGCAAATTGCTCGAGTAATGCGGGATGAATTTATCGCCAGAATTAGTTACTGGCGTTCTTTTTAAGAGGCGAAACGACTAGAAAACCGCTTTCACCTTCTTCCCGTGGGCTAATAAGCAATTGAATTACAGTCATACGCTTCGGGAGTATCATACAATTATCGCGATTCTTGGAAAGTTCAGGAAGTTCGATACTACTTGTAAATTGATCGATGACATCAAAAGTGTGTCGCTTGTTTCTCCACAAATGCTCTTGATTATGATCAGGAAATACGCAGTAGTGCACGATGTTGCTGATCAATACGTTTTACGGGCACCGAAAATTCAAGTTTGATATCAAAATTGCTGAATTCCAAAGCCTGTTGTGTAGAAACTGAGTGTTGTGTAGAAATTGGGGTGTATTTAGAAATTTAATTGGGATTGTATAACAATATATCATAACTAATCTTATTTTATTATTTATATAAGGACATTTGTATCTTATCACATAAACATATTTTAAATCTATAAATTAATGCGGTTCATTTAGTGAATTCGGGGGTACAAATAGCCACTCCCTAAAATTAATAAAAAAAATTTCTTAAACTCTGTGTATATAGTAAGCGCATCACTTATTTCGGCCAAAGTATAATTTATCATGTTTAGTGGAGTAATAATTACTATATTTTTATTAATTATTATTAATTTTATAATTTGGATTAAAAAAATATTTATTTAATAATATATTAGTAATAAATATTACTCCTTAATTTATGTTCAAATAAGAATTTAGTAACAATTTTAATAGTTAGTATAATTTGGATCAGATAATACAGTTCATTATAATTAATAATAATTTTAATTATTATTAATAATTTATTAATAAATTACTAACTTATGATCAATAAACAATTTAGTAATATTTTTATTAAGGGAATGTTTTGGGTGAGACCGTCTCATAGATCTTATCATGTAGGATGAATCATATCCTATTCATTAATGTAAAATAAAAATAAAAATAAATAAATCATCGAAAAGTCTACGTAGTATTATTTTATGGAAAGTTTTGCGTGAGACCGTCTCACGTGAGATCATTTTACACTTTTTATATTAGTTATCAGTTTTACTATAAAATGTTATCACTTTAGCAATTAAATATTATCACTTTTCATTTATATTATAAATAAATTATTTATGAAATATCATTATCATTTAATTAATTGAGTATCACTTTTTATTATAAAAGCTATCACTTTTCAACCATCTCACATAGATCCTTATATGAGACGTTCTCACACACGTCTTTGCCTTTTTTTTTCTTTTTTTTATTAATTGAAAAGCCCTTAATATTTGAATATTTAAACATAGTTAAATATACATAAAAAAATTAATGATTTATTTTGACAAATACTTATAATTTCAAGCACTCTAAAATAAATAAATGGTTTAATTGTAAATTTCATCAATCTTACAAATATTTATCAAATAGTTTAAATGGACAGTTATCTCTTCACATTTAAAATATTATCTTGTTCAATAAATTGTTAAAGCATGAAATTATTTTATTGATGATTGTTGCTCCACTTTCTTTTATAAAGTATGACTTTTTATTAGAAGTATTGTTTTTTATCAATCTTACAGATTGCTTAAGAAATATAGGTTAATGGGATGATTATCATTTTTTCATGCTCATGAATCACTTTATATTTAAAATGTTATTACTTTTTATTTGTTCTATAAATCATTCATGCACGAAATAATCAATTGACTGTTATCAGTTTTTCTTAATCAAGTATCACTTTTTTACTAAAAATATTATCATTTTTTTTTAATCTATCTTATGAATTGTTCATAATATAATTTAATTGAATATGGGCTAGCTCACCTAGTCATTGGACTACTCACTAAAGTGAGTGATTCAAAATTAAGAGGGAAGTTGTAAGGAGCCTTAGAGTAAGGGGGAGTATGAGTGTTTGGTGTAACTAATAATTATACTAATAACTAACATTTATTGATAAAAAAAATTAATTAATTGAATGGATATCAGTTTCGTCTAATCAAATATCACTTTGTATTTGTCCTAATATAAATTATGAGCAAAACTTGCATGAGACTATTTTAGATTTTGATCTTAACTAATTATCATTTTTTATTAAAAATATTATCACTTTTTATTTATATTACAATTGTGTATGAAATAGTTCACTGCGTTATTATCACTTTCATCTCATCAATAGGGTATTATCACTTTTTTTATTAAAATGATCTCTTCTTATATATCTCACGAAACTTATTCCATGAAATATCTCACAAAAGTGAACTATAAATTATCCATGCATTATATAGATTAGTGAGTCTCATATAACCCAAATTTATATGTAAATCCTATTTTTTTTTCAAATTACTCTTTAGTATATAAAAAATTACTCTTTGTAGATTAATAATTTTTATAAAGAAGAGTAATAATTCATGTTTTTAAAGAGTAATTTTTTATGTAATAAAGAGTAACAGGGTTTATATTTTAATGTATGTAAACCCGGTTTACACAAGTGTTTATCTAATTAGATTAATTAATAATTATCACTTTTTATTTATCATGTATTAAAAAATTTTAATTAAAAACTGATAAGGTATCCATTTTGATATTTTGATCGTCAACTCTTAAGGTATCTATTTTCTTTTTTTGTAAAATGGCCCCACACATAACAACCACTCACTGCTAATACAACTATCCACTTTATACTCCCTCCGTCCCTAGGTAAGAGTCTCATTTTACCATTTTAGTTATCCCACCCAAATGATCTCATTTCCTTTTTTGGACATATGGGGCCCACCCACACCTACTAATACAATTAAAACATGGGGTCCACACACCCACTAATACAACTACCCACTACACTAAATAGTAATACTCCTTAATTCACGTGCCCAAAAGCAAATGAGACTCTTACCAAGAAACAAAGGGAGTATAAAATAATAATACTCTTTAATCCACGTGCAAAAAGCAAATGAGTACCTAATGAATGGACGGAAGGAGTATCACTTCTCATTCGTCTTACAAATTATTCTAAAATATAGTTCAACTGGTGAATATCGATTTGATAGGACTAATTATCACTTTTTTATTAATAACATATCTCTCTTACTCAATTCTTTTGCATAATTAGTAAAATGAAAAAAATCAATTAAATATATTCATCATATTATAATACTCCTTCCGTTCCACCGAAACGTCCTTATTTTACTATATTGAGCGTCTTACTCAAAGCTCTCTAGTTTTCCCTTTTAGTAAAAGGGCCCCACATATGACACATTATTCACTACTAATACAACTACACACTACACATAAATAATAATACTCCTTAATCTACGTGCAAAAAGCAAATACGGACCTATGACCAGGACAGAGGGAGTACTTATTTTTAAAAAAAATTAATAGTTAAATCAAAATAAAAAGAAAGTAAATGGAAATTTTTTAATAA
This sequence comes from Pogostemon cablin, assembly GCA_023678885.1. Classification (NCBI taxonomy): domain Eukaryota; kingdom Viridiplantae; phylum Streptophyta; class Magnoliopsida; order Lamiales; family Lamiaceae; genus Pogostemon; species Pogostemon cablin. Next base: position 20,035,281 of record CM042964.1, on the reverse strand, counting down.
AAATTTAGATTATTCATTAAATATTAATAAAAAATAAATAAAGTAAAAATTATGTATTAAATAGATTAATATTCTCTCCATCTGCTTCTAAGGTATCCATTTTACTATTTTTGGTGTCCGGTTCAAATGTATTAATTTTTCCTATTTAGTAAAAAAGTACACAATATGGTTCACCATTTCCCTCTATTACAACTACTCACTTTATATATAATAATAATACTCATTAATCCATGTGCAAAAAATAAACGGACACCTTAGAACCGGACGGAAGGAGTATATTTTAAAAGAAAAAAATAATTAACTATATAAAAATAAATTAAAACAATAATAAAATTTCAAAAAGAATTGAAAGAAGTACCACTACTGACCTAACTCGAATCTTCAATCGGGAGGTTAGAATTATTGAGCTTAGGACGCAGAACAATGTTGAGACACAATGTTGAGATTAATGTTTAAAATATCGATATCGGTAAAAATATCGGTATTTCAAATTTACGGATATCGATATCGGTAAAAATTAAAAAAATCACGAAAATTTGAAAAATAAAGAGAAAATTAACTATTTAACTTTTCAATATATTTTAACTAATTTTAATATATAAATATAATTTAAAATCTCAGTAAAACTCATAACATATGATAAGCAAATCAATTATAATATACTACATTTAAGTAGTCTAAAGTCATACAATACTTAATAACTAATACCAAAATGATAATCTATGAGCTCAAATATAAAACATGTGATGTCATCTTAATCTAAACAATATTGGTATCACTTCATCAAATTAGAGAAATTTTGAACATAGTTTTGAATATGTCAATAGTATTATTATGTACCAATAAAATACAATCTCCATTCCGATCCGATTGAATGTACCAAAATAATAATATATTTTAAATCAGATTATACTATCACACTGTGTACATGAAAGGAAACTCCTTATTTACATAGTAGTAATAATTTTAATGAAGAGTGATAATAATTAATTAAATAAAATAAAATAAAACAGTCTTAATAATTTCATGCAAATGTCGCTCTATTTTACTTTTTAAATTGATCAAATTAATGAAAAAATTTTGTATTTAGTTGGTAAAAGTAATATAAAAAATTATAAAAAATTTCTTAAAAATGTGGATAATTTTTCGATATTTTCGATATATCCTCGATATGTTAGCGATATTTCCTCGATATATCTCGACATCTGAAAAATTTTGAACTGTGACAAATCGATATCGATATTGTTACCGATATTTCCCAATATTTCCCGATATATCCTCGACATCAGAAAAGATATATCTTTTTCTCCAATATCGATATCGGTACTCTTCAAATACGGATATATCGTGAAAATATCGTGAATATTTCCGGAAACTTTAAACCTTTGTTGAGGCATGATTAGTTTTCAAATGAAAAAAAATTTATATTCCTAATAACGGACAGGTTAATGGGTTAGAATAATACTAATGGAGCTCCGTCCCATTTACTAATATTCGTGAAATGATTTCATACAAGTATTTGTCTTCTAATAATTAGTAAAATTTGGACCGATTAATATTTATACTTCCTCCATCTCATTCATAAATCTCTATTTACTTTTTGCACGTGAATTAAAAAATATTATTATTTAAAATGTGTAATGAATAGTTGTATTAGGAGTAAGTGGTGAGATATATGTATGACTATTTTACTAAAAGAAAAAAATTATGATCTTTGGATAGGACACCAAATATAGTAAAATGATGACATTTTGAATGGATGGAGGGAGTAGTAGTAAATATATACTGTATTAATAATTTTCAATTATTATATTTTTGAATAATTAATATTACATTCATCCCATAAACAAATTCACACTTTTTATTTATATTCGTCTCATAAACAAGTTCACACCTCAAATAAGAAAATACAAACAAATTAATAACCCCACAACACACATTAGTTTCAAAATTGTCACATCTTTATAACTCACATAACTTACTTTATAATTTATTTATTATTTAAAAATACTAAACTACCCCTAAAAGTAAAGCAAAAAGTAGTTTTTTTTAACTCCGTATCTACCGTAGTCGTGAATTTCTCTTTGGGACAGAGGAAGTAATTAATAAAAAGATTCACATTAATAAATATTCATAATTTAAATCGAATAAAATATGTATTATATTTAATAATATTTTCATAAATTTTTTAAAATGATTAATCTAAATACGCTATAAAATAAAACACAAGAAAAATAGTTACAGGACACAACCAAAAGATGTAAGACTCAAAACCCAATTAAATGGGGACAAGACAAACTGGAATGCGAAAGAAGAAGAACTGGATTGATACCAAAGCCAGATACACGGCTGAAAATGAAACCTGGCAAAAAAGCAGACTGAGCAACTAGTCGTAGGAACCCCCGAAGGGCCTCACTAAAAACCTCTATGTGGAGAACCCCAGTAGGAAAACCCCAACTAAAGGAAAAGAGCACATTTATGAAAAAGGGTTCCAAAAAATCTACCATCTAACCTATAGGACCTAAGACGAACATAATCATGGCTGGGCAGACGCATCCAACGAGCATTGAAAATAAAATGGATTCCAAGAAAGTTGCTGAAGCAATTAAGACAAGTGAAGAGACTGTCCAAGGATTAAAAGAATATGGAGAGGAGCCCTCTAACAATCCAGGCGATGTCGCCACCGAAGAATGCACTCCTTCACTTGTCATCGCCTAGAGAGGAATCATCTGAAACGTTAGAAAGTAGAGTTCATGTCCTGAAAAACAAGATCATGAATGCGAGTAGAGGTCGTTTGGTTCCAAGTAAAAGGACCACCAACATCTGAAAGAGCGTCAGCTGCTTTATTACCTTCTCTGTAAATGTGACTAATCCTGAATTGCATGTCAGAAATAATGTCTCTGGCAATTCTCCATTCCTGTAAAAATTTTCAAGGAATATCTGGATTATCAGATGAAAAAGCATGCACCACTTAGGTAGAATCAATCTCGAACCATAAGGAAAGCCATCCTCTGTCATAAGCAATGTCAATGGCCAAAAGGGCCGTGTGTAATTCAGCTTCGTAAGCATAACCCTTCCCAAACCCACAAGTGAAACAACCAAGGTGTTGTCCATAATGATCTCTAAAAATACCACCTCCTGTAATGTTCCTAGGGGCAGAGTCTGCATGTCCGTCAGTGTTAACCTTAATCCATCCAACCATAGGAGGTATCCAACGAATAAGAATGATACAGGGAGCATTCCTACTACGACCACTAATCCCAAAGTAGTACAAAGTATGAAAGCCCTCAATATTGTTGTTCATTGATGAGTATGTAAATTCACATGTTTTGAGCCCTGATTCGTGTGATAAAGATGTAAAATTTGATCTTAAGTTAAGATAAATCGAGTTGTATTATAGAAAGTTATGAATCAGGTGTGTTTGAGTCCGTTTGAGTGGATTTTCGAAGGGAAATGGATTAGAAGTGATCGGAACTAGAGAAAGGGTGTCGAAGGCACCAGATTCGACCATGCAAGGAGGCGATTCGACCAAGCAGAGAGTGATTCGACCAGCATCCCTGGTCGAATCAAGCATCGAGAGATCGTCAGGAGTGTGGTTCGACCACGACATTGTGGTTCGACCAAGCACAGTGGTCAAACCATTGTTGAACCAGAAGCATAAGTTTTCGCAGTCGCAGTTCGACCACGAAGCTTCCGGTTCGAGGTGTCATTTGGGTCGAACTCCAGACCTGCCAGTGTGTTATAGGTCGATTCGACCTGTGGTTCGACCTGCTGTGATCGGTTCGACCAAGGCTTTTGGTCGAATTGATGCGCTGGACACGTCCGGATCTGTATTTTTACACCTTCAGTGCGTATTTTTGCTCAAAAAGCCCATCCTAGGTCCATAAGGAGAGCTCACAAGTATAAAAGGAAGACCCTACGCAAGGGGAAAGAGAGTCATTCGCCACCTTCATTCTACAAAACATCCAAAATCCCAACCACCATCCACGGAGTTGTGGAGAGAGTTTTGTCTGTCGAATCAAGTAAGAACTAAGTGAAGATTCAAGACGGAGAGAGACCCAACGGCGCCCGCATTTAGGGTTTACTTCGCATCTTAATTTATCTTGTAATTTTCAAGACTATGGGTAAGATCTATCCAAACACCATGATTGTTCTTCGATCAATCATGGGCTCAATACACTTCGATAGTTTTAAGGTTTATGAAGGTTTTATAGGTTAATTGAACTTTCGTGTGTATACTCCGTACAATACTACTTGAGGTTTATTTTATATAAGATTATGCATTTTTAATTCATACTCAGAGTTATTTTGTGCATCATTAATTGTTATGTAGAGTCTGAATACATATCTTGATTATTGATTCAGTGCGTTCACTGCTGAGCAGGAATCTATGTTATGATTCTAAGCGAAGGGATTCCGAAGTCTCATTAGAACTATCTTATATAAATACTTGTTAATTGAATCGTATTCAGGTTAATAAGTAGGATAAAGAGTATAACTTCGTAGTACCTATAAAGGGAGATCATATCGGGTAAGAGTACTTAGTGCACGGGAAATAATTGATACTAATAGTACCTAGAAATGGAGGTGAATTATATCTCCTGCTCCAAGGATATTCACATGTGTCACATGCTTATTTACTTGTGTCTATAGAGTAGATTTGCTTGGTTTAGTGATGCTTCCATATTCCACAAGGCATAGTCGGACATTAATACACGGAAGGAAAATTAATAAGTAAAACTGGATGGCCAGAAGAACTACCTATCTTCTCACTTATTCACTTTCATTCAATCTCTACTGTTATTTAGTTTAATTGTTCTTTTAATTATTCAGTAATTAGTTATGTAATCACTCATAATCCCAGCATCAAAATTATTCATTTCTCTAGTCATGGCCATTATAGAAGCTTTAATATGAGTTGGGCAGGCCTATTTCTCAACATAGTTACCATTATCATCAAAAGTACAACATTCCGCCATCTGACTATTACGTGTACTCCATATAAGCCACACATAAGTAACAAATATAAACCTCCAAATAGAAATAACATGGCCGCTTCTCTGAATCGAGATGGCCTGGAGTAGAAACAAATATAACAATGCTTAATCAAATATTTTTTTTGACAGAATGATTAATCAAATGTTGAAGAGATGCCTAATTTTGTAATAATTTAGATTTAATCAAAAATAAGTGTGTAAAGAAATTTTCATATTTTCGATAATTTAATTAATATTTTACACCAACTTTGAAATTGAAAGATACCATGAGAAAACATAAGACCTAAATGCACAAAATAAATAAATGAATAAAAATTATTACATATTTCCCTTTTTTATTTTTTTTAAGAAAATTGAAACTCAAACACCATTTGAAGATACATCTCATGGTTCAAAATTATGAAGTCTCATATTCATTTTAAAGAAAAAAAACTTGCAATCACCTCTCCTTAATCCTAAAACCTACCATGGTAATGAATATGAAAATTAAGAAAACAAAAATATAATTAGAAAAAGAAGTAAAAAAAAAGATCAAAGTGCGTGATTAAATTTCCTTACATTATCATCTCTGAGGATCTTCAAGTAATGAAAGATTTTTTGTACTGCTTTCCAATCCATTGTGACCTATAATCATAACAAAGTTCCTAATTAGTTTTAACTCTAAACCTCAAATAGAATTAGATTCAGAAATCAAAATAAATACTTATTATTTTATAAGCTAAAATCAATAAAATACCTTGAAGAGTTTAGATCGTAGAGCTAGGAGGATATTAGTTATTCTAGAATTGGTAGTCTTCATTCCTCAATATATGAATAACTATAGCTTCTCCATGGTATAAGAGAAATTAAATAAATATTTTTGTAAATGAAAATATAATTTTTCAATAATTTAATGGATTACACAAAAGTGAGAATATTTATACTTGATGATTTGACTTTTCTATTCATTCACTCATTGAATGTGTATTATGATTGAAAACTATAAGGTTGATATATTTATTAGACTTTTAATGCTGGAATTAATTTTTATTAAATTAGACAGTATTATAAAAAAGAAAAATAAAAATAAGAGGAGGACAAGGCAAAAAGAAGAAGGGGAAAACGCAAATAAAAAGCCAAACAAATGGCTTGCCAAAAAGAGTCTAAACAGGTGGCTCGAAAGAAAATAAGGCATGATTAAAAATATAATAATAATGATGCAATGGAGCTCGACTATAATCATGAGAGATGCCTAAAAAAGGCATGAGGAAGGACCATAAACTAAACCCTGAACTACTGCACGGGGCAAACAGAAGAGTTGATCTCGGGTTGAAGGTCCTCGCCATAATCGGGTGAATGTTTCGTGATCAGCAGCATGCTTAAGATGACAAGCGTGCCATGGAAAAATAGATGCCACACCGGAGTGCGAAGCCTTACTCCTCCTTTGTTAGCCGTCTGCACTAGAACCGAACTAGTCGAGGTACATCAAGAGAATGATTGCCTACATTGTGAGTCTATGATAGAGTAAGAGATAGACCCAATGGCTAAGTTCAAAACTACTATATCGAAACAGACCCATGACGATGACAATAAGGAAAAGGAAGAGCCAAACAAGTGGCTATCGAAAAAGAGGACCAAGCAAGTGGCCTCGATGAAAAAGAAAAATCCAAACTCATTTAGTTTTGTCTATATTTGCTTCTCCACCCGAAAACTAGAAGATTAAAATTGTAGCCAAATTAAAGGAATTAATGAGGGAAAAACATGACCAAAAATAAAATCAACCAATATCAAATAATATTTATGCCACTTTTCTATTTGGTTGAATTAATTGGGCTATATCAAAGAAGCCCAAACCATACTCGAATAGTCGAATAACAAGATGGTCAGAGCAGGCTGCTCGCAAAAGAAAGATAGTGAGGTAAGCCATCAAGAGAAGTGGAGAAAACAGCGGCCGAAGAGGTATGGGGCATTAAATGCAGCTGCTGTAAAGGTGGACAAAGCCGGGACTCACGGGACAAAAACACATAACATGCATGTGTACATAGGCTGCTTGGCATAGGAAGTACAGCAGCTCTAGGAAAATATGGCAAGCATTATATGGAGGGCAGCCAAAAGCTGAAAGAGGACAGCCCCTAACCTGCACCTAGGGAACCTAGAAAGAAAACGATCCTGCAGCACAATAACCGAAAATAAGGTGGCGTAGGGGCTCACTGGCGGAGCTAGTTGCAGGCGCCGAAAGCACAAAAGAGACAGCGATGTGTGACTGCCTGACCGGAATCCATTGTGAACCTGTGCCGGCAATACCGCTGGCAGCAAGCAGCAGCAGGGCGAGCAAAAACAAGTGCATAGTGGAATGCCGGCGGCAAAGAACAGGGCTGCAAGTCACCGTTGGAAGAAAACCTGCGGGAACAATTGCTGAAACTAGATCTAGAAGATACTTACCGGATAACCACAATGCCGGAAAGAACTCCACCCATTTAAGTAAAGTTTGGATATATACTACCACTAAATAACTAGTAAATACTAGCCCACCCCCTCGGGCAGAAAAAGCTTAACAGAGATGTCGAGAGAAGGAGGAGAGGAAAGGCTTAGAGAGATGGTTTTTTTCCATAGTATTAATTTTTATGAATATTAATTATAATAAATATTAAAATAACTATGCACAATGTATGTATATATAGTCATTAATAATTAGGTCAATGATGCAAATTAATTAATACTATAAGTTAAAATAATACATCTCCCTACGTCCCCTTCAAAAAGGGTATTTTTTCTACCCAAAGAGTCCTCTTTCCTTTTTTATACACATGAGACCCACACACACACCCCACTAATACAATTAAAATAATGGTCCACACTCCCACTAATACAAATATTCACTACACATTAAATAATAGTCCTTTCATCCCGGAACAAGGTATACGTTTATTTTTTGGACATAGATTTTATATATATATATATATATATATATATATATATATATATATATATATATATATATATATATATATATATATATATATATTCTCTCTCCGTCCCCTTCTAAAAGGATCTTTTTTCTACCCAAAAAGTCTTATTTTCTTTTTATACACATGGGACCCACATACACACTCATTAATACAATTAAAATGTGGGTCCACACTCCCACTAATATAATTACTCACTTAAATAATAGTCCCTCCATCCCGGAACAAGGTATACGTTTGCTTTTTGGACATAGATTAAGGAGTACTCATTAATGTGTAGTGAAATGAGAGAAATAATATTGTAATGTGTAGTTGGTAGTTGTATTAGTGTATTGTGTGGGTTCCATGTATATATAATAATTGTTTTGTGTGGGTCTCATCTACCAAAAAGGGAAATGTATACTTTGTTTTGGGACGGACTAAAATGGAAAGGTGTATACCTAGTTGTGGGACGGAAGGAGTAATACTCATTAATCCACGTGCAAAAAGGAAAAGTCCCTATTTGAATGGGATGGAGGGAGTATATATATCAATCTTAGCTAAATTACCGCAAAATGTGTTGGGGTTTAAAAGTAAATTGTTAGAGTATAGTATTTTTTGACACGATCCACGTCCACCTTACATAACTTATAATTTAAATACTATTTTTAACACAAAAACTATCATTATAAAAACCTGTATTTTTTTCTCACATAATATATTTATAACCAAAATCATCATTACGTAATTCAACAAACGTAACACATCTATGACAAAATATTAATCCAAAAACTTATGACAACTTATTATATACATAACAAATATTAGCATAAACAAAATAAGCCTGCGGCCTAGCCCCACAGGTCATCATCTATGTACATCCGCTCAAAACCTTAAAGGGGCTCCTCAACTTGCACAACATCACACAACTCAATAATCAGCAGTGTCACCTACAATGCATAAACTAGCTAGTGAGATAACACTCAGTAAGTAGAGATCATGCATAAAAATGAATTTTATTTTTGCTATCGCATATTTCCTAATATTTGTAGTTGGTCTCTTTTATTCTAAAAATTATTCACGTTGCGGGATCCCCACGATACACTTATGATATACACCCCAAATGAGCTCAATGACAGTGTCTCATCGATAAACGATGCTGAATAAAGTAGACAAACATAGTGTCCCACCGAGAAGCGGTGCTAAATAAATGAGCCGACACACGACTCATTGAGTCAACACATGACTCGAATCGCCCCGCGATCCCTGAATAAAAGTGAGCCGACAAGCGGCTCGTTGAGTTAACACATGACTCGAATTGATTTCCAGCAATCCCTGAAAGAATCATATATAGTGGTCAAACACACCATTAGTATCTTATTAATTTTGGGAAAACACTTTTCATGATTATGCATGGTATGCTTGATGTCGTACAACAAGGAACAATTAAAGACACATCACAAACCATTTACGACATCAATATCAACATTTAATTAAGATAAAACAACAATTTAATTTTATGATCACACGGATCCACTTCTAGAGTAACAACTCACCTCGGATCACACAGATTCTTATAAACAATGATATATTCTCACATAGATCTATATTGAACAGTTTTCAATCACATAGATCTACATTTTTAGGACAACGATCTTATCTCAAATCACATAGATCCGCAAATTTTATCACAAATTAATCACAAATAATTTACAAAATAATATTTAGTTGCATGTTAATTTCTACTAACATTAAATCACATAAATTCACAGCTTGTATTACAAATTAATTAAAAGTAATTCACAAAACAACATGTTTATGCATTGTATTTGGATTTCTACTTACCTGAACTATGATAGTAATATTACAATAGATCTCTTGAAGAACTGTAATTAATCTCCTCTTTCTCGTTCCGAATACGCACGCTTCTTTTCCTCTTCTCTTCTCTCCTCTCTCCTCTCTCCTCTCTTCTCTCTCTTTCTTTTTTTCTCGCTAACTGTTTCATAACCCAAATGAAGGTTGATATATATATATATATATATATATATATATATATATATATATATATATATATATATATATATATGAAAGTCGGCAACCCACCGTCCACCGGCCTCAACTTTTCTACTTAGACAAAGTCTCCAGTGAGACGATAATTATGTAAGACATGTTGTTAGACAGGTCAACCCCTTATTAAAGTATGTTTGATATATAGGTAAAATATGTTAATTTGTAGTTATAGTATTTTTTAAAATATGATGAATAATGAATTAAAATATGCTTTTAAATGTTATAGCACTACAAACATACTTTAACTACTCATAAACATACTTTATCTATATAACAGCTATACTTTAATAACGGGTTGACCCGTCTCTCATAAACCCGTCTCACAAGAGAGTTCCTCTTCTATTTAATATTAATAGTAAGTTACTATTTATAGTAAGTATGATTTATTATTATTATTATTATTATTATTATTCATTATCAATATACGTGCAATACTTAATAATTAAAATATAATATATATATATATATATATATATATATATATATATATATATATATATATATATATATATATATATATATATATATATATATATATATATATATATATATAAATTAATGCACATATGTGTACATTTTCTTATTACTATTATTATTACGTGAACACGTGTGATACATATTAAAAAATAATAAATTTATACACAAAGAAATTTAATTATATATCCAAATTAATACACGCAATTATTTATGCTTATATATATTCACATATTGTCGTCATTATTATTGATGTATTAAATAAAGGAATTATTACTGTAAGATACACAATTTATGTCATTATTGTTATAAGATACATGGAAACTTTACTATCCACTACAAAATAATCTATTAAAATGTCATATATATCCTTATTATTTAAACAAAACTCCAGTTGTATCTATCCCACCGCCCAATTCCACTCCCCAAATCCCTCATCCCCACCTCCAATCTTTCCTCTGGAGCTCTTCCGCCGCCGCTTTTGTTACAGCCGTACCTTCCATCCCCTACGATCCTACCGTTGTCTCGCCGCCTGAGATCTTTTCCTGTACCTGAAAAAATACCTTGTCGAACCCGTTTTCGAAATTTCTTGTCTTAGTAATCCAAATCTTCGCGAATCCAAAGTTTCCCCTCTCTCTCCCCTCCCCCCAACCTCGCCACTCCTACCCCCTCCTCTGTGTGTATTCACATTGTATCTCTCTTTGGCTGGGATGTAATGGTGAAATATTGCTTCGAATGTTAAATGTAATCAATCAAAAAAAGTTTAATTTCGAGGTTATGCTTTTTCCATGTGCTGCATTTTTGTGTTTTGGCTATAAATTTGGGGTATTTCTTGGTATTCTGCCCTATTTGTTGATGAATGAGATTTATTTTAGTTCCTAATGCAGATTGAGTAAGAAATATTATTGTTTTGTTATAAATGATTATGCTAGTAATACTAATATGTTGGTGAAATATGCTTGATCTTTATCAAATTTTCTATGAATTCGTGAACTTAATCTAACTAGACTTCCTCAATCAAGTTCCCTATCATGAGATATGTTAATGCATACGATATTGTTATAGCTGAATTGGAAAAAAAATAACATAAAGTTGGTCTCAGTGTGTTAATCAGAAGGTTGTATTCATAATCAGTGGCTTTGCCAATGAATTTTCTATGATTTCAAACTGTTTTTGCCTAAATTTTTGTGATCTCATATGGATTCAGTAATGGCTAATTTTTCAAATTTTAAATCTCATTTTCATAGAGTCAAATTCTTCTGAAGTTTTGTTGCCCTTTTTTATGTGCATAATCCTAAAATTTGAGACTGATTTTAGTTTTGAAATTGCTAATTGAGCTATTTTTAGTAGTAAATATGTGAGATTTCAGTTTTGTTAGAAACAATTTTGTTAGAAACAGAGTTCTTCACTCACGATTTCCAAAGCTAAAGAATTTCTATAAATGGCTTTATATTGTCTTTTAAGCTATATTGTATCATGATAGAATGTGTTTCGGAGTAATCTAGTTTTGGAGGAAAGCATCTGGAAATGGGGCATGTAATATTTGAGATACCAATTTGTTGAATATTTGATAAATAATTTTAGTTTTTCCATCACACTCATTATTGCCTTCTTGAAACTTTTATTGTGTTTCAAATATCTAAAAGCCGTATTATTAAGGTTGAATTTGGATTGAGGGATTTGTAATTGACCTATCGAATTTCGTAAAAACTAGTTCAAGATGCAAGCATCAGTCATGGATTTAATATCTTCAGTCCAAAAGCAACCTCCGTGATTTTATTCTGTTGAGCTATGTTGCTCAAGTATTTAGCCAAGTTTTGTTACAATGTGATAATGCCTTTTAAATTTTTCAGATTTTGGGCAGAATGGATTGTATGATTGTATAAAAAACATGACATGAAGAAATGGTTGGGGAGATTCTAACAGAGAAGTGGTTTGGTAGTATATGGAGGAATTCATGTAAGGCCAATTAAATATGCCGCGCATATTAGTGATGAAGATCTGATGTGTTCATGGGCTTTTATTATGAAGTGTAAATAATTAAATACGCGCGCTTATTATGTTATTTATTTTGCTCTTTTGATTGTTATTGAGGGAAATATATTCCAAAAGCTGGGTTTTTTTCACCTTGTTTCCAAAAAATAATTTATTTTAATTTTTTTCTGAAATTGATTTTTGAAAATTTTCTTCATTCATATGCATATGCGTGATTCTGTTTAATATCCAATATTAACCTGTTTGAATCAGAATATGTGTGCAGAGTTGATAAGTCTCTCAGTTAAGAGAGATGCCTTAATCTTTTTCTATTTGTTTGGGCTTTTTTAGGCTTATATCAATAGCTTGGGAAGTGGCTAAAAGACGATATGATGATTCCAAGTTAGCCAAAAAAACTGCTTCTAGCTTGCTATCAGATGGAAACCATACAGGTCACTTTAAGATGTGGAGATGCCTAACAAGTGGAGGCGATTATTAAGCTATATTTATGTTATTTTCTAAATCCTTGTGGAATCATATATTCCATATGTAACAGTGTTCGCTTTGTACAACTCCTCTTCCTATTGCTTAGCTCAATTCTTCCAATAAGGTGAGATCCTTGCTTATCTCTTAATTTCAACTATTGCTTTTTATTTTATATTACTGCTCTCATCAAGTGTCGGCCGAATATTAAGTTGTATTCATTCTAGTCAATATTTCGCTGCATAGATGGGAAAGCCTATGGAAGATTTATTGGTATATTGATTTATCAATTATTATGAGCTTCACTTTACGTGTGAAATCAACCGACTTGCATAATATGATTACATTTCTTGCACGTTTAGACTTAAAATAATGTAACTGTGGCATATGTGGACATACTCTATTGAGAATCATGAATTCGGATTCACCTTTGTACTTTAGTGTAAATCAAGTGAATGAAGTAATATCGACAGAGCAACCTAGTTATTTAGCATATGCATTTGGAGATTGGCTTCTTAACCTAGCAAAATATCCACAAGAATTCCCTAAAACAGGTGGGATACAACTCTTAACTTGTCCAACCAAGTATTTGATATATGTTCATTAATTGACAGTGGGCTCCTATGCTTGCTTTCAGCAAAATATCTATGGCCATTTAATGACGAAGTTGTGATATATATTCACCATGTCGGTCATGGAGTGATGGTGGGGCAAGCATGGCAAGAGGGTAAAGCATTGCAACAAGTACCTAAGAAGCTATGCAGTGAGATGTTGATGGTGAAAGATTATGTCTTGAAAAAGACATCAATTGTAACATAAAACACACTGCCTTATTTTTTATCTTTTAGGAGTTGACATACTTCCATGGCATTTCCACAACACAACACTTTCATTTGTAAATGTGCGCAAAGTTAAATGAGGAAAAAAAAGTGTATGAAACTAAATATGTATTAGACAAATGTGGATATAAAATTAAAATGTGAAGAAATAATGTGCATAAGGTTAAAATGTGCTAAAATATTGTGTAAGGCAAATGTGCATAAAGCTAAAATGTGAAAATCAAATGTGCTGAAATTTTTTGTAAAATACATGTGCAGAGAAAAAATATGCAAAAAAATGTGCGTAGAAAAAATGTGCAAACAAAATGTACAAAAAAAATGTGAAAAACAAAATGTGCAAAAAAATTGTGCAGAACAAAATATGCAAAAAAATTGTGCAGAACAAAATATGCAAAAAAAAATTGTGTAAAACAAAATGTGCAAAAATATTGTGCAAAACAAAATATGCAAACACTTAGGAGTAATTATAGTATATTATATTATAATTATGTAATTGATAATAATAATATTTTATGCTTGTAACTTAGAGTAATAATGAATTATTTTATGTACCTAGTAGTAATCACCCCTTAAATAAAATGCAAATACAAATAAAATATAGAGACAATTACCAATTATTATCACATAATAATTATCACATCATTATAAAAATGCACGTAACACAAAATAAATTATATTGACACATGAGTAGTGAGAAGCTCGGGTATCACATCCTCTCCACCTTATAAAAATTTTATCCTCGAAATTACTTATCTGAAGAGTTCTGGATACTTATATCTCATCTTCTCTTTCCCAAGTTTCCTCCTCAACTATTTGATTTCTCCACAACCCCTTAATCGATGGTATCTCTTTATTTCTGAGTTTCTTCACTTCTCGCCGCAAGATCTTAACTGGTATTTCCTCATAACTCAAATCTTCTTTCAACTCAACTGGTTCTTGTCTGAGAACATGAGACTGATTTGGAACATACTTTCTCAACACTACCAAATCTCTCAATGATAGTGAATGGACCAACATATCTTGTACTGAGTTTCCCTTTCTTTCCAAATCGCATTATTCCTTTCATTGGAGATACTTCCTAGAATACTTGATCACCCACTTCAAATTCCAATGCTCTTCTCTGTTTATCTGCATAACTTTTATGTCGATTTTGAGCAATTTTCATCTTCTCTCTCTAATATGTGTTACAACTTCTGTCATATCATGGATCAAGTATAGAGCCAAAAGTTTTCTCTCTCCAACTTCATCCCAATGTACTGGAGACCTACACTTCCTCTCGTACAAGTTCTTCATATGGAGTCATCCCAATAATAGACTGATAATTGTTGTTGTACGAGAACTCTATCAAAAGTAAAAATCTACTCCACTGACCCTGAAAATCTAACACCCCTGCTCAAAGCATATCCTCCAAAATATGTATTGTACGCTCTGATTGACCATCTGTTTGTGGATGGAATATTGTGCTGAAAGATAAATGTGTTACCAACGCCTTATGCAAACTCTTCCAAAGTGCAGATAAGAATTCTGTGTCTCTATCCGAGACATTGGTGAGTGGTACTCGTGGAATCTAACAATCTCTTGAATATATAGTTGTGCATAGCGATCCATAGAATCCGTGGAGCAAATAGGAAAAAAATGAGCTTACTTGGTTAGTCGATCCACGATAACCCAAATGGCATCATGACCTTTTATTGTCTTTGGTAGCCCAGTTGCGAAATCCATAGTGATATTCTTCCACTTCTATTCTAGAATAGTTAGAGGCTACAATGTTCCTGCTGGTCTCTGATGCTCGGTTTAACTTGTTGACTAGTCAAACATTACTCCACATATTGAGCGACGTCTCTCTTTATTCCAGGCCACCAATAATGTGATTTCAAATATCTATACATTTTACTGGCTTCAGATTCGGACTCGGATAATTTTTGCTCACTCGATTCCTTTTCATCATCATTTTCTTTTATTAATTTTTCATCATCGAATTTTTCTATTTGTTTGTCCCAATTCTTTGAAGTTTCTCCGATGAATCCATTGAAAAGGACTGACAGTGAAGGGAATCATTTTTTATTTTTTGATTAATTTTTTTATAATATAAATATTCTATGATCTCACATAGCACACGATTACATGCTTGCTATCTCCTCATTATTAATCAAATTCCTCCCAATTATCTCCAAATTATAGTGATGATTGTTCTCAATTCGCATGTTCTTCTTTTGTACCTCTACAACAACCATACTTTTTTAATGTGTTTTTTTTTTCATTCTTGTTGTTATCGATTCATCCACCGTCATATTATTATTGGAGTTGAATCTAATAATAAATTTCTCCAAATCGGAACTATAAACTGACTAAGAAAGACGAAATACACCGATAACAAGGAAGGAGAGAGAACGTGAGAAAAAGCAAGGGAAAAAACAGACAATAGCTAAACAACAATAATATTTTAAAAGAAAAGTGATAACATCTTTAGTAAAAAGTGAAAGCTAATTAAGAAAATGTAAAGTAATCTCATCGTGACCTCACACAAGTGTACCCTTTCTTAAATATGTTGGGTCATGGATTTAGATCATCCTTTGATGTAAAACAAAGACTTGTTTAAGACCGTCTCACATAAGGGTCTGGATCTTCTGTTACATTTTGGTGTGACATCTCTTGTGACACTCCGTTGGATGAGTAACACGTAAGAGAGAGAAGGGAAACTATATCCTAAATCAACTAGTCAACCCTTGGGGCAAGGGATTGAATTTATCCACCTCGACACGTGTCATTCCATAAGCAGGTGTTACAGGAGATGTCACACTAATGTTTCACAGAACATCCCGTGCCCTCACGTAAGGGGCTACCTGAAACGGATAAAAAGTGATAATATCTATAATAAAAAGTTATAATACTATTTCACAAACAATTTATAATATAAATGAAAAGTAATACTCCCTCCGTCCATCCTTAATCTATCCATTTTACTATTTTGGGTCATCCACCCTTAATCTATTCATTTCCCATTTTAGACATACAAGACCCGCACTCTTCACTAATACAAATAAAATATGGGACTCATACTCTCCACTAATACAACTACCCACCACACATAAAATAATAATACTCATTAATTCACCTGAATAAAGCAAATGTATATATTGATGTTGGACGGAAGGAGTAATATTTTAGAGTGAAAGTGATAACATTTAATTACAAAAGTGATAACTAATTCAAAAGGTGTAAAATAATCTCACGTAAGACGGTCTCACGCAAGACTTGTCCATGTTATGGTATATCATGATGTACAAGAGAAATTGCCTAAAGAATTTAAAAAAAAAATCAATTGAAAGAATAGAGGGAAGGTAGCATTGCTTTCACACTTCTCTCTTCACCAATCTAAAACAACGAACGAACTAGCCCGTATAGCAAGAAGGAACGGCATAGGAAATGCAATTAACCAAAACACACTCTAAGCATATTTTATATTTAGCATCTCTCCCTCTATCCATGCAATGCTTGAGTGCATTTGGTTGCATAAACTAAAATTACTATTGGATTTTTCAAATCCAACAATTACTTCAATCACCTAAAACCAAAATTTTCTAATAAAATCTAAGATAAGTTAAGAGAGAAGAATTTAAAGAGAGAAGAATTTAAAGAAATATATATGTAATGATTCAATCTCTCCTACGAGAACACAGTTCATGACACTGCTGCACAAAAGGAACAAAATAACTTTCTACACATCTACGCTAGCAAGGGTTCCCATAAATACAATTCTTAAAGTAGTTGAAGTCAAATTGACCAAAAATTACTCAATTCTTCGATGAATACAACAACCGAATCACTTTACTTTCTTATCTGTATATATACACACCATCATCTGTTTAACAGAGGCATGTGTTCAAAAAATGATCATCGAATTACCTCAGCAGTTGACGCCACATTGTCCTTGTGCAGCCCTCTTTGTAGCCTCTGATGTAAAGGGGTCGATCCGAACCCAAAGCAAAGAGAAGATCGAAGCAAGGAGAATAGACCAGACGATAACAATCGTGGGAGTACGATTTTGACGACCCAGCAGACCTTTGAGGAAGGGATACAAGTGGACGATGACCCAGATAGCAAAAAAGAGTTTACCGAAAAGAGGCCCCCATGATTGATATCCACTATTAATGGCATATGAAACACCAGCTACAATTCCCACAATGTTAAACATTAGGACAGTGGTTGGAGGAATGAGGAGAGAGGTCCATTTGAACACGTAAAGCTCCGCAAAGTCCCCATCATCATCAGATGCCTTGGAAGTGACAGTAAAGTTTGTGTCAATACCAGCTAGCACTTTTAAGAGACCTTGGAAGACGGCAAATAGATGAGCGGATGTTCCACCAATGACCCAGAATTGTTCGTTTCTCCACCAATCCTCGACACTAACACCACTCCACCTCATTTCCAGAATGCCGGTGGCAAAAATTGAAACAAAGAGGAGAATAAACCACATACTAGCAAAGTTGCTTATCTGCAGAAGAACAAGAGTAGAGCAATGGAGTGAGTAAGACAAACGAATTGTATGGCTGCATTTAGATTGAAAATTTTGGTTTGAAAGAAAATGAGAGAAGGGTATTCAAACCATGTTTATTTAAAATAAGAAAAAAAGTAAACTGTTGGTTCCAGTTCCATGAAATGAGGAACCGGACCGGAATATATCCAGTTTCGGTTCAATTTTGGCCGATTCCGGTTAAAATGTGCATGTCTACATCCGCATGTTAAATATGGACTCAATTCCACCAAAGTAGTTTAAAGTGTTGCTTACCTCAGGAATAATAAATTTGTTAGTGAGGAGACAGATAGCAGGAAGAACACAATACGCGAGCAACGGAATAGAGGTGAGGGGATAAACTATTGTATTGATATATGCGAGCCTCTCCAGGAGCTGCAGTTTTCCGTTGTAGCCATACCATATAGGGCAATGCCTGCTTAGAAGAATTTCAATGGATCCAAGAGCCCACCGAAGGACCTGGTTTAGACGATCTGATAGATTGATTGGAGCAGAACCCTTAAATGCTGGGCGAGGAGGCATGCAATATATTGAAATCCATCCTCGTGCATGCATCTTAAACCCAGTTAAAATATCTTCTGTGACTGAACCATATATCCATCCAATCTGAAGTGAAGAACTAAATGAGTAAAATGTCTCAAATTATCAGCTTTACGAGCCACAAAATGAGATTGCTCAAAAATATACCTCTTTTCCCCATTCGGTCTTATCCTCATATCCACAACTAATGACATGGATAGCTTCTTTCAAAAGAGTAGCTGAATTTGTTGAAGGAGGAATGCCTCCTTGTTCCATGAAGGTGGCAGCGATGAAGACGGGAGATTGACCGAACCGCTTCTCCAAGCTTTTTTGAGACATAAGAAGTGACTTCTCATCGTCATATCCTGTCAGCAAAAAAAAACAAAAAAACAAAAACAAAAACAAAAAAAAGCTTCATCAATTTTATAGATTTTGAAAATTTGAGTACATGAGAGCCATTGCCGTATATACATGGAAGAGTTTATGTTGTTACATCAGAAGAGCGCAATTTTAAGACTAGGACAGACGGAGGGTTTGACAATAGTTTAAACTGATTTAATTAAAAGAAAGTGATGAACAAACACTCAATACCCACCTTCCACACCCTCTTCTATGTCCTCCATATTAAAGATTGGTATGGTTGATTCAGTCCTTTTGGCTGCTCGTTTCTTATCAATGTACTTCTTATTAGCACTCCTTCCTTTCTTTCTTGTACCACAACAGCTTTTCACGATAATGTTTGGTTGCAAATCTTCTTCTGTTAGAACTGGGTCGTAGCCATATAAAGCTTGTCTGTTAAAACAGCACCCAGTTCCCACATAAACAGGACCCTGAAGGCCATCCAAACCTTTCAAGTTGATCTGCAGAGACAAAATTTAGTGCACATTATTAGTTGGAGAGTGATATAATAAGAGCAGAAAGCTTTTTTAGACTCAAAGACACCTACATCAAAGAACACAATGTTGCGGTTAGCATATCTATCGTGCAAGTCAATGCCATCAAAACGTTGTGGAAACTGTACGTAACAAGTTTTCCTTCCAAGAGCAGGATCCATCATGAAGCACATGGCTTCTTTAAGAGCTTTACTATTATTGAAGTAGTGATCACAATCGACATTCAATAGATATGCTCCATTTGTGAGGACTGCAGAGACACGGATCTGTAGCACATAACAAAACACTATGTTAATGTCAAACAGAAAATCACCAATCACAGGAGAAAAGAAAAAACATTACAAAAATAGTATTAATACAAGAATTAGAGGTAGACACTATGGCCTAAGAAATTCTTAGGCTATGTTTCTCATTATACTAGAAGTCATAGCCCATATTTAGAAAAAAAATATCTGATGAACATCAAATTTAGTTAATATGGGACAAGAACCCAAGAGAACTAAAGGTTTGACATTCCGTACATCAGAAGCCAGGCTTTTAACTGCCCTGTGGTGATTATTTATTGACTATTGGGCAATCTCGTTGAGACATAAGCTTACTTACCTAAAAAGGTGAAAGATATATATATTGATTCTCACACATGTCACTTTTTTTACGTCAATATTCCAAAATCAGATGGTATCTTTCAAGAGATAGTTCCGAATTAGCAGGGGTCATACCCAACTTCTAGCTTAACTTATAGCTATTCCATGAATATTTATTAACAGAAGCATCA
Organism: Pogostemon cablin; assembly: GCA_023678885.1. Taxonomy (NCBI): domain Eukaryota; kingdom Viridiplantae; phylum Streptophyta; class Magnoliopsida; order Lamiales; family Lamiaceae; genus Pogostemon; species Pogostemon cablin. Next base: position 20,014,799 of record CM042964.1, on the reverse strand, counting down.
ACTATATCACAATTAGGATGCCATAAATATAATAGGGAGTTATCAATAACCCACCAAAGCATTCATAGCTCCAGCTTTCTTGTGATGCTGGAACCCAGGACGCTTCTCACGAGAAACATAAACCAATCGGGGTAACTCATTTCCATCGGTATCAAGACCCCCACTGTGCCCCAGAAAGACCTGTTAAAGAAATGATGGAAAAAGTTATTACAGGAACATTGGGAGGAAGAACATTGAATACTTGAGGGCAGGAAAAAGTACCTGAATCATTCCTGGATGATCCCTCGTGTTGTTTCCAGGCCAAGCAGTCCCATCTTGCATTGTCCAACCTTCTTCAGGCATCTTTTGAGCTTTAGCAACAAGTGCATTTATCCGTACCTTAAATTCTTCGTATTCTCTCTGTAGGAAAACATGTTGGAAATACAATAAGATTCAATTGTTATCATGTTCCCTGATAAACAATATGAATTTATCACTTTTCAGAGACTGCTTTAATAGAATAACTTGACATTTTACCTTCATTGCTCTACGCTCTTTGACAAAGGAAGGCTGAATCTTGTCCTTGAGGTAATCTATCTTTTGAGCAAAATAGAATTCAGGGGCCCTAGGTTCAATACTGTGCTTCTTGCAGAAAGGTACCCATTTCTTGGCAAATTCTGCAGTTTCAGAGAGGCCTTCAAATGTCAGCATTGCTGCACCATCATCTGAAACATAACATGAGACTTTGTCGACGGGATAATCCACAGACAAGATGGACAAGACGGTGTTGGCAGTTACAAGAGGAGGCTCTTTCATGGGATCCACTGTACTCACAAACACATCAACCGGTGCTAACTGGGAAGGCTCGCCCTCTCTATCATATCTGTACAAAGAGAAGACAAACAATTAGAGCAGAAAGGATGAAGCTCACAGGCTCTCATCACACAGAACTTATATTCTATTAATCCAAGCTTTAGCAGATTGTACTGTGCATTTAGATAAAAGTTTACTAACCTTAATGCAAGTCTTTCAAGAAAGGTCTCACGTTCAACAGGATACCATTTTGGAAACTGATCCAGAAGCCAGGATAAAGCAAACCAAACTTCACAGATGACTGACGTCAGCCACAAAGGATAAGCATCTTTCACCGGATGAGTACAACGGTATTGCAAGAAAAATCCCAGGATGATCAATCGAAGAATGATTATAACACGATAAGGAGTAATCTGCGAAGACGAAATGGGCACAACACGGCTCATAGGTTGGCGAGCATCATCAGCCCTGTCATAGACACAAACTATTAGTATAACCTGAGATATAAATTAGTGAATATCGAAAGAACATTCATAAACAACAAAATTCCACAAAGAAGATAGTGTTGATAATTAAAATGAAAAAGATAGTGCAAAATATGATATCTATCCTCATGCCAATAAATTAATTAGAGAGTAGAAGACTTGTAATTATCTGCCTGCTCTAACAGAGATATCAGTTAGTATGTTTGTCATAAATGTTCTTTTTTAAATGTGATTTATTCACTCTTTACACATCATGAGCAAGATTCCATAGAACAATGAATTTATCTCGCATGATAATTACATTTGCAATTCTTCTCCATTTGACCCAGTGCCTTCAATATCTCCTTTCCCTTCGCTGTACTTGTTGTTCATATGAACCATATTTTTCTCCTGTTTTAGTTTCCAACCTTCCACTCTCTCCTTCCAGTCAACATTCCCAAGTCCATAAGAATTCAAGTCCTTGGAAGGATCAACTATTCTTACAGGAACTGCAGAAATGAATGAAATTAGTCAATTATTTGTTACAACAAGATTAAAGACTTCATAACCAATAAATAGATTTAAAAAATACCAGGCTGTCGTGGATCAACATACGGAAGGGAATGAACACGGTCACCGGGACCCAAAGGGCCTGATGTACTTCTGACTGAATGAGTGTCTTGTATAGAAGGAGGAATCTCCCCAGAGACCTATCAATCATGGATAACAGATAACCATAAATAAAACTGAAATACGTTAAGAAAAGGGTAAAGACATGTGCATCATTAAGACATGAAGAAAACATATAAAATGGGTTCGTCATAAAGCAATTAATGAAATAGAAAAAAAGCACATGTGCATCCATCAACAGACCCACAAGATTTCCAAAAGTAGAAATACTCGAGTGTTGAAACATTTCATGCTCTTTAATTGTACCCGCAAATAAAGGCTAGACAAAAGGAACCTTAAAATAAAGCACAAAAAAACAGCAGAATGAGACAATTCAGACAATATAATGTTAATGAATGATTAAAAGATACAAGGGTCTTGGTAATGGGCCAAATAAGAAGGCACAATTTGATGCAGATTTTTACTATCTTTGACCAAAAATTCAGATAAGCTCCGCATACAGATTTGTATATTCATTCTTTGGCATGAGAAGAACTATTATTGCAAGTTTTTTTTTTTTTAAAAGAAAAACAAAACTAAAGATAAGTGGTAGATCAGTTACAAAAAAAAGGTAGCTTTCCAAAACAGATAACTAATTATTGCAGTGCAAAAGAAACTGCAGAGATATAAAAATATATCCAATTCAAGGTGATATTGGAAGAGCTGCAAATCCCAGGCACAATTCCAGCATGATAAGTTATAAGAATTTAATTTCTGGAAGCATCATTATGCATTTGGATATGATCATTTCCACTCGTGAAATATTATGAACTTATAGTGAGTAAACATTAATATCAAGAATGTGTTTGATTGTCTTACTGGCTGTCCATTGGTAAGAAGAGGGATTGGCTGCTGAGATTCACGTCTGGAGGATGCAGATAGTTCAACATCATCCCCATGCCATTGCGATCTCGATTTGATTTTTCCCTGAGAATAACTAAATTCATTCTCCAAGTCATCAATGCCATCCTCTTCATCATCACCATCAACTCTTGGACTCCCTATATGCAGAAAAAATAAGTCCATAGCGTTCATATAATCCAAAAAAAATCTACAAAAGAATCCAAAGTAAATTATGAGAAGCCGACTAACCTTTGTGCCTCCTGTACCTAGTTTTACACTGGGGGCATGACTGATTTCCATCTTTCCGCTCATACTCATAACATGCGCGGCATACAGGAAAGGCACATTCATTGCAAGCAACAAAGACATCTCCACTAGCAGCCACTCCAACAGTATCTCCACAAATCTGACATAACTGGCCGTTCAAGTTCTTCAGTGGCTTTGACTGCACCATGCACATGCAACGTAACAATCAATACAGTATCATAAAATCAATTCATTCAGATTGCTTCATCTAGTCAAGTAATGTAGATCCAACGCAGTTAACAAATAGAGCCAAGACATCATAAAATAAACCTTCAAGATATCTGACTGTCTTACAGAAATAGTCAAAGGGCAGTCAATTTTGTTTGATTCTAATGTATCAGTATGATTGCAATAAACATAAGTGATCTTACAAATCATACAGAAAACTAATACTCCACTAGAAATTATAAACATCAATTCAATAGAACCTAAGCTCCAAGAAAACACAGAGAGAAAAGAAAACTAAAAATAAAATATAAAGAGAACACAAATTTGGGTGTACAAGACTACAAGTGCCCACATTCAACCAAAAAAAGCAGATGGATTAATTAAAACAGTTAATTTGCTAAAACCGACATGCAGATCTAAACATTACACCATTGTAAGAAAATAACACTAACAGGAATGGAGTGCTCAAAAAAACAAGTTAAAGAGCTTAACCCATTTCAAATCCATGTCAAGATCCAAATTTTAGCTCCAAAAAGAGATCTCAAAATAACCAAAACTCAGGTCCCAATTATTTAACCATCACAAAACAATTACTTAAGCAAGTAAAACCCAAATGCAGTATCATCTAAGAAAAATTCATACCCCGCTGTCAAAATCGTGGCGAATTCTAACCAGCTCATTCCTTTTATGCGATCCAGCCACCATTCCCCCGGTTGCCTCCATTTCATCAAAATTCACCAACTCTTTTACCAGGGTATGCAGGAAAACAATGGGTTAATTTAAACTAAGAATGTATTTTCAATATCAAACAACTCTTGAGAAGGAGAAGGGCATTGATATTAGGAGCTCATAGCCTCAATCAATCAGCAATCTCTCGCTCTCTCTCTCTCTCTCTCTCTCTCTCTCTCTCTCTCTCTCTCTCACAGCCCCTCCCCCCTCTCTCTCTCTCTCTCTACACTTCTCAAGTTAAGTACCGCTCCAGTTTGTCCCTTTTGGTTTCTCATTTTTCTTTAATGATAAAATAAGGTTTTTTTACCCATTAAGCCAGTGGCCGGTACTTCTCTGTCGGTGTCTACCATGAATCATGTTATTTTCTTCTTTTCTTTTAATGATAAAATAAGGCTATTTATTCATTTAGCCAGTATCCAGTACTCCTCTGTCGGTCTCAACTACGAATAACGTATTTCTCTATTTTTATGACCTAAATACCTATCGATAAATAAAACTACTATAACTTTGAAATCTAAACTTTTTTAATCATATATGCATGGAATTGTTATTCATGGTTAATATACCACGAAATTAAATTTCAAAATATATAAATGAATTAAAAATTAGGAAAGATAGAAAATTTGTCCTCTAAGGTCATTTGTAGCGGTTCGCTCTATTTTAATGCAGATTTCACATTAATTTAGCGCTGAATCACAATACAATTCCATCAGTTTGTACTATATTTTCGCACTATATGGAATATTCTTAGAATAATTTCATTTTATAATACATTTTAGGAATTTTATCAATACAGAGCCTGAAAAATGGGCAATCTATCAATTCGGGGCTTGAATTATGTATACTATTGATTAGGGGCCTGAATTATGTAAAATTATCAATTCAGGACCGAACTTAGGCCCTAAATTGATAAAATAAGTGATAATATTTAACAAATTCAGGTCTTGAATTGATAGTTTTACATATTTCAGGCCTTTGATTGATAGAAAAAATAATACAGGCCCCTAATTGATAGTTTACCCATAATTCGGGCCTTGAATTGATAAAAGCCCTAAATTTTAAATTAATATTTATATGATATTTTCATTTAATAAATTATATATTATAATTAAATTAACTTAGGATTTAATGAATTCAATAAACTATATATTTATTGATATTAATTTAAGGAAAAATTGATTTTTTCGTCCATTAACTTTCCCTTATTTTGAAATTGATCCATCCTTTTCCTCAATTTTGAAAACAGTTTATTATCTTTTCCAATCTCAACCTTTTTGGTCCTTTGACCTGCTATAGTAGGTGACCAACATGTTTTGACAATAATATCTTCTAAATTTTGAAATCAGTCCACCAATTTTGCAGAATTCAACTTTTTAGTCCTACAACAGGTATTTCAGCCTTAAATTACTTGTATTCATTTTTCGCCAAATTTTTATCACTTTCTATTTTTCAAAATAGACATAGTCCATTACGACAATATCAGGCCCAACATGCTTCTGTATAATACTTTAATCTCGTAATTAACCAACTTGTAACAGTAACAGTACCTTTTTTATCGTCGATCCACCGGGTACCCGGAAGGTTTTACGACTACTCCTCATAGCCAACCACGCATCCCTCAGTACGATGGTTCAATCCCGTTCCTTCAGCGGACCTCAGTACAACCCTAGTTCGTTTCCTATACCGGGTGTACAGGATGCTGTTACTGTTTCTCACCGGAAAGTATGGAGATCAAAGTTGTAAAATGGAAGGCTACATTCGGGCAGAAGCCCAAGATTATTTATTTATTGAATGGAGAATTTATTACAGACTCATCCTCACAGAATAAGAGCAGATAACTCCTTTAGCTACCTATTGTAGTTGCACTCAGAACACTCATACATAGAGGAAGAAATACAATGTTTATTTTTAGAAAGAGAAAACAGAGGAGAATGGTTGATTCCTTCTGCTTCCTCAACTCACCTATATATAGAGGCTTCCGGATTTGAAAACCGGATTTCAAAGCCTCCTAACTTCTTTTGACGTCACTGCTTACGTCATTTGCCTCGGATTCCAACTTTAGCAGCTGGCTGGTCCATTCTTCTTTATTGGATTCTTTTTTGTGACGTCACGGCTTGCATCACTTTACATTGGATGCCAACTTTTCAGCAGCTGGCTGGTTTCTTTATTGGATTCCTCATTGTTGGTCATCTTCCTTGTCAGTCACATGTCTCTTGCCCTTTCGAAAATGTCATCTGGCTCTTGCTTTTTTGAGGAGTCATTTGTCCTCTTTGGTGCCTGATGATTCTCCCTGCTCCTGGGTATTCCGAAGAGGTTTTACCCTCTTCTTTCCATGCGTCTCTTTTGTTGGGGGGTGGATCAGCAGTTCTGATCATCCTTATGCCTAATCTTATTTCTTTTCCAAACTCTGGTTCGGTTTGGATGGAACAGCTCGAACATACCTTGTTTGTCCATTGCCCAAAATGGACCATGTTACAATATCTCTGATGAGTTTGTTTACTTATCAGAATCTTGTTTCTCCAGAGAAGTTCTTGTTTTTTTTTAAAGCCTTCTCTGCAAACCCTGTCTTCTTCCCTGTTAAAGTATTCAACAGAAAAGACTCATTCAAAGACTTATTCTCGAACTTGAATAGGAACTTCACTTCCACCATGGCTTTGATGCAGGCATACAAACCCCTCGTTCTTCGCGTAGAGATTTGTTCTTCAGAAAATATAGAAACCAATACTAGTTCCTTTCCAGAAGACTCATTGATCTTATTTGATGCTGACACATCGGGTCTTCTTAGCTTAATGAAATGAAATGCCTCGTGGTTGCCTTTCCCAACTGGTTTTGGAGTTGCACAGGTGAAGTACAGTTCCAATACATCTCCTCTGGATAGAGTCGAGTTGTTTTTCCATGCCTTGAAAACCTTTTTTCCCAGCCAATCTGGAAGTTTTGCAAGTTCTGGGAAACCTGGTGCAACAATATAGATCGAGGCTAGTGCCCCAAAGTCATACCACTGCTTTACATCCATTGGATTTGAGCCTTCTCGCATCCAAACTCAGGGATATTCCCCCGATATATCCACCCGGCATTTCTCCGGTCGGATTCCTTGTCTGGTGTTCAATTTCTCCCAGTTGGCCTGGTATTCCTATCAATAAGAGAAATCAGCTAAGTTAATACCAACCTTAGCAGTGCCCGTCATAGGCCTAAGGTTGATCTCTCCCTCTTTGACCCCAGAGGTGCTGGTTGATTCGTCGACTCTAGATGTTACTTCAGGTCTTCAATTTTTTCTTGGACCGGTTCCTCTTTTGGAGGTTCCAGACTAGGACTTGTGCTAAGGGTACTTGAATCTCTTCCTCCGGGTTTAGAGCCTCATTCTCGACTACTCTCATTTTATCGATTGCAATTGCTATCAACAGCCCGGAGGAGTGGCTCTCGTGTTGCTTCGAACAGAATTGCGTCGTTTCGAATGCAGTCTCTTATGTGATTAGACACTTTGGTCTGATCACTATCTTGTATTCTTCCGGCACGCCTTGCATTGAGTGTCAGATTCTCGAATTCCCTTTGGAGCAACTCAAGGTTGTTCATCAGGTGCCTTGAAACAGTTAGGATGGAGTCTATCTCAGCTCCTTCCATCTCTCATCAGTAAATCTGCCAAAACATTATCAACAGATTTAATAATGGCAATATTAAAATCATAATATTGGCATTCTGCTTGCCATCTTAATAGTCTAACCTTTTCAGGTTTAGATTCAATTTTATTTTTCAAAAAGCCTTTGACGCTTGTGTTATCAATTTTAAGGATGAATTTCTTTGTGAGAAGAAATAGCGGCCATTTTTTGAACACCTTTCGAACTGCAAAGAACTCCTTTTCATTGATGTGCCATCTATTTGCTCCATTCTCCGTAAAGAGCCTGCTACAGTATCTGCATGGCATTTCTCCTTCTGTTGTGGACTTTGTAAGAACCGCTGCCCACCAATGATCACTGGCATCTGTATAGAGTACCAGATCATCCTCGTCATTAGGAATGGCTAATTTGGAGAGCTTTTTGCAAAACTCCTTTAGTTGTTTAACCATTACTCGGTGTGAATCATCCCATTTGAATTCAGCATCCTTTTTCAACAAAGGACTGAACACCTTCCTGTATTGCGCCAGATTGTTGATGAACATTCCAGCAAAGTTGACCACTCCTAAGAAACTTTGGAGTTGTTTCTTGTCTTTGAAATCTTCGGGAAATCCTTGGACCTTTTCTACAATATGTGGTTGTAGAATAATTCTGGATTCATCGATCTCTACTCCAAGAAACTCGATATGCCTTGTTGCTATTACTGTTTTCTTTTAAGAAAGCATCAATCCTTCCTTGTGGCATACTTCTGAAAATATTTTCTGATGTGCTAAATGTACCTTCATGTTCTTTGAGGCTATGAGGATGTCATCCACATAGACAAACATGATTTAGAAATAATCTTTGAAAAGATTATCCATCTTTCTTTGATATATCTGGGGTGCGTTTGCCAAGCCCATAGGCATGACATTCCAAATATAATGGCCTTGGGGTATGGAGAAGGCTGTGAACTTTTTGCTCCATTCTTCCATCATAATCTGGTAGAATCCAGATTTGCAATCAAACTTTGAGAATACCTTGGCATTCTTGATACAGTTGACCAAATGTTCCCTACTTGGTATGTAGTATCTATCGAATTCCAAGATGTTGTTGATCCCTTTGTAGTTGATCACAAGTCTCGGCTTTCCCCGCTTGACTTCTCCATGATTTCGAACTAGAAATCCTGGACTGCTATATGGAGATACTCCTGGTGATATTAACTTAAGGTCCAGATGTTCCTTAAGTATTAGCTGCATATCCTTTCGATCCTCTTAGTTCATTAGGATAGACTTATATCTCACGAACTCATGCTCCTTTCCTTCTTGTACTTTGAGCAAAGCTTTGAGCTCGTTCTTATCCCACCAGGCTAAAGGATCCTCATTGAAGTTCCTCTGTATCTTCTTCTTGACGTCCTCCAAATATGTTTGTTCTTCGATTGTGACGTCTCTCTGTAGGTTTTCTCTCAAGCTTGCTTTGAGAAGGTGGATTGTGTTCTCCTTTAGTTTCTCCATCTTCCATACTCCTCTAGTCTCGGTTCTCATCTAAAGGACTGCTTCACCATATCTCCTTCGATCATTCATCTTCGGATGGCTCAGTTTTCCTTCATCACCACGCTTTCTGCGAAATCTGATTGATATTTTTCGTTGATATGCATTACGCAGTCTTGGTGCGATGATCTTAAGGGTTGTGAAAATAAGCCTCCTAGTTGCGTTTTCCTGGGTAAAACGTTTGAATGTCTGTAGGAAATTGTTCCCTAACAGAATATCCGCTCCGGTGTCGTGAAAATATAACGGTGGAGTTTTCACCTTGTACCATGGGGTACGATCTGCTCCTTCGATCATGATTTCCGCTTGCTTGATTCCTCTGTTAAGGATTAGCACCCTTTGCGAGAAATCTTTTCCGAGAACTGTTGACAATTCTTCTCCTGAGCCTTCTGGGAAGACCTCTTCCTTTGCTGTGCAAATACCGACTCCTGAATCAATGCATGCCGCAAAATACTCTGCACGATACTCCTTATATATCATTCCAACAGTGATATATAATGAAAATGGACTTGTGGCCATGGGCGGATCAGAGCTTATAAGCCCGAGCCTCTACTAGTAAACCTTGTATCTTTTTCCTTTGGCCGTAAACTCCATTCCATCTTGTAGTCATTCCCAAGGTTTGTGATCCTCGAGAAACTCCAATCCCAGAACTAGTTGTTCTGGAAATCTTCCTGCCACTCCTTCGATTATCAGCTCAAGATCTCCGAGTTTGAGTTGTCCTTGATATCTCCAGTTGTTGGTTGTTGAAGATAATACAAGACATCACAAGGAATGTAGTTTTCCTTTTTAGTAATATCGAATATTACTTCGACTCTTCTCCATCCTTCTGGGCATTTTAGTTCACCTTTGGTTGTAAACTTTTCCGGCTCCTGGATTACCTCTACGATTGACTTCTTTCCTTATTTTCCAATCTTTGTTCTTGAAGTCTTGATGAAGGGTAAGTGCCCTACTGAAATCTTTATCTGCCAGATTGTAGGCAATCCTTGGATATATGTAGGATACCACCTTGCCTGCGTACAGGTTTCCAGGCATGCCTCTATTGTATTCTTGATCCTCTTATCAAAGATTGCAATATCGATTGGTGTATCGATACCTTCTTTGAAAGTTGCTTTGATGAGGATCCGGATTGCTCCGGTATGGATCCAAGACATGGTCTTGGCTATTCCTTCCTTGAGTTTACTGAATTCCCTTTTGATTTTGTCAACAAGAACTAGTTGCATTTCCATCACATTTCTCGTGAGCTCCATTGGGATGACAATTTCCCCTTCGGTCACTTTGTATATGATGTTGTGCTTTCTCTTCTTGAAGCTTGGAAAGATTTTGTCCATCCTTCCTACGGTGAATCCATCGTATAGGTTGAGCCTTGGATCCTCCTTCATAATTCTCATAAGGGCTTTATGAGAAATGGATGTTTGGGAAAAGAATCCCTTAATCTCTTGTAGTTCTTGTGTAGAGCAGCTTGATAACACCACTCTGCAATCTTGGCTTTGAGGAAGGACATTCTCCTTGCTATCGAATCCAGCTCGCATGGTTCATACTCTTTGATCAACATTTCTTTCCATGGGCTCGGGATCTTGGCAAAGAATATGTGGATTACTTCTTCCTCTTTGACCTTTGACTTCCATCTATACTCTGTGAAGAGTTTGATGTACTCATCTACGTGACAAATGTCAAGTAGTTCTAGGCTGTATAGGGAATTCCTACACTTCTTCTTCTTTTCTTCTTCCATTCCTTCGAAGTACCCTACTCCGATGAAATGGATCTTGAAGATCTTGGCCATACGATCGACAATATTGCCTAGATATTCACCTTCCATAGCCTCCTTTTTGACTTCGTCTGAGAGCTCCTCCCAGGCGTATTTTACTGATCCTTCCAGGCTCATAGTAAAGAATCTTATGAACCCTTCTTTGTCCAGCTCCGATGCGCCACCTGCGATCTTCATGGCATTTGTCCATTCATCGATCAAGGCTTCTCTATTCTTGAAGTCTAGAGTGTCTAGGTTTAAGATCAACCCGTATGGATTTATCGATTCAAGGTGAGATCAGCCATATGGGGTGTTATGTATATTAGATCCTCAAACTCGGCTTGCTCTTGTTGACATTCCTATGGCCTTCATTTTGAAGTTTCCTGATTGTTGGAATGTATCTTCTTGTCTTGCCCCATGGACTCCGTGTGATCCAGAGGTTCCTTCGTCTTGGCTCCGATCTTGTTGGGTCTGATGAGCCTGGGACTGTTGTTGAGAGCTTGATGCCTCTCCAACATTTATCTTTAGATCTATAATTGATAGTCCTTGGAAGGACTCATATAGATCTTCAAGATTTGATCTTTCCATCCGGGGATGTGGATTCTCCTCGAAGGATAGCAATCATCTTCTCGCTTTCCGACTTTGGCCTTATGACCTCCGTCGTTTTCCCTTTTTGGTGTAAAAGGGGTTCTGTTCTGAAGGTTAGTGGTAACCTTCCTCCTGATCTTCTTCCTGTCACCTTAGTTTCCAGGGATTTTACTTATTCTGTCAACTGATGAGGTTGAGTTGCTTGTTCTACAATTTCTCCACCTTGTCCATCTTAAGGCTGATCTTGAACATTGTCTTGGACATGCTTTGACAATATTCTCCAAAGAATCTCAGCGTGTTCTGCAATTCTCTAAGATCTTGGTTCATCTTAGAGTTATCTGTCTCGATCTCCTTCTACTCTGTCATTCCGTCCAGTGTGAGAAGTGATAGGGCTTGTAGATCTCTTTTGGACCTTGGTTTGGTCGTCTCCTCCATTGCTCTTATTTGGGGATACGTCCATGGATCTCGGTGAAACTTTGGATTTCCACGATGCTTCTTGGTACCTCTTTCGAGTACCTTATCTGCATCTGGCGTAGTTCCTTCAAAGATTCCTCTTTGGTGTGGTTAGCACGGGCTTCCACCAATTTACACCTTCGATCGAGGTTATCCCAAAATCAATCGGCGTTCTCATATTCTTTCTCTGCATATTGTCTATACAACACACATTAATATTGTTGTATAGAACTGTTTGTCTCGTCGTAGTTGACAGGCTAGAAGTCCCTGTTGCTCCAGCTTGGAACAGGGCTGATAGTCCTATCACTCTCGGATGTCGAACTTTCATTCGAATCCATATTTCTTTGAAACTCTCCTCTCGTTAAGTGATATAAGTTTATAATAAATATAATCATTCATAAATAAATAAAACTAGGGCTCTGATACCATTTTAAAGCGTGTAGAAAGTAGAAGAAAAATTCGATATCATTATGACTATAAGATGAGTATGATACAAGTTTTTGATTTATAAGTTTCGACTCGAGGCTGTTTTAAGAAATATTAAGTAATTTCCAATTTTTTTTAGAATTACCTAGAAGTGACCTGCTATGACCTGTAATAGGACTGTTTTGTCAAACTAAGTAAACATAAGGGAAGGATTTCAAAATTCTCTAAACATAATGGACGATTTTCAAAATGGGAAACCTATGGACTAAAATCAAAATTAGGCAAAGTTAATGGACAAATAAATATATTATCCCTAAATTTAATATAAATAAAATATATTTATTATTAAAATTTTAGATTACATATATTCTATAATTTACAAATTATTTAAAAAAAATAAAAAGCAAACTTGAATTTAATAATACGATAACATAATTAAAAATCATGACACATTAAAATTTAATACAAATACAAATAGCAATAAAAAACATCAACATTTTTTTAGTTTTTGAATTAGAATATTCCTCTCACAAATGGTCGATCAATGCATTACGAAGCGCGTGGTATGCATCTTTATCTTTAATTTGTCTATACTGAGCAAGAAATGCCGGGAAATTAAAGATTTTGTTACCACGATCTCTATATTTGGATTTGGTGCCTCTATTGTAGATTCAATTGGGCTATCAAGATTCTGTTCACCCTCAATTATCATATTATGCATAATAATGCATGCACTCATTATAAAATGTAAATCTTCTTTACTCAAAAAACGAGCTGGATTTGCCACAATCGCGAATCACTTTGAAGGACACTAAAAACACGTTCTACATCCTTCCTACATGCTTCTTGTTTCATTGCAAAATACCTCTTTTTTTCAGAGCGGGGGTCTCAAATAGTTTTCACAATAGTTGACCATTTAGGGTAAATATTATCAGCTAAATAATACCCCATGTTATACTCTTTTCCTTGGATGACATAATGTGCAGGAGGAGCAATCCCTCTAGAAAGATTAACAAAGAGAATGGACCTCTCCAACACATTAATATCATTATTAGACCCAGACATACAAAAATGTGTGTGCCATATTCAAAGATCATAATCAGCTATGCCTTCAAGAATAATAATTCGAGACCCACTACACCCTGAATATTGTCCAGCCCAGCCTGTTGGACAATTTTTCCATTTCCAATGCATACAATGTAGACTACCTAACATTCCTGGAAAACCACGTTGTTTTCCAATGTACAGTAGTCGTCGAGCAATATCATTGACATTAGGCGATCTTAAATAGTGGTCTCCAAATATTTCTACAATGGCACGACAAAATCTCTTCACACATTCAATTGCAGTAGACTCGTCAATATTGGTGTATTCATCAGTCGCATCGGAAGGTAAAACATATGCCAATACACGAAATGTAATAGTAGCCTTTTGAAGTGTAGATAATCCAAATGTTCCAGCTGCATTAGTTCGCTGCACAAAGTAATTATCATATTCTTTAACAGCATAAACAATACGAATAAATAAGGATCGAGATATTCTAAAACGCCTACGAAACATTATTTCATTAAATTTTGTATTTTCAGCAAAATAATCGTTGAATAGACGTTGGACTGCCTCTTCTCAATTACAATGGATTATTCTGCGACCAGGAACTGAGCCTCCATGGATGCTTTCGCTAGATTGGTTAAGCAAGTATGCTATTGCAGGATTATTATTGTAGATTTATTGAGCTATCAATATTTGTTCTGCATCATAACTTGCCATCAGTTGTTCATACTCATCATCAGATGAGTCTTGTGGGGAAGTATGATTGGATTTTTTCAAGAATAATTGGATTTAAAATGGGAAAATGAAATGAAATTAGAAGGCTAATGAAGAATTGATGTGAGGAAATTACAATGATACACATCATTTTATACACATACTAATCAAAATACAAAAAAGTCACATGCATCCTCCATTCAATTACTGTCAACTACCAATCAACCACTCAATTATCATATGCATCCAACCAGTCAAAGTCACATGCAACCAACAACCAGACACATACAACCTTCATTCAAAGTCAAATACAACCATCAGCCACATGCATTCTCCATTCAAAGACACATGCAACCACCAATCATCTGCATCTACCATTTCAAAATCACATGCAACCAACTTCCAGTCACATGCATCCTTCATTCAAAGTCAATTACAACCACCAGTCATATGTATCTACCATTCAAAGTCACATGCAACCACCAGTCACCTGCATTCTCTATTCAAAGTCACATGCAACCACCAGTCACATGCATCTACTTTCAACCACTCAACGTCCAGTGTTATTCATCTATAAATACGATAGTAGAAAATAAAGTTTTCACAACTAATATCCAATCTCAATAAAACACACACACACACACAAAAATTTTCCTACTACACCCCTCTACAATGCCCAAGAATAGAAAATCTAATTACACCGATGATGAGGACGAACATCTCATCAGATGCTAGATAGAAATATCTGAAGATCCAGAAATTGGCAACCGTTAAAGCAAATCCAAATTTTGGGAACGGGTTACGAAAGAGTATAACAACAACAAACCTAGTCGATAATATTGGATCGCAATCAACAATCAATCCAATGTCATATGTAAAAAATCAAAAATACTTCTGCAAAACTCAAAGGGTGTGTGGATCAAATCGAAAGACAATACCCAAATGGAGCTTCTGAGGATGATATAGTAAGAAACTTGTGTATTTTTTTTCCTTTTGCGATATATGTTATTCTTTTATAATATATTCTTGTGTATCTGCAGTTTAATATGGCAAGAACATTATATGCACAAGAATGTAAAGAGCCATTCATGTTTTCCCATGTGTGGCATATCACAAAAAACCTGAAATCATATTGTGATGATAATCCACGAAAGCCCGTGCAATACTCAGCTGATGAACAAGAAACTCTGATTCCATCAAATCCCGAATTATCTTTATTTTCTTTTAATTAAGTGCTGAAAATGCCAGTGGTGGTTCTTCTTCTTCACGAAGACCTTACGGCGTGAAGAAGACTAACATGAAAAGAAAGAAAAATGAAGATATGTCTGAATAAATCAAGTCAATTCAACAAGACAATGCAAAACTTCAAGAGTTAATGATGGCCTCAATTTCTCGAAGGGATCATGATATCGAGTTGCGAAGGGAAAAAATTGAATCACAAAAACAAATGGATGAATCACAGAGGCAACTAGCAGAGGCAACTAAATTGGCAGATAAAAAAAGAATTTTACTGATAGATTTAGAAACCATTTTAGATCCCTATGGACATGAATACTTTGGAAAAGCATAAGAAAAAATCTTGCAAGAAAAAAATGAACAAGTTCAACCATAAGCAAGTGCTTTTAACATGTTTGGTGCATTTTTTTAAGATCTTGGAGGACCAGGAAGTAATCTTGGTGATTATTAGAAGTAGTAAATATCTATGTTTTAGGATTTTAATCTTTCATGTAATTTAGTGAGCTTTTATGATTTTAATTATTTTGTAATTTATCTTTTTAAGTATTGTATGAAATATTTTTATTTAGCTAATCAACATTGTAATTTAATATAAATTATAATTTAGATAAATAAATTAGTATAAATAAATAAAAATAAAAATAAATATGTATGTAATATAAATTTTAAACAAACTAAAATAATAATAATAATCATTAATAAAAAATTAAAATAATTAGATTTAAATTAATTTTATAATATTTAAAAATAGTGGATAAATATATGTAATAAAAAAAGAAAAAAAAGAAAATGAGATAGCGTGAAGGATAGCACAAGATTTTTATGTGCCACATAATTGCGCAACACTGTTGAATATCTAACCTAGCTTTGTGTATCAGCGCATTGCTGGACAGTGTTGGCGTTTGATCATTTGGTTAACATGACCTGTTAGGGTTCCACTAAAATATGTGGCACTACTTCCCAACTCACCGAGTTTGTTGATTTAATACATGTAAATCTTACCCATTAATGAATCAAAGAAATACATACTGCCCTACGTATCGAGGTTATTGTATAGGGATTAAGAGCAAGAACATCCATAATAACTGAGATCAAGTTCTTCTATAAGTCAGTATAAGTCAAACGATCTCAAGTGGTCCTGCTCAATACACACAAAGTGCACTAATGTGATTCTATAGCCAAGGCAAACTAATACCAAATCACACTACAACCATCCCGATAGAGAGTCCCCGTTTATCTTGGTTGTGAGCATCTGTTTATACTTTATAAGAAAACCGATAATATGATCTTCCACGTGTTGTCGCACAACATAATATCTACAGTATAAAGTAAGTGGACTATTGCATCGTACATATAAATAAATTATAAGATGCAATCATTTAATCATATGATTCTCAATTCAAATAAATTATTTAAACATTGTTCATACAAAAAACTAAGTTTTTAGTATACAATCCAACAGACAATTGATTGAGCATTAAAGTAGTGCTTTAATGCACATCTGGAGATGCTCTAACATGTTAGATTATATACTATGTATACAATTTTAGAATGAAAAATGTTTTAACAATATTCTGAAATGAGAATCATTGATGAAATCATTGTATCTTATTATCTGTTTTTATATCAATGCAATTATTTTTTTTATATTATGGATAATATTGTGTGTGGCGTCGCACGGAAGATCATATTATAAAGTATAAACAGAGACTCAAGATAGATTGGGACAAACTATGAGAATGGTTTTAATGTGATTTGATATTAGTTTGTCTTAACTATAAAATTACATTAATGCATTTTATGTGTATTGAACAGGACCGTTTGAGGTTGTTCGATTTGTACTGACTATATAAAAGAATAAAACATCAGTTATTATGAATGTTTGTACTTTTAGGTTGTGTTTGGACTGAGTCATTTCAAATTCAATATTTGAGAATGAGTGGATTTTGAATTCATTGAATTTAAATCAATTCATTTTAATTCCACCGTTTGGATAAATTATGAATTTTTGAAGGATTTTCAAATTTATAATTCTAAAAATTATTTTTTAATTTTTAAAATAGAATTTTATATATGATAAATAAAAATAATGAAATTTTATTATATTAAATATTAAAATCTAAAATTTTATTCAAAATATTTTTTGGTGGGGTGGGTGGGTAGTGGGTAGGTTGTGTGGTAATATTTTTATTATTTAAGTATTAAAATTTAAAATTTTACAAAAAAAAATATTTTTTTGAGGGGGGTGGGGGAGTGGGTGGGTAGGGGTAAGCTGAGTAGTAATGTTTATATTATTAAAATATTAAAATTCAAAATTTTATTAAAAAAAATTTGGATGGGGGTGGTGGCGGAGGGGGTGGTAGGTGGGTAAGGGGTAGGCTGGGTGATAATATTTTTATTATTTAAATATTAAATTTTTATAAAAATAATTTTTTGGTGGGAGTGGGTAGGGGTAGGTTGGGTGGTAATATTTTTATTGTTTAAATATTAGGAATTGTTACTATAAGATACACAATTATATCATAATTATTAGATACATAAAATATCCAATATTATTAAACTAGGCAATATTTTATTAAAGGGAAAAGAAATAAAATATCCAATATTATTATCCACTACAAAATAATACATTAAAATCCCGTATGTACCCTTATTTGAGTTGGCGGTGGATGCGGAACAGGTGGCAGCGCAGTGGACAGGTGGAGAGGAGGTTGCCTTCTTTGGCCGTTTTTTATTTTTATTTTTTTAATATCTATTTCCTTTGGTCTGTATTTTTATGTTCAGTGTACTTTTCTCATCGTTAGGTTTTTGGAGGGTTTATCTATGGATCTAACTAGCATAGATTGTTTTACTTAACAATTTGCATTTGTTACTCCTGATGTTTCTCTTCTCTTGCTCGACTGTTTGAGCTTGTTTTTATTACTTGTCTCCTTTATGGAATGTGTCCTCTTTGTGAGGTGTTAAAGTCTCCTTTATGGAGTTGTAATCTCCCTTGTGGAGGGACTGGTCTCTCGGTTGATTACCGCAGAATCCCTCGTAGCCTGTTTGGCTAGTACATAAATGAATCCTATCATTTGTTAAAAAAAAGAATCTCTTTGCCAAGAGCGATTCTCTGATGGCCGATGCCGTCAAATTTTAGGACTCGGTACAATCGTGTTTCGATTTGGTTTTCAAATTTATTTATTTACGGTTCAGTGTTCATGATTTGATTTTTGAATGCTGACAAATTTATGTGTATGTTTATGATGTTTCATCTCATGTTCATCAGATTATTTGGATTGCTTGGATGTTTGAAAACATATGTTTAGTCATGTCCTACACATTTTTTGCACCTAGTTGTTCAGGATTGAATTTGGATTTTCTAGTCAACACTGTTGGATGGATACTATTTATCATAGAGATTTTTGTTGGTGCCCAATTTTTTAAATCATGAGAACAAAGAGTATTTACGTGAGCAAGGGAGTCTAGCAGCTTTGACTATTGCTCATATGCACATGCGGTCTGTCGTACTTTATTGTTTACGAGTCAATTCTGGTTAAGCAGTGCATAAACAAGTTGTGACTAATTTGTATAATTGTAAGGATTATAATCTCTATTTTGTGTGAAATTAATATGAAATTTTGAGATAGTTTTAGTATTGAGAAATTTGTTGATTGAATAATTTATCTTTTACAAAAGATTATATATTTATTCTTACTTGCATGCAATGTGTTTGTAAAAATGCCTGAATGAGTTTTTAATTACATTGGTATTTGAATTCATGAAGCATATTTATAGGAGTTTGGTTTCATGAAACAAACGCAAAGTGTATGTTTGAAGATAATGATTGTGTCTGAACATGTATAATTTACGTATTGAAATTTCTGAATGCATTTTCATTTGAGTTCAAACATGTTAATCGAAGTTTGTTTTCATACAACAAGCACAAAGTGTGTGTTATGAAAAATTATGAGTTTTCTTCATATAATAAGCTAGTCCATACATTCAAAATAAAAAAAGACAAAATATTTGCTATTTCTGTACTCCTACTTTAAGTGTGCAGTAGTTGATGGAGAAGAAACAAGAATATGAGATTCAATAATCATTAAAATAAATTTGGATTAATGCATTTCATATTGATTAATGGAATAGAGTGGTATAATTTGTGATGTGTCAAATGAGAGATAAGAATGAATATGTTAAATGAGTTGATAAATATAAAGAGAAATGAGAGAGGGGTGGACCGTGGATATATGTTTTTTATGGTAAATTTTGGGACAACAGCCAACGAGCAACAGAGTTGACGTGACTCTCTTTTTTTTCAGCTAATTATAGTTTTATGTATATAATCTTAACATCAATACTAGAATTTTACTTAATACTTTGACTTATTATTATTAATTATTTTCCATGAAATTCAAGATATTCATAAAATGTGCAGAAATATTGTATAAGACAAATGTGAAAAAAAAGGCAAATAAATTGTGAAAAAAAATGTGCAAAGAATTATATTGTGTACCTTAACTGCCTCTATTTTTAATTATCCACAATTGTTCATGTAAAAATTCATTTGAACGACGCAATGTGCAAAAAGAATTGTGCAAAAATATTATAAAGAATGAATGCGCAAAAATAATTGTGCAAAAGAATTGGGCAAAAAAAATTTGCAAAACAAAATGTGCAAAAACAATATGCAAAAGAATTTTTTGCAAAAGAAATTGTGCAAAACAAAATTGTACAAAATAAAATGTGCAAACCCATAAGGGTATTTATGGTATCACAATCTATAATTGTGTAGTTATGAATATTAGTTCTTTGAGTCATGTAATTTATAGCAATCATGCATTATTTTATGTATCACATAGTAAGTGACACTAAATAATAAAATCTAAAATCTTATTTTAAAAAAAGTAGGGTGTAGGTTGGGCAGTAGGGGTTAAAATTAAGAAGAATTTTTTTTAACTAATTTATTAATTTTATATACTATTTTTATATATTAATATGTCAATCACACAATGGAAGAATTTCAAATGACACGGTTTGAGTAAAGATTTGAAAATCCATCCAAAACAACTAAAAAAAAATTCAAAATCAAATCCATGATTTTAATTTAAAATTTTGGATTTATAAATCTATAGCTTTCAAAATTTATTTTTTTATTCATCAATGGGTTAGATTTAATTATTAAATCAATATGCTCAGTGAGTTGGGAGATGGTCATATCTATATAATGTGTTGTTTATTGTAAAAGGAATCCGTGTTCAAATTATTTAAGTTGATGTTAGTAGCTCATAAAGATTATCATGTAAACCCTTCACGTGGATTTAATCTGACATGATAATAAGGTTAAGTAGTACTACTATTAAATGACCACCTCATCGAGGGAGGAGGGAGTGGTTTTCTCCCTCTATATTTTTTTCTCCCCCCTCTAAACTTTTGACCTAAATCATAGTCGGTCACCGACCGTGACTTAATTATCCACTATTGGGTCTTCCCTGTTGTTAGCTTCTTTAATTTCCTTTGGGATTTTCCACAGCCTCATTCACGCACTAGTCATTAACGATCTGTTCACATCGCTGCGTCACGCGTTTCGATGACAATCGCCTTCAATCGCAACGCGCGACTTTTCTATTCGGAGATGACCATGCTTCTGAATGATGTTCACTAGTCCAAATCTCCCAACTGTCGGTGTCCCTCTTAGGGTTCCTTTCTAGATCGACCGCCGTTCGATTATCCCAGCCACCGCCTTATGTTTCCGACCAAATCAACCCTTGTGTGCCTGGTCGAGGTTATTTTCCGCTTAGGGCACACCGCCACTTGCGATGTCGATGCTGGATCCACGGCGCACCTCCCAGTTCTGCCCTAGGGCATCCTTTCTCCACCGCCCTCGATTAACCAACAAAATATTCCACTGGAGCGGCTCCATCAAATCCTGCCTCCATCGACGTGCGATGGCCCTTCACTTTGGTTTGTTTCTATCACAGTTGCTGGGCTACGGTATTCTCCCGTTCTTTCAATGACAGATTTCTCTATACATTCACATACTCACACTTCTACTGCATTAGCCGATTGATTTCAGATGGAGTGAGTATAAAACTTTCAACACCAGGTTGTTTTTTGTTGCAACACGAGAGAGACCCCCTTCACCTTGACTAATTATTGGCTCATTTTGGTTTGATCGCTAGATGATTGTACCAGTCCTGTTTGGGCGCTGGTAACAGCAATATTCGCTATTCGTGACTTGTTACAATCTCAAATTAGTAGTATTCTGCAGGACTGTTATCTCAGTTCCGAAGGGGTTAGGCACGGAAGGTTCTATAATTTGGTACCTCTTTTCTTGTTAATACAAGCTTCCATTAATGTCTGTTCGTATTTACTCCTATTAGCAAGAGTATTGGTTTATGATTTCAGTATCCTTTCAACTTTGAATTGCTTGGGTTATTACCACTGTTTCGATTCAATAACATAGGCTTTTATGGTTTTATGGACTCTATCTGACTTTGTGGAGTTAGAGGTGAATGAGTCCTTTCCATTTTACATTCTTGGTTTGGCTTTTCTCTCTAGAGAACGTTCCATCGTTTTGGCATTTCTATCATCTTTTGGAGCTCCAAGAAATTTTCTTCTAATGAAGGCAGCTTACACTACTTGCTTTCCTGACCATTGTGGATTTGTTTACTGATTGTTTGGATATTTGAAATAGGGCTAGTGACTAATCTTGATACATCTGTAACATATCATTGCTTAGATTAGTCTAAGTTTTTTCAATACAGCAGCATGTATTGAAATTATGAATTATACGAGATAGGTTGCGCTCTTCATAAGGCCACATGTTTGGCCTCTTTTAAGCTGCATGTTTGGCTTATTCATTTGACTAAGTCATATTTTAATTCTTCTTGTACTTTCTGTTCTCTCCACCCTTCTTATTTTCATTTACATTTTAATATAATGCCGTCTATTAGTTAAATGACCACCTCATCTAAATGCTTAAACTGATAGAGGTAAATCGTTTAATACTTAATCAAATCGCTCTAACACGGCCCCTCGCATGCAGGCGGGGTTAACTTTATGCCTCAAGCCTTGCATGTGGAATTTTCCATTAAATGGATGACGGTGAGGTTCGAACCCTGGATATTTCATGTGGTCAGGCTCTGATACCATGTTAAATGACCACCTTATCTTAAAAGCTTAAGATGATATAGAGGTAAATCAATTTAATACTTAATCAAATCACTCTGATAACTACTCTCAAAATTAAAAAATAATTGAGTTGTCAGTAATTCATTTAATTAGTGTGCGCCGAATATCTTAAACACGGGTAGATAAACGGGCTTATAATAAGAAGAAGCTCGCAACATAATTTGATATTAGACTTTAGATTAATAGTGCAGTAATAATTTTTTTAGTGGATTGAATTATTATTATTGGGCTTAAGTTATAAATTTTGGGCTAAATTTAGAATTTCAAGCCTAATAGGATATCAAACCCTAATTTATTCTCCTAGTTTGTATTGTAGCCTATAAATAAGTCAACTTAGAAACCTCCAATGAAGAAACACACGATATTTTTAAGAAAAATTGAGGAGAGTGAATTAATTCTTGCAACACTTAAAATTTCGAACCCTAATTTCGAGATAGAAACCAGTGACCGAAATTATTTGGAGGATATTGTGGATTGAGATTGTTTAGAAATCCTCACCCACACGATGTCTAGATGAGGCATAGGAATGCAACCAAAGATTGAGAGATCGTTCTTCTTTTTTTTAAATTACCTTCTCTATGCAGTCCACGGTGAAAGGTAATACTTACAGTCATTTCCATTGCGTTAGATATGCTTGAATTTCGAACGAGTTATATAAGCCATACGATCTGATCGCCATCATAACATACACCAATTTTGAAACAGCTGGTCCATTCATTTTTTCGGTTTTCAAATCATGTCGGGTCCGCAGGATGGTGTAAGTGTGTTTACGTCAATGATATTGTCCTAAAAGTGGCGCACTTTGTACAACACCGACTCTTATCAGAATATTAAACTTGAATACGAGATTGCAAATTTATACAGTGGAAGACTTAACACACAAAATTACTCAATCTTTCTACAAACTTATAAATAAGTTTGTAGCGGCCTCATGGCAAAAATATCACTATACTAGGAAAAAGTGATTATAAAATCAGATTCAAAGTGATAGAAATATTTCTTCCAGTCTTCGAATACACACAGATATAAATCCTAAACAAACTCCCAAATGGCAAAGACTAGATTGTTAGATCTAGATCCTACTTTAAGTATGCACTTCCACTGCCTATGAACAGTATAAACAAAACGTACGTGATAATACCATACACGTGATGTAGAACGAGATGTTACAACACTAGTGAAAATACTATAAAAGGAACTTAGTTGAATAAACTCTAAATTCGGCGACTCTCTATGTAGGAACTCTCCAAGTTTTTCCGCGCGCCAGGAATGACGTCTGACCATAATTTAACACATGTATTTCATGGTGATTCATTTCTCTTAGGCCCAAAAGTCTATTATCCCAGCCCAGCCCATTCAACTCTATTGGCTGTACGTGAAAGAAAAATAAGCAGAATTAGGATTTCTTACTTTCCAAAAATCAAATCAACACCTTCATTATCCATTAAGAAAAGGATCTTCCTCTCATATCAACTCCCTAAACTAACTCCTTAAAATAAGGAAGGTTTGACTAAAGTCCAGCAGAAGAATATCTGATTATAGCCACTATATATATAAAATAGCAGCTTTATTCTATTTTCTTCTCACTAGTAATATTCGTTTCACGACTGCAATCAAGAGAGAAAAGGTAACAGTTCTCTTTTATTTTTGTTTCTTCTTTTCCTCTTCTTTCCTTTTTCTTTCTGCTCTCATCGTAGAAAACCCAAATCCATTTTTCTTTTCTGCTTCTATTGTTGAACCCTAACCCTAATCCCATATGTCTGCAACTTTTATATGTCTTGTAGAATAAATGTTATGATTGAAGTACCACACGTTAGTAACGATTAGACATGTGTTTATAGGTTTCGAAGAAGAGTTGGATAGTGATGTGTAGTACTCGAACTTAAGGCTTTCACGTGGTAAAGGTGGGGATTTTCTCATCTTATATGTGTTAATTACTTAATATGTGATAGTTTATATTAGTTGATATATTATAATCATGTTGTGATTTATTTGAAGTATGTGAACTCATATATGCAATACGGGTTTGGACTGTAATGGTGCCTTACTAATGTCACGGGTAACGAATCGCGATGTCGTATCTTTTATGTCAAGAATAATAGACCGAAAGGTGCATTATCAATATGTCAGGATTGTATTGTAAGTGATTTAAATTATTGCGCATTAATTTCTTAACTTGTATAAGCATGAGTAAATTTTCACTGAGATGTGGTTGCTCACCCCTATATTTACCTCCTTTCAGATTAAGCGTAGCGATAGCATACAAATGGGGGTGTGTTAGCTAGGAGACTAAATAAAACATTTTAATAAATTGCAGTTTATACACTGCGCACTTTCAAGTTTTTTATTTAAGTTGCTTGTGTTTTAAATTCATGATACTACGTCTGCGGTTTGAGCCTCGTGTGGGTATTATAAAATAAAAACTTGTGAAAGTTTAGGATTATTTGCAATAAATAATTTGGTATTACGTATTACTTGATTTCCAAATTTACTATTTTAATTACTGTCGGAGTTGTGAAATGGGACGAGAATTTTGGTTGTTCCTTTTTCCGAAAATTGGTTCGTGCAGATTCTTTCTTTTGGAATTTGAGTATTCATATACACTTACCGAAATTGGCGTAGATGGAATATGTCTTAGTGGTGAGGTTGAAATAAATTAATATATGATTTTTAGTTGTTATTTATGGGAGTATTCAAATACGACTTTGCTGCTGGTTCCATTTCTTATTTGAATTGTGATGGTATGCATGTTATTATATGGCAACTGTACACGTGGGTTAAGTACTCCTTTAATTATAGTGGACTTGTACATAGTGGTACTACACATGTGTTTGCCAAATTAATTGATTCCGTTGCATAATGTTTGGTGTGGGAGGTTTATATAGTACAATCTGGTGTAATACTTGTAAGAAAACAAACTGATGGTTTTATGAGTTGTTAAAAGAAGGTTTCATGTTTAAAAAAAATTAAGATTTCAACGTGGCAAGTTTTATAAATATTTTTTTAATGATCATTAGTCGCCATTAAAAGTTTGTCTAAAAACATTTTCGAAAACTATTTATCATTTCTTTGGAAATTTTGCAGAAACTTATAGGACTTATGCCTTAATTAATTTTCCTTCTTCATCGCATTGTTATAATTTGTTTATTAAACTGTTTAATCATGCCCTATTTAATACCTTATTTAAGAAAATAATTTGGAAATTTCTTTATATAAAATTTTGGATGTGACAGATTGGTAGCTTATGTCTGGCAAAGAAGACATAGCGTTCTGTATGTCATGGTGCAACCCGTCCTGAAATTTCTTAGCTTGCTTCTCATCGGTGTCGACTAGCTGTGGAGCTGATCGGCGTAATTGATTGGATCGCCACTCATAATCGATCACAGACATGTCCCTTGCTTGAGGTTGTAGAACTTGTTCTCCATCTTAGCTCGGTATGTTTGAGGATAGGGATGGCAATGGGGCTGGGCTGGCTGGGTACTTAGGTGGCCTGTCCCGCCCCGCCCCGTGCTCCTATCCCCCACCCCGTCCCGTGCCCCGCTGCGGGGCAGCTATTGAAGATGCCCCGGCCCTATGCTGGGCGGTCCGCCCCGTCCCGCCCCATTTTTTTTAATTATTTTTTATAAATTATAATACATTCAAATAGAAAAATTTAAATTAAAATAAAATGAAGTAAATTTAAATTTTAAATTAAATAATTAAACTTTCTTTTCATTTTAAAATTTTTTTATTACATTATATATTTAATGATATATATAATATTGTAATAAAGTATTTTGTAATAATTATATATAATTACCATATATGATTTCTTTTATTTAAATTAAATAATAATGTATGTATAATATTTAATATATATCAATAAATTATATTATATAATAAATATAAAAAAAACTTTAAATAAAAAATTTTAATATTTTAATACAAGCCGGGCGGGCCGGGCCGAGGCTAGGACCCAGACTCGATCTGGCCTGTGCGCGCGGTGGGCGTGGACTCGCCCCATTCTCTGTGCTATGCGGGGCGGGGCAAGGCAGGGCGGGCCGAGAGCGGGTCGGGCCAAATTGTCATCCCTATCTGAGGATAGTAGTTCGCCTTCACAATAGCTTTGAATTCCTCCCATGTGATAGATTCCTTATTCTCATTCGGCCTCATCGTCCAGTATGCATCCCACTAGTAGTCGGCATCCTCAGCTAGTTGATATGATGCGCAGAGCACCCGTTGTTCATTATTACATCTCAAGATGCGAAATGTTCTTTTGAGTGATCTCAGCCACTCCTCAATGTATTCTGGCCCTTCACTCCCTTTGAAGAATGGTGGGGTGTGTGCGTGAAACTCATGCACTACTCTAGCATGAGCATCCAGGTTAGCCCCACGATTTTCGAGAGCATCCAGCCGTTGCTCGACTGTGTTTTGAGCATTTTAAAGGTCTCTTCTTAGAGGCATCCTTCAATTAACAACGTAAATAACTTTAGTACTTGTTAGAATTAATGAATAAAAGTAATAACGCATATCATATCATTGCTCAGTGAAACAAATACATGATAGAGGCACATATTTCAAAATAATAAAATTTGTTGATCACTAAATGAACAATTATTTCAAATTCGCAAATTATAAAAATCAGATGCTAAATAATGAAACTAAAATTCATGTCCCTAAAATAAGGGATTTTATTTATAGTTTTCAAAACAAAATCTTGAAACTATCGCTTGCATAAAGTATTCATCGTCTTCTCCAAGATCCTCTTCTAGGTCTTCCTCGGAATCCTCCTCGAGTTCCACTTCATTCAGTCCTCATTTGGCACATTGTCGTGTACCGGTTCCGCAAGATAACCCACCATCAAAGCTTCTTGTTCATCGTGCAATAGTACCATTAAAACTCCAGGAAGGGGTGGATACCAACTTGCAACCCTCTCAAACAGAGTGGTGGTAAATTGCACATAATCCACTTGCGGGACTTGTGACTGAATCGTGTTGTGTGGTAGGTTAGCAAAAATAGGATTCACATCCCTCCATTCCCAAGGTAATGTGCTAATGAGTTTCACTCTAGCCCAGTAGTCCGTGATTACCTCACTCACGTCCTTAACTTGCCTCCACTTTTGAAGCATTACCGCAATGTGGGTGGGAAGGTCATGCCGAAAATCTCGCTGATAGTCCCTATAAGCTTGTTGCAATTGTAGGCTATTCATCTAACGCAATAATTTTTCCACGTATCATATAATTTCGCATAAATATTCTCAAACTCCACCTTAGCCATCAAAAATTCATTTAACTCATATAATATAATCTTGCATTTAAATTCACATGTAATCAACTTAAGCAATTGATACTTTCATACCTTGATTGTAGCGGGTGTCGTACTCGGTGGATGCGTAGCAAGATACTTCACTCTCATTTAAAATTTTTATTCAATTAAGTAATCATATCACGTAAATTATTTAAATCATGTATATGTAGAATTAAATAAAAATTTAAACAAGTATGCAGAACCGCATACCTGATCTAATACCAATCTGTCACATCTCAAATTTTATATAAAGAAATTTCCAAGTTTTATTTTTAAATAAAATATTAAATAGTTGCATGACTAAACACTTTAATAAACAAATTATAACAATGCAATGAAGAAGGAAAATTAATTAAGGCACAAGTCCTATAAGTTTCTGCAAAATTTCCAAAGAAATGATAAATAGTTTTCGAAAATGTTTTTAGACAAACTTTTAATGGCGACTAATGATCATTAAAAAATATACATAAAACTTGCCACGTTGCAATCTGAACATTTATTTTTTTTAAAACATGAAACCTTATGTTAACAACTCATAAAACCATCAGTTTGTTTTACTACAAGTATTACACCAGATTGTACTATCTAAACCTCCCACACCCAACATCATACAACAGAATCAATTAATTTGGCAAACACACGTGTTTTATCACTATGTACAAGTTCACTATCCTAAAGGAGTACTTAACCCACGTGTACAGTTGCCATATAATAACATGCATCTAGCGAAGAGCAATGGATCTTCTTCGAGGCTTTACATTTCGTATCACTCACATCTACAGAGAAGGAAATAGTGTCACAGATGCGCTATCTGAGGTCGGTGGGCCACTAACTTGGTTGGACTCGGCCCCTACTGCTCTCCATCATTTACTCTTCTATAACATGAATAGAGAACATTTCAGCTTTAGATAGAGCTTTTTTTGTCTTTGGGCTTTCAAACATCTTTTTGTATTCCTCCTGTACTTTTTTCATTTCTCTTTTTATGATATGATTTATTTGCCACATAATAACATGCATACCATCACAATTCAAATAAGAAATGGAACGAGCAACAAAGTCGTATATGACTACTCCCATAAACAACAACTAAAAATCATATATTAATTTATTTCAACATCACCACTAAGCCATATTCCATCCACGCCCATTTCGGTAAGTGTATATGAATACTCAAATTCCAAAAGAAAGAATCTGCACGAATCAATTTTTCGAAAAAAGGAACAACCCATATTCTCGTCTCATTACACAACTCCGACAGTAATTAAATAGTAAATTTGGCAATCAAGTAACACATAATACCAAATTATTTTATTCCAAATAATCCTAAACTTTCACAAGTTTTTATTTTTCAATACCCACACGAGGCTCAAACCGCAGATGTAGTATCATGAATTTAAAACACAAGTAACTTAAATAAAAATCTTGATAGTACGCAGCATATAAACTGCAATTTATTAAAATATTTTATTTAGTCTCCTCACCAACGTGCCCCCGTTCGTACGCTATCGCCACGCTTAATCTGAAAGGAGGTAAATATAGGGGTGATCAACCATAGCTCAGTGAAAATTTACTCATGCTTATACAAGTAAAATAATTCATGTACAATAATTTAAATCACTTATAATACAATCATGACATATTGATAAGGCACCTTTAGGTCCATTATTCATGGTATAAAAGATACGACATCACGATTCGTTACTCGTGACATTAGTAAGGCATCATTACAGTTCAAACCCGTATTGCATATATGAATTCACATACTTCAAGTAAATCAAAACATGATAATAATATATAAATTAATACAAACTGTCACATATGAAGTAATTAACACATATAAGATAAGAAAATACCCACCTTTACCACGTGAAAGCCTTATGTTTGAGTACTACACGTCACGATCCAACTCTTCTTCGAAACCTATAAATGTTGGTTTATAGGTACACCAATCAATCACTATTACAATAAATATGAAAATAGAAAGGAGAATACTAACCTTTCATACAGATCTAGATCTTGGATCTTGAACGTCTCGAGATGATGGTGAATTCGAGTCGAGCAGAACTCTTCCCGCAAGAGGAAACATGCCCCGGTAGTGATCCGATCTTGGCGGATCTTTTCCAAAGGTGAAACGACTTCTCGTTTCCAGCGAAGCAGCACCGCTATCGCAGGAACTCCGGCGAACTAAGGAAGATGGAGAACTGAATTGTCTAAACTATGCATTATGCAAGTGTATGCAGAGCTGCTCGTTTGTGGTGTTTTCTGGGTATCTTAGTGTCTATGGTGTGTTCTGAATGAATGCACAATGACCCTATTTATAGGTTCCAGAGACCACTCTCATATGGTAAGATTGTTATTTTATCTAGTGATTGTGATCACTACCATATTTGATCAATTTACCATATTTGATCAAATTTACTATATTTGATCAATTTACCATATTTGATCAATTCACATGTGAGACTAATTTCACTCACTTTAATTATTATTTAATTGGTGATTAATTTATTAATTAATCCTTACTAACCAATTAAATTTCCCAACAATCTCCCACATGAGTGGAATTCGGTGCCTATAAAATGCAGACACACAATCTAGTCCTCGTGAAACATTAATGTATCCGGATAGGTAGCTTGGGACTTTGAACCTTTCGTAGTCCAACACTATCGAGTATACTAGTGGCTTAGTAGACACAGTATCTTTGAACTACTCCTCCTTAGCGTATACTGAGACATTAGTGCGAACGCATCAATGTCTTGCATTCTCCTTGTTCTCACATTTTGGTCTGTTTCGGCCATGGACTCCATTTGGATTCATAAGTGTTTTACTTTGAAGCGACCACTCACTTCACACTTACATAGGTGATCTCTTATCTTGAGTACCCCGTTATACTCAACCAGCCATTACTCGCCTTTTAGGAATCATTAAAAGTCAAAGACTTAACCTCACCACGATACGGGTTCTATACTTGGTAGAATTGCTCTACTAAGGAATGGTAGGTACCAAGTTTAACTTGAACCTCTACAGTTTCGTTGTCCCTTTGAACCAAGTTCTTGGGATCTCCAATCATCATGGTTAGGTTTCCACTGTTTTGGCTCATTACTTTGTGGATTTTAGCCCCATTCCTTCTAGCAATTTATTCATTTGATCTCGATTAACTGCTTTTGTAAGCGGATCCGCTATGTTGTCTTTTGACTTCACGTAGTCAATTGAAATTACACCACTCGAGATCAAATGTTTCACCATGTTGTGTCGCCTACGGATATGTCGAAACTTTCCGTTGTACATATTGTTAAGAGCTCTTCCAATTGTGGCTTGACTGTCACAATGTATCATCACCATAGGGACTGATTTGTTCCAATATGGAATGTCCTCAAGGAAATTATGAAACCATCCTGCTTCTTCCCCGGCTTTATCTAGAGCTATGAACTCAAATTCCATTGTGGAACGGGTTATACAGGTCTGTTTTGTAGACCTCCAAGACACTACTCCGCCTCCGATAATGAATACGTATCCACTCGTGGAGAATGAGTCTTTTGTGTCGGATATCCAGTTTGCATCACTGTACCCTTCGAGTACTGCTGGATACTTAGAATAGCCCCACATCAAGAGTGTATTTCAAATATCTCAACACTCTTCTTAAAGTAGTGCTCATTGCTTGGATTACTCGTGTATCTGCTCAGTTTGTTAACTGACACGCTATGTCAGGACGCGTACAGTTGGTTATGTACATTATGCTTCCTATAACCCTTGCATACTCAGATTGAGCCACTGATTCACCTTTATTCTTACTAAGGTGTAAACTTGGATCCATGGGTGTCTTAGCCGGTGAATCATCGAATGCATTAAATTTCTTCAACACTTTCTCAATGTAATGAGATTATGACAATGCAATTCCATCAGATGTTCTTTGAATTTTGATTCCAAGTATCACATCCGCTATACCCATGTCCTTCATGTCAAAGTTCCGATTCAACATCTGTTTAGTGTCAACGATTATGTCATTATTGCTTCCCATGATAATGGCAAATGATAAATCCCTTTGGTCTATTCTCACATACACGCATTTGTCACACTCGTTGATTCGAAAACCATTTAATATCATTGTGTTGTCAAACTTCACATGCCATTGTTTTGGATCTTGTTTAAGTCCATACAACGACCGTACGAGTTTGCACACATTTTTCTCATTTCTAGGTGCTATAAAACCTTCTGGTTGGTCCATATATATTTCTTCTTCCAACTCACCATTTAAGAAGGCTGTCTTCACATCCATTTGATGGATCTCTAGATTGTGCAATGCAGCAATCGCTATAAGTACACGGATAGACGTAATTCGTATCACTAGTGAGTAAGTATCAAAGAAATCATACCCTTCCTTTTTTCTAAAGCCTTTAGCCACCAACCAGGCTTTATATTTATCTATTGACCCATTAGCTTTAAATTTTATTTTAAGGATCCATTTGCATCCTAAGGTCTTGCAACCCTTTGGTAAATCTACCAATTCCCAAGTATGATTTTGTATAATGAAATCAATCTCGCTATCTATAGCTTCTTTCCAGAATGGTGCATCTGGACGAGATAGAGCTTCAAATACGGATTTGGGCTCATCTTCAACCGCGTAGGTGAAGAAGTCTTGACCAAAGTCCTTTTCTACTCTAGCTCTCGTACTAAGTCTTGGTTCTACACTCTCTTGTGTAGATTGAATCGCAGTAGTAACTACAAGTGGTCTCTTAGAAGATGTCACTTGGTTATATCCTTTGCTAGGAAATATGTCTTCAAAGAATATTGCATTCCTTGATTCTATCATAGTGCCTTCAGTCATGTCAGATACTTCCGATTTATGAATTAGAAATCTATAAACACTGCTGTTAAGTGCGTACCCAACAAATATACAGTCAACCATTTTAGTCTGATTCTAACATGTTTAGGTAGAGGCAAGGTTTAAAATATCGGTACCTCAAATTTACGGATATATCGATGGATATATCGAATATCGATATCAATATCGGTAAAATTTTTATAAATTGTGGAAATTTGTGAGAAAAAAAGAAAAAATTGATTATTTAATTTTGCAATATATTATAACTAATTTTAATAAATAAATACAATTTATAATCAAAATAAAACTCAAAATATATGATAAGTAGATCAATAACAACATATTTAAATAGTCTGAAATCATACAATAATTATTATTAATTGTTTAACACATAATAACTAATATCAAAATGATGATCTATGAGGTTCAAATGTAAAACACGTTACATTGTCTTGATCTAAACAATATTGGTACCACCTAATCGAATTAGATAATTTTTTAAACCTTGTTCTGAATGTGTTAGTAGTATATCGTTCTATCTTGTTCAATTGTGCCAAAATAATTATATTTTTAATCAGAGTATACTGTTTACATGAACCCTTCGTATTTACTAGTTAACAGTTATAATATTTTTAATGAAAAGTAATAATTATTTTAATATAAAAAAAGATAGTTAATTAAGAAAACGTAAAACAGTCTCACTATGAGATTGTTTCAAGAAAATATTGCTCCATTTTTTATTTTTTTTAAAATTGAACAAATTAATGGCAAAAAAATGTATTTAGTTGATAAAAGTAACATAAAAAAAGTCATTTAAATTTCTTAAAATCATGGATAATTTTTTGATATTTTCTATATATCTTCGATATTTCATCGATATTTTATCGATATTTCCTCGATATGTCTCTACATTCAGATAAATTTGAACTGTGGTAACTTGATATCGATATTTTCACCGATAATTTTTTATATTTCCTCGATATCAAAAAAGAAATATTTTTTTCCCAATATCGATTTTGGTACTCTCCAAAAATGAATATATCGTGAAAATATTGAAAATATTTCGGGATATTTTAAACCTTGGGTAGAGGCACTTCAACCTTAGCCAAACACCCCTACACTTGAGGTATTTGTATGATGGTTTACGTCCCTTCCACATTTCATAAGGAGTTTGATCCTTAGATTTGTGTGGAATCTTGTTCAGAATGTGGTTAGCTGGAAGGATAGCTTCCCCACCCCCACAAGTTTTGAGGTAACCCTGAATTGATTAACATTGCGTTCATCATTTTCTTCAGAGTTCTATTCTTGCACTCAGCAACGCCATTTGATTGAGTGAATAAGGAATCGTTGTTTGATGTATGATGCCAGATTTGACACATATTTATTCAAACGGTGCTACGTATTCGCCACCTCTATCACTCTGAACTGCTTTAATTTGAGAGTTAAGTTGATTTTCAACTACATTCTTGTAGCGTTTGAATGCTTCTAAAGCTTCATCTTTGCTTTTCAAGAGATATACATAACAAAATCTTGTGCAATCATCAATAAAAGTAATGAAATACTTTTTCCCCCTCTAGTTTGCACATGTTTTAAATCACACGTATCAGTGTGGATCAACTCTAGAGGTTTAGTGCTACTTTCTATTGTTGAAAATGGTTGTTTTGTTATTTTTTCGCTTCTACACACACTTCACCAACAACACCAACTTCCGTTCAGTGTTTGTAACTCTAGGAAGCTCAGAACCCGATCTCCATCGTCCAGAATCTGCCCGTGTGAGGTTTGAACGTGATGTCCAAATTACAACTCGATCCAATGGTTAATTTATGAGAAAGACTCTTTCCCCTCGACCACTCAGAACAAAATCGTCCAAACACCTGACTTCTATTTTTGGCCTATTCCTGTCAACAAAATGCTCCAAACACGATCTCCACCATTTCGAATATAGTTTGACAAGTTCTGAACATTCTGACCAAAATTCAGCATGATTCGACGGTTGAAACTCTGGTTATTGCCTCTAAAATATCACTGCGCTGGATTCTCTCTAAAAAATGTGATTTTTTTTCCTTCTATCTCCCCTCAATGACTTCTAGGGTAAGATAACATCAAGTATCGGGCCTACTTGGACTTTTCTTGTCACGCCCCTGTTTTTCAATAAATAGAGAGGGAGATTTATTCGCAATTCTTTGATAATATTAACCTTCAATGTGGGCGTGAACCATAAAATAAAATTAATATAATATCATAAACAATAAAAATTATACAAAAATATATCATTAGAAATTATATAAAAAGATTTTCGCACAGCGCATTAATATAAAAAGCTCTCACGCAATGCATCCTCCCCGGTACGCCGTCGCAGCCTCAACCTGCAAAGGGGTTTGGAGTGGAATGGGTGAGCGTTTGAAATACACTCAGTGGATTAACTTAAATGATTGCACAGTTAAAAATAAATATGTATGCCAAATATAACATAAGATGTAAATCATGCCAATTTTAATAAATTACTTTTGCACATTTTCGTACTATAACTCATTAAAAATATTTTAGACCGAATTGTCGTCCGATAACTTGTGTTAGTTGGTCTGTGCGTACCGGGTAGTCACCCTAGTACGATGTTAGCGTACTTTGAAATACATTTTAGTACTGAACCGACGTAGCCAGTAACTTGTGTTAGTTGGTATATGTGCACCTAGTCGTCACCCCGTACAAGTGTTAGTAGAAAAATATTTATCATCGAACTAAAAGCACACATGACACATAACATGACATATAAGTAACACATATCACATCTTAACATAGCAATCATGACATAAAATTGTAACACTCGGTTAAGAGTGAAAGTTATTCCACCTGCTATGTCTTTGAAAAAGTAGAATACATCCAATAAAATTGGAAACTCATTATATTTATAAAAGATATAATATACTAAAATAATTAATATAATTTTATTTAAAAGTCGAGTTTAAGAAAATATAGATTATGAAATACTGGGGTGTTACAATCCATCCCCCTAAAAATATTTTCGTCTTTGAAATTCAGAAAATTTTTTTATTTTTTACAAAATCAATGGTAAATAATAAAATAAATACTTATGTACCTTGAAGCTGACATCGTGTACCAGGTAGATGCATAGCGAGTATCATTAGAAATTATTTAAATACTAGTCCTCCAAAATATAGATTCATAAATAATTTATTTAAAATATGAATCCACAAAAATGTAGATCCATAAATGATTGATTTTTAAAAAAAAAAAAGTACGAGCCCACAGAAATGTAGACCCATAAATAATTTATTTTAAAAATTACGAGTCCACATAAACGTATACCCGCTCTGATACCATCTGTCACACCCCAATTTTTCAATAAATAGAAAGGGATATTTATTCGTAATTCTTTGATAATATTAACCTTCAATGTGGGCGTGAACCATAAAATAAAATTAACAAAATATCATAAACAATGAAAATTATACAAAAGTATATCATTAGAAATTATAAAAAGATATTCGCACAGTGCATTAATATAAAAAGCTCTCACGCAACGCATCCGCCCCAGGTACGCCATCGCAGTCTCTACCTGAAAAGGGGTTTGGAGTGGAAGGGGTGAGCATTTGAAATACACTCAGTGTGTTAACTTAAATGATTGCATAGTTAAAAATAAATATGTATGTCAAATATAACATAAGATGTAACACATGCTAATTTTAATAAATTACTTTTGCACATTGTCGTTCGATAACTCATTGAAAATATTTTTGACCGAACTGTCGTCCAATAACTTACGTTAGTTGGTCTGTGCGCACCGGGTCATCATCCCAGTACGATGTTAGCATAATTTGAAATACATTTTAGTACTGAACTGACGTAGCCAGTAACTTGTGTTAGTTAGTATATGTGCACCGAGTCGTCACTCCGTACAAGTGTTAGTAGAAAATATTTGTCATCGAACTAAAAGCACACATGACACATAACATGACATATAAGTAATGCATATCCCATCTTAACATAGCAATCATGACATAAAATTGTAGCACTCGGTTAAGAGTGAAAGTTATTCCACCTGCTATGTCTTTGAAAAAGTAGAATACATCCGATAAAATTGGAAACGCATTATATTTATAAAAGATATAATATACTAAAATAATTAATATAATTTTATTTAAAAGTCGAGTTTATAAAAATATAGATTATGAAATACGGGTGTTTTACATTTCCATTGGCTTCTTGCCCTTGTCGTCGAACATCTTCCTCTTTTTGGAGGGTCCCGCACGATGTTCAGTTAAGTTTGCCTTTGCCTCAATTGAGGATTGGTCAAACTTCCCATCCATCTTCCTGTTGTCATCTTCGATTCTCAATTTGACAATTAAGTCTTCTAGAGACATCTCCTTTCTCTTGTGTTTGAGATAGCATTTGAAGTCCTTCCACATTGGAGGCAGCTTCTCAATCATAGAGCTGACAATGAATGCTTCTGGAAGCATCATCCCCTCAGAGAGGAATTCGTGCACTATAAGTTGGAACTGCTGCACTTGTTCAACCACAGATTTAGAGTTCACCATCATGAACTCCAATACTTGGCTATCGCGTACTTCTTTGTACCGGTATCTTCTGCCTTGTACTTCTTCTCCAAAGAATCCCACAGTTCTTTGGATGTCTTCGTGTTTAGATACACATTGTACAATGCATCACTAAGTCCACTAAGGATATAGTTCTTACATAAATAATCAGCGGAGGTCCACTGATTAAGAGCTATACGCTTTTGTGTATCAGTCTCATTCTTATCCACTACTGGTGCAGACTCCTTTAAGAAGTTTACCAGATTTAGCTTAGTGAGGTAGAACAACATCTTTTGCTGCCATCTCATGAAGTTTGCACCCCCAACTTCTTGGGCTTCTCCGCAGGAGCCGGAACCATGAATGGTCTCGACATCCCCATTAGAGGATACATCCTTCGGAAATCAGTCCCAATAGGAATCTCAGCATTAACTCTCTCAGAGTTATTAGCATTGAATATTTCAATCCCGTCAATATCCATTGGATTAGACATAATGATTGAAGGGTATGGAGACTGGATGTTTCTTCTTGCGATTGTTGGTTTATGGGTACACCAATCAATCACTATCACAATAAATGTGAAAATAGAAAGGAGAATACTAACCTTTCATACAGATCTGGATCTAGGATCTTGAATCTTGAACGTCTTAGGATGGTGGCGAAGTCGAGTCGAGCAGAACTCTTCCAGCAAGAGGAAACACGCCCCGATAGTGCTCCGATCTTGGCGGATCTTCCCCAAAGGTGAAATGATTTCTCATTTCCGGCGAAGCAGCACCGCTACCGCAGGAACTCCGGCGAACTACAGAGGATGGAGAACTGGATTATCTAGACTATGCATTATGCAAGTATATGCAAAGGTGCTCATTTGTGGTGTTTTCTGTGTATATTATTGTCTATGGTGTGTTCTGAATAAATGCGCAATGACCATATTTATAGGTTCTAGAGACCACTCTCATATGGTAGGATTGTTATTTTAACTAGTGATTGTGATCACTACCATATTTGATCAATTTACCATATTTGATCAATTCACATGTGAGACTAATTTCACTCACTTTAATTATTATTTAATAGGTGATTAATTTATTAATTAATCCTTACTAACCAATTAAATTTTCCAACAATAAACACATGACAAATCGTTACTAACGTGTGGTACTTCGATCATAACATTTATTCTACAAGACATATAAAAGTTGGAGACGTACGGGGTTAGGGTTAGGGTTAGGGTTCAATGATAGAAGCAGAAAAGAAGAAGGGATTTGGGTTTTCTACGATGAGAGCAGAAAGAAAAAGAAAAGAAGAGGAAAAAAGAAACAAAAAGAAAAGAGAACTATTACCTTTTCTCTCTTGATTGCAGCCGTGAAACGAATATTTTTAGTGAGAAGAAAATAGAATAAAACTTCTATTTTATATATATAATGGTTGTAATTATATATTTTTCTGCGGGACTTGAGTCAAATCTCCCTTATTTTTAGGAGTTAGTTTAGTCCTTGAAATTCTATAATGATTAAATGTCTTACCCGAAAAGAAAGAGGGGTATCTTGCTATTTCATCTTCTCATTCCCATGTAGCCTCATCTTCCGTGTGTCGACTCCATTGAACTTTGAAGAGTGGCACATCATGGTTTTGAATCCTTTGGACCTTTTTGCTCCAAGAATGTCACATGTTCTTCTTCATATGTTAGGTCCTTGCCAATCTCCAAAGTTCACCACATGACTAGGATCATGAACATATTTTCTCAACATCGAGATGTGGAAAACATTATGTACTGAGGATAACTTGGGTGCAAAGCCAAACAATAGGCAAGATCCCCAACTCTCCCAAGAATTTCAAATGGACAGACGAAACTAGGCCTTAGCTTCTCCCTTCTTCCAAATTGTATGACACCCTTTGTGGGAGCCACCTTTAAAAAGACATGTTCTCCAGCTTCAAACTGTAAATCTCTTCTTCTTTGATCAACATATGACTTTTTCCTATCTTGGGCAGACTTGATTCTTTCTTGAATGATTCTGATCTTGTCGACTGCTTATTCTATTAGTTTGGGGCCTAGAATAGCCCTTTCACCAACTTCATCCCAATAAAATGGCGATCTACACTTCCTTCCATAGAGCGCCTCATAGGGGTCATCTTGATGGTAGATTGATAGCTGTTGCTGTAAGCGAACTCGACTAGAGGTAGAAACATTTCCCATGCTTCGTCTAAGTCAAGGGTGCAGGCTCTTAGCATGTCTTCCAAAATTTGGATGGTTCTTTCCGACTGCCCGTCGGTTTGCAGGTGATAAGCTGTGATGAAATTTAGTCTAGTTCCCATGGCCTTGTGCAGTCGTTTCTAAAATCTTGAAGTAAAGCGCGTATCTCTATCAGACACTATAGAAATTGGAACACCATGAAGCTTCACTATCTCTTGAATATATAACTGAGCAAACTGTTCCATCTTGAACGTCATCTTTATGAGTAAGAAATAAGCCGACTTGGTCAATCATCAACGATGACCCATATGGCATGGTGTTCCTTTGAAGACCTTGGTAAACCCACGATGAAATCCATGGCAATTTGTTCCCATTTCCACTCAAGAATCTCGAGTGGCTTAAGTTTTCCGGCTGGTCACTGGTGTTTAATCTTGACTTGTTGGCAAGTCAAACATCTCTCCACATAGTACCTAATATCTCGCTTCATGCTTTTCCACCAAAATCTTTCCTTCAAATCATGATACATCTTCGTTCCTCCCGGATGAGTGGTGTATGGCGCTCCATGTGCTTCTCCTAAAATCTTTTCTCTTAACTCTTCAACCATCGGAACACATAATCTTCCATTGAATTTCAACACTGCCTCATCATCCACCTTGAAACCATTGTAATCGCCTCCTCGTGCCTTCTTCTTCATTCCTTGCAAAAAGTAATCTTGTTCTTGAGCTTCTTTTATTTCCATTTTCAGACTTGGTTGGATTTCCAACGGTACAATGATCGCCCTCGTGCTGGAGGGTGATGTCACCAACTTGATTTGCATCTTGGCGAATCCTTTGATCAACTCTTTTTGCTTGGTATGCAAACTATTAAGCTCCATTTTGGTTATTCGGCTCAAGGCATCGACTACCACATTAGCCTTGCCTGGATGGTACTCTATTGTACAGTCATAATCTTTTACCAATTCTAACCATCTCCGTTATCTCATGTTGAGTTCCTTTTGCGTGAAAAGATACTTCAAGCTCTTATGATCTGTGAAGATTGTACACCTTCCTCCATAAAGATAGTGTCGCCAAATCTTCAAGGCATGAACTACGGCCGCTAATTCCAAGTCATGAGTAGGATGGTTCACTTCATGCGGTCTTAGTTGTCTAGAAGAATATGCGATAACCTTTCCATGTTGCATCAATACACATCTGAGTCCTTGTTTTGATGCGTTACTGTAAACTGTGAACTCTCATTAGGATTTGGTATCGTCAAAACCGGTGCTGAAGTCAGGTCGTGTTTCAACCTTTGGAAACTCTCTTCACACTTCTCGGACCAAATAAACTTTTCTCTCTTGCGAGTCAAACGAGTTATCGGACCGGCTATCTTTGAGAATCCTTCTATGAATCTTTGGTAATAGCCAGCTAACCCCAAGAAACTCCGAACTTCTTGGACATTTGAGGGTGTCTTCCACTTATTCACTGCTTCTATCTTTGATGGATCTACTTCAATTCCTTGTGATGTCACCACATGTCCAAGGAATGTGACTTGATTCAACCAAAACTCACATTTCTTAAACTTCACATAGAGCTCTCCTTACGAAGTGTCTCAAATATCATCCTTAAATGTTCCTAATGTTGTGATTCATTCTTGGAGTACACTAAAATATCATCAATGAAGACTATGACAAACTGATCAAGATACAGATGGAATACTCAGTTCATAAAATCCATGAACACAGTAGGTGTATTACTCAAACCAAAAGGTATAAAGACGAACTCGTAGTATCCATAATAGTTCTAAAAGTAGTCTTGGAAATATCTGACTTCTTCACTCTCAATTGGTGGTATCTGGATCTTAAACCGATTTTGGAAAATGTACTAGCTCTTCCAATTTATCAAACAAGTCATCAATTCGGGACAAAGGATACTTGTTCTTCACCGTCAATCGATTAAGCTCTCGATAGTCAATGCACATCCTCATCGATCCATCTTTCTTCTTAACAAAATGAATCGACACTCCCCATGGTGATACGCTTGGGCGAATGAATCCTAAGTGAAAAAGCTCTTGTAGCTAAACCTTCAATTCTTGTAGTTCCATGGGCTCCATTAGATATGGGGCTTTGGAAACTGGTGCTGATTCCGGTAGAAAATCTATCTAAAACTCGACTTATCGGTTTGGAGGTATCCCTGGCAAATCCTCTGGAAAGACATCGAGGTACTCACATACAATTGGTATGTCACTGAGTGATACCTCTACAGTCTTGGTGTCTAAAATATTGACTAGGAATCCTTGGCAAGACTTCTTCTTAAGCATCTTTGCGGCCTTTGCAGCTGACAAAACTCTTAGTACAACACCACTCTTGATCCTGTGGATGACTTCTCTTTCGGATCTTGGTTCCCTTAGGACCACTTCTCGTTCCTTGCACTTGATTTTGGCTTGATGATAGGTAAGCCAATTCATTCTCAGAATCATATCTAATTTGTGCATGTCCAAAACATACGCTTGACTCTAAAGTTTACCCCCTCAATGCACACATCTATTTCTTCCACTAAGGAATGCGCAATGATTCTCTCTCCCGACGGCAAACTAATCTCAAGAGGTTCATCACTCTTGACTTATTTACAGTGAATCTTATTACAATACTTTACAGAAATGAAAGAATGCGATGCACAAGTGTCAAATAATGTGAAGGCTTGGAATTTACACAATGATAACGTACCTATCATAACATCAAGTTCCTTGTTCCCCTCAGCTTGGTTCACAGCAAAAACCCTTCCTTTTCCTCCAGTGGTTTGCCTTGCATTTCATCCCGCAGGCGGTCCCCTTCGATCAAGCCTATAGTTGGACGGCTTGGGCAGTCTTGAGCTCGGTGACCAACTTCATAACACCTAAAGCATTTGCATTGTCCCCTGAGGTATTCCCCAAGATGGTTCTTTCCACATTGTGAGCAGAGAGGCTTTGGTTTCTGTGCATTTGCAGATGGGTTTAATTTTTCTGAGAAATCCGTCTTTATCTTGAAATTCCTTGACTCTATCTCTTAGAGAAGGTTTAATCAGTAACGCAGTTAATAATGCTTGAATGCTACTTGGAGGTATTACTACTTCCAAACTCATTCGAGAGAACTCTGCCACCAATAATTCTTGGTTTGTTATAGAGTAGGCTAATTCCCCTTTGTCTTTCCTTCTTAAAACATCTGCTACCACATTTGCTTTTCGTGGATGATACAATATGGTACAATCATAATCCTTGACTAATTCTAACCATCTTCTTTGCCTCATGTTTAATTCCTTCTGTTCGAAAAATTACTTCAAGCTCTTGTGATCCGTATAAATTTGACATTTTGCTCCATACAAATAGTGTCTCCTAATTTTCAAAGCATGCACCACAGCTGCCAATTCTAAATCATGAGTTGGATAGTTCTGTTCATGGATCTTTAGTTGTCTAGACGCATAGGTAACTACTTTATTATGTTGCATCAAAACACATCCCAATCCTTGCTTTGAAGCATCACTATAGATGACAAATTCTTCTGTCCCATCCGGAATTGTTAATACAGGTGCAGTGACTAATTTCTGTTTAAGAAGGTTGAAACTATTTTCACATTCTTCTGTCCAACAGAACTTAACTTCCTTGCGAGTTAATTTCGTCAAGGGTCCTGCAATCTTTGAAAATCCCTCAATAAATCTTCTATAATATCCAGCCAATCCAATAAAACTCCGTACTTCTCTTACATTTGTAGGTGTCTTCCATTTCTCTACTGCTTCCACCTTGGTCGGATCCACCTCGATTCCTCGAGCTGACACAATGTGCCTATGAAAGACAACTTTGTCTAACCAAAACTCACATTTCTTGAATTTGGCATACAACTTTTCCTTTCTTAGTATCTCTAGAACGATTCTCAGATGTTCTTCATGTTGTTCCCAATC
Source organism: Pogostemon cablin (assembly GCA_023678885.1). Lineage (NCBI taxonomy): Eukaryota > Viridiplantae > Streptophyta > Magnoliopsida > Lamiales > Lamiaceae > Pogostemon > Pogostemon cablin. The sequence goes on along the minus strand of CM042964.1, from coordinate 19,971,553 downwards.
TCTAGAATACACAGATATCATCAATGAACATGATCACGAATTTGTCCAAGTACGAGTGGAAAACACGATTCATCAAATCCATAAAAATTGCTGGTGCATTGCTGAGACCAAAAGGCATTACTACGAACTCATAATGTCCATAACGTGTTCTAAAAGCAGTCTTTGAAGTGTCGTTCTGCTTGATTCGCACCTGATGATATCCAGACCTCAGATCTATCTTGGAAAACATACTAGCACCGCCCAGCTGATCAATAAGTCCTCAATCCTTGGCAAGGGATATTTATTCTTGATGGTAAGTTTATTCAGTTCTCGATATTTGATACACATTCTAAACGAACCATATTTTTTCTTTACGAACAAAACAGTGCTCCCCAGGGTGAAACACTAGGGTGTATGAAACCCAATTACAAGAGTTCTTGTAATTGGATCTTCAGTTCTTGTAACTCCTTTGGTGTCATTTGATAAAGTGCTTTTTTGATTGGTGCTGCTCCCGGTACTAGATCGATTGTAAATTCTACTTGTCTTTCAGGTGACAAGCCTGGTAAGTCTTCTGGAAACACATCTTCATACTCCCGCATTATAGGAACATCCTCTATGCTCGTCTTCACTTTTCACGATACTCACTAAGAATGCTTGGCATCCATCTTTCCTCATCATTTTGATTGCTTTAATTGCAGATATAACTCGCGGTACTACTCCAGCTTTCGCCCCGTGAAATATAAACTTCTTATCTCCTGGGAGTTGAAACTGTACTTCTTTTTCACGACATCTTATCACTGCATGATTAGCTCTAAGCCAATCCTTCCTAAAATTACATCAAAATCTTTCATCTCAATTACGTGGAGGTCTGTAATCTTCATATTCTTGCACAACTTCATGGTTCGAATGGAGTTACCTGAAGGTATACTAACCTCAAGAGTTGACTTGTTAAACTCTTCACAATTATTTTCTACTTTCTTATACATCTTAGCAGATATGAATGAATGAGTGGCACCCGTATCAAAAAATATAAGTGCAGGAGTGCCAAATACTGATAGCATACCTGCCATTGTTTCTGGTTCTTCCTCAGTTTCTTGCTGTGTCATAGCATATGCACGTGTTGGTCTAGTACTCGATCCTCCTCCTACTTTAGTCTTTGGGCATTCTAGCATGGTGTGTCCCAGTTGCCGGCATCGATAGCATATTATAGTTCCATATAAGCATGCTCCGAGATGATTCTTTCCACATTTCGAGTAGGGAGAATTCGTTCCGAGTAGCTTTGGTCCTGATCCTCCTCCAATTTTTATTTGCTTGTTTTGAATTTTAGGATTTCCCTTTCCAATCACCGATCCTCTCCACTTGCGTTTTGCAGGTATCTCAATTGCCTTCTTATTCTGGTTACTGTTGTTCTTCTGTCGAGACTTAATTTCTTGAGCTATGGAAAATGCTTCTGCAAAAGTCATCGTTCCTTGACCAGCCAAGATAGTACTGATCTCGGATCACAATTCCTTTTCAAATCGTCTAGCTTTCTTCTCCTCCGTGTTGACAAGATGCGTGGGAAATTTGGAGAGTTGATTGAATTCTCTTTCATACTTAAGAACACTCATTGTTCCTTGTTTCAAGTACAGAAATTCACTTTCTTTTTCATCTCGGTACGATTGAGACATGTAGTTTTGGATGATCATATCCTTGTAGTCTTCCCATGTCATTCTTGCCTTCTGTTCGGGCGTTTTGGTACGTCCGTTAGCCTCCCACCAGAAATCAGCTTCACCCACAAACTGGAAAATAGCGCACGAAATCTTCTGTGCATCAGTGCAATCGATATAAGTGAAAATTTTATCCAACGACCTCAACCATTTTTCAGCTTCCGCAGGGTCCTCCGTTCCATTGAATGTTGGTGGATTGAAACGTCGAAATTGTTCAATTACCAAGGCTGGTTCATTTCTAGGAATAGGTTCTGGCGGTAGTGGTAGTCGTGCAGAGTTTGCTTGAAATTGTTGAGCCAATCCCCGAAGGATTGTCACTAAATCATCTCCTGGATCGCCATAAACGTTTTCAAGATTTTCATTTGTAGGTAGGTTTTGTGGTCTTCTTCGACTCATGATCTGTTCAAAGTTTTTATACTCATCATTATTATATGTTGGTATATCATTAAAATACAATGAATAAGATATATAAACACACATATAATTATATATATACACATATATATTAGTAATAGCAAAATAGTGTCGTTGGCACTCTAATTGTTAAGTATACATATACATCTAAAAGTTATTCTTAGTCTAGAATACTGTCAAGAAAACCTATTTAGTGCGACATCTAGGTTACCTATATACATCACCCAATTATGGGTCAAAAGGTTCCATCTATTAGAACGTGTCGCTACTAACTATAGCAAAATCTTAATAAGTCTGAGTTAGGCTAACCACTAGGGTGTCCTAATCCTCCACCACTCCATCAGCAATATCCCCATCAACCTCGAAATCACCAGGTATATCAACCAACACCTCAACAGGATCCATTGGTACAGCCATCGGGAAATGCATCATCGGCACACCCAGGAATCCGACAGGAGGGGGAGGTGTCTGGTCTCTAAGGGCCCATGTGTGGTACAAACATACATTAAAAGCCACATAATTAAGCTCGTGCCCTGGAGGAGCCACAAACATCTCAAAGTAAATCTGTCGAGCAATCTCAGCCCATACGCCGGGCAAGGTATGAATGAGGATGAAGCAGTACTGCACCTCCGTCACCCTCCGAGCTCCATGAAAATCCTCATGATAAATGATGAGCATTAAGGCGAAATGAGTGCCTAAGTCATCAATCTCAGTCTTGCCTCGAAGGGAGCTCGTTGGACTCTAACAGCGTTAATGTGAGCAATAACTGCTTCCATCTGATTAACAAAATTTAAATTTACTCTAAGGTTAATGAAGAATTTTAAATATTTAAGAATTAGAATAATCACAAGTAAAATCCTAAAGTATAATTATAGCGTAGTCATAAAATAGTCAATCCTAGGGTTGGCATAAAATTCTAAGTTAGGTACTTGAGCAAGTCTTAGATAGACAGATCTGATACCACGCTGTAACGCCCCGGGTTACGCTATGGGGTTGGGACGCTACTAGATATAAATTCCCCAATATAATAATAGAGGGGTCGAGAATGCACAGCGGAATAATATAAAAAAATCCCCAAAGCGATAGTATAATAAAATAAAAGTTGCATAAAGATTATTACATATTAGCATCTACTCACCGAGTAGAGTGAAATATCCAAAATAAGTACGTTCAGATGATATATCTGAAATAAAGTTCTAACAAAATACTAAAATATAAGTCATAACATAAAGTCTTCTAAGGGCTTGGGTCAACTGCGAAGGCCTCTCCATCTTCTAAATCTTGTTCTGAAAATCAATAAGGGATGAACGTCTAAAATACACTCAGTGGGTTAACTTAAATGATTGCACAGTTAAAAATAAATATGCATGTCAAATATACCATAAGATGTAACATATGCCATTTCATAAAATAATTTGCATATTGTCATTCGATAACTCAATGAATATATTTTAGACCGAATCGTCATCCGATAACTTGTGTTAGTTGGTAAATGTGCACCAGGCCGTCACCCAGTACAATGTTAGCATACTTGAAATATATTTTAGTACTGAATCGACGTAGTCAGTAACTTGTGTTGTTGGTATATGTGCATTGAGTCGTCACCCCGTACAAGTGTTAGTAGAAAATATTTGTCATCGAACTAAAAGCACACATGACACATAACATGACATATAAGTAACACATATCACATCTTAACATAGCAATCATGACATAAAATGTAGCACTCGGTAAAGAGTGAAAGTTACCCCCACCTTAATCTTATCGAAAACGTGTAAAGTGGACTAGGCTTGCTCGTGAGTCTCAGGTATGCCTGCAAAGGTATACTAAACTGAGTTCTACTTCTAATAATAATACCTATTATTAAAACTAATTCCTAAAAATAATTTACACAAACTAATTATTGTTATATAATAATTATTAATTTAATAAAATATTAAAAAAATTGCAATATATCATTTAAAATAATAATTTAACAATTATAGTTTTCTACTTTAGTAATAAGATGTAACATTAAAACATAAATTCAAATGACATTAATGTTTAAAAAATGGAAATAAAATAGAGATTCTACATCTAAATTAATAATAGTGATAAAATTATATTAATATTTAATATAAAAAGTTAAATTAAATAAATAAATAAATATAAAATATTAATTAAATAAATAAATAATAAAATTGAATGAAATAAAACAAATAATAAGTAAATAAAATAATAATAATAATAATAATAATAATATTAGTAAAATATATTTAATATTGAAAAGGAATTAAATTAATAAAATAAAATAAGATAAATAATAAATAAAATACTAAATAACATAAAAAGTTAAATTAAATAAATAAATAAATATAAAATACTAAATAAATAATGAAATGAAATGAATAAAACAAATAATAAGTAATAATAATAATATTAAAAATAGTAAATTATAATTAATATTAAAAAGGAATTAAATTAATAAAATAAGATAAATAATAAATAATATAAAGAAATAAAATAAACAACAGCATAATACATGCTGCTACTGCTCTGACTTCTTTGAAATCAATTTTTTTTATTATTTTTTTTTATAAATTTACAATCAACTCTCTACATTATATTAAATTCTCATTTTTACTTGCCCAAAACTTTAAATTTATTACAAAATGACCCAACTTGTTTTAAAATGACCTAACTTGAGTTATACAACTCCATTTGAAATTCTGAAAACACCGTTGGAATCCTCGCAAGGTGAGGATCATATACATACCAATTTTTCATGAAAATAACGAAGTTTAAAGGGGACAAATTTTTTGATACTAAGTGGGTATCCTCATATCTTCTTCATTTCACGTCCAAACTCAAAACTAATTATATATATATGTGTGATCCTCGTGAGGAGAGCTTCAAAATGGCCTATAATATCAAAGCTAACTCATACCAACACAAAATATGCCATTAAAGGGTACGAACTTTGACTGAGCTTATCTAATTCATACGAAATATATTTCACAAAAGAGTTATATAGTTGAAATCTACGCATCGATACGATCATTTTCATATATAACATGTTAAGGTTTGACAAAGAATATATAAATTCTCAAAACTTGCAGTGTGTGTATATATACATATATAGGTGTTTATATATATATATATATATATATATATATATATATATATATATATATATATATATATATATATATATATATTTACGCATATCAATCTATTTAAAAGAATTAATCACTGCCTAATACTTTGAAAAAGACGTTACCTGCTATCCCTCTCTCCGAACTCCTCAGAGTTAATATATATATATATATATATATATATATATATATATATATATATATATATATTTATATATATAAATGGTAAAAAAAATCTTCCACAATTAAATCTTATCCAAGCTAGCTTACGTGTCTTATCTGTTTTTTTTTAAAGCATGTGATTAATATATATAATATAATAATATACATATATCTACTGTATGATTTTTATTAACCATATATGTATATATATCATTATTATCATATATTATATAAATAGTGGTTATTACAGATATAATTCTGTCACACCCTAATTTTTAAATTAAGAGATTTTCATGTTATTTTCTTAAATAAGGTATTTAACAAGGCATGACCAAATACTTAAATATAAATTTTTATTATAAAGCAAAGAAGAAGGAATTTAAATAGGGCAAAAGTTCTATAAGTTTCTGCAAAATTTTAAAATAGTTTACAAAGAATTTATAACAAGGTCCTAATGGCAACATAATGTCATTAAAATAAGTACACATCAAATTGACCACAATCAATTACTGTTGTAACCACAATATTAATTACAACTAAATTTTATTAAACCCAAACTTTCTGTCAAAACTTGTAATACATTCATATTGCCTTTCCTGCAATACATCACTTCAAATTTGTACTACCTAAAACTACTAATACATGGAATGAAATCATATAATTTAATATGTACACTTATATTGCACTTCCAAAAACTTAATCCATTTAACATTTACTAGCATTCCACTACACATGCAGTGACCAATTTATTTCAACCAATTAAATAAAATAATAATAAAAATTAAACAAGAACAATTTAAAAACAACTAAAAAGGTACTAATCCCTTACTAAAATACAAGCCACAACCCACCTGTAACAAACTTCTCACTCAAGAAGATAATCACAACCAATTTAACCAAAATATTTTTTTTAAACAAAAGGCATCGCCTAAATTTCTCCAACACAACAGGTGTTTATATTAAATTCCAACATAAACAAAACTTACCAAATTCACATCTTAATTGCAGAATATGTTTTTAAAATAAATAGTATTTCGAATCCAATATATAATGAAACTAAACAGAAATTTCAGTTTTAAGTTTTATTATGTCGCATTGCCGTCGAGTCCCTACTCGTACGCTATCACCACGTTTAATTTGAAAGGGGTTAAATGTAGGGGTGAGCAACCACAGCTCAGTGGAAATAATCCATACTCATATAAATCAATATTTTATATACAAAAATTCAAATCACTTACAATACAATTCCTGACATATTGATAAGGCACCTTTCAGTCCATTATTCATGACATAAAAGATACGACATCTATTGAATTTCAATATGATAGTAAGGCATCTTTCAGTCCGTTACCTATATCACACTTATATGACAAGACATCGTGATTCGTTATCCGTAACATTAGTAAGGCACCATTACGGTCCAATACCCGTATTACATATATTTCAAGTAACATCGGTAGGACACCATTACGGTCCAATACCCGTATTACATATATCAATTCACATACTTTAAATAAAATCATAACATGATAATAATTCACTTATGACATAAATAATCACATACGAAATAATTAGCGTATATATGATGAGAAATTCCCACCTTAAACCTTGTATGATAGAACAGGATGCGAAATTCTCAACTAGAATTCTTCTTGACGCCTAGTCGTAAAATAAAAAAGAGTGAAACTCTTGTGCCCCCAGGGACACAGTGCCCCTTTGCAATTTTCATGCCCCTTTACAATTTAAACCCCTAGCAATACATAAGTTTAAATAGAATATGGAAGGGGGAGGGTTGTGTTTCCATGGAGACACGACGTGCCCTCGGGGGCGCAGGAGCTTTTGCCAAATAAAAATTATCAAATCTTAATTCGTCGTTCATGATAATCATAATAAAATGGGTTAATTACATTAAAAGTCCCAACCTTTTCGAAAATTGCAGATTAGTCCAAACTTTTCAATATTTACAAATAAGTTCTCGACTTTAAGTTTATTTTCAAATCAAGTCACCGGGCAGCTGGAGGCCTACCCGGTTGCTGACATGTCCAATTTTTTCCACTGTCACTCCTCCAAAAAAAAATAAAAAAAGAAAAGAAAGAAAGAAAAGAGGAAACAACATCATTTTTGGGATGAACAGGTGGAGCTCGATTGGAATCAGTGTTGTTCTTCACCCTTTTCATTCTTAATCGGAATCAAAATATTAACTAATGGCACCACAATCAAATGAACAATGAGGATCAATGATTCAATTCAACACGGCTACAGTGGAAAAGAAGATGATAAACATGAACAGAAACAGAGAAACATTGAGAAGACGAACTGCCGGCAGACCTCAACAAACCACCAGCAGTTTCCTCATCAACTAACAAATTGTCGGCCCTTCTCACGGCGGCGTGAATTAACACCACCACCACTGAAGCAAGCAGCGAAATCAAGATATTCGAGGTCACGTGAGTCAACGTCGATGAAAGTCACAATCGAGAACACGATTAGCACCACCTTATCGGTGATCACACTGCCGAAAATCACCAGCGACTCGTCGCGGAGGAAGTAGAGGAATAGCCACACTACCATCATCGTGATGAAGACAATGGCAAGATCGGATTCCAAAGCAGGCTGAGGAACACAATCGTCAGAATAATAATCGTAGTTCATAGTGAAGTAGGCGGAGTTCATCTGACATGCGCAATTGCATCCCGGAAGGATTTGGGGAGGTTGAAGCAGTGGATGTCGAAGCCTTTGCGCCATGGGCGGCGCATCCCGAGGCCGGCCTTGATGTGTTCCTTGGCGCGTGATATATATTCGAGATTCATCAGAGCAGTGGAGGGAGATGAGGAGGTATGGATTGTGCTGTAATACGTCATTTTTCGGCAGTCGCGATGCGGAATTGGAAAGCGCACTCGTCATTTACACCGCCCCTTTCACAAAAGATTCAGAAAAGATCCCATGTGTTCATTCCAAAAAGGGTAAATAATCAAAATTAGTCCCGTAAGTATGACATTTTCCAACTTTAGTCCTTTATCATTTGCAATTCTCAATTTTGATCATTTTTTATCCAATTTTAGTCCTTTTGGTCATGTTTTGGTCATTTTTTTCAAAATTTGGTCTTTTTTTTGTCCACTTTTGGACCTAAATGTATATACTTTCGGACCATTTTTTTGGATATTTTTTTAACATAAAGGACTAAATTTGGATAAAAATGACTAAACATGCACAAAAAATGACCAAATTTGAAAATTGCAAATGATAAAGGACTAAAGTTGAAAAATGTCATACTTACAGGACCAATTTTGATATTTATCCTTCCAAAAATGACGTTGTTTCTTTTTTTATTATTTATTAAAAAAATTTACAACTGGAGGGTAATGTGGAAAAAAATTGGACATGTTAGCAATCGGGCAGGCCTCCAGTTGCCCTGTGGCTTGATTTGAAAAACAAACTTAAGGTCGAGAACTTATTTGTAAATATTGAAAAGTTTGGACTAATCTGAAATTCACGAAAAGGTTGGGACTTTTAGTTATCACGAAAAGGTTGGGACTTTCACGTGAGACCATTTTTCACTTTTTAAAATAGTTATCACTTTCACTATAAATAATTATCACTTTCGTATAAAATGTTTATGAAATAACATTATCACTTTTCATTAATTTATTATCACTTTTCTATATAGAAGTTATCACTTTCTGACCGTCTCACGTAAGCCCTTATGTGAGACGGTCTCACACAAGTCTTTGCCTAGAATAAATATTTTAGAGTAGGTTTGGATAAGATCGTCTCACAAATCCTAATTCATGAGATTGATTATCCATTTATTTAATTATATGTATTTTAAATTAAATTAAAAAAAGAACTATGAAAAAGAAGGGTGCTGTTTGTTTCCATCAATTAACACCATCACTAATCAACACGTAACTAATTTGTTTGCACTCATTTTTGTCCGTTCAGAATCATCAAATCATTTTAAGTCAATTTTTGTTTGCTTTAATAAAAATTATGAGTCAAACTGCAGTGCACCGGGTTCACCGGTGTATTTGAATAACCTAAACCGTTAAATTATGTTTATATTTAATTCTAACCACTAAATAAAATAAAATAATTAAAAATAAAAACACTAACTACCCACTACATCACTACATTTACCCTATAAAATCTTAGGTGCACCGATGTACCAGATGCACCACAGAATAACCCAAAAAGTATTATTATTATTATTATTACTATTATTATTATGGAAAAGATTTGGGTGAGACCGTCTCACGGATCCCCTTATGTGAGACGGATCACCCATTAACTCATTAATTATATTTTTAAGGAACATGTTTGGTTGTAGTCAAATTAAAAAATTGAAAATTTTAATTATAAAGTAAATTAATTAGGTGTTTTATATATATACTAGTTTTGTCTCCCGCGAACGACGCGGTTCTATTATGTGTGATATGTTTATTTTAAATATATATTTTTATATTTTATTATTAAATGTATATATATATATATATATATATATATATATATATATATATATATATATATATATATATATATATATATATGTGTATATTTATTTTTTCGTCTTACTTTACTATTAAATGTATTTTTACAAAAATATTAAACTTATGATTAGTTGTAAATTTAATTAATCATCAAGTATCTCTCTTTTTGTCTTTTAATTATTTTTTTATTGAATAACTAAACCAAACCATTATAATATTTTTTTGAGTAACTCAATCAAATCATTATTAGTTGTAAATTAATTAATAATCGAGCCTCACTCTTTTTTCTTTTACTTTTATTTTTTTTAATTGAATAACCCAACTAAAACATTTACATGTAAAAATATATTAAAAATTACTATCATTATTTTTTATTTTAAATATTAATTGTAAGTCAATAATTAGAGGGGCCTAATAAAATATTAGTTAAAATTTTAAATTACTTAATATAAAATATTAATTGTAAGATTAAAATTTTTAAAAGTATTTAAATTTTTTTATTATAATTAAAATAATAATTTTTCATTAAAAAAATACATAAAATATTCTTATTAGATTAAATTAAATCATAATAAAAATTACTTAAAATATAATATTAATTGTAAGATTATAAAATATTAATTACTTTAAATATTAAATTACTTAAAATAAATTATTAATTGTATTATGAAGATTATTAATTTAGACATATTAAACAAAATAATATTTAAAATATTAAATTACTTAAAATAAAATATTAATTTAAAGACTAATGTGAGAGCATCACATACACAATATTTCCAAGAACGAACATCGTGATACCACATACACAAAAAATTTTAAGAGTAGCGTGACGCTGTCACATACACAAATTAATCTATACATATATAAAAACAAACCTAAACTTTCACTTTTATTTTAATATTTTTTCAATTTTACTCTATTTAGAAATAATTCAATTTTAATCTTGACCGTTCAATTAATGTTTTTGATTTCAATAATAAAATCTAATTTAATTATACTAATAATGGATTTTGATATTTATATTTTACTTTTTTATTTAACAACATAAATTTGGTAAATATAAGAGATATTTTTGGCATATTTAACTACTCCCTCCATCCCAAAGATATTGACACACTTTTCCTTTTGGTTTGTCCCACAGGAATTGACATATTTTATTTTTAAGAACATGGACTCACACACAAACAATTTATTTATTTACATGGACCCACACACTCATCACACTCACCACTAATACAACTACCCACTACACATTAAATATTATTTCTCTCACTTCACTTTACATTAAATTATTATACTGCTTAATCTACGTGCCCAAAAAGTGTGTCAATACTTTCGGGACGGAAGGAGTAATTTTTATTCAATATTAATTTAAATTAATATATCAATCAATATTCATATATTATAATTTAATTTAATATACATAGGACATATGATTTTCTTTTGATTTCAATTAATCATAAAATTTAATTATACTAATAATTGATTTTTTTATTATTTAAATTTTACTTTATTATTGATTTAATTTAACGATATAAATTTGATTAATTTTTAATCAATATATGCTTAATTTCAATTAATATAGTATCAATTTTATTTTTATTAAAATCTTCTCTATAAATATTTTCTTTCAATCTCGTTCATTCATTTAAATCATTATATATAAATATTTTCAGCCTAATCAAATTCTTACTTTCTCCCCTTTTTTTTTTTTCTCTCTCCCTCTAATGCTTTTTTTCTTCTCTTTTACAGATTCTACTTTCATATTATTTATAATCAACTCTAATTTGTTTTGTCTTTTATATTTTTGTTTGATTTTATTTGCAGGTTCAATCATTCTTTTAAAGGTATCATTATACTTTTTAATTTTTTGTTATCTTATTTTTTTTCTCTTCGATATTTTTAGTAATTCTATAAACCCTATTTTTATAATTTATTTTATTTTATCTTCTTTTATACGTACTTTTATTTGATATTATTTTTAGGTTCAATCATTCTCATATTTGATCTTTTTTTTATTTTTTTTCTATAATACTTCTTCTTTTTCTTCTCTTTACAGATTCTACTTTCATATTATTTATAATATACTCTAATTTGTTTTGTCTTTTATACTTTTATTTGATCCTATATACAGGTTCAATCATTCTACTAAAGATATTATTATACTTTTTAATTTTTTGTTATCTTAATTTTTTTCCTTCGATTTTTGTATTATTTTTAATAATTTTATAAACTCTATTTTCATAATTTAATTTATCTTATCTTCTTTTATAATTTGATATTATTTTTAGATTCAATCATTCTCATATTTGATCTTATTTGTAGGTCCAATCATTCTCTTTTTGTTTTTTTCTCTAATGCTTCTTCTTTTTCTTCTCTTTTATAGATTCTACTTTCATATTATTTATAATCTATTCTAATTTATTTTGTTTTTTATACTTTTATTTTATCTTATATATGTAAGTTCAATCATTTTCCTTAAAGGTATCATTATACTTTTTAATTTTTTGTTATCTTATTTTTTCTTTTCGATTTTTGTGTTTTTTTAATAATTCTATAAACCTTATTTTTTATAATAATTTAATTTATTTCCTTTTCTTTTATACTTTTATTTGATATTATTTTTAGTTTCAATTATTCTCATATATGATCTTATTGGTAAGTCCAATCAGGTATCATTCTTTTTTTTGTCTATCTTTTTTCTCTTCAATTTTTGTATTTCCTTTATAATAATTATATGAACCATATTTTTATATTTTAATATTCTATCTTTTGTTCTTCTTTTTAATCTTCTTTTTATTTTTTTCCTCTAATGCTTTTTTCCTTCTCTTTTATAGATTTTATTTTCATATTATTTATAATTTAGGTTCAATCATTCTCCTTAAATTTAAAGGTTCAATCATCTATCTATATACATATATAAAAACAAATCTAAACTTTTACTTTTGTTGCAAACCTAAATTTCTACTTTTGTTTTCAATTTTTTTTCAATTTTACTCTATTTAGAAATAATTCACTTTTAATCTTGACCTTCCAATTAATGTTTTTGATTACAATTATAAAATCTAATCTAATTATACTAATAATTGATCGTAGTCATTTTCACCTAGATTTTAATATTTTTATTTGTGGATTTTCGGATATTTTTATCCGTATTTGTGTGACTTTTGGTGGAGTTATTGTTATTTTGTGAAATGTGGTATGAATTAATAGAATTATGTAAATGAGCTTAAATATGTGTAAAACAGGTCAAGAAATGGATAAAAATAGAGTCAGGAGTGAAACGGAGAAGCTGGATAGGACTCGACCACGCTCGAGTCGTGCTCTAAAGCTCGAGTCGAGCTGCGTGGTCGAGCTCGAGTCGAGCTACGTGGTCGAGCTCGGGTCGTGTGTTGCACACGGGTCTGTAAGTTGAGGTCGTGTGCGGGCGTCATAAAATGCTACACGGACATAACTGAGGGAGTGCGCAGAACTCGAGTCGTGCTCCGACACACGCAGAAACACGCTAAGAAACGTGTAGGAACTCGGGTCGAGCTCTGCAGCTCGAGTCGAGTCGTTTACGAATTCAGTAATTAAGTCAGAAAATTCCAGAAGCTTCTAGAAGATTTCTAAGAGGTTTAAATACCCAATTGGTGTGAGAATAGAAGAGAAGATCAGAATTAGAGCAGTTACACACACTCTACACCATATTTTTCACACACTAGATCCATTTCATCCATCTGCATCCATTAGATCCATCCATTTTCACTTGATCTCCATTAATCAATCCATCATCCAATCCATCCATCCACCATTTGAGAAGAGGAAAGCATCAAGAATTGAAGGAGTTAGCATATTGAAGAGAAGGAAGGTTTCTCCATGAAAGGGAAGTCAATCTACTTTTCATTTGTTGATTTTCTTCTTATTTTGGCTCAAATGGAGCAAAGCTTGATTTGTATTGATTTAAACACAATGTTTAGTGGCTAGTCCTATAGTAGGGCTAATCATATGAATGGTTGAGATGAAAGCTAGATATGTAGAACTTGAGAAGTGAATGTAGTTAAATTGTGGATTTCCTTTTATGATATATGAATCATGTTTCATTTCAATACTTGTGTGATTAGATTTTGTATTCATAGTATTAGGATGACCATTCCATTGTTATGAGTGGATGTTTAATTGAATCATATATTAAAATGTGCATGCATGTTAGTGTGAGGGGAGGTAAGTCATACCCTTCTTATGCTTAGAACATTCATAGGGGAACACTTAAGAAATTGAGTGAAAAGAACCAACTTATGATCATAGTACCTTAAGGGAATTGAGAGTAAGACAATCTTATGAGATTTAGACTTGTTAAAGAGTCGAGAACCTAGTTGCCTTAGCCAAATGGATTAGGGGTAAAATTATGATTGTTTTTAGTCCACAAATTAATGAAGTTCACCATCAAGAGTTATGCATATCTGGCTAGAGTCTTAACCATGATTATGATTAGCCTTGCTATCTTCTCAAGTGAATTCTACCTCTATTCCATTCATCATTTGTGTGTTGTTTGAATCGTTACTTTGTTAGTTCAAATTCTTAGTCTATTGAGTAGAACAATAATTAGTAGCTTAAACAATCAAACCTTCAATCTATCATTCTTACAAAGTATAAATCAATGGAAAATACGGATACAACCTAGAGTTAACTTTCCCTTGGGACGATATTATTATAAATTTTGTACTTGGTCACATGTTTACTCGACGATAGAGTCTCTTACTCTTACACATTTTTACAAGAAATGCGACTAAGAACATGGCGTCGTTGCTGGGGAAAAGTTAAACTTTTGGTTGTAACGAGTTTGAAGTTGATTAGTTTTGATAAGGATATTTCTTTTATTTGTTTACTTGTCTTGGTTACTTGGAGAACTAATTTTTTGAAAATTCTTGTAGGTACATGCAAACGCGTTCAAGGTCTCAATCTATTGAACCTTTGAACTTGGAATTAGAAGCTACCTTAAGAAGACAAAGACGAGGAGTGTTGGAGCCTACGGAGGAAAGTATGGAAGAAGTAAGGGATAATGCAAACATGGTTGATGAAGAAGGCAATATGAGGAATTTTCATGTAGTTAATAATGTTAGAGGATGTTATAATAGTCTGGAATTTGTGCCACAAGCGTATGCTCACAAATGTACTTACAAAATCAACAAATGAAAGCTATTATCCAAAACTTGATGGCACAACAAGAAGCAAGGAATAATCCTCCGGTGGTGCAAAATCAACCCTGTGGAAATGAAAACAATGAAGCGGGAATAAATATCCGTGATCACTTCCAACCACAATATGGGAATTATGGAATGGGCCCGCTATTGAATGTGAATAATTTTGAGATCAAGATGGGATTGATCAACATGGTGCAAACAAATCAATTTGGTAGTAGTGCTATGGAGGATCCGAATGCTCACTTAGCCCAATTTACAGAGTTAGCCAACACGATAAAGATAAATGGAGTGAGTGAGGATGTTGTTAAAATGAAGCTTTTCTCGTTCAAAAATATTAGCTTAACACTATCATTAAAAATATGGACTATCATGTATTTTAACACAGCCAATTGAACCAAATCAAACCAAAACTCATGAGAAAATTTTTAAAATTGTCCCAAAAATACAAGAAGTATATGCTTACTAACAAAACATGTATGTCACACCACGCCATATACCCCCAAACTTAAATCGAAACAAGAGTTGAGAATTAAGTTTGCAAAAAGTGGTGAGACTTACTTTCACACTTCAAATCAAGCACTTATCGTATCTCCAATACATATTCTCCTCACGAGCACAATCCTTATTGAAAGCACTAAATAAAGTAATAAAGATAATGATGGGTCGCCTCCCATCTAGCGCTAAGTTTAACGTTTTCAAGCCGGCGGGATATGGAGAACTCATCGGAATGGCCACGGATATATTTCATCCTTGCCATTGAATTTTAAACATTGTGCTTCTTCCTCTATTAGGCACTTGTGGTAAGTGACGGCCTCCGTTGCATCCTTCGAGCATAGCTTTAGAAATTCGATTCTTTTGAGCTTACACTCCATTTCCCTCTCCATTCTTGAACACCACTTATTTCTTCTTTCCAAGTAAACTCCCAACATCTTTTCGAGTTCTCTTTTGTTCCTAAGGATGTGAAAAGATTCAATGGGTAAGACAAAGTCAATGTAAACACTATTTTGAAATTCAAAATAACTAAAAGAGTTTAAAGGTTTATAAAATTCTCATTTCACTCTTCAAGTCATCATCATTTGCTTTTAGACTTTGTTCCTCGTCATCAACATCATTTGCCTCAATCGGCTCTTTAAATACCTCATTTGATTCTTTATCTCCCAAATTCTTTTCTTTCTTAAACTCTTCTTAACTTTATTCTCCCTTCAAGTTCTCCAACTTGTTGAATATTGGTCAAAGCACTTACAATTTGGCTTACTTGACGCTCCAAGGCTTCAAACCTCTTCTCATTTACCTTATTTCGTGCTTCATCTCTTTTCTTGTCTTTCTCAAGGTTTGTTATCATCATCTCAATCAAGACTTCTATAGTTGATTTTCCTTCCTCAACTTGTTGAACGTCTCCTCCCTCTTGGTTGTCAATATCCCATTCTTGAATTGGTGGATAATTTTCATGAAAACTTCCCTCATAATTGTTTTGAAAATTTCCTTGGAAATCATCCACTCTCATGAAATAAGCATCTCCTACTTGGTGGTTAGACATCCTTCACTCTTCTTACTCCATAGGACTAGAAATCGACACACCTTGCATATTTTGATCATCCCCCAAACTTTAACTAGACAAGACTTGACCATAAGCACCTTGAGTCATCATCCTTATTTGTCTTGTCAATTCCAAAGTAGCAGGTGTAATTATTTCGGAGGATTCTTTGAACAATAAACTTGATTGAGAATTTTGGCCTTCATCACTTTCTTAAGCACTTCTTCTACATAATTCAAGTAAGGCGTAATTTTGGAATGGAGGGTTGGTGTTGGGATTTGGTGATGAATAAGCACATGCTTGATAAGGGTGGAATGTATTTGCATTGTAAGGCAGTTGTCATTCTCCATTTCTTCCTTGATTGTAGTATTGGAAGTATCTTGATTTATTTGAAAATTGTAACCATAGTTGCTCTCATTCATGTAGCCTCTTGATTGTTGAGGTGGAACCCTTACACTTTGATCCCCAAATACATCACTCAGGTATTGGTTTCACCCTTCCATTTAAATGTTATTCTCAAGGCCTACTACAATTCTTCTTTAAACTTTCTATTTTTGGCTTTGATCCCCCTTCTCCTTCTCTCAAGGTATTTTCAAAGTACCTATCAAAACGAACAAGTGAGATCAAAAATTTTTCAAAGCAAATAACTAAAAGCAATAAAAATATCTCTTGTAATACTAATCAAAACACTCCTTCGTTAAACCATAAGCAACCATTGCCTCCCCGGCAATGGCGCCATTTGATTAGCCATTTGTAGTCAGGATGACTAATTAAAGAATTTATCGAACCACATGGAGGAAGGTACTAGGGTCTAAGCGATCTCGTGTTCATCATAGTATTATAGAAATGATCATAAAGGGGAGATAATCAAGAAATGATAATAAAATAAATGGATAGATGAATGATTCAATGGATGAATGAGCCAAGTAGATAGAGAATGCGACCAGCAATACTTAAAGTACGGAAAATCTAGATATCATGCAACGAATTCATATGTGTCAAGGGTACAAGACTAAGGGTCATCTCTAAGTTCACCTAAACTCCCTCTCGGAATGAATAGGATATGGAATAATGCTCAATGGATTGGTTCTCACTCAAACAATTTCAACTAGGTACTAAGCTTGAAATGAGAGTCCATTCACATGATTAATCAACCTCGATCAAACCAATCGGAAGTCCTATCAAAGGGTTCTAAATCATAAAGGACTTCTCTATCTCTTTACAATTTGTAATGCACATGATGCGTATGACAAAATGATTCAATTAATTATCCTAAATATGCAATTGACTTCTCAATCTAATCACATGTTTAAAACATCAAACCACACAAATCATCATACACATCAAGATCTACAACATCAATGATAGAAAATCAAATAACCCAATCAACATAATCATTTAATTGTAAATACCCAAAATTATCCAACACAATTCATATTGCTAATCTCACAAGGGAGATTAGTCTACCATATTCAAAAGGAAATCAACATAGACATTAAAATCCTTACAAAACATGATAAACTATTTCAATACAAAGTGTAGATGAAAACTCCCTTAGATGTCTCCAATGGTGATCTTCTTTTTCCCTTTGCAATCCTCATCTCTTCCTTGCTTCTATAACTACTTGGGTGGAGGATTTGATGGTGGGATGAAGATAGATGGTATGGATGAAGAATAGATGAAGATGAAGGTGGAAAATGGAAGAAATGGTGTGTGATCTAGGTGTAGGGGTGAAACCCTTGTGTGGAATCTCCAATCTCCTCTAAAATGTTGAGCTTGAGGCTATTAATACCCTCTCCAAGTTAAGCCATGAATTTAACATCAAATGGGTTTTTTACACACATTTACACACATTGGCTGGTGAAAATCAAAATTTTGGCCCAAAAAACATGCAACTCGAGTTGGCCTTACCCAACTCGAGTTGCAACACGAGTCGAGCTACGTGTGTGTAGCTCGAGTTGAAATAGCTCGACTCATGTTGGCTACTCATGCACCCGCCTGTTCGTCGTGTTGCGAGGCTCTGAAACTGAAAATCCCACGGAAGGCAGCTAGACTCGAGCTAGCAACTCGTTGCAGCTTGTAAGTCGAGTTAGCTCACTGTACAATTTTGGTCGCTGCCCTACTCCTAGCTCGACTCGAGTTGCAAGTTGAGTTGGACCTTACAACTCGAGTAAGCTCTATGGACGGTTTTGGACCCTAACTCAACTTTCTCTCAACTCGAGTCGCAAGTCGAGTTGCACCTTGCAACTCGAGTTGGGTCTCTGGATGATTTTTGGACCCTAACTCGACCTTCTCTCAACTCGAGTTGCAAGTCAAGTTAGACCTTGCAACTCGAGTTGGGTCCCCGCAGCCCGTTTCTTGCTCGTTTCAGCTCTCGTCTTCATTTTCGCTCTATTTTTACCTATTTTACATAGTTTTAAACTCATTTACATGCATTTCTATGAGAACACATAACACAACCAAATAATACAAAAAATACGGATAAAATACTACGAAAATGGACATAAAAAGACACTAAAATCAAGGTGAAAATATCACTCATCACACCCCAAACTTAAAGTGTTATGCGTCCCCGAACAACGAAAATGATAAACCAAGGGGTGAGAATTTCACCTAGGAAAAGACTAAACGAACATAAGTAATAACACATCAATAGCAATAAGAACCACAAAGTATTCTAAGTCATCCTAAAATATTAAATTCATGACATGAGAAATTAACAAGTTCAATCAAAAGAGAATAAAGTGTAACAGTCCCTTTTGGTCCAAGCCTCACATAGGTTATCAATTTCACGCAACACTCTTTTGGATAGATGAATGATTCAATGGATGAATGAGCCAAGTAGATAGAGAATGCGACTAGCAATACTTAAAGTATGGAAAATCTATATATCATGCAACAAATTCATATGTGTCAAGGGTACAAGACTAAGGGCCAACACTAAGTTCACCTAAACTCCCTCTCGGAATGAATAGGATATGGAATAATGGTCAATGGATTGGTTCTCACTCAAACAATTCCAACTAGGTACTAAGCTTGAAATGAGAGTCCCTTCACACGATTAATCAACCTCTCGATCAAACCAATCGGATGTCCTATCAAAAGGTTCTAAATCATAAAGGACTTCTCAATCTCCGTACAATTTATAATGCACATGATGCGTATGACAAAATAATTCAATTAATTATCCTAAATATGCAATTGACTTCTCAATCTAATCACATGTTTAAAACAACAAACCACACAAATCATCATACACATCGAGATCTAAAGCATCAAGGATAGAAAATCAAATTACCAATCAACATAATCATTCAATTGAAAATTCCCAAAATTATCCAACACAATTCATATTGCTAATCTCACAAGGGAGATTAGTCTACCATATTCAAAAGAAAATCAACATAGACATTAAAATCCTTACAAAACATGATAAACTATAAGGTTTCAACACAAAGTGTAGATGAAAACTCCCTTTAATGTCTCCAATGGTGATCTTCTTCTTCCCTTTGCAATCCTCCTCTCTTCCTTGCTTCTCTAACTACTTGGATGGAGGATTTGATGGTGGGATGAAGGTAGATGGTATGGATGAAGAATGGATGAAGATGAAGGTAAAAAATGGAGAAAATGGTGTGTGATCTAGGTGTAGGGGTGAAACCCTTGTGTGGAATCTCCAATCTCCTCTGAAATGTTGAACTTGAGGCTATTTATACCTTCTCCAAGTTGGGCCACGAATTTAACATCAAATGGGCTTTTTACACATACTTACACACATTGGCAGGTGAAAATCCGAATTTTAGCCCAAAAAACATGCAACTCGATTTGGCCTTACCCAACTCGAGTTTCAACACGAGTCGAGCTACGTGTGTGTAACTCGAGTTAAAATAGCTCGACTCGTGTTGGCTACTCGTACACCTACCTGTTTGGTCGTGTTGCGAGGCTCTGAAACTGAAAATCTCATGGAAGGCAGCTCGACTCGAGCTAGCAACTCGTTGCATCTTGTAAGTCGAGTTAGCTCACTGTACAATTTTTTGGTCGCTGCCCTGCTCCTAGGTCAACTCGAGTTGCAAGTTGAGTTGGACCTTGCAACTCGAGCAAGCTCTCTGGACAATTTCTGGACCCTAACTCGACTTTCTCTCAACTCGAGTTGCAAGTTGAGTTGCATCTTGCAACTCGAGTTGGGTCTCTAGATGATTCTTGGACCCTAACTCGACCTTATCTCAACTCGAGTTGCAAGTTGAGTTGCACCTTGCATCTCGAGTTGGGTCCCGGCAGCCCGTTTCTTGCTCGTTTCAGCTCCCGTCGCCATTTTTACTCCGTTTTCACCTATTTTACATACGTTTAAGCTCATTCACACGTATTTCCATGAGAACACATAACACAACCAAATAATACATAAAATACGGATAAATACTATGAAAACGGACATAAAAATTTCTAAAATCTAGGTGAAAATATCACTCATCAATCATAAACAACTGCCCTATTCTCATTCTTCTTTGTCGACCGAGAGGAAGACGGTGTATCGCTGGAACATCACCGGAGGAGTCCTCTGACTGGCCTAGATGGCTCCCTCCCATCGCTTCATTCATTTCAGTCAAAGAAAAAAGAAGAAAATACAACATGATGGAAAATGACTGTTTGTAGAAGAAAAACTCAAGAGGTGATTGACTATAGGCGAGACAGAACAATGGGATGAGCAGCGCATTAATAAGAACAGGGGCGGAACCTCTTTTAAAGAGAAAGCAATGTGACATTTCGATTATTGATGTGACGGCTGTAGGAGAGATTTGAAAGCGCCAATCAACGAGTCCCTCGAAATAGGAGATAGGGTCCGGCCTTCATTACGGGCCACCCTCTCCAGAAGCGAAGGCTGGGAGCTAATGTGGATGGGCAATATTTAAGCGACCCAACTTAAATCATAAGGCTTATTCCTTATGGCTTATTCCTCTGACCCATCGTATTCATGACCAATAGTCGTGGCCCTCCTAGTTTCAAGCCACCGCCGAATAGCTACAAAATTAGGGGACGAGAAGCAGGTTGTTGCCACTACACACGTAAGTGCTCAAGACACACCAATAAGCGGCCACCGCCACCTGAAGGCCTCATTAACTGCTGGATTGTATACTTAAAGTTTAGCTTTAGTATGAACAATGTTTTAACAATATTTGAAATGAGAATTATTGATCAAATGATTGCATCTTATAATTTATTTATATGTCGATGCAATAGTCTATTTACTTTATACTGTAGATAATATGGTGTGCGGCGTTGCACGGAAGATTATATTATCATCTCCTTATAAAGTATAAACATATGCTCACAATTGAGATAGATGGGGATAATCTATCGGGATGGCTGTAGTGTGATTTGGTATTAGTTTGTCTTGACTATAAAATCACATTAGTGTACTTTGTGTGTATTGAGGATAACCACTTGAGATCGTTCGACTTATACTGACTACATAGGAGAACTTGATCTCAATTATTATGGATGTTCATGCTCTTAATCCTGATACAATAACCTCGACACGTAAGCCAGTATTTATGTCTTTGATTCATTAATGGGTGAGATTTATTTATTAAATCAACAAACTCGATGAGTTGGGAGATAGTGTTGTCTCTATGGTGTGCTGTTGATTGTAGAAGGAATTTGTGTTCTATTAAATAGGCTGATGATGTCACCTCGAGGAGCTCATAAGGATTATATGTAAACCCTGCAGGTGGATTTATTCCGGCATGATAACAAGGTTGAGTGATACTACTCTCGGATAAGATATTAATTAATGGAGTTGTCAGTAATTTAATTAATTAATGTGCATTGTATATCTTAAACACAGAGAGAGTAACGAGTTCATAATAGGAGCCCATAATGTAATATAAGATTAGAGTGGCAGCGCATTAATAATACTTTAGTGGACTGTATTATTATTATTGGACTTAAGTATATATTTTGGGCTAAACTTGGATACTTAAGCCCAATGGAGGCCCAACTCCAATTTCTTCTCATGGTCCCTATTGTAGTCCATATATAAGCCACCTCAGCAGTCCAATAACCCTAATTCCATCGCCTAAAATCATGAGTTAGATAGAAAAAACTGCAGATTAAGAGGGTCTTAAGATCGTCGCCCACACGACGTCAAGACTAGGCTTGGGAATACAGCAGAATATCGGAAGGTCGTTAGTTGCTTCTAATCGATCTCTTCAACAACACACCACGGTGAAAGGTAATTTATTTTATTTGTTTTCGCTGTAATAGAATTACATAGAACTCAAACGAATCATATGGACCATAAGATCAGAACGCCAACATTAACACCTTGCTCTACTCCTCCCATATAAATATGTAATTTAGGAACCCTCAAAGGGGCATTCAAGATCTCATACATGCTCTCCTCTCATAAGTCCAGAATTGTAGCTAAAGAAAAGAGAGAAAGCAATAAAAGGGCTCAAATTACCTCCCAGAGAATAGGAGATGGGAGGAAGTCTCGTCTCATTTGCTTTTATATTTGATACGTAGAGTTAGCTTCATACCCACATCATCAATATATCACTCCACAAACTCACTATCAACATGTGATAATCAGTTAAATTAACTTTTTCATAAATTATTAATATAATAAATAAAATGTGATAACTAATTAATGAAACTATTATTCATTTTTTTCAATTATATATTATTTAGACACTTACATTAATTGTATTTTTAAAGAAAA
Source organism: Pogostemon cablin (assembly GCA_023678885.1). Taxonomy (NCBI): domain Eukaryota; kingdom Viridiplantae; phylum Streptophyta; class Magnoliopsida; order Lamiales; family Lamiaceae; genus Pogostemon; species Pogostemon cablin. The sequence goes on along the minus strand of CM042964.1, from coordinate 19,948,236 downwards.
TACTTTATTATTTACAAATGGTAATATTATAGATGTAATAATAATAATTGTATACGTACTAATAAATTATAGTAATAAGATAAAGTTTAACTCAATATTGTAATAATTTAAAAAAAAAAAGTCAAAATGTCAAAAAAAGGGACGAATTAGTTAAAGCCGTGTTGACAAAAAATTAGTAGGTTATTCACACTATCCCGAACACGTCTTTACCTTATTAATGTTTTTTTTAATTTATTATAATTAAATAACTATTAAATACTAAATCATAGAAATACGATATACCCTAAATCAAAAGAGTAAAATTATAATTATATCATAAATTTTTGGGTATGTTTAATTCCAGTTTAATTTTCCGGATTTAGATTTAATAAATCTCCTAGAGTAAAATTATAATTATATCATAAATCTTTGGGTATGTTTAATTCCAGTTTAATCTTCCGAATTTAGATTTAATAAATCTCCTTAAATCTTCTCTAAATATACCTACATACCCTATTAACATTTATCCACCCTCCTGCTATATATTAAAATTCCTCCCCATGCTCCAACCTACACATTATATTTCATATAATAGAACGAAATGAAGTATTTCATATAAAAGAACAAAATGATTCTTCATTAGAATTTCTACATCAAAGTTAAAATTGCTCAATTAATAATTGAAATAGTGATGAAAAACAAACAAATATTATAATCCCCAAATTTCTAATTACCCAACGTATAATTCCTAAATTTTTCAATATCGATTGAAAAAGAAAAAAATGAAAAGAAAAATCTAATGAATAGTAGTATAGACAAAAAAATAATAATAGAGAGGTAACGGAGTTGAAAGACGAGGCATCCGCTAGGGTGGATGACGACGGCCGCCGACGAGACAAAGTAGAAGTACTCACGATGGAGCGGTAAAAGCAACGAATTGAGAGGAGGTGAGGAGGTGGCGGCTGTGGGTGGTAAATTGAGAGGAGGCGGTGACTTTGTGGTGGGTGAATTGAGAGGTGACGATGGCGGTTGGACGGACTGTGACAGAACGTTGTTGGTGGAGCAAGAGCGAGGGAAGACAGCGAAGAAAGAAAAGAGGAGGAGGGAGAGAGAAGGGTTATTAAACCTTATATGCATATGATCCATTCATGAATATGAGTTATGTTGTTAGTATATATTCCCTCCACCCAGGAAAGTATACACTCTCCTTTCCGGTAAAGAGATTAAGAAAATGATAACTTTAGGGGTATTATGATATTTTTTGTAATAAATGTGTTAGGTATGTGTGGTATTTTTGTAAATAAAGTGTATGGGGGAAGGGTGATTGTGTTTGACTTTTTAAATAATATATATGAGGACAGAGGGAGTATATATATTATACATTATATGAACCCTTTAAATAATCTCTGTTTACATTCTAAAATGTAACCATTCCTAAGAGGAATAGAAGAAAATCTCGTTGCAAAAATTATTTTTATAATTTTATTTATAAGTTCCCATTAGAAAATATCCATATGTAAAATCAACTGAGTACGTCCCACTGCTCAAACCGCCCTCTCAAATAGCCCATCCCAATTGGCCTGCCCCGGATCTTCCTAATCAATAGCCCAATCGATTAAATATCATGTTCTGGCATATGGGCCAAACCCAATTTTTAACGCTCAACCAATTAGGTGACTAATTATCACTTACTCCCAACGTCCCACCAATCTACTTTTAACACTAAGTAATAAAATACTTCCTCCGTCCCGGAGAAGTTGGTATAATTTTTTTTGGACATGGAGATTAAAGAGTATAATAATTTAATGTAAAGTGAAGTAAAGTGAGAGAAATAATATTTAATGTGTAGTGGGTAGTTGTATTAGAAGTGATATGTAGGGCCCATGAGAATAGATTAATTATTTTTGTGTGAGTCTCATGTATTAAAAAGGAAATGTGTCAACTTTAGTGGGACAAACCAAAAATGAAAGTGTGTTAACTTCTATGGGACGGATGGAGTACTTTTTATTACTTCCAATGTCCTCCGTCTAAAAATTTAACACTTTTTTCTTTTTTTATATGCACGTTTCTTAAGATAAAAATAATATATTTCAATAATATTTACTTTTTACACACATCCCAACAACTTTACACACATTTTTCGTTAAATTATCATATTTTTTACATGAATCTCAATAACTTTGCACATTTTTATACATAAAAAAAATCTTAATCTCCCCACACAAAAAAATACTCTCTTCGTCACATTCAAGTCTGCGCCCCCATTTCGTTACGGAGATTAAGAAAAGTAATAACTTTTAGGGGTATAATGATATTTTTTTATAATAAATAAATGATAAAGTGTGTTAGGCGAATTAGGTAGGGTGGTTTTTTTTAAAAAAATGAAGTGCATAGAAAAGAGTAATTGTATTTGACTTTTTGTTTTTTTAAGTAGATATAAATTTTTGTGGGACGATTCAAAACATAATGTGTTATATGAAAAGAGAGATAGTATTTTTCTTAATAACCGTGCATAAAAATACGTTAAGTAATTACACGTTAAGTAATTATTAGAATGGAGGGAGTAACTACTAATAATCAGTTGTGTGATATACTCAAGCAGTACTGGTCTAGAAAGTAAGTGGTTTTACAACTTTCTTGAAATTCTAGATAAAAAGAATAAGGAATTAAAAAAAAAAGCTAAGTAGGAGGCCATTTTTTTCCTTGACAGCAATAATGAAGTACCAAACAATTATAATGTCGTTGCCTTAATGTTATCACATGCCACTAATCAATGGATCCAATTAAGGCTACCTCGTGAACTTTTCTTTGCTTTTGATCATGCATAGTCATTAGTTATCATGAGGACGACATTAAAACTAATCCTTAATTCCTCATCATCCTCTTTAATAATGAACTTTTCTTGATTAATTCTCCCTACCTTGCGACACACCAAACATATTACACAATATATATGCGAGGATAAATGAAGATTGAAAAAATGGATGGAGGGATGATGGAGAAAGATTTGGTGGAGGAAGAGTGTGACTATCTGTTCAAGGCAGTGGTCATAGGCGACTCAGCAGTTGGGAAGTCGAATCTTCTGTCCCGATTCGCCAGAGATGAGTTCTGTGTTGAATCAAAACCGACAATCGGAGTCGAATTTGCGTATCGGAATATAAGGCTGGGTGACAAGCTCATCAAAGCTCAGATATGGGACACCGCTGGCCAAGAAAGGTCCATAGCTCCTTCCCCTCATTCTCTACCAATATTACTATATGTTGGAATATTTCGTTCACATTGAGTTAATATGTTGATTAATAAAGGTTGGACATATGATTGTATAAGCATAAAATTCTCTTTAACTTTTTATTAATCAAGAGATATAGTAACTCCCTACTCCTAGTTTCATCACGTGTCCCCTTGCATTTTATTAATAAACTTAAAAGTAGATATACTCATATAAATACAATTAATGTGCAAAGTCCCTTGATATGATATTTTGTAAAGCCCATGGAGTGCTAATTGTCTCAACAATGTTACTATCCTTTTGTTCTTGTTGATTATGGATAAATTATATGCTATCAGAATCAGAACATAATATAACTGGGAGTTGCTATTCTATACGTTAATTCGATACACTTGCATCATTTCAAAATCAGATGATATAAAGAAAATAAGCTCTTTAAGAAAAATAAACATTGATTAAACATCAGGGTACACACATATACATTTAGAGCATAAAAACATTATTAAATTTATTTATGGGTCACACTAAATACACATTTCCTTTTATTAAAAACTAGTATTTAACCCGTGCGTTGCACGGGAATGATGCTATCATTTTTAATTTTATTTATCTTATAGCATTAATTTTTATTTATTAATAATTTTATTAATTTTATTGGATTAATTTGTTAATAATTAACACAATAATTACTTAAAAGTGGTAAATAATTAATAATTAGAATTTAAAATATAAATTAAATTTTCAGGATGAAACACCAAATTTATTATAAATAAGAGCAAAATATTAGAAAATTTCAATCATCTAAAATATTGTTCTATTTGTAGTTGTTTATTTGAGCAAGAATCCGCCGTATCTTCTTCACCGTTGTTAAAATTATCACTATCTTCAGAAGTTAATACGATGGGATAATTTATGTGGGTGCCATTTGGAAGCTTTTCAACAGAAAAAAGGAATCTTCATAGGAACTGAATTTGTGTAGCACTTATATTTTACTAATTTAATTTTATTTTGTTGGAGTATATACAAATTCACATAATTGTAAGTTGAACCCAAAATACTCATGATGCAGTAGGGTAGATCCTTTAGAAGAAGAAAAAAAATAAGAAGTTAGTACATAACGGATGATCAACATGTTATTAAGAAATATAATTAAATATATACAAACCTCTTGATCATGAGTGTATTCTTCCGTGGTGTCTACCACAAACTCTCTTGCGCATCCTATCATGATTGAACCTAAAAAATTTTATAAAAAAGATATATATATATATATATATATATATATATATATATATATATATATATATATATTATTTTTTTTTTTTTTTTTTTTTTTCAAATGTTAGATAAAAATTGTAATAGTTTGAAAACTCCATACGAAAAATACAAAGAACGCAGAGGAACGCTATTCTTACGCTTAAAAATACAGAACAAAAATATGGAATGAAGATAAGTTGTGAAAAGTATTTTGATATAAGTATATATTTATAAATTTAGGAAATCTATTTTTGGATAATATATGTATTTATGCAGTAATTTGCCTTTTTGAATTGATTTTGATTTCTGATTCATAGTGTATTAAGCACACAAATGATTACCCATAAATATCATTTCTTATTGTATCTGATCTAAGTATATATTAATGAACTTATTAATTCTATATTTGATAATATATATTTATATATATATATATATATATATATATATATATATATATATATATATATATATATATATATATATATATATATATATGCAATAATTTGCCTTTTTTATTGATTTTGATTTATGATATCCTGTATTAAGAACCCAAGTGATTACCCATAAATATCATTTCTTATGGTATAAGTAGGGATGTAATCGAACCGAGCCGAGTCGAACATTACTAGGTTTGAGGATTATTTGTTAAGAAATTATCGAACTCGAGCCCGAGCTCGAACTCGTCAAGAAAAAAAATATCGAACTCGAGCTCGAATTCAAACTATTTGTTAAGACTCGCTAACATATTCACGAACACATTAAGTAACTTGTTTATGAATATATTTTCATGAACATTTAAATAATTTTGTGTCTGGATATTAAAAGAATGTTTCGTTTATAAACATTTAATGTTATTCATAATATTAAATAAACAAACTAACAAAATATAATTATAAACGGTAAAAAGTATTTAAATATTTAAATAATCACTTAAGTTATTATCATATTTGTGTGGTTTAATATAAAATATTTAATTATTGAATATTAATAAATAAATAATAATATATAATTCTAAAGAATAACTATAAAATTTACGAACGCGTCTGCGAGCCATTAGCGAGCCTATAAACGAATATGTTCGCGAGCTTTCGAGCCGAACACCCTTAGGCTTGAGTTTGGTTTGATAAATTATTCGAACCCAAAATTCAAGTTTGGTTTGGCTCATTAAGGTTAAGGAACGAGTTCGAACGAACATTTAATCAAACCGAGATTTGAATAGTTCGCGAACGATTTGGTTTGGTTACATCCCTAGATATAAGCAGAGAAGGGTTGTGTCTATTTTGACATTAATTAATATGAATAAATTTGTTAACTAATTTTATGCGAAATTTCAGTTGTCAATCTGCACTAAATACTAAACAGATTTGTTTAATCATTCACCAACTAAATAGGACTGACTATCATCTTTGAATTATCCTGCCTATGAAATTCTTCTTGCTTAGCAGCATTCTCTCCAGCTGCAATAGCCCAAACATGTATACTAAAAAAATGATTATTATATATACCAAGTTGTAACATTGATTGAGACAACTCAAGTGTACTATAATTAGATGAGTTGTGAAAAAATCAATTAATGATATACCCGAAACTTTTGGGCTCTCCAACTTATTTCATAACGATGATCAAAATTAGCCAAACAAACAATGCATTGGCTATCTAGTTTCATTTTCTGTATAAGTTACTTCCTCGTGTACTTCTTCAGGAAGAATAGAAAATCTTTCAGAACTCAAACAAATAAAATTGACATCGCTTTTGACTTCACTGCACATACCCAAATACAGTTGATAGGCCCATGAAATTAAAAGAGATTGCACTTCCTTATAAGATGGCTTAACTCATACACAGAATCATTTGGCACAATGAGCTTACGTTTATGCCACAACATAAAGATATTAAATATATGGTAAACTTTGAGCTTACATTTACATTAAATATATGGTAAACTTTGAGCTTACATTTACACCACCACATAAATATCGAACCTTGGTAAAAGAATTAACTTAAATAAAGCTACTTAAATAAAGCTACAAACGTTGTATTGACATTTCCAAGATTTGACCATCAATCTCCATATCCACTTTTTCGGCATCGAGAGCCTTTTTATCAACATTACATAGATAACTTAAATAAAGCTACAAACGTTGTATTGACATTTTCAAGATTTGACCATCAATCTCCATATCCACTTTTTCGGCATAGGGAGCCTTTTTATCAACATTACATAGATGTCTAAGCAATTAAAACACAATCTCAAATGGATAATATGAGACAGTAAAACTCTTTGAATTCTATTTAACTCTTTGAATTCTATTTAACTTTCTTAAGTTATTATCAATTGTTAACTATTCATGTTAGGCCGGTATCTAAATCTCCTATGTATCCCAAATCATCGATTGGTGGATTAACGAATATTGAAAGAATCCATCGATTGGCTAAGAGCAAAAAAATGAAAAAGGAGAATAAAAATTCATACCCTATGGATAGAGAAGCACTTCTCAACGTTTGGTCAAATCTGAAAATTCATTTCAAATTACAAAATGGACAGGAAAAGAAGCAAAAACTAATTTAATTAAAATCTTCATGAAAGAATTAAAAAAAATCTACTAATTGACTTCAAAGAAAACTGTGAATTACAAAGTAAAAAATATAGTTCAGTGAGGTTTTTTACTAAACAATAAAGCCCAATTACAGAATTAATGACACAATCAAAAGCCAACCTTTTCCCAATAGCCTGGTACACCAGAAGGCTTTCAGATAATGAACTCAAAAGTAATGTGAGGAAAGAGGCAAGAATATTTTTGTCTAATAATATCATCTTTTTCTGCTGAATAATTAAGTGCAACAACTCTCCAAGAAAATGCAATGACTTCATTGTTTCCTGAAATACAATTTGATAAGCAAGTGCCAATTATAGAAAAACAAACTTGGGAAATTAAACATAGTGTTATGGAATACTTTTACTAATAATGTGCCCACATGCAGACAACTACTCGATGCAGCTCATTGCAGCTACCATAACATTCATAGTAGCCAAGTAAGAGTAGCAGTATGACAAAATTGACAAAGTAAATTACCATAGTTGTTAGTAGGTCATCAGAATTTACAATAGCAGTGATTTCAATATGTAGTGCCTTTAACAATATAATCAAGTTCATTTTTTTATTCTTATTATCAGGGAAAATATAGGTCATCAGAAACATCCATGAAATAGCTTTGTATTTTCTCCAACTGCATAATATAATTAGAAGAAAAGAAAATAAAATAGAAATTAGAGCATATATAATTAGGTTACCTGGTGGCTGGTGGTGAACAGGAGCACTGCCATAAACAACCCGACTTTGAGTCTAGTTTGAAACGAAAACTTCTTAGCTTCCTCCTGAATCTGCAAACCCAACCAACAATATATCAGAATAAATCCCCAAATAATTCCTAAATCATTATAAAGCAAGGGTTCATTTCTTAAAATATGCAGTAGAATATTTCTTCTCTAAACACATGTTGCAAAAGAGGGAGAAGATTGAAGGGTGGTCAAAAAACTGAAGAATAGTTGACAGAAGTTGACGGAGGAACATAAATTTTGCATTTACCCAAACCATATGAATAATCAATGTACTTCCACAAGAGTTTGAGTTTGGCAATCAGAGCATCAGAGGTCAGTGGAGGCTGTCCATGATTGAGAAGAAGCCGAAATGCGAGAAGAGAAGAGCAAGCATTCACTCTGTTCTTGTAGTAATCCTCGTCTATGGATATGGCGATAGAATCTCCGGAGCAAACAAACGGAAAGGCGTCGACAATCACGTCGTACTGCATCACATCTTTGATTGTTCTAGGCTGCGTTGAAGTATCGACGTGTAAAGAGGAAGATCCGCCACGAGCAGCAAAGCACACCGCCTGCGGCGCCGAATTAGGGTTCTTCAAGAGATGTGGCGGCACAGATTTGGAGCTATCCAAGATATGTGACGTCGCTGATTTAGGGCTATCTAAGAGAGACCGTGTACAAAGGGGTTGAGGACCCGCCTCCCGCTGAGCAGGCAGCGGCGAATCGCGAGCGACGGGTGCCAGGGATTAAAGGCTCCGAGTGGATGAAATAGGTGCGGCTAGACCAACTGTTGGGTGGGTTTGTTAATAGGAATGCCCAAAAATTAACAAAAACCTCTGATGTCTATGCGAAAGGCGAAAATGGAGAAGCAAAAATGAATTAGTGAGAGAAGAATGGGAAGGAGAATAGCCACACCCTCATGCAAGTATTTAATTGAAATATGGTATGTTTGACTTAATATCATCGAGTGATTTATTAACATACCATACTTAGTTTAAATAATTTTAATTATTTAAAATACTTAATATAGATAAAAGAAATAGTGGCAGAAGCAAGGGATCAAGTCCCTAAATAAGGGCTCTTGTTTAAAGCGGGAAAAGTAATGGGACAATTACTATATATATATATATATATATAGATACAAACCATATTATAATATAATTAAAATATATATTTTTAAAAAGTCTGAATTACCCTTAATTTATTAAATACACACCCCTTAATTTAATAAATAAATACAAATATAATTAAAAAAAAATCTTACCTTAATTATCTCCTTATTATCAACAACTCAATATATCTTATAAACTCAAGATTGAATTAAAAAATATCTTATCCTAATTATCTCGTTATTATCGTTCTCTGCAACTCAATATCTTGTAAACTCAAGATTGAACATAGAATAGTTCTAATCTTCGTTAAGCACACTTCGTTTCCCAAAATTAATACGCAGTGTTCTTTTATTTCAATTTATTCTATGCAAATAGTGCATAATTAAGAAAAAAATATAACCAATTTGATTTCGTTGAAGCTTTTCTCATAATAATCATATTTTATTGTTCAATCCAATTCTCATTTTCACCACTATCATTCAATATTTTTTTTCCATGATTTTTTTTTAATTATTGAAAGATGAAGTCTTTGCCTTTAGTTTTCACAGAAGGTCCTTCATATTTTCGTTACGTGAATTTGAAACTGCAAAATAATAAAAAGTTGAGCAGAAACGAAGAGTAATGTGTATATCGTTGTATTTAGTTGGAATTGATAAGAAGAGTGAATATCGTTTCTTTTTCTTTAAGACAAAGAAGAATACCGATAAAATAAAAGTTAAAAAAAAAGACAAAGAAGAATAGTTGAATTCACAAAATGAGAACATAATGGGTGAAGAAGAGAAATGAAAAAAAAAAAAAGGAAGAGATAATGAATAGCTGAGTTATACATCATTTAAATAAAATTGTAAGAACATGAAAATAGCTAAATTGAAATCGAATTGAAAGTAAATAGGTTGAACGGAGAAGATAAAGTATTTATTTAAAAATAGGGTGTTTATTTAGTTTTAATGTTAAAAAAAGGGTAATTTTGGAATTTTAGAGGGTGTGTATATAATAAAATTCAAAAGGAGTGTGTATTCAATAAAGGGTGTGTATATTTAATAAAAATTGGTATGTATTTAACAATACTCTTTATTTATTTGGCCAAAATTTTTTTAAAAAAATTATTTGGCCAAAATTTAAAAAAAAAAAGAACAACAGTAAATCTTCTGCTCTGAAGGGCCTCTAATTTAGACATTTTTCATTAATAAAAATTTATAAAAATGAAAAAGAATAAAAATGGTGAAGAAATTAATAGAAATTAGCAATTGATGGTAAAAACATGTGTTTGACGGTCTCACAAATTTTTAATAAGAAATAAATAATCAAGAAAAAGTACGATTGATCTAGCTCTAGCTTATGGTATTTTGATAAATGAATTTACCCAAGAAAAAAAAAAGAAAATAATCAATAATTATTTATTTGATATCAAATTAAAAAATTAATTATGGAAGAAAATTAATTAGGTGTTATGTATATGTATTTTTGTTAAGTTTTATCTTATTTAATTTATATAGTTTTTATTATTTAAAAATATAATAAAATTTATTATTCATTTGATTTATTCTTTAATTTAAATATTATAAATTTATATAATTTGACAATACTTTTAAAAAGTATCAAATAAAAGTAATAACTTTTTATTTGAATTATGTCATACATAATTCATAATGTCAAAAACTTGTGTCGGACCATTTTCGGATGACTTCTGTGAGAAGAATAAAAAATAGTAACCTTTATAAGTAAAAATAAACTCAATGATGAAAAGTGATAACTATGTTGTGAACTATTTAATGAATAGCTTATGATATAAATAACAAGTGATAATATTTTTTTAAAAATAAAGTAATAACAAAAAATATACTCCCTTCGTCTCACAATAAGGAGTACATTTTACCATTTTCGTCCGTCCCAACACAAGAGGTGTATTTCTCTTTTTAGTAAATGGAACCCACACACCATACTAATACACATACTCACTATACATTAAAATATTATTTCTCTCACCTCAATTACCCCCAACTACTCATTAAATATTATAGCCCTTAATTTACGTGTAAAAAAGTTTCGCCACTTTTGTTATGGGACGAAGGGAGTATCTTGTAAATGAATTTATTCTATCAAGAAAAGTTCACGCTTTCTGTGTCTTTTTTGGTTGAAAACTTAAAATTATTGTTTTATATATATATATATATATATATATATATATATATATATATATATATATATATATATATATATACTCCCTTCGTCCCAAAGATATTATATATATATATATATATATATATATATATATATATATATATATATATATATATATATATATATATATATATATATATATATATATATATACACACTCCCTTCGTCCCAAAGATATTGACACACTTTTCTTTTTGGGTTCTCCCCCAGAAATTGACATATTTCCTTTTTAAGAACATGGGACCCATACAAAAATAATTTATTTATTTACATGGACCCACACACCCATTACACTCACCATTAATACAACTACATACTACACATTAAATATTATTACTCTTACTTCACTTTACATTAAATTATTATATTCCTTAATCTCCGTGCCCAAAAAAAATGTGTCAATACTTCCGGGACGGAGGGAGTATAATAGAAAAAAATGACTTTGTATATATAATATGAAATCTGCGTACTACGTGGAATTATTTAATTATTACTTTTATTTTTTATAATTAAATAATCTGTGTCATATAACAATTTAATATTAATTACAAATATTTTTTTCTTTTTTATAGTTAGATAACTTCTTTCATCAATATAAAGAATTTACAACAAATTATAACTTTTACTTTTGATAATATGTCATGTGAAAAGTTAATACTCCTTCTGTCTCTCGCATTAATATTTACGTTTGTTTTTTGCACGGAGATTAAGAGATACTTCCTCCATCCCACAAAAGATTGCACCCCCAATTCCAGCACGGAGATTAAGAAAGTGATAATTTTTAGGGTATAATAGTATTTTTTGTAATAAATAAATGATAAAGTATGTTAGGGAGAGATGATTTTTTTTTAAAAATAAAGTATATGGGGAAAAGGGTGGTTGTTTTTTTACTTTTTGCTTTTTTTTGGAAATGTGCAAACTTTTGTGGGACAACCCAAAATGAAAAGTGTGTTATCTGAAATTGGATGGAGGGAGTATAATATTTTAATAGATAGTGGATTGAGAAATATAATATTTAATGTGTAGTGAATATTTGTATTAGTGTTAGAAAAATTATTGTTTTGTGTGGGTCCCACTTGACAAAAAAAATAAATGTAAACCCTAACTTAGGATAAATCAAAATAAAAAATAAACCTTAAAACGAGATAGGGGGAGTATATCTGTACATATATTCTTATTTTTTGAAAGAATCTCGACTTGTATTTTTTTTTAAATGTTACCATATAACATAATACAATTGAAAACTATTTAGTAATCCATCTGTGTCTCTAAAAAAATGTGCAACCAAATAGAGACAATTTTGTCTTTTGCTGTATATTTATGTAATTAATAATATTTCACTTTTTTTCATTGTATTTAAGTGTAATTAAGATTAAAGTATGTACCTCCTAATAATAAATCCTTAATTTTATTTTTTTAAATAAATATCAAATATTTCATAATTAAATTAAAATAACCCTTATAAATTGAGGCAATGACTTATGTGAGACCGTCTCAGATAACGGCTAATGTGAGACGGATGAAAAGTGATAACTTTCATAATGAAAAGTTATACTCCCTCCGTCCAATTCTAAGTTATTAATTTGCTTTTTGCACGTGGATTAAGGAGTATTATTATTATATGTAAAGTATGTAGTTGTATTAGAGGGAAGTGGTGGGCCATATTGTATACTTTTTTACTAAATAGGGGAAATGGATACCTTTGAAGCGGACGCCAAAAATAATAAAATGGATACCTTAGAAGCGGACGGAGGGAGTACTAAATTAATGAAAAGTAATACTTTTCATGAACAATTTTTAGTGCAAATGAAAAGTGATAATATGTTATAGCGAAAATAATAATATTTTATAGCAAAATTGATAACTATTTTAAATAGTGTAAAATGATCTCACATGAGACGATCTCACGCAAGACCTACCCATAAATTTATAATAAAAAAATCTCAACTTTTTTAATATGTATACATGATTTGATTTGATACTAATTAATTTTTTTATATCGAAATATTTATTTATTAATTGTAATTAATGATAATAAAGTAATAAATAATAATAAGTGTATGAAAAAAAAGATATATATTATTTTAGAAAATGAAATACTAAGTAAGGAAAATAATTAGAAGTAAATAATTAAAACTTTATCACTTCCTCCCTCTCATATTATTCTTCACTGTTACTGTAAATAGGAGTTTAAGAAAAATTGTTTTTTAACCAACTTTATTGACTTTTTGAAGGTAATGTAGTATTTTTAAATAATAAATCAATTATAAAGTATGGTTATGTGTATTAGGTGAGAGTGGTAAATTTATAATTAAGATGTATATTTAAGGGTGAGAATTGATGTGATGTTTCCTTTTTTAAATGGTGAAGTTTAACATGAGACAGATAAAAACGGAAAGTGTGGAATTTTACTTGAGACAGAGAGAGTATAAAGAATTTTAACTTGAGACGGAGGAAGTATATTATATAATAATTTTAAAAATTTTAAATTTAAATACTCCCTTCGTCCCACAGCAAGGGTCTCTTTTTTCCATTTTGGTCGTCCCACCCAAAGGGTCCTCTTTCCTTTTTTACACACATGGGACTCACTCATCCCCTCTAATACAATTAAAACATGGGGCTCATACTCCCACTAATACAGTTAACCACTATACATTAAATAATAATACTCCTTATTACACGTGCTAAAAAGCAAAAACTACCCTTGCCGTGGGCCAGATGGAGTATAATATTTAAATTTTATTATGTGGGTGCAATTTAAAAAATATATATAATTTGGTATTTTTTTTTACCAAAATCTCAAAGGTTGGAACTAAATCACAACTAAAATAATAATATTGTGTAATTAACCAAAAATGATATGGAAACTGACGTAGCATAGATCTGCTATGAGCCTATGCGATCGGGCATCATCTAATTATCCTTTTTGGGTTCAAGGATACGGCATATTTGAACTCTAAGGCAGTATTCAATCAACATATATTGCAGAAAACTTCCACCAACATAATTTTTCTCTTTAATATTACATTAAATATACTACCTTTTTAAATTTTTTGAACACAATTAAATTAAAATAAGGGTAAGAATGATATTTTACTCATTATTAATGTATTGATTAATAATATTTTTACTCTAGTTTCTCTATTAGTAATTGTGGTGTATAAATTGTCCTCCATCAGTCCCACGAAAAGAGTTACGATTAAGAAATATAATATTTTAATTTGTAGTAAGTTAAGAGATATAATAATTTAATGTAGGGTAGTTGTATTAGTGTTGTGTGTGGGCCTCATGAAGATAAAATGATTGATTTATGTGGGTCTTATCTACTAAAAAAGAAAATATAATTCTTGTAGCGTGACGCCCTAATTAGTAAAATGTAACTCTTGTGGCGGGACGGAGGGAGTACTTAATAGTAATAACCCATGAACATATAGTAATTAGTGAGTAGTTACACTAGTATAGTATTGTGAGTCCCATGAAGATATTTAAATGTTTTGTGTGGGTTCCATATACCAAAAGGGAAATGTAATACTCTCTCCGCCTCGGACTTACGTTCGCCTACACTGTAGATATGGAGTTTAAGAAAAGTTATTTTTTGATCAACTTTATTGACTTTTTAAGGGTATTGTGGTAATTTTAGGTAATAAATAAATTATAAAGTATGTTATGTGTATTAGGTGGGGTGATATTTTTGAAATTAAGATAACTTTTGAGGTTATCGGTTAATGTGAAATTTCCTTTTTTGGATGGTGAAGATAATTGTAGGACGGACAAAAACGGAAAGTGTGAATATAATTGTGAGACGGGGGAGTATTATTTATGAGACGTCATTTTTTAATAAAATATAACAATTTCATTGAATAGGGAGTATATGTTATGTCTCTAGCATAATACATCCGCCCGCTTTTAAGGGTGCCATTTATTTTTTGCACGTGGATTAAGGAGTATTATTATTTAATGTGTAATGAATAGTTGTATTAGTGGAGGTGTGAGTCCCATTTTTTAGTTGTATTAGTGGGTATGTGTGGGTCATATATATATATATAAAAGGAAATGAAACCCTTAGGGGCAGAAGCCCAAAATGAAAAAATGATACTCTTAAAAGCGGGCGGGGGAGGGAGTACTTTCTAAAAGAGTGAAATTCCCGAATAATCATTTAATGAGACACTCTAACTTAAATATTTACATAAATTTATCATTTTTGAGAAAATAAAGTCTTATATAAAGTTACATGATCTTAATCAGGAATCATGGCAAAATTAAAGTTGACAAAATGATTTAGCATTATTCAGATTTCGAGCAATCACAAGTTCATATTGTCGAGGAGCGCTGGGCGCCCTACTAGTGTACGACATAACAAGGAGGTCGTCGTTTGAGAACTTTGAGAAAGTGGTTGAAGGAGTTGAGAGTATGGCAGCCCTGAGATGGTGGTGGTGCTCGTTGGAAACAAGTCGGATTTGAGCCAGTCGAGGGAGGTTGATCTGGAAGAAGGGCAAAGCTTAGCAGAGCTGGAAAATTTATCTTTCATGGAAACTTCGGCTAAGGAGAATTTGAACGTCGAAGATGCATTTCTTCAGATGATGAATAGGATATATGACATCACATGCCACAAGGCTTTAGAAGCTAAGCTTAGTGCCTCCAACAATCCCACGGTTCAAACTTTACAGGGGAAGAAGGAAGTTATATGCATTGATGAAGTGTCTGCTACTAAACAAGCAAGTCAATGTTGTTCTTATTCATAATTGATTGTAAGTGTTATTGTGATATGGTTGAGTGGACGTGTTTAATTTGGTCATGTCTAATTCCCCAATATTCGATCTGCACCGCAGCTACAAGTGTATGTGATCGTTGTGTTGCACATTCATGTGCAAAACGAGCAAACTAGGAAGATTCCAAGTGTTCACATGCGTTCAATTGCATCACTTTCATTAGAGACGGATCAAATATACCACACTGGATTTCCAATGACAATTTTCCTATGACAATTTCATTTATCATCTCCTGTACCACTAATTTTTTATTGACACGTAAGAGAGAAAAAAAAAATCTAACCATTGTGCCTAAGATTTATGTTTTTCCTTTTATGAAGTAATAGTTTCCTTTCTCCCCTACATGTCACTCGTGTGGCAGAAGATGATACACCGAAAACTTACATTGATTTTTGAATCTTGATCTATCATTCCGATGAGGTTTCACAATATTGGTAAAATAAAATGGTGTAAGTTCTAGTTTTATCTGAAGTTGAAACTGGTGTTGCTGTATTTTAACCGATCCCTTCATTTCCTGGTTGGTCTTGACCTCCAAATAATAGCATTTGGGTCCGGACAAATTTGATATGGGATTTTTTGAGGAGGAACCTCTGGTACGCCGCACCAATTCCACACAATACATTCATTCAATAAATTATGTAGTCCAATCACTGTAAACAAAACATACTCCATAAATATTCAAAACAAATATCACCCTCTCTGGGGACCATCTATGTGGCATTTATCTCTCTTTCACATCAGCAGGTGTTCATGCCAAAACATCCATCTAATCAACAATTCCTTTAACAAATCATAAAAGGGTACCTAGATATAACAACTATATTCAACAAGCTGTAATTATATATTCATTCTCAGCTTTTTAACTTAAACCTTTTTTTTTTCATAAAAATTCACTTGTCTCTTAAGTTGCCTCAATCCGAAACAAGTTTTTAAATTTTGGTCATTTAATGTTAAAGTCGTATGTCTGATTTCAAGAAACAAGCCATGTTCGATCACACTTAGTGTAATGAACTCATCTCAATTTTTTATGAGTAGCACATAAAAAATAACAATTTAATTTGTCCTGCGAAACAGTGCACAAAGGCAAAAATCATAACAGGGAGATATATTCAACTGATGAAACAACTGAATAGACATGGAGAAATTGTCACGTAAAATTTAAAATAATAATAATATAGTTAATTTCACATAGGTGTCATCATTCAGTGGTGATATCAAGTCAGCACTAACTGATTAGAATTTCGACGGGTTGAAACAACCTTAGAGATGGTGAATTTACACAATAATGTTGAAGGTATGTTTAAATTCAATTTTGACCTAAAAGGCAGTGAATTAATATAGAATTATCCCGTAAAACAACATGGCACAAATTTTTTGTTTACTATCGACTATTGTCTCAAACCAGGGTGTTAAATGAAATTCATTAATCATTTTTATAATTCATTTGATACTTAATCAAACCTTCTAGGTAATTAAGAAAGGCATTAATTAGAGCAAGAAATCCAAATACAGAAACAATGTTGTATGGGTTTATTGCGTTAAGCAAGCGAAGCGGTGATTATCATGTTTGTTTCACCAACTGATGAGAAATTCATTTTGGTTAATGTTGTTATTCTACTTATCAAAATCACAGAAACATGCACAAGTTTATCAAAACACAGACAAAGTCGTTCCATGAAGTCACCAAGAAAGGATCAGTAGCCTCACCTAAGTACAGACATTTCAATCTGTGAGAAGTCCATTTCAGTCGAAAACCCTTGTAATGATATAGTAGTTGATGTAAGGCTAGTTGGGTCCTTGATGGCGAGAACCTTACAATCCAAATTCCTCGTGCTATTGTTTTGGGGAGCTATCAATCTACATTCAAGCAGCAACCAATGAACAAAAACCAAATACTGATAGCTTACAAAAGCTAATGGAACTTAAATTGAACTTTTCAACTGTACATTTATCAAGGCTTCTAACATAAAAACATCAAGTGTGATGTCCATCGTGACAGTTTAAAATATTACACAGTAATATAATGCATTACTATATGACAATATCATTGAGGAACATTAAATTTAAACTGGATAGTTCATCAATAAAATAATCAGAATTTCATGATATGAATATACCAGGTGTCTTGCGGGAACATTTGATCTTTTTTGTAGAGTGAGACTAGCGAATGATCACAAACATGTGATATTTGGAGATTAGCAAGGTTTTGCTCACTCAAAGGATCATAAACAGGACGTAGATAACCTTGCTAACCAGATTTGGCAGTGTAGATAAAGTTACAGAAAAATAGCAGGGCAGGGACATTCCAAAACAGATTCTTAGATTTGGCAAATTCATAGATAGGTCCTATATTTGTATTTTTTACAGTTTTACTCAATTAAGTTGTCTTCTTCTACTTCTCTTTTCTTTTTCCGCACATAGACCTACCCACTGTTTTTCTTTAGATTGTCTCTAGACTTTTTATTAGCTTGGTAAATGGAAATTTGACCCATGTGTTGTTGATCATTCACAAAGAATTATCTGAGGAACTCTAAGATGTAACCCAGCTCTTTATCAATAAATTTGAAAAGAGTGGGGTGCTTATAGTGGGTTTCAAGATCAAGATCAGGGCATTGAAAATGTTTTTATTATGGAGGAATGAATCTTAATATTTCATTCCTTTCCTATTCACTCCAACAAGCCAAGCAGTCACAAATGATAAGTTAATCAATCAAGAATCACTCCCTACACTCCAAAAAAAGAAAATAGCAGAAAGATAAACAAAGCCAGAGGATACTGACGCATTCACAGTTTTAGAAAGACAATCACAATTGAGCAGTCAAAATTCAGAAGCCATAGTTTTTAAACATTTAGTCAGACCATAGTTGTTAAGAGGTGCAAAGGGCTCCTTGAGAGGTGTGCACCTCTTGTACATTAAGTTCTAAAAAGAAATATATACACTTGTTTATGTCAGTAGTCATATATAGGTTCTTTGATTAAGTTTTTTTTATCATTTCTACATGTAAAAAAATGCATTATTACAAACTTAGTAGTTGATTGAAAATCAATAATATATATAATTATTAAAAAAACTCATTATGTACACAATAAAAAATGAACATAGAACATGTTTTGAGGCCGGGGTGATGTTCACATCATGTGCTTGAGGCGCAGGAGAAAGAAAAAAGGTTCATGAAAGGGAGTGAGGGCCTTAATTATATTGCCTGCCTCTTGCCTGTAGAGGTGCTCTCCTCTGCACCCATCATTGCGTCGCACATGTTGGGCATGCCTCTAATAACTAAGGACTGGATGAACATATCTAATATCTACTGTCATTTGCACAGAGTCAAGAAATGTACAAAACGCACAAGGATCACTCTGCTGTCATTTTAATTAAGATCCCTGCATAACCTATTGATCTGTGCAATTTGAGAAAACAAGAACAGAAGTAAAGAGAGCACCGACATCCTAAGAACACAAGAGGGTTCATTTTAATTTAATTTATTAGTTTTGACCAATCCCCATTCGAAAAGATACTGCTTTAAACTATCTTCACCTCAAAACTTTAAGAAGTATAGCAGTAAATCCCAATATAATAATTCAACTAAATGATAAACAAAACTGAAATAAATTTAACATAAAGAAAGAACAGAACCAAATTACATACATCATACCAGCACTTACCAAGACAGCAGCTGGTTTCATGGAAATAATGAAAAAGTTGTTTTCTATTGCCTCAGCAGTTAGTATAATAATAATTAGAAATCATTTATTTATGAGAAAAAAAAGAAGCAATAAATAGGAAGGAATGACAACACAAAATGTAAGGACAAACAGGAAAACTCAGCACGCTCTTTTGTTTAACAGTTTGTTAGTCCGTGTAAGGTGGGGTGTTGACCAACCACCGTACAATGTCACGATGATGTAACATTAACACTAATCAAAATCAACCAAACCTTGAGATAATTCACACCCAATTTGATCGAGCTTCAATTATTTGATGAACAGTCCGACTGTTATTACTGATTAAATTACGTTTTTCACAGGTAAAAATCAACAAAACCTAATAACAATTACATATAAGAATATACGCACAAAGAATGAAACAATTACCGATAGAGAAAGCTCCGATCATGAAGTCCTAACACAAGAGTGGATGCGCCGACCTCTCTGACGACGGCGGCAATCCTCCGTCCCTCCTCGTCGCCTTCCGTCACAACAATCTCAGTTTTCGTCTACAGACGTATGGCTCCATCAGTTCCATCAATTAACAATATTCATAATCTGTAAAACAATGAGAGTACACAGAGAATGAGGATTGAAGACGTACGTTAAGGAAATTGTTATTGCAGATATCTCTGAAGGAGAGAGCTAATTGGAAGCCCTTGAGGCGAAGACGTCGGAGTTTCTTCTTGTTCTTGGAGCATCTTTGGGTGGGATAGACGTGGAGAAGCGTGATGACATTCATCATCGTCGGAGTTTCCACCACCACCACAATTTTCTCCATTTCCCTAATCACAATCTGTCTGTGTTAATGACAACTGTAATCTATTTCTTTAGGCGTGGATGATGAATGTTTGATGAACGCAACTGGGGATGGAGGAACTAGCAATGAATGTGACGGGGACACTCCTTTATATTTTGGGATATTCGCTTTCTCCGCTCATTAAATTTGGATTTTATTTTATTTTGTTTTAGAAAAATAAAATCCGCCTTCTACGGTTCTACCTCTGTACTACGACCGTGCATGTCAATTGGATATTATCAAATCTCCTAGTCCTTCCGTTCCAGGTATTTTTATCCATTTATACGGGTACGAAGTTAAGACATATTATTTTTTTAACATATAATGTAAGAGAAATTAGTAATAAATTAGTAATTTAAAAAGAAAAAGTAAATAAAGTTATTGAAAATGATGAATAAAGTGTAAAAAAGTAATTAAAGTTGTTGGGATTGCAAAAAGTAAGTAATAAAATATTATTTATTTTTACCATTAATGGAATGGATAAAAATATGTGGGACATCCCAAAATAAAAAGTGAGTAAAAATGTGTGAGACATAGGGAGTAATAAATACGACTGTGCATGTTAATGGGATATATTATCGAATCTTCTAATAAAAAAAATTCGTTAATTATTTGTCATTCTCGAATCGAACATAACTAAAATATACTCTCTCCGTCTCAAAGACAAGTTATCGATTACTGTACATACAAAGTTTTAGAAAAAGTTAACTTTTGTTTTACTTTTAGGGATAGTTTGGTATTTTTAGGTAATAAATAAATAAATTATAAAGTAAGTTATGTGAGTTGTAAAGGGGTGGCAATTATGAAATTAAAGTGTGTTGTGGGGTTATTGATTTGTGTGTATTTCCTTATTTGGGGTGTGAACTTGTTTATGGGACAGACAAAAATAAAATGTGTGTAAATTTGTTTATGGAACGGAGGGACTATTATAATATGAACTTGAATATCGTCTAATAAACCGTGCTGCTCCATATCGAAGTCCGAACCAATCCATACCTTGTATCGAACCAAAAAATTGAATACAAATATATTTTGAAATAAAATTTTATACCTTATTAAACCTTAATAATTAAAAATAACTTCCTATTAAAATTATATTTATACTTTTTTAATAATTTATACTCCATATATTATAAAAATTGATCATCTTTGCTTTAGATATTAATATTAATATTATTAAATATTTAATTTTTATTTATTTTATAAATGTGTTAATTCTTGCTTCTATAAATTTATTTTTTTAATTATATAATAAGTTAAGAATTATTATATTAAATAATAATTGTTTGTATGTAGTACTTAATTATAATATTTTTAAATATATTTTCATTTAATATTTTAATTTATTTTAAATGTGCTTAAAATCACTAATTATAAATCAATATTTACATCTTATTTTAAAAATAAACATTGCAAAAATTATATATTTTTTAAATGCATATGTTTGGTAAATACGTTTACAACGAACCACATCGATCCTAAATGTACCGATCCAAATATAACTGAAAATTCATTCCAAACCGTACCGAATTATAAGAAAACTGTATCGTTACCATACCCAAATTTGGTATGGTATTGAATTATCTATGTACAAAAATCCATATTGAATTTTCGATATGAATTTTTATAAATTCGTACCATTTCACGTACCAAACACCGCTACTCTGTACTGATTATTTGCACAAGAAAATATTCAATTGATGAAAAAAAGTACTTAATTGATGAAAGAAAGTACTCAATTTATAATATATAATGTCATGTGTGAGATCGCCTCACAATAAAAAGTAATACTCTTATAGTAAAAAAATGTACTCCCTCCGTCCCGTCCTTATGGTTGCGTTTGTTTTTTGCACGTGAATTAATGAATATATAGTATTTTAATGTGTATTGAAGTGAGAGAAATAATAATTTAATGTAAAGTGGGTAGATGTATTAGTATGATGTGTGGGCTCATGAAGAGAGAAGTAATTAATTTGTGTGGGTTGTTGAGAGTGGAATTTCACGTATTTTAGGTCTCACATTACACCGTTTTTGATAGAATGTGGCCATGATTCTGTGTAGACTGGCAAGATTTTCATATCTTGCATAATTAAGATGCTACTAAGGTGTTTTGTTGAGTTTTGAAGGGTAAAACATGATCAAAAGTTCAAAGTTGGAATGAGGAGTGAAAAAGTGAAGGAATGCTGAAAAACACACGTCCACGTTGCATAATTTTTTTATATTCATGTAGAAGTTCAAATTAATCATGTGATATATGGTTGTAAAGCCACGGAAGAGAGGATCGTTTTGACATAAAAATCACTCAAATCGGAGTTCGTATGAGGAAGTTATGCTCGAACGGTGAGATCGCGCAGTGCAGTCTCTGCCGCTCGGCTGACAGCTCGGGGCGAGCTATCCTGGCTCGGCAGCCATTTTCCGGAGAGTGGGGTCCAAATGGGGCCCAAATGACGTGGAAAGTCACCCTGTATCAGCTCGGATGCCACTCGGCTAGGTCCATACCCAGCTCGGGCCGAGTAGGGTGCCGAGCAGCCCAAAATCGGGTCCAGACGAGGCATGTTCGATACAACACTGTATTTATACCCTTCAGATCGTGTTTTGAGGCAGAATTGGTCAAGAAACAGCCTTGCAACAGTCCAAGAGATATTAGGGGAGATCAATACACAAATTGGAGAGAATCCATCCATAATTCATCATTAATTCACTCTACCAACACTTCCATATCAGATTTATATCTGATTTAAACCTCCATCCATCTTCAAGTGTGTTTCAAGTGCTAATTGAGGGTAATCGGGCGATCGGAGAGACGGAGAAGGGACGCAGACTTACGCTTTCGCTAGGGTATCATGTTTCTAATTTTTTCCTTCCTTTTATCTTGATTTTTTATATGAATTGCATAGCCATGAGTGTTGGTTGTAACCTCATGGGCTAATTTTATAAACAGTTCTAGGGTTTGATGATTAGATTGGATTGATTTGGGAACCTAGACCAAAGATTGAGATTTTATGAAGTTGATATTTTGATTTTATCTATTTTATCAAGATTTGCTTTTTTGATTTGTAACGTCTTCATAATATATTCATGACATCCGCTATAATGCTTGGATTATTGTGTTAGCTTGTGTGCGTTCATGATTGATATTGTCTATCTGTTAGGGATTGAAGTAGTTCCGCTATAAATACTTAAATTCCATGAACTGGTAAATCAAATACTTTGATTATTTAGAGGAACAATGCAATTAAACTTTCAAGTAGGAAGCGAATAGAACCTTGTAGTAAGTCCAGAAAATATCTTGTTAGTCGAGCTTACCATCCGGAGGTATTGTTGCTTGCTTTGATTAGTACCTAGGAATAAGACTTGGTAATATTTTTGCACCTTAGGATTTAAACCAAAGTATACTGTTAGTTTAGAATCGAATCATATTCGGTGGGTTAATGAGGTGTATTTTCATTGAAACTGCATGAATGAGCAATTGGAGATCTAGAAACCCGAATTAATTAGTTTATACCTGATACCTTAGAACTGTCGTTAATCTCTTGGTTAGAACTTGATTTATTTTTATTGCCTTTAATTATTCAGTTATTTAATATTTCATAATTTAGTTAATTACTTCAAAACTTGGAAATTTGGTTAAATAATTATTATTAAATAGTGATATAGAATAAATAAATAATTAACTGTCTCAGTGGGATCGATAATTTAACTTGGGTAGTTGCTGCTACAATTGACATCCTTATACTTGAGGATTAAATTATAGTGCGCAGAAAAAGCCTAGCATGGGTCTCATATGCTAAAAAGAGAAATGTAATCATTAGGATGAGACGCCAAAATTGAAATATATAACCATTAGTATAGGATGGAGGGAGTATGTATAATATCTTAGCCCAACTATATTTTTGTTAGAAAGTCCAAAACCTAATTATTTATTTTATGGCCCAAAAGGTCAGCCCTATCTTAGCCCAACTAGATTTTTGTTAGAAAGCCCAAAACCTAATTATTTATTTTTATGGCCCAAAAGGTCAGCCCAATTAAGCCCAATTAGAATTTTTTTAGAAAGCCCAAACTTATTTATTTATTTATTTTGTGGCCCAAAGTTTCAGCCCACTTAAATGGCCTGATATATAATTAGTAAGACTAAAGTTTAAAAAAAAAGAGAGAGAAGAACGGGAGAAGAAAAGCAAAAGAGGGGAAAGAAGAGAGGAAGAGGAGAAACCCTTGTTGACCAAATTCTCCCTTACAACCCTCATCCTAGGTGGTTTTTAAGTTGTTTTGAGGTAAGTGGTGTGTGAATTAAGCTTCCTTCTTCCATAATTTTGTAATTTTGTGGGGTTTTTCTTTTTGGTATGTGGGTAATTTGCAGACTGTTCGAACTGATTTTGAGATAGCTATTGCCCTCTAAACTTTGCAAACTTAATTTCTGTACGTAGCTGAACTCGTTAGCTTTCCGTAGCCACTTGAAACGCCTCAATCCGATTATTCTACAATTAGTTATGATTTTTCTCGTAAACTGCCGCTAGCAGGAAAATTTCAGAATTTTTATGTCGAATTCAAACTTATTTTCTATCGTTTCGTCTAGTTAATGTATTGAAACGGGTTATGTGGGATTGGGAACTGATGTTAAGGAGTTACATACTATTTTTTTTATTTAATATCGACTCGTTCGAAATCGATTAGGATTTGTTTTTAGCAATGAAAGGGATGTTACCACTAATAGTTAGTTATATTTAATTTGTCTTTAATTGCTCATCTCCTTTCTAGGTAAAGAACCATCGATGAAGAGCAAGGAACCGACTTCAGATTCCGGAGAGAGTTAATCACTTCCTTGTGAGTTGATAATTCGGGAACGCCTTCTCTTGTGGGAAGTGTGGACCCTCGATAAATGTGCATTTATTTTAGTTTTAGTTAATTGATAAGAAAATTATTTGGTATTGTGTTATGTGGTAAAGAGCCTGGTTGGCTCGATTTCTCTGGTTAGAGTCCTGTTAGCCATTTTATGAGTATTATTGATTTTAACTTATGTTGAAGAGTCTTGTCGGCTCGGTATCTGATAACATTTATTGTGAATTATTTGAGAATTGATTTCTGGTTATTCTTGTGTGCTATTAAGATTCTAACTTGAGTCGTTATTCATTTTATGATGCACATGCATATGTATGCCTGGTACCAAGGTTAAGTAGCCCGAATTGGTCACGGTTCGGGTGAGTTGGAGCGACATTGATTAAGTAGCCTGAATTGTCGCGGTTCGGGTGAGTTAGAGTGACAACCAAGTTGCCCGGGATTGGCAAACCCGCGTGAGTTAGATCTAACGGGGCACCTGTCCATTTGCCAAATACTGATACTCTGCAGGGTGATCGTTAGATGGATTAGTCTATTATAGGCTCAGTCAACGTCACCGGTGTGGGACATGCATGTCATATATGTTTATATGTTTGATCATTTCAAGTATTCAGTCGATATTGAATTGTGAACTTTAGCACTTGGCGTTGAGAAAGAATATTAATGTGCATTTTATCTAGAGTAACGGTGACGGGCTTGGACTGTCTCTCGACGGAGAGCTCAGTTCGAGGAGGATATTGACTACCCACGCGTCTTTTTTTGTGATAACATGTTGTTTGAACAAATTGTGTTATTCGTAAATGTGCACTAAGGTTTTTATTTTCATTAATATGTACACTGAGTGAGAAATAGTTATTGTGAGACGAAATGTGGGATTTTATGTTATGAACCGCGAGTGGAATACATGCTTCGTATAAGGGTCGGGGTGACCGGCTTATCACCTCACTGAGCTAGTGGTTTTGCTCACCCCCATCATTCTTTCCTTTTCAGGCTGTTGATATCGTTTTGGTTGGAGGTTTGCCTATCGTTTGCTCGTCATCCAATCCGTGTTTTGGGTACTTCCTCTTTTATGTAAATTGACGGATTCATTGGCGAGATTGTATAGTTTATATTTGGTGACCCCCTTGATGTTCTTTTTGTACCTTCGCGATGTTATATCGTTCATGTATATTTTCTTTAAACTAAGTTACACCGTTGTATTTTGTACCTTTGTAAATCCTTGTTGATACTTTATGAGATGATGTCCTCGGGTTGTACCCGTTGTTATCAGTTGTTCAGTTCTACAGGTACTTGATAGCAAGCCTTACGTTTTCTATAAACTTTGTGGAGTGGAGTGCACCCATTCTGCAAAATTTATGGTTAACGTGGCGGTTGTCGCGTTCTGTCTGGGGTCGGGGCGTGACAGTATGTATAATGAGTGATATCGTCTCACGGATTCTAATTTATTAATGAATTATTAATTGACCAAATTAATTATAACCTGTTTGGTTGCTATTAAATTGAAAAAAATTAATTAGGTCATATAATAGTACTACTTCCGTCCCAAAGAAAGATGTCCATTTGCTTTTAGTGCATGAATTAAGAAGTGTTATTATTTTATGTGTAGTGAGTATTTATATTAATAGCAAACAGTGGATCATATGTGGATCTCTTTTACTAAAATTGAAAAATAAGATTCTTTGAATGTGACACCCAATACAGTAAAATTGGGATCTTTCGATGGTATAGAGGAAGTATATATTTTGCAAAGACTTATGTATTGTGTAAGATGAATAAGAATTGATAACATGTAAAGTGGTATTCAATTAATGAAAAGTGATAATGTTACTGTAAATTTTTTCATGAACAATTTTTTAGTATAAATCAATGATTTCCAAACCGAACCTGGTCCGAACCACCTCATCAAAAAAAATGATATTTTGCAGTCAAACCGAAAAAATTATTTTGAACCAGCCAAAAACAGAATAAATGGTTGAATTGTTCAAACAAAAAACGGTCGGTTTTTTTATTTTTATTTTATTTTATTTTTTTAATAAAATCGAATCGCTGAGTTGTTGATACTTGTGATAGTATTGATAGCCATCCTAATTTCTTTCCTTCAACGTTTATTAATGAAGCAGATTAGGATAAAATAATCTCACCTCAAGTTTAAAATTTTAACTTTCCCTCATTCAACCTAATTAATGCAAGGATAATTTTAACTTTCCTCTTTCAGGTTTTAACTTTCACCCTAATTAATACAAGATAATTTTAACTTTCCTCTTTCAAGTTTTCAACTTTTTCCCTAATTAATATGAAAGAGCATTAGTTACGGAGGAAAGGAGATTAAAACTAATGGGATTTTTATTTCTTTTAACTCCAACATTTTAATTCCTAAAATATAGAGATCAAAATTTTAGAATGTCGAGCAGTTTGTATTTGTAATTTGTTACACATATATTTAATTAACAAAGTAAAAAAGATAAAAATGTAATTATAAGATGAAAAAAATTAAAAGAAAAACTGTAACTAGGGATGTAACCAAACTAAATGGTTCGCGAACTATTTGAGTCTCAATTCGATAAAGTATTCGTTCGAGTTCGTTCGTTAATTTTAACAACACAGATACTCAAGTGATTATTTAAGTATTTAAACATCTTTTTAACATTTATTATTATATTTTGTTTATTTATTTATTTAATATTATGAATATTATTAGATGTTTATAAATGAAATATTCTTTTAATGTCTACAAACAAAAGTAATTAAATGTTTATGAGAAAACATTCATGAACAAGATTCGTGAACACATTCGCGAGCTTTAATAAACAGTTTGAGTTTGAGCTCGAGTTTAATATTTTTTCTCGCGGAGTTCGAGCTCGGACTCGAATTCGATAAATTCTTAACAAACGATACTCAAGCCTAATATTGTTCGACTCGACTCGATTCGATTGCATCCCTAACTGTAATATAAAATTTAAAAAACAGAAGAATTTTTTTAAAAAATAATATAAATATAAAAAGAAAGGAATGGACAAAAATATATAAACATTTAAAAAAAGGAATGGACAAAAATTCTAATACCAGTTACGACTTACGGGGGTTTGATCCCATGCGTATATCAGTGCTTAAATGACTAGGCTATTGGCAAACTCTTGTATTCACATTATAATATATATATATATATATATTCGAGTCTCGGTTCGATAAAGTATTCGTTCGAGTTCGTTCGTTAATTTTAACGAGTCAACCAAGCTTGAATTTTGAGTTCGAATAATTTATCAAACCAAATTCAAGTATGAGGGTATTCGACTCGAAAGCTCGCGAATATATTTGTTAATGGCTCGCGAACGTGTTCATAAATTTTATTACTCCCTCTGTCCGCTGGTAAGGTATCCATTTTGCCATTTTGATCATTTACTCTTAAGTATCCATTTTTCCTTTTTAGTAAAAGGGCCCCACACATACCAACCACTCACTACTAATACAATTACCCACTTTACTCCCTCCGTCCCACCCAATAGGTTGTTTTTGCTTTTTGCACATGGATTAATGAGTAGTATTATTAATGTGTAGTGGGTAGTTGTATTAGTGAGAGTGTAGATCCCATATTTTAATTTTATTAGTGGGTGTGTGTGGGTCTCATGTGTGTAAAAAAGGAAAGATGACTATTTGAGTGGGACGCCAAAAAAAAAAAAATCCTTTTTGAAGGGGACGGAGGGAGTATTAAACAACACAGATACTCAAGTGATTATTTAAGTATTTAAATATCTTTTTAACATTTATTATTATATTTTGTTTATTTATTTATTTAATATTATGAATATTATTAGATGTTTATAAACGAAACATTCTTTTAATGTTTATAAACAAAAGTAATTAAATGTTTATGAGAAAACATTCATGAACAAGATACATTATATGTTCGTGAACACATTCGCGAGCTTTAATAAACAGTTTGAGTTTGAGCTCGAGTTTAATATTTTTCTCGCGGAGTTCGAGCTCGGACTCGAATTCGATAAATTCTTAACAAACGATACTCAAACCTAATAGTGTTCGACTCAACTCGATACGATTGCATCCTTAACTGTAACATAAAATTTAAAAAACAGAAGAAAATTTTAAAAAATAATATAAATATAAAAAGAAAGGAATGGACAAAAATATATAAACATTTAAAAAAAGGAATGGACAAAAATTCTAATACAAGTTACGACTTACGGGGGTTTGATCCCATGCATATATCAGTGCTTAAATCACTAGGCTATGGTCAGACTCTTGTATTCACATTATATATATATATATATATATATATATATATAATTATTCGAGTCTCAGCTCGACAAAGTATTCGTTCGAGTTTGTTCATTAATTTTAACGAGTCAAACC
The DNA here is from genome assembly GCA_023678885.1 of Pogostemon cablin. NCBI lineage: Eukaryota > Viridiplantae > Streptophyta > Magnoliopsida > Lamiales > Lamiaceae > Pogostemon > Pogostemon cablin. The sequence continues at coordinate 19,918,682 of CM042964.1, read as the reverse complement.
AAGCTTGAATTTTGAGCTCGAATAATTTATCAAACCAAATTCAATCATGAGGGTATTCAACTCGAAAACTCGCGAACATATTCGTTAATGGCTTGCGAACATGTTTGTAAATTTTATTACTCCCTTTGTCCGCTGTTAAGGTATCCATTTTGCCATTTTGGTCGTCCACTCTTAAGGTACCCATTTTTCCTTTTTAGTAAAAGGGCCCCACACTTACCAACCACTCACTACTAATACAACTACCCATTTTCTTCTCTCCGTCCCACTTAAAAGGTTGTTTTTACTTTTTGCACAAGGATTAATGAGTAGTATTATTTAATGTGTAGTCGGTAGTTGTATTAGTGAGAGTGGAGGTCCCATATTTTAATTGTATTAGTTGGTAAGTGTGGGTCTCATGTGTGTAAAAAAATAAAGAGACTCTTTGGGTGTGACGCCAAAAATGGAAAAAAAAATCCTTTTTGAAGGGGATGGAGGGAGTATTAAACAACACAGATACTCAAGTGATTATTTAAGTATTTAAATATATTTTTTAACATCTATTATTATATTTTGTTTATTTATTTATTTAATATTATGAATATTATTAGATGTTTATAAACGAAATATTATTTTAATGTCTACAAACAAAAGTAATTAAATGTTCATAAGAAAATATTCATGAACAAGATACATTATGTGTTCGTGAACACGTTCGCGAGCTTTAATAAACAGTTTGAGTTTGAGCTCGAGTTTGATATTTTTTCTCGCGGAGTTGGAGCTCGGGCTCGAGTTCGATAAATTCTTAACAAACGATACTCAAATCTAGCAGTGTTCGACTCGACTCGATTCGATTGCATTCCTTACTGTAATGTAAAAACTAAAAAACAGAAAAATTTTTAAAAAATAATATTAATATAAAAAGAAAGGAATCGACAAAAATATATAAACATTTTAAAAAAGGAATGTACAAAAATTCTAATACAAGTTTTGACTTACGAGGTTTCATCCCATGCATATATCAGTGCTTAAACCACTAGGCTATTGGCAAACTCCTGTAATCACATTCTATATATATGTATATTAATTTTCATTTTAGGGTACTCTGGGCAATTTCCATCTTCTACCAATCCTTGGGATAGTACATTAGGCTCCCTAATAGTGGAGTACGCCATTTAAAATCAATACATTCCATTTTCAATAATCTCACCCATTACCCCAATCAAACACCTCCTCACTATTTGTGCAGAATGGGTTTTCTTACAGCAATGTAGTAACTCTCTTGTCATTATGGACGGTTACTTCAGATCTTATCTTACCAGCACAAAAATGAAGTCTATTTGGCAATAACAAGTGTCAATGATCGTCAGCATAATGGGTGTCTGAAATACAGTGTGGGTTCCGTTAGCAATCCATCTAAAATGCTTGTTTATTGTGGTTAAAGCTGCTGATACATACATTGATCAATGCTGCATATGTTCAGTCAAAACATTTTTTCACTAAATATACAAGCATTGTTGAATATTCTCCGATAATGTGGAGAAAGACAATGTAACTAATAGACAAGCCACATCCGAAAAACTAATAAAAATTGTATAATGGTAGTTGTTTCTGTACAAGAATGTGTACAAGTATAATGCATTAGAAGCTAGCCTACGCATTGGCAGCGAACCCAGAATGCAGTTCCGCCACTTCTGCCACGAGCAACAGCAATTTCCTCATCAATATAGAACCAAATGAAAAATGGATCTTGATTGCTTGGCTCCCTCTCATCATTTCCTTTAAAACTAATCTCAAATGGGTTAAACGGGCCAATCTTTATCCGGATTCGTTCAAATATGAATGCAAGTATTCTTTTCTTCCATGAAAACCTGCCTTCAAAGGTCAAACTCCCAAGAGGCCCAAGATAAACCCCATTCTCAATCCTCTTTCCCTAAAATTAGCATGCAAACAAATACATTGATGGACTCAAGAATATAAAACTAGGAGCGCATCAACATTATTCAAATTGTCAGAGAGAGCAAATATGTACAGAAAATGGTATGCAGGAGAAAATAAAAAAAGGATCTCCTTACATCATGTTTTAACCTTTTCATTTAAAGTGAGTTGAGTTAGATGTACAAGCTAGGGCCCAACAGGTTTGGGATAATGGGTATTTTTAATGAGAATGAGGTTATGTTTCTATGTGCCTAATGTAGGGTAATAGAAATCAAAATTCAATCAATCATTCTCATTGATTCATTAACTCTCACCCCCTTCAATCATCTTCATTGCCATTACAATTGACTTCTTTAATGATATCTAATTTTTTGAACCAAGCAGCCCCTTAATTAGTATTACAGATTTACAGTCAGGGCATGTTGGCTAGACATTGATAGTGCTAGGGTAAATGGACCACCCTATTTAAATATATGTTGGTGTCGACAGTGTACTAACACTTCAGCCATCTAAAACTACAAGACCCAGTTTTCTGCATCCCAATTGCCAAGTGTATACACAAAACTCATCTCAAAGTGAAAGCATGGATACACAAACCGACACAAGTTGACATGATAGTGTTACGAAAATGACATCCCAATCTCATAGTAAACACAAGCTTAGGCTGGAGTTGTACAAGCAAACAAACCATATATGTTATCCACAATCATATAAATAGCACCAACGTGAATGAGAACGATCACAGTTGAAATGTTGAAACATTGTTCTAGTCATTCTCTCTATCTTGTACAAGTCGGCGTTATGCATCTAGGGTTCATTCTTTTCATTTAGATTCAAGAGAAATAGTGAATTCTTGCTTCAATCTTCATTGATTGAAAAAAAAAAAGAAAAAAAAAACTAAAATGCACAAGGAGTGAGATAATTACCGGAAATTTAATCTTTTGGTATTTTGTTATCTTAACTATTGTACGTCTAATGCATCCTTAGTCAGAGATATTAATAATTTATTTTATTTCCTTTCCCCGCCTGATCAAATTGTTTAGCTACAAGTTACAATTCATTAAAAAGCTAACACACTCAAATGAAGAGTTAATTCATTCATTGGATACATTAGTTTGAGACTAGGAACTACCTGTTTGGTTTAGTGTTTGAAAATATCTGGAGCTAATATACCTTTAAAATAGAATATGAGCCACTCATTTCAGTTTGTAACTTGTTTCTACTGAGGTAAAAAGAAAGAATTGCATCTAATGTTAGATAGAAAAAATATAAATAGCAAAAACTAATCTGAAGTTGGCCAAAGAGAGTGATTCATCCAAATCGGTGACAAACAAAATCAGGTAAGCAGCAAGCTTATACTCAAGTAACTTACAGCTGCATCGAACCTCTGAACGGCAGTAATTGGGAAATATTTACCGCGCTGTAACTTTTTCTGCAAACAGCATATAAATATGTATACACATCAGCACCAAAAAAAAGGAAAGAAGAAGTTGAATTTATAATAAAACTAAAGCAACACAGACTTTAAAGTACATAAAACTAAGAGATGACTATAGATAGTACCCTCAAATAATATCCCGCCACAAATTAGTTCCTGACTATTTTTTTTGGTCTAGGCTAGTATTGAAAATCAATCACATAAAGTCATAAACCCCTCAACTGATAAAATGAGACGTCAATGCCCCTTGCGCTAATTAAACAACCAGCAGTGTTATCGTGAGATGACAGAGGGGGAGAGAGAACCGCAGACTTGACGTGGTTAATTTGTCCCCAGCACCTAGTAATTTAGCAGATTATTCATATTACAGAGGTAAACCTCTGTTTTGTTTAAAAAACCAATAGGTATTCCTCTTCTATTCCCCTTAAAGTTGAAACCCAAAATAACAACCGATATTAATGCTGATAAAGTCAATCTTTTTTGGTTTATCTTAAAGAAATCCATATCCGTCACTCACTCCACTTTCTACATTTTCTCGAGGTTTTAGCAGCCAGGGGTTGAAGCTACAGATTAAACTTGAAGCCAAAGAGTTTTCATTTTTTTTATAGATGGAATTTAAAAGTCAGTTAGCTTCAGGAAATGAATTTGGGCCATTGGGGCGGATTTAATGCTTTGTTTTGTTGGATTTATTTTGCTTTAACATCAGTCAGTGTTAACACTATTTTGGGGGATTCATGATAGTTGAAGGGTAGACTTGTTTGAAAGTAGGAGTGCTTGATTGAACTGAAAGTTAATGCAAAGGCAAATTTGTACTCAAGAAAAATAGTTGAGGGTGCTCCAAGTACCTTTTCTGAAAATTAAACACTTACCTCGGCAGTGAAAACAAGCATCCAAGTTCTGCCAGGTGACTTTGTTCCTCCAAGGGTATCAAGAAATCCAGAGGCATCAAGCTTTGCCTTCTCAACCATGGAAAAAGCTTGCAGAATTTCTCCTGGTGGAATTTTTCTTGTCTTGGCTGCATCCTTAAGAACTCGTACGCACTCTTCAACTTCCTAAACAAGATACATATATAGATAAAGCCAGAGACCACAGTTAGCTCAAATATTTCACTTTCAAATTCATTGAGAACTGATAATCTTGTATGACCACTCAAAGTTTGTGTTGTTCTTGGATTATTTCTCAAGTTCGCTTGGTTGGCACATGAGACAAGTATTTAGTTTTAAAATAATGATGATGATTTTACCTGATGAATTGATGGTCTACATCGAAAGAGAGCAAGCCTCTTAAGTGGTTTCCTACTTCCATATATCGTTACATATCACAATTATTTCTCAGCCACTGTGTATTCAGAAGTTACTGACTAAGCGACTTATCAATTTCAGGCAAAACAACACATGAGCTGATAACAATCTGATACATAAATTCCATGAAAAAGCTTGTTTGGATAGTGCTTTTGACTCATTCACTGATCAAAGCTGAGACATTCTACACTTGATATTTTCCGATTCACATAAAAGAATTGCTTAGAATCGATTCGCATTATAGTGGAAGCTACGATTTGCCCTACATCTAGGAGATACAATTCATAAAGTCACTACGAAACAATAAAAAAAAAAAAAATTATCATTAAACTGGATATTCGAGGTCCATTTGCCACACAAATTTGCACACTTTCTCATATCCCCTGAACTAGTTCCATCATGGCTCATGGTTCTAACAAATTAGTTGCGCTCTCTTTCCGAACTATGATATCGGGTCAAATAATTACTCACAAAAAATGGTTCATAAAATGGTTCGTAAAATAGGCAACTGATCACAGAATACAGAATGACTAAGAAGAATATATTGAATGCACAAGAATAAAGCAAAACCATGACAGATTACATTTCAAGAGGATACCATAGTGAGTTGTTTTTGTTCTTCAACGACAACGGAGGGCGGTGAACTGGAGATTTGGGCGCCGTCATCAATGGTAGCCCTTGTACGTAGACGGGAGACTCTGAGAACTTTTTTGTTTAGAGGAGGATTTACACAAGTTTGAATAGGTTTTGCATGAAAAGGAAGGATTGAAGAGGAAGAGTTGCAGCGAGAAGGAACAACAGTACAGGAGAGGAGAGAGAAGAAGCCATTTCTAAGTGGCTCAGTCATTGTGGAGACAAGGAGAAACAAGATAGAATTTTGTCACCATTCAATTTTAAGTTCTTCGGTTAAAAGATCCCCTTTTCGATTTAAACCTCCCAGAAATAAATAAAGTTAAATAGAATATTGATATAGAGACACGGTGTCTCTAGGGTCGCAGAAACTTTTACCTTAAAAGATGGCGTACCATCATTCACACCGGATCCGATCTCAGTTATTAAGACTCAGCCTCGGATCGGTTTACTTTTTGAGGGTTAACAGGATTTAACCTAACGATAGTTAACAACTGCTAACTTTGAGGGTTAGGAGTGAGAGATAACCCACAGGCTTTTGCTGGCCCGATTTCAAGCACGTAAGGCTGCCTCAACTCCTAAAAAATGTAAGGATAACTCTCAACCTTAGGTTTAGTGGGTGAAACTATCATTCTATCCCTCAATTACAAAATAAAAAATACAACTCAGTCAATTTGTTCTCAAGTTAAAGTTGCGGTGAAAAGAGAAAAAATTAGGATTCTTCACTCTGGCTTCCACCATTCGTGAAGATATCTACTTTCGAATCCAATTGTCTCTTCTGATAAATTGTTCTCTATCCATCTCCGCATATATTTCTTAGAAATGGATTGCTAAGTGCACTTGTAATCCTTCCTACTTATATTTTTTCTTGATTTACGAATGAGTGAGCCGTTTACTTTCTTATTATGTATTTCCTCCTTAATTTAGTGAAAAAGAAAATCCTAGAACTCGTGAATGCTGATAGAATTGATGCCTCTGTTTGAGATATATTGGTTGATCTTGTGCTCAATTGAAGCGCAATGAAATGAAGTGTACAATACTGAAGCTAATATATAGTTCAAGATTACTTCTTTCCCAGTGGCTTTAACCCTCTGTTTCATCTTTACACTTGGAAGGCACACTGATTCTGCAAAATGATTCGTCCACGCGTCTTCTTTTTTGCTTCTAGGAATTTGACGTTCACTAATTTGTTGTTCTGAAATCTGTTCAAACTGTGTATTCATTAATTTAACTATTGTTTGAAATCAAACTATGATTTTATGCATACATTGTGAAGCTATATTTTAGAATCAAATTATTTGTGTGACAATCATAGAGAAATTATCACAAATAGTCCACTAAATATTACTAAACCCACAAATAGTCCTGTATCTCTTGAAATTTTCAATTTTAGTCATTTTTGTTCCAATTTGGTCCTGAGAGACTAAAATTGGATAAAGAATTACTAAAATTGAAAATTGCGATAGTTAAAGGATCAAATGCGAATTTTCTGATAATTTGACAAAAGACTTAAATGACCAAAGTGTGATAATTTGACCGAAAAAAATTATAATTTCTCACATTATTTTAAAACTCTCACAATATCATTAAAAAAGGTGTTTAAAAATATTATATTTAAAACAATGTTCTCAAAATCGGATCGAGCCGGCATGTTCGACTGAAAATTGGAGTCCGAACTAGTCCGAAACACCCAAAAAAATATTCTTAAGGTTGAATCGGGTTGGACAGAAAAAAATCGGTTGAACCGGTTGAACTGATTCAGTATTTATAGAATTTTTTTACGAAGGGTGAATACTAGTATGTGTGAATTTTCTTCCATGTTTTTGAAGAATCTTTCCCCAACTTGTACTTGTAGATTCATATGGGAAAACATGTCTATATTCATTAATTTATTTTATATATATATATATATATATATATATATATATATATAGACAATTTAAATGTTTACCTCAAATGACTAGTTAAAATATTTTGCGTATTTTTTATTCTTTATTTAAACTTGAAATCATTTTTTTCTTATTTTATTAGTGTTAGGAGTGCGGTTGAACTTGAATGTCTTCATCACCTCTTCCTGTAAATTTTAAAAGGAAAAAAACTTTATTAGTAGTATTTTGAAAGTAGTGTAAAAATAATTATAAATGTTTGGGGTATTACAACCGTAAATATTTCAAATTCTTTTACGTAGGATGGATAATGATTACGATGATGAAATACATTATGAAGAGGAGATTTTTTGTTGTTTTGAATGATCTTATGAATATTTATATGAGATATAATATGATTATTAACATGTTTTACATGCACATCAAAGAAAGTTTGTCCCAACATAGCACACACATTTTCAGGGCCAATATAGCATTACATCTAGAATCCCAAGATAGCTAGATAAGTTGATAGAAATTACAGGTGTAGACGATGTGACATATCATAACATTCTTAGGATGAATATAGGAGCACCCTCTCTATTCTGTATCATCTTTTAGAGGTAAGTGGTGGCTTTAGGAATACTAGAAATTGCACCTTGACTAAAATTGTAGCTCAACTTTTATTTATTCTAGCACATCATGAGAAACGTCGCATAATAAGTGGTGGCTACAAAAGGTTGACCTGCACAATTAGTTGGAATTTTCATAAGGTCTTTACTGTTGTCCTCAGGCTTCATCCATTGTTGCTCGCACGACTTGTTTTCATTGAAGAGCATTATACTAATAACATGTTGAACCTTTTTAAGGTAACGATATTTGTCAATTTATAATTATAACTTCTATAAAATAGCATTTGCATAGGTTAATAAGTACATATATTATGTGTAGGTCTTTAGGGGTGCTTTGGTGCACTAGACGATACACACATTGAAGATATTGTTCCAAAGGCGGATCATGGATGATATCGTGACCGCACGACAATTATACGGTTAATGTCTGAGGTGTTTTTTATCAGTGTGAAATTCACCTAAATTTTTGTGCTTAATTAGTATTTATGTTGCTTTAATTCAATAATCATAAAAAATATTATTAATTGCTTAATTACTTAGAGAACCCTCCAATCTTCACACACAGAAAAAGGTGTAACTATTGGGTGAGACAATTTTACAGATCCCCTTATGTGAAACAAATCATCCATTCACCCAATTAAATTAAATAATTTTAAAGGGTCGTGTTTGGTTATTATGAAATTAGAAAATTCAAAAATTAGTTATAAAGTAAAATTAATTGGGTCTAAATAAATTTAAATGGTCTTATTTGGTTGATATTAAATTTAAAAGTTTAAAAATAAATTATAAAAGTAAAATTAATTAGGCCTTATATGTATATATATTTTTTCTATATTTTTCTTACTTAATTTTTATTTTTTATTATTTAAAATTTAAAATTTATTTAATTTATTTTTTAATTTAAATATTATATATTTATAAAATGTAATGTAATACTCTATTGATGAAAATAGCTAATTGTGCTCTGAAGTTTTTCATAAACAATTTATAGTATAAATGAAATGTGATAACATTTTAAAAGAAAAGTTATAATATATATATATATATATATATATATATATATATATATATATATATATATCTTTAATAAAAAGTGATAACTAATTAAGAAAATGTATTTCGCGAATAATTTATTGGAATAATAAAAAATTATAACATTTTTAATAAAAAGTGGTTCTTAATTAAAAGAAAAGTAATATCTGTCTAATTGTATTATTTTACGAATAATTCATTGGAATAATAAAAAGTGATAACATATTAAATAAAAAGTGATACATGATAAAGAAAAAGTGATAACCATTTAAATAAATTATTTTATAAACAATTTTTAGAAGAGACACTCTCTTGTAAGATGAGTTCTTGTGCGACGGATTGTGAGACGAGTCGACCTATTACTAAAGTATGCTTATTATTTAAGTAAAGTATACTTTTTTTAAAGTATATTAATAATGAATCATACTATAACACCCAAAAATCATATATTATTTACAAACTTTAGAAAAACATACTTTAATGACTATTAGGCATAATTTATCTAATAATAAGCATACTTTAACATGTCTCACAAACCGTCTTACATAAGCAACGTTTCAGAAGATACTGTCTTTTTATAATGAATAAAAAGTTATAACATTTTTAATATAAAGTGACACCCAATCAAGATATAAAGTAATAATAGAACAGTTGAACTATCTAATAACAAATAATAAATAATAATAATAATAATTTAATTCATTAACATATTTAAGATTGCAATTAATGCGTGTGTAAATATTAAAGTTGGTAGATGTGCGTGAATATGGATTGCAATTAACATACAAGTACGGTTAAATACACACATTTTATTTATTGAATACACATTCCTTTTAATTTATTATTTCTTAATTTTATTGTGTGCACACCCCTTAAAATTTCAATAATATTTTTTTAAAATTAGAATTATATATACACCCTATTTAAATTTCTAATTTAATATTACTAAAATAAATTAAGATTTATTACGTGAAATCATGTTCAATAATCATTCTTTCATTTTCTCGCTCAACAGCCACTCTGTACATTTCTGATTTTCTGGAAACTTCCTGATGGCACCCGCCTTTTACATAAAATCCCACCTTTTCTTTCTTAATCCTTCATCAATTATTTATTTTTGTTCATCTTCTTTCGTAGTATCCAATCTCTCTCATCATCCATGGATATTTCTTTCTTCTTACCCTTCTTCTAAGGCTTAAACTCTGCAACCCCACAAGAAGAAACGAAAAACCCACGTGATTGATCGGATAATTTTCATCAACCCGTTTACTCAAGAAATGGTTGTAATTTTAAGAAGCAATAGTGCTGACAGCAACAATAGCTCATTTACGGGCTTTGACTCTTTGTTCAACGACTTGCTGTTGATCAAAGACGGTCGCCCTCCAGCAACGAAGTCATGGAGACACCATGAAAAGTGTAGATATTGAAAAGGTGAAAATGATGGTGAGCAAGAATCAAATTTTGGTACTAGGTCAACTGAAACAATCTTTCGACTACGACCCCGAAAAGATAGATTTGAATATAATTTGTAAGTTGCCACAGGTGTCTAAATATGAAGATTCGTCCTCCTCATGTATAATTTGGTTCTTTCATTGAAGCTATCTTACGATATCCATGTCTTTTCACTCTTTCATTTGCCGGGATGAGAGTATGTAAATAGATTGTTATATATTTGTGTAACTGAATGGTGCAGGTGAAAATATGGCACAGTAAAAGCACTCAAAAGATTCCTTGCTCACCATCGTCAAGAAATGAGAAGCGCGAGGAAGATGGGGATTAGGAAATAAATTTAAGGATATGGTGTGTGTATTTAATAAATTAGGGTAATTTAAACTTTTTAACAATATATAATTTAATAATATAATTAAGAGGTGTGTATTTAATAAAATGAGGCGTGCATTATTGGTCAAGATTTGCCCAAAAATTAAAGGATCATGACATAAACAAAAATTTTGAGACTCTTTTATGAGATGAGTTATTTGTGAGATGGGTCGACCCATCACTAAAGTAGTTTATTGTATAGATAAAGTGTGCTTATTTACCTTTAAAGTATGTAAATAATAAATTAAATTATATATGTATCATACCAAAATACTAAATAATTAATATTTCAATTTTGAATACTTTTACTGTGGAAAATTTCTTCACAATATCAACCTCACTCATAATCGGTATACCTAATACTCCCTCTGTCCCTCACTAAAAGAGTCTTTTGCTTTTTGTAGCACGTAGATTAAAGAGTATTATTATTTAATGTGCAATGGGTAGTTATATTAGTTGGAATGTGAGTCCCATATTTTAATTGTATTAATGAGTGTATGTTGATCACATGTGTATAAAAAAAGAAAGAGTACTCTTTAAGTGTGACGCCCAAAATAGAAAAAAAAAACCTCTTTGAAGAGAATAAAGGGAGTTTTGATAAAATCATATTTTTTAGCCTGGTAATTTCAGTATACCGAAATTTGTGTTATTTCAGATTAGGAACCAAGTTTGTATTCAAGTTGCACGAAGCCATGATATTTTTTCAGGATAACTTGATAACCAATACCAAGCGAATACACGAACATGTAGTTGCATATTTGAAATACTTGAGCCATTTCACAAGAGTAGAAGACCTTCACAATTAATACTAATATAAGTTGTATGAAATTAACTTGGGCCAACCAACTGCTTATCATTCTTACGAAAGATATATTATTTGTTTCTATGAGTGCAGAAAATAAAAAGTTAATTTTAAATCTATCCTTATTAAATGTGTTTCCTCGCATTAAGATCTATTTAAACAGATAGATTTATGGAGAAAATAGATTTTTTCGTCCGCTAACTTTCATTCATTTTGAAATTAGTCCATTAACTTTTTTAATTTTGAAATTAGTCCGTTAATTTTATAACAATTTTGAAATTAGTCCATTAACTTCATAAAATTCAACATTTTGGTCCTTTGACCTGCTATAGCAGGCCATTTGAATATTTTCACCCCAATTAATTTATATCATATTTTTATTTAACCAATTTTATCTCACTTTTCATTTTTCACTTCCATATACCAAACAAACAATATTAATCTCATTACTAAAGTGGAGCAAATTTGACTAAATATTGATACTTCCTCCGTTCGCTCGAAAGAGTCTTTTTTCCATTTTGGTCGTCCGTTCCAAAGAGAGTCACTTCCTTTTTTACACACATGAGATCCACACACACCCACTAATACAATTAAAATATGGGATCCACACTCCCACTAATACAACTACCCACTACACATTAAATAACAATACTTCTTAATCAATGTGAACAAAAGCAAAATGCCCTCTTTCGGGGGACAGAGAGAGTATAATATAAATTCTTAGTGGAGGCTATTTTTTTTAAAATAGTATATATATATATATATATATATATATATATTATATTACATATTTTTTATTTTTATTTTTTAGAATAACCTGCTAATGACCTGTTGAAACGGACGATTTTGTTGAACTTGGTAAACATGATGGACGATTTTCAAAATTTTCAAATATAATGGACGATTTTCAAAATTCTGCAAATATAATGGACGATTTTCAAAAAGTGAAAAACTTATAGACTAAATTCAAAATTGGACAAAGTTAGCGGACAAAAAAATCTATTTTCCCTAGATTTATGTTAAATCACATTAATTTAATCAGATAGATGCAAAGACAATATACAAAGCAAATATTTTGAGAAACCCTACCTTGATCCATCAAGCGATTATCATTTTTTTATGTGATCTCCAACACCTTGATCAACACTGCTAGTGGAAACAGATGATGTGCCCTGCTCAATGCACTGGTAACAGAACAAAAGCATTCAGAATAAAAAATCACTAAGCCAACCGGCCAAACTTCTTGATGTTTGTACATCTCACTACGACAGGTAAAATATAACACAATCTTTCATCATCCATTCTTCCCAAATTCCACCTAGTGGTGCATGTAGTCAACAAAGAATCCGGCATCATAAACATATAATCGGGTCTTTCACCTATTCATGCTCTTTGCAGTAGTCTAAGCTTCGAACTTTACAAAGCGACAACATTATATAATTGCTTCAATATGGGACCTTAGAATATTGCTAAAACGCAAAGGTACTCTTAACATTACATCTGGTCTAAAGTTGTGATAAGACTTATAAATTTATTGTTTCTATTTTACACCTATCGTGTTAGATAACTATACATAGCCTGATGAATCATAATTCAATGCATTTTCACTCAAGAACCATTCCTAGTTGTACCACAGCATATAGAAGCTGAAGTATCGATAATAACCTTTTTAATCTCTTTATTAATAGAAAGTTTGAAGAACAGACCAGGAATTAAAATAAAAGTTCTCAAATATGTCCAAAGCTTACTGTAAAAATGGTACTCCCTCCACCCCAAAAAAGCTTTTACATTTTTCATTTTAGTTCGTCTCAAAAAAATCTTACATTTTTAAAAAGGTAAAAAAGTCAAAACAACAAACCTTCCCCTTACACTTTATTTACAAAAATAGCACCCTTAGCTAACACACCGAATAATCTGTATACCAAGCAAGAAGAGCTGGCCGAAGAGTTCGCCAAGATGCAAATTGAATTGGTGGCATCACCCTCCGGTACGAAGGCAATCATTGCGGCATTAGAAATTCAGTCGAGTTTGAAAATGGAGATAAAGGAAGCTCAAGAACAAGATCATTTCTTGCAAGGAATGATGAAGAAGGCACTAGCTGGAGGCGAATACAATGGTTTCAAAGTGGACGAAGAGGGACTTTTGACTCTAAATGGAAGATTGTGTGTACCAATGGTTGAGAAGTTGAGAGAAAAGATTTTAAGTGAAGCGCATGGAGCGCCATACACCGCTCATCCTGGAGGAACGAAGATGTACCATGACTTGAAGGAAAGATTTTGGTGGCGAACTATGAAACGAGATATTGGATACTTTGTTGAAAGATGTTTAACTTGCCAACAAGTTAAAATTGAACACCAGCGACCAGCCGGAAAGCTTAAACCACTTGAGATCCCCGAGTGGAAATGGGAGCAAATTGCCATGGATTTTGTCGTAGGTTTACCAAGGTCTTCGAAGGGAAATCATGCCATATGGGTCATCGTCGATCGATTGACCAAGTCAGCTCATTTCTTGCCCATAAAGATGACATTCAAGATGGAGCAGTATGCACAGTTGTATATTCAAGAGATAGTGAGGCTGCACGGCGTACCAATGTCAATAGTGTCTGCCAGAGATACGCGTTTCACTTCCAGGTTTTGGGTAAGTCTGCACAAGGCGATGAGAACTAAACTAAATTTCAGCACAGCTTATCACCCACAAACGGATGGGCAATCCGAAAGAACGATCCAGATTTTGGAAGACATGTTAACTCCTCGGAGGAGCTGAAATCTCGTGCCCATACAGGGGAAGATGTTAATGGTGCACTGAGTTGAAACCATAGGAGCACCAATAAATTTAACATTATGCAGCACAGCGTATAGAAGCAGTTTAACATCATGGCAATGCAATGATTTTGTACCACCACATAAGTAGTGAGATATATTTGATCATCCACAATTGGATAAAGCAAAAAACGTCTTCGAAATAAATTAGCTCTTTTGTGCGTAAACTATACATAATTTTTTAATGACTATTTTACTTTGACTTTAGCACTTAGAACTAAATCAAGGCCAAATAGGTAGGATTTGAACAAAATTAAATTTTCAGATAACAAACTAGCTTTCAGCGATAATTTCAAAAGGATGTCAACTGTTAACATAAACTCAATAGGCTGAACAGTTGCGTACTCTGTTGCCGAGTGCAGTAATTCATAAACTATATATGTCCGTGCCATTAACACAATGTAAAGTGCATTAAACAGCAGTATAAGAATTTTTTTTTTTAAAAAAAAAGGAATACTCTGAAGTATTTCTAAGAATTGTATACAATAATTAAAGAGGTTCACCTGCAACACATTTAGCAAATTTAGCCTTTGAGCAAGTTGAGTGGCAATAGTAGACTTTCCAACACATGCAGTACCACATACAAGAATTACCAACGGTACTCTTTGATGGTGAAATCTAGAAAGAGAAAATTAAAATAGAAAGGCAAAGGTTAGCAGAAAACAAAGAAGCATTTCAACAGTTAAGGATATTAATTCAAAGGAAATGATATTGATAGAAAAGGGAATGACTTTCTTTCCTATCAAATTTAGAGGTTTGGCCACATTACCAACAACTGTGATGTCAAAATATTATTCCGTATCCATTCCTTATAACCAAGCAATATTTTTATTACAGTCTCATTCCAATTCACTCTTCTTCATACCCCTAAACCAAGCATTCCCTTAATATATCATCCCCTACTGCATAATAAGGTATAAGTATGGTTGGTTTCTTTTTCAGTCATTACCTTGATGTAACAAAACAAATACAAGTTATACAGCAATACTTAATGCAAAACTATATAAGAGGTACAGACATATATGACAGGCAACGTGTAATACCCCGTAAGTTCACGTTGCGATTTCCTGTCATGGCCCAAATCTTTGAAGCCCATATTCAAGCCCAGCCCATTCTTTATTTTAATCAACCGTGAGATCAAAAAGGAAGCAGAAATTTGAATTTACTTACTCCACAAGAATCATGCTGATATTTTTATCCATTAAGAAAATACCTGTTTTCTAATATCATCTCCTCTATTTGAGGGAAAGTTTGTTGAAAACCCTGCTGGGAGAATATCCGCTAGGATCTTGTAGTAATAAACCATAAATAATTGAGCAGTTTCATATTACGCTCATCCTCTCTAAATATTTTTCGTTCATACGCTGCTACAGGAGAAAAGGTAAAACACTGACTCCTTTATTTCCTCTTTCTTTTCTGTTATTTTCTTTTCCTATTCTTCCTATGTTCATTGTAAAACTGAAATCTATTCTTTTCGTTTCTTTTCTGCTTCTTCTATAAACCCAAACCCTAATAGTATTAGTCTGCAACCTTACGAAAATTTGCAGATTTGTTGTATGATAGTATTACAGTATTAAAATAGTAACGATCGGTCATGTAATTATAGGTTTCGAAGGAGACTACGATTGTGACGTTAGTACGCAAGTTTAAGGTTACGCGAGTGTTAAAGGTGGGGATTCTTTCATACTTATATGTGTTAGATGATTACGTATGTGCCAATTGAATTAAACTTGTATTTGTTGTCACTTACGAGTTGATGATCATACTTGAATGTTATGAAATATTATATGGCATGGGTATGGGCTGCATAAGTGCCATACTATAGCACGGGTATGGGCTGTAATGGTGCCATACTATAGCATGGGTATGGGCTGTGAAGGAGTGCCTTACTAACGAATCGCGATATCGTAAAGTTACACGGATAAGGGCCGAAATGTGCCTTATTATGACATGATAAGTTTGTATTGTAAGTGATTTCAATTCTCGTATATGGATTGTTCGATGTATATAAGCATGTTTAGATCTTCACTGAGCGTGTGGTTGCTCACCTCGATAAATATTTCTTATCGCAGGTTGAGCGTGGCAAAGCGTACGAGTGGAGGTTGTGGGCAATGAGACTTAATAACAAGACTACAATTTAATGCAGCGTATATCGTGTTGCAAGCCTTCTATCTTTTCTGTTTCACTGAATAGTTACATTAGAACTGATCCTTCACATTTGAGTAAAGTTTTGGCTCTGTTTTAGCGAATTGAAGTTTATTTAGTTCGACGATGCTGTTGAAAATGTTAATAATTGGTGTCAGGTGTTTGCTATGGTGTTCCAGTTCTGAATTTTAATTAGTATGGAAAGTGTTCGGTTTGGGGATGAAGTAGTAAATTAACATGTGATTTTAATTGTGACTCTCAAATCTTCAAAACACTTTGCTGTCATAGTCATTCTTGTTCTTTAAATTGAATTTCATGCAGGAATAACATAGTGGTTCAAGATGGTATTAAATTTACACTTGATTTTGCAGGTACACTTATCGAATTGATTGGGTTTCATGCATGTTGGTTAACTTGAGGTGAATTGGGATAGAATAGAACTGGTTCGTGTTTTGGCAGATGGGTGTTATCATCTTAGTGTCTTTCTTAAATTGCACGTGGTTAATAAACAAGTTGAGTTGCAGAGTATTTTTTTTTAGGTGGCAGTAGAGTCCTATTTGGAGTGAAACACTTGTTGCTATTTGTTTCTTTTAAGGTTCGGCTTTTCGTATGGTGTGGTTGATAGTTTGGGGTTAGTTTTTACAGGAAGTCAAATTGGAGTGGAACTCCTCATTTTTATTCGTTTAAAAAAAAATATTATACTTACTGTCCTTCCCTAGATATTTTGCAGAATTTTGTGAAATAATACTTACTGTCCTTCCCTAGATATTTTGCAGAATTTTGTGAAATGAAACTTACTGTCCTTCCCTAGAAATTTTGCAGAATTTTGTGAACTAATACTTACTGTCCTCTTTGGGATTTTGCAGAAAATAATTAATACTTACTGTCCTCTTGAAATTTTGCAGAATTCTGCAAACCTTTTTTTTATTAAAATGGTAAGTGTTGTAGAAAAACTTAAAGGACTTGTTTCCTATTTAATCTTTCTTATTTGGATTGTTTGCACAAGATCATTGAAACTTATAGGATTGAGCCTATCTCTTTTTTCCCTTATTTATAAAATATTTCATGTTTGATAAAATGCAAAATTCTAGTCATGCCTTATCTAATATCCTTTGATCGAAATTATGTGAAACTATAGGTCCTGTATGTTTAAATTGACATGGATTTCTCTTGAGGAGGAGTTTGTAGTTCATCTCTCAAAGCATTTTGCAATAATATTTCGTTTAATATCCTAAGACAATTTGCAGAACTTAAAGGATCTAACCCTCATCTAAATCTTTTGCTTAAATTGTTTGCTAAAGTTTGTAAAAAGAGAACTTGTGGGATTTGTTGTTTATTGCTAATTTTTCACTTTGCAAAATAGCTGAAATTTATGGGACTAAGCCCATTTCCATTTGCTTCTTGTTTGCAAATTACTTCTCACTTGTAAAAATAAAAAAAAAAAAAATTAATCATGCCCTATTTAATATTCTATTTCAAATGCTACTTCGAATTTTTCCTTGATAAAATTTGGGGCGTGACACAACGACAATCAATAATTTGAATTATTCAACACTTTTCACAATGTACATCATTTTCATTATCAACTCAACTCGATCAAGGATGTTTCTATACCCCCACAAATCCACCAGTTTGCCTCAGCGGCTCAGCCTACATTTCTAATAAGCAATTATCTTTTCTCCTTCTTTCAAAACACCCCAAACTAATACTGAACATTTTTGAAAGCTTTTAGTGCATAAAAGACTCGAAGGCAGGTGTGAACAGAATGATCATATTGAGCATTTTATTCATGACATTAAGAGGAAAATAGTAACTGACCGTGTCATCATTTTGTAGCGGTTTATATACTCTTCTCCATAACCTCGTCGCTCCATAAGCTATATAAGTGTGAGGAATAATTATGCACCCGATCAATCAACATTTAAAGCATCAAACGATGCATAATAATGTAAAACACACATGATAGATCTAAGAACCATTTAAGAATCAGACAGTCTTGAAATTTTCTATTTTGAAGTGGAACTAAAGAGATGTAGATTATATCCCGACTCTGCTCATGCCTTCTCATAAAGAGTGCAACAAAGAGACTAATAAGATAAGCAGCAGTTGGTGCATTAGTTATCATGAATAGTGCAAGATAAAGATTTCATTCAAACCATTAATAGCATCCTTCAAATTGTTTCATCTTTAGTCAAATGTCTTCTAGTTCTCAAAACAAATATGCTGACTGCAAAGGATGGTGAAAGCACACACACACCTTAAATAAGTTAGCTTCGAGGTCGTTCTGTGAGCTGTAAATAATTAACTTAAAAGTAAAAACTAGCACAAAGGAATGGGAAAAAAGAGGCTGAAGGTAAATTTTATATGCCAAAACTGAACCTACACATCGAGAAGGCTATTATTTATGAGCAACTTTTTTAGTTCAAGAGCAATCTTAATAGCCACGTGATTCGGAATCTGCAATTCAGAACAAACGGATTACTAATCATAAATAGCCACGTGAATGTATTATGATAGCATCTTAATAATTGTAATTATAAGAACCATCGAGATAGAGATAAGTAAGAAAGAATTAAGATGCTTGAATTCTTAAAGTCTAAATAATTGTAAAATAAGAAAAAGATGTAATATAATTTAAATTTCATGTACTATGATAAGGTACGTACTTATATATCCATATCCACCCACCTAAAATTAGGTTTGACAAAAATAAACTGAAAGAAATTAAAAAAAGTGTAACAAGTAGTCATCATCTTGCACATTTTTTCAAAAATCACACATCATCATAGTCAATTTCATCATCATGGTTGTCTTCATCATCTCTGAAACATACTAATGATTACTTATTAAATAATACATTAACATACTAATGTAAAAATTCATAAAGTAGAAGAGCATAAAATTCTTTGAAATTTGAATGACATGACCTTGAACTTGTAGTGATTCACTAACTCATTCTCACCATGCTCTTGATTTAACTTATACATATATAAAAGTCATGTAGTAATGTAATAATTTCTCATCGTGTTGCCAAAACCTTTCCAAAACTTTTTAATTTGACAACATATTTGATACATTGATATTGTGTGTCACAATTGATCTTTAATGTCGTATAATATTACGTGTCGTCCTTTCAACATCTTATAAGTTTTGTTTTGTCATTACCATGCTTCTATTCTGATCAGAATTACAAAGCTTGGAGGAATTTTTATTTCTTAGTTATTTCCCTTCATTTTATCATTCTTATGCGGTATTATTCTTCAATACATATTTCATTACTTGCCTAGCATTTTCTATGGTTGAGTGAACCAAATTTGAATTGGTTTGATGGCTTGAATGCATGTATAAACATCCTCAAATGATTATTTCTTATGATCGCTAAATCATAATTAAAGCCTTTTAATGTTTGATTAAACATATAATCTACGAGTAGACATAATTAAGAAGAAATTTCAAACCTGAGAGAAACAACAAGCTAAGTAGGAACTGAGACTAAAAGTTGGGTGAAGCTTCAATGTAAAAGCCTGGAAGTAAAAGTAAGAGAGACAGCCAAGAGAAGGGATTATTAGAAACACAAGAAGACAGACATACAGAGGGTACAAAGAAGCTCAAGTGTATATATGGCACTTAACACAGCTTGTTCAAAGACAAATTAAACTCAGTTTATTGGACACTATGTATGTATGGCACTTGATGCTAGAAGATCAAAGCAAATACATCTAATTAGACTAAGTAGCAAAGACATCTAATTAGACTAAGTATATGCACTGCATCCTTTGAAAGCGTAGAATTATCCAATCATTAAAGATAAATTATCCTCACATTCATGCATCATACAGAATGTCTAAAGTCTAAACTAGTATCAGAGCAACAAACAGAGGGTGGATATTCTGCCAGAAAGTTGACGCAAATACATCTTAATCCCAAGTGAAATCATAACATCATTCTAAACCAGCATTAACGTATCTTATAGACCAAAATCAACAAACATCCTACATAAGCCACCTTCAGTCTAATCAAACAATAGATAAGAAACAGTTCATCTTGAAAAGGTGTTCTCCAGTAACAAATAATAATCTATCCAACCATGTAAAGGATGAACCATAAGATGCGGATTCTAAAACTAATTTTCAAGATAAAAACAGCTAAATCCAAAAGGAATACAACATTTAAGTAAATGCACGCAGTTTTGGCTTCATGAGTAAGCACTCGGTACTGTAAATAAAAACCTCTAACAGTTTACATGGATGATCTGACTAGCTTCTGGGCAATCCCACCACTTCACATAATTTAAGATGAATGAAGGTACTGACAGATTTACTAAGTCACAGAGATACCATCATTAGTGATGTTTAACAGAAAGCTCTAGACAGGAAGAGAAGACATAGTATGATGAATCTCTAAGTAGGACAAGGGAACGAACAGTAATAAAATTTAGTGTAAATCCTATTCCAAACCTGGGCGGTTGCGTTCTTACACCGACCATTCTGGATATTGCGAACGGAGCCTTCACTGGGCCCGCATTTCGCTTTACCGCCGGTTACTCGCAAATATGAAATCACTCCTGCAGTAAACAAAACATAGGATTAACGGGGCAGCAACAATTGAGTATGCAACTAAATAGATGTAGATCATAGCAGGTATGTGCATCATTTATTGAAAAAAAGAAAAAAAAGAAGAAGAAGAGGTAATTGATTTCTGCATACCTTATTGCCGCGAACTCACTAATTCGTGAAGCATCCTCCCTCAATCAGCGAATGAATAAATCTGGTGACTGAATAAGAGTTCTTAAATGGGATTTCACTTAATCTAGGGCTTCGAAATAAACCTAAAATTGCAGGAGATTGCCCGCTCGTATTTTTGACGAATATTCACCCGCCCAATTCTGCAACTGCGCGCTGAAATTTTGCAGGAATTAAAAATTTTTGGTTGCTGCCGTTCCCTCCGTCGATTAGATGAAGAAGCGGCCAATTGCAGAATAGAACTCACTCGCTCTTTTATGTCACCACGCGCCAAGCAGAAAATTTCAAGTCTTGGGCTTGTGTAGGGGAATGAAGATATTATTGGTAGATAGTATCATGAGATGATCCTCTTAAGTGAATATTTTGTATTTAATCAAGTAGATTATAAATTATCGATTGTGAGACTGTTAAAGTATGTCTATTATATAGATAAAGTATATTTAATGTTTGTTAAATTATGTTTTGTAGAGTACGATGGATGATGAATTAAAGTATGGTTTTAGGTTGTTATAATATGATTCATTATTGACATACTTTAACTACAAATGAACATATTTTACTTATATGATAAGCATACTATAAAAATAGGTTAGCATGTCTCACAAAAAACCCGTCTTACAAGAGAGTCTCTCAAAAATAAAAGGCAAAGACTTGTGTGAGACCATCTCACGTAAGCGTCAGACCAAAAAGTGATAACTTTTATAAAAGAAAGTGATAATAAATTAATTAAAAGTGATAATGTTATTTCATGAACAATTTATAATATAAATAAAAAGTGATAACATTTTATAGCGAAACTGATAACATTTTATAGCGAAAGTGGTAACTATTTTAAAAAATGAAAAGTGAGACAGTCTCACGCAAGACCTACCCAAAATAAAAATAAACCTTTCAAATTTAGGGGACTTGTATGAAATCGTCCCACATATATTATTCCATGACACGGGTCAAATATCAAAATAGAAAGTGCCCAGCTGGCTACTTGATTATGCTGAATACGCATAATAAGGCCAACTCAATTTAATTAATTAATTAATTTTTTTTTGAGTTTTAACATTTTACCTTTTTTATTTGGCAAAGACTTGGGTGAGACTGTCTTGCGATCTTCTTATGTGAGACGGGTTATCCATCAGCTCAATTGAATATTTTTTAAGGGCCCTATTTGGTTGTCATGTAATTAGAATATTGAAAAATTAATTATAAATGTAAATTATTTAGATCTCTATAAATAACTTTTTAAAAGTATGAGGTGTCGCGATGTGGTTAATTATTGTATATTTTTTATTTTATTTTTTAATATCATATATATAACCTTTCTACTTTTTTATTATTATTATTATTATTATTATTATGGTCCATTACTTATACATACAATTTATTAACTTTTATTACTACTAGATACAATATTCAAATTATATTAATTAAATACCATGTTTAACCCTATTTAAGTTTAATAGTATTCAAAATTAATTAATCATTAATCTCTCCATGAAAATAGGAGATATGTTGGGGATTAGTCATCCGTGGGTCAAACATTAAAAAATAGGTTTAATTGTATTGTATTCAAAATAATTAATTAAATGTCTTCAAAAATATTTACATACATATTATATATGATAAAAAATCCTTACGACTCCAGATTATATTATCGATAAAAATATCCTCACCATGTATTCAAAAATATTTACATAAAATATTTATATAAGTATTCAGATTATTTATATATATTTTGGTATCCTGATTATATTACGATAAGAAATTTGCCTGAAGTATTCAGAAATATTTTGAGAAGTATTCAGAATATTAAAATATATTTGGTTTCAGATTAGATTACGATAACAAATCTGCAATATTCAGAAAAAATTAGACAAGTATTCAGAATATTTAAATATTTAAATACGATATGAAATTTGCAGTATTCAAAAATAATTAAATAAGTGTTCATAATATTTAAACATATTTTCGATCTAATCTATAATTGATATCTACATTAAATTATGATAAGAAATTTGCATATTCAAAAATAATTAAATAAGTATTCAGAATATTTAAACATATTTTCTATTTTAATTATATAAGATAAGAAATCTGTATTCAGGAGTATTCAAAATATTTAAATATATTTTTTGTATCATATATTTTTTTTATCAGATTATATTATAATAAGAAAAATAGTATATTCAATACAGTTGTATTCAGCGACATTCATAAAGGGGTAGTTGATACTTTTCACCACCTATTCTTGTACATGGTAGTAATAAAATATATATTTTGTATCACCTAGTAATATTAGTATATATTTTGTACTAGATAGTAATAATTCCTTATTATTATTATTATTATTATTATTATTATTCATGCATATCTTTAAATCATGTATATATTTTTTTAATTAGTTAGGAATAGATAATCAATAAAATATATCCAACTTATTATTATTATTATTATCTTTAAATGATGTATATCTCTAAATTAAAGACTACCTTTAATTTATTTTTATTTATTATCTTACTTATTAGAAAAATATAATTAAACTAATCAATAAGAGTATATATTAAAAAAAACTATATAAATAGAGAAAATATTCATTAATACACATATAAATTTCTTATGCCTATTCATGTATATCTTCAAATTAAATATCACCTTTAATTATATTTTTTGATTGGTTAGGAATATTATTATTATTGTTGTTGTTGTTATTATTATTATTATTATTATTTAATGTATAATTTTAAACTATGTATATCTATAAATTAAATACCTTTTTTGATTGGTTATAATAATTCATCCGCGTATTACGCGGGAATGTGTACTCGTATATATATATATATATATATATATATATATATATATATATATATATATATATATATATATATATATATATATATAACTCGTGTATTACACGGGTTTTACGATTATAGTTTTAAAAAGTATAATTCAAGTTTAATATAACTATTTATTCAACAATTTTAAAAATGTAATTCAAGTTTAATATAACTATCTATTCAATTATAATCTAATATAATTTAAATTAAAAAATAAAATAAAATTCAATTTATATACTCTCAAATATGAATTTGCTTTCATTGGTAAAAGTTTAATTTTGTTGTTAAATTGATTTACTAAAAAATTTAAAAAAATTAAACTAATTTTTCAAATTAAGATTTGAATTGATCACTTACTCCTTTATCTTTATTAAAATATTTTTCATATTTTGAAAGAATACATTTTTTTTAATTTAAAATTTTCTTTAGAAATGTAAATAAATTAAAGAAATCAAAATAAAACATATAAAAATATTATTTTATTAAAATTAAATATTAATATGAATCGATACATAGACAGAAAGATTCTCTACTTATTTTTAAATAAGTATGAAATATGAATATTAATCTATTCAAATAAGATAAAAAAAAGTAATATTATTTTTTTAAGATAAATATCAAATATATTAAAATTTTATCTTTTATAAAAGATTTTAAGTTCTTAAATTTAAGATAAATGATAAAATTAAAATAATATATAATTTAATGATAAGCCTTTGACATAATGTGATAAGAGAGCAATAAATAAAATTATATGAAACTGTTAAAAAATTGGGTAATACATAGGTTACGCCCTAAAAATTAATAATAATAATAATTATTATTATTATTATTATTATTATTCGAATTTAAAAAAAGTGAATAGAAAAAATAATTTAATGAAAAATCATAAATAATTTAATTAAAAAAATAAAACTAACCAAAAAAAATAATTATCAACGTAATAAAAAGAAATCATACCAAAATTATTTAAATAAATTTGCAAAAGTATGAAAAGTGAAATCAATAAAGTAAAAAATTGAAAAAAATTACATACTAATAATAATAAAAAAAACAGAATTAATACTAAAAAACAATTAAATAAAAAAAATATAATCAATATTTCATACTAACAATTAAAGAAATAAATAAATAAAAACAACAAAAAATCAAAGGAGAATATAAAAAATATAAAAGAAACCATAAGTAAAATATAATCAAAAGTGAAATCATAAAAAAATTAATTAAAAAAATTGTAAAAACAACCATGAAAAAATAAGTTAATTACGTAAACTTTGAAGAAAGTTTATGTGAATCGTGATGAACAAATTATTATGTGTGTAGAACAAATGAATAAACAGTCTTATTTATAGGTGGAGAGGGGATAAATTTTCTAAATCTTATAGTTATCTATATTATTTTTTAAAAAATAGTGATTTGATAATATTATATCAAATCTTAAAATAATATATATATATATATATATATTCATCTACATTAAATTTTAAAGGGTTAACTGCATTAAAATACATGATCTTTTCATCTTTTTTCAATTTAATCACAAACTTTTTTTATTGTCAAAATAATATGTGGGCTTCTATTTTTTTCTCAATTTAATCATAAATTTTCTTTTTATCAAATAAATACATGAACTTTTTTATATATTCTCAATTATATCATAAAATTTCATTTTAGAATAATTTTTATATTTGGTCATTTAATCAAAATTCTTCCGCAAATAAAAAAAGTATATTAAACAGTTTTTACGAAATCTTATTAATAATAAATTTTTTAAGAATTAATAAAAAATAAACTACTACGACAATTAGATTATACAACGATCAGCTATATTTTTAGTCTACCAATATACGGCTAATATTAATTAAAATTTATATTTCATACATATATTAAATATAAATTATATAACATAATTTTATTAATAATAATTAAGGATTGAATTTTATATTTAATTCTTTTTAAAATACACGTGACATCGATTAAGATTTCTTGCAAACTTTTTTTTTATGTGGAGTATTTTTATAGTTGTTTTTTTATTTTTTTATTTTTAATTTTTTAAATATTTTAGTAATCAATTTTCATTCTCAACTTTTACAATTTTAGTTCAAGTTTTTCTTAATTATGTTATTGATTTATGTTCTTAACCGTACCAACTCTTAATATTTTACTGAATTTTTTATTTAATTATTCATTCAAATATTAATATATATTTTTTAATTTATCAATTCTCTAATTATTTAAAAAGATAATTAATTAAATTTGAGACAAATTACGTGAAATTTTATGATTTTTTATAATTTATTTAATATTTAAAATGTAATCTATGCATTATATTTAAATTATTTAATGTGCATTGATTTTTCATTAATAAAAGAATTTTGAACAAATGGCAAAATATAAAAAATTATAAAAATAAAAAAAATTGTGATTGAATTGAAAAAATACAAAAAAATATCATGCATTTAATTGATAAAAAGAAAGTTTGTGATTAAATTGAGGAAATATAAGAAGGTCATGTATTTTTTTGACAATAAAAAAAGTTCGTGATTAAATTGAAAAAAATGGAAAAGGTGCTGTGTTTTAATGCAATTAACCCAATTTTAAATAATAATTAAAATAATCAATAATTTTAATTTAAAAATAAAATAATTGAGATTAATTCTGGTGACGACACCTCATCAAAATTAAACTCTCCTTTATTATATTAAAGATATATTATTATTATTCATGTATATCTTTAAATCATGTATATTTTTTTAATTAGTTAGGATTAGATAATCAATAAAATATATCCAACTTATTATTATTATTATCTTTAAGTGATGTATATCTCTAAATTAAAGACCACCTTTAATTTATTTTTATTTATTATCTTACTTATTAGAAAAAAATAATTAAACTAATCAATAAGAGTATATCTTAAAAAAATATATAAATAGAGAAAATATTCATTAATACACATAAATCACGTATATAAATTTCTTATGTCTATTCATGTATATCTTCAAATTAAATATCACCTTTAATTATATTTTTTGATTGGTTAGGAATATTATTATTATTGTTGTTGTTATTATTATTATTTTTTTATGTATAATTTTAAATTATGTATATCTATAAATTAAATACCTTTTTTGATTGGGTATAATAATTCATCCGCGTATTACGCGGGAACGTATACTCGTGTATATATATATATATATATATATATATATATATATATATATATTTTATCTTTTAATTTATATTTTTTATTATTTAAAAATTATTAATTTAAAATTTATTATTCATTTAATTTATTTTTTAATTTAAATATTATAAATTTATATAATGTGATTCAATTCATGAAAATTGTTTCGAACTATTTCATGAACGAAAAGTGATAAAATTTTAAAATAAAAGTGATAACATTTCTAATAAAATATGTTAACTAAATAAAAAGTGTATTTCACGAACAATTTATTGAAATAATAAATATTTTTAATATAAAGTGATTTCTAATAAAAAAAACAATATCCGTCTAATTAAATTATTTCACAAACAATTCATTAAAATAAAAAATGATAATATTTTTAATAAAAAATGATATATAATAAAAAAGTAATAATCATTTAATTAAATTATGACAAAGACTTGAATAGAATAGTCTTTTTTTTTTTTTAATATGTACAACCGGATCTTTTATACACTTATTGGGCCAAAGCACAAATTGGATTTTGACCCGATAGACTCATTCCTTCCCCAAATCTCATTCCACGTCACACACCCTAGTTACCGTCCAAGCCAGAATCCCCAGCGTCTACACCGCCGGCGCCTGGCAGGACGCTCACGCCACCTTCTACGGCGGCAGCGACGCCTCCGGCACCATGGGTATGTAATGTAAAACCTAGCTAGCTATGTAAAATTGATGATGTATTCCAGTGAGTGGGTAATTTAATTTGTGAAGTGCAATTGCAGGTGGATCTTGCCAGTTACAGGAATCTGTACAGCCAGGATTACGGCCTGAACACGACGGCGCTGAGCACGACTCTGTTCAACAACGGTTTGAGCTGCGGCGCGTGCTTCGAGATAAAGTACGCGAACGATAAGCAATCGTGCCATGCAGGCAGCCCCTCCATCTTCATCGCGGCGACCAATTTCTGCCTCCCAAACTATGCTCTCCACAATGAAAATGACGGCTGGTGCAACCCCACAAGGACTCACTTCGATTGGGCTGCCTTTTGTTCATCTCCCATTCGCGATTCACTCTGGGTAATATAAATCTGGTGAAATTCCATAAATTGTTCTTCTGTTTACTTGCCTTATTTTCTGTGTATCTTTACTTTTTTTTACTTAGGATTAATTCGTTGTTTCGACTTTCTTGATTATTATTTATCGTATTCGGTTTATTGAATTTGAATTTCTCTATATGGATTCGATGCCGGTTCTAATTTAAGTGAACCTGTTCTCGGTTATGATTTCTGTCTTCATGAAAAATATAAACTTTAATTTAGTTATGGTGATTTGAATGATCTGGTTCAATTTCTCCAATTTTTATTCCTGTCAAGAAATGCAGTTGTTTGAACTTACCTGATTGATTATCTATTGGTGGTGGTCTCGTGGTTTGTGGATTTTCTATTTGAGAGATTAATTTGGTCTGTTTTCGTTTTTCAATTTGAAAATTTCTCTATTAGCAAACACAATGGATTTTTGCCTAATATGTTAAATCATGAGAATTGATTATTTGGTTTGCAGAAAAAATGAAGAAAGATTAAAAGAAGATGAGAGTGAAGAAAAAGAAGATGCTGAATTACAATATTGTGTTGGCGGGGCTGCCCCAGTGAATGGTGGACCCTGACCAAACGCCCAAAAAACTCTCTCTGTAATCTTTGATTGGATGGTTATGAAAAAGAGGAAAATGAGGAATAGTAGAAAATGAGAGTGAAGAAAATGAAGATGCAACAGACTTTTATACATTTGGAAAGCAATGAAGGGAGTTAGGAATGTAAAGGAGAGAGGCAAAGAATGAAAATGAGGGCAATAATATTGTGTGATATACATGTTACTGGTGTTTGTATTTTTCAGATGGAAAATAAAGAACTGGAAAGGATATCATGAGATATTGGTTGGTCAGTATGATGTAGCAGTTCAGCTATCCCATGGAGTGTTAATTTAACCATATTTGAGTTAGCTGGAACTATGTTTTCTTCTTGTGGCAATAGACCTTGAGGTTTTCAAATTTATGTATACAACCCAAAACATCACATATTCTAGAAATATTTTCTATTTCTGTCATCTTATACTTTCTGTTCCCTCCCTCTTTCCTATTTTCATTTACCACCCAAAACTAATGCCACATCACAATCTACCTCTCAATCTACCTCTTTCCAAGCGTAAGGTCTACTTTAGTATTTGAATTTCAGAAAATAAAATATTGTTCTATTTAGTTAACATCATTTATGTTACTATTTTATATTAATTGGGTTTCTCTTTTAAATAATTTGGGTTACTATTTAATTTTATATATTTGGATTTCAAAAAATAAAATATTGTTCTATTTGGTCAACATATTTTATGTTACTCTTTTCTATTAATTAGGTTACTTTTATAATAATTTGAGTTACATTTTAATTTCATATTCGGATTTCAGAAAATAAAATATTGTTATATTTGGTTAATATCTTTTAGGTTACTCTTCTCTATTAATTGAGTTACTTTTTTAATAATTTGGGTTACTCTTTAACTTTGTATTCCGATTTCAGAAAATAAAATATAGTTCTATTTGGTCAACATCTTTTAAGTTACTCTTTTCGATTAATTGGGTTACTTGTTTTAATAATTTGGATTACTATTTGATTTGAAACTTTCATTTTTGAAATGAAGTAACATACCGTGAATAATTAAATTGTATGCAACAGTACATTGTTAGATCATTCTATAAAAATAATTAGGTTACTCTTTGATTTGATACTCTAATTTTTTAAAAATAAAATCATGTATTGTGAAGAATTAAATTGTATGTTTTCATATTAATTGAGTTACTCTTTATAAGTAATTAGGATACTTTTTTATAAAGAATTAGGTTACTCTTTGATTTGATATTCTAACTTTTTAAAAATGAAATGAAGTCATGTAACGTGAAGAATTAAATTGTATGTTTTCATATTATTTGGGTTATTACTCTTTATAAATAATTAGATTGCTCTTTATAAATAATTAGGTTAATCTTATAAAAAATTAGATTACTCGTTAAAAAGAATTAGGTTACTCTTTGATTTTAATACCCTAATTAAATTTTTAATAATGAAATCATGTATTGTGAAGAATTAAATTGTATGATTTCATATTAATTGGACTACTCTTTATAAGTAATTAAATTACTCTTTATAAAGAATTAGATTATTCTTTGATTTGATACTCTAATTTTTAAAAAAATGAAGTTATTTATTATAAAAAATTAAATTTTATTTAATCTTTAAGTTGATTGATTATTATATAAAAATAATTAGATTATTCTTTTGAATTAATTGGATTACTTTTAAAATTAATTAGGTTACTTTTTTACTTGAGATTTTAATCTTGAAAATAAAGCATCTTTTATAATTTCAATGAACAGTTTTACTCTTGTAATTACTTTCTTCTAGAGTATAAACAACAACTCGAACTCTTAATAATAATAATTGCAAAAAAGAGAAAAGTGAGACATGAAAATGCTTGGTGTATTTGCATAAAATCAAGATCTGATTTTTAATTCAGAGAGATAATTAAATGCCATTGAAGAAAATCATAGTACAACCCTTTAGAAGATGATTAACCAACCATACATCACCAAACGAGCATGCATGTATCTAGCTACCAAATTCATGTTTCAAGCATAGAGATCATGAGTAAAGTCAAATTCTAGATAAAGTAAAACATCTAATATCATTAAATGAAAATGAAATTCAATTCAGCCATAGCCATTGTTCCATATTTCCCTTTGATAAAAGCAACAAATGTATAAACAAAGCATTGATTCGTCGTCATTTCAGACACTAAATCAACACAATCTACCGAGATAAGAACTAATACACTATCTACCGCAAATGCTTGAATTCTACGCATAGAATCATAGATTAACATTTAGGCCTTAGACTTTGATCTAGAAAAGAGAATTAACACTAAAAAACCATTTCTTAACCTTTTCATAACTACAACAGAATGAACAATAGAACAAAGAAAGAAAGATAAAAAACTTTGCAGTGATCCGGACGGACATAAACGACAGCTTCAAATAGTGAATCCAATCAGAATAATTCAACACACAATTGCAATTCAAAAGAACAAACTCCAGATCATCTTCTTCCTCTTCATCCACTATGGCAGCAGCCCCGAATCTTGAGATTTACAATGAAATTTGGGGCTTGTTTGGGGTTTTGAAGAGAGAGGTGGGAACGTGGAATGGCTGAATAATTCTACCTAAAATTAGACTCAGCCCTAATTTTCCACTGCCAATTGCCATAATCACCAAGCAATCTCGTCCTTACAGAATATTCTCCACTGTTTATTTTTGGTATGGTCAGAATTTTAAGAATTAAAAAAAAATTCTTTACCCAAGGAATGCCCGTAAAGAGAAAAGTGAGAAAGAAAATAATGAAGACTGATATAAAAACAAAAGACGAATTGAAACAAACCTTAAAGAGTGGCCTCCATTTCTGATCCAATCCTCGCCTTGTTGCGGTGAAGAAGAAGAAATCAGCAAAGCGGTAAACTTAGATTTTATGCCACTGGTGTTTGTCGCCTTTGCCTCCTCCGTCCAACAATCTTATGGAAAGGAACCTGCCACGACTGAGGAATGGAGGATTCCGTCAAATCGACCTACCATAGATAGAGAAGGAAGAGATGTGGGAGAGAGAAGAAACACGGCAAAGGTGGGAAGCCAAGAGAGAATATGTATTGTTGAATACGAAAAAGAAGACAGTAACCCGCGAAATTGCTGTATCATAAAATCTCATTGCCGCTGTCGATTTTAATGCCCCCGTCGGAGGTCTAAGCCAGAGAAGGAAGGGAGAGGGGAATGAAAAAGTGTGGGGAGGGAGATAGGATCCGTGCGATTGAAATATGGATCCAGTTTGTACAGGGAGGGAGAGAAGATCCGCGAGATTAAAATAGGGATTCGGTTGTACCAAATATTTTGTAGGACCGATTGTAGTGTAGTCATTCTCTTAAATTATTTTATGAAAAATCCGTAAGATGAATAAAAGATGATAATATTTTTAAAATAAAGTGATAATAAAATAGTTGAATTATTTAATGAAGAATTAATTAATAATAATTATAATATATTTTTATTTTATTTTTGTCAAAAGTAAAAAATTATAATTAATTTAAGAAAATTCTTGTGCATTAGCGCTAGCTGGAGTTACAGCGCCGAATTTGGATGGCTTAATAGGCGTGATATTGTAATTAGTGAAAGCCCAAACAGAGCCCTTCTTTTTTTTAATCTCATTTTAATTTAATATAAGGGTCCATTACTATTAGGTACAATTTATGTGTTTATATTACTATTAGATAAAAAATAAATTATATTATTAATTAATACAAATTGAATGCATAAAATACAATTTTATCCATATTTTAATTGTATTCAAAAATTAATTTAAAATGTGTGATGCAAAAAGATAAAGTGCCCTACTAATTTCTCCACAAAAATAGATGAGAGATAACTATAACGTATCTGCATACAAATATTTCTGAATACATGATACATTTCCTACAACTATTTCTGAATACATTGCATACACTTATTTCTGAATACATAATTAGCTATTTGGGATTATGACTATAAATATATAATTAATTAGCCACTGTATTAAAAAGAACACATCACATCGGTAGCTCGGATTCGCCTTTGATCGCATTCACATTATTTTTATATTTAGTAATGTTTATGTTCAAATATATTTTTGTATATTTGTGTTCAAATAGTATGTATTCAGAAATTTTTATTTTCAAATTTTATGTATTAATTTTTTTAAAAAAATATATTTGTGTTCAAAAATTATATATTTTTGTGTTCAAAAGTTAACTTAATTTGTTAATATTTAAAATTTATGTATTTAAAATATTTATTTTTAATATATTTATGTTCAGAAATTATATATTTTGTGTTCAGAAATTAACTTATACATAATCTGGGGATCTATGGAGGGAGAGATATTTCAATGTGTGAAATAGTTTTGATATGGAAATAGAGAGAAAATTATAAAGAAGGATATGATCCACTATCATTTTAATTTTTAACGTAAATATATAAATATTTTATCTACATGATGTATTTAGGGGTAATTGAGACTATTTATAGAATAATTTTGTAATAGTTAATAATAAAATATATACTTTGTATCTACTAGTAATATTATAGTATATCTTGTACTAGATAGTAATAAATACTTAATATAAAATACATTTAAGTGGGTTAATGAATAATCCGTCTCACAAATTAGGATCCGTGAAACAGTCTCACCCAAGACCTACGTACCCTAACAATTATTATTAATTATTTAATTTAAATTTAAATTTAATTTTATTTATAAACAATATTAATATAAATTTTATGTCTTTGCTCTTTTATATATATAATAATAATAAATTTTTGAATAATCATTCTTTATTTTTATAATTAATATGTTAGATAAAAAGTGATAATATTTAAAATTAAAAGTGAAATGCGATAAAAGAAAAGTGATAACATGTCTTGAAAAAAAAATTGTAAAACTGATAAAAAGTGATAATCCAATTTTTGGAATTTTATCAATCCAAGAACTGAAAAATGGATAAACTATCAATTCGGGGCTTGATAATGTTCTTAACAAAGAGTGATACATATATCAAGGAAAAGTGATAAAAAATTTTTAACAAAAAGTGAAATCTAATTAAGAAAAAGTGATAATCAATTTTAATAACTATGTTATGAACAATTTGCATAAAGGATGAGAGGTCTTGATAATGTTCTTAACAAAGAGTGATACATATATCAAGGAAAAGTGATAACCATTAGTTGAATTATTTTATAAATGAAAATTTTATAATAATATTTATAATAAAAAAAATGATACATGAAAATAAAAAGTGATTACCATCAAATTAGAATATGTTATAAATAATTATAGTATGAATTAAAAGTGGTACCTGATCAACAAAAAGTTATAATAGATTATAACAAACTATTTTATGAACAATTTCATAAAAGATAATAAGTGATAGTAATATTTCTAGTAAAAAGTGATACATATATAAAAAAAGTGATAATTATTATTATCTCATAAATGGACAATTTATAAAATGATAAATATAAAGTGGTAATAATTTTAATAAAAAGTGATATATATTATAAAAGAAAAGTGATAATCATCAATTAAATTATTTTGTGCATAAACAATTTTTTGGAAGAATAAAAAGTGATATTATATTATTATTTTTAAAAAATCAAATAAATATATTAAATTTTATTAACTTTAATTTTTATTCAAAAATCTTATCTTATATTTTAATTAAAAAATTGAAAGAAAAGAATTAATTTACATAATAAAAAAATCGCTTTAAACATCTAGTCGGTTACATTTAAAATTAGTTGAATGATTTAGAATTTAGTTGAATGGATTAGGCGGAACCTAAACGGCTGGTAAGAGCTTAAAAAAATGAGTTAGTGGAAGATCCGTCTCACATAATGAAATTCATTGGACGGTCTCATCCAAGACTCACTCTAAGTTTTCCGTTTCATGTTATTTAAGAAAAAATAAAATTTTAATTAATTATATTAATATTTTAGAGTAATATTATATTTTTAGATAATAAATAATACATATAGTATCTTGTGTGTATTAAAAAGTAATGTCAATTTTAAAATTAAAGTTTATTTGAATACAAATTTTATTACATTTTAAAGGAGTTGAACTTAATTATTATGACATAAACGCATGACGAAAGGGTATATATATATTGTTTACTTAAATTTTTTTATTTATCCAAAATACACATACACTTAAAAATCAAATTTTTTTTTTCAATCTATGTACCTAGGCAACTATTTTTGTGAGACTATCTCACGCGAAAACTCTCGTGAGACAGAAAATAAGTTATAGTAATATTTTAATAAAAACTCAAATTAATAAAAAGTGATAGTTGTGCAGTTGATTATTTTATGAACTATTTGAAGTATAAACAAAAAGTGATAATATTTTCAACTGGTCAATGGGTTCTCACTAAGTAAGTGACCTAGGTTCGATTCTCTATGGGTGCTTGGTGAACTAACTTCTAACCACTAATGTAACATCTCGGATTTTTAGGGAATAATATTATATATAAAAGTTAAGAAGAGAGCAACTAGCATGGGACCGGTCCTACTAAATATTGATGGAACCGGATCTTGTTTGGGCGTTGATTTCTTAATGGACATCTATCGGGTCCACGATGGCTAGGTAAATTCTCTCTCTTCTCCCTATCTTCACTCCGTCTGATTCTCTCTCCATATCTCTCTCCCTCTCAGACTTGTAATTCGATTTCATGGCAGGTCACTTTTGTTGTGGTGAAGACCACCGCCGTTTTCCCTTCCTCACATTCTCAGAAGAGTCAGTTATCTATTGAGATGGGTAGATGTCCTAACCTGATTTCCCTCCTCCCGTGACCTTCCATCTCCATCTCCAATTCCCCCCAACATGTCTTCCTCCACCGCCATCCCCACCTCCCCGCTCCTCCGCCTGTGCGCCGCCGCCTCCCTCCCTTCAACCCTATCCCTCCTCCTCTCCCACGCCGTCTCCACCGCCCAGCGCCTCGGTGGAGTCTCCATGCTGGTTTGCGAGACCGCCTCACGTGAGCTAGAGAAGTGCCGCGCCAATTGGGGGTACTCGAAGCCCGTCGTCGCCCTCGATATCATGTAGAATTTGGCCTTTGTGATTGTGACGTTTGTGATGATGATTTGCACCGCAAAGAAAATCCCTAATGTGCCGGTTAGGTTTTAGGTGTGCGGGTACGCTCTGTAGTGTTTGGTGCACATGGTCCTCGTTTGGGTGGGGTATAATAGGCAGAGGGTGAGGAGTAGGGTGGTGAGAGAGCAGAGTAGTGAGGATGGGAATCAGAGTGAGATTCAAGAAGAAAATGATGAGAGAAGTGGAATCTTTGGCATCAATAATAGATCATCCAGGTTAGGATATTGCCATTAAACATGAGAGAATCTGTATCTTTGTTTGTTTTATGACTTAACAAATATGGATCATGCTGTGTAAAGATTCCAACATTGCATGTTTTCCTATTATCATCAACTTTATTGATTTTGAGTTGTAAAGTTATAACAGTTGATGGAGATGAACATGGGTTGTACACTCAGGAGTTTTAGACAATGTTGGAGGGATTGGATGAAGAAGAGTGTGTTGAAGAATCTGGTCAACTTTCAGAGAAGAAGAGGAGGTTGAGCGTTGACCAAGTCAAAGTTCTGGAGAAGAATTTCGAGGTTAAAAACAAGCTTGAGTCAGATAGGAAAGTGCAATTGTTTCTCCAATCTTAGTGTTTGATTGATTATTAGGAGTTCTGGGTTGTTTCTATCCATTTTTAATTTCTACAAGCAATTGGTGCTTCTGGAAAATGGATTAAATCAATTATTAGTCATAAAAAGTCTTCTGTTAATTATACCGTAAACTAATTGGAATATTTAATCTTTTGTTTATTTTATGGCCTGTTTCATGATTTTGATTAATAAAAATGTGAGATTATTCCTTTTTGGAGTTTGAACATCTATTAATTGTTCCCAATTTTCTAATTTACTTTATTTTTGTTGTTTAGTTTCCTGTTTTGATTTATAATGCCTCAAAATAGTTTTTTTTATCTGTTAAATTTTCAATTTTGTGCATTTATACAATTCAAAGTCTCAAATCAAATAGTGATCTAATTCATTTCAAAGAGTGATCCAATTAAATTCAAAGAATAATCTAACTATTCATATAGAGTAATCCATCAACAACCTAATTGCATACAATTTAATTTCTTCACAAATACATGATTTCATTTTTAGAAGACTCGAGTCTCAAATCAAAGATTAATCTAATTTATTACAAAGAGTAACCCAAAAAACTTGAGTCTCAAATCAAAGAGTAACCTAATTCATAATAAAGAGTAACCTAGAAAACTCGAGTCTCAAATTAAAGAGTAACTTAACTCATTACAAAGAGTAACCCAGAAAATATGAGTTTCAAATCAAAGAGTAACCTAACTTATTACAAAGAGTAACCCAGAAAACATGAGTTTCAAGTGAAAGGGTAACCTAATTCATTATAAAGAGTAACCCAGAAAACTCGAGTCTCAAATCAAAGAGTAACCTAATTCATTATAAAGAGTAACTCAATTAATAGGAAAAAGTAATCTTGTTGTCCAAACAGAACATAACATATCAAATCAACATAGAGGATTTGTTCATAGTAATCCAAATCATTATAAAGAGTAACTCAATTAATAGAAAAGAGTAACCTAAAAGATCCTGACCAAACAAAACAATATATAAACAAATCATATTAAAAGTAATCCAAAAACTTGTTTATAGCAAACCAATTAATTATAAAGAGTAACCCAATAAATATAAAAGAGTAGCCTTGTGAATCAACAACAAAATTATCAACTCAAGACTAAATTAATACTCTTAATAGAGTAAACTAACATAAAGCAAGTATAAAAAATCTTGAAGAGAAATGAGATCAAAATCAAGAGTGCATCCTTTTTCTCTCAAATATGACTCCTACACCCAAATTCGAGCACTTCAACTTCGATGGTTTTCTTAAATAAGTTGGGATTGATTCTAGAGCTATAATCAATGAATAGAATAATACACAGATTAAATCCCTTCCGTTGCATCAATTCTGCATTTTGACCCGAGCATAAAGAAAATCACACCCACCTGCACAAGCTTTAGTCACCCATATTTTACACAATATTTATCAGCATCATCAGGGGGGCCTTCATTCCTTTACCTCTCTCCATCTGTTGGGATGGTGGAACCATTACTTTACTGTACGGAATACCATGCTCGATTGCCGATAACGACAATGGTTGCATGGGAAAAGAGAGACGAGAAGCATCAACGTGACGGTGGAAGTAAGGGCAGTATTCGGTGGCGAGAATTTCAATAGAAAGAGGAAAAAAAGGAAGAGGATGAAAAACAGAGAGGAAATTAAAGAGAGAGAGAAAAAATGGGAGAGAGAAGGATAAGACTAACCCATAGAGGAAAGAATGGTGAAGATCTGACGTGGACTTGTTAATATGATCTGGTTCTACAAAAACATGCTTTAATTAAGAAAGGAAATATATAAAAGATGGGGGAACATTAAAGGAGGGGACCACAGTTGACCACATTATATGAAGTGGAGGATCTAGTTCCACAGATTTAAAATTTAGGACGGTTCCATGCTAGTTATTGTCAATTAAGAAATAAGGAAATCTAATTCATAAGTAGCGGAAGAATTATATTAAAAAATTGAGAAGAATATCTTTTATAGATAATTTAATAAAACACTAAAATAATTAAGATAAGATTTAAATAAATAATTTTAGCGTATCCAAACTTTAACTTAAATAAAATATAAAACCTTTACACCTGTTTGCACCGTCCACCACGCGTACTCCTTCGTCCTAAAATTTTAGAAACATTTTTGGGGTGAGTATAAAAATACTCAGTGAGTTACATCGTCACAGTCAAGTATACATAAAATATCAATAAACCTTTGCCACATAAGAATCATCATAT
Organism: Pogostemon cablin; assembly: GCA_023678885.1. Classification (NCBI taxonomy): domain Eukaryota; kingdom Viridiplantae; phylum Streptophyta; class Magnoliopsida; order Lamiales; family Lamiaceae; genus Pogostemon; species Pogostemon cablin. The sequence continues at coordinate 19,879,967 of CM042964.1, read as the reverse complement.
CGTAATGTCATATCATAAGTCAATCATGTGACATCCGCCATCTTTTTCTAACTAATTACTATTTTATTTTATTATTGTTTTAGCAATCTTATTTATGTTTCATGGCAGTGATATCTTCATGAGTTAACGTTTAATATTGTGGTTAGTTTTAGTCTCGTATTTATCCCCCTAAGTTTTTGGATATGAGGAGAATTTAAATTATGATACCTTATCTATACCTTTTAACCCACGATCTCCTCAACCTCTCCATACGTAATAGAATAGAAGAATACACAGGCCCTATATCTATTAATTAGTTTGTGCGTCAATCATTCTTCCTCGACCCACATTCAAGAATACATACACGCATCATTCCCTCTCCGTTTTGTGAACAGTTTATGCTTTTAAAAATAACATAGTTTTCTCTCCAACACCGTTAGCACTTCCTCATTCTTCTACTCCGCTCCATCTTTGCTTACTATTCTTGACGGTAATGTTTCTCCTTACTCATAGTTTTGCAAACTAAGATAATATTTTTCCTGCTATTTCAGTAGTATTGGACTCGTAGGTAAATAATCATACTCTGTCCACATGTATTCTTCTATTCTCAAGTAAACAGTAGAAATAGTAGTTACAATATGCAGTATATATACATATCACCAATTCGTTAGGTAGACTACTTTATTTTATGGAATATTGTAATGAATGGATACATGGCTCATAATTTTAAGATTTTAAGGGAACATGTGTATTATGAATTTTAGGTTCTGGAGCTATTGCCTTCGATTAATAAAGGAAAAACGATAGTGATTGGAGTAATTAAATTCTATCCAGTGATGTAATTAGTAATGGATTGAAAGGGCAGTAGTCATTTGGAATCATAATTAGCAGGGTGTATAAGCATAAAGTGTGAGAGTACAAATAGAATTTGGCTTCTTTTTCTTGGTGAAGTGCTGTCGGTACATGTATAGTGGATAGTGAGGGAAATTCCCTTATTAATATTTTTCCTTGTGTTCATTTTCTCCTCCGTGAAAGGAAATAGGTCAACCACCTCCACTAGCAATAACTCTTTCATGGATTCAGTGGTTCTTATCATTTCACTTATCTCATATTAATCCTCCTTTAAAAAGGACATCAAAGTTTGAAACCAATTCCCAAATTTTACCTTACACATTTCAATTACATAAAGTCTACCATAAGCTTATTCATTGATATTATGTCTATACTTGCTATTAGGTGATGATAATCGTGAGGAGTATAGCTAAGGGCATGCATTTCATCTTTCTCATTTTTTTTCAACAAACTTGAGGTGGGGAATCCTAAAATCTTTTGTCTACTATATGTGCTTACGCGTTTACATCTATTAATTATTTCACAGTCCCACAGTCATAGAGTACTCTCATAGTACTATCACCGTTATATAAACCAGGGCACTTTCAGGTGTCAGGATTCTTAGTTGGTCCTTGGGTAACGCCCGCCGAGTTTCATGATCGATCATCACAGTCACAAAAGATATCATGGTGTATGATTATATTTATGTAAATATATGTGTATATTATGGTAGACAAATATTTTTTCAACTGAGTCATTGTTTACTCACCCCTTTCAAATGAATTATTTTCACAGGTTGAGGAGCAAGACGAGGTACGGCCGGTGGATGATGAGAGTGAAGACGAGGTACGGCCGGTGAATTATTTTTCCAACTGAGTCATTGTTTACTCACCCCTTTCATAGTACCTATAAAGGGAGATCATATCGGGTTAGAGTACCAATTGGCCAAGAAAATAATTGATACTGATAGTACCTAGAAAGGGGGGTGGAATTATATCTCTTGCTCCGAGGTTATTTACATGTGTTACACACATTTTTACTTGTGTCTATAGAGTAGATATGCATGGTTTAGTGGTGCGTCCATATTCTACAAGGCAGAGTCGGACATCAACACACGAAAGGGAGATTAATGAGTGAAACTGGATTATCCTAGAGCTACCTATTCTCCTACTTGATCCACTTTCGCATTCTTCGAGTGATATTTTATTTTATCGGTTATTTTAATTAATTATTTATTATTTATTAGATTAAAATCCCAATCTTTGTTGCTTTTCGTCTTAATTAATTTAGTTAATAATTAAATTGATATTACACCGTCCTATGGGTTTGATAATTCACTTGGTCGCTTGCTTAAGCTGCAACTGATATCCTTAATACTTGGGGATTAATTTTTCGTGGAAAGAAAATGTGCATCAAGTTCTTGGCGCCGTTGCCGGGGACGGCTGTTATTATTAGTTTATTATTTCTATCTTGATTAAGACTTTTATTTGTGATTATTTATTTCTATCTAATCTTAAATTTTTCTGAGGTACTTGTGCTTTAGGAAAAGGAGAAGAAGGAAAGGAACGATTAACACACTGAGCTAAACATGGCCAGAGCAAGGCAGAATCCGAATAATGTTGCCATACGTGAAATTTTCACGAACTATGGGATTGGCAACATGGGGTTGATAGGAGCAAGGGGAGAAGATGATGATTTTGAGATATATCCTGCTCTTATTAGCATGGTAGTGAAGAATCCCTTTTCTGGAGATTGCTTTGAAGATCCATATCAGCATCTCCGAAGATTTCTTGGTTATGCAAACACTCAAAAGAGAGCTGGAGCTAATGATAATACTAGGCGGATCGCCCTATTCAAGTTCTCTTTGATTGATAGGGTGGAAGCTTGGTATGAGAGTCTTGATGCAGCAGACTGCACGACATGGGACCAACTGCAGCAGAATTTCTTAGAGAGATATATGCCACCCTCGAGGATCTTAAGAATGAAGCAAGAGATCACCCAATTTGTTATAAATCAAGGTCAGAAATTTCATGAGGTGTGGGACAGGTTTAAAGACATGCTCAGGAGGTGCCCACAACATGGGATGTCTAAGGCTCAATACATAAATATCTTCTACTATGGATTGGATTGTGAGTCGCGTTTTCTTATTGATGCATCATCAGGAGGAGCACTGTTATTTAAGACAGCACTTGAAGCTGAAAAGTTATTTGAAGACATCTCTATGAATTCACGTGACTGGCCTACGGAAAAAGTAAGAGGATCATATGTATTTGACAAGGCAGCACATGTTGAACATCAATGGGTGAAGCCGAATAGGGATGATGAGATCGTCTCTAGTCTAGCTAATATCAACAAGCTGCAAAAGTCCCAACAGAAGCAGATTACAGAGTTGACACTAAGGGGGCCTAGTATGAAGCAGCACGAAGTGAAGAGTGTTGAAGATACCTTCAATCAATACATGACTAGGAATGATGCAAGGGTTGATCATCTTGAAGCTACTATGAACTCTAATCATGCAGATTTGTCTAAGAAGATGAAGGAGCTTACTTTGATGATGGGGCAGATGGCCGGGAATGTGAATCAATTGACACAAACGTTAGAGAAAGAAATGTTCCCATCTCAAGGCATAATGAATCTGAAACAGTGCCACGCCATCACGTTAAGGCCTGGAACACAGTATGGGGGACCGATGATGCCAGAATCGAATTAAGAAATGTCAAGAGCTCGATTCAACCTCGATTCGACCAACACATCAGGTTGAACTGAACAGAGGAGGTCGAACCAGGCACCTCGGTGACATCCGGAGGTCCCAGCTGAGCGATTCGACCAGAATCAAGAGGTTTGACCAAATTGGCTGGTCAAACACCAGTTGAACTACCCTGTCTCGAGCACCCTATTTTTCCTGAAAGACGATTCGACCACATTCAACATGGTTCGACCAACCCAGTTGGTTGAACTGAGGTCGAACCAACCTGTTCGCGACCTTATTTTATTTGAAGTGCGATTCGACCAAGTTAAGCATGGTTCGACCAGCCCTGGTGGTCGAACCGTGGTCGAACCACCCTGTGAGGAGCGCCATGTTTTATCTGAAGCACGGTTCGATCACGATCTTCATGATTCGACCAACTCTGTTGGTCGAACCATGATCGAACCAGCCTGTACGGGGGAGAGCACATATTCCTAAGCACAGTTCGACCACTACACACCTGGTTCGACAAGCACCCATGGTTGAACCAGGGTCGAACTGACTCATTCGCTACCATTTTTCACGCAGAATGCTACATCTGTTGTTCATGCTACTCCAGTGCCATCCCAAGAGCAGAATACTGAGCTTATAGTTGAAAAGAAGTGGGAAAGAGTGAAGATGCCCATGCAGAATCAATCATGCAAGAGCATAGATGTGGTTTCTAACTTGTTTAATCTTGATTTTAATAGAAAAGATAATTCTAAATTTGAGTGGAAGATTGGCAAGGAGGAGTCTAGACAGCCATGGGAGGAAGGTAAGTTTAAAGATCATATAGTTGTGACCAAGAAAGGTGAGGTGCTGAGTGTAGACAAGAATAGGGAAATAAAGTATTTGAAGGTGAGGATGTGACAAGACCGTCATCTGATCCAGTAGTCTACAAAGCGGTACCGTCGTGACTCTCCGACGTTAAACATGAGCGCCTGTTGGGGGCTTTTCCTTCCGTTTTATTACTTTATTTCTTTAATGTGAGTAAGAAAATTTTATATTTAAGGTGCTAAGAAAATTTTATATTTAAGGTGCTTACTAATTAGCAATTACATCTCTTTGCAAACTTAGTTTCAACTTATGTTTTTACTAAGTTTGGGGGATGTGATGTTATTACCTCATTGCAGCACCAAGAGTATAATCTTTTCTTTGTAATGTTTGCTAGGGGAGTTGATTTTTTGTGGTATGTTGAAACTTTAATCGGTTTTGATGTGTCGATTTTTTTACAATTTGCCTGGTGTTCAGTGGTGTTTCTAGTGTGTGAAGTCGATTAGATAGTCAATTGAGTATTTTCTTATAGTTCTCCTATTTTATTATGATGAATCATGTGATTGTTGGATTGTATACTAAAAGTCTAGTTTTTTGTATGAACAATTTTTTGATATTATCTGAAATGAGAATCATGTCATCAAATGTTTACAATTATTTATTATTGCAAAAGTCCATTTACTTTATATTGTAGATAATGTGGTGTGCGGCGTCACATGAAAGATCATATTATTAGCTCCTTATAAAATATAAACAGATGTTCACAACCGAGATAGAAGGGGAATATCTATCGGTGTGGTTGTAGTGCGATTTGGCATTAGTCGGTCTTGACTATAAAATTGCACTAGTGCGCTTTGTGTGTATTGAATAGGACCGCTGTTGAGATCCTTCAGTTTATACTGACTATATAATAGAATTTGATCTCTGATATTATGGAAGTTCGTACTCTTAATCCCTATACAATAACCTCGACACGTAAGTCAATATTTATTTCTTTAATTCATCAATGGGTGATATTTAATAGTTAAATCAATATGCTCGGTGAGTTGAGAAATGATGCTGTCTCTATGGTGTGTTGTTGATTGTAGAAGGAATCTGTGTCCTAACAGAATTGGTTGATGATGTCCCTTTGAGGAGCTCATAATGATTATTATGTAAACCCTGCAGGTGATTTATTCCGGCATGATAATAAGGTTGAGTGGTACTACTCTCGGTAAATATATTGATTAATGGAGGTATCAGTAACTTAATTAATTAATGGGCATTGAATCTTAAACACAGGGAGACTAACAAGCTCATAATAAAAAGGAGCCCATAAATGTAATTTGGGATTAGGGTGGCAGTGCAATAATATTTCTTTAGTGGAATGATTTATTATTATTGGACTTAAGTTTAAGTTTTGGGCTAAACTTGGATGCTTAAGCCCAATGGGAGACCCAAACCTAATTTCTCCTTCTGGTCCCTGTTGTAGCCTATAAATATAGCCAAATTTAGTAGCCCGGTAACCTAACACACACGCCTAAAATCGTGAGTTTGAGGAGAACTGCAGATTGAGATCGCTTTGGTAATTGTTGCCCACTCAACGTCAAAGCGAGGCTTAGAAATACAACAGAAGACCGGAAGGTCATTCGTTCTTGCTGTTCATCCTCTACATCAAACTCGGTGAAAGGTAATTGTATTATGCTCTTATGCTTCTGCTGCAGTAGAATTGTATGGAACCCTAACGGTTCACGCTAATCTAAAGATCTGAACGCCAACAATTGGTATCAGAGCGCAGGTTCTAAGGCTAAACGTGACAAGTTAGGCTAGAGTTTGATTGCATAATGTGGTGCTAGAATTTATGGTAAAGGGTTTAATGTGTATTATGTGAATTGTTCTTGAATAATGATCGCATGGTGAAAGGGTTTTTGAATTCTTGATGAAATCTGTATGAACCCTTAGTCTGTAATGCACGACTTCCCTAACCCTAATTGCATACCACAAACGTTCACTGTATGATGTGTGAATCTGCTTTCCGGTAATTTTTCACGGCCATATACGGTGAAAGAGTTGAGTGATGGTGATGGGAACTATGGCACACCCGCTGACTGGTGACATGGCTCATGCCTGCTGACTGGACATATTAAAAGAACATTCGCACGCTACCATACCACTGATGCTCAACCGACGGGCAGATCGTGGACGGCGGCATGTGATACTCTTGAGATAGAAGGGACCGTTGGTGACTGGGGTGTCATGGTTTCGACTGGAGAAGGTGGGAGCACAAGCATGTGACTGCACGACGAGAGCAGCCTGGCGACGTCGGCGCTAGACAGTCAAGGTTGCACGAAAACTACACCAGAGCGGTGCTTTCTGGTGGTGGTTGAAACGAACCTGGCGCTGTCGGCTGATGATAGGAAAGCATCGCTGGAACCATAACGTGATGCCGGGATGACTAAGCTGGCGTCGGAATATGCGTAAAGCATGATTTTCGAACGGAGGCTGGGTTTTGGAAACTTTACACGATCGATGGATGGTGTTGCGACGGCGACTACAGATATCGGGCGGTGTTTTGCGCGCACCTGAAGTAGTTCTGAGCGGGTCTCCACCAAGTTTTGATCGGGCCCTGTAAATTTCCTTTTTGGGTCTTTCTATGCTCCGAGGGAGTCCTACCGCCTCGGCGGGTCAATACAGTTTTTAGGTCGGGTTACTAGATGGCCGGATCAATCTTGACGGGGCTGGTGTGGGCTGAGGGTGAGCGACGCTGGACGGCGCGATCGTCGATGCCTGGTACAAACCAGACACACGGAGGCGGCTCAGCGTGACGCGATCACCAGTGTGCAGCGGTGTCGGGAAGCTGCGGGGTGTTTCCAGCGGGATTAGGCTGGACGATGGTAGATAGTTGTTTCTCCAATTTATGGCATTTTTCCAGTGGGCCATTGCTTGGGCTAAAAAAAAGGGCCACCTGCAGAGACTCTGTTGGGCGATGAGTTTTGGCGAAGGCAATGGCTGAGAACTCGGATGTTCGACCTGGACTGCAGAGCTTTCGAGCGGGTCTGCAGCAGTTTTCGACGGGTCTTGGCGTTGCGATTGTCATCGGCAACCGTGATCTGTTGATCTGTTGGCGTTACCTGGGTGTCCTTGTTGCTGATGGGAGCTACTTGTTGACGTGTAAGCGACCTGTAGCTGCTGACCGGAGAGACATCCGGCAGCAGACGGAGAAAGGCATGGGAGGACCTGCGGCTGAGCGATGGGCATCCAGTGATGGCAGTTTCCTGCGTTTTTCTTCCAGAAGGGATGATCTGGCAGGGCAGTTGTGGCGAGCGTTTTACTGTTGTAAAAGGATACTTGTGAGGGGATGACGTGGTGCAGTTGGGATGGTGCCAGCTTGCATGTGGTTTTCTTTGCTATAGAACCGTAATATGAGTTTTCTTAGAGCCCAAGCTATCCTATTCACGTGTTTAAATTGCTTAATTGGGAGTTGACTAAGTCAATTTATTTTATTTGGCTATTATTTTATTTTCTTATATATAATATGCTATAATTATTTTAATGTGTCAATTATTATTATATATTTGGATTGCATGTGCTATTTGATTTACTGCCTTATCTGCCGTAGTAATAGCATGTTTAATTGCATAATTATATCTGTTATATTGTATGCATGCAAAAACTCTCTTGTTAAATAACTAAGTGGGAGAGAGATTGGTCATGATCCTGCGGCCTCCATTATTGATTTATTAAGTGATGCAAATAAGCTTATGAGTCGGTTTTAGTGCCTTCATCCCTAATGGATGATTTTATTTGTGGATCACTGGAATAAATTTCATAAAATAATTATTATTTGTAATGTGATGCAAGTAAACTTATGAGTCGAATATAGTGTCTTCCTCTCTAACGGATGAGTTTTATTTGCGAATCACTGGTACAAATTAAAAATTGATGATTGTACGAAATTATTTGAGGGCGTGTGGACTTCTCCAACTGTAAGACACACAAACTTGGATAACGTACTTAATATCAAATAATGGTATACACTTAGGTGCAATTAATATGTATCCTCCCCAACGTAGTCACTGCTATTAAATTGCATGGCTAAAGGACAACCGACTATTAATCATTGAGTCATTAAGTTAATTAAGACGTATGGAATTAATGGAAAAAACCTTCTCTCGTGAATGTTCGGGTTTGTATACGTCCACACTAACGTAGCATGCAAATTCGCGGTGCTTGAGATGTCAGTGAATTTATTTTATATTGTTTATTGAGGGAATCAATATAAAATTTAAATCAAAGAGTTTGATCATCGTATTTATTTACTTGATTCTCTGAATTTTCGAAAAATTTATTTCGCTTATTGTTAACTGAAAGAAATAAAATTTACTGGTAAAAAAAATTATATGATTAGAAAAAATCTTGAATTTAATTCTTACTGTCTAAGAAAATTAAAACATGTGTTCTCATAAAGGATGCCTTCTGATGCCTATTTAAATCTTTAGTGAAGAGGTGAGAGCTTCATAGAAATATGATGGTCTCATGAAACTCTTCAGATACTTGAGGAAATTAGAAAGGCAAGAGGTCATGGTTGACTTGATGAAAGAATTGGAAATACTTGGAATAGAAATTGAAGGAGAAACCTAGGTCAATTTATTCTTCATAGTTCGCCTTAATGTTTTGAGCAAGTTCCACCTGAATTACAATAAGTTGTATATGGTGGGAAACTTCTGACAAAACGTATGGCGAACGAAAGCCATTTTTATCAAGAAATGAACAAGGATATTATCTTATTCACTAGTTGTAGAAGCATGATTAGTGATGGCGTTTACTGACACGTTATATGTGAATACCGAAATCACTAGCTTGCAACTAAGTGATGATGAGATTACTATATACATGGGCAAAACTACAAGAGTAGTGGCTGTTGCAGTGAGAGTTGTTTATTTATCTTTTGATAGGAATAAATGTTTGATTTTGAGAAATTGTCTTCACGAACGTTTTCATAGAAATAATTTGATTTCAGTTTCTATGAATATATGGATGGATACTCTATTTCATTTAGTGACATGGTCATTATAATGAAGGATGGAACTATAATCTGTTGTGGTACAATAGTGACAATTTGTACACTCTTAAATCATGTTTATCCCACGAATGCAATAAATAGTAATTAATAATGCATCTTCTAATCTTAGTAAGAGAAAGGAACCTTCGGAGATGAACTAAGTATATTTTTGGCATCTAAGACTAGATCATTTTACTTAAGTATGATTCGAAAGTTGATAGCCGATCGATCGTTAGGTTTATTGAAAGTGGAAACTATCGAACTTGTGAGTCATACTTGGAAGTGAATATGATAAATTGCCTATACAAGGCATAGGGGTATAGAGCCATGTAAAAATATGTTGGAAATGGTTCATTCTGAGTTATGCGATCCTAAGATTATCCTGTCGAGAGGTTGTTATGAATATTCGTCATTTTGTTTGACGATTATTCTAGAAATAAGATATATTTATTTGATGCACTGCAAGTCTGATTACTATTATTAAATTCAAGAAGTACATGATTGATGCGGTGAAGCGTCATGTAAAATATATCAAGTCATTATGATTTAGTCGTGATGGCGAGTACTTCTTAGGATAGTTTAGGAGCTATTTAAGTTGGGATTGAATCCCATGTTGTCTACACCAGGCATACCCCAGCTGTATGGTGTGGTGGAAAGAAGGAATAGGACTTTTATGGAAAAGGTTAGATGGATGATGAGTTATTTGGAATTACTAAATTCATTTTATGGGTAAGCCCTAAAAACAACATGTCGAATTGATGTTTGTGGGATATCCTAGAAGAATGGTTTATTTAATAGTCCAAAAGGATCAGAAAGTGATTGTTAACATGAACACTAGATTTTGGAAAGGACTATGTAATAAATTACAAATCCATGTATACGTTGTTCTGAAAGTGTGAGAAGGGAAACACAAATTTTAGTACCAAGACTACAAGAGGATATACCACAAGTAAACTGCATCACGTGTCACATCTGATACACAATTGCATGTAGTGCCTTGTCGTAGTGGGAGGCTTATTTCACAACCGAAAAGATTTATGTTTTGGGAGAGTCATGAGACTTGGTCCCTAATAAACATGAAATCGGCCCATGGACATGACGAAACACTGCAAGATCAAAATGCGGCATCTTAGCAAGTTGCAATATTTTCTGAAATTAAATCTGGTAGCTTGTAGAACCAATAAATAATGTAAAAGCCATTGGATGTTTGGCTCTACAAAATTAAAAGAGGATCGATCACATAATGTCGATCCAGATTCTTTTATTGTTGCACATATTAATTATGAGGTAAAGCAAATAGATGTCAAGACAGCTTTCCTGATTGGAAGTCTTGAGAAAAACATCTATGTGGAGCAACCAGAGTGATTCATTGCAAAGGGCTAAGAGCATTTTGAATGTAAGCTTAAAAGTGTCCATCAATGGACTAAAGCAAGCTTCAAGATTATCCGTTTTGATAAGGAAATCAATTCATAAGGATTTAATCAAAGCTCGGATAGATCTTGTGTGTTGAAAATGGTGGCAGAAACGTGGTGGTATTTCTTGTAAGTACGTAGATAGTATCTTGCTCATTAGAGATAATGAAAGAGTATTGTCGGGCGTATGAGTATGGTTAATAAAACAGTATGAAATGAAGGACTTAAGAGAAGCAAAGTATATCCCTACGATCATAGTAATAATGATCACAAGATAGGATGTTGTGCTTATCTTGAGCTTTATGAATTGATACAATCCTCACTCGTTTTAGCATGTGACTTTATCTGAGGATTTGTGTCTTAAGACACAATAGAAGATAAAATAGATAAGAGCAGTTCCCTATGCTTCGGCAATAAGGAAGGTTAATCTATGGATTGCTATGTACGAGATTGGATATCTGTATTAACAATGGCATAGTCAGTGAGTATCAAGGTAACCCGAAACAAGAATATTGAATTATGGTAAGACATATTTGAAGTGCCTGAAGAGGACTGGAAATTATATGTAAGCTTACCGGAATAATTCATTACTTCTTGGCAGTTACTTAGATTCGGGTTTTTTAAATCATAGGGACGACAGTAAATCCACCTCAAGGTTATGTATTTAATGGAAGTGGATCCATAGTATGGAGGAGTGTTATATAGAAATATATTTCGGACTCCACCATGGAAAAATGATAATATTGGAGCCTTGTGGCAGCCAAAGTTGGTTCTAGAAACTTTATAATGGACTTTGATGTGATTCTGAGTTTGTCCAAGGTTATCACAATTTATTGTGACAATAATGGTGCAGTAGCAAACTTGAAGGAATCACGAGTCCATAAGGAAATTAAACACATTGATAGCTAGTACTACCTGATACGAGAAATTGTATAATGAGGGGAAGGTTGTTGTCGCCTAGATTACATCGGATGATAACCTAGTAATCCTTTTACAAGGACCTTAAGGCGAAAGCTTTTAATGGTCAAGTAGTGGGAGTGGTAATTAGACGTATGGCAGCAGATATGGCAGCATAGTCTTTTAGTATAAGTGGAAGATTGTTGGATTGTATACTAAAAGTCTATCTTTTTGTATGAACAATTTTTTGATATTATTTGAAATGAGAATCATGTGATCAAACGTTTGCAATTATTTATTGTTGCAAAAGTACGTTTTTTATACTGTAGATAATGTGGTGTGCGGCGTCAAACGGAAGATCATATTATCGGCTCCTCATAAAATATAAACAAATGTTCACAACCGAGATAGAAGGGGACTATCTATCGGTATGGTTGTAGTGTGATTTGGCAATAGTCGATCTTGACTATAAAATTATACTAGTGCGCTTTGTATGTATTGAATAGGACCGCTGTTGAGATCGTTTAGTTTATACTGACTATATAATAGAAATTGATCTCTGTTATTATGGAAGTTCATACTCTTAATCCCTATACAATAACCTCGACACGTAAGCCAATATTTATTTCTTTAATTCATCGATGGGTGAGATTTAATAGTTAAATCAATATGCTCGGTGAGTTGGGAAATGATGTTGTCTCTATGATGTGTTGTTGATTGTAGAAGGAATCCGTGTCCTAACGGAATTGGTTGATGATGTCCCCTTGAGGAGCTCATAATGATTATCATGTAAACCCTGCAGGTGGATTTATTCCGGCATGATAATAAGGTTGAGTGGTACTACTCTCGGTAAATATATTGATTAATGGAGTTGTCAGTAACTTAATTAATTAATGAGCATTGAATTTTAAACACGGGGAGACTAACGAGCTCATAATAAAAAGGAGCCCATAAACTTATATGGGATTAGGGTGGCAGTATAATAATATTTTTTTAGTGGAATGATTTATTATTATTGGACTTAAGTATAAGTTTTGGACTAATCTTGGATGCTTAAGCCCAATGGGAGGCCCAAACCCTAATTCTCCTCCTGGTCACTATTGTAGCCTATATATATAGCCAATCTCAGCAGCCCGGTAACCTAACACACACACACCTGAAATCGTGAGTTTGAGGAGAATTGTAGATTGAGATTGCTTTGGTGATCGTTGCCCACACAACGTCAAAGCGAGGCTTAGGGATACAACAGAAGATCGGAAGATCGTTCGTACTTGCTGTTCATCCTCTACATCAAACCCAGTGAAAGGTAATTCTATTATTCTCTTATGTTTCCGCTGCAATAGAATTGTATAGAACCCTAATGATTCACGCTAACCTAAAGATCCAAACGCTAACAGTGATGATGGGTGTGCTTGAGGTTTAATGATAGAAAAAGGTACTAGGTGGCAAGACAAGTCCCATGCTGAGGCTTGATCTAACCGAGTTGAACAACTCGAGGACCTCGTACATACGTTGAAGAAAAATCAGGTGCCCTCATTTCCTTATTATAATTTTTATATGTGCTTTTAATTCAAGGAGTGAAAGGATTGAGTTTTAAGTGATCCATGTGAGCTTATATTCTTAAATTGTGCTGGAAATTCATATGCTTTTGAAATTGATGAAGGAAGTGTACTTGAGTTATATTGTGATATGAAGTTCTATGTGTACTTGTGGGATATTTTACCATGAAAGGTGCTCTGTTACTTGTTAAAAACCTATATGAGATTTTGAGCTTCGTTGATCATGTTACATAATCACATGATATTTCATTTCTAGTGAGTATCATTCTTGTGTGTGTATTCTACAACTTGCCTTTTATCTTACTTGAAACTACATGTGTGTTAGATGATGGGAGATGATTTTAGGTCATCTTTGAATTTATGAGTCACTTAGCCAAATAATTCCCTACCGAATGATGTTTATCAGTAGTTAGCCCCGTTGAGCCTAAAGATATCATTTTTGGCAGCCTACGAGAAATAACCAATTTGAGCATCTGAATTATTTGAGCCTTGATTGTCCTTCTATAAGAGAATTAATGGCTTTTCAAAGTGCGTTGATGAAGTTTGTTAACAGTTTGGGAAGGAATGAAATTGGTGTTGAAAAAGTGATTGAGCTTGAAAATGCATCTAAAGAAAATCATGAAGTAATGCTTAAATCTAGTACTCCATGGAAACAAACACCCTAGGGTAGTGCTTAAATCTAGTACCCTATGGAGGATGCGCGAGGTAGTGCTCGAAACTGGTACCTCGAGAGAAAAAAAGGAGAGAACATGTTGATGGAGCATTTGAATTGGTGGTGATTGTCTTAACTTGTACGCTATGAATAGATTATTACATGTGATGAGAGTTGCATGACCTAAGTTGAGGACATTTGTATGTTGAATGGGGTATTGGTCATAGTCTTTGTTTTCCCGCTAATTTTCATACTCTCTCTCTCTCTTTATTTTTATTTTGTTGCCTCGGGACGAGCAACAAGTAAGTTTGGGGGATTGATGAGAGTGAAAATAAGCGTGTTTTAATGTCCAATCTAACACCTTCTTAATGGGAATTATTGTTATATATTAGCACAGGTGTCTTATATTCAATATATGTGAGAACAAAGTGCACTTGAGGTGTTTTATTGTGTTTTAGGTGGAAAAAGGATCAAAAGTGCAAAGTTGGAGAAAAGTTACAACTTGTGTATGAATGCTGAAAAACGCACGTCCAACTTGTGCAATTTTTCTGTGTCTTTTTGGAAATCAAAACTAGTTATGTGATACATGGTTGGAAAGCCACTGAAGAGGGGGTCGTTTTGGCGTAAAGAACACCTCAATCCGAATCCAAACGAAAAAGTTATGATCAAAATGGTGACATCGCGTGAGCTGTGCCGAACAGAACGGCTATGTCATTTTCCATGGCTTGTTACACCTTCAAATCTTGGATTTTTTGTGAGTTCTTTATATAGATAGAAAGACAAGGAAGAGAGGATCGCGAGAGCATAAGAATCACTCAAATCGGAGTCCGGATGTGGAAGTTATACTCAAAACGGTGAAGCTGGCGCAAGTAGTTTGACCACGACCAGTGGTCGAACCAGAAGCCTGTAAGTGCAAAAAATCGCCGATTTCGATTCGACCAGGGTTCGACCAAGCCCTAGGTCGAACCTAGGTCGAACCACATGCTTGGGACGCGTCCGAATCTGATTTTTACACCCCTAGTGCGTGTTTTTGCATATTTTCCAAGAAAAAACCCATCTTAGATCCATAAGGAGAGCTTACAAGTATAAAAGGGGATGTAGATCATATCATTATTCATTAGATTGGAATTGGAATTGGAGAGAGCCACAAATCATACTACACCACACAAGGGGGGATCACCCCCCAACCATCATCCACATCCTTTCCTCCATCCATCCATCACTTTGAAGATTCGTCTGTGGAATCAAGAGGAGAACCAAGAGGAGGATTCAAGACGGAGAAGGACGTGATGACTCCCGCATATAAGGTTTATTTCGTTTTCTAATTTATCTTGTAATTTTCCAGACATCCGGGTTAGATCTATCCAACACCCATGATTGTTCTTCGTAACATCATGGGCTAGAGCCTTTTTGGTAGAACTAGGGTTGTGAAGATTTCTATGAATTAATTAAACTTTCTTGTGTAAACTCCGTATAACACTACTTGTGGATTTATTTTATATATGATTGTGCTTTCTTAATCCATATTCACGGTCTTTTTGTGCATCTTCAATATGGTATATAGAGTCTGAATATATATCTTGGTTGTGGATTGAGTGCGTTCACCGCTGAACAGGATTCCATGTTATGATTCTAAGTGAGGCGACTCCTAAGCTTCATTAGAACTATCATATATGAATACTTATTAATTGAATTGAATTCGGGTTATTAAGTAGGATAAAGAGGAAAATTTCATAGTCCTATAAAGGGAGATCATATCGAGTTACAGTACAAATTGACCAGGGAAATAATTGATACTGATAGTACCTAGAAAGGGGGGTGAAATTATATCTCTTGCTCCGAGCTTATTCACCCGTGTTACACGCATTTTTACTTGTGTCTATAGAGTAGATATACATAGTTTAGTGATGCGTCCATATTCCACAAGGCAGAGTCGGACATCAGCACACGAAAGGGAGATTAATGAGTAAAACTGGATTATCCTAGAGCTACATATTCTCCTACTTGATCCACTTTCGTATTCTTCGAGTGATATTTTATTTTATCTGTTATTTTAATTAATTGTTTATTAGTTATTAGATTAAAATTCCAATCTTTGTTGCTTTTCGTTTTAATTAATTTAGTTAATAATTAAATTGATAATACGCCGTCCTTTGGGTTCGATAATTCACTTGGTCGCTTGCTTAAGCTGCAACTGATATCCTTAATACTTGGGGATTAATTTTGCGTGCAAAGAAAATGTGCATCAGTGGAGATCAATGCTCGTTAACTTTTGAAATAAGTTCAAACATTATTTATTAGTATTTGCAAATGACAATTTGAAACATCTACGTGGCTGTCTTGTTTAAGTACGTTCTTGAATATTTTTTTATTTAATTCACTTTCTTGAAGACTAAGTATGGCTTGAATTTATCATGGATGGAATGGTAAATTAAACCCCCTTGCAGACTATTTATATCATGTAAGTTCTGTTAGTGGTGTGAAATGTTATTAGTCTAGTTTGAAAAGTCTTGTTTTATTATAAATTTGAGTTATCTACTTTTCAAATGATGATTCATATGCATGTGCGGAAATTTTTTATTTGAAAATTGGCAGAATGAGGTTAGTCCAGTAAGTTAGTGGATAATTAAATTGCTTATTAATTTTATAAGTTTTTTGTGTGAAATCATGATAATTCCATTTTGTGGGTTTATTAACTTTGCTACTAGGTTAGCATCTACAACTTCAAACTTTTCGTTCAAAGCATTTATAAGTTGTGTTACTGATGAGTGATATTTTCACCTATATTTTAGTGTCTTTTTATGTCCGTTTTCGTATTATTTTATCTGTATTTATGTACTATTTGGTTGTATTTTGTATTTTTTGGAGATGTGTGTGAATGAGCTTAAACGTATAATTTTCAGGCAAAAATAGATCCTAGACGCGAAAAGGAAGACGTAGGAAAAAGCGAATCTCAATTCGGAGTTGAAACGAGGGAGAACAAGCCGAAACAAAATTATAAAAACAGGGGTTGCACCAACACGGCCGGCCGTGTTGCAGCACACGAGCCGTATTGCGAAATACGGCCCTGTATCCTTGCCCATTTTCTGACATTTAGAACGCCTACATGGCCACCATGTGGCCGTGTTGCAGCACACGAGCCGTGTTGCTACAGGATCAGAAACATATCAGAACCCTTCTAGAAGCTTCATAAAGGGTATAAATACCCAATACTTCAATATTTGATCAGATTTTTCGAAGGGTTTCACTCCTACACCTAGATCACACACCATTTCCTTCATTTTACACCATCATCTTCATCCATTCTTCATCCATCCATCCACACTTGATCTCCTCCATCAAATCCATCATCCAAGTGATCAAGGAAGCAAGGGTGAGTGAAGATTGCAAGAAGAAGAAGAAGATCTCCATTGAAGGACTTCAAAGGGGGAATCTAATTCTAATTTTTGTCAACTTCTTTATAGTTTGATCATGGAATTTGTAGGTTCAATTATCTATGATGTTTTCTCTAAGACTATGATAGGTTAATCTCCTTTGTGAGATTAGCTCCATGATTGGTGTTGGACAATTTAGTTTTAATGCAATTGGATTTTAATCTTGAATGGGCTTTGTGTTATTTATATCATTGATTGTTCATTGCTTGATTTATATGATGATATGTGTGATTAATTGTCATGTGCATGTGATTAAATTGAGAAATCAATTATGTGTTTAGGATAGTTCATTGAATCATTTCATCATAAACTTCATGTGCATTAATTTAGAATGAGATAGTGATAACCTTCTAAATTTAGAATCCTTTGATGGAACATTTGATTAGCTTAATCGAGAGATTGGTTGATTAGATAAGGAGACCAAAACCATTAGTAAATTCATAGTACCTTAAAAGGGAATATTGCCTATGATTTAGTACCTCATTAGGGAACTCGTAGAGTAATTAGTACCTAGTGGGAGGTGTTTGCTTTGGTCTCGATCCTATGTGCTTTTGGGAGCCTTGTTGAGGGTTTACATCCTATCCATCTCGAGAGAGAGTTTAGTTGGAATTAGTGATAGCTCCTATGCCTTGTCCATGAGAGATTAGAATTAATTGTATGATTTCTTTATTATCTATACCATGATTGTTGCTAATCTCATCCTTGCATCATTTGGAACCCATTCATCTTTTATTCATTTTATCATTTATTTCTTGCATTAGTTTAAGTGCGCTCATTTGCACGCTTATTCTCCATTCCATTCCGTCGTCCTTATAAAATCACGATAAACTTGAGATTGCTTAAACTCTAGTACCTTTCTCCCTGTGGTTCGATAAATTCTTTAATTGGTCATCCCGACTATATACGACCAATTAAATGGCGCCGTTGCCGGGGAGGTAAGAGTTGCTAGTAGTTTGACGAAGGATTGTTTAGAGTGGTCTTAATAAGGACATTTATTTTTATTTTTGCATCTTATATTTGCTTTGGAAAATTTTGTTCAAATTTTTCATTCTCTTGTAGGTGTATACCTTGAGAATGAAGAAGAAGGAGAACAAACCCAAAAATATGAGCTACATGGATATTCTTCGAGATATGGTGAATAGAAATGCTCTTCCCACCATGAATACACAAGAAAATTTTCAAGGATTTCAAATGCCAAATTGTGAGCCTAATTTACAATCGAATTTCTGAGTACAAGTTCCTAATAAGCAATTACAACAAAGTTATGAGAATTTTGGAGTCCCTCATCAAATGCATCAACAAGTATACCCTCAAGGTATGAAAGATGTTTTTCAAGGAAATTTTTCTAGAAATCAAGAAGGAATCAACCACAACTATGTGAAAATTTTCATGACTCCAACACCTCTTATTCCACCCAAAGTGACCACATAGCGATGCTTGGAGAAAAGTTGTTTGAAATGTTTATGGATCGCTTAGAAGAGGGGCAGAAGTCTAATCAAGCGTGGATTGACAGAATTAGAAACTTGTGTGAAATGATGACGAATACAATGGTAGCATTCAATGCTAAGTTGGATTCATTGGAGCACCAAGTAAGTAAAATAGTGTCCACCGTGGAGAGACTTCAAGAAGAGAACAACAAGCCTTCTACCTCCGGAACGAAAAGTGAATGCATGGTCATTAAGGATAGAAAAGAGGCTAGTTTGGGGGTTGATGATGTTATGAAGGAAAAAAGAGAAAGGGTGCCGAAGTGGGTGAAAGCAAAAGAGTTGAAAGAAGAGTTGAAGGGGGAATTCGATAGATTTGTCGAGTCTCTTGAAGAGATGGTAGAGAAAGTCAAGATTTGAAATCAAGAAGAGATTTATGCCCTTATGGAAGAAAAGAAGCCTCCAGAAACTAAGATCATGGATTCTACTCCCTACAAGCTTAAACCTTCTCATTCAATTGAAATTTCAAATTCTCTTAAGAACTTCCATGATTTTATTGATAAAAATTTGTATGGTGATTGTAGAAAAAAGGTTGCAAGAGGGTATCAACACTTGTCAATGCCCTAATTCTTACCGGGGGATGTGGTTGAAGTTCAAAATGCATATAAAGTCCCATGGAAGAAGTGGAATAAGTGGAAAGGGCCATTCCTTGTGAAGAACGCCTTCGGGGAACAATTGCTTGAGCTATTTAACAAGAAGGGAATCGTTCTTGTGGTTAAATGTGAGGGCACAAGGTACTACTTCAAGAATAAACCTATGATAGTGCCTAAGGACTATTCAAGACCACCATGAGCTTGATAATATCGTCCGGCTTGAAGACGTTAAACTTAGCGCTAGATGGGAGGCAACCCATCATTATCTTTATTGCTTTATTTAGTGTTTTCAATAAGGATTGTGGATTTGATATTGTTTTGTAATTTTGGTCATGTAGGTTGATTGTGCTCGTGAGAAAAATGCGTGTTGAAGATACAAAAGGTGCTTGATTTAAAGTGTGTAGGTACGTCACACCATTTTTTGCAAACTTAACTCGAAACTCTTGTTTCAATTTAAGTTTGGAGGGATATGGCGTGGTGTGACATACTTTGTCTTGTAAGCATATACTTTTTATTTTTTTTGGGTCAAATTTAGAAAATTTTCTCATGAGTTTGATTTGATTTTGGTACGATTGGTTGTGTTGAAGTGCATGATGACCCATATTTTTAATGAAATTGTTGAACTAATGGTATTTGATGAGTTTTTGAGCATGAATGAAAGGTATTGAAAGCATGCATGGAGCTTGGAGCTAACAACTTCCACTACCAAATGCCTATTGAGGGAGTTGACTCTACACCCTATCACTTCTAATTGATTTTGATTTGGATTGATGGATTAACATATTGCTTCATGTGTTATGTTTTTAGGATGTTTACTTTTCGTAATTTAGGATTTCCTTTTCAATCAAAGGATGGGATGTTTGTGAGCTTATTTGATTATGGATGATATGAATGTGTGTTTCATTTTCTTATGGTGGTGAATTTTGTTTTTGCATGTTATTTGTTTTTGTGTTGTTCCTTGTTTGGTGTTTATTTTCTTGTATGTTTTGTGTGTGTTTTCTTATTCTTGTTTAAGGATGTTTGGTGGTTTGTTTTAGGGATGCCGTGAGTCATTTTTTTTTAATGTGAGTGATGGCATGTTGTTGTGATAAGTGATGCCAAGTTATGATTAAGAATCTCTACACTTTCGAATTGTGACATGTTTTATTTAACAAGTTCAATTTTGATATTAATGTGGTGTAATAACTTCTTTAAGGTCCAAGCATAAGCTTGTGAGAATTTGAGCCTCAACCATGCGTACATGGTATTTCTTCATGAGTGGATTGGTTGTGTTTGATAAGCTAGAACTTGCTCAATGACTATAGGAATGAGCCCGATTAGTGGAAGTTAGTGACATGATCTAAGGCCATCCTTGTTATTTATAGTCATTGCCATATAATTTCCTACCATGAACATCATCCTTAGTCAACCACTTTGAGCCTTAAAGCTTATTTATTGCGATATAAGCATATTACAAGCCTTGATTACCCACATGAGCCTTATATAATTACCCTTTTGTGTTAGTGATTGAGGAGATGTGGTTTAGAAAGGTTTGATGAGAATTGTGCAAGAAAGGAAAGGAAATGGTAACAAGCAAGAAAAAGGATGAAAAGAGCACAAACAAGAATGAACATGCAACCTCATAACAAGAAAATGAGCAAAGCAACGCCAAAATACTCAAGTATTTAAAAGTTCGAAGAAGGAAACATGCATTGAAAGAAGATAAATTCAAGGAAAGTTGATGGATAGTACTTGTGATCAATTAAGAAAAGAAAGGAAGAAAGAAATTGTTAAGGAATGTAAAAAAGTAGCTACCTCTTCGATTACTTACACATGATTAGTCACTCTTACCAAAATTCTCTCTGCCATACCAAAGAGCCTATCATTATATCCTAATTAAAGACCTTTTTGATCACTAATGGAAACTTTGGAGGTTTGTGAATGTAGTCCATGAGCAAGCTTATAGCGAGTCGAGCCAATCGATTGATGAGTGTTGATTTACCCCACTTCATAGAGTGTTGAGTGAAATTGATATCTATGAGAAACTTGGACCAAAAAGGGACTATATTACACTTTATTCTATTTTGATTGAACTTGTTAATATTTTTTGCATGCTATGAGTCTAATGTTGTAGGATGACTTAGCATGATTTATAGTTCTTATTACTTTTGATGTGTTATTACTTATGTTCATTTAGTCTTTTCCTAAGTGAAAATCTCTCTCCCCTTGTTTTATCATTTTTCGTTGTTCGGGGACGCACAACACTTTAAGTTTGGGGGTATGATGAGTGATATTTTCACCTAGATTTTAGTATCTTTTTATGTCTGTTTTCGTATTATTTTATCCATATTTGTGTACTATTTGGTTGTGTTTTGTATTTTTATGGAGATGTGTGTGAATGAGCTTAAAGGTATGATTTTCAGGCAAACATAGATCCTAGACGCGAAAAGAAAGACGTAGGAAAAAGCGGATCTTAATTGGTAGTTGAAACGAGGGAGAACGAGGCGAAATGAAATTGTAAAAACAGGAGTTGCACCAACACGGCCGGTTGTGTTGCAGCACACGAGCCATGTTGCAGCACACGAGTCGTGTTGCGCAACACGATCCTATAAGCCTTGGCCGTTTTCTGACATTTAGAACGCCTACATGGCTACCCTGTGGCCGTGTTGCAGCACACGAGCCGTGTTGATGCAGGATCAGAAACATATCAGAACCCTTTTAGAAGCTTCCCAAGGGGTATAAATACCCAATACTTCAATATTTGATCAGATTTTTCGAAGGGTTTCACCCCTACACCTAGATCACACACCATTTCCTCCATTTTACACCATCATCTTCATCCATTCTTCATCCATCCATCCACACTTGATCTCTTCCATCAAATCCACCATCCAAGTAATCAAGGAAGCAAGAGAGAGTGAAGTTGCAAGAAGAAGATCTCCATTGAAGGACTTCAAAGGGGGAATCTAATTCTATTTTTTTTGAACTTCTTTATAGTTTGATGATGGAATTTGTAGATTCAATTGTCTATGTTGTTTTCTCTAACACTATGATAGATTAATCTTCTTTGTGAGATTAGCTCCATGATTGATGTTGGATAATTTAGTTTTTATGCAAATAGATTTTAATCTTGAATGAGTTTTGTGTTATTTCTATCATTGATTGTTCATTGCTTGATTTATATGATGATATGTGTGATTAATTGTCATGGACATGTGATTGGATTGAGAAATCAATTATGTGTTTATGATAGTTCATTGAATCATTTCATCATACACTTCATGTACATTAATTTAGAATGAGATAGAGATATCCTTCTAGATTTAGAACCATTTGATGGAACATTTGATTAGCTTAATCGAGAGATTGGTTGATTAGGTGAGGAGACCAAAACCATTAATAAATTCATAATACTTTAAAAGGGAATATTGCCTATGATTTAGTACCTCATTAGGAAACTCATATAACAAATCATTTCAACATCATGATAAATAAAGGAAAAAGTCAATCTCAAACTCATATACACTTAAAAGTAACAACGTAAAAGTTGAAAGGATTTTACCCCACCTCAAACCTGTCAAACCCTAACTTTTCTTTCACTCCTCAATATTTCTCCTTCCTCACTCCAACGTACAATCTCTCTTACTCTACTCTCAAGGTAGTGGAATGAAAATTATTTTAAAATCCTTAGGGTTGTGATTCCCTTAAGTGGACAATGAAACTCGTAATTTAGATCGTCATTTGAAAGAAAGTAATTATTTCAATATGTTAGATAAATCATTTGTAAATCAGTTGAGAATATCACGTTTGTAAATCAGTTGAGAAGATGACGTGTATAGATAATGAAGGTTGATATTTTAAGATTTCACGAGAAAAGAATAAGTTGAGAATATCCTTTGATTTGGAAAGAATAAAATAATTTGACGTAAAATAAAGTAATGATATATATCAAGTGTATATATCAATTTTTTTTAAATTATGTAAAATTAATAATTTATAATGTCAATAATGAAAAGAATTTAATACAGAGGAAAGGAGAAATGTGGGTCGTTACATTTACCAATAAAAAATAATAATATCTTTGATAAAAAGTGAAAATTATCTAAGAAATTTTAAAAGTGATTTCACGTAAGACTTCACAAAAGACTAAATCATATAAATATGTATGCATGCATGTAATAATACGAGAAATCGATGATTATATATAGTATACATGTCAATTTAGATAATTGTGATTTTCTAAATAATTTATTTATTCAAATGGTAAATTTAATAAATTCATTAAAATAATTATTTAAGGGGAGTTGATATAAGAACCTAGAAGCATGACTCCTCTGTAATTGGGATCAAAATCAATCCCTCAAGTAAGTCCATCAGCGCTGACCAAGGGCAACTAGCCAACATAGCAGCGAGAAGACTCACCTGAATGGAAGGCGCGAAGGCAATAACACATCGGACCAGTGCGCACCGAAGGAAGGTTTAGCAGTAAAACCATTCGGTGGCTGAACGACGACAAGAAGCACGTCTGTGATGACCACACACCCTCGGATAGATTGGACTAGCCGCTTCAGTCATTGAAGTGGGCGGTGGCACCAAAGTGAGGGTTGCCCTAGGCAGCAAGAACAACCACTGGAGATTCTGAAATTGCAAATTGGCGGTGCGAGATTTAAGGAATCCCTGAACAAGGGAGGAAAAGGAAAACCACGACACCAGTATCCTTGATTCAGCGTAACAGCAAAAGGTGCAGTGGTGGTGAAATATCGACTGCTATAGACAGTGGAGATAATAGGGTGATGGAGATCCCTTGGCACCAACAGCCACCACCGTCAGCAGGCGAGATAATCTAATGAAAAGCCTAAGGGACCTCCGATTGGGGCCATTATCAATAGCCAGAAAATCGCAACAAGAGGGGTAACAATTGTGAGCCATCGATACATTGTTGAGTCGATGGGAAATCATCTATAACCATAATCGATAGATGAGGAACATATTTCCCAGTTCGATTGGGCCATAATTGATTGTAGGCGCTGGATTTCGGAGACCAAAGCAAATGGCGTCTGAAAATCGCACCGAGGCGGTGCGGCCAAAAGAAGATAAAAGCCCCTTATATTACTGGATCTGCCTGCGAAAGCAATGCCCAGCGTGGGAGACCGAGGAAGATGGTGGGCTCCGTGAAGAGAAAAGCCAGACGTGGCTATAACCATGGAGGAGGAGCCCAGACATAAGGAGGGCTCCTGATGAAATCCGCAGAAAGGGTAGGCTATAGACGGCGACAGCTAGGGCAGATTTAGGGCAAAAACCTAGAGGGAGGGTAATACAGTATAATTATAATTTTATATTTTATTTTTAAATTTTTTAAAATTTAAATTTAGAGTTGAGATTTAACAAACTTAAGATTTAAGGGTTACAAAGCTCACACATTCAAACTCAAATTTTGGATCACAACATCCATACAAACTTGTTTGAAATTTTAATTAAATTTCCTCCATCTACATCTACATCTACATCTTTATCTATCTATCTATCCATCTATATATATATACACACACACACACACATATACACTAGCATTGAATTCGCGTACTACGCGGGATCATTAATATTTAAAAATAAAAATAAAAATAAAACTATTATTAATGTCTCTGATTATATTATATTAGTTCATATTTTAATTTATCTTTTTTTGTTAAAATTAAAAATTTTTGACATACTATTGTTGTTTTAATTATAAGTGGCATATGTATAATTTAATATTAAAAATTATTAAACATTATTGAAAACTTCTTGATAAACCACGTTTTGTATTTTGTTTGATATATTACCTTCTTCATCAAGACACAAATTTTTTAAACTTTTTCGATTTTTTACTCTTGATACAAAAACATATAACTGCCCATGTGTGAAAACAGGTTTTGGAAGATACACTCCAATTCTTTAAAGAGATTGTCCCTGACTTTTATTTATCGTCATTGCGAAACACACCACCACAGGAAACTATCTTCTATTGAATTTGACCATTGTGCTATCATCAGAATGAGTAAGAGTCATCCTTGGTATGTAGAGAATGTTTCTAATGTTTCTCCCACAAGTTATTTTTGCTTGTATAATATGATTTTCCATCTTTGTCACAATTAATCTTGTACCATTGCACAATTTAGATCTTTGTTTCTGATAAGCATTATCAGTACTCCATTCTTAAGCTTCAATATGTGATTTAGAAGTTCTGAACACTTGATAGTATTTAGAAACTCTACCGAGTAAAGATTTTCATTGTTACCTGTGACCCCATCTAATTTGGACACACTATCTGAACTCAAATATTTCCTCTCTATACTTAGAATTCGAGACAACACATTTTCATTTATGGACTCAATAACTTGATGTGTTGTTGCAAGAATTGCCTCATATTCAAAGTAGTGTAAATTTTTGTAATCGGAAGCAACAGATGAATAAATGCACTCGACAATAAAATCCAGAGGATCTTTTACATTTTTCCAATAATAGATCATCTGAAATTTCAATAATCTCTCCGAAATCAGTTCTTTCTCCTAGATTTCCATCTTCTAAGCTCAAAGTCCATCTTGAAAATTCTTCAATCTCCTGTTTAGATTTTTCGATGCCGGAGCTTTGACTCTGCAATCTCCTGTTCCTTGTTAGCTTAAGCACCTTACAATATTTCCAAAGATAAGAAGATGTTAGTGTGGCATACACAATTTGTTCTCTTGTACCCTTATTAATTACCAGTAAGATTTTTCTAAAATCACCTCCAAAGACAATTATCTTTCCACTAAATGGTAAATTATTCACATCTCTTCTACATTTCAAAATTTCATTTAAACTTCTATCAAGTGCCTCGAAACAATATCGATTACCCATCAGAGCTTCATCCAAAATAATCATTTTTGTTTGCTTAATTAATTCTGACAATTCTGTTCCTGGTTTAATATAGCAAGTAGTGTCTTCATTTACTAATAGAAGCATTCCAAATCTAGAATGTGTTGTCCATTGGGTAATAGTAAAGAACAAATGTCACTTGATGCAACACATAAAACAATCTCACATTCAGAACGAATGCCACTTGCAAGCGCATTAACCAAAATAATATTAATATGAATAGATTATATATTACCTTTTCAGTCTTGATTAATTCAGCTATTGTTTTTGCATCCGATAAATAAGATTACTATTGAATTGTTTTGAAGTGAAATATTTGAAAAACAATTGCTCTTAGATATCATAAATATTGATACAATGTTATGTAGAAAAAAAATTGAATAAGAATTCATGTGAGAAAATTAAACCTAAGAAGTAAATTTTATCTAATGCATAGATTAGAAGAAAGTACCTGGATTTGAATTTTTTAATCTCATCAACACCGTCATCATTCAAAATAATTCGACTTGAATAATATGAATCGGACACTTTCAAATCATCTAATAATAACGTAAGGAAAAAAAGTGAGTTATAAAAATAATTTTAATTTTTTTAATTAAGACATTATTATATAATTAATATCACTAACCATTCCATTTGTAGATTTTAGCAAACCTCAAAATTAACACAACAACATCAGATTTACCGTTTTTGGGTATTCTATCAATTGATTCGCATATTTTTCCCAAAAAGTATATTCAAGAGTAGTTCCACTAAATCAAGTTGAAAGGAAATTTTATAAAATTGATAAATTAATATGGTATTTAACTTCAAAAATAAAAATACAATAAAAAAGACATACTTAGCATCAATGAGAACCACTTTGATACTTCTTTTAGATGTATTACCCATAGTGTAACGCACTATACTGATATCAGTCATTTGTCTAATAATATCTATAATTAAAAAAAGTAATTAACCACAATTAAAATTTATGTATTTTTACATAGTAAAATATTTAAATAATATGATCTAATATATCACTCTTAGAACCTATGTTTCGTAAGCTACATATTTCAAAAGACAGAATGGGCAGATATGCAGGAAGTTCAAAACAGCACACACACCATGATAATAAATTCAACTTAACAATTAAGTTTGATTCTTCCACTATGTTTTGTAATATTGCGTCAAACGGATTAAATCAAATACATATTTAGGTATAATCACTGTAGTGAATACTCTAAATGCTGTAAATCTATGAAATTCAATCCTATAGTCATGATGAGCTATTAGAAAATCTTGTTGATTCGCCACAACTTTATAGTTTGAAATACTGACAATATCATCCTCTTTTAACCATTGCAAAGATTTATCCACGACAATTTTATCTCTCACAAATCCTTAAATTTTTTAGCCCTATAATTTGGGGGAAAAATAAAAAATATATAATATTTATTAATTAATTTATATGACGATAGGTAGACCAATACCTGTTCATCCATAAGAACGACATTGAGATATGCAACCTCCTTTAAATTATTCGGACGTGGTACAACTCATTATCGAATAATCCTCCCCGTAATTGTCCATAGTGAGTTAAATCAACAATAGAAGTGTGACGTGTAGTCATTATATTACTGATTATAATGAATCAATCAACTTTTTTTTAAATGGGTTGTTTTGAATGTTGAAATTATAATGACGATATATGTTTATATATAATAGGAGGAGATGTTTGTTTATGATAATAATTTTAAAATAATGGAATTAGTATCCACATAAATTTTATTTTATATAATAATAATAATAATAATAATAATAATAATGGGGCATAACGTGTATTGGGCTAACTTAGTCTGGTTATACAATTTTTAATGTAACTCTAAAATAAAATTTACCTAATATAGAATTATGAATAGTAAAGTCTTATTGATTATAAGATTTTATTTTTTAATCTAACTCCAATAAAAATTTTACCTAATTTACAAATATGAATTAATAAAACCTAATTTAGATTTATAAATAAAAAATTGAATAGAAAAGGGAATACATTATTTAAAATTAAAATATTATTAATAATAAATTATACCTAGTTTAGATTCATGAATTGTAAAGTCTTATTGATTATTATACAATTTTATTTTTTAATAATCTAACTCCAAAATAAATTTTATCTAATTTAGATTTATGTATGAATTAGTAAAATCTAATTTAGATTTATGAATAAAGAGGAAATACATTATTTAATATCAAAATATTGCAATATTAATAATAATAATAAATTTATTTTTTAAATATAAAATCAAATAAATATATTTTTAAATATATTTTCTTAATTTATTACTTAATTTAGATTTATAAATAGAAAAGGAAATACATTATTTTGAAAAAATAAATGCAAAATAAGGAAATTAATTATAAGTAAATAAAGAATATAAAAATATTTATTTAAAAATTCAAAAAAATGAGAAAATTACACGTCATAATGGAGCGCTCTGGACTTGTCGGCTAGGGCTCGCCAGTAATGTTAACACTCCAATTCTTTGCGATCGAGGTTAGGGTTGTTTTTCATATATAGAAGTTCTATAACTATACGTTTATAAATTACTTTCTCAGCTGTCTGTGTTGTTGCAGGTCTCTATTCCATCAGATGCTCTCATATCTGTTTGGTGTGATGAGTATAAAAGTATAGAAAATTATGGGGCAGCAAGGTGTATATGGCATCAACAACAGAAGAGCTCCTTCAGGTCTCTGTCATACTTTTTGTATGTGAGTTTTCAGCGAATTGTGCATGTTTATACCTGTTGTAAATCTATGAAATTTAGGAAAGATATTTCTTTTTACCTTCTATTGCACTTTTCACGAAATGTGTTTAATTGATTGAATTTATAGGACGTAACTGTCTAAATTTGAAATATATGATATTTCTGTCTTTTTTCCTTCTATTTGTTTCCTCCCATCTCCTTAACGGGATTTTCCTGGTTGCTGTTCAGTATCTCATTTGCAGGAGTAAGCATCACATCAAGGATCATCTTTGGATTCATTGGGTACAGGAGTGAGCATCGCATCAACAAGGATCATCTTTGGATTCATTATGCCTTTATAAATATTAAGAGTAATTGGTATTGTGATTCATACTTTTAAGAATTCTTGTTCTACTTTTACTCCTTTCCATTCCTTTCTCTTTTCTTTATTTGGTTGATTGAAATGCGCTATTGTAGGGCCAGTCTCTCATCATATCCTAGCTAGATCTCGATTTTCAACCTTGTAGAAGAAGTTTCTTTTTCTTCTTTCTTTGGTTGATTGAAATGCGCTATTGCAGAGCCTGTCTCTCATCATATCCTGTAGCTAGATCTCGATTTTCAACCTTGTGGAAGAATTTGGCCTTGGTGGTGTAGCATAGAAGTAAAGCAACCTTATAGAAAACTTCTCAACGTGTTATCACTTTAAATTTTTGACGACTATATCAGTAGTTCAATCCATCATGATAATGTAATCTTGTGAGAATAACAAGGGCTATTGTGATTTTTAAACATATTTATATGATTATTATATGTGGAAATATAGAAAGAAGAATTGGTCTTTTGTGTCCCTAGGCACACAAAGCGTGTAAGAGTACAACATTTTGTTTTAAAAGACATATACTTCAATTAAATTTAATTTTTTTCAGGAAATAAATGGTACACGTCCTTATACTAAATGATATATCATTTAATACTAAAGGGTATCTGGGCACACGGTGTTCCAAAGATACACAAGTTTTAGCCTAGAAAGAAATATTACTTTTGCACTATTACTTTTTTTTTCACGTATTATATGATTGATACGAGAAAAGAGAAAGGAATACTCCATTTTTACACTATTAAGAATATATATATATATATATATATATATATATATATATATATATATATATATATATATATATATATATATTATTTAATCATGTGTCACTTATTATCCATCAATGAATTATTAAAAAAATAATTTAATTGACTAAATATATATTAGCATTGATCCTATCCACTATAAATTATAAATATTGCATACAAAGAAAATATTTTAAATTTGAAAACTTAACTCATGTAATTTTTTTTTTATTTATATAAATTATCTAATATTTCAATCAAATTAGCTAGACACATTGTATTTCATTTACAAATAATTTTTTTTATATTTTTTATTCATTACTTTGATATGATATAATACTAGCATGACGGGGTATTACGCGGGATAATTATTTTTTTAAAAAATAAATATTAATTAAATATACTGATTTAATATTTTTTAAATTTATACATTTTTTGGGGTGATTTAGAAATTTTTTTATAATAAATAAAATGGAAAATAAATGTTGCATGCTATACATTTTTTGGGGTGATTTAGAATTTTTTTATAATATATAAAATATAAAGTAAAATTTGAATGTTAGGCAACTATATCATTTTTTAAAGGGTAGGTTGGATGAGACCGTCTCACGGATCCTAAAGTGACACGGATTATTCATTAACCCACTCAAATATATTTTATAATAAATTAAAAAGAGATTAAAGAAAGAGAAGGGCTCTGTTTGGGCTTTGACTAATTAAATTATCTCTTCGGCGCTTCAACACTGATATGCAATAATTATCTTAAATTTTTTTTTTTTACTTTTGACAAAAAATATACTATTATATATTGTTAATTATTATAATATTAATTATTATTATTATTATTATTAAATTTTCATTAAATAATTCAACTATTTTATTATCACTTTATTTTAAAAATATTATCACCTTTTATTAATCCTACGGATTGTTCTTAAAATAATTTAATTAAATGATTATCACTTTTTCTTTATTATGTATCACTTTTTATTAAGCATATTATCACTTTTTATTCCAATGAATTGTTTGTGAAATAATTTAATTAGACGGATATCACTTTTCTTTGATTATGAATCACTTTATATTAAAAATATTATAAATTTTTATTTGTTCAATAAATTGTTCCTGAAATACACTTTTTAGTTAGTTATCATATTTTATTAAAAATGTTATCACTTTTCATTATATTGTAAATTGCTCATGAAATAGTTCACAACACTGTTATCACTTTTTATCAATTGAGTCACATATTATAAATTTATAATATTTAAATTAAAATTAAATTAAATGAATAATAAATTTTAAATTAATAATTTTTAAATAATAAAAAATATAAATTAAAATATAAAAACCTATATATATATATATATATATATATATATATATATATATATATATATATATATATATATAATTAGTTTGCTTTTTATGATTAATTTTTCAATTTTTAAATTACATAACAATCAAACATGGCCCTTAAAAAAATATTCAATTGGGCTAATGGATAATCCGTCTCACATAAGGGGATCCGTGAGGCGGTTTCACTCAAGTCTTTGTATTTATTTTATCATCATATAAAAGATAAGGGTAGACATTGGGTGAGACCGTCTTACGGAACCTATTTCGTGAGACTGATTATTCATTAACCCAGTTAGTTAAATTTGAAAAAAAATTAAGAAAAAGGGGCGTGTTTGGCTATTAATTATAATCTGAAGAATTCGAAATTTTGAAAAGTGCAAGCTCTTACGCACTATTTTGAAAACTCAAAATCTGGAAGCACTTTTAATTAAAAAACAAAAAAAAACTATTATTATTATTATTATTATTGTTATTATTATTATTATTATTATTAGAGGAATTCTCTTGCAAGATGGGTCATAAAAAAGACGGATTGTTAGACGGGTCAATCCATCATATTATATATAATTTAAAAATCTAATAAATTATAATTTTGATTAGTCAAGCCCCTTATCTTTATCAGTTCCTAAATTTATGGAATTTATTATGACTAGTCAATGTCATTATTTTTAGTAATTCCTGGGATGAATTTATTTAATTTTTTAGTGTTTATTATTGTCATCTTGCCTTATCAGTGCTCATGTATATTACATGTGTTATAGTATGTCATGGATGGGTTATAATATATAATTTTTGTGTTATAATATCTTAACTGGTTATAGTATGTCGTGTGGTTTGATTTGATTTGATTGATTAGTTTAAAATAATTATATTCTTTCTTTGATCCATTCTTCAATTCACTCAATATCTATCCTCATATTCTTAAAGTTTGGGAGGTTGATGAGTGAAGAAATCTCACGAATTTAGGGTCTATTTATAGCATGTTCCATACAATTATGCTTGGTTTGAGTATTTAAGTGTCCCAGATGGAGAATTTGTACTTTGGTGGAATTTGTGCGATTTTCAGGTACAAATGGATTCTAAAAGTGAGAAAGAAGATGTAGAAAAAAAGGATCTCAATTTAGAAATAAAATGAAGGAGAACGAGCCAAAACAGTGAAGTAGCTGATTAGAGTGATAATTCACGTGTTTTGAGCTCTAATTTATGTGGAAATTGAGTACGATTTGGGCGATTACCAAGGTTGTTGGATTGTATACTAAAAGTCTAGCTTTTTCTATGAACAATGTTTAAACAATTAATTTGAAATGAGAATCATATGATCAAATAATTGCGTCTTATAATTTATTTATATGTTCGATGCAATAGTCCACTTACTTTATACTGTAGATAATATGTTGTGCGACAACACGTGGAAGATCATATTATCGGTTTTCTTATAAAGTATAAATAGATGCTCACAAGTGAGATAGACGGGGACTCTCATTGGAATGATTGTAGTGTGGTTTGGTATTAGCTTGTCTTAGCTATAGAATCACATTAGTGCACTTGTGTGTATTGAGTAGGACCGCTTGAGATCGTTCGACTTATACTGACTTATAGAAGAACTTGATCTCTGTTATTATGGATGTTCGTGCTCTTAATTCCTATACAATAACCTCGACACGTAGGGCAGTTGTATTTCTTTGATTCATCAATGGGTGAGATTTATATGTAATTAAATCAACAAACTCGGTGAGTTGGGAAATAGTTCTGTCTCTATGGTGTGCTGTTGATTGTAGAAGGAATCCGTGTCCCTCATAGGTTGATGTTGTCCCCTTGAGGAGCTCATAAGGATTATCATGTAAACCCTGCAGGTGGATTTATTCCAGCATGATAATGAGCTTGAGTGGTACTATTCTCGGATGAGATATTAATTAATGGAGTTGTCAGTAACTTAATTAATTAATGAACATTGTATATCTTAAACATGGGGAGACTAACAGGCTCATAATAAGATGGAGCCCATAACGTAATTATGAGATTAGAACTGTAGTGCAGTAATAATATTTTAGTGGTATATATTATTATTATTGGACTTAAGTATAATCTTTGGGCTAAGCTTGGATACTTAAGCCCAATGGAGGCCCAACTCTAATTTCTCCTCCTGGTCCCTGCTGTAGCCCATATATAAGTCATCTTAGTTGTCCAGAAACCCTAATCAATTGATTAATCACGCCTAACACTGTGAGGAGGGTGAGAGAACAGCATATTGAGAAGATCTCGAGGATCGTTACCCACACGACGTCGAGATTGGACTTGGGAATATAGCAGAAGACTAGAAGGTTGTTTGCTGTTGCTGTCCGCCACTTTCTATAATTTTTATAAAATCATACAGACTTTATAACAGGACGTGTGATATACTAACTGAAAGCCACGGAAGAGAGGATTGTTTTGGCGCATAGATCACTCAAATCAGAGATCGGATGAGAGAGTTATGCCCAAAACGGTGAGGCTGCGCAGACTGATGGCGAGAATACTTCTTCTTCAACATACCCTTGTGAAAGGTAATACGTTTCTTGTTTTCCTGCTTCCACTGACTGTTAGAAACGTATGAAACCCTAACAGTTCATGTTAACCAAATAATTGAATGCCAACAAAGGTAAATTGGTACGTTAATGGGAAATCCACGAATCAGAGGCTACTGAGGCTATTTGAGCATATTTATGTAGAATAACAGGTCAGAAGTGCTCAGAATCGGAAAACACAAAGTCCGAGACACTGCTCGACCTCAGGAGGTGCTGCTCGACCAAGACCTTTTGGTCGAGCGAGGGTCTGTATAGAGTTTCAGCGAATAGGGAGGCCGTTCGACCACCGCTCGACTTGGACAAGATCTGCTCGACCTCGCCAGTTTGGTCGAGCGGGGACACGCGTGCCTATTTATGGTAATTCCAACCCTCCAGTGCATGAATTGACGTATTTTCCAAGAAAAAGCCTAGTAAAGATCCATTTGGAGAGTTTAACAAGTATAAAAAGGGATGCTGATCACGTCAAAAAGAGAGTTAGATTCCACATCCATCCAACACCACATCCAAACCCTAACTCCATCCTACGGAGCTGTAGAGACAGATTCGTACAGTGAATCAAGTGAGAACCAAGTGAAGATTCAAGAAGGAGCGAGAAGCGATGGCGCCTACATCTAGGGTTTACTTCGTAACTTAATCTTTCTTGTAATTTTCAAGACTATGGGTAAGATCTATCCAAACACCATGAACGTTCTTCCAAACGTCATGGGCTAGAACCGCTTTGTAGTTCTAGGGTTATGAAGGTTTTTATCTAGTTAATTGAACTTCCGTATGTATACTCCGTACAACACTACTTGTGGATTTATTTTATATAAAAACTATTTATTTTTTATACTCAGAGTTGTTTTGTGCATCATTAACTGTTATGTAGAGTCTGAATACATATCTTGGTTATTGATTGAGTGCGTTCACTGCTGAGCAGGATTCCATGTTATGATTCTAAGTGAGTGGACTCCGAAGTTTCATTAGAACTATCTTATATGAATATTTATTAATTGAATTAAATTCGGGTTAGTAAGTAGGATAAAGAGGATAATTATATAGTACCTATAAGGGGAGATCATATCGGGTTAGAGTACTTAGTGCACAGGAAATAATTGATACTGATAGTACCTAGAAAGGGGGTGTAATTATATCTCTTGATCCAAGGAAATTCACAAGTGTTACACGCTTATATACTTGTGTCTATAGAGTAGATTCACATGGCTTAGTGATGCATGCATAGTTCACAAGGCAGAGTCGGAAATTGACATACGGAAGGGAGATTAATTAGTTATACTGGATGGCCCGAAGAGCTACCTATCTTCTCACTTGAGTAACTCTCGTTTATCTCTACTATCTCTATTTTATTTGCTATTTTATTACATGTTCATTAGTTTAATCAATATTTTTTCACTACAATTTCCAATAATAGTTTCTTTAGATTAGATAGTAATAAATTGATAACAAACCTTCCTTTGGGTTCGATAATATAACTTGGTCGCTTATCTAAGCTACGATAGATATCCTTC
This sequence comes from Pogostemon cablin, assembly GCA_023678885.1. Taxonomy (NCBI): domain Eukaryota; kingdom Viridiplantae; phylum Streptophyta; class Magnoliopsida; order Lamiales; family Lamiaceae; genus Pogostemon; species Pogostemon cablin. Next base: position 19,844,431 of record CM042964.1, on the reverse strand, counting down.
ATACTTGGGGATTAAAATTGTGTGTTAAAAAAATGCCTAAAAAGTTTCTGGCACCGTTGCCGGGGACGGTTGTCCTTATCAATTTTATTATTATTTATTTTTATTTGAAACAATTCTATTCTTGTTAAAATTTTCTAACGCTTATTTTTCTTAGGTGTATGCACACTAGATCAAGGATAGGAGAAGTAGTGCCTTACGATCCGGAAATCGGAGCATCGTCGAGGAAGAAAAAAGAAGAACAAGAACAAGAACAAAAACGTGGAACCAACTGAAGCTCTTAATCTAGAAGTTGAAGTTAGAGTGCTGAACCCGGAAGCAATTGAAGCTGCAACAGGAGATAACTCGGAAGTAGAAGTAGTCAACATGGTAGTGAATCTGGATAATGTTGCCATCCGTGAAGTCTTTAAGAACAACGGAGGTGGCAACGTGGGGTTGTTAGGAGCAAGAGGGGCCAATGCGGATTTTGATCTTCACCCCACTCTAATCAGAAACTCCTTCTCTGGGGAATCCTTCGAGGATCCTAAAAAACTTCTTAACAAGTTCCTTGGTTATGCAAGCACACAAAAAAGTGCAGGAACTCATGAAGATGCAAGAAAGATCTTACTGTTTAAATTCTCGCTTACCGAAAAGGCGAGAGATTGGTATGATACTCTTAGTGCTGTTGAATGCACTACTTGGGAGCAATTCAAATTGAAGTTCTTGGAGCGATACATGCCACCTTCAAAGGTGTTTAAGATGAAATAAGAAATCAATCAATTTGCTATCAGTGGTAATGAGAAATTTCATGAAGCATGGAATAGATTCAAGGACATGCTTAGAAGGTGTCCGCAACATGACTTGTCAAAAGCCCAGTATATCAGTATATTCTACAATGGATTGGACTGTGATTCTCCAGTGTTACTTGATGCTTCTTTGAATGGAAAACTGCTTACAAAGTCATCCATTGAGGCCGAAAAGCTCTTTGAGGATATTTCGATGAATTCAAGAGATTGGCCAACTGATAGAGTGAGAGACACGTATGTTCTTAGAAATGTAGCGCAGGTTGAGCACACAATGGTTAAGTCAAACAGAGATGATGAGATCGTCTCGAGCTTGGAAAATATCAACAAGCTACTTGAGTCTCAGCAAAAGCAGATTATTGATATAGCGTAACGAGGACCAATTATGCAGCAGGATGTTTGTTATGAAGGAGCTAGCCAAGAGGAAGTAGAAGAAACAAACTATGCTATGGGTCAAAGTATTCAAGGAACTAGGTTTCAACATAAAGGAAACTGGAATTACCAAGGGAACTACAACAATTGTGGTCCCTCGAGTAATTATCAACAACCAAGGAGGCCGGAGTTATCATGGAGCAATCCGAATGCAGCAGTACAACCTCATGTTGGTGTTGATCCGGGTGCTAAGGTCGAAGAAGGAAAACCTGGTTTAGAGGATACCATGAACCGATATGTGGCTAGGAATGATGCAAGGGTGGATCGGTTGGAACTAAAGATTAACTCAAATCATGAGGAATTGTCAAAGCAGATGAAAGACCTTACATTACTGATGAGAAAGATGGTGGGAAATATGAACAAGCTTTCGCAAACAGTTGAGAAAGGTAAATTTCCTTCTCAAAGCATCACAAATGCAAAAGCTTGCAACGACATCACTTTTAGGTCAGGAACACAGTATGAAGGTCCAATGTTACCAGTAGTAGAAAAAAGAGATGTCGTGTTCCCGCTCGACTAGCACTCGACCAAGCCATTTGGTCGAGCTGAGGTCGAGCGGCATTTTGAAGACCGAAGTTGTCAAGGCCAGAGTACAGACATCCCGCTCGACCAAAACACTTCCACTCGACTAGACTTGACTGGTCAAGCTGAGGTCGAGCGGACTACTGTACACTTGAGCAGCCAAAATCAGATTACAGGTACCTCGCTCGACCACTACCAGACCGCTAGACCACTACCAGACCGCTCGACCAAACCTTTTAGGTCGAGCAATGCCCTGAGTCGCCGACTTCCATACAGAAAATTACATCTGCAGTTCAGAATACTTCAGTACTTTTAAAAGAGCAGAATACTGAGCTGATAGTAGAAAAGAGGTGGGAAAGAGCCAAAAGATTGAGAGTCGAGAAGGATAAAGCGGAGAAGGTTGAACGTGATGAATGGGAATTCCTAAGACAAAGAAACCTCCTCCGTTTCCTTTCAGGATAGTCAAAAAGGGATTGGAAGAAAAGTTAAAGAGGTTTTTAGATATCATGAAGAAAATAAGCTTGAACATTCCTTTCTCTGAGGCAATCATGGAGATGCCATACTACGCCCGATTTTTAAAGAATATCATATTGAAAAAGAGGAGCTTGAACGGAGTTGAAACTGTCAATCTATTTGAGAACTGCAGCTCTATCATTCAGAGGAAGCTGCCAGCAAAGTTGAAAGATTCGGGAAGCTTCACTATTCTATATGAAATCGAAAAGGGGCCGACACAAGAAACTTTGTGCGATCTTGGTGCAAGCATTAACTTGATGCCCTTATCTATATTTAAGAAGCTAAGTTTGGGGGAGCTCACTTCCACAACTGTAGCTCTACAATTGGCGGATAAGTCTATGACTTTTACGAAGGGGGTGATAGAAGATGTACTTGTAAAAGTAGAGAAGCTTGTCTTTCCTGTGGATTTTCTTATGTTAGAGATGGAAGATGACAAGGATAATGTTCCTCTTATCTTAGGGAGGCCATTCCTTGCCACAGCTGGTGCTATGATCGATGTTAAAAAGGGGGAGCTTAGACTTCACATGGATAATGAAGAGGTTCTGTTCAACCTTGACAAAGCAATGAAGATGCCTATGGAGACACAATGTTACAACATTGACGTGGTGAAGGAGATTGTGAAAGAAGACATGTTCTTGATCCTTTCAAAGGTTCCCTTAGAGACATGCTTAGCAGAATCTCTTACTTTCCCACTACAGAGCTAGATGAGCTCTCCAACGAGGTATGTATCGAATTTCTTGAAAACTTGCTTGCTTTGGGTGATGATAGGTATGAACCGAAAAGAACCAAGATAGAAGAAGTGGACTAGGCAATACCTACCTTTGGATAGAGAAAGCACACCAAAAGAAGAAAAGAAGGATGAGTTGAAACCGCTACTGGAACACTTGAAGTAGGCTTAGTTAGGCGACAATGAAGCATATCCGATAATTGTATCTTCTTCTCTTACTGATGATCAACTCGAGGAGTTATTAGATATGCTTAGAAAGTATAAGTCTACTATTGGATGGTCTCTTGATGATTTAAAAGTATTAGTCCATCGTATTGCATGCATAAGATAAGATTGTTAGATGAAGCTAAGGGATGTATTTAGAATCAGCAGAGGGTTAACCCCGCGATTCAAGAAGTGATTAGGAAGCAAATCCTAACGTGGTTAGATGCAGGAATTATTTATTCAATTAGTGATAGTCCCCATGTGAGTCCATTGCATGTAGCAGCTAAAAAGGGGGTAATGACTATTGTGAAAGCCGAAGATGGCAAGACTTTAGCCACTAGGATTCCTACGGGATGGCGTGTGTGTATTGATTACAGGAAATTGAATGAAAATACATGCAAAGACCATTTCCCTCTTCCTTTCATGGATCAAATGCTTGATCGTCTAGTAGGGTATGAGTTTTATTGTTTCTTGGATGGATATTCAGGTTATAATCAAATAATGATTGCACTCGAGGATCAGGAAAATACCACTTTTACTTGCCCATATGGAACCTTTGCTTTTAGGAAGATGCCTTTTGGATTGTGCAATGCGCCTGCTACATTTCAGCGCTGCATGATGGCTATATTTGATGGGTTGATAGAGAAAATCATGGAGGTGTTTATGGATGATTTTTCTGTATTTGGGTCCTCTTTTGATATTTGTTTGTCTAACTTATCTACTGTTTTGAAGAGATGTCAAGAAACTAAACTTGTCTTGAATTGGGAAAACTGCCACTTCATGGTGAGAGATGAGATTGTTCTTAGTCATCATATTTCGGCTAAAGGATTGTAGGTGGATAGAGCAAAGGTGGTGGCGATTGAGAAGTTTCCACCACCTACTAATTAGAAAGGAGCACGGTCCTTCCTTGGACACACATGATTCTATAGAAGATTCATCAAAGACTTCTCAAAATACTCCAAGCCCTTATCTCACTTACTTGAAAATGATGTTCCTTTTGTTTTTGATGATGAATGTCTAACAGCTTTTCAGGTTTTGAAAGAGGCGCTTATTACTGCACCTATCTTGATCACACTTGATTGGGCTCAGCCGTTTGTACTAATGTTGATGCAAGTGATTTAGCACTTGGAGTGGTGCTCGGGCAGTTGAGAGAAAAGATGTTCTGCACCATCTACTATTCGAGTAAAACTTTTGATGTAGCACAAAAGAACTACATTGTAACTGAAAAGGAGTTTCTAGCTATTGCATATGCATTCAACAAGTTTCGACAGTATTTGGTTGGCATGAAGACTGTAGTATACACGGATCATTCTGCGATCCAGTATTTAATGGAGAAGAATGACGTTAAGCCAAGGATTATCCGATGGATTCTTCTTCTGCAAGAGTTTGATATGGGGATATGGGATAAGAAGGGAACATATAATATTTTGGCGGATCACATATCTAGTTTAGAAACAAGGGAGCATTGTGATGAGTCATTTGAATACATAAAAGAGACGTTCTCGGATGAGAAGATCATGGTAGTGTTTGCTGAAGGAGCGGAGAAAGCTTGTGTCGTAGCTGCTCAAGGAATGGAACCATGGTATGCAGATTATGTCAATTACATTGCCGTAGGTGAAATTCCAAAAGATCTCAATAGGTATCAACTTGCCAAAATCAAGAGAGATGTTGAGACTTTCATATGGTATGATCCATTCGTCTACAAAATTTGTAAGGATTCTATTGTCCGTAGGTGTGTGCCAGAGATGGAGATGGAGAGTGTTCTTGACTTTTGCCATGCACAATCTAACAGAGGGCATTTTGGAGCCCAAAAGACGGCAGCTAAGGTACTTCAATCTGCTTCATATTGGCCTACTTTATTTAAAGATTGTGAATCTTATGTAGCGACGTGCGATAGATGTCAAAGCATGGGAAACATAAGCAAGAGGGATGAGATGCCACTTCAGCCAAGCATTGTGGTGGAGATTTTTGATGTATGGGGAATTGATTTTATGGGGCTGTTTCCCCCATCTAATGTATTCCTATACATTTTTCTTGCCGTTGATTATGTTTCTAAATGGGTGGAGGCTATTCCCACTCATATGAATGATGCAAAGACGATCTTGAAATTCATGAAGAAACACATTTTTGACCGCTATGGAGTTCCTAGGGCACTTGTAAGTGATGGAGGTTCCCACTTCGTCAACAAGCTTATTGGAAGAGTTCTCAAGGAGTATGGTGTAAAGCATAGGGTTATTACACCCTATCATCCTCAAGCGAATGGGCAAGCGGAAGTTTCTAACTAGCAAGTGAAACAAATCTTAGAGAAGGTTGTAGGAACCAATAGGAAAGATTGGGCTATGAAGCTCGATGATGTCTTATGGGGGTTCCGTACTTCGTACAAGACTGTGCTAGGAATGTCCCCTTATCAAATCATATATGGGAAACTGTGCCACTTACCCGTAGAGATTCAACATAAGTCTTTTTAAGCAGTAAGAAGTTTGAACTTATCCATAAAGGAGGTTAAGGACTTAAGGTTAACTCACATCAATCAATTGAATGAGTTTAGAAGTCAAGCTTTTAAGAACTCAGTGATCTATAAGGAGAGAATGAAGAAATGGCATGATTCAAAGATCACTTTCAAGGAGTTCAAGGAAGGAGATGAGGTACTACTCTTTAAATCTCGATTGAAGCTTTTTGCAGGAAAATTGAAATCGAAGTGGACGAGACCGTTAATCATACATAGAGCCTGCGAAGGGGGAAGTTTGAGATCATGGACAAGGACAGAGATATCGTAACAGCGAATAGGCATCGATTGAGTCGCCGGATGATTCTTGCGTTATCTTTAAAGATACCATGCATTGAAGTGATACTGTCATGACTCTTCGACGTTAAACATGAGCGCCTGTAGGATGCTTACCCTCCTGTTTATTGTTTTATTTATTTCGTTTGCGTAAGAAATTTTTATATTTGCGGTGCTAACTAATCGGCAATTACATCTCTTTGCAAAGTTAGTTTCGACTATGTTTCTACTAAGTTTGGAGGGTGTGATGTTCTTACCTCATTGTAGCACAAGACTATAATATTTTCTTAGTGACGATTGCTAGGGGAGTTGATTTTTTGCGGTATATTAAAACTTTAACCAATTTTGATGTGTCGATTTTTTTGCAATTTGCTTAGTGTTTAGTGGTGTTTTGTTTATAGTGTGAGTGAATTTTTGTACACTTAATTTTAAAATCTAATTAGTGGTTCTCTAGCTATTGTTTTGGGTTTCATATGAGGATTAATGTTGTTGTTGAGTCTGAGTTTTACAGGGGATGAAGAAATTACGAGAACGCAGAGCATCGGAAGGCCACTTGACCAGAAGTGAGCCGCTCGACCAAGTCATTGAGGTCAAGCGGAGATCGAACAGACCACTGTAAAGTGGATCCTGGAATTTCAGAGCACATAGAGTCCGCTCAACCAAATAGTTGCCGCTCGAGTAGAAGGTCGTGCGAAGTACAGAGGAGGCTTCAGCGTACAGGTCCGCCGCTCGACCATTCCAAGGGTCGCTCGACCAAACCACTCGACCCTAGTGGAGGAGCAATTTTCGGGATATAAGGTCAGATTCCACGCTGCTCGACCATTTTCTGACCACCCTTTCAAGAGCACTACCCCGAACGGAAAGGCATTGCTTCTTGTTCGAAGAGAAAGGACAGTGGAAGACCAAAGAGAGGAGAATCAGGTAAGAAAAGTAAGAAAGATGGGAAGATGCCATCAAATCTTGGGCTGAAAATACCAGATTAGGATGAGAAGAAAGAGCTTTGGGGTGCGATTTCATGGAAGATCGCTCGGGCTCGATACCAAGATGATGAAGCCATGGTGGAGATGTATATAATCAATGATATCAGATGAGTGTTTAACCAAGTGGGAATCAGTGGATTCATGGATTTGAAGAGGGAGACATACTTCCACATTACAATGGAGATGTTGTGTACTCTAGAGATGATTAGGGAGAATTTTGTTCTTCCCACATCGACAAGGTTCCGACTTGGAGGTGAGTTAAGATATCTATATGCTAGTGAGTTTAATAGGATGTTTGGATGCCCGAAGAATGTACCTACATATGAGGATGAAGGCTTCGTTGCTGATGAGTTCTAGAGATCGATCACGAGTTCGAAAGGGGCTTATGATCCACAACGATCGAGGACTGCTTTCATTCAGAATTCGGTGATCACGTACATGGATAGAATCCTTGGAAACACCATCTTTGCCCGAGCTGAGGATGGGTGTATTCCAAGAGGAGAATTATACGTCATTTGGTGTATAATGAATAGGGTCCATTTCAACCTGCATTGGTTCACTACACACACATTTCAGAAAGTGAACATTGGAGGATTGATCACACCATTGGCTGAGCATTACAATGTGGATTTATCTCGACAACGGCCAGTGATTAGTGAACCAAATCTAATTGTTTCAGCATGTGTTAGGATGAACTTGGCTCGACATGAAGACGGTGTATGGATGTTCATCTGAGGGATGAATCATATGTCGTTTCAAATGCCCTTTTCTCTCATTGACCTTACTACGGTCCATGTCAATGCAAATTTGCTGATGAACACTCCTCCCCACATTGCGATCTCTACTACTTGTTGTGCTAAAGGAGATTGGCTAACTTTGGTAGATATGCACCTTGAAGGTGTGTATCTCGACTTGGATATGATTTTAGTGGGAGAGCCAGAGGAGTATGAGGAGTACGAGCCACAGCAGCAGTAGTCACTGTTTGAGCATCCGATACCTGAGGTACATATGGAGATGCCTAACGATCACGATATTCCGGAGATGAGTATTCCTCCGATGCAGCCACCACCACAGCCACAGCAGTATGATTTCTGGCAGGCTCAGGATCGCTTTTATAGAGAGTAATTCAGGATGATGAATGAGCATTTTGCCATGTTGAATACTAATCAGCAGGAGACGAATCGCCAGCTTACTTTGGCGAATATGAATTATGTTGCGCTTAACTTGAGGTATGATGCTTGGATCGAAGGTTGGGAGAGATGAATGAGAATTACGAGGCACTTGATAGAAAGGTCGACAGTTTTATCAGGGACTTCGATGATTGGCGCAATGATAATGATGATGATGCTCTGGAGGAGTAGAGTGCGCCAGATTTTTATCTTTTTATGATTCTTCTCATCTCCTTTCTGTTTTTCACTTTACAGGTTGGGGCTTGATTGGTGATTGATTTGGATTTTATGAGATTTATACGTGAGTGGTATGTACCGTATTGATGATATTGTAAAATTGATAGTGTTGATGGATATTATGCATTTGATGATGATAGATAGTTTGATATTGACTCTTTGGTATACATGTGTGTTACACTTGTGATATATGTTGATTCTATTGAAGAGAAGCATGTATTGTTGTTATTACTTGTAGTTATATGGGAATTGAAGTTGATTGCATGCTTTGAAGAGTGCTTAGGATATCTATTACCCATGTGAGAATTTGAACCTTATGAAATCATGTTGCATACATGCATGATATTTTATTCTTGTGAGAATCGTTCATATGACCGTATTCTAGAATTTGGCTTAGAGTCTTGTGTGAGACTTATGATTGATTAGTTATTAGGACATGATCTTAGGCCAATATTGTTTACTTGAGTCACTTAGATAAATTTTACCTTCCCATATATTGTATAAACTATTAGAAACCCTGTTGAGCCTTTAAAAGCTTTTTCTTTGGCAAGCCTTGATAAAAAGCCTCTGTTTATCCTTTACTTGAGCTTTGTTTAATATCCTATTCATTAGTAGAGAGTTAAGGTTAATAAAAGCAAGTTCGAATATGAAAAAAAAGGAAGAAAAATTGGTTGAGCTATATGAAGAAAAGAAAAATATAGTTAAATCTTATTTAGGGGTAGTACTTGATATCGGTACCCCGACTACTTAGAAGGGTAGTGCTCGAAATTGGCACCCTTGTACTTTGAAGAAAGAGATGTTGATGCCAACGTGAAGGAGGAAAAATTAAGTTACAAAGATCATGAGAATAAGATGGAAAAGATAAAGCTGTTTGATGAAAAGCTACGTTCAAAGGTAATTCACTATTAGTAAATTAGTCACTTTATCTATATTTTTCTACCATTACCAAAGAGCCAACATTACAACCCAAAAGCAAGTCCTTTGTGATCCTGGTAACAAAATGATTATAAGTTGATTTTTGAGACCCTTGCCAAGCTTATGGTTATGCGGAAATATGAATTGACTATGAGCGTATATACTAATCTTGAAGTACACATCTTTTGCACTTGAGAGAGAGAGTAAACACTTATCCGGTGAGCTAGATGACTTAGCACTCGTAGAAGTATTGTGATTGATTGATGTTTTTACATAGATGAAAAGTATGATGACTGCATGTTTTGATTTGATGAATTACTGAAGTTGTGCATATATGAGGATCTTGTGAATCATACTCACTTGCCTTTGTTTTGATTTTCATTGCCTCGGGATGAGCAACATGTAAGTTTTGGGGTTTGATGACAGTGATAACTCACGTGTTTTAAGCTCTGATTTGTATAGAAATTGAGTACGATTTGGACGATTACCAAGGTAAATTGGTACATTCATGGAAAATCCTCGAATCAGAGGCTACTGAGGCTATTTGAGCATATTTATGTAGAAAAATAGGTCAGAAATGCTCAGAATCAGAAAAAACAAAGTACGAGATGCCGCTCGACCTCAGGAGGTGCCGCTCGACCAAGACATTTTGATCAAGCGAGGATAGATTTGGTCGAGCGAGGGTCTGTACAGAGTTTCAGCGAACAGGGAGGCCGCTCGACCACCGCTCGACTTGGACAAGATTCGCTCGACCTCGCTAGTTTGGTCGAGCGGGGACATATGTGCCTATTTATGGTATTTTCGACCCTCTTGCACGTGAATTGACATATTTTCCAAGAAAAATCCCAGTAAAGGTTCATAAGGAGAGTTTAACAAGTATAAAAATGGATGCTGATAATGTCAAAAGAGAATTAGATTCCACATCCATCCTACACCACATCCAAACCCTAACTCCATCCTACAGAGCTGTAGAGAGAGATTCGTGCAGCGAATCAAATGAGAACCAAGTGAAGATTCAAGACGGAGCGAGAAGCGACGACGCCCACATATAGGGTTTACTTCGTAACTTAATCTTTCTTGTAATTTTCAAGACTATGGGTAAGATCTATCCAAACACCATGAACGTTCTTCCAAATGTCATGGGCTAGAACCACTTTGGTAGTTCTAGGGTTATGAAGGTTTTTATTTAGTTAATTGAACTTCTGTATGTATACTCCGTACAACACTACTTGTGGATTTATCTTATATAAAACTATGCGTTTTTAATTCGTACTTAGATTTGTTTTGTATATCATTAACTGTTATGTAGAGTCTGAATACATATCTTGGTTATTGATTGAGTGCGTTCACTGCTGAGTAGGATTCAATGTTATAATTCTAAGTGAGGGGACTCCGGAGCTTCATTAGAACTATCATATATGAATACTTATTAATTGAATTGAATTCGGGTTAGTAAGTAGGATAAAATGGATAATTATATAGTACCTATAAAGGAAGATCATATCGGGTTAGAGTACTTAGTGCACGGAAAATAATTGATACTGATAGTACCTAGAAAGGGGTGTAATTATATCTCTTGCTCCAAGGAAATTCACACGAATTACACGCTTATCTGCTTGTGTCTATAGAGTAGATTCGCATGGCTTAGTGATGCGTGCATAGTCTACAAGGCAGAGTCGGACATTGACATACGTAAGGAAGATTAATTAGTGAAACTAGATGGCCCGAAGAGCTACCGATCTTCTCACTTGAGAAACTCTCGTTTATCTCTACTGTCTCTATTTTATTTGTTATTTTATTACTTGTTCATTAGTTTAATCAATATTTTCACTACAATTTCCAATAATAGTTTCTTTAGATTACATAATAATAAATTGATAACAAACCGTCCTTTAGGTTCGATAATATAACGTGGTCGCTTATCTAGACATCCTTCATACTTGGGGATTAAAATTATGTGTTAAGAAAATGCCCAACAGTAGCGCGAAGCTGTCATAAAAATTCGACTGAAGCATAAAAATTCGACTGAAGCATAAAAATTTGGTCGAATTTTTATGTATTTTTTGTGAAAAACAGGAGCGAAACAGAGCATCAGAGGCAACGAACATTCGACCGAAGCACGGAAATTCGTTCGAATTTTCATGCATAATGTCCAGTTGTCAACTTTGAAATTAGGATTTTTCAAGGGGGTATAAATACCCAAAATTCTAAATCTTCCACTAGAACAGCAGGGGCAGTTGCTTCTCACACATTTCATACACACCCCTCTCCTTCTCTCCAACCATTCATCCTTCATTCCATCCCTCTACCAATCTAAGAAGAAAAAATCTACAAGAAGTGAAGATTGGAGCATGTTGAAGGAAGAGTTGGCCAAGTTTGAAAGAGAGACTTCTCAACCTTTAATTTGTGATTTTCTTTTTTATTTAGCTCAATTGGAGAAAGCCATGGATTATATTAATTTTTTAATGAATTGTAGTGGCTAGCCCTCATGTAAGGCTAGCAATGTGATTGGTTAGGGATTATGTAGATTTTGCACGCCACATATTTGATGAATTGATTGTATGAATATTTTCTATCATGAATGCTTATTCTCAATTCGTGTATAATTTGTGTGGTTAATGTGATACCCGAGCTTCTCACTACTCATGTGCCAATATAATTTAATTTTTGTTATGTGCATTTTATAATTATGTGATAATTATGTGACAATTATGTGACAATTGTTTCTATATCTTATTTATCGTTACATTTTATTTGAGACATTCGTGATAAAAAAAATTGGGACAGTGTGTGAATATATGGGTGCATAAATATTTACGTGCATTAATTTGGATATATGAGCAAATTATTTTATGAATATAAATACACTTTTCTTAATTATTAAGTATCACACGTGTTCTCGTAATAATAATAGTGGGTAGAAAAATGTACACGTATGTGTATTAATTTGTAAATGTATTATATCTTAGCTATTAAGTTTTGCACGTAAATTAAGAATGGATAATAATAAAATAAAAAAGAGAGAGAGAGAGAGAGAAGAAAGGGAGAGAGAGGAGAGAGAGAGAGAGAAGGGAGAGAGAGGAGAGAGAGAGGAAGAAGAGAGAAGAGAGAAGAGGGAGGAGCGCGCCGGAACGTGCGTGTCGGAGCAAATTAGTTACAGTTCTTTACGGGGTTTATATTACTGTCAGAATCCAGGTAAGTGGAAATCCAACTACAATGCATAAACATGTTGTTTGTGAATTATATGTGATTAATATATGATAATTATGTTATGTGTTATTTTTGATTAGTTTAATTACGTTATGAATTATTTGGAGACTAATTTGTGATACAAGCTGGAGATTTATGTGATTTGGGAAAAGTATGGTTCATATTTAACAATAGTATTTGTAAATTATTTGTGATAATTTTGTGATACAAGTTGTGGATCCATGTGATTGGAAATATTATTATTATTCTATATAGATCTATGTGATTGGAAACTGTTGCAAATATATTTATATGGTTTGAGAAAATATTGGTTATAAGGATCTGTGGGATCCAAGATGAAGTTGTTATTCCAAAAAGAGATCCGTGTGATCCCAGGGTGAAGTGGTTATTATATAAATGAATTTATATGATTGAGGTGAAGTTGTTATTTCAGAAGTGGATTTGTGTGAATTGAAATTAAGTTATTGCCTTATGGTGATTAAATGTTGATATTGATATTGTAAATGGTTTATGATGCACATTTAATTGTTTTGGGTGCATACCATGCATAAACATGAAAAGTATTTTTCCTCAAAATTAATAAGATACTAATGGTGTGTGCGGCCACTATATATATGCATCTCTGTCAGGGTTCGGAAAAATCGTTCCCGACATTTTTATTAGGGGTTCGGAAAAATCGTCCCCACCATTTTGTCAGAGTTCGGAAAAATCATTCTCGACATTATTTTCGGGGTTTGAAAAAATCATCCCCATTGAGCTCATTTGGGGTGCATATTATAAGTGTGTCGTGGGGATCTCGCAACGTTAACAATTTTCAAAATAAAAGAGATCAATTAGAAAAAAAAATAGGACATAGGCGATAGAGAACTAAATGCATTTTCATGCACGGACATGCATGATTTCTACTTACTGAGATTTTTATCTCACTAGTTTATGCATTGTAGGTGAGCCTGTTGATGATTGAGTTTGTGATGTGACTGTGCAAGTTGTGGAGCTCCTTCATGTTTTGAGAGGATGTACATAGATGATGACCTGTTGGGCTAGGCCGTGGGTTTATTTCGTTTCCGCTAATATTTTGATTATGTAATATAATAAGTATTGTCACGAGTTTGTCTGGTTTGAAGTGATATCAGAAACTAGTTACGTATGTTGAACCGGTGTGATGGTGTTGGTTATAAACATATTATGTGGAAAAAAAAATTTATATGCAGGTTTTTATAATGATGATGTTTATATTAAATAGTATTTGAATTATAAGTTGTGTAAGGTGGGTCGTATCAGAGTGGTATCAGAGCACGGTTTGGGTCCTGCAGACTGTCTATGTACATGAACTCATTCTTTGGGAGCGCAGCTTTGCAAGTAAGTGCTATTTTCATTCTGTGTTGTTATGTGTCTTATAAATTATATTGGCTATGTGGTATAGGAAGTGTAGTTTGTAGACAAAATGGTAAGGGCTACAGGTGAAAGTTCTGAAGGGGATAGGACTGTTGAGCAAGCAGCACCTCCTGAAGGGAATAATCGTGATACGGTGATTACTCGACTAATGGAACTGGTTGAGCACCAGTCCCAACAGATACAATAATTGATTCAGCAGAGAGATATGGGTGGACAACCAGAGGGTAATGCAAACCAAGATAGACGTAAAGTAGAACGTGTGGAAATGGTTTGTGAGAGGTTTCGAAAGTTGAGCCCTCCAATATTTGAGGACGCAGCAGACCCCACAGATGCAGAGGATTGGTTACGCATGGTGGAAAACATGTTTCAATACAGTAGAATTCCAGATGGGGATAGAGTGCTATGTGCTTCTTTCATGTTATGAGGAAGTGCAGGCCACTGGTGGGATACGATTAAAAGTATCGAGGATGTCACGACTATGACATGAGAAAGGTTTAAGGAGCTTTTCAGAAACAAGTACTTTACGGCACCAATGAGAGCCATGAAGATGAACGAGTTCATACAGTTGAGGCAAGGTGGCATGTCAGTCACAGATTACCTTCGTAAGTTTTAGCAGTTGTCGAGGTTTGCTAAACATATGGTTAGTACGGAGGCACTGAAAGTGGAGAGATTTGTGGAAGGCTTAAGGCCTGAACTTTACAGAGATGTGAGTATGGCGGGACTGCATGGAGCAACATACTCACAAGTTGCAGAAAGGGCTCAAATTGCTGAGCAAGCGGAGACGAGGATCAGACAAGCGCAAGCTATCAGAAGTCAATTTCAACAGAAACCAATACAGCAGTTTGGGAGAGTTGATAAGAGGCCGATGCCATTTCAGAGGCCGAATTCAAATGTTTAAGTGGAGCAAGGACAGAGACGAGGAGAACCCAACAAGCGTCTTAAATTCGATCAGGGTAAGGTGCCACCGGCGCCGCCACTACCTATATGTCCTAATTGTCTTAGATCACATGGTGGAGAGTGACAAATTCCTCCGAGAACGTGTTACACATGCGGGGAGAAAGGACATGTGACTACTACTTGTCCTAAGAAAGGGAAGCAGGCACAACAGGGAAGAGCTTCAGCTAGGGTGTATACTTTGACGCGAGAGGAGGCAGACGCGAATCCCTCAGTTGTCACGGGTAAGTTCTCTATTTTTGGAACTTCTACATATGTGCTATTTGATTCTGGAGCAACACATTCATTTGTATCCACTGAGTATGTGAAAAAGTTGGGTGGAACACCTAACTTGATAGAAGCTAATTATGAGGTGATGATACCTTCTGGTGAGTCAAAGCAAACTAATCAACTTCTTCGAGGTTGTGTTATTCCTATTGAAGGAAGAAGACTCCTCGTTAATTTGATTGTGTTAAGTATGAATGATTATGATATCATATTGGGCATGGATTGGCTGTCAAAATACGGTGCTATAATAGATTGTCAGAAGAAGAGTATCACTTTTCAGCCAGTGAAAGGAGAACCGTTCACTTTTGTTGGAATTAAGAAAAGCTTTAGATTTCCGAAGATATCAGCAGCAAAAGCACAGCGGTTGTTGGAAAGTGGTTGTGAGGGGTATCTGGTGAGTGTAATGAATGTTGAGGAACAGAAATGTCCAGTTCTCAGTAATGTACCAGTAGTTCGGGAATATCTGGAGGTATTTCCAGATGATCTTCCAGGTTTGCCACCAGACCGAGAAATAGAGTTTGTTATTGAGTTGCAACCAGGAACTGCTCCTATATCTAAAGCACCATACAGAATGGCACCAGCTGAACTGAAGGAATTGAAGATACAGTTACAATAGTTGCTAGACAAAGGATTCATCCAACCTAGTTTCTCTCCTTGGGGAGCACCAGTTCTGTTTGTTCGAAAGAAGGATGGCACATTGAGGATGTGCATTGATTATCGGGATCTCAACAAAGTTACGGTGAAGAATAAATATCTATTGCCTCGCATTGATGATCTGTTTGATCAGTTATAGGGTGCAGCTATCTTTTCGAAGATTGATTTGCGGTCGGGGTATCACCAGTTGAAGATAAGGAAGGAGGATATTCCAAAGACTGCATTCAGTACAAGGTACGGGCACTATGAGTTCTTAGTGATGCCGTTTGGATTAACAAATGCTCCTGCAGTATTTCAGGAATTTCTCGATAAATTTGTGATTGTGTTTATCGATGATATTCTAATTTACTCTAAGAATAAGGAGGATCATGCACTGCACTTGAGAAAGGTGTTAGAGATTCTGAAGGAGAGGCAGTTGTATGCGAAGTTCAAGAAGTGTGAATTTTGGTTAGACCGATTTATTTTCTTGGGACACGTGGTATCGGGAGAAGGAATTTCAGTGGATCCAGGTAAAGTCAAAGCAGTCCATGATTGGCCACAACCCTTAAATCCCACTGAGGTTCGTAACTTTCTTGGATTGGCGGGATATTATCGAAGGTTTGTTGAAGGATTTTCTAAGATTGCTTCACCATTAACACAGTTGACCAGGAAGAATGTGAAGTTCACATGGACGGAGGAATGTGAACAAAGTTTCCAAGAATTGAAGAGACGATTGACATCAGCACCTATCTTAACTATTCCTACGGAGACAGGAAACTTCAAGGTTTACAGTGATGCTTCAAAGAATGGTCTTGGGTGTGTATTGATGCAAAATGGGAAAGTGATAGCGTATGCATTCAGACAGTTAAGGGAGTATGAGAAGAATTATCCAACTCATGATTTAGAGTTAGCCGCAGTGGTGTTTGCACTCAAGATATGGAGGCATTATCTGTATGGGGAACGTTGTGAAATCTATACTGATCATAAGAGTTTGAAGTACTTTTTCACTCAGAAAGAGTTGAATATGAGGCAAAGAAGATGGTTGGAATTGGTGAAGGATTACGACTGTGTTATCAATTATCACCCGAGAAAAGCCAATGTGGTTGCTGATGCATTGAGCCGAAAGGCAATACAGAGTGTAGCTGCTATGACCGTAAATCAGAAACTAGAGTTGCTTGATTTGCAAAGGATGGGTGTGGAGATCATTCAGGAAGGATCGTTGGAAGCAAGGATGGCAGCTCTGACACTTCGACCAACTTTGGTGGATAAGATTCGACAGAGCCAACAGGAGGATAAGTTGTTTGACAAGATAAAGAATGATATCAGCTCTGGAAAGTCTTCTGACTTCCAATTAGGAGATAATGGCGTGATTCGTTATGGAGGTCGATTATGTCTACATGAAGTGAATGACATTCGAAAAGAAGTGATGATAGAAGCTCATTCAACACCCTACTCTGTACATCCAGGAGCTACTAAGATGTATAGAGATTTGAAGGCACATTATTGGTGGCCAGGGATGAAGAGAGATGTTGCTCGATATGTGGAGCAATGTTTGACTTGTCAGCAAGTCAAAGCTGAGCATCAGAGACCAGCAGAAACTTTGCAGCCTTTATTTATTCCAGAATGGAAGTGGGAGAATATCACGATGGATTTTGTTATCGGGCTACCGAAGACAGTGAAAGGTCACGATGCCATTTGGGTTATTGTGGATCGATTGACTAAGTCAGCTCATTTTCTTCCTATTAGCTCTACGTATTCCATGGATCGTTATGCCCAACTATATATACAAGAGATTGTCAGAATCCATGGAGTACCACTCACCATTGTGTCAGACAGAGATACGAGATTTTTGTCTGCTTTCTGGAAGAGTTTACATAAGGCTTTGGGGACACAGTTATCTTTCAGCACAGCATTCCATCCACAGACAGATGGTCAATCAGAGCGTACAATACAAATCTTGGAGGATATGCTCAGAGCGTGTGTGTTGGATTTTCAAGGTCAGTGGAGTAAATTTTTGCCTTTGATAGAGTTCTCGTACAATAACAATTATCAGTCTACTATCGGGATGGCTCCATATGAAGCATTATATGGGAGGAAGTGTAGATCTACAGTTCATTGGGATGAAGTTGGAGAGAGGAAACTTTTGGGTCCAGACTTGATTCGTGAAATGTCAGAAGCTATTACCCGTATACGAGAGAAGATGAAAGTTGCTCAAGATCGGCAGAAGAGTTATGCAGACAAACGGAGGAGAGAATTAGAATTTGAAGTGGGTGATCAGGTATTTCTGAAAGTATCTCCAATGAAGGGATAATGCGGTTTGGAAGGAAAGGGAAACTCAGTCCAAGATATGTTGGTCTGTTCACTATCATTGAGAGAGTTGGCAATGTTGCCTATAAATTGGAGTTACCAGCATCGATGTCTAGAGTACATGACGTGTTTCATGTATCTGTGTTGAGGAAGTATGTTCCAAATCCATCTCATGTTCTCAGGCAGGAACCAATTGAGTTGAAAGAAGATTTGAGTTATGAGGAGGTACCAGTTGAGATCTTGTAGCGAGAAGTGAAGAAGCTCAGAAATAAAGAAATACCATTAGTAAAGGTATTATGGAGGAACCAGTTAGTTGAGGAGGCCACTTGGGAAAGAGAGGATGAGATGATGACTAAATACCCAGACCTCTTCAGGTAAGTAAATTTCGAGGACGAAATTTTTATAAGGTGGGAAGAATGTGATACCCGAGCTTCTCACTACTCATGTGCCAATATAATTTAATTTTTGTTATGTGCATTTTATAATTATGTGATAATTATGTGACAATTATGTGACAATTATTTCTATATCTTATTTATCGTTACATTTTATTTGAGACATTCGTGATAAAAAAAATTGGGACAGTGTGTGAATATATGGGTGCATAAATATTTACGTGCATTAATTTGGATATATGAGCAAATTATTTTAAGAGTATAAATACACTTTTCTTAATTATTAAGTATCACACGTGTTCTCGTAATAATAATAGTGGGTAGAAAAATATACACGTATGTGTATTAATTTGTAAATGTATTATATCTTAGCTATTAAGTTTTGCACGTAAATTAAGAATGGATAATAATAAAATAAAAAAAGACAGAGAGAGAGAAGAAAGGGAGAGAGAGGAGAGAGAGAGAGAAGAGAGAGAGAGAGAGGAGAGAGAGAGGAAGAAGAGAGAAGAGGGAGGAGCGCGCCGGAACGTGCGTGTCGGAGCAAATTAGTTACAGTTCTTTACGGGGTTTATATTACTGTCGGAATCCAGTTAAGTAGAAATCCAACTACAATGCATAAACATGTTGTTTGTGAATTATATGTGATTAATATATGATAATTATGTTATGTGTTATTTTTGATTAGTTTAATTACGTTATGAATTATTTGGAGACTAATTTGTGATACAAGCTGGAGATTTATGTGATTTGGGGAAAGTAGGGTTCATATTTAACAATAGTATTTGTAAATTATTTGTGATAATTTTGTAATACAAGTTGTGAATCCATGTGATTGGAAATATTATTATTATCCTATATAGATTTATGTGATTGGAAACTGTTGCAAATATATTTATATGGTTTGAGAAAATATTGGTTATAAGGATCTGTGGGATCCAAGATGAAGTTGTTATTCCAAAAAGAGATTCGTGTGATCCCAGGGTGAAGTGGTTATTCTATAAATGGATTTATATGATTGAGGTGAAGTTGTTATTTCAGAAGTGGATTTGTGTGAAATGAAATTAAGTTATTGTCTTATGGTGATTAAATGTTGATATTGATATTGTAAATGGTTTATGATGCACATTTAATTGTTTTGGGTGCATACCATGCATAAACATGAAAAGTATTTTTCCTCAAAATTAATAAGATACTAATGGTGTGTGCGGCCACTATATATATGCATCTCTGTCAGGGTTCGAAAAAATCGTTCCCGATATTTTTTTTAGGGGTTCGGAAAAATCGTCCCTACTACTTTGTTAGAGTTCGGAAAAATTGTTCTCGGCACTATTTTCGGGGTTCGAAAAAATCGTCCCCATTGAGCTCATTTGGGGTGCATATTATAAGTGTGTCGTGGGGATCCCGCAACGTGAACAATTTTCAAAATAAAAGAGATCAATTAGAAAAAAAAATTAGGACATAGGCGATAGAGAACTAAATGCATTTTCATGCACGGACATGCATGATTTCTACTTACTGAGATTTTTATCTCACTAGTTTATGCATTGTAGGTGAGCCTGTTGATGATTGAGTTTGTGATGTGACTGTGCAAGCTGTGGAGCTCCTTCAAGTTTTGAGAGGATGTACATAGATGACGACCTGTTGGGCTAGGTCGTGGGTTTATTTTGTTTCCGCTGATATTTTGATTATGTAATATAATAAGTATTGTCGCGAGTTTGTCTGGTTTGAAGTGGTATCAGAAACTAGTTACGTATGTTGAACCGGTGTGATGGTGTTGGTTATAAACATATTATGTGGAAAAAAAATTATATGCAGGTTTTTATAATGATGATATTTATATTAAATAGTATTTGAATTATAAGTTGTGTAAGGTGGGTCGTGTCAGTTAAATTTTCTATTCATATTGTTGGGATGGTCATTCCAATATTATGCTTAGTGGTTTAATTGAATATTGGTTGCATGAGATGACTTAGTCAGTATGTGGAGAGTTAAGCCATAACCTTCTGTGCTTAGAACCTCATGATAGAACATTAGTGATAATTTCTTGTAAAAGTTTTTGAACTAGTGAGGGGAACCAAACTTATGATCATAGTACCTTAAGGATTGAGAGTAAGAGACAATCCTAGGAGATTTAAACTTGTAAAAGAGTTGAGAACCTAATTGCCTTGGCCATAAGGATTAGGGGTACATAAGTGATTGCCCTTAATATCATAACATGATGACCTTCAATGCATGTGTGTGTGAGTTTACATGAGCCTTTTCCATGACGTTGGAATTTTCATAAGGTCGTTACTATCGTCCTCAGGCTTCACCCATTGTTACTCGCACGACTTGTTCTCATTGAAGAGCATTATACTGATAACATGTTGAATCTCTTTAAGCTAACAATATTTGTCAATTTATAATTATAATTTCTATAGAATAGTATTTGCATAGGTTAATAAGTACATATGTAATGTGTATGTTTTTAGGGGTTCTTAGGTGAGCTAGACGATACACATATTGAAGTTATTGTTCCAAAGGCGGATCACGAATGATATCATGATCGCAATGGAAATTAACGATTAACGTCCTAGGAGTTTTTGATCGGCGTGAAATTCACCTAAATTTTTGTGCTTAATTGCATAAATTTACTAGTATTTTTGTCGCTTTAATTCAATAATCATATAAAATACTATTAATTGCCTAATTACTTTAAGGGATGTTTGTTTAGGTTTAAAACTTTGGAATTGAAATTCAAAATCCACACCTAGATTTTAAAACCACTCTTATATATACCTATATACATTTTATCTCCTCAATTAATACATTTTTTCTCTTTATCTCTCCTCTCTCATTTTTTTTTTACATAAATTAATACAAAAATCACCCTATATATATCTATATACATACTCTCTCCTCAATTAATACATTTTTCTCTTTATCTCTCCTCTCTCATCTTTTTTTCTATATAAATTAATATATTCTTATAATTGATTTGACATAACTCTATCAAAAACTTAAAACAAACATGACATTACTATTCATGTTTTTCAAACTCTACAAAACTCCAAAAAAAATCACCGTAGAGAACACAACCCCCCCCCCCCCCCCCCAACATAGACACAGAAAAAAAGTGTAACTAATTATAAAGACAAAGACTTAGGTGAGATCATCTAATGAATCCACTTATGTGAGACACATCATTCATTCGCCCATTTAAATAATTTTAAAGGGTCTTGTTTGGTTGTTATGAAAGTAGAAAATTACAAAATTAGTTATAAAGTAAAATTAATTGGGCCTAAATAAATTATAAGGGTCTTGTTTGGTTGATATTATATTAAATTTAAAATTTTAAAAATTAATTATTAAAGTGAAATTAATTAGGCCTTATATGTATAAATGTTTATCTATGTTTTTCTTACTTTATTTATATTTTTTATTACTTAAAATTTATTATTCATTTAATTTATTTTTAATTTAAATATTATTAATTTATAAAATGTGATACTCTATTGATGAAAAGTGATAATTGTACTGTAAATTATTTCATGAACAATTTATAGTATAAATGAAAAGTGATAACATTTTAAAAGACAATTGATAATATCTTTTGGAATAATTTATTTCGCGAATAATTTATTGGAATAATAAAAATTTATAACATTTGTAATAAAAAGTCATTCTTAATTAAAGGAAAGTGATATCTGTCTAATTGTATTATTTCACGAATAATTCATTGGAATAATAATAAGTGATAACATATTAAATAAAAAGTGATACATGATAAAGAAAAGATGATAACTATTTAAATAAATTATTTTATAAATAATTTTTAGAAGAGACACTCTCTTGTGAGATGGGTTCTTGTGAGATGGATTGTGAGACGGGTCGACCCATTACTAAAGTATTCTTATTATATAAGTAAAGTATACCTATTTGTTGTTAAAGTATGTCAATAATGAATCATACTATAACACCCTAAAATTATACTTTAATGAATTATTCACAAACTTTAGAAAAACATACTCTAACAACCATTAAACATACTTTAACACGTCTCACAAGCCGTCTTACATAAGTAACGTCTCACAAGAGACTTTGTCTTTTTATAATAAATAAAATGTGATAACATTTTTAATATAAAATGATACATACCCAATCAAGATAAAGTAATAATAGAACGGTTGAACTATCTAATAATAATAATAATTCGTTGAACTATCTAATAAATAATTAATAATAATAATAAGGGTTAATTGTATTAAAATACATGACCTTTTCTTTTTTTTTTTCAATTTAAACACGAACTATTTTTTTTATAAAAAAATACGCGACCTTATCTTATTTTTTCAATTTAGTCATAAACTTCTTCTTTTATCAATTAAATACACAACTTTTTGTATTATATCAATTTAATCACCAATTTTAAAATTTTATTCATTTAAAATTAATGTTCTTTTATGTTTTATAATTTAATTACTAATTCTTTAATTAATAAAATATATGACTTGGTTAATAAAAAATAATATATTATATTAAAATTTTAAAATAAAATGTATAATTATATATCAAATATTAAAAATTTATAAACAAAAATATTTTTTTTCACAAAAAATAGAGTGTAGCTGTGTGATTGACAAAAATTACATATGAAATATTAAAAAAACTAAACAAATTTGTTTTCACAAATTATATGGGTACGCATTTATAAAACTTTTATATATTAAATATTATAATTTTTGCATTATTATGGTTTAACCATAATTATATTTTAAAATTTTAATATAATAAATGTGCATTGATTTTTATTCATTAACATAATAATGTATTTAATTAATACTAGTAGACATTGTGATTAAATTATAAAAGATTAAAAAATATATATATATTTAATTGGATAAAAGAATCATGATTAAATTAAGAAAATACATTAAGGTCGTGTATTTAATTGACAAAAGAAAAGTTTGTGATTAAATTGAATAAAAATTAGAAGGTCATGTATTTCTTTGATTAAAAAAATAATTTGTGACTAAATTGGAAAAATGAATAAAATTCATATATTTTTTTGCAATTAACCCTAATAATAATAATAATAATAATAATAATAATAATAATAATAATAATAATAATAATGATGATGATAATAATAATCATCATTAATCTATACATATAAAAAAACAAACTTAAACTTTTACTTTTGTTTTCTATTTTTTTTTAATTAGCTACTAGCAATCTATCAATTATCATCCTCTTATATTTTTTGGGTGAATTACCAATGCCCCCTTGAGATTTGTCAAAACTACCAAATAAACTCCGTGGTTTAAAAAACTACCAATTAGCCTCTTTGACTTGCGTTTGATTTGAACATTGATAAAATACCGCTTTTTTAAAAATAAAAAAGATGAAAATGACATCAACACCCATATAATTTAACATTATATTTTTAAATTTTACTATTTCATTATTTTTTTTAATTTCAATACCTAGGGATTAGAGGGATTTATTTATTTAACATGTAAAAAATGTAAAAAAAAAAACTATCCTAATCCCAGTTTTCTACATTTAAAAAATATAAAAAATAATAAAATAGTGAAATTTAAAAAATACAATGTTACGTACATGGGTATTGATGTTATTTACATCCTTCTTTATTTAAAAAAAAGGATATTTTTGTCAATGTTCAAATCAAATACAAGTCAAAAAAGGTAATTGTTAGTTTTTCAAACATTGAGTTTATTTGATAATTTGAACAAACCTCAGGGGGTTGTTGGTAATTTTCCCATTTCATTTATGAAAAACTGTTAGAGACAAGGGATTAGAACCGTAAGCTTGAACACAAAATTCGATAAGAATTCCCTGGAGAAAATACTCGGCACAAATCCCAAATTCGATATCCATATGTCGTTTCAACCAAGAAATAAGAACTATAAATACTAAATTAAACCTAAGCCCATTAAAACAAAGTCCAACAACCCATATCTAATCTAATCTAATCTAATGTAGTCTAATTTAATCCTAAAAATTAAAAGAAACTATTTGAAGTAATACAATATGCAAACCTGGAACTACTTCTTCCCATTATCTCGCCCATTATAAACATCCGTATCAAAAACCCTTTTCTAATTCATAGTAGATACATAAATAAAAGTCAATTCCCCCCAAAGAAGAAGCAAGAATTGCTGTTTACTAATTGAAAGTGTAAAATAAATTTAAGAAAATAATATCAAAAAAAGGTATAATTGGGGAACGCATGAGAGGAGTCTCTTAAGGTGGAAAAAGGCGCATAGAGGCACAAGGACCCGAGCCTTTGCGCCTCAGGTGCACCTTTAATAACTATGCTGTGAACAGTAACTCATTAAAGAAAGTAGAATGGAAGAAATTTTTATCCATAATACTAAGACTAGCCAGATAGAATAGGTAAAGTGTATCAAAATCATTTCTATACTTCACAAAAAATAATGGGTCATTTAACCTGAATGCACATAATAATAAAACCAACTTGAATTCTCATTTAAATAATTTTCTTCTTTGTATGAGAAATGACCATGACAAAATATCTTTCCACTTAATCAACACAAGATGCCTTCATCGATGCTCAGATAACCAAATTAGGGCATGCACCCCATGGCATGCTACTTAAAATTTAATTTTAACACCTCAGGTATTAGCAAAGATATCAAATGGTCATACCGGGACTTAAATGAACAGAGATAGTCTTGAATTGTTTTCAAGTTGCCAATTAACTTATTCTTGTCCTGTAAAAAAGTAGACACATCATGTTAAAATTTTATTTGAGGAAGAGACCATAGGAGTAGGAACGTTACCTAAAGGAGTTCTATAACACATATACATCACAAAACTCTATTTAGAGAAGAGACCACAAGAATAGGATTCTAATCTAAATGAATCAAATAATTACGATATACATCACAAAATCATGCATTCAACACAACATATTAGTGTTATCACAAGCTAATACTGAAAAGAAAGATAAAAATGCTACACTGTAACTCAAATACTCATGTGCAACTAAATGACGCAGGTTGTGTGAATATTTTCTAGACCTGCTTATCAACCCATCAGATATAACACTTGGATAGAGAAAATCTGAAAACAATAATTTCATGATACCGTTTTTTTATTGACTGTCCATAACAGTAACCAAGGATTAAAATGCATGAGAGGTTTATTTTTCAGTACGCAATATGATAGAGGTAGAATCTGAGTCAGGAGGTACAATAAGAGAATTCTAATTTCTACAGATATTTTAAGTAAAAACAAAGCAGAAAATTATTTGTAAGCAAACTGAAGACTTTCTTCCTGAAGAAATGTTCACGAGCTGTATTAGTTTAGTACAAGAGATGGTTCAATCAGAAACTTGAAAGGGGAGAAAAAAGTAAGGAAGTTTTTACCTTTACAGTCATGCAAGCTACTACCTATATCTACACTTTTTAAAGCACCTGTAACCACATCCGCAACAGATATTGTTTCCCCAGACCTAGCGACATGATTGCCAGAATTGCCATCCTGTTGATCAGCACATGGAAACATATATAGAATGAGTATCAGCTGAGCTTTCATTTTACTTTTTCCAGAGGACTTCTCGTCATCTTTTGCTGGGACGGTGGCTGACGATTTTTTCTCATCATCCATCAAGTATATACTTGGATCCAAGTGTATGCCCTGTGATTGTTAGAGATTAGTAAACATATAAAATAATATATCCATTTATGATAAGCCACACTCCAGAAGAATATATAACAAAAAAATGAGTAAAACAAGGAGAAAAATGCAAGAGTAGACTGTGGCGGAGCGGGCATAAATTTCTGTTTCTTTTCTCTCCCTTTTTTTGTCTTTCTTTGTTACAGTTTCCAAAATTTTACACCATTCAGCAACATTACTTTTTTTTCCATCCAAAGGTTATGAACATTTTTCTGAAACAAAAAATCATCTCAAGTATCATCTTAATCATACAATGTATTTGTTAATTTTCTTCACAAATAATACACAATTAGAGATCTGACAGTATGAGATATATAAGAGAGAGTTCATAAGTTTTGCAACATCCAAATAATGCAGGTAATTGGTTGATCTCTCTGTCTTATCTTGTCTTTCGATCTAGCTCCATTTGTGACGCTATCTTTTATTTGGAAGGTCTCAAGTCCAGCTCATTAGTGCTAAATCAGTTCTGAGTACGTTTACATTTTTTACCTCAGGTCCAAATGCCTATTTATTTCATTTTACAATACATGCTAGTAGATCTATTTGTTTCATTTGATTAGATATTTCATTTTTCATTCACACCCACAAATATTCTCCATTATAGAGGAAAATTAAAGCAATTAAAGGGTTTAATTGGACTACATGTACATGAAACTGGTTTATTGTAGACTTGCAGTACCTGGTTTAAATAATAATATTCCATGTTGAGAACAGGACTTTGT
Source organism: Pogostemon cablin (assembly GCA_023678885.1). Lineage (NCBI taxonomy): Eukaryota > Viridiplantae > Streptophyta > Magnoliopsida > Lamiales > Lamiaceae > Pogostemon > Pogostemon cablin. Next base: position 19,817,587 of record CM042964.1, on the reverse strand, counting down.
CGTATATATATTCAAGCATGAAAACAAATTTGCCTTAAGAACCGTGATAAAAAATCACTGTTTCCCCCCCCAAAAAAAAATAATCTATATATATTTAAAAGGTAAAATGGTACTGTTTAGGAATGATTTGAAGACCATGACCAACTTGCCATTATCATATTGAGTATAAGGAATAAGGAAAAAAAATCTTGTCGCTAGATAGATTTGACCATGGAATATTACTAAATTGCTTTTCATTAAATAAATATGACTGATACTTCATTGATCCAGTATAAGAAAATTTTTGTCAGATCCAATAATTACATCAGTAAATTTCAGACAGTAAAATACCTTAAACAGTGTAAGTGTTGAATAATTAGGTTTTAATGTTCTTTGTTTCCACTTCAAATGCTGATGTACAGAACTTGTATATCATTTAGAACATAAAACAAAAATATTTCACATGATCAAGGTTCCATTTTATCCTTACTACAAAAAAGTGTCATCTAAATGCTTTTTAAAGTAATAAATGTTTTTATTATAGTTAAAGTATGTCATCAGTCCCACATACTTATGATAAATCATCAATGGTCTATTACTCAGTACGGAAACAAGAAAAATAGAAAGGTGCGCCAAGTAATTAAATCAAATATTAGCAATACAGCCTAGACACGTGGTTTACCTCAATAATTATTGGTTTCCCATCCTTCATTACTTTTTTCAAATCACCGGCCAAACCTATTTGGAACACAAATGATGCGAGCACTTATCATAGTCCTTGAAACGATTTAGGCAACAATAATGGAGCAATTATAGTACCTTTACGAACAATTCAACATTCTCTGCAAAACTTAGTAATTAACTCCTCGGAGGAGCTGAAATCTCGTGCCCATACAGGGGAAGATGTTAATGGTGCACTGAGTTGAAATCATAGGAGCATCGATAAATTTAACATTATGCAGCACAACGTATAAAAGCAGTTTGACATCATGGCAATGATTTTGTACCACCACAGGAGTAGTGGGATACATTTTGATCATCCACAATTGGATAAAGCAAAAAACGTCTTTGAAATAAATTAGCTCTTTTGTGCGTAAACTATACAAAAATTAAATTTTAAGATACAAACTAGCTTTCAGCAACAATTTCAAAAAAATGTCAACTGTTAACATAAACTCAATAGGCTGAATAATTGTGTACTCTGTTGCGGTGCGCAGTATTTCATACACTATATTTGTTTGTGACATTAACACAATGTGAAGTGCATTAAACAACAGCATAAGAATTTTTTTTAAAGGAATACTCTAAAGTATTTCTAAGCAATTGTATACAATAATTAAAGAGGTTCACCTGCAACACATTTGGCAAATTTAGCCTTTGAGCGAGTTGAGTGTCAATAGTAGACTTTCAAACACATGCAGTACCACATATAAGAATTACCAACGGTACTCTTTCCTATCAAATTTAGAGGTTTGGCCACTTTACCAACAACTGTGATGTCAAAATATTATTCCATATCCATTCCATATAACCAAGAAATATTTTTTATTAATGTCTCATTCCCATTCACTCTTCTTCCTACCCCTAAACCAAGTATTTCCTTTATATATCATCCCATTTACATAATAAGGTATAAGAAATATGGTTGGTTTCTTTTTCAGTCATTTCCTTGATGTAACAAAACAAATACAACAATACTTAATGCAAAACTATACAAGAGATTTAGACATCTATGACAGGCAACGACAATCAATAATTTAAATTATTTGACACTTTTCACAATGTACATCATTTTTATTATCAACTCAACTCGATCAAGGATGTTTCTATACATACCCTCACAAATTCACCAGTTTCCCTCACCCTACATTTCTAATAAGCAATTATCCTTTTTCCTTCTTTCAAAACACCGCAAACTAATACTGAACATTTTTGAAAGCTTTTAGTGCATAAAAGACTCAAAAGCAGGTGTGAACAGAATGATCATATTGAGCAATTTATTCATGAAAATTAAGAGAAAAATAGTAACTGACCGTGTCATCATTTTGTAGCGGTTTATATACTCTTCTCCATAACCTCGTGGCTCCATAATCTATATAAGTGTGAGGAATAATTATGAACCCGATCAATCAACATTTAAAGCATCAAACGATGCATAATAATATAAAACACACATGATAGATCTAAGAACCATGTAAGAATCAGACAATTGAAATTTTCTATTTTGAAGTGGAGCTAAAAAGATGTAGATGATATCCTGACTCTGCTCATGCCTTCTCATAAAGAGTGCAACAAAGAGACTAATAAGATATGCAGTAGTTGGCGCATTAGAATAGTGCAAGATCAAGATTTCATTCAAATCATTAATAACATCCTTAAATTGATTCATCTTTAGTCAAATGTTTTCTAGTTTTCAAAACAAATATGCCGAATGCAAAGGATGGTGAAAGCACACACCTTAAATAGGTTAGGTTCGAGGTCGTTTTATGAGCTGTAAATAATTAACTTAAAGTAAAAACTAGAACAAAGAAGTGGGACTTCACAGATAAAAAAAAGAGGGTAATGGTAAATTTTATATGCTAAAATCGAACCTACACATCGAGAAGTCTATTATCTATGAGCAACTTTTTAGTTCAAGAGAAATCTTAATAGCCACGTGATTCAGAATCTACAATTCAGAACAAACGGATTACTAATCCATAATTAGAGAAGATAACACTTCAAATTATCAAAAGAAAGCAAGCAAAAATGATGCAATGGTAAAATATGGTTTTTACCGTTGTTACAGTCAACATTCTGCTAAGGAAAAATCGGGATAGCACGTAATAGTGATCGGCATTATTACCCAACCACACCTTCACCTGGAAAAATAAAAACAAACATGGGAAGACATGAATAATTACTAAACAAAAGTAGAGATTTTAATTGTTATGAAATAAATGAAGAAGATAAAAATAGTTTAATCCTGATTTCTAGACCTTAACAAAATCATATTTGGATGAAGCGTTCCAAGTGGAGAAGGGAAACAACTGACTGTGCTATTTTATTTTGATGATCAGATTCATCATCATCATCTTCCTTATTATTGTTAGGGTTTTCGATTACCACTCCTTTTTCTTTCTTCATTTCTAGTCATTTCCTGCTTGATTTATAGGAGTGTTTATGCAGCGGGTTGTTATGTTTATTTGCTCATTAGTTCACCAATTCTATTTGTGGAACATAAGAAGGAAAAAAAAACCAAATTAATATCGCTGCAACCACAATCAAAACCAAGTACATATCTACAAAATCATAGGAGATGGCTCTAACTCATAAACAACAAGCGAATGAATAGAGATAGCTAAGAAAGAATTAAGATGTTTTAATTCTTAAAGTCTAAATAATTGTAAAATAAGAAAAAAATTTAAATTTCATGTACTATGATAAGGTACGTACTTATATATCTACCGACCTAAAATTAGGTTTGACAAAAATAAACTGAAAGTAATTAAAATAAAGTCTAACAAGTAGTATTCATCATGAACATTTTTTCAAAAATCACACATCATCATAGTCAATGTCATCATCATGGTTGTCTTCGTCATCTCTGAAACATACTAATGATTACTTATTAAATAATACATTAACATACTAATGTAATAATTCATGAAGTAGAAGAGCATAACATTCTTTGAAATTTGAATGAAATGACCTTAAACTTATAGTGATTTTCACTCACTAATTCTCATCATGCTCTTGATTTAACTTATAGTACACATATAAAAGTCATGTAGTAATTTAATAATTTCTTATCGTGTTCCCAGAACCTTTTCAAAACTTTTTAATTTGACAGTTAAAAAAGTGCAATTAACATTCATGTTTTTCTTAATATATTTTTTTAATTTAACTATTTTGGTTGGTGTATTCAATAAAAAAATTATTACATTAATTTATAAAAGTAAAAAAGAAAAAAAAGAAAGAGAGAGAGAGTGTGATGCTTGATTATTAAATAGTTTATTATACTAATAATTAATAATAAGTTTAATATTTGTAAATATAAATAGAATGTAAAAAATATAGCAAAGTATATATACTAGTATGAAACTCGCGTACAACGCGTGATCATTTATTTATTATTCTTATTTTTTATAATTAAATAATTTGTGTCATATAACGATTCAACATTAATTAGGGAGATTTATCGATTTTTTAAAGGTGGATCGAATCTCTTCTTGATTCGCTCTATCGAAATAAATTTTTATATTTTCGTAAATCAATTTTACTCTTGGAGAAACGAATATGTGTATTTGAATGAATAACCAAAAAATCTTATTTATAGGTAGGGTAAGAGATAATATTATATGTAATATTTTTTTTCCTTTTATATATATGATTTAATTTGATATTTAATAAATTTATTGCATTAAAAGATTTAGTAACTAATTAATGATATCCAAATAAATAAATAAAATATTAAAAATTTAATCATTATTGAAAATAAGAAACACATTATTTAAAAATAAAATATTAAATAAAGAAGTTAATTAAAAGTAAATAAGAAAATATTAAAAAAATTATTAAAAAATTAAAAAAATTAAGAAAATTACACCTCACATTGGAGAGCTATGGAGACGACACGTCAGCAAGAAATGAGTAACCACATCGGGGCAATTTTTTTTCATTGCTGTATATTTATACAATTGTTAGTATTACATTTTTTTCATTGTATTTAAGTAAATTATGATCAAAATATGTAACTCTTAGTACTGGTTGTCTAAAATAAATATCAATTATATATAAAAAAATCTCAATTTATTCTTTTATTTTCTATACATGATTTGATTCGATACTTATTTATTTATTTATATCGAATGATTTAGTCATTAATTCTAATTAATTATACTAAAATAATTAAGTCAATAAGTGTATAGGAAAAATAAATAAATAGTAAGATCATACGTGAACAACACGTTAGCGAAAAAGGATTTTGCTATACTATATTTAATGTATATACATATATATATATATATATATATATATATATATATATATATATATATATATATATATATATATATATAATATACGGAATAATGTAAATAATATTTAAATTGAGTATTAATTTTTACTCATGATTATGGTTTAGTGTTTCTTAATTAACTATATAATAATAATTCTATTTCCATTAATTGTTATTTTTAAGAAACTAATGTAAAATATATATATATATATAATATAAATAAAATTATATATAATATTCTTTTAAATATTAATATATTTGTAATGAATTTAATAATTTTATTTTTTTAATTTTATTAGTTTCAAATTATATTATATAAACAACTAAAGAAAATAAATTTTATACTTCATATGTCATAATTGAATAATTAAGATATATGAAAATAAATAAATATTAATATTCTAAATTTAAAAAATTAACATAACTCAATTTTAATGTTATTCGATATGAAATAACGATTTAACTTAAAGAATTTGAGTATTCGATTCTATACATGAATTAGTTTTTCAACCTCTACTCTTTAGATGTAAATCGATTCAAGAGTACATGAATTGTCAATCCTCTTTCACTTGAAAAATACTTGAATCAATAGTACTCCTTTTTCACTTGAAGAATACTTGAATCAATACTTTAGAGGTAGATCTTAAAGAATACTTGAATTGATTTTTTTCTCTTGAAAAATCGATTCTTAAGATGTAAATCGATTTAAGAATACTTGAATAGAACCTCTTACTCTTGAAAAATCAATTTTTAAGATGTAAATCTATTCAGGAATCGATACTTAATAGGTAAATTAATTCAAGAATAATTGAATCAATTCTCTTCCTCTTGAAAAATACTTGAATCGTTGAATCAATTTTTTAGAGATAGATCGAATCTTTACTTGATTCTTCGCTCTATCAAAATAAATTTTTATACTTAATAAATCAATTCCTAGAGGAACTTGAAGAAAGATCATATTCCTCTTAGAGAATCTAATGTGTGTATTTAGAATGGTTGTGTGTATTTAGAATGAATAACCAAAAAGTCTTATTTATAGGTGGAGCGAGAGAGAATATTTTATGAAATATTCTTTTTTCCTTTTATATATATGATTTAATTTGATATTAATTAATTTATTACATTAAAAGATTTAGTAATTAATTAATGATATCCAAATAAATAAATAGAATATTAAAATTTTAATCATTATTTGAAACTCATTATTTAAAAAAGAAAATATTAAATAAGGAAGTTAATTAAAAGTAAATAAGGAAAATATTAAAAAATTCAAAAAATTGAGAAAATTACACGTCACATTAGAGCGCTCTGGAGACGACACGTCAGCAAAAAAGTTTCTGCAATAGTATACTTCAGATATATATATATATATATATATATTATATAATCATAATATTATATTTTTTAAAAAAAATTTAAAATAAAAACATTAGACATAGTACAACCCGTGTAGTACACGGACACAAAACTAGTAATAATTTAATTTATTAAGATAAATAAGATTGCAATTAATGCGTGTGAGAATATTAAAGTTGGTAGATATGTGCGTGAATATGGATTACATTTAAGATTGCCAAACAGTGCAATTAACATATTTAAGATTGTCAAACAGGGACCATTATTTTTACGTAATTATTTTTTAACTATATTATAATATGCTTAATTGATAAATAATAATCTGTTTCACAAAAGAGGGTCCTTGTGACAATCTCACCTAAGACCTACGTAACTTTAAAAGTATAAAATAGTTTCACGTGAGATAATCTTATATAAGAATTCTTATGCAAGACTTGCCCAATAATTAAAGGATCATGATGTATAAATAAGAATTATATATGGTCATAAGTAAACAAGAATTTTAAATGGTTATATATCAACTCGATGTACCATACCGAAATACTAAATAATCATATATTTCGATTTTGAAATTTTGAATAATTTTACTGATGAAAATTTCTTCACAGTATCAACCTCACTTATAATCGGTATATCTAATATTTTGATAAAATCGATATTTTTCAGCCTTTAAGTCCAGTATATTGAAATTTATGTTATTTCAAATTTGGAACCAAGTTTGTAGTCAAGTCGCACGAAGCCATGATATTTTTTCAGGATAACTTGATAACTAATACCAAGCAAATACACGAACATGTAGTTGCATATTTGAAATACTTGAGCCCTTTGATGAGAGTGAGAATAAGCGTGTTTTAGTGTCCAATTTAACACCTTTTTATAGGAATTGTTGTTATATATTAGCACAAGTGTCTTATATTCAACATATGTGAGAAAAGAGTGCGTTTGAGATGTTTATTGTGTTTTAGGTGGAAAAAGGATCAAAAGTGCAAAGTTGGAGAAAATGTGCAACTTGTGCAAGAATGTTGAAAAACGCACGTCCAACTTGTGTATTTTTTCTGTATTTCTATGTAACTCAAAACTAGAAGTGTGATATATGGTTGGAAATCCACAGAAGAGAGGATCGTTTTGGCGTAAGAAACACCTCAATCAGAGTCTGAACGAGAAAGTTATGATCAAAATAGTGACGTCGCGTAAGCTATTTCTACTCAGGACGACTGTTCCATATTGCATGACCGTTACACATTCAAATATTGGAATTTTTGTAATTTATTTATATGGATAGAAAACTAATGAAGAGAGGATCGCGAGAGCACAAGAATCACTCAAATCGGAGTTTGGATGTGGAAGTTATATGCAAAACGGCGAGACTACGCAAGATGGTTGGACCTCGATGACATGGTTCAACCATCCATGAAGGTCGAACCATGGTCGAACCAAATGCCTGAGACGATGTTAAATTCATGCGGGACAGCTTCTGATCCATATTTTACACCCCCAGTGCATGTATTTTCGTGTTTTCCAAGAAAAAGCTCATCCAAGGTCCATAAGGAGAGCTTACAAGTATAAAAGGAAATGTAGATCACACCAAGACAACGCAACACAGTCATCCTACACCCCATAAGGGGGGATCAACCCCCAACCATCATCCACATCCTTTCCTCCATTCATCCTTCACTTTGAAGATTCGTATGTGGAATCAAGAGAAGAACCAAGAGGAGGATTCTAGACGGAGAAGGACGCGACGACTCCTGCATCTAGGGTTTTATTCGTTTCCTAATTTATCTTGTATTTTTCAGACATATAGGTAAGATCTACCAACCCCCATGATTGTTCTTCTCAACATCATGGGCTAGAACCATTTTGGTAGATCTAGGATTTTGAAAGTTTTATGAATTAATTAAACTCTCTTGTGTGTCCTCCGTACAACACTACTTGTGGATTGATTTTATATATGATTGTGCTTTCTTAATACATATTTACGGTCGTTTTGTGCATCTTCAATTGATATATAGAGTCTGAATATATATCTTGGTTGTAGATTGAGTGCGTTCACCGCTGAACAGGATTCCATGTTATGATTCTAAGTGAGGGGACTCCGAAACTTTATTAAAACTATCATGTATGAATGTTTATTAATTGAATTGAATTCGGGTTAGTAAGTACGATAAAGAGGGTAATTTTATAGTACCTTTAAAGGAAGATCATATCGGGTTAGATTTCAGACATGAGAAATAATTTATACTGATAGTACCTAGAAAGGGAGTGGAATTATGTCTCTTGCTCCGAGGTTATTCACACATGTTACACGCATATTTACTTGTGTCTATAGAGTAGATTTGCATGGTTTAATAATGCGTCCATAGTCCACAAGGCAGAGTCGGCCTGCACTTAAGAGGAAAGTTAAGTAGTAAAACTGGATTACCCTAGAGCTACCTATTCTTTTACTTGATCCACTTTCGTATTCTTCCATTGATATTTTATTCTATTTGTTATTTAATAATTCTGTTTAGTAGTTAATAATTCTATCTCTCAACTTAATTGCCTTCGCCTTAATTAATTTAGTTAATAATTAAATTGATAATACGTCGTCCTTTAGGTTCGATATTTAACTTGGTCACTTGCTTAAGTTGCAATAGATATCCTTCATACTTGAGGATTAATTTTGCGTGTAAAGAAAATGCGCATCACCTTTTCACAAGAGTAGAAGACCTCCATAAAAAAGTGCTCAAAATTGGGGTATATCTATTACGATTACATATGTTCAGGAAGTGATGCAAAATAACAACTCTATTCGTTCGTCGCTATAGCAGTAAACTGAGAAGCGGCAAACACCCATATTCTGAAAATAACAATCCATCTCGACTGCTAATTACCAAAAGCTTCGTCCTTCTCGTCAGCAGTGCCTCAACTTTAACATCCAAAATTTTCACACTTGGCCAGAACTTGTAATCAAGTTAACTTGTATGAAGTTCACAATTAATAGCAACATCAAGTACAACCACCATTACCGCATCTCCGTAAGTAGAATTGCTAGTTCTGCAGGAGAAATAGACGTACATACTAATAACTCCCTTTGTCCCAGGTTGTTATGAATTCAACACCACACTATGAAGAACAACAATCTTATAACAATGAACTTGATAATTCAACTCTAACTATTGTTGTGTGTGGATATGATCAGAAAACTAAAACTTGAAATATGAAGACAAGAATTATAGTGGTTCGATCATGTTGATCTACATCCACTTCTTGAGAGAAGAATTCACTAAACGAAAATGAAGATCACAATTACAAGATACAAGCATACTAAAACCCTAATCTTTCTTAAGCTTGTTTCTAACTTATGAGTGAAGGAGATGTGTTGATGATGATCATTAGCTTGACAGTTCTTCAACTTATATAGATGTATGTCTATCGAGTAGAATACTTCCCATCCAAACACAAAATGCATCTCTCAATCAGTTGTAACCAACTGATGAAAAACTGATGCAACCAATTCAGTTGCAACCAACTGATACTTCAACTTCTAACTGATGCTTCTTGTTGCTGCGTTTACAATGATCAACCTCGATCTAATGGTCCTCACTTACTATCCTTTCATTGCTTAATCAACCAATGATCAACCTCCATGTGGTACACTTCTAACTTCCACCATACATACACATTCATGCATTCTGCAATATGTATGTGCATGGTCTATATCATCACACAGGTAATGAGGGTCAGAGACCTTATGTTTAATATAAGGTTTCTGACCCTCTTAGCCGGGACGGAGAGAGTAAGTTATATGAAATTAACTAGGGTCAACCAACTGCTTACCATTCTTATGAAAGATATATTTTTTGTTTCTAAGAGTGCAGAAAATAAAAAGTTAATTTTAAATCTGTTCTTATTAAATGTGTTTGCTCGCATTCAGATCTTTTTAAACAGATAAATCTATGCTAAATCACATTAATTTAATCAGATAGATGCAAAGACAATATACAAAGCAAATATTTTTAGTAACGCTACCTTGATCCATCAAGTGATTATCATTTTTTATGTGATCTCCAATACCTTGATCAACACTGCTAGTGGAAACAGATGATGTGCCCTTCTCAATGCACTGGTAACAGAACAAAAGCATTCAGAATAACAAATCACTAAGCCAACCGGCCAAACTTCTTGATGTTTGTACATCTCACAACGACAGGTAAAATAAAACACAATCTTTCATCACCCTTCTTCCCAACTTCTATCTAGTGGTGAGTATAGTCAACAAAGAATCAGGCATCATAAACATATAATGGGGTCTTTCACCTATTCATGCTCTTTGCAGTAGTCTCAGCTTCGATCTTTACAAAGCGACAACATTATACAATTGCTTCAATATGGGCTCTTAGAATATTATTAAAAAGCAAAGGTACTCTTAACATTATATCTGCTCTAAAGTTGTCGATAGACTTATAATTTATTGTTTCTATTTTATACCTGTCGTGTTAGATAAACTATACATAGCCTGATGAATCATAATTCAATGCATTTTTATTCAAGAGTAGTTGTACGACAGCATATAGAAGCTGAAGTATCGATAATCACCTTCTTAATCTCTTTAATAATAGAAAGTTTGAAGAAAAGACTAGGAATTAAAATCAAAGTTCACAAATTTGTCCAAAGCTTACTAAAAAATGGTACTCCCTCCATCACAAAAAAGCTTTTACGTTTTTCATTTTCGTTCATCTAAAAAAATCTTACATTTTTAAAGAGGTAAGAAAGTCAAAATAACAAACCTTCCCCTTACATTTTATTTACAAAAGTATCACCCCTAGCTAACACACCAAACATACTTTATTATTTATTTATTATAAAAAATATCAAAATACCCCTAAAAGTAACATCTTTCTTAATCACATGCAAAAAGAAACGTAAATGCTTTTTCAGGAGTTGTATGCCTTATTAACAGATTTGAAATTGATGAATTTGAAATCCACCCAAAATAGTATGAATTTCAGAGCCACCCAAATCTCCCAAAAATGATGAAAATAAAAGGGATGGTGCATAGAAAGCAAATACTCCCTCCATCCCGCCCAAATAGCACCATTTTACTATATTAGACGTCCCGTCCAAACTATACAATTTTCCTCTTTTAGTAAAAAGGTCCACCAATGGCCCACCACTACCCATCACATCTCTCTAATGCACCTACCCACTTTACATAAAATAATAATACTCATTAATTTACGTGCAAAAAACAAATGGTGATGTTTGTCCGGGACGGAGGGGGTATGCATCAACAGATAGGTAATTAAGGTTTCAAAATCATGCTCAAATACTTGGATCGAAGCATAACAAAAAAAATTACATGAATGCAGAGTGAAACCTGATTTGAAAATGCAGCCAAGTGAGAATTTCACAAGCATAGAAATATCACTCACCTAGAGAAGATAGCTATGCAGCCAATCCAATGTTTGAGGGAAATCTGTAGCTGAGATGTTGACAACCGTATAACCCTGTTCAGTCGTGAGAATATGCACGAGTATCAGAAATACCTTTATGATGCAATTATCACATGAAATCAAGTGTCAACCATAGGTGATAGAGGCGGGACACACGTCCGAGGCACAAGCCTCTTGTATGTACTGCAATAATATGATTCTACAACATATATACATAAGTAAATCTACTTACAACATAACCTAACTACATAAAGGTATAATCACAAAACATCATATAATGATACATAATAACTCAAAAATAGCATGATAACACACAAAACGTCCATACATAATTAACTTCAAAGTTAAAATCTTCAATACAAATAAATTGTACGTCATTAAACAATATTAAAGTTGAAAAAAGTTATTCAAATGATTAGCTACTAACAAACTAATCAATTATCATCCTCATTCTCCTCTTATATTTTATTTGGGTAAATACCAATAACCCCTTGAGATTTGTAAAAAAACCCCATAGTTTAAACATTGATAAAATACACCTTTTTTATAAAAAAAAAAAGATGAAAATGACATCAATACCCATATAATTTAACATTATTTTTTTTAAATTTTAATATTTCATTATTTATTTAATTTTTTTTTAATTTCAATACACAGGGATTAGAGGGATTTATTTATTTAACATGTAAAATATGTAAAAAAAAAGTCAAAGACTTGTGTGAGACTAGAAAGTGATACTCCCTCCGTCCCAAAAATATTGACACATTTTTTGAGCACGGAGATTAATGAGTATAATAATTTAATGTAAAGTGAAGTGAGAGAAATAATATTTAATGTGTAGTGGGTAGTTGTATTAGTGGTGAGTGTGATGTGTGTGTGGGTCCATGTAAATAAATAAATTGGTTTCGTGTGGGTCCCATATCCTTAAAAAGGAAATATGTCAATTGTTGTGGGACAACCCAAAAAGGAAAGTGTGTCATCATCTTTGGGACGGAGGGAGTAACTTTTATGAAAGAAAATAATAATAAATTAATGAAAAGTGATAATGGTTTTTCATGAACAATATATAGTATAAATAAAAAGTGATAACGATTAATAGCGAAAGTGACAACTATTTTAAAAAGTAAAAAATGGTCTCACGTGAGACGGTCTCACATAACAATTACAAAAAAAAATCACTCTAATCCCAGTTACTACATTTAAAAAAAGTAGAAAATAATAAAATGGTGAAATTAAAAATACAATGTTACGTACATGGGTATTGATATCATTTCCATCCATCTTTATTTTAGAAAAAAAGGTATTTTTGTCAATGTTGAAATCAAATATAAGTCAAAAGGGGTCATTTGTAGTTTTTCAAACTATTGGGTTTATTTGGTAATTTGAAAACCTCGAGGGGGTTATTGGTAATTTTCCATTTTATTTATAAAAAATTGTTAGAGACAAGTGATAGGAACCGTAAGCTTGAGCACAAAATTCTATAAGAATTCCATGGAGAAAATACTTGGCCCAAATCCCAAATTCGATATCTAGATGTCGTTTCAACCAAGAAATAAGAACTATAAATACTAAATTAAACCTAAGCCCATTAAAACAAAGTCCAACAACCCATATCTAATCTTATCTAATGTAATGTACTCTAATTTAATCTTAAAAATTAAAAGAAACTAATTAATACAATACGCAAATCTGGAACTACTTCTTCCCATCGCCCTTTATAAACATCCGTATCAAAAAACCCTTTTCTAATTCATAGTAGATACATAAATAAAAGTCAATTCCCCCCATAGAAGAGGCAAGAATTGTTGTTTACTAATTAAAAGTGTGTAATAACTTTAAGAAAATAATATTAAAAAAGGTATAATTGGGGAACGCATGCGTGGAGCCTCTTAAGGTGAAAAAAGGTGCATGGAGGCACAAGGGCAGGAGCCTTTGCGCCTTAGGCACACGGCGCACCTCTAATAACTATGCTGTCAACAGTAGCTCATTAAAGAAATTAGACTGGAAGAAATTTTTGTCCAAAATACTAAAACTAGCCAGATAGAATAGGTAAAGTATGCATCGAAATCATTTCTATACTTCACAAAAAATAATGGGTCATTTAACCTGAATGCACAATATAATGAAACCAACTTGAATTCTCATTTTAATAATTTCCTTCTTTGTATGAGAAATGGCCATGACAAAATATCTTTCCTTTTAATCAACACAAGATGCCTTCATCAATGCTCAGATAACCAAATTAGGGCATGCACCCCATGGCATGCTACTTAGAATTTAATTTTAACACCTCAGGCAGTAGCAAAGATATCAAATGGTCATACCTGCGACATAAATGAACAGAGATAGTCTTGAATTGTTTTCAAGTTGCCAATTAACTTATTCTTGTCCTGGAAAAAAGTATACACAACATGTTAATATTTTATTTGAGGAAGAGACCATAGGAGTAGGAACGTTACCTAAAGGAGTCTTATAATGCATATACATCACAAAAATCTGTTTAAAGAAGAGACCACAAGAGTAGGATCCTAATCTAAATGAATCAAATAATTACGATATACATCACAAAATCATGCATTCAACACAACATATTAGTGATATCACAAGCTAATACTAAAAAGAAAGATAAAAATGCTACACTGTAACTCAAATAGTCATGTGCAACTAAATGATGCAGGTTGTGTAAATATTTTCTAGACCTGCTTATTAACCCATCAGATATAAGTATGAGATGTTCTGTAACACTTTAGTGTTACATCTCCTATGACATATTCTTATTGAATGACACGTGGCGGGGTGGAGATATCCAATCTCTTGCCCCTAGGGTTTACTGGTTGACTTAGGGTATAGTTTTTTCCTTTCTCTTACGTGTCACTTCTCCAACGGAATGTTATAGGAGATGTCACACCAAAGTGGCACAAAAGATATAGACCCTCAGATATAACCCTTGGATAGAGAAAATCTGAAAACAATAATTGCATGATACAATTTTTTATTTTTTTATTGACAGTCAATAACAGTGACCAAAGATTAGAATGCATGAGAGGTTTTTTTTTTTCAGTACGCAATATGATAGAGGTAGAATCTGAGTCAGGAGGTACAATAAGAGAATTCTAATTTCTACAGATATTTTAAATAAAAACAAAGCAGAAAATTATTTGTAAGCAAACTGAAGACTTTATTCCTGAAGAAATGTTCATGGGCTGTATTAGTTTAGTATAAACTGCATTGGGTATTTTTCGGTGCTACATGTAGATAACCACTCTTCTAGTAAAGCTTGTAAGAATTTTTTTAAAAAAATATTATGCTGGCCAAACTCTTACAAAGAATAAATTGCGTCAACAAAATAATAGAGTTTCCAAAAAAAGTTCCATCAAGATAACTAATATGGTTTAAAAACATTGAATGATGATTTACTAATCGTTCAAACAAATCTCCCACAAGGCACCAGATGGGATGTCATATTTGATGAAACAGAAATGTTATAACAAATTATTTATATTTTAATCCATATTTACCCTTCATTAATAAGTTTTTCTTCTGTTAGTTAAATATTTTGTTACATTATTCTCGTATTATTACATTCTAACAGGTGCCAAAATAGTTTCCACATTTTTATAACCTTGCTGCATGAGGTTTTTCGGAATCTTGTGATCACAATAAAAAAGATAGCTTTGCAGATAAATAGCAGCTAGCCTTGAATCAGGGTTATATGGATAACCATCAATAGCAAAACAACATTTGACATACCTATGGTCAAATTCAACCATTTTTAGGATTATGGGAATAATAATGGGTTCCGGACCAAACTTGTCTTTCTTTACAGCAGGTGTCTGAATAACATCAGCATTTTTCACCGTTTCACCTGCGTGAATAGTTAGAAGTTTGGATACAGAATAAAACGATAGCCAATATAAAAACATAAAAAACAAAAAGGATTGAAGGGAGATAATTGTTTAAATGAGAGCACAAGAGATGGTTCAATCAGAAACTTGAAAGGGGAGAAAAAAGTAAGGTAGTTTTCACCTTTACAGTCATGCGAGCTACTACCTATATCTACACTTTTTAAAGCACCTGTAACCACATCCGCAATAGATATTGTTTACTCAGACCTAGCGATATGATTGCTGGAATTGCCATCCTGTTGATCAGCACATGAAAACATAGAATGAGTATCAGCTGGGCTTTCGTTTTTACTTTTTCCAAAGGACTTCTTGTCATCTTTTGCTAGGATGGTGGCTGGCTATTTTTTCTCATCATCCATCAAGTATATACTAGGATCCAAGTGTATGTCCTGTAATTGTTAGAGATTAGTATACATATAAAATAATATATCCATTTGTGATAAGCCACACCCCATATGAATATATAAAAAAAATGAGTAAAACAAGGAGAAAAATGCACGAGTAGACTGTGGCAGAGCAGACAAAAATCATGACCCTAGAAACAGATGTTAGTACAGTTTTTTCATCCAAGTATGGATGGATACTTGCTACCTTAATCTTAACTTCCATTTCTTTTCTCTCCCTTTTTATGTCTTTTTTTTGTTACTGTTTCAAAATTTTACACCATTTATTAAAAGTGTTGCTAAAGAGTACATATAAGGACACTTTTTTTTGTGTAGTAAAAAGGGTGTAGCAATAGATAAGTGTTCCTTTTGAAGTGTTGTGATATGATAAATATTAACACACCATTTTATTAAGTGTCTTTATAGAACGCATATTAACACCCGAAAAATATAATGTAACAATACAATTCTTATGATGACTTTAATATTAAAATGACATAAAAAATATGTGGTTAAAGGCATATTTTATTGTAGTGTATATATCATTTTGACAAAGTTTCTTATGAGACTTTGCTTATGTGAGACGGTTTATGAGACGTGTGAAAGTATGTTTATTTTATAGATAAAATATGTTTGATGTTTGTTAAAATATATTTTTTGGTGAATTATGAATTAAAATATAATTTTAATGGTGCTATATATATATATATATATATATATATATATATATATATATATATATATATATATATATATATATATATATATATATATATATATATATATACTTTAACTATATAATAAACATAATTTAAAATGAGTAGACCAGTCTCACAAAAACCCGTCTCACAATTGAGTATTCCTATTATTTTTAAAAATTTACTCCATACATCCCAATATTAAGTTTTTCGTTTCAAGGAAAAAATAATTTTTAATTAATTTTATTAACTTTTTAGCGTAATATTATATTTTTATATATTAAATAATACATATAGTATGTTGTGTGTATTAAAAAGTAATGTCAATTTTAAAATTAAAGTTTACCTGAATTCAAATTTTACTACATTTTATAGGATTTGAACTTAATTATTACGGCATAAACGAATGACGAAAGAGTTTATATACTCCATCTGTCCCGTCCTTATGGCTACATTTGTTTTTTGCACGGGGATTAATGAATATAATATTTTAATATGTATTGAGTGAGAGAAATAATAATTTAATGTAAATTGGGTAGATGTATTAGTGGGATGTGTGGGTCCATGGAGAGAGAAGTAATTAATTTATATGAGTCTCATATGCTAAAAAGGAAAATGTAACCATTAGGATGAGACGTCCAAAATGAAAATATGTAACCATTATGATGGGACGGAGGGAGTACATGGTTTATTTAAACTTTTTATTTATCCAAAATACACATACTTAAAAATCAAATTATTATTTTTCAATCTATGTACCAAGACAATTATTTTTGTGAGACCATCTCACGCGAAAACTCTCGTGACACAGACAATAGGTTATAGTAATATTTTAATAAAAGTGATACTTGAATTAATAAAAAGTGATAGTTGTGCAGTTTATTATTTCATGAACGATTTAAAGTATAAAAAAAAAGTGATAATATTTTCACCTGGCAATGGGTTCTCACCAACTCAGTGACTCAGGTTCGATTCCCTATGGATGCTTGGCGAACTAACTTCAACCACTAACAACTAACATTTA
Source organism: Pogostemon cablin (assembly GCA_023678885.1). Classification (NCBI taxonomy): domain Eukaryota; kingdom Viridiplantae; phylum Streptophyta; class Magnoliopsida; order Lamiales; family Lamiaceae; genus Pogostemon; species Pogostemon cablin. Next base: position 19,799,808 of record CM042964.1, on the reverse strand, counting down.
CAAATAAAAAAAAATTATTATATTTTTAACAAAAATTGATAATATATTCGATAAAAATGATTATTATCTAATAAATTTTACAAGTGATTTCACACAAGACTAAATCATGTAAATATGCACGCATGTAATAATACGAGAAATCGATGATTATATATAATATACAGGTCAATTTAGGTAATTATAATTTTTTAAATAATTTATTTATTGAAATGGTAAATTTAACAAATTCATTAAAATAATTAGTTTAAATAATATGGTATAATTATAATTATACATTTTATTTTTAATTTTTTTAAATTTAAATTTAGAGTTGAGATTTAACAAACTTTTAAGGTTCAAGGGTTACAAGGCTCACACATTCAAACTCAAACTTTGGATCACAACATCTATATTTAAGCATACAATTTTGTTTAAAATTTTAATTAAACTTATTTGCTGCAAACATCGGTCCACGTCTTCCTTGTTCTCGTACGATGTTAATTCAGCTTGTTTTTTCAGCAGCTCTAGTTTTAATCAGCCCGTTTCTCATTGCTAGAAGAGTGCATCATACAACCAATATGCTGTGCAAATCTTATTATTTTTGGTTGATTTTTTTTGTCATTGATCCACCTGTTTAGATTATTTTTAAGCCACTGTTTGGCTCTTTCTTCTCTGATTTAATCAGTTCCTCATCATCATCTTTCCATTGTCCCCTTCTTATTTTCCTTTATCTAATTTGATATATATATATATATATATATATATATATATATATATATATATATATATATATATATATATAAAAGCAGAAAAATTTATTAAAAATGAAAAGGTGAGATTTTCCCACAGAAAATAGTTTCTATAAATAGCATATATATAAATTAATTAAGATAAGACAATAAAGTTCGAGAATTAATAGGTAATTCTAGGGTAATCCAATTTTACTACTTAATTTTCCCTCCCACTCAAGTGTACTGGCCGACTCTGCTTTGTGGCCTATGGATGCATCACTAAGTCATGCAAATATACTCTATATACACAAGTAAATAAGCGTGTAACACGTGAGAATCACCTTGAATCAAGAGATATAATTTCACCCTCTTTCTAGGTAATATCAGTATTAATTATTTCCCATGCACCTGGTACTCTAACCCGATATGATCTTCCTTTATATGTACTATAAAATAAACCTATTTATCCTGCTTATCAACTCGAATTTAATTCAATTAATAAACATTCATATAAGATAGTTCTAATAAAGTTTCGGAGTCCTCTCACTTAAAATCATAACATAAAACCCTGTTCAGCGGTGAACGCACTCAATCAACAACCATATATATATTCAGACTCTATATAACAGTTGAAGATACACAAAACGACCGTGAATATGAGTTAAAAAGTTCAATTATATACTCCCTCCGTCCTACCCAAATAACACAATTTTACTATATTGGGCGTCCCGTTCAAATTGAATCATTTTCCTCATTTAGTAAAAAGGGCCCACCAATGACCCACCACTACTCATCACATCTCTCTAATACACCTACCCCACTTTACATAAAATAATAATACTCCTTAATCTTGATGCAAAAAGCAAATGGTGCAGTTTGTCCGGGACGAAGAGAGTATGAAATAAATCCAAGAACTACCAAAACAGTTCTAGCCCATGGTGTTACAAACAACACGCATGGGGGTTAGATAGATCTTACCCAAATCTGTAAAATCAGAAATAAGAAGAAAAGAATTAGGAAAACCCCTTGGTGTAGCGATCCCCTTCCTTATTTCTTCCGTCTCTTCAAATCCTCTTGGTTCTCCTTCTTGGATCAACAGACGCACATTAATTGAGGGATGAAGGGATAGATATGGAGGATGGTAGATGGTGTGGGATGTGATCCCTCTTGTGGGGTGGGATAGGATGCTCTGTCATATGAATGATGATGTAAAATATATATAGGTGTGAGAAGGGAATCAAATAAGGAAATAAAATATCCAAAAAGATAAGGTTGAATCATGGAGGATTATGTGACAATAAAATTAATTTTGCCCCAAGAAATAGAAAAGATGGGCTAATTTTCGAAAAATTTCGGAAGTTCCCGTCGGCAGCTGCGCGACCTCACGATTTTGAGCATAACTTCCTCTTCTAAACTCCAATTTAAGCGATTCTTGCACCAAAACGATCATATCTTCCTTGGCTTTCCAACCATGTATAATATAACCAGTTTTGATTTCAACAAAAAAAAATAAAAACTACACAATGTGAGCATGTGTTTTTCATCATTCTTCTAACTTTGCACTTTTGATCATTTTTCCGCCTAAAATACAATAAAACACCTCAAATGCACATTTTTCTCAAATGTATTGAATATAAGACACTTTTGTGATATGACAACAATTTTTATAAAAAATAATCAAATTGGACACTAAAACACGCTGATTTTTACTCTCAATACTTCCAATGGCACACAGTTCTGCGGCATAGAAATTTTAGTAGGCACTAACTAATTCTCTTCTGGGCGGAGCAGTGTCGGCACTTTGTTGAAGGCAACAGTGATTGGCATGGAGGGCAAGCGACTTACGGTCACTGGTGGTGGCGGGCAAATCCGACGAGGAGCAGAAGACGGCCGACGATGATGGAACGAAAGAAAACTCCAGAAGGATCCGATCGATGTTGTTGGCTAAGGCCCGTTCCAGTAATGTGAACACTCCAATTCACTGCGATCGAGGTTAGGGTTGTTTTTTCTTATATAGAAGTTCTATAACTATATGCTTATAAATTATTTTCTCAGCATTTGAGTTTGTGCTGTTGCAGGCCTCTATTCCATCAGATGCTCTCAGATCTGTTTGGTCTGATGAGTATAGAAAATCATGGGGCAGGAAGGTGTATATGACATCAACAACAGAAGAGCTCATTTAGGTCTCTATTATACTTTTCGTATGTGAGTTTTCAGCGGATTGTGCATGTTTATACCTGTTGTAAATCTATGAAATTTAGGAAAGGCGTTTCTTCTTACTCTATTACACTTTTCAGGAAATGTGTTTAATTTATAAGACGTAATTATCTAAATTTGAATTATATGGTATTTATATATTTTTTCCTTCTATTTGTTTCCTCCCATCTCCTTAATGGAATTTTCCTGGCTGCTGTTCATTGTCTGACATTGCCGGAAGATGGCATCATGATATAGTTTTTGTCACCAAATTATAAGACGACATCAGAGATATTTAGTTCATCTAAAATTGTAGAACGCCATGTAGAATCCTTCTCCAGATGTGAAGCAGTTTTATTACTTCCATGCCTCATACCACAACATCTGTGGCTTTAAGGCTCATAGAACTTGATGCATCCATTTATTATACAGATCACCAGTGCGAAACGCATCAGAAAGACAATGAAGTTGGGGATATAAACGTGAAATTATGTTCTGTTGAGTTTTATACAACATTAAGATTATGTTCTGTTGAGTTACTCTTAAAATTTGATATTATCCAAGTTTAATTCCAATACTTCTATAGGCTTGCTTAATTTTGTGTTTTTACCCCTGCTTTCCGTGGTGGTTACTTTTGCTATTTTTTATATACCATACTCCCGCACCCAAATCAGTTTTTAGCAGTTTACTTCATTGAAATTTGTAGCACAATATGGGAAAATATCAAAACTACTCCTGTAAATATGATCAATTCCAACTATAGTCATTTTTTCTGTAAATCTCAATTTTGGTAATTTTTTGTCCAATTTTAGTCATTTTGGTCCAATTTTTGTCCTTTTTTTTAATTTGATCTTTTTTGTCCACTTTCGGTCCGAAATTTATATATTTGAGGACCAATTTCGGAGATTTTTTAACATAAAGGATTAAATTTGGATAAAAATAATTACTATATTTGAGAAAATGACTAAATTTGGACAAAAAAGACTAAAATTAGACAGGAAATGACTAAAATTGAGAATTGCAAATGATAAAGGAATAAAGTTGGAATTAACCATACTTGCAGGACCAATTGTTATATTTTCTCGCACAAGACATATACAATTATGAATCACACCTATTATCCAATAGTTCTCCTCCTTTGTATAACTCTTGCGAAACAAAAAACAACAACAAATATGAGATTCTTGACTTAATTGTTCTGCTACCAAGCTTTTACTGCATTTTATTTATATTCTCTTTATTCTATTTTATGAAGGCCATGGTTGCGATTTCAAGAACAAAAAGTGTGATAGTGTGCGTTTATTCTATTTTATGTTCTCTTTACTCTAATTCTTAAGTGAGCGTTTCTAACTATATTGGTGGAATATATTTCAGCTGTCTCATAATCTCATTTGCAGGAGTAAGCATCGCATCAAGGATCATCTTTGGATTCATTGGGTGCAGGAGTAAGCATCGCATCAACAAGGATCATTGATGAGAGTGAAAATAAGCGTGTTTTAGTGTCCAATTTAACACCTTTTTGATTGATATTGTTGTCATATTTTAGCACAAGTGTCTTATATTCAATATATGTAAGAAAAAGGTGCACTTGAGGTGTTTTATTATGTTTTAGGCGGAAAAAGGGATCAAAAGTGCAAAGTTGGAGAAAATGTACAATTTGTGTAAGAATGCTGAAAAATGCACGTCCAACTTGTGTAATTTTTTGTGTTCATATGGAGCTCTGAACTAGAAGTGTGGTGGTTGAAAAGACACAGAAGAGAGGATCGTTTTGGCGTAAGGAACACCTCAATCGAAGTCCAAATGAGAAAGTTATGATCGAAATGGTGATGTCACGCAAGCTGTTTCTACTCAGCACGACAGTTCCACTTTACATGACTTGTTACATCTTCAAATGTTAAACTTTTGGTGACTTCTTTATATTCAAAGAAAGCCAAGGAAAAGAGGATTGCGTGAGCACAAGAATCATTAAAATCGGAGATCGGACGAGGAAGTTATGATTAAAATTGTGAAGTCGCACAGCTACCAGCGAGAATTTTCGAGAATTTCAAAAATTTCCAAAAATTACCTATTTCTTGGAGCACAATTAATATCATTATCACATAATCCTCCATAATTCACCCATATCTTTTATTTTCTTATTTAATTCCCTTCTCACACCTATATATATTTTACATCATTATTTATGCGAGTAGAGAGCCACATCCATCCTACACCACCCCACAAGGGGGGATCACCCCCCAACCATCATTCACATCCTTTCCTCCATCCATCCATCAATTTGAAGATTCGTCTGTGGAATCAAGAGGAAAACCAAGAGGAGGATTCAAGATGGAGAAGGACACGACGACTCCCACATCTAGGGTTTTATTCATTTCCTAATTTATCTTGTAATTTTCCAGACATCCGGGTAAGATCTATCAACACCCATGATTGTTCTTCGTAACATCATAGGCTAGAGCCTTTTTGGTAGAACTAGGGTTGTGAAGTTTTCACGAATTAATTAATCTTTCGTGTGTAAACTCCGTACAACACTACTTGTAGATTTATTTTATATATAATTGTGCTTTCTTAATCCATATTCATGATCGTTTTGTGCATCTTAAATTGGTATATAAAGTCTGAATATATATCTTGGTTGTAGATTGAGTGCGTTCATTGCTGAACATGTTTTCATGTTATGATTACTAATTGATTTGAATTCGGGTTATTAAGTAGGATAAAGAGGATAATTTTATAGTACCTAAAAAGGGAGATCATATCGGGTTAGAGTACCAATTAGTCAGGAAAATAATTGATACTGATAGTACCTAGAAAGGGGATGAAATTATATCTCTTGCTCTGATGTTATTTATACGTGTAACACACATGTTTACTTGTGTCTATAGAGTAGATATGCATGGTTTAGTGATGTGTCCATATTCCACAAGGCAGAGTCAGACATCAACACACGGAAGGGAAATTAATGAGTGAAACCGAATTACTCTAGCTACATATTCTATCTCTTGAGTCACTTTCAAATTCTGCTAAGTGCTTTTATTTTATTTGTTATTTAAGTTAAGTATTTTAGTTGTTAGATTAATTCATCAAGCTGAATTTCCTTGTCTTAATTAATTTAGTAAATAATTAAATTAATAATACGCCGTCCTTTGGGTTCGATATTCACTTGGTCACTTGCTTAGCTGCAACTGATATCGTTAATACTTGGGGATTAATTTTGCGTGCAAAAAAAAAACGCGCATCAAGTTCTTGGCGCCGTTGCCGGGGACGGCTGTTATTATTAGTTTATTATTTCTAGTTGATTAAGATTTTTATTGTGATTATTTATTTCTATCTAACCATAAATTTTTCTGAGGTACTTGTGCACTAGGGAAAGGAGAGGAAGGAAAGGAAGAATAACACATTGAGCTAAACATGACCGGAGTAAGGCAGAATCTGGATAATATTGCCATACGTGAAATTTTCACGAATTATGGTATTGACAACATGGGGTTGATCGGAGCAAGGGGGAAGATGATGATTTGAGATACATCCCACTCTTATTAATATGGTGGAAAATAACCCCTTTTCTGGAGATTGCTTTCAAGATCCATATCAGCACCTCAAAAGATTTCTTAGTTATGCAAACACTTAAAAGGGAGCTGGAGCTAATGATAATGCTAGGAAGATTACCCTATTAAAGTTTTCATTGATTGATAGGGCAGAAGCTTGGTATGAGACTCTTGATGCCATGGATTGCACTACATAGGACCAACTGCAGTTGAAGTTCTTAGAGAGATACATGCCACCCTCAAGGATCTTAAGAATGAGCTAAGAGATCACTCAATTTTTTATGAATCAGGGTGAGAAATTTCATGAGGCGTGAGATGAGTTTAAAGACATGCTCAGGAGGTGTCCACAACATGGGATACCTAAGGCTGAGTACAGAAGCATTTTCTACTATGGATTGAATTGTGAGTCGCATATTCTTACTGATGCATCATCAGGAGGAGCACTGTTATCTAAGACAGCACTTGAAGCAGAAAAGTTATTTGAAGACATCTCTATGAATTCACGTGACTGGCCTACAAAGAGAGTTAGAGGATCATATGTACTTGGTAAAGTGGCTCAAGTTGAACATCAAGTGGTGAAGCCGAATAGGGATGATGAGATCATCTCTAGTCTAGCTAACATCAACAAGCTACTAGAGTCCCAGCAGCGGCAGATTACAGAGTTGACACAAAGGGAGCCTAGTATGAAACAACACGAAGTAAAGAACGTTGAATATACTTTCAATCGATACATGGCTAAGAATGATGCAAGAGGTGATCGTCTTGAGGCTACTATGAATGCTAATTATGTAGATTTATCTAAGCAGTTGAAGGACTTTACTTTGATGATAGGGCAGATGGCCGGGAATGTGAATTAATTTACACAAATATTGGAGAAAGGAATGTTCGCGTCTCAAGATATAACTAACCCAAAAGAGTGTAGAGCCATCACGTTGAGGTCTGAAACACAGTATGATGGACCGATGATGCCGGACATGAATTTTGAAACTCCAGGAGCTCGATTCGACCAGGGTTCAACCAAGCCAGCAGGTCAAACCATATCCTGGAGGTCGAACCAAGCACCTGGGCAACCTTCGGAGAATTCAGACATCCGGTTCGACCACGTTCAACATGGTTCAACCAACGCAGTTGGTCTAACCGAGGTCGAACCAGCCTGTTCGCGACCCCCTATTTTATCTGAAGTATGATTCGACCATGTCAAGCATGGTTCAACCAACCCTGTTGGTCGAACCGTGGTCGAACCACCCTGTAAGGATATTTTGTCTAAAGCACGGTTCGACCACGATCACCATAGTTCGACCAGCACTGTTGGTCGAATCGTGGTCGAGTTGACCTGTTCGATGGAGAACGTGATTTTTGAAGCCTGATTTGACCACTACACACCTGGTTCGACCAGCACTCTTGGTCAAACCATCTCGTCCTGCATCGTTTTCCGCACGTGATGCTTTATTTGATGTTGATGCTACTCCAGTATCATCCCAAAAGCATAATACTGAGCTAATAGTGGAGAAGAAATGGGAAAGAGCTGGGAGGTTGAGAGACGAGAAGCTTAGACTGCAGATTGATAATGAAGATGTGGTTTTCTCTTTTGATCAAGCAATGAAGATGCATATGGAGACTCAATCGTGCGAGAGCACATATGTGATTTCTAACTTATTTAATCTTGATTTTAATAGGACAGATGACTCTGAATTTGAGTGGAAGATTGAGAAGGAGGTATCTGGACAACCATTGGAGGTAAGAAATTCTGAGGATCATATACTTGTTACCAAGAAAGGTGAGGTGCTGAGTGTAGACAAGAGGAGGGAAAGAAAATATTTGAAGGTGAGGATGCGAGAAGACCGTCTTCTACCGTCGTGACTCTTCGATGTTAAACATGAGCGCCTATTGGGGGCTTGCCCTTCTGTTTTATTGCTTTATTTCTTTCGTGTGAGTAAGAAATTTTTATATTTAAGGTGCTTACTAATCGGCAATTACATCTCTTTGCAAACTTAGTTTCAACTTACATTTTTACTAAGTTTAGGGGGTGTGATGTTATTACCTCATTGAAGCACCAAGAGTATAATCTTATCTTTGTAATGTTTGCTAGGGGAGTTGATTTTTTGCGGTATGTTGAAACTTTAATCGGTTTTGATGTGTCGATTTTTTTGCAATTTGTCTGGTGTTCAATGGTGTGTCTAGTTGTGGAGTCGATTAGATAGTCAATTGAGTCTTTCTCATAGTTCTCGTATTTTATTATTGATGAATCTGTGATGATGAGGTGTGCTTGAGCTTTGATGATAGAAACATGTAAACTAAGCCTTTGACCTGATCGAGTTGAACAACTCGCGGAGCTCGTGCATACGTTGAAGAAAAATTAGGTGCCCTCATTTCTTATTCTCATTTTTATATGTGATTTTCATTCATGAGAGTGGAAGGATTGAGTTTATGGTTGTGGTCCATATGAGCTTATATGTTTAAATCGTGCTTGAAATTCATGTGCTTTTGAAATTGATGAAGGAATTGTACTTGAATTATATTGTGATATGAAGTTCTATTTGTACTTGTGGGATATTGCTGACCATGAAAAGTGCTCTGTTACTTGTTAAAACCCATGTGATAGTTGATCATGTACATAATCACATGATATTTCTTTTCTGGTGAGTATCGTTCTTGTGTGTGTATTCTAGAACTTGCCTCTTGTCTTACTTGAAACTACATGTGTGTTAGATAATAGGAGATGATTTAAGGCCATCCTTGAATTTATGAGTCACTTAGCCAAATAATTCCCTACCAAATGATGTTTATCCGTAGTTAGCCCCGTTGAGCTTAAAAACCTTATTCTTTGACAGCCTACGAGAAATAACCACTTTGAACATCTGAATTTTTTTTAGCCTTGGTTGCCCTTTATCTAATGGAGAATTAATGGCTTTTCAAAGTGTGTTGATGGAGCTTGATAACAGTTTGGGAAGGAATGGAATTGGTGTTGAAACAGTGATTGAGTTTGATAATGCATCTAAAGAAAATCATGGAGTAGTGCTTAAATTTGTACTCCATTGAACTAAACACCCTAGGGTAGTGCTTAAATCTAGTACCATATGGAGAATGAGCGAGGTAGTGCCCGAAACTGGTACCTAGAGAGAAAAAGAAGAAAAAGAGAAGGAAAAAATGTGTTGTTTGAAGGAAAAGAAAAGAAAGTGAAAGAGTTGGGAAGGATGTTGTGTTTAATTGAAGTGAGTAAGAAGAATAAAAGATCATGATGGAATGCACACTTGATTGATCCTAGTTTTGAGTCACTTATCCATATATTTCCTACCTTAACCAAAGAGCCAACATTACATCCAAAAGAAAAGTCCTTTTTGATCTCATTGTCAAATTATACTTTTAGTGGTGGAGAGTTTGAGATATTTGGCAAGCTTATGGTTACGCATGCACTTGAATTGAATTTAAGCGTAAATACCTAAACCCATAAGTGTACATCTTTACACTTGAGTACGAGTGATATATACTTCCCGTGAGAACATGTCAATGGAGCATTTGAATTGGTGGTGATTGTCTCATCTTGTATGCTATGAATTGATTATTACATGCAATGAAAGTTGCATAACCTAAGTTGAGAACAATTATATTGTGAATGGGGTATTGGTCATAGTCTTTGTTTCCCCGCTAATTTTTATACTCTCTTTCTCTTTATTTTTATTTTTTTGCCTCTGGACTAGCAAAGAGTAAGTTTGGGGGATTGATGAGAGTGAAAATAAGCGTGTTTTAGTATCCAATTTAACACCTTTTTGATTGATATTGTTATCATATATTAGCACAAGTGTTTTATATTCAATATATGTGAGAAAAATATGCATGTGAGGTGTTTTATTGTATTTTAGGTGGAAAAAGGGATAAAAAGTGCAAAGTTGGAGAAAATGTGCAATTTGTGTATGAATGCTGAAAAACGCACGTCCAACTTGTGTAATTTTTCTGTATTTGTGTGGAGCTCTGAACTGGAAGTGTGATACATGGTTGGAAAGCCACAGAAGAGAGGATTGTTTTGGCGTAAGGAACACCTCAATCGAAGTCTAAACGAGAAAGTTATGATCGAAATGGTGACATCGTGCAAGCTGTTTCTACTCAGCTTGATTGTTCCACTTTACATGACATGTTACATCATCTAATATTGGACTTTTGGTGATATATTTATAATCAGAGAAAGCCAAGGAAAAGAGGATCGCGTGAGCACAAGAATCACTAAAATCGGAGATCGGACGAGGAAGTTATGCTTAAAATCGTGAAGTCGTACAGCTGCCAGCGAGAATTTCCGAGAATTTTCGAAAATTTCCGAAAATTAACTATTTCTTGGAGCACAATTAATCTCTTTATCACATATTCCTCCATATCTTTTATTTCCTTATTTAATTCCCTTCTCACACCTATATATATTTTACATTATTTTTCATGTGAGTGGAGAGACACATCCATCCTACACCACCCCACAAGGGGGGATCACCACCAAACCATCATCTACATCCTTTCCTCCAACCATCCATCACTTTGAAGATTCGTCTGTGGAATCAAGAGGAGAACCAAGAGGAGGATTAAAGATGGAGAAGGACGCGACGACTCCTACATCTAGGGTTTTATTCATTTCTTAATTTATCTTGTAATTTTTCAGACATCCGGGTAAGATCTATCCAACACCCATAATTGTTCTTCGTAACATCATGGGCTAGAGCCTTTTTAGTAGAACTAGGATTGTGAAGGTTTTTACGAATTAATTGATCTTTCGTGTGTAAACTCCGTACAATACTACTTGTGGAATTATTTTATATGTGATTGTGCTTTCTTAATCCATATTCACGGTCGTTTTGTGCATCTTCAATTGGTATATAAAATCTGAATATATATCTTGGTTGTAGATTGAGTGCATTCACCGCTGAACATGATTCCATGTTATGATTCTAAGTGAGGGGACTCCGAAGCTTTATTAGAACTATCATATATGAATACTTACTAATTGAATTAAATTCGGATTATTAAGTAGGATAAAGAGGATAATTTTATAGTATCTAAAAAGGGAGATCATATTGGGTTAGAGTACCAATTGGCCAGATAAATAATTGATACTGATAGTACCTAGAAAAGGGGTGGAATTATATCTCTTGCTCCGAGGTTATTCACACATGTTACACGCATATTTACTTGTGTCTATAGAGTATATATGCATGGTTTAGTGATGCGTCCATATTCCACAATGCACAGCCGGACATCAAGAGTGAAACCGGATTACTCTAGGGCACCTATTCTATCTCCTGAATCACTTTCGAATTCTTCTAAGTGCTTTTATTTTATTTGTTATTTAAATTAAGTATTTTAGTTGTTAGATTAAATCCTCAATTGCCTTGTTTTAATTAATTTAGTAAATAATTAAATTAATAATACGCAGTCCTTTGAGTTTGATATTCACTTAGTCGCTTGCTTAGCTGCAACTGATATCCTTAATACTTGGGCATTAATTTTGCGTGCAAAGAAAATGCGCATTCATTGGGCCTTTATAAATATTAAGATTAACTGGTATTATGATTTATACTTTTAAGAATTCTTGCACTGCTTTTACTCTTTCCCATTCCTTTCTTTTTTCTTTTTTTGGTTGATTGAAATGCGCTATTGTTGGGACTGTCTCTCATCATATCCTATAGCTAGATTTCGATTTTCAACGTTGTGGAAGAAGTTGGGCGTGGTGGTGTGCTTGGTGATTATATCTTTAGCATAGAAGTAAAACAACCTTATAGAAAACCTCTCAACATGTTATCACTTTAGATCTTTGACGACTATATCAGTAGTTCAATCCATCATGATAATGCAATCTTGTGAGAATAATGAAGGGCTATTGTGATTTTTAAACATATTTATATTATTATTATATGTGGAAATATAGAAAGAAGTGTTAGTCTTTTGTGTCCCAAGGCACACAAAGTGTGTAAAGGTACAATATTTTATTTTAAAGGGTATACACTTCAATTAAATTTAATTTTTTTGGGAAATAAATTGTACACGTCCTTATACTAAAGGTTATATCATTTAATATTAAAGGGTATCTGGGTGCACGGTGTCCCCGGAGATACACAAGTTTTAGCCTAGAAAGAAATATTACTCTTACGATATTACTAATTTTTTCACATATTATATGATTGATATGAGAAAAGAGAAAGAAATACTCCACTTTTACGCTATTAATTAAGTTTACATTTTTTTAGTAGTGATCTTTTATGTGTCATGTGTAACTAATTTGTAGCATAACTGTATTATTTAAGGAAAAAAACTGTATTATATATATATATATATTTTGAATCATGTGTCACTTATTAGCCATCAATGAATTATTAAAAAAATAATTTAATTGATTAAATATATATTAACATTAATACTTTCCACTATAAATTATAAATATTGTATAAAAAGAAAATTTTTAAATTTGAAAATTTAGCTCAAGTAATTTGTTTTTATTATTTATACAAATTATCTAATATTTCAATAAAATTAGCTAGACACATTGTATTTCATTTACAAAATAATTTATTTTTATATTTATTATTCAATACTTTAATACTATGATATAATACTAGCTTAAAATACGCGTATTGAGCGGGATAATTAATTTTTTTTAAATAAAATATTAAATAAATATACTGATTTAATATTTTTTAAATTTATACATATAATTCCTAAAAACCCACCTCATGACGTCATTCTCCTATTCTTTCCTCACGTTTTCTCTCTCTAATAGGAGAGAATACCCTCATTGCCTTCATCGATTTTGCCCTCATTCTTGCCTCCATTGTCTTTCTCCGCCTCCACCTCCGCCCTCAGCCTGCTCAGCCCACGCATTGCCTTCGCCGTCATTGCCTTCGCCACCAACAGCTTAAGCAGATAAGCAAAGAAGATCTAGATAGAGAAATTGCATCAGTAGGTTATGCAGCGGAAGATGTAATCTAATGGCACATTGCGGATCGAATTTGTGGTGAAGAAAGTTCTAGATTCAAGCACGAAATCTAGAAACAAATCAAAGCTATCAAAAAAAATCACGAATATTTTAAAGAAAAGGCTAAATCCACATAAGAAAGACCTCATTTCTCGCATAATGTGCAAAAAATAATCAAAGATATGGCTTCTATTAGTCAAAGGGTAAAAACAAGGTTAGTTTAAGAACATATTTATTTAAATTATACAAAGAATACACATATATGCATTTATCTTATTTAGAATAGTACTCCATCCGTTTCATAATACTTTTCACACTTTCCTCATTTGTTTGTCCCATAAAACCTTTCACAACCCAAAAAAGGAAATACCACTTTATCCAACAACCTCAAAAGTTACTTTAATTTCAAATTTGTCACTCCTTTTTCACACACATATCATTACTTTATACTTTTTTATTACCTAAAAATACTACAATACCCTCCAAAGTCAATAAAGCTAGTCAAAAAGTGCAACTTTTCTTAAACAACGTGGAACAGTAAACGTAAAAGGTTTTCCAAGATGAAGGGAGTACATGATAAATTGAACACACCAAATCGGTTATTGAATGTACACCCAACTATGTTGTGGGGTTATCTCCTTTTATTTAAAATTGTACTAAACACATAACCCCATTTATTTTAAATTTTACAAAAATTGAATACACATGCATTTATTTTATTTAGAATAGTATATGATAAATTGAATACACCAAATCGGTTACTGAATGTACACCCAACTATGTTGTGGGTTTATTTGTAAAAATTATATTTTATTTTTTCTATACTTATACTTTTTAATATTTTTTACACTCTTTTTTTCTATATGCTTTTCTAGTAATTTTTTTTTTATGTCCTTATAGTTTATTATTCTTTTATATTTTTATCTATTTTGTTAGAATTTAATTTTGTATTATTTTTTCTTTAAACAATATATATATATATATATATATATATATATATATATATATATATATATATATATATATATGATAAAGAAATATATTTATAATATTAAAATGATCAATACAAGTAACTATTTATATTATAATCACCCTCATATATATTATTTTAGGTTCAAGTGGTGTAAATTTTTTTGTTATTATAATGTTTATTTATTTATTATTACATCATTTGTAGTATATATTTTCTCAAATTTACAGTTTCTAAGAAAAACACAATATGATGTAATTTGATCGAGATTGTTCTAGGTATATACAATAGATTCTCCACATCCAAAGTTTTATGATGGGACGAAACAAGAAGAAAGTGTGCAAGTATTTTGAAATGAAAGTGATATTATTTAATATTCAAAATCAAACAATAAATAAAAGAAACTCATAATTTATAATTGCTAATGATACCGTCGAATTTTTAAAGCAATTTACGACATCATTATTATAAATTTATAGTATACATTTATTAAAATAATAATGAATTGAGTGTAATTTTTTTTTTGAATTTAATAATTAGATGGTATATACAAACTATTATATATATATATATAGGAAAAATGCAATTTTGGTCCCTTTCGAACGATCTCATTTCACTTTTGGTCCCTAACCTTTTTTTGGTCCCAAAAGTTATAATTTTAGTCCCGTTCGTTAATATTTGGATGGAAAACGTTAACTTAAAAAAATATAAATAGAACCCAAACTAAAAGAAAATCAATAAAATTTAAAGATAATTGTATTCAATCTCAGCAAACAATCAACCTCTCCTCCCGACCACACCGACTACCATTCCACCCCTTCCCTTCCCTTTCTCAATCTCATCCCACCTCTCAATCAATCGAAAAAAAATACAGATCTTCAATCTAATTCATGGCTTCTCTCCCTCTTCTCAATCAATTGGAAAAAGGAAGATTTGAGGTGATAGTGGAGAAGAATGACAGATCTGTGGTGTTGGATTTACATTGGCGCGCGAGGTGGACCTCGAAGGTGGCAGTTGTGCTGGAGTTCGGTGATTGACAGGAACGGCATGACGCGACGTCAGAGAAATGACATATCTCTTAAGCTGTCTTTCAAAGGTGAATTCCCCCTTTACGATTATGTAGTACGAAACTAATCCTCCTTACCTTGTAATCCCCAATATTTGCACAAATTTCACGGCACTAGCCGCTTAAAAAACCTCTGATCTATCAGCGGATTTAGTGAACAAGTTGCTGAAAAATACTAGGTCCTGGCACATAGATGTCAAATTTACGAAAAAGGAAGATTTGATGTCGTTGCCAATAGAAACCATGGATCAGAACGACCGGCGGTTTGGAAGTGATGGCGGGAGGTTTGGATGGTTCCAACTTTGATGGTGGCTTCGGTGATCGTGGCGGCATGGCGGTTCAGTATCGATGACGACGTTAATGCAGCTCCGGAGCTTTCTTTCCACCCACCCCTCCAAGTGGTATTCTCCGTGGCCCCAAAATGGTAGCCGACTGCAAAGCCGAACATTAATGATTCCGACTATAACTCTTATGATCTCAACCTCTCTCTCTTCCTATTTATTTGAGTTCAAGAAACCACACAAGAATTAAAGTGAAAAATAAATAGATTCCATTTTCACCAAAGATGAGCTGCAATGACTGCCAAGTTTTGAGAAGAGGGTGCAATGAAGAATGCATCATAGATTCATAAGACCGTGTTTGTAATGGATCCAATCCCGACAAGCCCAGGGTAATGCCACCCCTCTTAATCTTCAAATTCTTCGGCAACAGCGACCTCATGCCCGTTATCGCCACCGTACCGGAAAATAAACAACCGGGTGAGCAGAATTTGGAATTTGGGAAGCACTATGGTTTCAGAAAAAAAGGAGAAAGTAAAATATTGTGATTCAAATTGTTCAACCATGTATGCTCAGGGAATTAGGTTCGTCAGAGGCGGCGACGACACTGCCGCGGTGGTGGGTTAAACATCGCTGGAAGTGGTGGTTATTCTCTTTCCTTAATAATGATCGTTGGAAAAGAGCACTAAGAGAGAAGAGAAATGTTTCTTAATTCTGGTACCGCCTACCGCAGTCAACATCACTAGAAATTTATAATAGTTAGAGATTTGGATTAGAGAGAAAGAGATGTTGGATTGAAGAGAGATACAAGGGGGTAAGGGATGAAGTTATGGTTAAAAAATAAAAAACTAAAATGGATTTAAATTGAAAAAAATTATATGTAACGGCCACGTAAAAAATCCATTAATTTGATTGACAAAATTTAGAAAATAAAGCAACGGGACAAAAAATGTAGTGAAAATGACCAAAAGTGAAATAAGATCGTTCGTATGGGACCAAAAGTGCATTTTTTTCATATATATATATATATATATATATATATATATATATATATATATATATATTTCTTTTTTTTTGTTAAAAAAATTTGAGCCACTTGTCCCACTTTGCCGCCGCCTACGTTATTTCATGAACAATTGGATTGAAGAATATAAAAAAAGTAATGACATATTTAATAAAAAGTGATGAAAAACACTAATTATAATAGATAATTAATTAAAATATCATAAAACGGTCTCACCCAAGTATGCCGGTTTTCACACTTTAAGGCCAACAATTTATTACTCCTTCCAGTCAACTTTTTTTACACTTTTAAATATCATCACAAATATATCCTCCTTTACTTTTATATATATATATATATATATATATATATATATATATATATATATATATATTATTTATCTCATCTAAATATTTATAAATACATTTTTATTAAATAGTCAAAAATATGTATTTATCTTTTCAATTATTATTCATAAATATTACGTCTAATTTTTTAATTAATAAGAGCATACTAACTAAAGAACATATTTTTTAGTATTTCTAATTTTATTTTTTGTTGGAAAAATATATTTGATATATTTTATTATGATATATTTTCCTATATTGGCATTAATCAAATAGTTTATTTTTGGATAAGTTTAAATTAATTATTGATTGAAGATAGAATACCAAGGAGATGATATCTACGAAATTTGTTCATGATTATGTTTCAATATTTAATAGATTTGATCAAAATTTGAAATATTCATAGAGATAGTGAATGAATTCTTAGTGGGCTTTTCTTAAAGAAGATCACGAATTCATGCCACGTTCACATGTTTTGAGATTACGGGATTGATTACTTTTCTGCTTCTTCATATATCTATAAGAACGCACCACATTTGTGCAAGTTTCCCCACTTATATTCTTGTGTATTCTCTCTTCATATGACAATTATATTTGGAGAGTTAAAATTAGATTTTGTGATTCTGGTTCCTTCTTATAAGAACACGATTATTCATATGATATGGATTTCGGGAGGGAGTTTGTCTATCGAGTTCGGAAGATCTCATAACAGTGTTGGAGGAAGTCCATTGTACGATGTCAAGTCCACATGGTGGCCTTATAAGTACTAAGAAGTTGTAGGTATTGTCAATTAGTATAGAATGAAGTTCTTAGAAGTTAGGTTGAAATATTTGTACAATTCTAATGAAAGAGATCCGAGGGATGCGACGAAGCCTATCCCGTATTTGTTTAGATCGTGTGTTTTAATGTCTTTCGTTGATATTTCGTTTATCCTCTATTAAAATGACACTTTCGAGTTCTTATATCAGTAAGAACATCAGCACACAAGCCTATTTTTCTAAAAATTTGCATCAAGAGCCAGTACCCGTTTTTATCAGGTTAGATTTGGGAAAGACATGTCTTCCATAATCATGTACTCAAGTGGATCCATATTGAGAGTGAAAATAAGCGTGTTTGAGTGTCCAATTTAACACCTTTTTTATGAGAATTACTGTTATATATTAGCACAAGTGTCTTATATTCAATATATGTGAGAAAAGGTGCACTTGAGGTGTTTTATTGTGTTTTAGGTGGAAAAAAGATCAAAAATGCCAAGTTGGAGAAAATGTGCAATTTGTGCAAGGATGCTCTGAAACACACGTCCAACTTGTATAATTATTCTGTATTTGTATGGAGTTTTAAACTAGAAGTGTGATAAATAGTTAAAAAGCCACAGAAGAGATGGTCGTTTTGGCATAAAGAACACCCAAATCGGAATCCAAACGAGAGAGTTATGATCAACGTGGTGACGTCGCGCATGCTGGGCCGAACAGAATGGTTGTGCATGACTTGTTACACCTTCAAATGTTTGATTTTCTGTGAGTTCTTTATATGGATAGAAAGTCAAGGAAGAGAAGATCACGTGACCATAAGAATTACTCAAATCGGAGGTCGGATGTGGAAGTTATGCGCAAAACGGTGAGACTGCACAAGCTTGCTCGACCAAAGGAGATCCGTTCGACCAGCATCGTCTTGGTCGAACGGAAGAGGAAAACTCGAGCAAAATGACCAAAAACTTGCTCGACTTTGAGGTCTTGCTCGACCAAGAAGGTCAAGTCTAACAAAATGTCGCTGGTTCTATTTTTGGTAGTTTCGGGTTTTTTTACCAAATTTGGCGTATGTCTCAAGTAAAAGCCCATCCAAGGCCTATAAGGAAAGCTTACGAGTATAAAATGGGGTGTAGATCACATCATTAAGGATCATATAGTCATATTGGATTGGAGAGAGCCACAAATCCATCCTACACCACACAAGGGGGGGATCACCCCCAACCATCATCCACATTCTTTCCTCCATCCATCCATCACTTTGAAGATTTGTGTGTGGAATCGAGAGGACAACCAAGAGGAGGATTCAAGACGGAGAAGGACGCGACGACGCCCATATCTAGGGTTTTATTCATTTCTTAATTTATCTTGTATTTTCCTGATATTCGGGTAAGATCTATCCAACACCCATGATTGTACTTCGCAACATCATGGGTTAGAGCCATTTTGGTAGAACTAGGGTTGTGAATGTTTTAACCAATTAATTGAACTTTCATCTGTAAACTCCGTACAACACTACTTGTGAATTTATTTTATATATGATTGTGCTTTCTTAATCCATATTCACGGTCGTTTTGTGCATCTACAATTAGTATATTGAGTCTGAATATATATCTTGGTTGTAGATTGAGTGTGTTCACTGCTGAACATGATTCCATGTTATGATTCTAAGTGAGGGGACTCCGAAGCTTCATTAGAACTATCATATATGAATACTTATTAATTGAATTGAATTCGGGTTATTAAGTAGGATAAAGAGGATAATTTTATAGTACCTATAAAGGGAGATCATATCGGGTTAGAGTACCAATTGGCCGTGGAAATAATTGATACTGATAGTACCTAGAAAGGGGTGTAATTATATCTCTTGCTCCAAGGTTATTCACACGTGTTACACGCATGTTTACTTGTGTCTATAGAGTATATATGCATGGTTTAGTGATGTGTCCATATTCCACAAGGCAGAGTCAGACATAAACACACGGAAAGGTTAATGAGTGAAACTGGATTATCCTATGACTACCTATTCTCCTACTTGATCCACTTTCGTATTTTTCGAGTAATATTTTTTTATTTGTTATTTTAATTAATTTTTTATTAGTTATTAGATTAAAATCCCAACCTTTATTGCCTTACGTCTTATTTAATTTAGTAAATAATTAAATTGATAATACGTCGTCCTTTGGGTTCGATAATCACTTGGCCGCTTGCTTAAGCTACAACTGATATCCTTAACACTTGGGGATTAATTTTGCGTGCAAAGAAAATGCGCATCAAGTTCTTGGCACCATTGCCAGGGACGACTGTTATTATTAGTTTATTATTTCTAGTTTGATTAAGATTTTTATTGTGATTATTTATTTCTAACTAACCTAGAATTTTTTTGACGTACTTGTGCACTAGGAAAAGGAGAGGAATGAAAGGAAGGAATAACACATTGAGCTAAACATGGCCGGAGCAAGGCAGAATCCGGAAAATATTGTCATACGTGAAATTTTCACGAACTATGGAATTGGTAACATGGGGTTGATAGGAGCAAGGGGGGAAGATGATGATTTTGAGATAAATCCCGCTCTTATTAACATGGTAGAGAATAATCCCTTTTCTGGAGGTTGCTTTGAAGATCCATATCAACACCTCAAAAGATTTCTTAGTTATGCAAACACTCAAAAGGGAGCTGGAGCTATTGACAATGCTAGGCGGATCACCCTATTCAAATTTTCTTTGATTAATAAGGCGGAGGCTTAGTATGAGACTCTTGATGACAATGATTGCACTACATGGGACCAACTGCAGCAAAAGTTCTTTGAGAGATATATGCCACCATCGAGGATCTTAAGGATGAGGCAAGAGATTACCCAATTTGTTATGAATCAGGGTGAGAAATTTCATGAGGCGTGGGATAGGTTTAAAGACATGCTCAGGAGGTGCCCACAACATGGGATGTCTAAGGCTGAATACATAAGTATCTTCTACTATGGTTTGGATTGTGAGTCGCATGTTTTTATTGATGCATCATCAGGTGGAGCGTTGTTATCTAAAACAGCACTTGGAGTAGAAAAGTTATTTGAAGACATCGCTATGAATTCACGTGACTGGCCTGTAGAGAGAGATAGAGGATCATATGTACTTGGTAAGGTAGCGCAGGTTGAACATCAAGTGGTGAAGCCAAATAGGGATGATGAGATCGTCTCTAGTCTAGCTAACATCAACAAGCTACTAGAGTCTCAGCAGAAGCAGATTACAGAGTTGACACAAAGGGGGGCCTAGTATGCAGCAGCACGAAGTGAAGAGTGTTGAAGATACCTTCAATCAATACACGGCTGAGAATGATGCAAGGGTTGATCGTCTTAAGGATACCATGAATGTTGATCATGCAGATTTATCTAAGCAGTTGAAGGACCTTACCTTGATTATGGGGCAGATGGCCGTGAATGTGGATCAATTGACACAAACATTGGAGAATAATGCCATCACATTGAGGTCAGGTACGCAGTATGAACGTTCGATGAAGGCGGCGAGCGAAAACGAAGGTGGTAAGAGCCTTGTTCGACCAATCCCATTTCGTTCGACTAGACCTAATGGTCGAATAGAGGTCGAGCAACTCCCGAATGAACAGAATTACAATGTTCTATTTCAATGTGCACTGTTTGACTTACACTCGTCCGTTCGACCAGACCCAAGTCGAACGGAAGTCGAACAACACCTGGGGGACGAGAGCTCGCGATCAGACAGCTTGCTCGATGAAAACCTATCTACTCGACCAGTCCCTTTTGGTCAAGCAGAAGTCGAGCAATATAGTTTAATGTCCTATTCGATACCGAATGCTGCACCTGTTGTTCAGAACACCTTAGAGCCATCCCAAGAGCAGAATAGTGAGCTTTTAATTGAGAAGAAGTGGGAAAGAGCAAAGAGGTTGAGAGTCGAGAAGCTTAGACTGCAGATGGATAATGAAAATGTGGTTTTCTCGCTTGATCATGCAATGAAAATGCCCATGGAGATTCAATCGTTCAAGAGCATAGATGTGATTTCTAACTTGTTTAATCTTGATTTTTCTAAGACAGATATTCTGAATTTAAGTGAAAGATTGACAAGGAGGTGTCTAGACAGCCATGGGAGGAAGGAAATTCTGAGGATCATATTTTTGTGTCTAAGAAAGGTAAGGTGCTGAGTGTAGACAAGAAGAGGGAAAGAAAGTTCTTGAAGGTGAGAATGCGAGAAGACCGTCCTCCGATCAAGTAGCCTACAAAGGTTACGTCCGTCGTGACTCTCCGACGTTAAACATGAGCGCTTGTTGGGGGCTTAGCCTTCCGTTTTATTACTTTATTTCTTTCGTGTGAGTAAGAAATTTTTATATTTAAGGTGCTTACTGATCGACAATTTCATCTCTTTGCAAACTTAGTTTCAACTTACCTTTTTACTAAGTTTAGGGTGTGATATACTTATCTCATTGCAGCACCAAAAGTATAATCTTTTATTTGTAATGTTTGATAGGGGAGTTGATTTTTTGCGATATGTTGAAATTTTAATCGATTTTGATGTGTCAATTTTTTTGCAATTTGCCTAGTGTTCAGTGGTGTTCCTAGTGTGTGGAATCGATTAGATAGTCAATTGGTTCTTTCTTCTAGTTCTCCTATTTTATTATTGATGAATCTGTGATGATGAGGTGTGCTTGAGCTTTGATGATAGAAAAAGGTAGAAGAGTGGCAAGATGACCGAGTTGAACAACTCGAGGAGCTCGTGCATACTTTGAAGGAGAAATCAGGTGCCCTTATTTCCTTATTCTAATTTTTATGTTGCTTTTAATTAGTAGGAGTGGAAGGATTGAGTTTGGTTTGGTGATCCATGTGAGCTTATATTGTTTAAATTGTGAATAGAATTCATATGCTTTTGTAATTGATGAAGGAAGTGTACTTGAGTTATACTGTGATATGAAGTTCTATGTGTAATTGTGGGATATTACTAACCATGAAAGGTGCTCTGTTACTTGTTAGAAATCCATGTGAGATTTTGAGCCTTATTCATGTACATAATCACATGATGTTTCTTTTCTGGTGAGTATCATTCTTGTGTGTGTATTCTAGAACTTTCCTCTTGTCTTGCTTAGAACTACATGTGTGTTAGATAATGGGAGATGATTTTAGGCCATCCTTGAATTTATGAGTTACTTTGCCAAATAATTTCCTGCCAAATAATTTTATATCCGTAGTTAGCCCTTTTGAGCCTAAAAGCCTTATTTCTTTGGCAACCTACGAAAATAGCCACTTTGATATCCTATTTGAGCTTTACATTCCTATATTTTGTAGAGAATTAAATGATGTCAAAGTGTGTGAAGTTGATTTTGATAAAGTTTGGAAGGAATAAAATATTTGGAGCTGTACAAGTGATTACGAGCTTGAAAATAAGTTGCTTAGGGGTAGTGCCCGAAACTGGTACCCCGAGATGATAGAGGTAGTGCCCGAAACTGGTACCTCAAGAGAGGAAAAAATGAGAAGGAAAAATTGTTGAGCTTGAAGAAAAAGGAGAGAAGAGAAAATTAGAAGAGCATGAAGCTGGATAGCCTTGAAGTGTAAAAAATCTACAGTACAAAAGATCTCCGATTTTAATTCTCTACTAATTAAGTCATTTATCCATATGTTTCCTACCCTTATCAAAGAGCCAACATTACATCAAAAAGAAAAGTCCTTTTTGATCTCATTATCGAATCATAATAATAGTGGTGGAGAGTTTGAGATTTTTGGCAAGCTTATGGTTACGCATGCACTTGAATTGAATCTGAGCGTAAACACCATAACCATAAGTTTACATCTTTTACACTTGAGTTTGAGTAATATATATTTCCAGTGAGAACATGTGGATGGAGCATTTGATTGGAGGTGATTGTCTTATCTTGTATGCTATGAATTGATTATTACATGTAATGAGAGTTGCATGACCTAAGTTGAGGACAATTGTATTGTGAATGGGGTATTTGTCATAGTCCTTATTTCCCCGCTAATTTTATTACTCTCTTTCTCTTTATTTTTATTTTGTTGCCTCGGGACGAGCAACAGGTAAGTTTGGGGGTTTATTGAGAGTGAAAATAAGCGTGTTTGAGTGTCCAATTTAACACCTTTTTGATGAGAATTGTTGTTATATATTAGCACAAGTGTCTTATATTCACTATATGTGAGAAAAAGGTACATTTGAGGTGTTTTATTGTGTTTTAGGTGGAAAAAGGATCAAAAGTGCCAAGTTGGAGAAAATGTGCAATTTGTGGAAGGATGCTCTGAAGCGCACGTCCAACTTGAGTAATTATTCTGTATTTTTGTGGAACTCTAACTAGAAGTGTGATATATAGTTGGAAAGCCACAGAAGAGAGAGTCGTTTTGGCATAAAGAACACCCTAATAAGAATCCAAACGAGAGAGTTATGATCAAAGTGGTGACATCGCACATGCTGGGCCGAACAGAACGGTTGTGCCAATTTGCATGACTTGTTACACATTCAAATGTTAGACTTTCTGTGAGTTCTTTATATGGATAGAAAGCCAAGGAAGAGAGGATTACGTGACCGCAAGAATTACTCAAATCGGAGGTTGGATGTGGAAGTTATGCGCAAAACGGTGAGACTGCAAAACCTTGCTCGACCAAAGGAGATCCGTTCGAACAGCATCATCTTGGTCGAACGGAAGAGGGAAACTCGAGCAAAATGACCAAAAACTTACAGAGAGCTTGCTCGACTTGGAGACCTTGCTCGACCAAGAAGGTCAAGTATAACAAAATGTCGCTGGTTCTATTTTTGGTAGTTTCGGATTCTTTTACCAAATTTGGCATATGTCTCAAGTAAAAGCCCATCCAAGGCCTATAAGGAGAGCTTACGAGTAAAAAGGGGGTGTAGATCACATCATTAAGGATCATAGAGTCATATTGGATTGGAGAGAGCCACAAATCCATCCTACACCCCACAATGGGGGATCATCCCCCAACCATCATCCACATCCTTTCCTCCATCCATCCATCACTTTGAAGATTCGTCTGTGGAATCAAGAGGAGAACCAAGAAGAGGATTCAAGACGGAGAAGGACGCGACGATGCCCACTTCTAGGATTTTATTCATTTCTTAATTTATCTTGTATTTTCCTAACATTCGGGTAAGGTCTATCCAACACCCATGATTGTTCTTTGCAACATCATGGACTAGAGCCTTTTTGGTAGAACTAGGGTTGTGAAGGTTTTTATCAATTAATTGAACTTTCGTGTGTAAACTCTGTACAACACTACTTGTGAATTTATTTTATATATAATTATGCTTTCTTAATCCATATTCATGGTCGTTTTGTGCATCTTCAATTGGTATATAGAGTCTGAATATATATCTTGGTTGTAGATTGAGTGCGTTCACTGCTGAACAGGATTTCATGTTATGATTCTAAGTGAGGGGACTCCGAAGCTTCATTAGAACTATCATATATGAATACTTATTAATTGAATTGAATTCGGGTTATTAAGTAGGATAAAGAGGATAATTTTATAGTACCTATAAAGGGAGATCATATCGGGTTAGAGTACCAATTGGCCAGGGAAATAATTGATACTGATAGTACCTAGAAAGGGGGTGGAATTATATCTCTTGCTCCGAGATTATTCACCCGTGTTACACGCATGTTTACTTGTGACTATAGAGTAGATATGCATGGTTAAGTGATGCGTTCATATTCCACAAGGCAGAGTCGGACATCAACACACGGAAGGGAAATTAATGAGTGAAATTGGATTATCCTAGGGCTACCTATTCTCCTACTTGATCCACTTTCGTAATTCTTCTAGTGTTTATTTTATTTTAATTATTATTTTATATTTTTGTTAGTAGATTAATCATTCAATCCTTGAATGTTATTGCCTTACGTCTTAATTAATTTAGTAAATAATTAAATTGATAATACGCTGTCCTTTGGGTTCGATAATTACTTGGTCGTTTGCTTAAGCTGCAACTGATATCCTTAACACTTGGGGATTAATTTTGCGTGCAAAGAAAACACGCATCAATCCACATATCAACCACCCTTACTAGATGGTTTGAACTACCCCTATTGGATGTCCATGATGATTGTGTTCCTACAGTCACTAGGTGATGAAGTCTGGAAACAATTGAAGAAGGATGGAAACATTTGACTATCATATGGAAAGATGGAGTTTTTACTAAAGACAAAGAGGAGCGGACTGATAAAGAGCGAAAAGCCAGCCGTGCAAATTACAAGGCTTTATATTCTATCATGACTGCAGTTGATATGTACAAACTATTAGATTGTATACTAAAAGTCTAGCTTTTGTATGAACAATGTTTTAATAATTTATTAGAAACGAGAATCATATGATCAAATGTTTTGCATATTATAATCTATTTAGATGTTACTGCAAAAGTCCACTTACTTTATACTATAGATAATATAGTGTGCGGCGTCACACAGAAGATCATATTGTCAGTTCCTTATAAAGTATAAACAGATGCTCATAACCGAGATAGACGGGGACAATCTATCGGGATGATTGTAGTGTGATTTGGTATTAGTCTGTCTTGACTATAAAATCACATTAGTATGCTTTGTGTGTATTAAGTAGGACCGCTTGAGATCGTTCAACTTATACTGATTATATAGGACAACTTGATCTCAGTTATTATGAATGTCCATGCTCTTAATCCCTATACAATAACCTCGACATTTAAGCTAGTATATATCTCTTTGATTCATCAATGGGTGAGATTTATTTATTAAATCAACAAACTCGGTGAGTTGGGAAATAATGCTATCTCTATGGTGTGTTGTTGATTGTAGAAGGAATCCGTGCCTATTAAATAGGCTGATGATGTCCCCTTGAGGAGCTCATAAGGATTATCATATAAACAAAGTAGGTGGATTTATTCCGGCATGATAACAAGGTTGAGTGGTACTACTCTCGGATGAGATATTAATTAATGGAGTTGTCAGTAATTTAATTAATTAATGGGCATTGTATATCTTAAACGCGGGGAGACTAACGGGCTCGTAATAAAAAGGAGTTCATAACGTAATTTGGGATCAGAGCGGCAATGCAGTGATAATATTTTTAGTGGACTATATTATTATTATTGGACTTTAGTATAAGTTTTGGGCTGAACTTGGATACTTAAGCCCAATGGAGGCCCGACTCTAATTTCTCCTCCTAGTCTCAGTTGTAGCCTACAAATAAGTCATCTCTATTGGTGTTCGAACGTTTGGTTAGCGTGAACCGTTAGGGTTCCATGCCTTTCTAAATCAGTGGAAGCAAGAACATAGAAACGTATTAACTTTCACCAGGGTATGTTGATAAAGAACAGCTGCAGAAAACAACCACTTGATCTTCTGCTGTATTCACAAGTCCAATCTTGACGTCGTGTGGGCGATGATCTTCAAGATCCTCTCAATTTGCTATTCTCTTTTCCTTCTCACGGTTTAGGCGTGACTTCTTAGGGTTACTGGACAGCTGAGATGACTTATTTATAGGCTGCAGCAGGGACTAGGAGGAGAAATCAGAGTCGAGCCTCCATTGGGCTTAAGTATCCAAGTTTAGCCTAAAACTTATACTCAAGTCCAATAATAATAATATATACCACTAAAATATAATTACTGCACTGCCCCTCCAATCCCAAATTACGTTATGGGCTCCTTCTTATTATGAGTCTGTTAGTCTCCCCATGTTTAAGATATACAACGTCTATTAATTAATTAAGTTACTGACAACTCCATTAATTAATATCTCATCCAAGAGTAGTACCACTCAACCTCATTATCATGCCGAAACTAATCCACTTGCAAGATTTACATGATAATCCTTATGAGCTCCTCAAGGGGACATATCAACCTAAATAGGACACTGATTACTTCTACAATCAACAGCACACCATAGAGACAACACTACTTCCCAACTCACCGAGTTTGTTGGTTTAATTACATGTAAATCTCACCCAATGATGAATCAAAGAAATACATACTGGCTTACGTGTAGAGGTTATTGTATAGGGATTAAGAGCACGAACATCCATTATAACAGAGATCAAGTTCTTTTATATAGTCAGTATAAGTCAAACGATCTCAAGCAGTCCTGCTTATACACACAAAGCATACTAATTTGATTCTATAGTCAACACACAAAGCATACTAATTTGATTCTATAGTCAAGATAAACTAATACCAAATCACACTACAACCATCCCGATAGATTGTCCCCGTCTATATCGATTATGAGCATCTGTTTATACTTTATAAAGAAATCGATAATATGATCTTCAGCATGTTGTCGCACAACATATTATCTACAGTATAAAGTAAGTGGGCTTTCGCACAAACATATAAATAAATTATAATATGCAAAACGTTTGATCATATGATTATCATTTTCAAATAAATTGTTAAAACATTGTTCATACAAAAGCTAGAATTTTAGTATACAATCTAACAATCTCCTACTTATACTAAAAGACTACGCTGCTATATCTGCTGACACGCATCTAATCCTCATTCCTTCTACATGCCCATCAAATGCTTTCGCTGGAAGGCTCTTAGTAAAAGGATCAGCTATGTTATCCTTAAATGCAATCTTAGCGACAATGACCTCCTCTCTTTTAACGATGTCTCGTATCAGGTGGTACTTGCGCTCAATGTGTTTACTCGCTTTATAGGCTTGTTGTTGGATTGTATACTAAATGTCTAGCTTTAGTATGAACAATGTTATAACAATTTATTTGAAATGAGAATCATATGATCAAATGATTGTATCTTATAATTTATTTATATGCACGATGCAATAGTTCACTTACTTTATACTGTAGATAATATGTTGTGTGACAACACGCGAAAGATCATATTATCTGTTTCCTTATAAAGTATAAATAGATGCTCACAACCGAGATAGACGGGAATTCTCTATTGAGATGGTTGTAGTGTGGTTTGGTTTAGCTTGTCTTGGCTATAGAATGACATTAGTGCACTTTGTGTGTATTGAGCAGGACCGCTTGAGATCGTTCAACTTATACTGACTTATATAAGAACTTGATCTCAGTTATTATGGATGTCCATGCTCTTAATCCCTATACAATGACCTCGACATGTAGGGCAATATGTATTTCTTTGATTCATCAATGGGTGAGATTTACATGTATTAAATCAACAAATTCGGTGAGTTGGGAAGTAGTGTTGTCTCTATAGTGTGCTGTTGATTGTAGAAGGAATCCGTGTCCATCATAAGTTGATGATGTCCCCTTGAGAGGCTCATAAGGATTATCATGTAAACCTTGCAGGTGGATTTATTCCGGCTTGATAATGAGGTTGAGTGGTACTACCCTTGGATGAAATATTAATTAATGGAGTTGTCAGTAACTTCATTAATTAATGGGCATTGTATATCTTAAGCATGTGGAGACTAACGGGCTCATAATAAGAAGGAACCCAAAATGTAATTTTGGGATTAGAGCAGCAGTACAGTAAAAATATTTTAGTTGACTATATTATTATTATTGGACTTAAGTATTAGCTTTGGGTTAAGCTTGGATACTTAAGCCCAATAGAGGTCCGACTCTAATTTCTCATCATGGGCCCTGTTGTAGCTCATATATAAGTCATCTCAGTTATTCTAACCCTAAGATAATACGCTTAACACAAGAAGAGGGTGGACCGAACAATAGATTGAGAAGATCTTGAAGATCGTCGACCACACGACGTCGAGATTGGACTTGGGAATACAACAGAAGACTAGAAGGTTGTTTGCTGCTGCTCTCCCTAATTGCACAATTTTTATAAAATCGTACAGACCTTTGAAATTCAACGTGTGATATACTGATGGAAATCCACCGAAGAGAGGATCGTTTTGGCGCGTAGATCTCTGAAATCTGATATCAGATGAGAGAGTTATGCCTAAAACGGTGAGGCTGCGCAGAGTACTAGCAAGAATTCATCTTCTCCAACATATCGTGGTGAAAGGTAATACGTTTCTTATTTTCTTGCTTCCATTGACTGTTAGAAACGTATGGAACCTAACGGTTCACGTTAACTAAACGATTGAATGCTAACAATTGGTATCAGAGCTTCGATTTCGAGGTGAAATGTGAAATGTTAGGCTAGGGTTTATGTGTGT
Organism: Pogostemon cablin; assembly: GCA_023678885.1. NCBI lineage: Eukaryota > Viridiplantae > Streptophyta > Magnoliopsida > Lamiales > Lamiaceae > Pogostemon > Pogostemon cablin. Next base: position 19,769,867 of record CM042964.1, on the reverse strand, counting down.
ATATGATGTTAGGGTTTTAGAATTTATTTTCTTGATGGATACCCTAACTGTACTCGGCACACGTACATCACATGATGGCTTGACGGGCCTGGATGACGATGGGGTTGAGCGGTGGTGTTGGAGATGATGGCGTGTCCGTCGGCTGATGGCATGTATCATGCTAGCCGACTGGATGGCTTGTGAGCGAAAGCACACACTGTTGAACGACAGCAACGAGGGGCTTGTGGTGAAGCGGAGACGTGACAATGTTGGATGAATCCTGGAGATCGCACGGCTGAAGGCTAGGCGTGAGCAGCAATGATGCTCGTTGATGAAATTGAGCTACGATCGGTGGTTGTCAAGCACGGTGACTCAATACCAAGGCTATACCATTGTGTTCCTTGCCGCAGGAGGATGACACGACTGTCGAAAAGCCCAGCAGGCTGGCGCATCGATGGTGATCGGCGATGAAGGTTGTTGGGTTATTGCTGTGATACAACCAGCCACATGGTGTCGGGTTTTGGCAGGTATGTCGTCGGCGCTAGAGTTGGCAGAGGACAGTGGCCGGTGTCTGTGAAGACAGGTGCGGTCTCCTGGCGGTATGCGACAATCTTCAGTCAGCATTCCAGGGGAGACTGAGGCATTTTTGGGCTGACCTGGACGTGTTCCAAGCGGGGCAGATGGTTTTGTGGGCGAGTCAAACCAGCAATCCGACCGGGTCTGCGGAGGTTTGTGGCGAGTTAGGCATCATTCAGGGCGAGTCATCTAGCATTCAGGGCGAGTTAGGCGAAGTTTTGGGCGAATCAACCAGCAATCCGGGCGAGTCCATGAGAATTCTGGGCGAATCGACGAGAATTCTTGGTGGGTCGATGAGAAATTTAGGCGAGTCGATCGTGAATTCCCTCGGGAGTCAGGCGTGTCAAGACGGTGTTTTGGGCGAGTCGACGTGTGTTCTGGGCAAGGCGGCGCTGCACGCTGGACCTCTTCACTGGTGATGTTTGCCGGATGATGTTGATGCAGCGTACAGATGATGGCTTGGTGGAACAATTGTCGTTTTCATGAGCACGATTGACGGGATGCTTGTGCCTCTGCTAGTGCATCATCGACGACAATAGTTGGCAGCGTGCTTTTTGGTAAACAGTAATTCTCCGGCGAACAGATGCATGGCTGGAGCGACGCCGCTACACTCGGCGGATTTCGATAGTTGTGGGTCCATGTGTGAGATTTCTTAGGGCACAAGTTTTCTTCTATTTGTGCAAGAAACTCGTTTAATTGCTTGGAGTGTTGGACAAGACATCCTTTTTGACAAATTAATTCCTAATATATGACTGCCATAATTGACTTAATTGTTTATTATTGTCATATATGGATGTGGAATTAATTCCTTATATATAACTGTCATAATTGATTTAATTATCTATTATTGTTATATATGGTTGGATATCGATATAGATGATTTAAAAAATATGGACGGTATCGATGTTCGATATCGATAGTTTCTAAAATTTGATTATCTGGAAATTTTGATAATTTGGTCGATATCGATGATTTTAAAAATCTGGAAGATATCGATGGTCGATATCGATGGGGTTAGAAAAATTTGATAATCTGGATATTTTTGAAAATTTGATAATCAGGAGGTCTTTGCTGACATTAGTACTTGGTGGCGAACAATCGAATTCGCTGATATATAACTGTTTATAATTATTTTAATTATGATATTATTGTTATTTATGTTATGCATGATTCTCTGTGATTTACTGTATTATGTGACGTAATAGGAGCATGCTAAGTTGCGTATTTTATTCTGAATATTATATGCTTGTAAAAACCCTTGGTGTTAAATTACTAAGTGGGAGAGGGGATTGAAAATTAATTCTCGTGGCCTCCATTATTGGTTTGTAAAGTGATGTGAATAAACTTACACATCGGTTATAGTGTCTTCCTCCCTAACGGATGAGTTTATTCACGGATCACTGGTACAGACTTCTTTAAATAATTATTGTTTGTAATGTGATGCATATGGACTTACACGTTAGCTCTAGTGCCTTCCTCCCTAACGGATGAGTTTATATGTGGCTCACTGGTACAAACTTATATAATTGATGGTTGTAGAAATTATCTGAGCGCGTGTGTACTTCTCCAACAGTAAGGCACATAAGCTTGGGCAGCGGACTTGAGATCAAATAATGGTATACACTTAGATGTAAATAATTAGTATCCTCCCCAACAGAGTCACTACTATTATTTGCATGGCTAAAGAGGAACCAACTATTAATTATTTTGTCATGAGGTTAGGTTGACGAATGAAATTAATGGGTAAAACCTTCTCTTGTAAATGTTCGGGTTTGTAAACGTCCACACTAACGTTGCTTGCAGACTCACGGTGCTTGAGATGTCGGTGAATTTTAATTTTATATTGTTTTGAGGGAATCAATATAAATGGATAAAATTCGAAGATTTGATCGGTGTATTTATTTGTGATTCTATATAATTTCAAACGGTTTTATTTTACTTATTGTTAACTAAAAGAAATTATATTTACTGGTCCAAAATTAGATGATTAGAAAAGAATCTTGATTTTAGTTCTTACTGCTTAGAAAATAAAAATGTGTTCTCACTAAGGATGTTCTGTGATGCCTATCAAAGTCTTTAGTAGAGAGGTGAGAGGTTCATAGAAATATGATGGTCTCAGGCAACTCTTCGAATACATAAGTAAGTTAGAAAGGCAAGAGATCATGGATAGATTGATGAGAGTAGAAATTGAAAGGGAAACCCAGATCAATTTATTCTTCATAATTTGCCTGGATGTTTTAAGCGAGTTCTACCTGAAATACGAGAGGTTGTATATGGTGGGGAACTTCTGACAAAACATGTATCGAAGAAAATCCAATTTCATCAAGATGTGTACAATGTTAGTATATCATTCACTAGTTATTGAAGCATGATTAGTGATGACGTCTACTGACACGTTGTGTGTAGATATTGGAATCACTAAAAGCGTGTAACTAGGTGATGATGAGATTATTATATACATGGGTAAAACTACGAAAGTAGTGGCAATTGCAGTTGGAGTTGTTTATTTATCTTATGATAGGAATAAATATTTGATTATGAGAGATTGTCTTTACATACGTTTTCATAGAAAGAATTTGATTTCTGTTTCTATGTATCTACAGATGGATACTCCATTTTATTTAAATGACATGGTCATAGTAATGAGGAATGGAGTTATAATCTGTTGTGGTACGTTGGTAACAATTTGTACTCTCTTAAATGATGTTTATCTCACGGATGTAACAAATAGTAATTAATAATGCGTCTTCTAATCCTAATAAGAGAAAGACTCTTATGGAAGTGGTTAGATAGATGATGAGTTATTTGGAATTATTAAATTCATTTTATGGATATGCCCTAGAAACAACATTCGTATAACGTTTGTCTGTTTGTGGGATATCCTAGAAAAATAAAGGGTGATGATTTATTTAGTCCAAAAGATCGAATGATGATTGTTAACATAAACACTGGATTTTTGGAAAAGGACTATGTATTAAATCATAAACACATATATAAATTGTTCTAAAAGAAGTGAGAGGGAAAAACACAAAGTATTAGTACCAAGTGTACAAGAGGATATACCACAAGGTAAACTGCAACGCGTGTCACGTCTGATACACAATTACATATAGTGTCTTGTCGTAGTGGGAGAGTTGTTCGTCAATCCGTAAGATATATGTTTTGGGAGAGCCGTGAGACTTGGTCCCTAGTAAACATGAAATTGACCCATGGATACGACGAAGCACTACAAGATGAAAATGTAGAATCTTAGCAAAGTGCAATAAATGTTGAAATAGAATCAATGGATTCTAAATTAGATCTGGCTGCTTGTAGGACCACTAAATGGTGTAAAAGCCATTGAAAGTGGTCATACGAAATAAAAGAGGATCATACGGTAAGGTGAAAACCTTTGAAGCAAAGCTTGTTGCGAAAAGGTATAATCAGAAAGAAAAGGTTCGATTATGAGGAAACATGTTCGCCGATAGCTATGCCTATGTTGATTCGGACTCTTTTATCTGTTGCTACTCATATGAAAATGAGGGATAGCATATAGTTGTCAAGACAGCTTCCCTGATTGGAAGTCTTGAGGAAAATATCTATGTGAAGCAACCAGAGTGATTCATTGCAAAGGGCTAAGAGCATTTTGATAGAAAGCTTAAAAGTGTCCATCGATGGACTAAAGCAAACTTCAAGATCATGAAACATCCATTTTGATGAGGTAAATCCAGTGACATGGATTTAATCAATGTTCGGATGGGGCTTGTATATTGAAAAGAGTAACAGAAACGTGGTGGTATATCTTGTACTATACGTAGATAGTATCTTGCACATTGGAGACAATGAAAGAGTATTGACAGTGTGAGGTATGTTTAATAAAGCAGTGTTACATGAAGGACTTAAGATAAGCAAGAAATATTCTTGCAATTATCTCAAGCTTCATGAATTGATACAATTCCTACTCGTTTAGCATGTGACTTTATCTAAGGAAATATGTCTTGAGACATAAAAGAAGATAAAGGTGATAAAAGCGGTTCCTTATGCTTCGGCGAATAAGGAAGCTTAATCTAAGGAATGATATGCACGAGAATGGATATTTGTTTTGCTGAACGAATAGACAGTGGGTATCAAAGGTAACCCAAAATAAGAATGTTGAACTATGGTAACACATAATTTTGAAGTATCTGAAATGGACTAGAAATTATATGTGGACTTACCGGATAGATTCACTGCTTCTTGCGAGTTACATAGATTTGAATTTTTCAAATCAGATAAGGACGGCAGTAAATCCACCTCAAAGGTTATGTGTTTAATTTTAGGAAGTAGAGTTATAATGTAGAGGAGTGTTATATAGAAATATATTTCAGACTCCGGACTCCATCATGGTAAGATGATAAATTGGAGCCTATGAGGCAGCCAAAGTATCTATATGACTCTAGAAACTTCATGATGGACTTTGTAGTATTTCTAAGTTTGCCCGAGGTTATCACAATTTATTTTGATGATAATGGTGCAGTTGCAAACTTAAAGGAATCACGAGCCCATAAGACAATTAAACACATGGAGCGCGAGTACCACCTGTTACGAGAAATCGTATAATGAGGGGAAGGTTGTTGTCGCCAAGATTGCATCGGATGATGACATAGTAAATCTATTTACAAGGACCTTAAGGCGAGAGCTTTTGATGGTCGTGTAGTGGAGTGGGAATCAGATGTATGGCAGAAGACATGACAACATAGTATTTAGTATAAGTGGGAAATTGTTGGATTGTATACTAAAAGTGTAGCTTTAGTATGAACAATGTTATAACAATTTATTTGAAATGAGAATCATATGATCAAATGATTGCGTCTTATAATTTATTTATATGCACGATGTCATAGTCCACTTACTTTATACTGTAGATAATATGTTGTGCGACAACACGCAGAAGATCATATTACCGGTTTCCTTATAAAGTATAAACAGATGCTCACAATCGAGATAGACGTGGACTCTCTATCAGGATGGTTGTAGTATAGTTTGGTATTAGCTTGTCTTGGCTATAGAATCACATTAGTGCACTTTGTGCGTATTGAGCAGGACCGCTTGAGATTGTTCGACTTATACTGACTTATAGGAGAACTTGATCTCAGTTATTATGGATGTTCGTGCTCTTAATCCCTATACAATGACCTCAACACGTAGGGCAGTATGTTTGATTCATCAATGGGTGAGATTTACATGTATTAAATCAACAAACTCAGTGAGTTGGGAAGTAGTGCTGTCTTTATGGTGTGATGTTGATTGTAGAAGGAATCTTTGTCCATCATACGTTGATGATGTCCCCTTGAGGAGCTCATAAGGATTATCATGTAAACCCTGCAAGTGGATTTATTCTACATGATAATGAGGTTGAGTGGTACTACTCTTGGATGAGATATTAATTAATGAAGTTGACAGTAACTAAATTAATTAATGGGCATTGTATATCTTAAACATGGGGAGACTAACAAGCTCATAATAAAAAGGAGCCCAAAACGTAATTTTGGGATTAGAGTGGCAGTGCAGTAATAATATTTTAGTGGACTATATTATTATTATTGGACTTAAGTATAAGCTTTGGGCTAAGCTTGGATACTTAATCCCAATGGAGGCCCGACTCTAATTTCTCCTCCTGGTCCCTGTTGTAGCCCATATATAAGTCATCTCAACTGTTTTAACCCTAAGATAACATGCCTAACACGTGAAGAGGGTGGACAGAACAGCAGATTGAGAAGATCTCGAAGATCGTCGCCCACACGACGTCGAGATTAGATTTGGGAATACAGCAGAAGACCAGAAGGTTGTTTGCTGCTGCTATCCGCCAACTTGTACGATTTTTATAAAATTTTACAGACCTCTGAATTTAACATGTGATATACTGACGGAAAGCCACAGAAGAGTGGATCGTTTTGGCGTGTAGATCACTCAAATCCGATATCGGATGAGAGAGTTATGCCTAAAACGGTGAGGTGGCACAGACTCTTGGCGAGAATTAATCTTCTCCAACATACCCTGGTGAAAGGTAATACGTTTCTTGTTTTCTTGCTTCCGCTGACTGTTAAAAACATATGGAACCCTAACGGTTCACGTTAACCAAATGATTGAATGCCAACACTTGTGGTTCCTTCGAGTTTACTACAGCACCACTGTTATCACAATATATTGTGATCGCTTTGGGCAAACCAGGAATCACATCCAAGTCCATTAAGAAGTTCCTAAGCCATATTGCTTCTTTAGTTACCTCAGATGCTGCTTCATATTCATCTTCCATGGTAGAGTCTGCAACACATTTCTGCTTTACACTCCTCCATATTATAGCTCCTCCTCCAAGAGTAAACACATAACCCGAGGTGGATTTACTAGCATCCCTATCTGACTGAAAATCCGAATCAGTATAACCCAAAAGCAACAAAGTATCTTCCCAGTAAACCATCATATAATCCCTAGTCCTTCGCAGGTACTTCAGAATATACTTTGCCGCAATCCAATGCCCTTGTCATGGGTTACTTTGATACCTACTGACTATGCCCACGACATAACAGATATCCGGCCTCGTACATAGCATTGCATACATGAGGCTTCCTACTGCCGAAGCATAAGGAACCATATTCATTTTCTCTATTTCATTTTGTGTCTTTGGACACATTTCTTTAGACAGAGGAATTCCATGTCTGAAAGGTAGGAAACCTTTCTTGGAATCTTGCATGCTAAAACGAACCAGGATTGTATCAATGTATGAAGCTTGGGATAAGCACAACATTCTTTTCTTGCGATCCCTTATTAATTTGATCCCTAGAATGTGTCCGACTTCTCCTGAGTCCTTCATCTCAAACTGCTTGGATAGCCATACCCTAACGCCCGATAATACCTTCACATTGTTTCCAATAAGCAGGATATCGTCCACGTAAAGTATAAGAAATACCACTACATTTCCGTCACACTTCTTGTACACACATGATTCATCCGGACATTGAATAAACCCAAATGACTGGATTACTTCATCAAAATGGATGTTCCATGATCTAGAAGCTTGTTTCAATCTATAAATGGACCTATTAAGCTTACACACAAGATGTTCTTCCCCTTCCGCAATGAATCCCTCTGGTTGCTTCATATAAATGTTTTCCTCAAGACTTCCATTCAGGAAAGTTGTCTTGACATCCATTTGTCATACCTCGTAGTCCATATAAGCGGCAACAAATAAAAGAATCCGGATTGACTTAAGCATGGCGTCAGGCGAGAAGGTTTCCTCATAATTCCCTCTTTCTGAGTATTATCCATTCGCCGCGAGCCTTGCTTTAAAGGTTTCCACTTTACAGTCAGATCCTCTTTTCCTTTTGTAGACCCACTTGGATCTAATAGCTTTTACACCATTGGGTGGTTCTACAAGCTCCCAGACTTGATGAGAATACATGGATTCTATTTCTGATTTCATTGTTTTATGCCATGATTGAGCATCTTTATCATGCAAAGCTTCATTGTAATTCCATAGGCCAATTTCATGTTCACTAGGGAGCAAGTCTAACGACTCTCCCAATCCCATGAATCTTTCGGATTGTCTCACAACCCTCCTACTACGACGAGGCTCCGCAGGCAATTATGTATCAGGTGTGACACGCGGTGTTGTGTCTTATGGTATATCCTTTTGTACAGTTGGTATTATATTTGGTGTTTCCCCTATTACTTCTTCTAGAATATTTTTACTCATTGGTTTGTGGTTCATTACATAATCCTCTTCCAAAAAGCTTGCGTTCGTACTTACGATCATCTTTTGATCATTTGGTTTATAAAACAAACCACCTTTCATTCCTCTAGGATATCCTATAAACAGACAAACTTCAGTACATGATTCTAACTTATCATCATCCGCCTTTAACACATGTGTCGGAGCACCCCAAATTCGAATTTGTTTCAAAACAGGCTTTCGCCCGGTCAACAATTTTGTGGGTGTGGAGGCTACCAATTTAAAAGGTATTAAATTTAGAATGTAAGTTACTATTTGTAAGGCGTATCCCCAAAATGAATTTGGTAATTCCGAATAACTCATCATTGATCTTACCATTTCAATAAGAGTCATATTCCTTCTTTCCGCTATACCATTCTGCTGGGGTGTGCCCGGTGCAAACAATTGGGATTCAATCCCTTCATCTGATAAATAATTCCTAAACTCTCCCAAGAGGTATTCGCCACCACAATCAGATCATAGTGTCTTGATACATTTTCCAAGTTGTTTCTCCACATCAGCCTTGTACTCTTTGAATTTATCAAAGCACTCAGACTTGCGCGCATCAAATAAATGTATCCGTATCTAGAATAATCGTCAATGAAAGTGATGAAGTATTCATAACCACCTCTTGTCTGGACAGACATAGGACCACATAAATCAGAATGAACCAATTCCAACAGATCCTTGGCTATATTCCCCTTTGCCTTAAAAGGCCTCTTAGTCATCTTTTCTTCCAAGCAGGATTCACAAGTTGGATAATTTTCCACTACTAATGAACTCAGAGGTCCATCAGCTATTAACCTTTGAATCCTACTTAAGTTAATATGACACAGTCTTAGATGCCAAAGATATGTTTGGTTCATTTTCGAATGTTCTTTTCTCTTATTGGTAGATGTATTATTCAATTTAATTTGTTGCACTGTGGGAGAAATTAGATTAAGAGTATACAAATTATCTATCAATGTTCCATCATAGATAATAATTCTATCTTTCCTTATAACAACCTTGTCTTTAAAAGAAACAAAATATCCATCCATAAATAGTTTAGACACCGAAATTAAATTCTTTCTAAAATGAGGTACATAAAGACAATTCCTAAAAAACAAGAGTTTTATTTTTATTGAAAAATAAATAGACGTCTCCCACTGCAAGAGCCGCTACCCTTGTAGCATTCTCCATGAGTATGGTAATCTCTCCATCACTAAGCTGTTGGGTTTGGTGGAACCCCTGCAATGAGTTACAGACATGGTCAGTGACTCCCGTATCTACACACCAAGTGTCAGCAGATACAGCCACTAAACATGATTCAACAACTAGTAAATAAGACTTACCGTTCCTGTTCCCCTTCAGAAGAGGGCATTCTGCCTTGTAATGTCCCGGCCGCTTGCATTTGAAGCACTTGCCTCTAGGCTTCTTGACCAAACTGTTGGGGTTTGATCATTTGGATAACATGAACCGTTAGGGTTCCATGCATTTCTAAATCAGCAGAAGCAAAGAAAATAGAAACGTATTACCTTTCACTAGGGTATGTTGAAGAAGAGAAAATTCTCGCAGGCAGCATGCGCAACCTCACAATTTTGGCCATAACTTCCTCATTCAATCTTTGATTTGATTGCTTTTTTTGCTAAAATGATCCTCTCTTCCATGGCTTTCCATCCATTTATCACAACACCAGTTTTGTGTTCCACACAAATTTAGAAAAATCATGGAAGTTGATGATCAGGTTGCTGAAAATGACCTCTCCGATCTTCTGTTGTATTCCCAAGTCCAATCTTGACGTCGTGTGGGCGATGATCTTCAAAATTCACTAATCTGCTCTCTTACCTCTTTTCTCGTGTGTTAGGTGTGTATTCTTAAGTTTAGAACAGTTGAGATGACTTATATATGGGCTACAACAGGGACCAGGAGGATAAATTAGAGTTGGGCCTCCATTGGGCTTAAGTATTCAAGTTTAGCCCTAAACTTATATTTAAGTTCAATAATAATAATATATTCCACTAAAATAATATTACTGCACTGCCTCTCTAATCCCATAATTACATTATGGGCTCCTTTTTATTATGAGCCCGACAGTCTTCCCGTGTTTAAGATATACAATGTCCATTAATTAATTAAGTTACAGACAACTCCATTAATTAATATATCATCCAAGAGTAGTACCACTCAACCTCATTATCATGCAGGAATAAATCCACCTGCAGGGTTTACATGACAATCCTTATAAGCCCTCAAGGGGACATCATCAACCTATTTAATAAGACACTAATTCCTTCTACAATCAACAGCACACCATATAGACATCACTATTTCCCAACTCACCGAGCTTATTGATTTAATTACATATAAATCTCACTCATTGATGAATCAAAGAAATACATACTGCCTTACGTATTGAGATTATTATATAGGAATTAAGAGCACGAACATTCATAATAACTGAGATCAAGTTTTCCTATATAGTCATTATAAGTTGAAAGATCTCAAGCGGTCCTTGTCAATACACACAAAGTGCACTAATGTGATTCTATAGTCAAGACAAAGTAATACCAAATCACACTACAACCATCCCAATAGAGAATCCCCATCTATCTCGGTTGTGAACATCTGTTTATATTTTATAAGAAATATAAGAAAACCGATAATATGATCTTCCGCGTGTTGTCGCACAACATATTATCTATAGTATAAAGTAAGTGGACTATTTTATCGACATATAAATAAATTATAAGACGCAATCATTTGATAAATGATTCTCATTTCAAATATTGTTAAATTATTGTTCATACTAAAGCTAGACTTTTAATATACAATCCAACACACACTACCCTTTGCCTTCACTTGGTTCACCGGTGTTGAATTCCCTTGCTTCTTCTTATTCCTATCGCCTTTCGGCCTAGGATAAACAGCATTTTCAGGAACATGAACCTAAGGAGCTCTACGAAACAGTTCTTCCGCCACTACAATTTTTGTCAGAAGTTCTGCCAATGTGTACAAACGTTTGTTGATATAGTTGTTCAGACGAAATTGCTAAAAACTCCTAGGCAAGATTTGTAGTATGATATTGATTTGGGTTTCCCCATCGATTTCAGCTCCAAGTTCCTCCAACTCATTAACTTGGCCAATCATTCTAAGGACATGTTCCCTTACGGACGACTCTGGTGTCCGAAGAGTTCTTTAAATTTTGCATCATATCATAGGCAGAGTTCATAGCTTGATGTTGATGCTGAAGTGCATTTGACATAGAAGCCAAAATATAGCACTTAGCAATCCTATCATCCTTAACCCATCTATTATAAGCAGCCCTATCCTTTTCACTAGAGTCATCAGTGGGTGTCACAGGGCACTCCTTAGTGAGAACAAAGATATAATCTTCAGCAGTTAAAATAATGTCCATGTTTCATTTCCAGTCAATATAATTTGTGCAAGTAAGTTTGTGTTTTATAAGTATGACAGAAAGTAAATTGAGTGCCGTTTGAAAATCCTGAGAATCGTAAATAAATAAACAGATCAAACACTTTGAATTTATTAATTAATATTAATTCCCTCTAAACAATATAAAATAAAATTCACCAACATCTCAAGCACCGTGAGTCTGCATACCACGATAGTGTGGACATATACAAACCTGAACATTTACAAGAGAAGGTTTTACCCATTAATTTCATTTGTCAACCTAACTTCATGACAGAAAAATTAATAGTCGGTTCCTTTTTAGCATGCAAATAACAGCAGTGACTCCGATGGGGAGGATACTCATTATTTGCATCTAAGTATACACCATTATTTGATCTGCCCAAGCTTATGTGCCTTACAGATGGAGAAGTACACATGCACTCGGATAACTTCCTACAATCATCATAAAGAAGTTTGTACTAGTGATCCATGAATAAACTCATCCGATGGGGAGGAAGGTCTATTGTCAACATGCAAGTTTACTCACATCACTTACAAACCAATAATGGAGGCCGCAGAAATTAATTACCAATCCCCTCTCCCACTTAGTTATTTAACACCGAGGGTTTTACATGCATATAATATCTATCAATAAAATACACATCCTAGCATGCTTCTATATTCATCAATTTAAAACAATAAATCACAAAGAACATGCATATCATATATAACAATAATCAGATAATTAAATCAAATCGTGACAATATATCACAACGAAAATCACACAAAAAACACACCAAGAATATCAAAAAATGAAAAACGAACCTGCTGGACACCAAACACGTCGGCACGACTCATGCGCACTCCTGCACGAGTCGTGCCGCTTCTGTGTCTTTTATTTTTACACCAGTGCCCCACGCCTCCTGCAGTAGTGCTGCATCTGCCCATCACTCGTGTAGCCCAAGTCTGGCATGCTAGAAATCACTCGTAGTTAGGCCAGACGTGGGCATGACTAATGTGGGTTCTTTAGTGCCTGTCAGCCGTCGCCTTCGCACGTCCGTCGCGCCGCGCTTTGTGCGTCCCGCCTGTCCTCGCCTAGTCGTATGCGCACTTGGCACGACTCATGCGCGAGTTTCCTGTGGTGCTCACACCTACTGGTCGTTAACCACCATGCTCCGTTGCCGCGACACATCCCTGCCGGTAGAAGCACCACTCGTGCCTGTTGTCATCGGCACGACTCGTGCCACCATGTGGCATGACTCATATGTGTCATCAGCGCCGCATGCATACCAGGACATCGCCCGTCAGAGCAGCACACATCGCACACCCCTGTCGCATGCACCCGTCGACGATCCTGAGCCAGCATGAGTCGTGCCATCTTATGGTATGACTCCTGCCATGTTGCGTTCTGCCTATGTTATCGTGTGTCGTGCCTATCCAGCCCTCATCTACTGTCGGCGTTGTCTCTCGCTGGCACGACTCGTGTTGGCATCCAGCATGACCCATCCGACAACAGCTGCCATTCGTCTGTCACATTTTGCCGCCGTCAAACGCATAGAGTATTCAACAAAAAATATAATTTCTAAACCCTAGCCCACGTTTGACACAAGTATATTGTATCCGAATAGGGTATACAAGCATAACAAAATATATACTTAAACCCTTTCACTTTTGGCACATAAACCCTAGCCTAACGTTTCACGTTTAGCCACAAAATTAAAGCTCTGATACCAATTGTTGGCGTTTGATCGTTTAGTTAGCATGAACCGTTAGGGTTTCATGCATTTCTCGATCAGCGGAAGCAAGAATACAGAAACGTATTACCTTTCACCAGGATATGTTGATGAAGAACAGCTACAAAAAACAACCTCTTTATTTTTTACTGTATTTCCAAGTCAAATCTTGACGTCGTGTGGGCTACGATCTTCAAGATCCTCTCAATCTGCTATTTTCTTTCCCTTCTTACGGTTTATGCATGATTTCTTAAGGTTACTGGACAGCTGAGATGACTTATTTATAAGCTATAGTAGGGACCAGGAGGAGAAATCAGAGTCGAGCCTCCATTGGGCTTAAGTATCCAAGTTTAGCCTAAAACTTATATTTAAGTCCAATAATAATAATAATAATATATACCACTAAAATATTATTATTGCACTGCCGCTCCAGTCACAAATTACGTTATGTGCTCCTTCTTATTATGAGCTCATTAGTTTCCCTACGTTTAAGATATACAATGCCCATTAATTAATTAAGTTACTGACAACTCCATTAATTAATATCTCATCCGAGAGTAGTACCACTCAACCTCATTATCATGCCGGAATTAATCCACTTGCAAGATTTATATGATAATCCTCATGAGCTCCTCAAGGGGGCATCATCAACCTAAATAGGACACGGATTCCTTCTATAATCAACAGCACACTATAGAGATATCACTACTTCTCAACTCACCAAGTTTGTTGATTTAATTACATGTAAATCTCACCCATTGATGAATCAAAGAAATACATACTGGTTTACATGTCGAGTTTATTGTATAGAGATTAAGAGCACGAACATCCATAATAATAGAGATCAAGTTCTTAATATAGTCAGTATAAGTCGAATGATCTCAAGCGGTCTTGCTCAATACACACAAAGCATACTAATGTGATTCTATAGACAAGACAAACTAATACCAAATCACACTACAACTATCCTGATAGATTGTCCCCGTCTATCTCGATTGTGAGCATATGTTTATACTTTATAAGAAAAATGATAATATGATCTTCCAAGTGTTGTTGCACAACATATTATCTACAGTATAAAGTAAGTGGACTGTAGCACAAACATATAAATAAATTATAATATGCAAAACGTTTGATCAAATGATTCTCATTTTCAAATAAATTGTTAAAACATTGTTCATACAAAAGTTAGACATTTACTATTCAATCTAACAATCTCAGCTTCCTAGAACCCTAATTCATATGCTTAAAACACATTTGAGACTGGGAGAAAGCAGATTGAGAGGATCTGGAAGATCGTCATCCACACGATGTCAAGATTGGACTTGAGAATACATCCGAAGATCAAGATGTTATTTTCTGCAACTGTTCTTCTTCAACATACCCCGGTGAAAGATAATGCGAATTTATATTCTTATTTCCTCTGATATAGAGAATTTCATGGAACCTTAATGGTTCACGTTAACCAAAGGATCGAGCGCTAACACAAACACAATCTGATTGTCATGTGAACTAAAGCTAAGGAAGCATAGAAAATCCTTCAACTTCATTTTGAAGAAACTGATTCGGTTCGAGATTTAAAATTACAAAGGTTGATGAGTGAGTATGATAAGTTGTGTATAAAAGATGATGAAAATATTGATGCATATTGCACTCATTTTTCTATTATCATAAATCAATCTCATATGCTTGGTGAGATTATTTCTGAGCAGAAATAGGTTCAAAAGATTTTAAGAACTCTCCTAAAAAGATTTAGAGAGAAGGTGATGGCAATTGAGACCTTCAGAAAAATCCAATCGATTGGTTTAGATGAACTTGTGGGAGATCTTGGTGATGATGATCAGATCTTATGGTCTACGTAATCCGTTTAGGTTCCATGCAAATCTAACACAGCAGAATTACAGAAAGGATTACATTTTACCAAAGGCTGCCGGAGAAGTCTGAATCGCAAACTGCAGAAACGACCTCTTGATCTTCTACTGTATTTCTGTACTTCATCTAGACTTCGTGTGGGCGACGATCCTCTAGGTGATCTCAATCTACAGTCTCCTCCGAAATAATTTCAGCCGCTTAATTCGATCTCGAAATCAAGATTTCTAGATTTTAGGCATCATAGAAATTTTTTCTCTCTCCTCACTTATTTTCTAGGTAGAAAACATGAATGATAATTAATAGACTGATGAGATGACTTATTTATTGGCTACAACAGGGACCGGGATAATAAACTCAATCTCAGTTGTAATATCACAGTAAATCTTTGTGCTCATTGTACCACATGGTAACACTTAACCGTGACCACAATTTTTTTTAAAAAACGTATGTTTATTTTTCTGATCAAGATAGATTAATTAACATATATCTCCAACTAACTACAACCACTAAGCCTCCTCTGTTGACTTACAACCCACCAGAAAACTCTTTACCACATATGATCAATTTGATTAAATTTCTTTGGTTATGATCTGCAACTCCAAATTAAATTGAATAAAAGAAAAGGACGAAGATTAAATACAAAAGAAAAGGATGAAAATCATATTAGACAAGAGGGAAAGGACTCGAGATAAACTTACATTGTTGCACAGATATGGTAAGAGGCTAGTCGTTTGGTGGCTTCGCGTTTCCGGCGCTACTGCAGCTGACGCGCTCGACTGGTATTCGAAAATGGCGAGCAGTCGACGGTGGGCAGCAGCGAGGGCAGTGTAGTGACGGCGACGGGAATCAGATCCGACAGCGGATTAACGAGGCTTACTGGATTCTAGATCTCTAATTTTATTACCAGGAGAGGAACGAGAGAGAGAGTCCGACGCTGAGCGCCTGGTTCTAAACCCTTGACAAATCGATGAATTCTACCCAGGGATCGCGGCCGCCGACGCCGAGCGCCTGGTTCTTGATCCAGAGGATGGCGTTGAGGGCGTCGTCGTAGACGGCGAGGAGGCGGTTCTCAAGGACGAGGCGGTACTCAACGGAGACGACGACAGTGGGGAACTTGGAGGCGTCGTTATTGCAGGAGTTGTGGCACTGAAGAGGACGAAGTCGCCATGGAGGTAGATGGTTAGGGCTTCGTCGAATAACAGCGGGATAGGAGAAAAATGAGAGAGAAGTACTGAAATAAATTAATTAAAAGATATGCACACAAATTATTTTTTATTTAAAATAACTAAATTTTACCGACGATAATTTTTCGTCGTTAGCTTTGTTGAATTTATTATTTAATATTTTTGAGACGAAAATTGTCCGTCACTAATTAAACCTTAAATCTTTCGAATAAATTTTTATATTTAGCGACAGATATCTATCCGTCGCTAAATAAAAGACTTTAAAATTTATTTTTTTATTTTTTGCGATGGATTAAATCCATCGCTAAATTAAAGGACTTTATTTTTTTATTTTTTTAATTCTTTGTGACGGATTAAATCCGTCCCTAAATTAGAAGACTTAAATTTTTTTATTTTTTATTATATATTTACCGATGGAAATTTTCGGTCAGTAAATTTTTGGGATTTATTCCCTCCAAAATAACGATGGATATGCTGACGGAAAAAAGATTCGTCGCTGACAAAATCTTTTGTGAGAGTCAAAAACTCTTGTGTCCCCGGGCGCACAGATTTAGACACGTGCGCCCAAGTCCGACCCTGCCTATATTAAGTTTTTTATTTTTTTTAAACTTATAAATTACCAGCTTAATAAATGGGGCAGTTGGGCACACGGGTCAAGTCCATGCCCCCGAACACACAAGATACTAACTTTTTGTGAGACAGTTTATTTATAAGATGGGTGAGAGACGAGTCGACCCATTACTAAAGTATGTTTATTATATAGATAAAGTATATTTAATGGTTTTTAAAGTATGTTTTCTAAAGTATGTTTGATTATGTATTAAAGTATAATTTTAGCGCATTATAATATGATTAACATACTTTAACTACAAATAAACATACTTTATCTAGTATACAATAAGCATACTTTAGTGATTGGTCGACCCGTCTCACAAATAACCCGTTTCATAAGAGAGTATCTCTCTGTCGCTAGATCCGTCGAAAAAGGTCAGAAAATCCATCGGTAATTTCTTTTAATGATTTATTTAAAATAAATCTTGTTAAATCAATAAAACGTCGATAATCCGTTGGTAATTAGCGACAGTTTTTCTGTCGGTAAATCCGTCGTAATCCAACAATTTCTTACAGTGAATTAACATATTTTTAACAATAAATAATAATTTAGATTTAACTCATTGTTAAATTTAAAAAACATATTATAATCTAATAATAATGTAATTAATTTGTCCCGTGCAACGCAAAACATAATTGTTAAGACAATGACAATTGGCAACGGCGCATAAAGCAACTGATTCTTTCAACTTAATCAATTTTTAGTCCTAGTCATAATTAATAAATATAACCACTCCTTTTTATTTATCTATTTTTTAGTTTAATTTAAAATATATCCCTTTTAATTTATGGATAATCCATCTAACATAAGGATCATAAGACGGTCCGCACAAGACCTACCCATAAATATATTACTCTCTCCGTGCATAGCAAGGAAAAATAATAATAATAGGCTAATACTACTGCGCACCTGGGTGCACCCCAAGATATGGTGCAAATACTTTCAGAAATGTATACAATTATGAACTAAAACATATACAATTATGAACATAAATGTATACACTTTGTTAGTGAATTTTTTATTAGTTTTTTTTAATGAAAATTGAGTGTAAAAGAATATACAATTATTTAAAAACATTTATAGACTATTGAATAAAAAGTTATACACATATGTATGCTAGTTTTTTAATGAAAAATTGTGTATGAAAAAAATATACAATTATTAAGAAACATGTATATACAATATATAGAATAAAAAAGTTATACACATATGGGTGCACCCTTGCACCCGAGTGCATCAGATATCAACTAATAACCGTCAAGCTGTTAATCCCTTCGCGGTTGTTCCCCTATTCCGTTGGTACTACATTTGCTCCTTATCTCGCCTTGTTGCTTACTAGTTGAGATTCGTGGACAACAAAGAAAAGAAAAGGAATAGGGGTCAAAGGAGAGCTAAAAGTTGAGTACTGGTGCTTTCCAGGTACAAAAAGAAAGGGCTAGTTATAAGGAAGTTGCCCATTTGAGCGGGTGCCGCGTTCGAACATTGGTTGAATAATGAGTTAATCTCTTGTAAGACGCATTTTTTGTGAGATGGGATTTTTTGTGAGATGGGTCGACCCATTACTAAGCTTATTATATAGGTAAAGTATGTTTATTTGTAGTTATAAACACGTCTATAATAGATATACTTTAACAAGTCTCACGAATCGTCTCACAGATTTAACGTCTTAAAAAGAGTTTGTCAATAATAATAATAATAATAATAATAATAATAATAATAATAATAAGGGGTGGCTATTCGCACCCCCGAAGTTACTTAACGTACCCCATTTATGTTAAGGACTAAAATATGACATAAACATCCCTATAAAATTATATGATTAAAATTACTTAAAAACAAAATCACATTTTGGACGACACTTCTTCCCAATCACCTTACTACTTCATCTTCACTCACCACTTCGCAACAATCCACTCCTCCATCTACAGATACTCCACACTTGCCATATACATCAATCAATGTGTTGCAATCATACATTTGAATCCACTAAAATCAATGCTCATATATATCAATGTCATAACTAACTACTGCATTGCTTCACTTCTCTGATAAATTAACAGATCAATCAAATTCCAATATTTCTTCAAGATCATGAGCAGCTTACTTTTTGAAAACGAAAACCACTCTCTCTTCTCAACCATTCACTCTCTCTCTCTCTCTACGCTATGCGGTTCCTCTACTTTCCTTATCCTCTCCTCCGATTCATCTTCTCTCCCATCATTTTTTCCACCTTAATTGTCCTGCTTTACCTTCTCAGCTTAGGCGCTCTCCAGAATTCATTCTGCCATTGGATTCGATTTTGCTGAATTGATCGTCAATTCAATTGAGGAATCCGTGGACGTCGATCGCGTTTTGATTACGGGCGTGGATCCGATCCGCACCAGTTCTACGAGGATTCATTTCTCGAGTGGGACGTTCGAGCGTTGCTATAGGTTATATACGGAGAGCGTGAGTAGTGTATTAGTGTTTATTAAGATGTGGATTAACATTGCAGATATATGTGATTGAAATGCAAATTGTTAATGATCTAGAAGGTGATTAATGGAGATTCCAGTGGGATTTCTGCAACATTTAGGATTTCTGCAATCTTAAGGATGGTGGTGATATTTTTTTAATTGTGAAGCTTTCTCTCTCAATAACACTTTCTCTTATGCGCTCACCTTCACCTTCGTCACCCACGATTGATAGGAAGGGTGGGTAGGAGTGGAGATGGGTTATTGATCTCTAAATACTAAGATAAATATTTTTCTTAACTTGTTTATTACTAAAAATAAAATATATAGAATAGAGGGTATAATGGTTTTAATTGGGGTGTGTTAGTAATATTTATATAATTATATTAATAAAAATATTGGGATATATCTGGTAAATGAGGCCCTAATAATAATAATAATAATAATAATAATAATAATAATAATAATAATAATAACATGAGCAGCGCCTAAAGACGAGTGCTTCAAGTCCAAGTCCCACATTTCTCTCTCCTCCACAAAAAAACACACAGACATTTGGAGGAGAAAGAGAAAGAGAGAGCATTGGTGTAAGTGATTCTCGAATCGAATCGGGAGAATAAGAGAAATTGGAGGAGAAAGTGGGTCTGCAGTTAGTGTTAGTTATATGGGGGGAGGGACGTTCGTGGATGGGGTTCGTCGCTGGTTTCAACGTCGCCCAACATCAGTAACTAATACTAATTTAGTGTCTTCCAATATTAGTAGTAACCACAACAATGATCATCAACTCCCCAAACCAGTTTTAAGGGATAATCAACAAGAACAAGGGCTCACCATTACTGAAGAAGATTTTTATCCTTTGGGACTCAATTCAATCAAAGTCCCTAAGCGCCTTGATTTCCCTCTTTCATCTTCATCTATGGATTCCCACAAAAAGGTATTGTTTCTTTTGGTGCCTTATAGGATAGGCATTGTGTAGATCTGTTTGTGTTTTCTTGATGTTACTTGACTCTGGATGGATGATGCTCTGGAGATGGGATCTCTCGATTCTTTGATTCTTAGCATCAAATTTCTCTGCTTAATATGATCCAAAGATTACTGAAGTTCATATTTTCTACGTTGTTTTGGTTGTTATGTTTAGTATATAGTATGAATCTATTTTGGTCTGTTTTTTGTGATCGTATTTAATGAATTAGATTTGTGGGGCTGACTAAGATGAATTGACAAAATTTTGAAGTTCTGTTTCATTTATCAATAATTATAAGAGAATAAATGTCTATTGTGAATGATAGAAGTTTGTTGTTAAATTGGCTGTCATTTGTAGTTTATGTTGCTAAGATGCTGTAGATGATGGCAGTCTATTCTTTTTCATGATGAAGCTACGTAATGTATTTAATTTAGATTGTATTAGTAAAGAGAATACCAAAATTTCTTCTTTGTGTGTGATATATTTCTAGCATAGACTAATATCTTCAAGATCAGAACTTAGGTGTGAAATCTCCTTTTTTTCATTTTTTTTTCATTCTTATATCCTAAGGAGAGCCATCCCTTTTTTCTATGTTTTAATGAAAGGAGGCAATATGTTATTGTTTGAGGAATGGGTGAAAGAAAGTAATTTTCCTTTTTTGGCAGAGTAACCTGGAAACAGAGTTTTTCACAGAGTATGGGGAGGCAAGTAGGTATCAAGTTCAGGAAGTTGTAGGCAAAGGTAGTTATGGTGTTGTAGGTTCTGCAATTGATACCCATACTGGAGAAAGGGTTGCAATAAAGAAGATCAACGATGTCTTTGAGCACGTTTCTGATGCCACACGAATCCTTAGAGAAATAAAGCTTCTAAGGTTACTTCGCCATCCAGATATTGTTGAGATAAAGCACATAATGCTTCCTCCTTCTAGGAGAGAATTTCGAGATATTTATGTTGTTTTTGAGTTGATGGAATCGGATCTTCACCAAGTAATTAAGGCAAATGATGACCTAACGCCTGAGCATTATCAATTTTTCCTGTATCAGCTCCTGCGTGGCTTAAAATATATTCACACAGGTCATCTGTCTTTAGATGCATAAGAAATTTACAGTCACTTGACTTGGAAACTCAATAGTATTGATATGTGTTCTTTTCTTTCTTGTCAGCAAATGTATTTCATCGGGATTTAAAGCCTAAAAATATTCTTGCAAATGCTGACTGTAAGTTGAAGATATGTGATTTTGGCCTGGCGCGTGTGTCATTTAATGATGCCCCATCCGCAATATTTTGGACTGTAAGTCTCCTTCTATAAACTTCTATTTTTCCTTGTTGTCTCTCTTTAGGATTTCAATATTTCATATTTTGACCTTTTTTTTTTCTTTTGTGTTTTTATGTGCTAAAGGATTATGTTGCAACTCGGTGGTATCGTGCTCCTGAATTGTGTGGTTCCTTTTTCTCTAAAGTAAGCATCTCTTTCTGCTAATGTCCAAATCTCAGTGTAGTTTTTATCTTTCAAAATGTTGAATGACATTTTGGAAAAATGTAATTTATATTAATTATATGTTGCCCTTCTAGGAGCTGCATGCCTTCTTTTGCTTTGGTAATACTTATTGCTTTGCCTCTTGTACTTTTTATTTTGTCATTCCTCAAATGGAGAGATGCAGGATAAATGTTACTTAACCTTAATTTTGTCTGAGACAGGGATGTAGTAGTGGATGACATTATTTCATTTACTTGTTCTTGCTGCACAATTTCTCAATCGTTATGTTTTAAGAATAGTCAGTAATGTATAAAGTTTCAATCTGAAATTGGTTTGCATCAATTGTCCTTTCTACAGTTATTCTTGTAATTTTACATTTTATTCATTTGGAAGGAAGTTCCATGCAAAAAAATTTATGTGATTTTCTTCATTGCAGTATACTCCTGCTATTGATATTTGGAGCATTGGATGCATATTTGCAGAGATGCTCAGTGGGAAACCATTGTTCCCTGGAAAAAATGTGGTGCACCAGTTAGATTTAATGACAGATTTGCTTGGCACCCCACCTCCTGAATCAATTGCCAGGGTTAGTTAAATCATGTTTATGAGTTATTAGAGTTATCTTCTCAATCATTTTATATATTAATATTTCTAGTTTCATTATTGGTGTAATGCATGGTGATTTAGAAAGGAAAATAGTTGGGGAAAAACCATCTGAATCACTTGAGTGCTTGAGATTCCTATGGAATTATCTTTGTAATAGATATTTTTGCTATTACAATGGCAGATCAGAAATGAAAAGGCGAGGAGATATCTCAGTAGTATGCGGAAGAAACAACCTGTGCCATTTACACAGAAGTTTCCCGATGCTGATCCTTTAGCGCTTCGCTTACTAGAACGGCTCCTTGCATTTGATCCTAAAGATAGACCAACTGCTGAAGAAGTAATTATACTGGTCTTTAGCATTTTTACCTTATTTAATTATGGTCTATTAAGAATAATTGCTGATAGTAATGTATTTAGGCACTTACTGAACCCTACTTTCATGGGTTGGCAAATGTGGAGCGCGAACCATCGACTGTACCCATATCAAAGCTTGAATTTGAATTTGAGAGGAGAAAACTGGCAAAAGATGATGTTAGAGAGCTGATTTACAGAGAGGTAGTCCTCTAATATCAACACTTGCTTCCTATTTTGGTTCGTCGGAGTCATATTCTTTTTCTTATTCTGGGTACATATGTTGCAAGAAAACAGATTCTAGAGTATCATCCACAAATGCTTCAGGAATATCTCCGCAGTGGGGATCAGACTAGTGGATTTATGTACCCAAGGTTAAGCCTGTTGCATATTGCAGAAATTAATTAATTAAATTTTTTTAGCTGGTTTCATGCTATCTTTATCTTAAGCTTTACGCAGTTAGAGGTGGCGCATATCAATGGTATGACATTTTGCAATTTTTTGTTCTCACATACCATGTACCATAATTCTGATCCCTGCACTTGACTGGTAGTCTTGTTTTTTCTTCTTACATCATGCATCCAGGTTGAAAATTCTTAACATCTAATAGGTTAATAAGTTCCTTAAACATTATTCTTGTTTCTTGTGCCAATATGGGGAAAAAAGAACTCTACACTTGAAAGGGAAATTTTACAGTAGAATCTGTTACCTCTATTATCTGTTTAGTTCTCTCTTCTGGTTTTCATAATACCCAAGATTAGTGCTCTTCTATTCCAACTTTCCCAGAGCTTCCGATACCACAAACTTTCCCAAAAAAAAATCTTTCTATCCTATTTTCATGCATTTAAGTTGATACCTTTTCTGTGATCTTGAGAATAGTACTACTGATAGATAGTCTTGATACTTGGCTTGTTTGATGTTTCTGACGATGTTTTCATCATTTGTATAATGTAAGTGGCGTTGATCGGTTCAAGCGACAATTTGCACATCTGGAAGAGCATTATGGTAAAGGTGAAAGAAGCACGCCTCTACAAAGGCAGCATGCTTCATTGCCAAGGTAATGTAGCTGATGCATATTGTATTTCTTTTTAACTGATCTCGTGAGTGGTTAAGACTTATTCTTTTTTCCTGACAATTAAATGCTATGCACAGTTTGATAATTAGTTCTCCATCATTGAAGGAAAAATCTTACAATCAGTAGTCTAGCCAATTGCTCATGGCAATTTGCTGTTAGTCCAAATACACTATCAAATTGGGATAATGCCCTTGCACTCTTGTATGCATGTTATTCTTGCTAATTGGAAAGATTTTTAATTGTTACCATTTAATACAGAATTATGACAATTTGTAATCTTACATTGCATTGTAATTTTCGAAATTTGTGCACTCCTCATTGCTAAATTGGTAGATAACAAATTTTAATGGTGCCTACATATGAAGACAATTATAAACTTAAAAATCTAGTCTCAAGCGAGGTTAAATCGGCATCCAAAGTACTTTGGAACTGAGTTTGTTAATGTGGGCATCACATGGAGGCTGTGAGATTTTTAATTGGACCACATTCAAGTTATTCTTTGTGATTATTTGTATGTAAGATGTGTATTTGCATGTGTATCTGTACTAAATGAAGTAGTTTAGTTAAGTGTATTTTTATGTTTGCATAGCTGACATTGCATCAAAAAGTAATTTGTTGCTTTTTTATGTGATTGATTGCACTTCTAATCCACCCTTCATTTTAGCATCTCTTGTTTGACCTGTTAATTTGAATTCAGAGAGCGTGTCCCTCTACCCAAAGATGAAGATACCGATGATAATGAGTTTGAAAAGAGAACTACAGCTTCTGTAGCCACAACTCTTGAGAGTCCCCCAGGGGATCAGGCTGTAAACGGGAACGGAGCAAACAAGGGAAACTACAGTGCTCGTAGCTTGTTAAAGAGTGCAAGTATCAGTGCTTCAAAGTGTGTAGTTGTCAAACAGAAAAAAGATAATGAGGTAATTCTGCTGGCTGTGGCATCATAAAAACTTGTGCATTGTTATTTGAAAGCATTTCCCATTCCACTTAAAAAAATATGGGTTCGATTATGTCAAACGAGTGATAATTTATTATTTTTAGTACTTGACAGAGAGGTGTACAGTGTGCATAAGCTGTACTCCTCTTCACTAACATTCCAGTTTCAGTCAATGAATATATGTATAATATAATGTGGCAACTCAGAAGAGTGTCAAGCTGTGATGAAAGTAGCAAGTCTGCAACACTGGCGGTTGTGTTTGGATAGACTTAGTCGAGCCCAGTTGCTTATTCCAAAGTGTGTTTCATCCGGTGTTTCAAATACACCAGATATGGACCGTGTATTTGAAACACCAGATGTGTTGGAATAGGCAAAACCCATATCGACTTAGTCCTAAGAAAATGAAAAAACTTTAAAGCCATTTCATATCATCTACAAACAACTCCATCCATCTAAATTCATCCAACTGATGTTAATTTCACACTAGTTTCTTCATTGGACAGGATGAACAAATTGATGAGCAAAATGAAGAAATTGATGGGTTGTCGGAACAAATGGCTGCTCTCCGTAATTGATTTGTATTGCCATGATGACTGTGCTCTGGGTCGTTTTTTGTGGGGTCTACAGCAGCACCCATATATATACTTATTTATTATTTAAAGATTAGCTATTGTCAATGGGGACACACAACCCATCTCCTTTTTTTTTTTATTATTAAATCAGTTGTACAAAATTATGGTACTTTATTTGTGTATTATGAAACCATGTCTTTAGTTGATTTGCCAAGTTGCTTTCTTTTTTATGGATGGATATTGAGTATAATTTGTGCAATATTCACCTCTATACTATTTTAAGGTATGATCTAACTAACGTAAGTGGAGTATGTCGTTTGATAATTAATAATAGTTAGACCAAGTGCTATTCCTAAAGAATATTGGTGATGCAATTTTCTAATGTGATGTCATAATTGGAACTACATGAAAATAAATTAGAAAAGAGAGGTAGCAAATTAGAACATAGAAACATAATCATCAATCTAGATGAGTGATTGGACAATACTCCTTGGCATGTACTCCTATATTTGCTTCAATTGGTATGTTTTGAGTCTGCTTTCAATTTTTTTTTTTAATTTTAAAGCGTGTAATTTAAATTGATGGCAAAATATGCAATATTTTAGGCAAAAACTTGTGTGCCCCCGGAATACACCGTGCGCTCATGGGTACACATACTTTTTAGTATTAAATTGTATACATCTTTAGTATTAAATTGTGTGTCTTTGGGGATACAAGAGACCAACTCATATTTTAAGGGGTTAATTGCGTGAAAAGTCTCAACTTTTTCGCCGATTGCGAATTAGTCTAAAATTTTGACATATTACAAAAAAGTTTACCTACCTTTTAGGTATGTTGCAAATTAAGCTTATCGGGCAGTCAACACTGCCCAATTGCTAACGTGTCGTTGACCTTTGCCACACCAGCTTCCATGTCATCTTTACATTTACTGCTTGAAAAATAACAACCTTTACTTAATTTGCGATTTAGTCATAATCTTTAAAATTTTTGCCAAAAAGAACATCAAATTATATTTTTTTATTTAAATTGCACCCATCTAATAAAATTAAATATTTTATATTTAAATTTTAAAATTTAAAAAATTATTATGTTAAATATAAAATTCTTGTTGAAAAATCATGAAAGAAGAAAAGCAATAGAGAGAAAAGATAGAGGAGCCAAGAGCGAGAGAGATTTTCATTATCAATATAAACTATTCCTCATACATTCAATAGAACTGCTCCACTCCTATAGAAGAGGAGAGTGGTTATTTCTTTAGTAATGGCTACGTAATAATAATGTTACAATACTCCCCCTTGGACATTACGCCGTTGATGCCTCGTTAAAAACTTCAATAAAAAACCCTATGGGAAAAACTAGTCGAGGAAAAGTGTACATATATTATGATTTTCATGTGTTATAGCTAGTTCGTTAAAAACCTTTAACTAAAAAACCCCGTGGGAAAAACTTAGTTAAGGAAAAACAAAGTATAGCTTGATCTTCAGGACCCAATCTTCAGGATTGTTTAGAAGTTATCGTTCTTCTTTAACATGATAATTCAGTCTGCCTCATTAAAAACCTTTTAACTAAGAAAACCTCGTGCGAAAAACTTAGTTAAGGAAAAAAGAGTTCAGCTTGATCCTCAGGACCCAATCTTCAGGATAGTGTAGAAGTTATCGTTCTTCTTGAACATGATAATTTAGTCTACCTCATTAAAAATTTTTAACTAAGAAAACCTCATGGTAAACTTAGTAAAGGAAAAAAGAGTGCAGCATCGATTCAGGACCAAATATTTAGGATTGTTTAGAAATTATATCTCCCCTTGAAGATAATAACCTCCCTAACCTTCGCATTCCAATATTATGGACAAGTTTTTCAAAAGTTGATGTGGGGAGAGATTTTATGAATAAATCTGCTAGATTTTCACTAGATCAAACCTTTTATATGGTAATTTCACCATTTCGTTGGAGCTCATGTGGATAAAAGAATTTTGGTGATATATTCTTTATTAGGTTTCCTTTAACATATCCACTGCTCATTTGTGCAACGCAAGCTGCATTATCTTCATATAAGACTATAGGGGAGATATTATCATTTTCTATTCCACGTGAGCTATGAATATGATTTATCAATGATCTTAACCATACACATTCTCGTGATGCTTTATACATAACAATAATTTTTGAGTGGTTTGAAGAAGTAGTAACCATAGTTTGTATAACAGATCTCCATGAGATAGCAGTACCACCACAGAAAAACATAATCAGTCTGAGATCTGGTATTATGGGGATCAGACATATAACCAACATCTGAATAACCCACTAATGACATATCTTTTATTCTTTTTATAAAACAAACCAAGATCTTTTGTTCCTTGCAAATATCTCAAAATATGCTTAATGTCATTCCAATGTCTCCTTGTAAGAGATGCACTAAATCTCGCTAATAAGATAACTGCAAATGCAATATCAGGTCTAGTTCAGTTTGTGAGATAAAGGAGTGCTCCAATGGCACTCATGTAAGGAACTTCTGGTCCTAAAATGTCTTCATTCTCTTCTTTAGGTCGAAAAGGTTCTTTATCATTGTCAAGGGATCGAACAGTCATTGGTGTGCTAAGTGGATGGGATTTGTCCATATAAAATCTCTCTAAAACTTTATTTAAATAGGTTGACTGTGTATAAAGATTCCTTCAGGGAGATGCTCGATCTGCAGGTCGAGACAATGATTGGTTTGACCCAAATCCTTCATTTCAAATTCCATCCTTAAGTATGAACAAGCCTCTTCAAGTTCATTACATGTTCCTATAATGTTTATGTCATCAACATAGACTGAGATAATACAAAAACCTTTTAATGACCTTTTTATGAACACGCAAGGGATTAACTCAATCGATTGTATCACATTCTTCCAGATTGTTTTAGTCCATTCAATGACTTTTGTAATTTAACACAATACATATTGCGATTTTCATTATGACCCAAACTATAAATTTTTAATCCTTCTGGGATTTTCATATAAATGTCAACATCAAATGATTTGTACAAGTACGCGGTCACGACGTCCATTAACTTCATATTTAGATTCATATTAATTGCTAGAGATATTAAATAGCGGAAATTTATGTCATCCATAACAGGAGAATATGTTTCATCAAAGTCTATTCCATGTCTTTGCGTAAACTCTTAAGCTACTAATCTCTCTTTGTATCTCACCACTTCGTTATTTTCATTTCTTTTTCGTACAAACACCCACTTATATCCTACATGGATAATATTTTTTGGTGTACGGAAACACTTTTCTTTTGTTTAGCAAGTCAAGCTCTGCCTCAATTGTATCTTTTCATCTTATCCAATCGGAGCGCTTTCGGCACTCTGCTATTGATTTAGGTTTTGAATCCAAATTATCATTCAAGATAGTATGCGCAATTGTAGATGCAAATATGTTGTTGACAACTATGATATTTCTATTATAAGTTTCTCTTGTATTTGTAAAATTCATGGCAACTTCTATATTTATATCAGCCAGATTTTCGTTATTTCCTAAAAACTCTAAATTTGATTTTTCCGCATCCCCAATGGTATGTGTATTTGATGCATGTGCAAATCGACTGGGGTTTTCGTCTTCAAGACAATTCTCTTCTGTAGAATTTTTATTTTGAGACTGTGAGAGTGATTGTGTTTCATTATTAATTTTGGATTTTCAAGGATTCTTATCTTTTGTACCAATGGGTCTCCCACGCTTCTGACATTGAGAAGTATCAGTTGAATTTTTTAGTCCCTGGGAACTTCCTCACTTGGTGGTGCATTAACAGCAGGTATGTGAGACTTTGTCACTCCTTTATAATCAATAAATGCATCTGGCAATTTATTTGCAAAATCTTGCAAATTAATAATCCTTTGCACTTCTAGTTCAGTTTGACTAGTGTGTGTATCTAAATGTTGAAGATTATTTTCATTCCATGAAATTTTTTGGCAATTTTGAATTTAGACTTTTGTCTCCCCCTAATGCCGAGAAATAATCTTCATCAAATGTGCAGTCAGCATATCGAGCAATAAATTGATCCCCTGTCATGGGCTCTAGGTATTTAAGAATAGATGGTGAATTATAACCTACATATATACCTAATTTTCTTTGTGGGCCCATTGAAGTACATTTTGGTGGTGATATAGGAATATAAACTGCACAATCAAAAGTTCGCAGATGGGAAATATTAGGTTCTTTACCATGCACTAGTTGTAGGGGAGAATAATCGAGATATGTAGTAGGTCGGATCTGAATTAAAGAAGTAGCATGTAAAACTGCATGTCCCCAACAAGAGATGGGCAAATTGGAACTTTATAGTATTGGTCTAACGATCAATTTGATACGATTAATTAGTGATTCAGTTAGACCATTTTGAGTTTGGACATATGGAACTAGATGCTCTACTGTAATGCCCAATGACATACAATATTCATCAAATGCTTTTGATGTGAATTCGCCGATATTGTCCATTATTACTGACTTAATCGGATAATCAGGAAATTGGGCTCGCAATTCAATAATTTTAGCAATAAATTTTGCAAAAGTATTTTTTCGAGTGGATAATAAACACACAAATGTCCATCGCGTAGAAGCATCAATCAGAACCATGAAATATCAAAACGACCCTGAAGAGGGATGAATAGGTCCACATATATCTCCTTGAATTCTTTGTAGAAAAATAGGAGATTCAGTTCCAAATTTTGTTCGAGAAGGTTTAATTACGAGTTTGTCTTTCGCACAAGTCTCACAAATAAATTCAGTTGGAGAAGGAAAATTTTTGCTGTGTTTATTACGCCCAAAAGAATTAGTAATTATCCGACGCATCATAGTTTGCCCTGGATGACCCAATCTGTCATGCTGCAATTTAAAAGAATTTGGGTCCTTAAATTTTAAGCTCATTGCAGCATAACCATTATGTGGTTTGATATAGGTTAAATACAACCCCAAGGACAAAGAAGGAAGTTTTTCTATAACTTGTTTTCGACTTTCATTCAACCGAGTCATCAGGATATACTCAGTATTGTTTTCCTTTTCAGTTTCAATATGAACACCATTTGTTAGAATATCTTTAAAATTGAGAGGTGTACGTTTAGATTGTGGGTATAAGAGTGCTTCCTCAATAATTAGTGTCGAATATCTTATATCACAGTATTTTCCAAAAAAAATCCAAACATCGACAAATTTTATCACGTATTTTCCAAAAAAAATCCACAAATCTAACAAATATTATCGACAAATCTTTATGTCACATTATTTTCCAAAAAAATCCAAGAACTTATATCACACTATTAAAAAAAATTCAAAATATCATCCACAAATTTTATGTTTTGGGTTTGGAAGAGTTTGCACACTCATAACATGTCCATGTAACATCAATTATAGCACATTCATGTGAAAGTAAAATTAAGGAGTTACCTTTTAGGAAATATGATGAGAGTGTAAATAAGCATGTTTTAGTGTCCAATTTAACATATATTTTATGAGAATTATTGTTATATATTAGCACAAGTGTCTTATACTCGATATATGTGAGAAAAAAGTGAATTTGAGGTGTTTTATTGTGTTTTAGGTGAAAAAGTGATCAAAAGTGCAAAGTTGGAGAAAAGGAGAAACTTGTGCAAGAATGCTGAAAAACACATGTCCAACTTGTGTAATTTTTCTGTGCTTTTGTGAAAGTCTAAATTAGACACGTGATAAGCTACAGAAGAGACGGTCATTTTGGTTTAAGAAACACCTCAAGCAAAGTTCAGATGAGGGAGTTATGATCAAAACGGTGAAGTTGTGCAAGCTCTGCCGACTAGAACAAGTCATTCCACATTTTCATGACTTGCGCCTTTAAATATTGGAGTTTTTGTAAGTTCTTTATATTTATAGAAATCCATGGAATAGAGGGTTGTTTTGGCGTAAGAATCATTCAAATCAGAGTTTCGGTGTGAAAGTTAAGCGCGAAACGGTGAGGCAGCACGATGTTGCTCTACCCAAACTGAGTTGCTAGACCAAGACCATTTTGGTGGAGCAACGGTTGAGTAATTCGAGCAGAGGAGCTTCAGTTTATAGGTGTGTTGGTCGACCATTGCTCGACTAGGGCCATTCTTACTCGACCAGGAACAGTTTGGTCAAGAAAGGACATGGATGTCCAGATTTGGCAATTTTACACCTCCAGTGCATGTTTTAGCGTATTTTCACGTAAAAAGCTCATCCAAGGTCCATTAGGAGAGTATAAAAGTATACAAGGACATCATCAGAAGGGTTAGAGAGAACTGCAACACAACTACCACCCCATAAGGGGGATTACCCCCCATACCATCATCCACATTTATCCCTTCATCCATCCATCACTGTAAAGATCCATCTATGAAATCAAGAAGGAGAATAAAGAGGATTTGAAGAGACGGAAGAGAGAAGGAAGGAGACTTCTACACCAAGGGTTTTTCTAATTCTTTTCTTCTATTTTCTAATTTTCTAGACATATGGGTAAGGTCTATCCAACCCCCGTTTTGGTAGATCTTGGATTTTGAAGGTTTTATGAATTAGTTGAATTCTCTTGTGTGTCCTCCGTACAACACTACTTGTGGATTGATTTTATATATGATTGTGCTTTCTTAATCCATATTCATGGTCGTTGTGTGCATCTTCAACTGTTATCTAGAGTTTGAATATATATCTTTGTTGTTTATTGAGCTCGTTCACTGCTGAACAGGATTCCATGTTATGATTCTAAGTAGGAGGAACTCCGAAGCTTCATTAGAACTATCATATATGATGTTTATTAATTGAATTGAATTCAGGTTAGTAAGCAGGATAAATAGAGTAATTTTATAGTACCTATAAAGGGAGATCATATCGGGTTAGATTCCAGACGTGGGAAATAATTGATACTGATAGTACCTATAAATGGGGATGAAATTACGTCTCTTGCTCTGAGGTTATTCACACGTGTTACACGCATATTTACTTGTGTCTATAGAGTAGATTTTCATGGTTTAGTGATGCGTCCATAGTCCACAAGGCAGAGTCGGCCAACACTGGAGAGGGAAGTTAAGTAATAAAACTTGATTACTCTACAGCTACCTATTCTCCATTCTTGAGACACTTTCGTATTCTTCCAGTTCTATTTTATTTTAATTGTTATTTAATAATTTTTCTTAGGAGTGTAATAATTCTAACCCTCAAACGTTATTGTCTTTTGTCTTAATTAATTTAGTAAATAATTAAAATGATAATATGTCGCCCTTTAGGTTCGATATTTAACTTGGTTGCTTGTTTTAGCTGCTATTGATATCCTTCAAAATTGAGGATTAATTTTGCGTGCAAAGAAAATGTGCATCAAAATACACGATTATTTCCTAAGGTAATATCAAAATCTTCAAGTCAACAACAAATCTTCAACTTTTGAGTAAACAATGTCGGATCCAAAAAAAATCTTAGTTGATTAGAGTATCGTGCTGATAACATGTTGAAAAATCATGAAAGAAGAAAAGCAATAGAGAGAAAAGATAGAGGAGCCAAGAGCGAGAGAGATTTTCATTATCAACATAAACCGTTCCTCATACATTCAATAAACTGCTCCACTGGAGAATGGTTATTTCTCTAGTAATGGCCACCCAATAATAATGTTACAACAATTCTAACATAATATTAATTTAATTTAAAAAATACAAATTAATAAATTAATAAATTATTTTTTTATTAAATCTTATTACTTAAAAAAAATTAACATTTAACTAGTAAATCCATAGAGTGGCTTAGTTATAATTGGAAAAAAATATATAGATCCTAATAAACTTCAAACTCTATCACAATCAACCGAGATCTAAATCATAGAGTGGAAGCGTACCTTGATCCATTGAGTTCTCTATGCAAAACAAGAACTGGCTGATCTAGTGGTATTATGGTCTTACTCAACTAAACCTCCTTACCTTTATGGGACCGTCGTAATCTCTTCCAATGGGGGGAAGAAGATTTAGTGTATTGGGGACCATAACCAAGAAAGCCTTTATATATTACCTAACTAGGCCACCCATAATCACATAGTCATGTAATATTGTGTATTTACTCAATTAACACATACTAATTATTATTATAGCTCATGGACTTTTCATCTTAATTAGATCACTTTAAGTCCATAAAATAATTGAATAGTGTAATAGACATTTATTTTTACACATAAATGTTTATATGTGTGTATAGCATAATAAGTAACATATATATATATTGGTAAAGATATATACGTAAATAGTATTATTAATCTGTAAAAAAAATAGTATTATTATAAGAAAAATATTTCATGCAAATATCATATTTCTATAATCACTAATAATATGATATTTGTTAAGATACTCATTTTATTTTTGAACATTGATTAAAAAGTATTATTATTTTATATAAAGAGTGTAGTTGTATTAGTTGTGAGTGGTTGGTATATGTGGGCCCCTTTTACTAAAAAATGAAAAATGGATACCTTTAAAGTGAACGACCAAAATGATAAAATGGATACCTTATCAGCAGATGGAGGGGTAAATAATAATAATAATAATAATAATAATGATAATGATAATGATGATGATGATAATAATAATAATAATAATAATAATAATAATAATAATACGACATGGGGGGAAGGACAAGAATGCGGATGTGTACAGAATAATATCATTCCCGTATCGCAGAAATAAAAATCACGCTTTAGGTCAGACCACATTACAAATCTTAATGATGGACTGCAACAAATCTTAGAAAATGAAAAAAAGACTTGTCTACAAAATATTACTCCAATCCTCATTCAATCCTACCAACAACTTCTTCCTTTTAAACTGCTCTGAGCATATCAAATCTCTATTCCATACGCTAAACGTCGTACTTCAAACACTGCCATCTCTCTCTCTCTCTCTCTCTCTCTCTCTCTCTATTCCATCTAAATGCCATTCTTCAAATACTGTTCGTCTCTCCATTCCATACACTAAACATCATTGTTCAAGCACTATTCCACTCTCTCTTAGTAGCAGATCTCATTTTTTTAAACTCACGAAAAAAGTGTCAGAGTGTGGAAGGTGAGAATTTCAAATCTTCTAACGTTCTTCTAATACATTTCCCACGTTTATAAATCTTTTCTATACTCACGATATTAGGTCTTTCTCTAAACTCATAGTGTTGAACCTTCTAAACTCACGTCCCAAACAGTGCCAGAGTGTTAAGGTGAGCATTTCACGACGCATCTTACAGAGAGATTGTTCTTATATTCTCTTTTCTCCATAATGATAAGTTACTTATATAAGCCCAGTAATTGTAATGAGATTCATTTTTATATTTTATCTAGTTGTTGAAGAGGGACTATCAACTAGAAAGACACGTCTCGACAAACATTCTTTAACTTAAACTGCAAAGGTAATTCTCTTACCTTATTTATTTATAGAATGCGTAGAATTGAATGGAACATATATATATTTGAAAAATCATGTGAAGGAGGAAGAAAATCGATGTTGATATGTTGAGGTTTGGTTTTATGGTATGTGAAAAATGGGAGCTAAGTAGAATAATTTAACGAACATTTTTAATGTAGATGTACAAGCTATGATGGATACCGTAGTTATCATGAAATATGCCCTATAATTTCTATGTAATAAAAGATCATGTATGTGGAGAATAATAGTAAAAATAAAACATGATATATGTTTATAGTAATATTATAAACATATCTATCAAATTTCTTGAAGAAAATATTTATTTATTTAGGAGTGTGTATGTACCAAAGAGTGAAAATGTATTGGGCTCAATGTAGAAACTTGCTTCTCAATTTGTGCCTTGAAAATGGATGAATTTGACTAAGTGTTCAACATGTAACTTGTTTATCTATGTGTTTACTAAGTTTTTGTAATATATCTTTGAAAAATATTCACCCAATTAAAAGTTATTGGCATTTTACTAAACTGTGGCATTGCTGCATACGAGAAATTCCAAACTAAACTTTATCTTTTCGTTGGCCATTGTAATGAAATATTTACAGAAAAGAGTATACATGAAAATGTTCACCTATATGCCTAATATGTTCATATAAAACAATTTTTGAAGTAAATAAATGTTTAGAGGGTTATACCCAAAATTTCCAAACTTAACAATATTATACCTTAAAAATATTATACTAGTTTCTCATACCTTGTAATTTATTTCATAACGCTTTTAGACAAATTCACTAAAGAAAAATCAAAATATTAGGATGTATTTTAAACACATGCAAAATATCATCAAATTTTACGAGTTCAATAGGAAGATATGATCTTTTATACAAAGTATATCAAATTGGAAATTTTGGCCCCTAAACCACATTTTCCCAAAGCTCAAATTTTCTTTAGTAATCAATAATTTTTTATTATAAATAAATATATAAAACCCTTGGTATGATCTAAATATTAAAATAATATTTAGATGTATGGTGTCTTGATGACCTTTTCACCTGAGATTAAAAATCATCAAAATAAATTCTAAATAAATACATTAGTTGTGTGCTAAGAAAGAATTAAATTTTGAAGGCATCGAGGTTGCAAGGAAATTAAAGGTCCATAAACAAAATTATCCCATCATGACTTAGAACTAGCTGCAGTGGTTCACGCCTTGAAGATTTGGAGGCACTATCTCTATAGACGGAAATGCGAGATCTACACCAACAAAAAAAAGTTTGAAATACTTCTTTGAGTAAAAGAAACTCAATATGAGACAAAGGAGATGGTTACAACTTGTGAAAAATATCAACTACCATTCGGAAAAGGCAAATGTGGTAGTTGAAGCACTCAGTAGAAATTGAATAATGAACTTGCGAAATTGAAGGTTAACATAGCAATGTCACCACAAGATGCTATGCTAGCAGCATTAACGATACTACCAACCCTAAAGGAGCGGATCATTAATGCATAGAATTAAAGGAATATGAGTTCCTAAACAAGATGCAGTCATTAGCAAAAAGTGAAGGCACAAAAGGATTCTCAAAGGATCAAAATATTGTCTTATTATTTCAAGGAAGGATATGTTTGCCTAAGAATAAGGAGTTAAGAAATGAAATCTTGACGGAGGCACATTGTACTCTGTACACGATTCATCCTGGAGGAACCAAAATGTATCAAGACTTTAAGAAACTATTCTGGTTGAGGAACATAAAGGATTGCATAGCAAATTTTGTTAGAAGATGCTTAACATGCCAGCAAATCAAGGTAGAACACCAAAAATCCTAAGGCCTGCTAGAATGGAAGTAGGAACATGTCACGATGAATTTTATTGATGGGTTACCCTAAAGCCTACGTTGAAATCACATAATATGGGTAATTGTCGATAGATTGACCAAGACAGCACACTTTCTACTCATAAAGATGAACTACACTACGGACAAATTGGCTCAAATTTATCTTGGAGAGTAGTGAGATTGCATGGTGTACCAGTTACAAATTCTGACAGGGATACTCGTTTTACTTCTAACTTCTGACGCAAGCTACAAGACACAATGGGAACTCAGTTGAAGTTCAGTATCACATACCACCCTCAAATTGATGAGCAAACAGAGAGAACCAACCAAACAATTGAAGATATGTTAAGGGCATGTATCCTGGATTTGGAGGAAGTTGGGAAAATTATATACTCCTAATAGAGTTTGCCTACAACAACAGTTACCAAGCGATAATTTGCATGGCTCCATATGAGGCTCTCTATTGAAGAAAATGTAGGTAACACTCTATTGGGATGAGGTTGGAGAAAGAAAGTTGTTGGAACTCTAGATTGTTGATAAAATGGTTATGGGCATAAACTAGATTAGAGAAAGAATCGAAATAGCAAAAGATTAAAAAAAGACTATGCTGACAAAAAATAAAAAGATCAAAAGTACCAGCTAGGAGACAAGGTGTTCCTAAACGCAACAATAGTGAAAGGCATTGTGAGTTTTGGAAAAAGAAGAAACTTAAACTAAGATTTATTGGGCCATACGAAGTCTTGGAAACTATTGGGAAAACAGCCTACAAATAAGCTTTACCACCCAATTTGTTTGGAATTCACAATGTATTTCATGTGTCAATATTACGGGCTTTCATATACGACCCAAGCCATGTGGTCAATTATCAAGATGTCATATTGCACAATGACTTAACATTTAAAGAAGGGCCCGTTGCCATTCTCGATCATAAGGAAGAAATTTTGAGAAACAAAACTATTGTATTAGTCAAGATGTTGTGGAATAGATATAGAAGTGAAGAAGCTACTTAGGAACGTGAAGACAAAATTTTCGCTAAATATCCATAATTAATCAAAAAGGTATATAATTTTAATTGAGTTGGTATCTATATCATTGATATTGTCAATTTCGGAAGAGGATATCCATACTTATACATATGTTATTCAATTACTCATTTATTAAGTTGACAATACAGCTTCAGAGTAGATAATAAAATTCTTTTATAATAGATAGTTATGTATTGATACAATGATAAATAAAAAAGGGCTTCATCTAAAGAGGTAATATGAGAGACATAAATTCTAAAAATTTTCACTCTTACAATAATTGATATGTATTAGATATCGAGGACTAAATTTTATTTAGAGGGGAAGGGTGTATTAGCCATTTGTTTTTACACATAAATGTATATATATGTGTATAGGATAGTAAATGAAAATATATATTGGTAAAGATATATACATAAATAGTATAATTGATTTAAAAAAATTAAAGCCAATATCCTATATATATAATCACTAATAATAGGATATTTATAAAGAATAATAATAATAATAATAATAATAATAACAACAACAACAACAATAATAATAATAATAATAATAATAATAATAATAATATGAAAAGGGGGAAAGGACTAGAATGCGAATCTGTATAGAAATATCATTCCCTTATCGCACAAATAAAAATCACGCTTTAGGTCAAACCATTATTACAAATCCGCATCATTAAAAATCCTAATGATGGACTGCAGCAAATCTTAGAAAATGGAAAAAGACATCTACAAAATGTTCCTCCAATCCTCATTCAATCCTAACAACAACTTCTTCCTTTCTAAACCGCTCTGAGCATATGAAATCTCTATTCCATGCACTAAAAGTCTTTCTTCAAATATTGCTCATCTCTCTATTTTATCTAAATGACGTTCGTTAAACATTATTCCTCTCTCTATTCCATACACTAAATGTCATTCTTCAAACACTGTTCCTCTCTGTCTCAATGGAAGGTCTCATTTTTTTAAACTCATGAAAAAAGTGTTAGAGTGTAGAAGGTGAGCATTTCAAATCTTCTATTCTTATGTTCTTCTAATACATTTTCCAACATCTGTAAATCTTTTCTATATTCACGATATTAGGTCTTTCTCTAAACTCACAGTCTAAACTCATGTCCCAAATAGTGCCAGAGCGTTAAGGTGAGAATTTCACGATGCATCTTACAGAGAGATCGTACTTACGTTTTCTTCTCTCCACAGTAATAAATTTTTTTTCTAAACCCAGTAATCATAATGAGTTTCCTTTCTATATTTCATCTAGCAGTAGAAGAGGGGCTATCCACTAAAAAGACACGTCTCGACAAACATTCTCTAATTTAAACTGCAAAGATAATTCTCTTTCCTTATTTATTTATAGAATGTGTAGAATAGTGAATGAGAATATGAACGTAAAGAAACTAATAGATTAAATGAGAAAGGAAAGAAAAATAGGAATGTAAAAATACGATTCCCTCTGGATGACTCCCTTCAGTCAAAGCCAGCCCAATGCAAAACAAGATTGATTATCCAATGTCTTTCCTTTGCCTCTACCCCTTTATTTATAATTCTTTATTCTAGTAGCTTATTCATTAATAAGGAAAGAATTTATCCATTTTCAATTCTGCTCCTCCCCCACTAAAATAGTGATTTGCCCGATTATGCCAGAATAAATATGGTATGGCTGACCCCCCTTGATTGACTCTATTAACTTATCCCCCAATGGAAACATCATTTTCCATATGGCTGACCCCCTTGATTGAATCTATCAACTTATCCCCTTATGGAAACATCATTTTCCATAATACTAGAATCTGGAACAAGGACTTTAGTTGTGTTGTGATCTAGTAGGGGTCATGATAACTCGGACCTAATTTTGAGTTTTTCTGTGGACGAAGAGAATGTTTTTTTGTAACGTAGGCTTAGAATAACTCTATCACCTCCTTGAAAACTCACCACTCTTTGATGACTATTTGTTGTCCACTGCATATGTTGTTGAACTCTTGTGAGATTTTTTTAATATTTGTGGCTCCATATCACATCGAAGTGATCCTTCTGCTACTTCTTTCACACATATTTTTCCGGATAAGAATTGATATAAAGTTGGAGGAGAAGCAATACAATGTAATGAAATTATTAAGTCATCAACCAAAAACTAGGTCGTCGCTACATCAGAATTTGGTAATTCAACCTGTTTGTCCGTGATTTGAACATCATTATTGGCTATGGTCTAGTTGGGGATACATTCTTGGAGAGGGCTTTGAGTGCTCATTTCTCTGAGGTTATTGGGTTGGGAATCCCCACCACTTATCTTGTCGCTTTCTTGTTTTAGGAGTACGTAGAGCATCTACTTTATCATGTCCAATTTATTGAGCCTAGATTCTTGCTCCGAGAAATTGTTAACAATTAAAATGACTTTTTTGAAAAGTGAGCTAATTTTTTCAGATAGTGTGCTGACGTCCCTTTGTATGAACTCATCATTCTTCTCTATCACCTCCACTCGAGCTTTCATTCGGGTGTGTGGCATCCGGCAAGTCGGACCAATTTGATAGAGTAAAGAAACTGATAGATTAAATGAGAAAGGAAAGAACAATAGGAACGTAAAAATATGACTCCCCCTGGGATGACACCCATCAGCCAAAGGCTGCCTAATGCAAATTAAGATTGATTATCCAATGTCCCTCCCTTTGCCTCTACCCCTTTATTTATAACTCTTTATTCTAGTAGCTTTTTCATTAATAAGGAAATAATATATTCGTTGTCAATTCTGTACCCCCAATCTACTCCTCTTCCCCCACTAGATTAGTAATTAGCCAGATTATGGCAGAATAAATAAAGTATGGCTGACCCCCCTTGATTGACTCTATCAAACATATAAAATATGCAAAATCATGTGTAGGAGGAGGGGAATCAATGTTGATATGTTGAGATTTGGTTTTACGGTATGTGAAAAATGGGAGCTAAATAGAATAACTTAATGAACATTTTAATATAGATGTACAAGCTATGATTTATCAAGAAATCTGCCCTATAATTTCTATGAGATAAAAGATCATGTATGTTGAGAATAATAGTAAAAATAAAACATGGTATATTTTTATTGTGATATTGTAAACATATCTATCAAATTTCTTGAAGAAATATTTAGTTATTTAGAAGTTGTATGTACCAAAGAGTGAAAATGTAGTGGGCTCACTGCAAGAACTTATTATTCAATTTGTGCTTTGAAAATGGATTAATTTGACTTAGTGTTGAACATAAAACTTGTTTATCTGTGTGTCCACTATGTTTTTGTAAAATATTTTTAAAAAATATTTGCCCAAATGAAAGTTATAGGCACTTTACTAAATTATGGTAGTGTAACATACAGGAAAATTCAAACTAAACTTCATCTTTTCGTTAATGAAATGTTTACAGAAAAGAGTATATATGAAAATGTTCATCTATATGCTAATGTGTTCATATAAAATAGTTTTTGAAGTAAATAAATGTTTAGAGATTAGTTAATACCCAAATTTTCCAAACATAACAATATTACGCTTTAAAAACCTTATACTAGTTTCTTGTACCTTGTGATTTATTTCATAACGCTTTTAGATGAATCCACTATAGAGAAATCAAATATTTGGATGTCTTTTATATATACATGCAAAATATCATCAAATTTTACGAGTTCAATAGGAAGATTATCTTCAAGATATAATCTTTTATAGTAAGTATATCAAACTGGAAATTTTGGCCCCTAAACCACATTTTCCCAGATCTCAATTTTTTTTAGAAATCAATAATTATTGATTATAAATAAATAAATGAAAACCCCTAGGTGTGATCTAAATATTAAAATAATATTTAGATGAGTGATGTCATTGTGACCTTTTCACATAAGATTAGATATCATCATAACAATTTCTAAATAAATACACTTAATTGTGTGCTAAGAAATAATTAAAATTTTTAAGGCTTCGAGGTTGCGAAGGAAACTAGCAACAAAAATGCTCATCCTCAATATTTACCTTAAATTTTATCTTTGCGTGAGTCATCTTTAAAAAGGTGGGCTTTTTGTTACGATTCTATAATGAACTTGATTTTGTTAATTGACATATGAATGTGCATGAAAAGTTACCTAAGACCAGTGAGCCGAGAACCTGTACGTACAGTTGGCCTTATTGCCTTTGACGGATTAAATAATGAGCGCTTTCGGGCGATTTGACTATAGGTTAAAGTTCATGAGGTTTGTTTCACAAAAGATGAAATTATTTCTAGTTGTGAAATCTAACAGGAAATCCCCTACTGAGTACATTTTTTTGTGCTCACCCACTCTATGTTTCCTTCTACAAATGATGTTGTGTAGTCGGCATGGCAAATGATGAGTTGGAGGGTCGGTTGGTTGCAGCTAGAAGTACTAAGTATTTCACTTACATAAGTGTTAAACTTTTGATCAATAACTTTAACATTGTCGCTGCACACAAATCACTAAAAGACTGCTATTTCATGGATTCTAAAATATTTGTTTCAAATTCTCTTTATGGTTTCACTAATCTCTATATATATTATTAGTACGTATTCAACTTGATTAATTTAATTTAACACTTTTAAAAAAAATATTATAATTCTCATTTATATTGTCATAAAAATTTCATAACAAAATGAATTGTGCTATGTTTTCTGCCTCTTTCTTCAAGTTGTCTGCAATTTATATGATGTATGGATGCTGCAAAAGGAAACTAGGGCTCAAAAATTGAAGTTCCAATTTTTTTGGAGACATTCAATCGGAATTTAGTAAATTCGACATGAATATGCACGGGTTGTAACTTTAATTTGTACAAAATATGCACGGGTTTGATTTCGGGTCAATACAATCCGCTCAATTTTATTAGAAATTTGACCCGAATATTTTGAGGGGCCAAATTTCTCAAATTTTAGCAGCTCCCTGAATTCCGTCATATTCCCTTCGTCCCATAGAAACGCTTACGCATTTTTTTGGTGTCCCATAGAAAGATTTACATTTTCCTTTATAGTAAATGAGACTCACACAAAATATTTAAATATCTCCACGGGACCAACAATACTACACTAATACAACTACCCACTACACATTAAAATATTATTTCACTCAACTCAATACACATTAAAATACTATATTCCTTAATTCCCATGCAACAAGAAAATAAACCTTTCTGTGGGATGGAGGGAGTATTGGATAATTGTGCAAAATTTTCGTGGCTCAATATTCGACCCGAATATGCAAAATTCGGGTCGAATTTATCTCATTTTCAAACTTTTCCATTTTCTTCCTTTTCCTTTGCTTCCTTCGTGCGTTCCTCTTCAATTTTGTTTGTTTATATGCCATTTCCTGCAAGAATTTACACATAAATCACAACTTGTCTTACAAACATCAGTCTAATGAAAATATAGAAATAAAGACGCGAAAAAAATGAAAAACACTCATAACCACACATAAAAAAGTCTAAATTCATGCATATTTTAATACTAACAAACTCTCCAAATTTAGCGTGTTGCCTGTCCCTAAGCAATGGAAAAGAAAATAAAAGGACAAGGGAAAATTTTGTTGGATTGTATACTAAAAGCCTAACTTTAGTATGAACAATGTTTTTATAATATTTTAAAATGAGAATCATTAATCAAATGATTGAATCTTATATTTTGTTTATATGTCAATGTAATTGTTCATTTACTTTATATTTTAGATTATATTGTGTGTGGCATCGCAGAAAGATCATATTATCAGTTTCTTATAAAGTATAAATAGATGCTCACAATCGAGATAGACAGGGAGGGCAATATATCGGGATGGTTGTAGTGTGATTTGGTATTAGTTTGTCCTGACTATAAAATTACACTGGTACACTTTGTGTATATTGAGCAGGACCGCCTGAGATAGTTTGATTTATACTGACTATATAAAAGAACATGACCTCAGTTATTATGGAAGTCCGTACTCTTAAACCCAAAATAATAACCTCGGCACGTAATTCAATATTTATTTCTTTGATTTATCAATGAGTGTGATCTAATTTTTAAATCAATATGCTCGATGAGTTGAGAAATGATACTATCTATATGGTGTGTTGTTGATTGTATAAGGAATCAGTGTCCTACTAATTTAGACTGATGATGTCCCCTTGAGGAGCTCATAATGATTATTATATAAAACCCTGCAGGTGGATTTGTTCTAGCATGATATAAGGTTGAGTGGAACTACTCTTGGATAAGAGATTAATTAATTGAGTTGTCAGTAACTCATTAATTAATGAGCATTGTATATCTTAAACACGGAAAGTTAAACGGGCTCATAATAAGAAGGAGTTCATAACATAATTTGGAATTAGGAAGGCAATGCAATAATAATTCTTTAGTGTACTGAATTATTATTATTGGGCATAAGTATAATTTAGGACTAAACTTGGATGCCTAAGCCTAATGGGAGACCCAACCCTAATTTCTACATCTGGTTCCTGTTGTAGCTTATAAATAAGCTATCTCAGTAGTCTTAAATCAATTTTACACGCCTAAAATCATGAAATAAGTGATGAGAGAGAAAAAAAATCTTGCGATGCCTGAAATCTCAAAATCTTAATTTCGAGATGGAATTCGGCGGCAGAAATTATTTTGGGAAGACTACGGATTGAGATCACATAGAGAATCATCACCCACATGACGTCTCGACGAGGCATGGGAATACAACAAAAGATCAAGAAGTTGTTTCTGCAGGTTGCGAATCAGGCTTCTCCACCAGTCTTCG
The DNA here is from genome assembly GCA_023678885.1 of Pogostemon cablin. Classification (NCBI taxonomy): domain Eukaryota; kingdom Viridiplantae; phylum Streptophyta; class Magnoliopsida; order Lamiales; family Lamiaceae; genus Pogostemon; species Pogostemon cablin. Next base: position 19,725,354 of record CM042964.1, on the reverse strand, counting down.
GTGAAAGGTAATGCTTTTGGATTATTCCACTGCATTAGAATTATATGGAATACGAATGGATTACGTAGGCCATAATATCCAGTCACCATCAATATTTGCATAAACTTTCGTGCTTGTATATAAAAGTATCATGAATATTAACTAACTCTAAGGATCATCAACAAAGATTAGGATTCGAGATATAGAAAATTAAAATAATTTGCATTGAAAAAGTTCAATATCCAAAGACTCTTGCATAATTGTTCCTAATTTCTTAACCTCTGAAGATGTGTATCTTTCTTAGCACATTTCTTTTAAAGGGATGTGTATGCTCTCATCAATGGATTTAACTGCAATCACCATATGATTGTAAAACGACTCATTCTCCAAAACTCAATCAATGTTCATTGAAGATCAATAAGGTCTTTCATTTGAATGTAATGTAAGGCTTTTTGGGTTAGGGAAGGATATAAATATGGAAATAAGTAACTTAAAAGTATAGAAAATTCCTATAAAAAGAGCAATTTGATTAACCTAGTTAGGGAAACCCATCTATACAATTATAGTACCTTTATGAGAATTAAAAGTTTGAATCAATTGTATGAGCCTTTTTTGATCTTTTGCTGAGTTCATATCCTTTACTCCATGGCCATTGGGATTAGGTGCATTGAGTGATTGCCTCTACGCTTTGATCAATGAGATAAACCATTATGTATCCTTAAGTCTAGAATTATCCTTAGTCATAGTGTGGATAGTCCTGCTACTTCTTTATATTGACATTTCATCCACTTAATTTCATCTTTTGATTATTGATAATTGTTTGTTTGTTTACTTGTTCATTTATTTTATTAATTGTTACTCGTGATTGCTAATCACGCCCAAACCATATTTCTATTGCTCTTATAAAGATGATTAAATACAAATACGGATATACTTAAGGTCGACATCTCCTGTAGACCAATATTTAACTTGGTCACCTAAAAACTACACGATATAATACACTTCTCTAATCACACACAAAGAATTTAGTGATCACAGACTCCGGATGCGGCTAGCCCGTTGGGCTAACCTTGTGGCATCCCTTGATTGCACCATGTGAGTTACACAAATTTAATCCTCTAACAGCATGATTGGTATGGTGGAATGACTTGAGAATGAAATCAACATTCTCAATATCATTCCCATTCCCATTCCCATGTTTGATATAATTTATTAAATGGGAATGCCCATTCCATTAGGAATGTGTATTCCCTTAAACATGAGAATCACCATTCCTTCCATACCCCATGGTATTAGCTATTCTATACCCCATGGGAATCAATTATTTATATTTATTTATTTATTGATTAATTACTCCAAGGTACATACTTTGTACCCCTAATTACTATTAGATACATTGATTTAAAATAATTATTATTAAATACAAAATATTAAAGTAAAATACCAAATATACCCCTAAACAATACACCTTTAAACCACAAATCCCACCCACCATCGGACAACCACTGGACCACCTGCTTAACCGCCACCGCCGCTGCCGGCCGGTCGCCGGACCACCGCAGGCCGGCCGCCGAAAAATATCACATGCCGCCACCGAAATATGCCGCCGGCGGATCACCGGAGCACTGCCGGACCGCCGGAAAAGTCGTCGGACCGCCGGAAAAGTCGTCGGACCGCCGCCACTGATGCCGGACCACTGTCGGACCACCACATTTTTTTGCTGCACACACTTTTTTTTGCTGCACACACTTTTTTCTACTGTACACACTTTGCTGCACACGAATACTTGCTACATACAACATTTATGTGCAGCACATTTGTAGGGGTAATATTGGAATATCACTATATATTTTTTGTAGTTAGTAGTAATACTTTTGTATGTTTGTATCTCATAGTAATTAAGAGTTTTTTGTGTACCTAGTAGTAATCCTATCTTTATTTATTTTATCTATTTTTATAATATATATTAGAATTATAAATAATTATTTTTATATCACAATTCATTTCATATAGTTATGAAAATTAAAAATAAGTTAATATATTTTTAAAATTAACATATAATTTTCATATTAAAAATTTTAATTTATTAAATTATTTATTAAAAGTACTAAATTATTTAAAATATAAATAAAAGAAATCATATATTCCAATTCATATTATAATAAAAATAATAAAATTTAAATTACTTAAAAAATAAAAAGTTATATATTCAATAAATATTTATTATAAAAATTATTTAATATATAAAAATTATTATTATTTTTAAATTAAATACACGTGTTTTTAATATTAAATATAAAATTTATTTTTATTTTTATTAATCACTTATTAATTATTAAATAAATTACCTATAATTTTTAATTTAAATTTTAAATTATATAAATATTTATTTACACTTTAACCTTATAATTTTCTATTGTATAATTATAAAAATATATTAAATTATTGAGACTTTAATTAATTTAAAATATAAATAAAATATTAATAATGAAATTTAAATCAAATTAAAAAATATATTTTTATTCCTTCATTCATTCCTAATCAATATCAATCATAGTAATAATTATTTTTAATCATTCCTTTCATATCTTTATTCCATTCATGAGTTCATTACATTCTAACATAATTTCATTCAATTATACCAATCACGCCGTTACAATATTTATTCCATGTGAGACAAGCTCTTCTAACTTTCCTTTTTCTCTTCACTTTCCTTATTTTTCTTGTAATTAAAGTATAAACTTCATGTATTACTTACTCATTCACCCGAAATTGGAGGAGCAAAGTTATATATAAATTCATCTACTTGAAACATAGTTTTCGAATATGCAATTACTTTTCATTTTCCACAAACTAAATATTATAAAAATATAGGTCAAAGATAGGTTTGACCCAACTTATATAAAAATCAATTTCAACATTCTCGACATGTCAAAGTTTGTTGCAACGATGATTCTCTCTTGTTTCGTTGACGTGTTTTGTTTTTTCAAATTGTAGAAAGAAACTTTGCTTTTTACCTAAATTAATGTATGCAATCTGTTAGTAATGTTGATACGTTTGTATTTTATAACCACTTATGTACCGGATCCAAACATATACTACTTATGTACATGACTCAAGTTCTCATTCACTATTTGTACGAATATTAATAAAAATTGCTTTTTAAATTATTTTTGGGGGTAATTATATCATTATATAATGAAAAGGCAAATTATGGGTAGAAATAAATGTCAAAGGACTATATCACAAAACATGTTATACGTAATGTTTAGCAGGTTATAATTAAAATACAATAAAGAAAAAAAACCCTCTAACTTAAATGTAGACGAATTAATAACTTTAGAACAATTTTAGGGGCAAAATAAAATCAACAATTACATGTGAGCAATTCTAAACATTTATCTTGTGCATCAAGATGAACACACTCTCAAAACTATCAAAGTAAAAGAAAAATTAAGTATCATTTGATAAAATTAACCAAAACTTAATTGTTAAAAATCAATACCGACATTTTATATATTTTATTTCTTTTTTAATCAAAATACCCTTAAAGGGAAATATTGGATATAAGGACCAAATCACCACCGCTGCCATTTCGACCGATATCAGAACCTACATCGAAACCGACACAAGATTCATACCGATATCGAAACCTGTATTCGTACTTACATTAGAACTGACACGAATCCGTGCCAAAATCGAAATTAACATCTATACCTATATTGGAACCGATGCTTCAAATTATTTGAGGGAGGGGGAGCGGATTTTCTCTCTCTATTTTTTTCTCCCCCTTCCTCCAAACCCTAAATTGACTGCCGTCAGTGACTCATGGGATTTTCTCCCTTCGATCTTCACAAATGGCTCATGGACTTCAAATTACAGCGCCAACACCTTACGACCCTGTTTTCCACGAACCCTTCCTGCCAAGGGATCCCTGTTTTCCCTTTTTCTATGGCTGCTGCCACTTGCTCAGATTTATCCGGCCACCCAGCCCGTTCCAACATCTATCGACGAGCCTTGACGCAGTCGTTTTTGCCTTGCGCGATTTACCACAACCATACCTGCTGCTGCGTGTTTGGTTTTAATTGTCTCTTGGAGGTCTCCCCATCGTCGATTTTCTATTGATTGGTGACCCACTGGCTAGGCCAAATTCCGCCATTCACCGCCTGCTGGCTAGGCTAGTTAGTTCCGATTTAGCGGCTACCCGTGTGAAATCAGCCGTCGGAGACTCCACTTCGGTTTCTCCCAGCTTTGTGGCTGCCGATGCCCAACGCTTGCCATCGCTTTGTGCGATTTCCTCCTGCCTTTCTCCCTCGGTGTTGGTGTTCTCTGGCCGTTTGGCGCTTTGCCCGAGGCAGTTTCTTCCGTCAATCGATTACACCGGTGCGCGATGTCCTTCTCCTCTGCTGATGGCTTCGCCGACCGCAGATATTTTCTGGCGACTACGCATTCACGCATCGTGATTCTGCCCCCAATCGAAGCCTTTTAGGCTTGCGCTCAATCTGGGTTTATCACATCGTCTTTCACCGCCTCCAATTGATTGTGCTCTTAGCCGATTTTTGGGTGTTGCGCTTCTACTCCTTCCCTGTTTAGGGGTTCTTTTATGCTGCCGTCGATCAACGTGATGATCCCCACTGCCCATGAGTATTCTATTGGCGGCTCTTACGCTTTCGATCTAGAGAAACCTACCCTGGGTCCTCCCCTTCGCGGCTGCCGCCATCTCAGCTGCTGATGGCCTGCCGCCAGCAGCCTCTCAGTCAATCCCTGTTTCCAACAGTGGGATTGTTCAATTCTGGGCCCCGCCTCCCCTTGCTACAACAGACGGGCCTGGTCTCTTCTCAGTGACTCCGAACAGCCTCATATTGTTCAACTTCGTCTGCTGTTTAGTCGATGGTTGCTTCCGCCGGTTCACGGTGGTGTTTAGCATCTCACAGGTTATGGACTGCTCCTTTTGGAGTAATTTCAATACTCTGTTTATGGATTATTGGGCTCTGTACGTTTTTGATGGAATTACTCAGGAAAACGCCTTTATCAATCCATTTCTATTTGAATGTGCTTGCTGCTACCAAGCAGCAATACAATTTTTTTGGGGGTTCTCTTTGTGGATAGCGGCTCTTGATTTGGATATAGAGACACCTCGCATAACATTATTGCTACTGTTTTGAATGTCCTATACTCGGCTGATAGCAATTCTTCTATGGTTTTAAGGATGATGATGTGGGCTGTGGTACTTGTTTTGTTTGAATCGTCAACTATACTTTTACTTATTGTAATGTACTCTTTCATTCTCATATAGCTCCAGGTTTTAATTTTTCAGATGGAAGGATTAGCTTGAGGGATTATTCATGTTCTTTTTATAGAACAATGCTCTGATAGATCGCTAGGCTTTGCCCAATCTTTGATAGCATTAAATGATGAAGAGCTTTTTCATGACTACAATATCCTATATTGATAAGCAGACTGTGAAGCGTCTGAATTGGCTTAGAGGGCTAGGATGTTAAAGTTTAGAGGGCTAGGATGCTTTTCAACGAGGCCTCCTGATTTGGTCTTCTTTTTAAAGCCATTTGTTTGGCTATTTTAATGACCACGATCATTCTATCAATTTCTTTTATTTATGTACTCTTTTATTTTTTTCTTTTTATAATATTATCTATTTGCCTATATTGGAACCGACACACACCTACATACTCACCCATAGGGACATATTGTATATTAATATTATAAGTTGAATAGTGGGGTATAAAAGTTCAAAAAGTGGCATTTGATTGAAATTAATATAAATGTTATTTGTTATTGGTAAAGATATTGAAGTGTAAAAAATTGAGTGTTTTTTCAATCCTACATAACTTTAATATACATTGCTCAAATCAAGAAGAATTAATCGATCCATTTCTAAAAAATAAAAAGGACACACAAAATTTAAAAGAGTACTGTTAAATACACACGTCCTTTTAGAACTTTCTTTGTCTGGCGCATTACAACGGAGAGTGCGAAACTGCCTTTTTAGGATTATTCTCTGAATCCCGTCTATCAATTTCTTATCTCCCTGGCAAAATAGCAAGATATCATCTGCATAAAAGAGATATGGAGGCAAAAGAGTAGACTTGTTTGCACGAGCTTGTATGATAACTCCCTCCACAATTTCATGTTCAATCCATCTACCAAGCACCTTTTTAGCAATGCAAAATAGCAACGGAGATAATGGGTCACCTTGCCTAACACCTCTCCCACATTTAAAAAAACCCTCAGGACTTTCATTGATAAGTACCGAGACCTTTGCTGATACGAAAATCCGATGTATCCAGCCAATGAAGTTGCTTTTAAACCCCATCTTCTTCAACACATACAATGCAAAATCTGAACGTAGAGTATCAAAGGCCTTTCTAATATCTATCTTGAATCCTACTCCCCCTCGTCTAGAGCTATTAAGGCAATTAAAGCTCTCCGAAGCCACCGCTATGCAGTTGTGAATGCTTCGCCCAGGTATAAAACCATACTGATGATAACTCAAATGCTTCGCCAAGATAGGTCCAATCCGAGTAGCCATAATCTTGGAAATAATTTTAAATAGAAAATTGCATAGGTTGATAGGCTTGTAGTCCTCAACTTTATTAGCTCCATCTACCTTTGGGACCAGTGCTATGAAATTACAATTAATACCCGCTGGCAAATATGAGTGCCTAAAGAAATATTGTACTGCATTACAAAGGTCCTCCTCAATGAAGTACCAACACCTATGATAGAATGATCCCCCAAAACCATCAGGCCCTGGCGCACTATCCGCCGAGAGATCCATAGTTGCCTTTTTAATCTCCTCCAGATCTGGAATAACAGCAAGGATTCTGTTTTCTTCATCCCCAACAAACCTAGTAATAAAGTCAAGTTGATCAAAACTCTGCACATCATTAGGTTTTTTAAATAACTTTGTGTAATATTGTACAACATGTTACGCAATGTCCCTTCTATCATAAAAAATCTCCCCATCAACTTCCATAACCGTAATTGCTGATTTAGTTCGCTGAACCCTACGATATTTATGAAAGAACTCTGAATTTCTATCCCCATCCTTGATCCAAGAAGCTCTACTCTTCTGCTTGAGGAAATCGTGCTTTTGGGAAAGCACCTATGTGAGCGTCAACTTCTTGCAAGAAAAGATCCTCATTATCCCCATCTGTCCAAACTCCAATCTGAATCTCCCTCAATGTACGTAAAGCTGCGTCCACCTCATCAAAAATGTTCCCAAATGAATTTAGATTCTAATTTTTAAGAGCCACTTTCAGCCTTTTCAATTTGGCCGCAAATTGAGTGATAGGATCCCCATGTAGCGTTGGTCCCTTCCATGATGTTTCCGCTAAAACAAAGAACCCAGTATCCTGCAACCATATTTTCTAAAATCTGAACGGCTTAAGAAGGCTTTCCTTTTGCTTGCAAGAGATAAGAATTGGGGTGTGATCAGATTCATGCCTTGCCAAAACAATGCTTTCAATACAGTCCCAAGCATCCAAAAACCCATCATCCACCATCACTCTATCAATCCTTGAAGCCCTTATTCCTCTTATAGCTGACCAACTCACCCAAGTGAACTTGGCACCTTGCAAATCCAAATCATGTAATCCAGATGTATCGAGGAATTCCCTGAATTTTGTCGGCCCCAAATTATCATATCGAGCATTGTGTAAGCGTTCATGGGAACCCTTAACAAAATTTAAATCTCCTATGATCATCATATTATTGCTTAAATATGAAATAATATGACACCAAAGCTCACGACAAATGATGTGATCCGTGCTTGCATGAACAAATCCAAAACGATAATTGGTAGCATTATGGATAAAGTCAAATATCATTATTTGTGAGGAAGAGAAAATAACCTGCATCTGAGAGATGATGGATGGGTTGTAGAAAACCCAGATGTTTGGGCGAAGATTTTCCCTTTGATTGTGCCCTGCAAAGCTAAATCCCATGCTCGACCACATATGACTAGAAACAAAATTAAACAGCACCTTTAGCTCAGCAATAGCTAACCATGCAGGCTTGTTCGTGTGGCAAAGTTGTTTAATGACATTCTGGGTTGATGTCTTCCCAACCCCTCAAACATTCCAGAAAAGCACTTTCATTATTTATGTGCATTTCGACCGTGCTTCGGCGGCTTTTCAGAGTTTCCCCATTCTCGTGTAGTAGTGGAATGCATATTTTTTCCAGGTTTTTTCTGGGGGAAATCATGTTTAACACCAAGCACTTCAGGGACACGAGAGCGCGTCACATGTGGATCTGATTGAATGAATCACGATGCACTACTGCTAGTGTCTCGCACAGTCGATTTAGGTTCCTTGGCAACCACTATCTGAGTGCTAGTTGGGGGACTAACAGCCCCTTCTGGGCTAAGAACAACAACTGGAATCGGTTCCTCCTCACGGACAACTAAAGACAAGTCCTGTAGCTTTCCACCATCAGTTTGTTGTTTATCTTCACCATCACTGTCCTCAACACTCTCAAGATTAATTCCCTCATCATCACATTCCTCATCAGCACTGTTTTCCTCAAAAAGGATATCCTCATCTCTATCTCCCCCTTGACTGTGTATATCAACATCATCATCTTTATTATCCTCATCCTCCATCTGGTGATCGTCCTAAACTTTTGATTCATCTTGGCAGGTCACCCTATTTATCTCGCCATCCTCCAGATCGAGGCCATCAAATTTATTAGAAGTAGGCACCAATTGAGTAGGAGTCTCTTTGTGTGTCCATATCTTAGATGGAGCTACAAAACCTCTTTGAGTATTGGCTTTATTAGCATTTTCCTTATGGTGAGTTCTCTTCCCATGCTTCTTAAAGCAGTTCACCACACTATGTCCCAAAATATGGCAAAATTTGCAATATTCTAGAATATAATCATAACCAAATGATACATGGATAATATTTTCCGATGTATTAATATTCATATGCTTAGGGAACTCCTCCTGTACATCAGCTTCCACCAGGACCCTAGCAAAATGACCCGTCGAGCCATCCAAAGTTCTGGCATCTATTTGAATTGGTATCCCAACCGCTCAAGCAATACACTTTATAACCTCCTCATGCCATAGCTCCAAAGGAAGCTCATATATTCGGATCCATATAGGGACAACAGATAACTTGATCTTGTAAGGATTAAAGGAAGGGGACCACTGCTTTATCCTCAATTGAACTGTCCCCATATCAATGAATTTAATCTTCAATAGGGAAGCCCTCTGCTCCTCATTATCAATCATAACCTCTGCCCAACGGGATAATCAACAGCTCCTTGATGCTTAGCTTTTTCTTCAATAGATTGTCGATCTCAGATTGAGAAAGAGGTGTGGATCCCTTCTCATTCAAAACCCTGACAATAACAAATTTTGAGAACAGTTTTTACGTGTTTCATAGAATGTTTTGTTTATTGATAAAGTTAAGGTATCACCTGATTAATCAATTGGCCTCGCCACAGGATCCCCGTAGGGTCCCTTGCAATTTGATCCCCAGGATTCCTAGCATGCCATAGGAATCATCTACCCTCGGCAGAGAGTTGCGCTGGGATCTCTCATGCATACCAGGATTAGGATTACGATGATCAAACCCTAAAGGAGCCTTGCGTAGCAAGTTAGCATTTGTAGCTGGAGCAAACCCTAAGACATCATGATCGGTGGACCTCCAAGGGGAAGTCCTGGGGTTAGAGCCAATGTTCAGCCATTCAACCCGAGAATCTGCAGGAATAGAGTTACCGATTTTGGCGCGATTCTGATGGAGTAATTCCTCAAATGAAGGGAACGTTGAGGAAGAAGGAGCTTGATGTAGATTAAAAACAGGTAGGTGGGAGGGGCCATCGAGTGGCGGCTCTTCCATGCCGGAAAGTGATAGACGATCAGAAAAGTTTAGAAAAAGGGAAAAACCTTAGAGAGAAAAAAACATCTTTTTCGATGTATAGTAATATTAATATTGAGTGTGAATTTTATGAAAATATATTCATATTATTCAATTTTTAATAAATAATACTTATTTCTTGATTATAAAATATTGAAAAAGTAATAATTATAATTATTTAATTATTTTAATGGGTGGCGGAGATTTATTTAAAAATTTTGAATATATTCAAATAATATATATAATATTATTAAAGTTTTAATAAATAAAATCTTATTCGAAAAGTCATAATTATAATTATTTAATTATTTTAACGGGTGACAGAGATTTATTTAAAAAATCAATGGTCAGGATTTAGACTAAATTATTTCCTAATTTGAATGTTATAATTACAATTATTTAATTATTTTAACGGTTGACTGAGATTTGTTTGAGAAATAAATGGCTCAAATTGGATTTATTCTACTTTTATGTATTTATATTTCCATGTCATTCTAACATTATTTTAATTTTTTTCTATTTTCGAATTTTTTTCTTTAATATTTTTTTAAATTATGTTTTTATTAATTAATTAATTATAATATCAATCAATCTATAAATTATCATATTTAATCTTTTGAATTTAATATTCCAACTAATTTAATATAGAATATATTTAATTACGCAATAAAAAATAATAAATGGTAATACACCATAATTTTTTAAATATCTTAAACATTTTTCAAAATTTATTTTTTTCTTTTCATATGAGTTTTCTACATTTCCACATTAATTTTCATTTTTATTTTAATTAGATAAATGTCAAATACCACTTTTATCTTTTCATATTTTCCTGTATTATACATGTGATTTTATAATTTGTCGTGCTATAAAAATTAGTGTTTTATATGGAATAAATATACTTATAATTTGAACAATTGAGAGTGTCTTTTTGCCTTTTTCTTCATCATTCTTTGTTGTTCCAAATTTTAGGTTATTATTAATATATAATATTCTTTGAAGATTTAAAAGAGAGAGATAGTTGAATCTTATCTCACCATAAAAAAATTGAATTTGGACCGGTCTGACATCCATGCCCAACATAAAAGTAAATGTGGAGATTTGAATATTATGTGTTTTAACAAGATTATTTATTAAGAATTGAGTATAATTTTATAAAATTTTTTTAGTAGCTCATTCTTTAATGATTGAGTGTGCATTTATTTTATTATTTGCTTGATTTAAATCAATGTTGTACATTATTTTTTTATATATATTTTTTTTTAATAGAATTTTATTTTTTTTGTTAAGGCAATTCTTGATTATCAATTCTAATCTTTAATCAATATAATTTAGTCAATAATTTTGATTTGAATTAGTTTGAAGATAAAAAAATCATAATAAGAAATTTTGGATTAACTTGAGAATCAAAAGGTAACAAGAAATCAATGAGCATTTAGTTTTCACTAATTATTTTGTCACCATTATAATTATTATTAAATTTTGACTTAAAATAATATATTATTCTTTCCATATTTTTATCCCTGTTAATACTCAATTATCATAAATCCTTAATCATGCCATTGTTTATTTAATTATAATTATTTATATTTATGGTAAATTTTTATAAATATTTATTAAGTAATAAATTTGTTATTAATATTCAAATTATTAATAATTACTATTCAATTGTAAATTGAAGAATGTCTGTCATCATTAGTAAAAAAATTATATATATTTTGAATTAGTATTTAATATTAATTTCATTTAGCACTTTGCTTATTTAAATAGTTAGTTTTAATCAAATTTTATACTCATTCTACTATTAAGATATATATCTTAATCATTAAACTTAAAGATTTCAATCACTATTAATAAAATATCAAAATTCAACTTACAATATCTTACTATCCTACTATATATAGTTTAATTTTAATTATCATCATCAATCAATTTTATTATTTTATGGTATATTTGACATGCATATTTATTTTTAACTGTGCAATCATTTAAGTTAACTCACTGAGTGTATTTTAGACGTTCACCCCTTATTGATTTTCAGAACAAGGTTTAGAAGATGGAGAGGTCCCTGCAGATGTCCCAAGACCATAAAGGACTTTTTATTATGTCTTATATTTTAGTATTTTATTAAGAACTTTATTTTAGATATATCATTTGAACGTACTCATTTTGAATATTTCATTCTACTCGGGTGAGTTTTATTATATTATCGCTTTTAAGATTTTTATTATTTATTCCGCTGTGCATACTCGACCCCTCTATTATTATATTGGAAAATTTATATCTAGTAGCGTCCCAACCCCATAGCGTAACCCGGGGCGTTACACTGCCTTCCTTTCATGCTTCAATAATTTTATTGTTAATTATAGACAAAGTCTCTTGTGAGACGTTACTTATGTGAGACCGCTTGTGAGACGTGTTAAAGTATGTCTATTATATAGATAAAATATGTTTAATGGTTGTTAAAATATGTTTTGTAAAGTATGATGGATGATGGATTAAAATATAATTTTAGAATGTTATAATATGATTCATTATTGACATACTTTAATAACAAATAAGCATAATTTACCTATATAATAAACATACTTTAGTAATGGGTCTACCCGTCTCACAAGAGAGTCTCTCATTAATTAATTAATTAATCTAATCAAATAGGACCTTCTTTTTATATAATTATTGTTTAAGTGAATTTAAAATACACTTCTTTTTATTTATGAACTAGTATTGAGCCCATGCGATGCATGAGATTGATTAAATTATCTAATATATTAATATTAAATTCTTTTTTTATTTATTATGTGAAATTTTATATAAAAATTTAATGTATTTATTAATTTTATAATATTATTTTTTTGTAAATTTTACATGTAAATTATTAAATTTTTAAAAGTTTTATAATATAGTACAATTTTTATAAGTTATCTCCAATTGTTAACGATGATATTTGGTCTGAGCGTACTCAAAATCGATAAACTTTCCATTCATTAGTAAAAAATTCTATTAATTACTATTATTAATTAATTTAAGCCATTTACTAAAACTTAAATATTAACATGTTATTCATTCAATCTTCTAGATTTACATTAAAAAAATTAATAACTAAAGAACTACCTACTATCTTACTTGATCACAACTCACTCATCTCTTCTTCTTGTTATCTTTACTTGTTATTTTAATTATTATTCGTTACTTAATCTCAATATTACACCATTATAATTTCCAACATAGTCTTAGTTTACTAGAATATAATCAAATTGATATTTATCCATCCCTTGGATTCGATATATAACTTGGCCATCTTCAAAACTACGATTGATATCCTTCATACTTGAGGATTAAATTGTGTGTTGAGAAAACGCCTATCAAGTTTCTGGCACTTCAGTCGAGCATTGTTGTAGAGATCTTCGATGTGTGGGGGATCGATTTTATGGGGCCTTTTCCCCCGTCTAATGGATTTCTCTACATTCTCTTAGTTGTGGATTATGTTTTTAAGTAGGTGGAAGCCATTCCTACTCGCTTGAATGATTCAAGGACTGTTATATCTTTCTTGAAGAAGCATATCTTTGCCCGCTGTGTAGTTCCTAGAGCACTAGTAAGTGATGGAGGGTCTTACTTCGTCAATAAACTTCTGGAGAAGGTGCTTAAGGATTATGGTGTCAAGCATAGGGTTACTACACCCTATCATCCTCAAGCGAATGGGCAAGCGGAGGTCTCTAACCGTCAAGTGAAGCAAATCTTGGAGAAGGTAGTAGGAACCAATAGAAAGGATTGGGCTATGAAGCTCGATGATGTTTTGTGGGGGTTCCGTACTGCTTATAAGACGGTGTTGGATATGTCACCGTACCAAATTGTCTATGGGAAGCCGTGCCACTTACCCATGGAGATCCAACATAAAGCTTTTTGGGCTTTAAGAAGCTTGAATTTGTCTCTTAAGGATGTGAAAGAATTGAGGATGACTCACATTAATCAACTTGATGAGTTTAGAAATCGTGCTTACAAGAATTCTAAGATTTACAAGGAAAGGATGAGGAAGTGGCATGATTCTAATATCTCATACAAGGAGTTCAAGCAAGGTGATGAGGTATTACTTTTTAACTCTCGTTTGAAGCTTTTCGCAGGGAAATTGAAGTCGAAATGGACGGGTCTGTTCATGATTCATAGAGCATGTGGAGGGGGAGTTTTGAGCTTATTGACAAAGATAGAGACATTATCGCGGCAAATGGGCATCGATTGAAGCATTATAAGTCGTCGGATGATGCTTGCGTTGTCTTTGAAGATACCTTATAGTAAAATTGTACCGTCATGACTCTCGACGTTAAACAAGAGCGCCTATTGGGGGCTTTCCCTCCCGTTTTATTAATTTATTTCATTCGTGTGAGTAAGAAATTTTTATATTTGAAGTGCTTACGTATCAACAATTACATCTCTTTGCAAACTTAGTTTCGACTATGGTTTCTACTAAGTTTGGGGGGTGTGATGTACTTACCTCAATAAGCACCGATAGTATAATCTTTTCTTTGTAATGTTTGTTAGGGGAGTTGATTTTTTGCGGCATATTTAAACTTTAATCAGTTTTGATGTGTCGATTTTTTTACAATTTGCCTAATGTTTAGTGGTGTTTTGATCCGTGTTTTGTGTTATTTGCGGAGTTACTCATGAATGTTATGTTTTAGGATTGATTCTTGATGAAGTTATGCTCTATTTTGGAACCTAATGTTCGTTTGTTAAGCTTGAAGTGTGTAGGGGATGAAGAAAACTCGATTTTGGAGCACCAGGGGCCAATTCGACCTGAGGCATGGCAATTCGACCAGAAGCCCAGGTCGAATTGATGTCGAATCAGAGTATGCAATCTTCCAAGGAGCCAATTCGACCATGACAGTTCCAATTCGACCAGGGGAGCAAGTCGAATTGAGGTCGAATTGAGGACCTGAATCTTACAGTGTGTGGATTCGACCTGAGGCATGTACTATATTGTCATATTTGATCATCTCGAATGTGGATTGTGAGGAGTGACTACGATGCATGAGTTGGATTGTTTGAGACACTTGTATGATTGACTATGATGTATGGGTTTTTGATTTTGTACATTCATATGTTCATGTGTTAATGTTCATTGATGAGAAACATGTATAATTTGATAAGTATGTAGAGTTCTTGTGAAATTGATCTTGATTATGTGCTATGAGGAGTACTTAGGATTCTATTTACCCATGTGAGGATTTGAGCCTTTTAATCATGCTTGATCATGATAGTTTATTCTTGAGAGAATCATTCATATGAACGTATTCTAGAAATTGGCTTGGAGTCTTGTGTGAGACTTACGATTGGTAAATTGCTAGGATATGATCTTAGGCCATTTTTGATTACTTAAGCTACTTAGCCAAATTTACCTTCCCATTTATTATGTATGCCTTTGGTAGCCCCGTTTGAGCCTCAATAAAGCTTTTTCTTTAGCAAGCCGAATAAAAGAGCCTTATTTAACCTTTACTTGAGCTTTGTTTAATACCCTATTCATTGGTAGAGAGTTGAAGTGAATAAGTGTTGCAAGAGGAAGAAGGAAGATAGAATAAGGTTGAGTAAAGTAGAGGAAGTGTATGGTTAAATCTTGTTTAGGGGTAGTGCCTGAAACTTGTACCCCGATTGCTGTTTAAAAAGGGTAGTGCCTACAACTGGTACCCGAAAGAAGAATGATGTTGATGCAAGGAAGAGAAGGAAATACAAAATTGCAAGTGTAAGAGAAGAAATTGGAGGAGAATATGTAGCTGAATGAAGAAAGCAAGAACCTCCAAGGTAACTCTCTACTAGTGTTTGAGTCACTTTATCTAAATTTTCCTACCCTTTCCAAAGAGACAACATTACAATCCAAAAACAAGTCCTTTGTGATCCTAGTCATGAGTTGATTGTGAGTTGATTTTTGAGATCCTTGCTAAGCTTATGGTTATGGGTGAGTATGGATTGAGTATAAGCGTATATATTAACCTTTTAAGTGCAACTAGCACTTGAGTGAGAGAGTAAACACTTGTCTTGTGAGCTAGATGACTTAGTACTACGAATGGTAATATGATTGAGTAATGTTTTAAATGAATGATATATATGATGCAGGAAATACTTGTCTTTAATTATTGAAATTGAATGTGTAATATGTGTTGTACTTGGCGATCTTCGTGAATTATACACGACTCCTGGTTTTGATTGCGTTGCCTCGGGACGAGGAACATGTAAATTTGGGGATTTGATGATTGTGTTAATTCATGAATCTAGCGCTTGGATTTGTGTTATTATGGAGTGTTTGAAGGTTGAAATCGGGTGCAAACCGATATATATTGTATGAAGTCACAAATCAGGTGTTGTTGGAGCTATTTGAGTGATTTTTCGAAGGAAATCGGAGTGAAAGTGTTGAAAACTGAAGAGAAGAAATCGAAGCCATCCGTTGGGCGAAGCAGGAGTGCAATTCGACCTGAAGGAGATCAATTCGACCAGCCCTTCAGGTCGAATTGGAAGCACACATGAGCAGAATGTGGATTTGACTATGACAAGGGCAATTCGACCTAGGCATCAGGTCGAATCAAGGTCGAATTGGTTGGCGAAGATGCCGATTCGACCTCGTCACTTCGATTCGACCAGCGCAGTTAGTCGAATCGAGCACCTGGGACTTATAGTAGGCCGATTCGACTTGTGATTCGACTTGTGGTGGACAATTTGACCTGTAGCTGAAATTGAATTGAGCTTCGAGAACTTACCATATCCGTATTTTTACACCCTCAATGCGTGTGATCACTTATAAAGTCCATTCCAGGCCCGGGAGGCGCGATTACAAGTATAAAAGAAGGCTTATGCAGCATTATAGAAGGACACCAACATACAGAGAAGAATCAAGATAAGGAGACGTATAGATGAGAGGAGATTCGATCGTCCATCATCCATCATCCGTAGGAGCTGTGACAGAGGTTCCGCTGGAGATTCAAGTAAGATCGGTCCAACTAACCATGATTGTTCTTAGATCAATCATGGGCTAGAGCCGCTTCGGTAGTTCTAGGGTTATGAAGGTTTCATGAGTTAATTTGTCTTTCGTTTGTAAACTCCGTACAATACTATTTGTGGTTTATTTTATATATGATTGTGCATTTTTAATCCGTACTCATGGTCGTTTTGTGCATCAATAATTGTTGTGTAGAGTCTGAATACATAACTCTATTATTGTTTGAGTACGTTCACTGCTGAACAGGGTTTTATGTTATAATTCTATGTGAAGGGATTCCGAAGTCTTATTAGAACTATCTTATATGAATACTTGTTAATTGAATCACTCCTGGTTTTGATTGCGTTGCCTCGAGAAAAGCAACATGTAAGTTTGGGGGTTTGATGAGTGTGTTAATTCACGAATCTTGTGCTTGGATTTGTGCTATTATGGATTGTTTGAAGGCTGAAATCGGGTGTAAACTGATATATATTGTATGAAGTCACGAATCAGGTGTTGTTAGAGCTATCTGAGTAGTTTTCGAAGGAAATCGGAGTGGAAGTGTTGAAAACTGAAGAGAGGAAGTCAAAGCCATCCGTTGGGCGAAGCAGGAGTGCAATTTGACCTGAAGGAGATCAATTCGACCAGCCCTTCAGGTCGAATTGACAGCACACATGAGCAGAAGGTGGATTCGACCACGACAGGGGCGATTCGACCTGGGCATCAGGTCGAATCAAGGTCGAATTGATTGGCGGAGATGCCGATTCGACCTCGTCACTTCGATTTGACCAGGGTAGTTGGACGAATCGAGCACCTGGGACTTACAGTAGGCCAATTCGACTTGCGATTCGACTTGTGGTTGTCAATTTGACCTGTAGCTGAAGTCGAATTGAGCTTCGGGAACTTACCATATCCGTATTTTTACACCCTTAATGCATGTGATCACTTAAAAAGCTCATTCCAGGCCCAGGAGGCGCGATTACAAGTATAAAAGAAGGCTTATGCAGCAGTATAGAAGGACATCAACATACAGAGAAGAATCAAGATAAGGAGACGTAGAGTTGAGAGGAGAGTCGATCGTCCATCATCTGGAGGGACTGTGACAGAGGTTCCGCTGGAGATTCAAGTAAGATTAGTCCAACTAACCATGATTGTTCTTAGATCAATTATGGGCTAGAGCCACTTCGGTAGTTCTAGGGTTATGAAGATTTCATGAGTTAATTTGTCTTTCATGTGTAAACTTTGTACAATACTACTTGTGGTTTATTTTATATAAGATTGCACGTTTTTAATCCATACTCACGGTCGTTTTGTGCATCAATAATTGTTGAGTAGAGTCTGAATACATAACTCTGTTATTGGTTGAGTGCATTCACTGGTGAGCAGGGTTTTATGTTATAATTCTAAGTGAAGGGATTCCAAAGTCTTATTAGAACTATCTTATATGAGTACATTGGGTAATCCAGTTCCACTTATTAATTCTTGCTCCAAGGATATTCACACATGTCATACGCATATTTACTTGTGTCTATAGAGTGAATTTGCATGGTTTAGTGATGTGTCCATAAACCACAAGGTAGAGTCGGACACCGTCACATGGAAGAATTAATAAGTGGAACTGGATTACCTAAAGAACTACCTACTATCTTACTTGATCACAACTCACTCATCTCTTCTTCTTGTTATCTTTACTTGTTATTTTAATTATTATTCGATACTTAATCTCAATATTACAACCATTATAATTTCCAACATAGTCATAATTTACTAGAATATAATTAAATTGATATTTATCCGTCCCTTGAGTTCGATATATAACTTGGTCACTTTGGTAACTACAATTGATATCCTTTATACTTGAGGATTAAATTGTGTGTTAAGAAAACGCCTATCAGCCACTATATATATATATATATATATATATATATATATATATATATATATATATATATATATATATATATATATATATATAGTTGAAATATATGTAAGCACATACGTAAGATTCATATATACATATATATACATACACACCTCTCTTTCCATTAATTCTTGCAATTGGTAGAAGTGTGAGGCAGTAAGGAATTGAGAGGTAATTCTCTCTCCTTATATGTTTTCCACACACAAACATATATATATATATAAGCACACACGCTATACATGTATGTATATATACACTGCAAGTTTTGGAGATTTTCTATTCTTTGTCAAACCTTAACATGTTATATACGAAAATGATCGTCTCGATGCGTAGATTCCATATATATAAACCTTTTGTGAAATGGATTTCGTATGAGTGAGAAAAACTCAGTCAAAGTTTCAACCCCTTTAATGGTATATTTTGTTTCAGTGTGAGTTAGCTTTGCTATTATAGACCGTTTTGAAACTCTCCTCACGAGGATCACAAAGGTATAATTAGTTTTGAGTATTGACGTTAAATAAGGAAGTTGGGCAGAAACCCACTTCACGGTATAATTTTATGTTTTCAAAACTTCAACATTTTGATATAAAATTGGTATTGATGTGATCCTCACCTCACGAGAATTCAAAAGGTGTTTTCGGATTTTCAAACGAAGTTGTATAACTCAAGTTAAGTCATTTAGGGTAAGTTTAAATGAGAATTTGATTAATTATAAAAACTTGATTTCAATTTATTAAAAAAAAAAATTCAAAGCAGCGTACAACACTTGCAGCAAGAGTTATGCTTTTGCTTATTCTAATTTATTTATTTAACATCATAATTATATATTTAACTTAATATATTTTATATTAAGTATTATTATAATTTTATATATACTTTAACATTTCATTTATAATTATAATTTTGACTTATATAGTTTTAATATTAATTATTAATTATAATTTTACCATCTATATTATTTTAGGTATAAAATCTTTATTTAATGTTTATTTTAATAAAATTAATGTCATTTGTATTCATATTTTTAATGTTACGATTTATTACTAGAGTTGTAATACATGATCATTAAATTATTATTTTCTTAAAAATTTTAAAATATGTATTACTATTTATTATTCTATTTTTAAATCATTTTATTTTATTAATTATTTATTTAGTTAATAATTAGTTTATTTTAAGTATATAAAAATATTAGAAATTTAGCTTAAGTATTAGCAATTATTATTAGAAGTGGAACTCAATTTAGTATACCATTGCAGGCATACTTGAGACCGAAGAACAATCCTATTGTGTATATATTTTTATTTACAGGAGAATTTGCCCTTGTTAAAAGTAGCTTTTGCGTGAGACAGTTTCACTTTTTATTGAAACTAGATATTACACATCGGTGCGTTGCACGAAAAGAATTATATAACGATTATGTCCTTTTATATATATTTTTTATTTTAGCTAATATATATATATATAATTATTTATTTACTTATTTATTTGAATTTATGTATTTTATATAAATGGCTAATTATTTATATAATATATAAACATAAATTTTTTACATAACGTAATTTTATATGTATCAATTAATTCGTATTGTTTATTATACGCTTATTTTTTCATAAAATTAAATTTGATTCGATATTTAAAATAAATACTAACTTTCTATTATTAATTACATTGAAATTATTTTATATTAATTGATATCTATTTATTTTAAAAAAAAAATATAATCTCAGTATCTCAATTATATTTTTTAAAAGAAATATATTATATAATATAATATATATTTTATTTTTAATTGAATAAAATATATAAAAGAAAGATATAGTATATATAATTTATATTTTATTTTTAATTGAATAACATATGAATAAAATAAAATATAAAATATTATGTAATATAATAAATTATAAATGTTAAAAGAATATTTATGGAGACGATCCTAATGAAAATAAAATTGACATTAAAATTAAAATAAATTACAAAATTTTTAAAATAGAATTCATACATTAATTCTAAAGATTAAATTAAAAGAATATTTATAGAGACGATCATAATGAAAATAAAATTGAATGAAAAATAACAATAAAATACAAAACTTCAAAAAAAATAAATTAGAAAACTTCAAAAATAGATTCCATATATTAATCCTAAAGATTAAATAAAAAATATATTTCATATGTGCTTTGAATTGGAGTCTCCAATTCTAAACTTTCTTAAATTAATTCTACATTGTCGAAATTTATCACTTCAAACATTGGTAACTTTTTTTAATGATTGAAGCTGCAAATAAGATTAAATAAAAATAAGAACAATAAGGTTAAAAAAATTATAAAAATAGGGTTTATGTAATATAAAAAAATACAAAAAACAAAGAAATAAAACATAAATTATAAGATAAACTAAATTTAAAAAAAAATACATCAAATGAGAATGATTGAACCTGAAAATAAGATGAAATAAGAGTATGAAAGATAAATTTAATCATAAGGTTTAATGTGTATAGGGTTTATAAAATTATAAAGAAAACATCCTAATTAAAATTAATTTTTGGATTGCACAAAGTACAAACTTATCACTCCAAATATTGATGATTTTTTTTATGATTGAAGCGGCAAATAAGATCAAATTACAGTAAGAACAATAAGATAAAATTAACTATAAAAATACGATTTATAGAATATAAATAAAACACAAAAAATAAATAAAAAAACATAAATCATAAGATAAACAAAATGAATTGGAGTCTCCAATTCTAAAATTTCTTAAATTAATTCTAGATTGTCGAAATTTATCACTTCAAACACTTGTAACTTTTTTTAATGATTGAAGCTGCAAATAAGATTAAATAAAAATAAGAACAATAAGGTTAAAAAAATATATAAAAATAGGGTTTATGTAATATAAAAAAAATACAAAAAACAAAGAAAAAAACATACTCCCTCTGTCCCACGTTAAGATTTACGTTTTCCATTTTGGGTTGTCCCAAGTTAAGGTTTATATTTTCTTTTTTTATCAAGTTGGACTCACACAAAACTATTAATTATATCATATATGACTCACACACAACACTAATACAACTACCCGCTTTACATTAAATATTATTTCTCTCACCTCACTACACATTAAAATATTATATCTGTTAATCTCCGTGCAAAAAGCAAACGTCAACGTTAACGCGGGACGGAGGGAGTAAATCATAAGATAAACTTAAATATTTAAAAAAAGAAAGAATGATACCTCAAATAAGATTGATTGAACCTGAAAAAAAAAATCAAATAAAAGTATAAAATATAAAGTTAATTATAAGGTTTAATGTGTATAGGGCTTATAAAATTATAAAAAAAACATTCTAATTAAAATTAATTTTGGATTGTACAAACTCATCACTCAAAATATTGATGATTTTTTTTAATGATTGAAGCTACAAATAAGATCAAATTAAAATAAGAACAATAAAATTAAAAAAAACTATAAAAATACGGTTTATAGAATATAAAGAAAACACAAAAAACGAATAAAAAACATAAATTATAAGATTTAAAAAAAAAGAAGAATGATACTTCAAATAAGAATAATTGAACCTAAAAATAAAATCAAATAAAAATATAAAAATTAAAATAAATTAAAGTATAAAAATAAGATTTGTTAAATTATAAGGAAAACATATGCATAATCGAAAAGAAAAAAATAAGATAACAAAAACGAAAAAAGAAGAATGATACTTCAAATAAGAATGATAAAACATGCACATAAGATCAAATATGAGAATGATTTTAACTTAAAAATAAAATCAAATAAAAATATAGAAGATAAAATTAAGATAAAAATATAATTTATAAAAATATAAAAAAAATATAAAAATCGAACAGAGAAAAAAAAAAGAAAATAAAAAAATTAATAAGAAGAATGATACCTAGAATGAAAAACACAAAAATTGAAGAGAGAAAAAAAATAATAAAAAGAAGAATGATACCTAGAATGAGATGATTGAACCTGCACATGAGATCAAAAAAAAGTAGATTAGAAGATTAGAAATAGTATAAAAGTATAATCTATACAATAGAAGAAAAAGAAAAGGTAACAGAAAAAAAGAAAAAAATAATAAGAATTTGATTAGTTAATTTATATAGAATGTTTTGAATGAATGAACAACCGTGATTGAAAGCAATCAACGGTGTAGGAAAAAAGATGGAAAAAACAAAAAATAAAAAGAAGAATGATACCTAGAATGAGAATGATTGAACATGAGATCAAATAAAAGTAGATTAGAAGATTAGAAATAGTATAAAATAACACTATAATCTATAGAAAGAATAGAAGAAAAAGAAAAGGCACTTGAAAAAGAAAAAATAAAAAAAATAAGAATTTGATTAGTTAATGAAAATATTTATATAGAATGTTTTGAATGATTGAACAAACGTGATTGAAAGCAATCAACGGTGTAGGATAAAAGGTGGAATAATTATCAAAAATAGTGTTGAAAGAATTGATATTATATTTATATAGATAGATATAAATATTAGATTAAAGTATATTAATTAATATACATTGATTTAAAATTGGTATATTGATTCACAATTAGTTAAATATACCAAAAATATCTTCCACATTTATTAAAGGCAAAGACTTGTGTGAGACCGTCTCACATAAGAGCTTACGTGAGACGGTTAGAAAGTGATGACATTTATAAAGGAAAGTGATAATAAATTAATGAAAAGTGATAATGTTATCTCATGAATAATTTATAATATAAATAAAAAGTGATAACATTTTATAGCGATTGTGATAATGTTTTATATCGAAAGTGATAATTATTTTTAAAAGTGAAAAATGATCTCACGTGAGACGGTCTCACGCAAGACCTACCCTTTATCAAATTTGTATTGTTAATTAAAAAATTAAAAATTTTATTATTGGCATAATAGAATGAAAGGTTGAGATCAAAACTATTAAATGGATGGTCAAGACTAAAATTAATAGTTAATATAAATTTAATAAAATTAAAAAGATTGAGAAAAATTGAAGATTAAAATAAAAATTAAGATATTGAATGATATATTAATTGAAATTAAGCATATATTGATAAAAATTATTCAAATATGCCTAAAATATCTCACATATTTACCAAGTTTATAGTATAAAATAAAAAAATAAATTTAAAAATATCTCCTATATTTACCAAATTTCTAGTATAAAATGAAAAAAGTAAAATTTAAATAATAAAATTCATTATTAGTATAATTAAATTTTATGATTGAAATCAAAAGTATTAATTGGACAGTCAAGATTAAAATTTGACCGTCAAGATTGAAATTTAATTATTTCTAAATAAAGTAAAATTGAAAAAAAATTGAAAACGAAAGTAAAAATTTGGGTTTGCTTTTATATATTTATAGATTTTAACGGTGGCTGACTGAAAACATTATGCCATACACCATAAAACCCTTAACCCTTAACCCTAAAACCTTAAACCCTTTGGAAACATTAAATTATTTCCTAATTTGAAAAGGTTATAATTATAATTATTTAATTATTTTAATGGGTGGTTGAGATTTGTTTGAAAAATAGATGGTTAGCATTGGATTTATATTAAATATTATTAAATTTTTAATAAATAATATCTTATTTCTTAATATGAAAAAGTCATAATTATAATTATTTATTATTTTAATGGGTGATTGAGATTTGTTTGAGAAATAGATGGACAAGATTGGATTTATTATAATTATTTAATTATTTCATAATTTGAAAAAATCATAATTACAATTATTTAATTTAATTATTTTAATGGGTGACTGAAATTTGTTTGAGAAATAAATGGTCAGGGCCATGATTGGAATTATTATAATTATTTAACTATTTTCCTAATTTGAAAAAGTTATAATTATATATTTAATTTAATTATTTCAATGGGTGGCTGAGATTTGTTTGGGAAATAGATTATCAGGATTTGATTTATTCTTGGTTGAGATTTTTTTGGAAAATAGATGGTTATGATTGGATTTATATTTAATATTATTAATTTTTCAATAAATAATATCTTATTTCCTAATTTGAGAAGGTCATAATTATAATTATTTAATTATTTTAATAGGTGCTCGACTTAAAAATGCTTAAATTTGGACGGTTTAGCACCTGAATCCCAAATTATAGGTCGTTCTTAGAAGAACATTGACTTAAGCATGCTTAAATCCGGATAGTTTAGCACTTAAATCAAAGATTATAGGTCGTTCACCGCGAAAAATTTGACTGTAGAACGCTTAATCCGAACGGTTTAGAACCTGAATCGCAGGTGTATTCCGTTCTTGTGTTGATTCTTGTTGAAGAATTCGAAGAAATATTCAGACAACTCTGAAGTCTTTGATCTTCGTAGAGAATCACTCTCGGTGTGTCTGGAATGAATAGAAGAGGACTCCTTATATAAGTGAAAGATGAGGAAGCCTCATACATAACTCGCAATTTGATTGGTCAATTGATGATTTGACCTAATTCTGCGGGCTTGGACATTTCCATCCCTGCAATTTGATTGGTCAATATTTGACATCTATTTTGTAGGCTTTGACCTTTCCAAACTTTGTTTAATTTGAGTTTATTTGACTTGGGTCAGACTACATTTGAATTGGGCTTATTTGATTTGGGTTAGACCTCATTTAATGTAAGCCTCATTTAATTTGTTGGTCTAAAATTAATTACCAATTATTTATCAATTTATTTTAGGAATTAATTTATTAAATCCCCAAATAAAATATAATGAATTAAAATTGATATTTTAATCATGAAAATCCATGTGTTGTCATTTAATTGGACTGTGAATTTTATTTGCTTTCAAATATATTTAATATTATTCAATTTTTAACAAATAATTCATATTATTAAAGATGGAAAAGGAAAAGTACAGAGATCAGAGAGTACAAAGATGTTCTAACAAGATATAGGACACACCCTATTTAAACTTAAAATACTACGGTTCATATCATGAAAAAGGATTCCATCCATGTGCGAAGGTAAGTGATTGTGCCAAGTAAACACTCCTCCAATCGATGCCAAAGCATCAACAGCCGAGTTTGCTTCATGATATATATGACTCACACGAAAATGCATTTGTTGTATAACATCTTTAGCTCTCCTCCATCTTGATAGAAGCCTCCAGGTATAATCGGGTGATCATGCTGAAATGCATGCAACACATACATAGAGCCTATGCTCCCCTTCTCATTAGCCAACTCAATGGCCAAACATGCTGCTGCTTATTCAGCTTTCATTGCAAACCCATGCCCGAATCCAGAACTGAAACCACCGATCGAGAATCCTCGACAATTGCGAAACAACCCTCCACCCGACATCACCCCTGGCGTACCTCTCACAAATCCATCAACATTGGCTTTAACCCAACCTGCCTGAGGTGGTATCCACTTAACTGGAGTAATCGTTGGAGCCTTCCTCGGAACCCCCTTAATTCCAAAATACCTCAGAGTACTGAAATCATCTATCGTGTTGTGCATAGTACCCATATTCAGCTTGTTTTCCTATTTATTAACGCCATTAGAGCAGTCGCAACTTGCGATGTTCTAACATACTTATCAGCAAGCTCATCCGTATATCTATCATGCGTTATTATATTCCTTTCCTGCCAGATTATCTAAGTATATGAAACCAAAGCAAGTCTCCAAATAGATGAAACCTGTTTACTTTTCGATATCCCCATAGCCTGCATCAGGAATCCCAAGAATGTCTGATCCAAGTGCATTCTTCCTCCAAATGAAAAGCCCGTAAGGATTCTGTGTAGTATCCCCAACGCCACTGGGCAATCAAGAAAAATATGATCCATAGATTCCTCCGCACTCTTACATAGGTAACATCTAGATGGCCCTTGAAAACCCTTTTGCTGAAGCACCTCCCATGTAGTGAGAACCCCTTTTACAGCCTTCCACACTGTAATCGACCGCCGGGGGATAATAAATCTCGCCCAAATCCATGAGCCCCAATTCGTTTGCAGAAATGATCGTCTTGTATGCATGTGTGCAATCTTGGATGTAATCTTTCCTCGCAATGATTTACTCCAAAACCTGCAATCATCAAAACTTGGAGACATTCTAGTAGTTAGAATGGCCTCCACAATGTGAGGAAAATAGTTAGAAAAATATTCAGTAAAATGCCAGCATCCATTATAAAAATAATCTCCAATAATGTCATCAAATCCATGACGGAACACTTGTGGAATGTCTACTAAATCCGCGATACGCTTTCCAATCCAATTGTCTAGCCAAAACCTGACTTTGGAGTTATTGACAGGTCCATGGTTAGACCCGAACGGCTAGTCGAACCATATGTATCGTGGTCGAAACCAACTGCGAAAAGTTAAGCTTCTAGTTCGACCACGGTTCAACCACCATGCTTGGTCGAACCACAGTATCGTAGTTCTAACCGTACTCCTGCTGCTTTCTTGCGCCTGGTTTGACCAGGGGTACGGGTCGAACCACTTCCCTGTTGGTCGAACCGGGTGCCGCGACATCACTCTTCCTCAGATTTCAATCTTTTACTCATTTTTCTTCGAAAATCCACTCAAACGGACTCAAACACACCTAATTCATGACTTTCCATTATATATCTCGATTTATCTTGACTTAAGATCAAATCATACATCATTATAACAAGAATCAAGGCTTAAAACAAGTGAATTTACACACTCATCAAGATTTCATGCGAAATTTTTGTGGATATGGTTCATGTCATGCATGGTTCTTATGTGCTTCTTTGTATGAAATATTAAAGTGTGTGAAATATTATTAGATGTGCTAGCACTATATGAAATCCGGGTAAGCACCTCATTCAACAGGGTTCTTAAATATGTGCTTCTTTGTATGAAAAATTCAAGTGTGTGAAATATTATTAGACATGCTAGCACTATATGAAATCCCGGTAAGCACCTCATTCATGAGGTGCTTATTATTGTTGTGTTTCTACTCTAGTATGAGGTGTATATTAATTTCTCATAAGTTGCTAAGATGCCTTGTTGGACTTCATTCAACAATGTATTGTTTTGAATGTGGTATTTTTATAGTTGAAACATGTTGGACCTTTTAAGATGTAAATTACTATTTACTACTAATTGTTTTGAAATTCACCTAAGTTTATTGCGTGTTTTATATGATTTGTCTTGTATTTTATGTCTTGTTTCAAGTTTTATTCGTTGTTATTTTATTATTTTTAGTTTTAATTTATTTTTATGTTTTTGTTGCAGGAATAGGTGATTTCGTATTGTATTGGATATACGAAACATGGAGTGCCAACCGAAGCTTGCCACGTCATGATTAGAATTCAATCAAAAGGAAAACAGATGCCTAGTTTTTAGCCTTGTGAGATGATATATTGGGTCCATTAGTGTGTCGCCACGTCATCACTTCACATTTCCACTACTTTACTAAACTTTGTGACCGTGTTTTGTCAAGCAAATAATATCACCCATCCATCCAATCAAAAGCTGCCACGTACCTACTAATTCTAATTCACCATTTAGCAAACCCACTCCAAGGCCGTATTTGGATGATTAATTGCCGCATCCTCCCAGAATGTACCATGTGTCCTACTTTCCTCATTTTAACCTAATTTTCACTTCATATAAATATAGCAAATATGAAAAATACAAAAGCACCATTCAGCCAAGAAAACAGAGTGATGAGTGATATTTTCACCTAAATTTTAGTTTCTTTTTATATCCATTTTCATATTATTTTATCCGTATTTTATGTATATTTTGATTGTGTTATGTGTTTTTATGGAAATGTGTGTAAATGAGCATAAACATGTTAAAAACAGGTGAAAATGAAGCAGAAATAAAAAGGAGCAAGAAACGGGCTAAAAACAACCCAACCCGACTTGCAAGACCCAACTCGACTTGCAACTTGAGTCGAGTTGAGGTCCGCAAGTTGTCCAGAATCATCTAGTGAGCTAACACGACTTGCAACACGAGTCGTGTTGAGGATGATCCAAGTCGAGTTGCATGCTGTGTTGAGAAGAGAAGGTGTCCAGTGAGCCAACTCAAGTTGTCAAGTCGTTAATCGACTTGCAACTTGAGTCAAGTTGGGTGCCGTAGATAATTCAGTTTCAGAGCCTCGCGACATGACCAGACAGGCGAATGCACGAGTTGCTAACACGAGTCATTCTAGGGTCACACGAGTTGCAATTCAAGCAACACGACTCGTGTTGCTAACTCGTGTTGGCAAGTCCAACTTGTGTTGCACGTTTTTGGGCCAAAAATTGGGATTTTCACCTTTCAGTGCATGACAATGTGTGTAAAAAGCCCAGTTGATGTAAAATTCGGGGCCCAAGTTTGGAAGAGGTATAAATACTCTCAAGTTCAATATTTGAAGGAGATTCCATAAGGGCTTCACTTGGACACACAAATCACACACCAATTCCTCCTTTTCACACCATCATCTTCATCCATTCACCATTCATTCCATCTATCTTCATCCAACCGTCAAAACTTTCATCCAATTGAGGAAAAGAAGTAAGGAAGAGAGGAGAATTGCAAAGGGAAGAAGAAGATCACCATTGGAGACATCCAAGGGAGTTTTCATCCAAACTTTGTATTGAAACCTTATTGTTCATCATGTTTTGTAAGGATTTTAATGTCTATGTTGATTTCCTTTTGAATATGGTAGGCTAATCTCCCTTGTGAGATTAGCAACATAAGAGTTGTTGGATAATTTTGGGATCTATGTATTGAAATTCATATGTTGATTGAGTTAATTGATTTTCTATCATTGATGCTTTAGATCTTGATGTTTATGATGGTTTGTGTGGTTTGTTGTTTTAAACATGTGATTAGATTGAGAAGTCTTATATCCATATTGGCCCTTAGTCTTATACCCCATGATTTGCCCTTAGTCTTATACCCATGATTCATATGAATTTGATGTATTTATCCTAGGATTTCCACTTCTTAATTGTTGTTAATCTCACTTTTACTTAATTTGGAAAACCAGTCTTCATTTATCGATCTTGTTTGTTGATCATTGCTTGCTTGCTTGCTTTGATTTATTTATTTACTTTTTTGAACAACCTATCCATTGATGATTCGTCTCTATAAAATTACGAGAAACGTGATATCGCTTAAGCTCTAGTGCCTTTCTCCCTGTAGTTCGATAAATTCTTGAATTGGTCAACCCGACTACAAGTTATGGCTAATCAAATGGTGCAGTTGCCGGGGAGGCAACAATTGCTAGTAGCTTGAAGAAGGATCGTTTCAAGTGATCTTAATAGAGACATTTTTATTTTGTTATTTATCTTATTTGCTTTTGAAAATTTTGTTCTAACTTCTCTTATTTTTGAAGGTGTATGCACACAAGATCCTAGGGGAATCAACTAGAATCGATTTACTTAGAGATTGGACATACATTTTGAAGAAGGGAAAAAGAGAGCAAATCTAAAAAGAGTGAACGAATGGAGAATTTTTAAGGAGATAATCGTGTGGAAATAGAGCATGATGGGGAAGGCAGAGAAAATATGCAAGACAACACACCTCAATTCAATGTCAACCCTCCTCAATATGCTTATTAAAATTTTAGAGCTATAAACAATCGAGCTTTGCTTCAACAAATGGTGCAACAAGCCATGCTTCAACAAGGTTTTCCACATGCTTATGCACCTTCACAACAAGCTTATGCGCCACCACCACCACCTCCGGTGCATCAAGGGCCTCATGTTGATTCAAGGGTGATCGTGGACTTCTTTATGCCAAGAGAAATGCCACAAATGATGGGTCCACCGATAAATGCCAACAATTTTGAGATTAAGGCGGGCCTAATCAATATGGTGAGAGAAACAATTTGGTGGAACACCGAATGAGGATCCTAATGCATATCTAACCCAATTTATTGAGATTGTTAACATAGTGAAGATGAACAAGGTGAGCGAGGATTATATTAAGATGAGGTTATTCTCATTCTCATTGAGGGATCGTGCTCAAACATGGCTATCTACTATTACTCTGGGTACGTGTAACACATGGGATGAGCTTGAACAAATGTTCTTGAACAAGTAATTTCCACCTTCCAAGATACTTCAAAGAAAGAGCTTGATTACTCAATTCGAGAAAATGCCTCAAGAGAGTTTCTATAAAGTGTGGAAAAGGTTTAAGGATATGCTTCGCAAGTATCCACAACATGGTTTTCTGGAAAAGCAACAAGTGGGGTTTTTCTACCAAGGTTTGGTAAATGGTCAAAGAATACTTATTGATGCTTCGGCCGATAGATCTGTTCTAGGAGTGACTCCGGAAAGGGCTATAAGGATATTTGATGAGATTTCTACAAATGTTTATCAATGGCCATCAGAGCGAGTTAGTGGATGTTATGGGTTTGAGCATATGGATCAAGGACAACAATATAGTATGAAGAGTGCTAGTGTGGAATCAAGTATGCCAAGTGTTGAAATGATAGCAGCGGAAGTCATTAGACAAATGAGCTTGAATCAAGTTGTGAATAATCAAAGAGCTAATATGGTTGAAGGGCAAGTAGAGCAAGGTGTGCTTCCTCCGAATAGTGTGAGTAGAGAACAGTGTGGAATATGTCTATGCCATGTATTGAGGATGTGTTGTACATGCAAGGGAGAGGTTACCAAGGTAATTACCAAAATAATTAAAAAAGGTAATTTCAACCATATCAAGGAAATTTCCCACAAAGACAAGGAGGGCATAACAATCAAAGTGGTGGAAGTTCATTCCCACAACATATGAGGCAAGATAACTTTTCTTACTCCAACTCGAACAATGCGGTAGCTTATCCTCCGGGATATCATCCTAGGGCTAAGGCACCGAACAATGAGGGGAAAGCATCGATCGATGAGCTACTTAAGAAATTGATCGATTCAAACAAAGTTCAAGAGGGGTTAGGAAGAGCTCAAGATGAAGCTTGGAGAAAAGCCGAAGAATCAAATGAGAAGAGACTCAAAGCTTTGGAGTATAATGTTAGACAAATTGCAAGTGCTTTGAATACTCAACAAAAAGGAAAGTTTCCAGCCACAACCGAAGTCAATCCGAAAGCTCAATGTTTGTTTGTAGATGTTGAAGAGGATCGAAAGGATGAAGAAGGGTTGGTGGAATGCAAGGTTGGTGAAGGAAATGAAGAGATAAGTAAGAAAGAAAAAAAGGGGCTTAAATGGATACCTAAGTGAAAAAGGGTGCAAGAGGAAAAGAAAGTGGATGAATAGGTCAAAGAAGAGGAGTACAAACGTGATTATTGGGGTATTCCGATCACTCCATTTCCTATTCCCTATCCACAAATGTTTGTAAAGGAGGAGAATAAAAAGGAGTTTGAGGAACATGTGAAGAATCTTAAGAAAACGTTTGAGGAGAAAAGGAAAGAAGAGCAACCCGAAGCAAGTGAAACAATTCAAAAAGGGGGGCCTACAAAAGTTGGTGATCCGGGAAAGATCATAATTCCTTGTGATTTTGAAGGGAAAGACACTCTTGATGCATTGTGTGACTTGGGGGCGAGCGTTTCTGTGATGTCTCATGCTACTTTTAAAGAATTTGAAAATGGAGAGCTCAAGCCTACGACTATTCGTCTTGAAGTGGTAAATGGAGATGTTGTGAAGCCACTAGGGGTTGTTGAAGATGTGAAAGTGAAAGTGAAGGGGTTAGCTTTCCCGGTTGATTTCATGGTTTTGGAAGTGAAAGCGGATCCTTAATTTCCACTTATTTTGGGAAGGCAATTTCTATCTACGGAAAGAGCGAAAATTGATGTTGGTAGAGAAGAGCTTTCTTTGAGCTCAAAAGGAAAGAGTGTCACATTCTTATGTAACAAATAAAAAGGAACCAAGTCTCATTTGAAGCCTCCGGATGTTCTTATGGATCATGATTCTCTTCTCTTTGACAACTTAAATTCATTTCTTCATGATTATATGAAAATATCGAATTCTAAATTGTCTTCTTGTGATGTTGAAAGGATGAATCTATCTGAGCTCGATTGGAAAATAGACAAAGGAGAAAGAAGAAATCTACTAGAAGTACTTCTTGATGATGACTTGATGCTTGTAAGCAAGAATGGTGAAGTTGAGCTAGTGGACAAGAAGAGGGCTAAGCAAATGTTAAAAGTGAGGATGCGAGGAGAGAAGGTGATGGACCAACATTTGGTCCAATGAGCGTAAAATTCCATCCGGCTTGAAGACGTTAAACTTAGCGCTAAATGGGAGGCAAACCATTCTTTTTATCTTTTGATGCTTGTTTTGTTGTTTGAATTTTGGTCCTGTAGGTGGATTATGCTTGTGAGAAAAATGCGTATTGAAGATACGGGAAGTGCTTCATGGATTCGAGTAGACATGTTCACCACTTGTTGCAAACTTAATTCTCGAGTTAAGTTTGGGGAGAGAGTGCGTGGTGGACATAACTTGATTCGTGTGGATTCATATGCTTTCCTACAAGAAGATCATTGATGGAAACTACAAGGGTAAGTCCCACCACTTTTTGCAAACTTAATTCTCAACTTGTTTCATTTAATTTTGGGGGAAGAGTGTGTGGTATTACTCACCACTTGAGTGTGCTTGATAGTATGATGATGAGAGGTCTTCTTGTAAAATTGACTCAATTTAAAAATTTTCTCATAAGTTTTGGTTTGATTTTGGTCCGATTGGTTGTGTTGAAGTGCATGATAGTCCATATTTTTAATGAATATGTTGAGCTAATGGCTTTGATGAAGTTTTTGAGCATGTACAAGGGGTATTGGAAGCACGAATTGAGCTCGGAGCTAACAACTTCCACTACCAAATGCCTATTGAGGGAGTTTACTCTACACTTATCAGTTCAATGTGCTTAGCATAATT
The DNA here is from genome assembly GCA_023678885.1 of Pogostemon cablin. NCBI lineage: Eukaryota > Viridiplantae > Streptophyta > Magnoliopsida > Lamiales > Lamiaceae > Pogostemon > Pogostemon cablin. The sequence goes on along the minus strand of CM042964.1, from coordinate 19,691,795 downwards.
TGATTTGATTTGGATTGTTGTTGATTAGCATTTTACTTCATGTGTTATGTTTGTCGGAAGTTTACTTTTATAATTTAGGTTTCCTTTTCAATAAAAGATGGGGATGTTTGTGAGCTTAATTGTTATGGATAATTTGAGTGTGTTTTCATTTTCTAATGATGGATGGTTTGTTATTCATGCATATTATGTGTTTTGATTGTTTCTTGTTTAGTGAGTCTTTTCTTATTTGTTTTGTGTATTTTTATTCTTGTTTAGGGTCGTTTTTGTGGTTTGTTTTGGGATGTCGTGAGTCATTTTTAAATGTGAGTGATGACATGTTGTGATAAGTGATGACAAGTTATGATTAAGAATCTCTACACTTTCGAATTGTGACATGTTTTATTTAACTTGTTCAATTTTGAGAAGAATGTGGTGTAATAAGTTTCTTAAGGTCCGAGCATAAGCATGTGAGCATTTGATCCTCAACCGTGCATACATCGTATTTCTTCATGAGTGGATCGGTTGTGTTTGATAAGCTAGAACTTGCTCAAGGACTATGGGAATGAGCCCGATTAGTGGAGGTTAGTGACATGATCTAAGGCTATCCTTGTTATTTAATAGTCATTGCCATATATTTTCCTACCATGAACATCATCCCTAGTCAACCACTTTGAGCTTTTAAGTCTATTTATTATGATATAAGCACATTACAAGCCTTAATTACCCACGTGAGCCTTATATATTTACCCTTTTGTGTGAGTGATTGAGGAAATGTGATTTAGAAAGGTCTGATGAGATAACAAAAGAAAGAAAGGAAATGGTAACAAGCAAGAAAAAGGATGAAAAGAGCACGATCAAGAATGGACATGTAACCTAAAAACAAGAAAATGAGCAAAGCAACAAAAATATGCTCAAGTACTTAAAAGTCCGAGAAAGGAAGCATGATTTATAAGAAGCTCAATATAAGGAAAGTTGATGAATAGTGCCTGTAATCAATTAAGAAAAGAAAGGAAGAAAGAGAAGTGAAGAAGTTGAAGAAATTGGTCATCTCTTCGATTACTTACACTTGATTAGTCACTATTACCTATATTCTTCATACCCTACCAAAGAGCCTATCATTACATCCTCAATTAAAGACCTTTTTGATCACTAATGAAAACTTTGGTGGTTTGTGAATGTAGTCCACGAGCAAGCTTATAGCGAGTCGAGCCAATCGGTTGATGAGTATTGATTTATCCCATTTTATAGAGTGTTGAGAGAAATTGATATCTAACGTGAGGCTTGGACTAAAAAGAGACTATATTACATTTTATTCTCTTTTGATTGAACTTGTTAATTCCTCATGTCATGAATTTAATATTGTAGGATGACTTAGCATAAATTGTGATTCTTATTGCTATCGACGTGTTATTACTTATTTTTGTTTAGTCTTTTTCTAGGTAAAAATCTCTCCCCTTGGTTTATCATTTTCGTTGTTCGAGGACGCACTTTAAGTTTGGGGGTGTGATGAGAGATATTTTCACCTAGATTTTAGTGTCTTTTTATATCTATTTTATATTATTTTATCCATATTTTGTGTATATTTTGGTTGTGTTATGTGTTTTTATGAAAATGTGTGTGAATGAGCCTAAACATGTTAAAAATAGGTGAAAAATGAAGCAGAAATAAAAACGAACAAGAAACGGGCTGAAAACAACCCAACTCGACTTGCAACTCGAGTCGAGTTGAGGTCAGCAAGTTATCCAGAATCGTACAGTGAGCTAATATGACTTGCAAGACCTAACACGACTTGCAACACAAGTCGTGTTGAGGATGATCCAAGTCGAGTTGCATGCCGTGTTGAGAAGAGAAGGTGTCCAGTGAGCCAACTCGAGTTGTCAAGTCATTACTCAACTTGCAACTCGAGTCGAGTTGGGTGCCGTTGATAATTCAGTTTCAGAGCCTCGCGACACGACCGGATAGGCAAATGCAGGATTTGCTAACACGAGTCGTGCTAGGGTCACAAGAGTTGCAATTCAAGCAACACGACTAGTGTTGGCAAGGCCAACTCGTGTTGCACGTTTTTGGGGCAAAAATTGGGATTTTCACCTTCTAGTGCGTGACAATATGTGTAAAAAGCCCAGTTGATGCAAAATTTGGGGCCCAAGTTCAGAAGAGGTATAAATACTCTCAAGTTCAACATTTGAAGGACATTCCACAAGGGCTTCACTTGGACATACATATCACACACCAATTGCTCCATTTCACACCATCATCTTCATCCATTCACCATCCATTCTATCTATCTTCATCCAACCATCAAAACCTTCATCCAATTGAGGAAAAGAAGCAAGGAAGAGAGGAGAATTGCAAAGGGAAGAAGAAGATCACAATTGGAGACATCCAAGGGAGTTTTCATCCAAACTTTGTATTGAAACCTTATTGTTCATATCATGTTTTGTAAGGATTTTAATGTCTATGTTGATTTCCTTTTGAATATGGTTAGCTAATCTCCCTTGTGAGATTAGCAATATGAGAGTCGTTGGATAATTTTGGGATCTATATATTAAAAGATTGGGTTAATTGATTTTCTATCATTGATGCTTTAGATCTTGATGTTTATGATGATTTGTGTGGTTTATTGTTTTAAACATGTGATTAGATTGAGAAGTCAATTGCATATTTAGGATAATTAATTGAATCAATTTGTCATACACCTCATGTGCATTATAGATCTTAAAGAGATAGAGATGTCCTTTAGGATTTAGAACCCTTTGATAAGACATTCGATTGGTTTGATCGAGAGGTTGAATAATCGTGTGAAGGGACTCTCATTTCAAGCTTAGTACCTAGTTGGAATTATTTGAGTGAGAACCAATCAATTGACCTATTTGAGATTCATATACTATCCATCTCGAGAGGGAGTTTAGGTAAACTTAGTGTTAGACCTTAGTCTTATACCCATGATTCATATGAATTTGATGCATTTATCTTCGGATTTTCACTTCTTAATTGTTGTTAATCTCACTTTTACTTAATTTGGAAAATCACTCTTCATTTATCTATCTTGTTTGTTGATCATTGCTTGCTTGCTTGTTTGATTGATTTTATTTACTTGTTTGAACAACTTATCCATTGATGATTAGTCTCTATAAAATTACGAGAAACGTGATATCACTTAAGCTCTAGTGTCTTCCTCCCTGTGGTTTGATAAATCTTGAATTGGTCAACCTTACTACAAGTTATGGCTAATCATAGAGTACAGAAGTAAAAACACACATCACCTACTCCTTTGCCTAATTTCACCTCTAATTTCATCCATCTCCATTTTCTTTCATTTTTGGTGTTAAAGAATTCAAGAACTTAAGAGCTAGAGGAGGAGAGCAAAGGGTGTTAAAGATTCTCTACAAGAAATTGCTAGGGAAGAATTAATCCCTTTTGTGTTTCTTTTTTATCTTAGACTAATGGGTATTTGTAATGAATCATTTATGTATTTTATTACTTTTATCATGTTAGCCTAATCCCTCTAGTGAGATTAGGAATATGAAAAGCATATTAGATTTATATTATCATGTGAATTAAATTGGTTTTTAATTTAATTGATGTTGATTTCTATTCATGGGCTTTAATTGTTTGAATATTGTGATGGCATGGTTTGTTATTTATGAATGATTATTGATTTAATGGATTGTTGGTCAATGGATGATTTGTGATAATTAAATGCTATCATAATGTTCATATGTATATTGCTTGGAGTCACCGTAGAAAGGCATGCATAGACATTGAGTTTAGGTTTGACCGAGAGGATATTTGAACTCGGTGAGGGGACCCAATCCGTTTGTTAGCTCTAGTACACAAAAGGGGAGAGTTAATTCTAAATTAGTACCTTTTAAGGGAGAATTGGGAAATAATTTAGTACCTAGATGGAAGATAACATGTTGGGTTTTAATCTTAAGTGTTTTTGGGAGTCTCTAGTGGATCAACAACTTTTGTAACCCGAGAGGGAGCTTAGGATATAATTGTGATCACCCTTGATTTACATCAATTGAGTTGGATTCCATTTGCATGATAATGTGAATTGAGTGTGCTTGGATGTTTTTAATCCCATGTTTTTCCATATTTGAACTTTAGCACCTGTTCTCTTTATTATTTTTAATTATCTTTTCTTGCAATTTCCCTTATTTGCTATTTTATTTACTTGTTACTTGTTATAGTTATTTAGTTCAAAATCCTAACAAATGTGACATAAATATGAGCTCACGTATTTTATTAAGCCCAACTTAAACTCCTTCGGGTTCGATAATTTTATTCCTTGGGGTATATTTCTACAATGAACGAGTGTTCTTGCTCGTGAGTTTAAAAATATTCAAACAAGAAATTGGCGCCGTTGCTGGGGAGTTTAACAGATTAGTAAAATATTGTGTTATTGTTTTAGTTGTTCTTGATAAGGATACTTTTTATTTTATTTTATTTACTATTTTTGTTTGTGATCTCACTCTTTGAATTTTCGTAGGTGTTTTACGATCACAAGATCAAAGGGAAATCAATCGATTATTCCTTTGAATTTGGAGATAGAAAAGACCGCACGGCAAAGGAAACGAGAGAGACGAAAAGTTAGAAAAGAAAATATGGAGAACCAACGTGGAGACAATGTTAACCATGACCCACCCCAAGATACATTACAATATAAAAGGGGGTACAAGAAGGAGTGCAAGAGAATTAAGCGGAGATAGTTAGGAATTTCATTGCTCAAAATCAAGACTACATGCAATTACTTGTCAATCAAGAAGCTCAAAGGATACTCCAACAACAAGAGTTGCGAAGGCCTAGAGCAATTCGGGATTACTTCCAACCGAGAGCCATGCACAATATGGTTCCTCCGGTTCAAGCCAATAATTTTGAAATAAAGTTCGGATTGATCAACATGGCCAAAGCAAATCAGTTTGGGGGAGGTCCTCTTGAAAACCCGAACGCTCATCTAGCTACTTTCTTGGAGGTTGCAAATACCGTCAAGATGAATTCAGATGAGATTGTTCTCTTTTTCTTTAAGGGACAAAGCTAAAGCATGGTACAATAAAATTCCATTGGGAAGTTGTAATACTTGGGAAGATCTTGAGCAGAGGTTTTTAAACAAGTACTTTCCTCCTTCGAAGACTCTTCAATTGAAAAGTCTTATCACTCAATTTAGGCAACTTCCTAATGAGAGTTTCTATGAAGCATGGGAACGCTACAAAGAGATGCTACGAAAGTGTCCTCAACATGATTTTCATGAGAATCAACAAGTGGCTTTCTTTTATCAAGGTTGAGTGAACAAAATCGGATGCATGTAGATGCCTCATCCGGAGGGTCTATATTTGGAGTGGATGATATGAAAGCTATGGATATTTTTGAAGATATTGCAATGAATTCTTATCAATGGCCTTCCAAGAGAGTAATGGGCGGTTATGCATTTGGAAAGATAGCTCAAGTGGAGAGTGTTAATGAAGTGAAGAGTTATGTGTTCTAAAGTGAAGGCATGAAAGAATTTAATGAGGGCATCCATGCTTTAACAAAGCAATTGAAATTGATCATTCAAGGAATGAGTCAAGGGGGAAGTACACGTCCTAATTTGAATGAAGAGGGCAATGTTATGCAAGGTGTAGAGGATGTTGCCTATCTAGATAGGAGAAATTACCAAGGAAATTTCTAACATCAAGAGATTTTCAAGGTAATTATCCTTCTAACCAAGGTAATTTTCAAGGAGTATATCAAGGGCCAGCTCGGGGGAATAATTTCAATCAATCAAGTGGATGAAACTATCAAGTTCCGAGGAAGCATGAAAATCTTTCCTACTCTAATACTCAAGCCGCCATCGCATTTCCTCAAGGATTTGATCCAAGCGCTAAGTCGTCCAATGGAGAATGAAAATCTTCATTAGAGGATACAATGCTAGCATTCATGAAAGACACAAGGGCTTATATGAAATATAATGAAGTTGAAATAGAGAGGAGAAATGATAAGCTTGAATCTGAGATGGAAAAGACGGAGGCTAAGCTTGAGCCTAGAATGGAGGAAAATGAAAAAACAATCCGACAATAGGATAAGAGCCTTTTAGTATCAAATGGGGCAAATTGCTTCTTCCGTGGGATCTCAACACCAACAGGAAAATTTTCATCTACCACGGTAACTAATCCTAAAGAAAATTGTAAAGCTTTCACTCTTAGGAGTGGAAAAGAGTACAAGGAGTCTCCTATGCCTAAAGAGGATAGTGTTGTTGTTGAAGGGAAATTGGAAAGAACGGTGGAAGAAGGGTTGGAGCAAGAGGAGATTGAAGTGGAAGAGGTAAGCAAGAAAGAAGAAGTTGTTGAACAAAAGAAAGATGAAGAGAAGATAGAGAGAGTTCCAAAGTGGAAGAAGGGAAAAGGAAGTTTAAGTTGAAAGATATAGTTAGGAGATACCCAAAACTCAAGTACCGATTCTTTTTCCTCAAAGGTTCTTGAAGAAGGGTTTAGATGAGAGGTTCAAAAAGTTTCTTGAAATCTTCAAGAAGATTCAAATCAATATCCCTTTAGCCGATGCTTTGGAGCAAATGCCTCATTATGCTCGTTTCTTGAAGGACATAATGGGAAAGAAAAGAACTCTTGTGAAAAATGAAATGGTCAATCTAACCAAAGATTGTAGTGTTATTCTACAACAGAAACTTCCACAAAAATTGAAGGATCAGGGTAATTTAACTATACCATGTGAAATTGAAAAAAGTAAGAAGAACAAGGCTCTTTGTGATCTCGGTGCAAACATTAACTTAATGCGTCTTTCCATATTCAAGAAGCTTGGAGCAGGTGAAGTGAAACCAATATCCATTACTCTTCAATTGGCGGATAGATTATTGACACATCCAAATGGAGTAATTGAAGATGTGTTGGTCAAGGTGGAGAAGTTTGTCTTTCCGGTTGAGTTTGTTGTTCTACATATGGAGGAGATGAAAATGTACCATTAATTCTTGGGAGGCCATTTCTTGCTACCGGGAGAGCTCTAATTAATGTTTACAAGGGAGAGTTGAGGTTCAGAGTTAATGATGAGGAGGTGGTATTTTCTCTACACAAGGCCATACAATATTTAATGGAGAATGAAGAGTGTAGAAGTGTGGATGTTGTAAAGGAAAGTGTTGAGGAGAGCTGGTCTTCTATTGTATCCAAGGATCCACTTGAACTTTGCTTGAGCAATTCTCTATCTCTTTCTACTATTTCTACTACTTCTCTTGATTTAAATGATAAATTTATTAATTGTTTGCTTGATCTAGGTGATTGTAGTGAAGCTCAAGAAGTTGCAGCTGCTATCTCGAGGGGAATTGGAAAGTTCTTACCACTTAGAGATCCACTCAATCAAGAAGAGAAAAAGGAAAAGAAGGTGGAGTTGAAGCCTCTACCCGATCATCTTGCCTATGCTTACCTAGGTGAAAATGTGTAATATCCCAAAATTTTAAATAAATTTATTTACGTGAATGTTTTGGCCCAATTATTTCATAAGCCCAATTATTTTCCCAAACCGCGTGAACAAGAAGGGAAAAATCAGATTCACAAACCTTCCTTATTTAAGAAGATTTCCTCTTCATAAAAAAATCAAATCATATTTGTTTAATCTTCAAAGAATATTTTCCCCTACAATCAATCCTAAAATTGGCTCGCCTAACTAAGGAAAGTTTGACAAATCTTATGCGTTTATTTTTCTGGGGTTTTAATTCAGCCATCCAAGTATAAAAATCAATCTTTCTTTTCATTCTTATACACCACTTACAGTTTTTTTATCACGCGGCTGCACAAAGAAAGTTTCGAAGGATTTTGATCGCGACGTTTAATACTCGAACCTAAGGCTTTCACGCGGTAAAAGGTGGGGATTTTCTCATCTTATATGTGTTAAATTATTTCATATGTGATAGTTGAAATTAATTGGAATATGTGAATTGATAAATGCAATACAAGTTTGGACCGTAATGGTGCCTTACTCTTATCACAAGTTTGGACCGTAATGGTGCCTTACTCTTATCACAAGTTTAGACCGTAATGGTGTCTTACTCTTATCACAAGTTTGGATTGTAATGGTGCCTTACTCTTATTTCAAGTTTGGATTATAATGGTGTCTTACTCTTATCACAAGTTTGGACTGTAATGGTGCCCTACTCTTATTACAAGTTTGGACCGTAATTGTGTCTTACTCTTATCCCAAAATGAATCGCGATGTCGTATCTTTATATGAATAATGGATCGAAAGATGCCTTATTGACATGATAGGATTGTATTGTAAGTGAAATTTTAATTCTCGCACATGAATTATTTGACTTATGTATGCATGATTAAGTCTTCACTGAGCTTGTGGTTGCTCACCCCGATAATTTATCTCATTTCAGATTAAGCGTGGCGATAGCATACGAATGGGAGCGCGTCGGCGAGGAGACCTAATAAAACATTTTAATAAATAGCAGCTTATATACTGCGCACTTTCATTTTCCTTTTCAGTTTAGAAATTGTGTTCAACTGAATGATTATGTTTTATCGTTGGAAATTGGTTGAGAATTCGTGTTTTAAAACTGCAGCTTTATGTCATGCATTATCTTTTAGTTACTCGGAGTTAGTAATGATATTTGGGATATTTGGTATTGATATTACATGAAATAATTACGAACTTGGTGATTTAAGGTTGAAATAAATTAATATATGATTTTATTTGTTAATGGCAGTAGGTGGTCGAGTCAGAGTTTGCTACTAATTCCCACCCTTTAAATTGGATTTGAAGATATCCATATAATATAATTATGTTAGTCTACATGGTCAGGAGTTGTCGCATGTAATGGAAATTATGTTAGCAGCAAGTTATTGGTTCTGTTAGTTTATATGAGTTGGAAGACAGTGGGTTAGTATTAGAGTATTTAATTTATTTATTATAAATCTGGTAATTAGTGGAGATTAGCATGTATGACTTTGCCTCAAACTCTTTTTTTTTTCAAAATCAATATGGGATGACTTGGTGGGAGTTTAATTAATTGATTTCGTGTTCTTGCGCAGCTAAATTCGTGTCTTATACTTTAATGTGTTTTAGACTTTAAACTGTTAGTAGGTGGCATGTAATAATTTTAATCTACTCCCTATTTTGTTTAGTTGTTTTAAATAGATGACATGGCAGTCCTATATGTTTATATGTTATGAATTTGTAGCTATAAACTTTTAGTCCTTCTCTTTAAAGTTCTGCAGAAAATTTTCAAATATTCTTTAAGGAATAAGTTTCAAAAACTTAAAGGACCTACCCCTCTATTTAATTTCTTTTATTTGTATTATTTGCTTAAGGTTTGCCAAAATTTATGGGATTTATTCCTTATTTAATATCCTTTGTCCTTGCATTATCACTTATTTGATTATTTATATGTTTTGGTCATGCCCTTTTTAAATTCTTTAAGAAAATAATGTGCAAATCTCTTTATTTAAAAATTGGGGTGTGACAAATGAGACATATCCTGTAATTGTATCCTCTTCTTTAATCTCTAGCCAACTTTATTAATTGCTTAATGTCCTTAAAGAACATAAGTCGGTTATTGGTTGGTGTATTGATGATTTGAAGGGAATTAGCCCAACTATTTGCATGCATAAGATAAGACTTGAGGATGAAGGGAAAGCTTGTGTTCAAAACCAAAGAAGGCTTAATCCTATCATGCAAGAGGTGGTGAAAAAGGAGGTTCTTAAATGGCTAGACTCCAATATGATCTTTCCTATTAGTGATAGTCCCTATGTAAGCCCTTTGCACGTGGTATCTAGAAAGGGGGTATGACTATAGTGAAGATCGAGGAGAATGAGACCATAGCCACTAGGACGGTGACGGGGTGGCGCCTGTGTGTTGACTACAGAAAACTTAATGAGAACACATGTAAAGACCACTTTTCCCTACCTTTCTTGGACCAAATGTTGGATAGGTTGGCCGGCTATGAATTTTATTGCTTTCTTGATGGGTATTCCGGGCATAATCAAATTCTCATAGCACCCGAAGACCAAGAGAAGACCACTTTCACTTGTCCTTATGGAATATTTTCTTTTCAAAGATTGCCATTTGGACTTTGCAATGCACCGGCTACCTTTCAAAGGTGTATGATGGCAATCTTCGAAGGCTTGATTGAGAACATCATGGAAGCTTTCATGGATGACTTCTCGGTGTTTGGCTCTTCTTTTGATATTTGTTTGTCTAATCTTGCTATTGTTTTGAAACGAAGACACTAATCTAGTGTTGAATTGGGAAAAGTGTCACTTCATGGTAAATGATGGCATTGTACTTGGACATCACATCTTTTCAAAGGGATTGCAAGTAGACCATGCTAAAGTTGTGGCTATTGAGAAGCTTCCACCACCAACAAATGAAATGGGAGTACGATCGTTCCTTGGTCATACCGGGTTCTATCGTAGATTCATAAAGGATTTTTCTACATTTTCTAAACCCCTCTCTCATCTCCTTGAAAAAGATGTTCTATTTAAGTTTGATGAAAATGGTCTAAATTCTTTTCAGGTATTAAAGGAAGCTTTGATTTCGTCGCCCATCTTGATCACCCCGATTGGAAGGAGCCATTTATATTGATGTGTGATGCAAGCGATGTAGCTCTCGGAGTAGTGTTGGGACAATTAAGAGAAAAAAGGTTCCTAGCCATTTACTATGCAAGTAAAACATTTGATGGGGCTCAACGGAACTACACTACTACCGAAAAGGAGGTCTTGGCAGTGGTATACGCATTTGATAAGTTTCGTCCCTATTTGGTGGGAACGAAAATTATTGTATATACCGCCGACCACTCTGCCATCAAGTATCTTATGGCGAAGAAGGATGCAAAGCCAAGGGCAATAAGATGGGTGTTGCTTCTTCAAGAATTTGACATTGATGTGAGAGATAAGAAGGGGAGTGAGAATGTAGTTGTCGATCACCTTTCAAGGCTAGAGTCGAGGGAACATTGCGAGAGCACATATGAGTTAATCAATGAGATGTTCCCCGATGAAGAAATCTTACAATGTGATTGTTATCAGAGTGAAGCCTTAGTGGAGCAAAAAGGAAGTCCATGGTACACGGACTATGTGAACTTCTTGGCTAGTGGAAGGAAACCGTATGAGCTTAGCAAGTACCAATCCAAGAAATTCTATCATGATGTTAAGAGTTTCTTGTGGGATGATCCATTCTTGTACAAGATGTGCAATGATTCTCTTGTAAGAAGGTGTGAGCCCGAAGAAGAATGGAGAAGTGTGATGGAATTTTGCCACTCATCGCCAAGTGGAGGTCATTTCGGAGCACAAAAAATGGCTGACAAGATTCTTCAGTCGGGGTTGTATTGGCCATGTATATTCAAGTGTTGCAAGGAATTTATTGCCCGTTGTGATCGTTGTCAACGAATGGGAGAAATTTTAAAATGGGATGAGATGCCCCTTAAGAGCTTTCAAGAAGTGGAGATTTTCGATGTGTGGGGCATCGATTTCATGGGACCGTTTTCTCAATCCAATGGATTTCTATATATCTTATTGGCAGTTGATTATGTTTCAAAGTGGGTTGAAGCTATACCTTCAAGAACAAATGATGCAAGAGTGGTAATTAGATTTCTCAAAAGATATATTTTCACAAGATTCGGGGTGCCAAGAGTGTTAGTGAGTGATGGGGGAGCTCACTTTATAAACAAGCTCACTGAGCAAATTCTATAAAGTGTCTACCCCTTATCACCCTCAAACAAATGGTCAAGCGGAAGTTTCGAATCACCAAATCAAGCAAGTGTTGAAGAAAACAGTGAACGGGAGTAGGAAAGATTGGTCAACCAAGCTTGATGAGGCATTATGGGCTTTCCGTACCGCGTTTAAGACAACTCTTGGCATGTCCTCGTTTCAGCTTGTTTATGGCAAGTCTTGCCATCTACCTGTGGAGTTTGAGCATAAAGCCTATTGGGCAGTCAAGAAGTTGAACTTTGATATGAAAGCTTCCAAGAAGAAAAGATTCTTGCAATTAAGTGAACTTGATGAATTTCGTGAAAATGCTTATGAAAATTCAAGAATTTTTAAGGAAATGGCAAAGAGATGGAATGATGCTAAATTGAGAAAGAAGAGTTTTGAAGAAGGAGATCAAGTGTTAGTTTTTTCCTCGGGAAATTGAAATCTAGATGGAGAGGGCCTTATATTATGAAAGAAGTTCTAGATGGAGGAGCTCTTAGTGGATGACAAGGGGGGAGAGTTCTTAATCAATGGGCATCAAGTGAAGCACTACTTTGATCCATCCCAAAGAGAAATTGTCTTTATGGACACTTTTTTGAAACTTGATCTTACACTCCGTCTAGCTTGAAGACTGTTAAATTCAGCACTAAATGGAGGCAACCCATTCTTTTTAATTTTGTTGAATAAGTTCTCCACCTTAAGCTCTTGGTTGTTAGTTCTTATCGTTTTTTTGTTTTGTTTATTGTAGAGTTTTGATGATGGTGTATGGTGGTGTTAACAAGTGTAATTAGATTACAAGAAGAGCTACGTGGATGCTTCATGAGGTGGAAAGAGCAGGGGAATTTAAAAATCAGCAATCACGCGGGCATGTGATAAAATACGGCTGTGTGGCCGTGTTGGAGTCGAGACTTCAGAACAGGAATTGCACGCTCTCGTGTTGGGCGTGTTGGACTTTATGGAGGTGTAAGGCTTATTTAAGTATTGGCCATATGATTGCAATTTTTCAGGTATAAATATTTTTTATTTCTATCATTTCATTTCCAAACCTTATTACTCTCTGTTCTCTACTTCCACATCTCGTGGCTGCTCACTCACTTGAGTCACTTCAACCATTTCTCCACATCCACTCACTCCATCCCGTTGCTTCACACTCACCACCACACGGCCACATCTCATTTTCCACACACACACACAGCTTTTCCCATTTTCCCATTCATTTTATACATATCATCTCTCTTGTCGGAATTCTCAAGATACTCAAGGCATCACCTGCTTAATCATTTCTCAATCCATTTAAAGTATTCATTTGAAGCAAGTAAGGTACGTATTTCTAAGTCTTACTTCAATTCAATCTTTGTTTGTTGTTAGAATAATATGCATCTTGAAATTAAGCCTTAGGAGGGGCTATTCTTTTTAGTTGATGCTTAGGTTTTTAATTTTGTTGCTTAGTTTATGCTGTATGTTTTGAATGATTCAATTGAGGGGAGAATTATATTGTTGGGTTTGCTTGATTGAAAAATAGGCATGAATTGCATTGTAAAAGTTGATAAAATTCTTAAGCTTTGAGAATGCATGCAAGGTGTTTGATAAAATGCTTAAGAGAAAAATGTTGCTTCTTTATGCTTCATTGTGACTTGAATTGATGAGTGATTGTTCATTACAAAAGTTGTGGTGTATTGATGCATGAATTTGGATTAATTGTTGAAGGAACGAAGTTGAATGAAAGCAAGAATCATGAATCTTAAAAGTTGAAAATTTGGGCACACCAAGTGTTTGATGAAAAGTTTAAGTGAAAGTTTTTATGTTTTATGTGCTTCATTGTGTTATAAGTGAAACTTCTGTTGATGGGAGAAAATGTGATGCATTGATTCATGAACTTTAGGTAGAAAATGGAGGAAGTGATGAGAAGCATAAATCCTTGCTAAGAATAGAAGCATTTTAAGCTTGACTTGGCTACTTTTATTATTTTATTTTTGAGTTTTTTGTCTTGTTCTTATTCTTATTTATGTTTTTGTGCTTGTGTGGAATTTGGATTAATTGAATTGATACTTGTAAATTAGGGACTTGAGGGGAGTTAGGAGCTTTAACTCTTAGTAAATTGAAACAAGATCCTTTTAGTTTACTCAAATAAGGGATGAATGATATGCAATAATACTTGGAAATTTCAAACAAATGTCTAGTGAGATTTGAGCCAACCCATGCATTAAATGGTATTAATTCATTCTTGAGAGGAAATTGATCATCATGAGAAAAACTAGAACTTGTTTGTTGACTCTTCTTAAGAATTTATTGATAAAGCACTTAAGATATGATAAGAGGCCATTCTTATCTTTAAAAGCTAGAGCCAAATACATACTTTCCCTACCTTCAAACATAATCCATTGCTAGCCAATTTGACCCATTAAAACATATATCTTTTTGACAAGCTCATTATCTAGCCAAATCCCATTTAAGCTAAGAAAGAACCCAAGAATACCAAGATGGACTTGAATTTTTCTTAAACTTTGCCTTTTCAAATTCATCCATTAGTGGAAAGATAACATGTCCATGCAAGAAATGTAAAATGGGTCTATTTGTGAGTAGAGACTAAAGAGAAAGCATCTGAACACTTGACAGTTATAGGGTTTATTCCTGGGTACACTGAATCGATAGCTCATGGATAGCTTCATAGAAATTCTTCATCTTCTTCTGAACCTCGACCTGAATGCCTAGAATCGTCCATATACATGGATTGAGTAGAAAGATTAGTTCATGATATTATTGGAGATCCACAAGAAAATATTCATATGGACGCTGATGATTTTCCAAGAGATACTGAAATCCCCCATGGGCTAGCTAAACAATTTTATGACTTGATTGATGCTTCACAAAAGCCATTATATGAGGGATGTGAAAATTTCACTAAACTTTCATTCATCATTCGTTTGTTGCATGTTAAATGTGCTGGGAGATTGACTAATATTGTTTTTTATATGATATTGGGCTTATTAAGTGATGCATTCCTAGAGGCCATGGAAGGTTTACCCAAGTCGTACTACGAAGCTGAGAAAATGGTAAAAAAATAGGACTTAATTATGAAAAATTAATGCTTGTCCAAAAGATTGCATTTTGTATTGGGGATCGAACAAAGAGAAGAGTTCTTGTGGCACATGTGGGAAACTTAGATGGAAAACTTCCGATAAAGATCCATTGGGTGAAAAGATCCATTAGATGCAAAATATTATGGTATTTTCCAATCAAGCCAAGATTGCAAAGATTGTTCATGTCTTCCAAGACAGCTCGTCATATGAGATGACATTCTGAAAGGCGGAAGAAGGATGGAAATTTATGACACCCTGCTGATTCTCTAGCGTGGCATACATTTAACAGTTTACATGATGAATTTGCTAAGGATCCTCGCAATGTTAGACTGGGGTCAGCTTATGATGGATTTAATCCATTCAAAAATATGAGTACGACACACAGCACCTGGCTTATGATACTCTTTCCATATAACCTTCTACCAGGTATGTGTATGAAGCAGCCTTACTTTCTGTTGTCTTTATTAATTACTAGCCCATTAGCTCCTGGGAATAATATTGACGTTTATCTACAACCACTAATTGCTGATTTGAAGGATTTATGGGAAGTAAACATTGAGTGGGTGTGGCGTTTGATTTTGGTGATAATGGAGGAAGTAATGGAACACTAGGTCAATATAAAATCAAAGTTAAATTTGTCCCCTTCTACACTAATTTAACGAAATGCAGGTACTCATCTATTCACTTCTTTCTCAATCTCACTCACTGTTTTTCTCTTCTCGTGTGTGATTCTTTCTTGAGCTCTGTGTTTTTTTTCTTGAAATCTTGCAGTATATCAATTCGCTGGAATGACAGAAAGCAAGCTGGATCTTCCGAAGGATCTCATGGCTTCGAAGATGTCTAATCTGTCTTGGAAGGTAAATCATTATTTCTGATTTTGTATGGACTTTTTTATTCTTTTGATTTACTTTAGTTGTTTGGATTTGGCTATTTTATGCCCATACTGCACTTTGTTTGATCTGTATTGGCAACGCAACTTTCAATTTGGGTCTTAGGGTTTCAAATCTGGTTCTTCACTTCTAATTTAGTGCTTATTCATTGCTTGAATTCTAGGGGTACATAGTTCTTCTGCGGATGAGAAAATCTAGTTATCTAGTATATTATCTTTCTTCATGGAATAGTTCTTATCTCTTAATTGGGTTAATCTGTCGACTGTTAACAGTTCTTGTTATCAACATTTTTTTAACTGTAATTTGAAGTTCATTATTGTTACGCTTCATATATGAAGTAGATTCTTGATGATTGCATTAGTTGATGTGCCTGTTTTATATAAGTCATCTTTTTTATTTATACCTTTTCCTTTAAATGATATATTTTTTTAGTTTTGTCTCTTTTTTTTTGTGATCTCTTGTGCTATAAAGAGTGAACATCATTGTATTTTTGTTTGAATTTTTGTACAAAGTCATTACTTTCAATAGGGGGAATGGTGTGCTTGGCCGTCGATGATGTTTGGAAATTGTCTCTGGATCTATTTTCAGGTTTGCACAATGTATTCTTAATATCAGTGTATTTCTAGTAATTCTCTTTCTTTTTAATTAGTCTTTTTTGTTTCATCTAATCAATTTGTGTGAAATATTTTATTTGATGTTTCTTGTGTTATCATAATGATGGTTGGTTGTAATTTTAATTTGTTTTTGCTTGCCCCTGCAAATAGTTTTAAGGTTTGTTGTTTCAATCTTCTTCGCAGACTCGCATATTGTATGTCGATTCATAGTGAAATAATTGTTGGTTCCAGTTGTGAAGGTTCTTTTCTTTTCTCTTCTTGGTTATCCTCTTTGTTTATTTGTCTCCTGTATGTCATTCCTCCCTCTCTGTTTGTGGTCTGTGGTTGTTTGTGTGTTCGTTTCTTTGTTGTTTGTTGTGTTTTATGTGGCTATCTTGTCCTCTCCTTTCTTTGTTCGTTGTACGTTCTGGTGTGCTTGTGTGGCTATGCTTTTTTTTGTTCTTGCTCGTTTCTGGTTCTTGAGTATATGTGTGCGTCTGGTTATCTATTTTGTGTTTCTGGATCCTGAGTGTATGTGTACTTCAAGTAATCTGTGTTTGTGTAGCTTTAGTGCTATTTTTGCTGTTTGTTTCTTGTTTCCTTCCTTGTTTGTGTTTGGCCTTGTGTCTTCTCATCGTTCCCTTTTTGCGGTTGTATCCTTGTGTGTTGAGTTTTCTTTTTACCAACTGAATGACCAATTAATTTCTATCACTTAGCTACTTTCTTAATGGAGTACTAACTAACTTTTAATCATAATTATTTAGCTAATTGAAAGTCCACTATAATGGACCATAATTTACGAGTAGCTAATAATTAGAGAAACAAAAGTTTTGAGTAATAGAGTTGGGTTAATTTTTTTTGAAAAGATATTTATTACTCCTTATATGATCACGAATAAAAAGGAAGAGATATTCCTTAATCATATATATGTATAAGATGTAAAATTATGTTTATATTTGGTTTTCATATCTTGAAAAGAATATACTAGCTTTGAATGTGTGATTCAAATGATTGTCGTGTGTAACATAGTAATTCATATTTGAAGAAAGAGAAAATGATGAATAACAAAAACTTTTAGTTTGCATTTATTACAGAATCTGATTTAGAATAGCATCAAATTCCATTATTTTAGTTGATTAACTCTTGATTTTTGTAATTCTGTTTCTGTATAAATTAAGGAAAGTTTAATAATACAATTAATGATTTAATGTACAAGATAAATTTATTAATTTAAATCTTATCCCGTACAATAACTAAAAACATAATACTATTTTTTCCTTATTTTGCATAAAATTTCTTACTATACTTCTTTTAACATATATGATTTATGTCTTTATTTTCAAATTATGTCTTATTTAGAAGTGAACTTTCAAGTTTTTTTTATTCCATTTTTTACTGAGCTCACAGTGTGGGTGGTTGTTTTTTAATATTTGCATAGAATCTGTTAAGTAGTGGAGTATTCACATTTGTCCTCATTGTGTTAGCATATACTTAATTTATCATTTTCATAATGGCTCTTATCAGACACATACACAGTTGAATGTTCCATGTGTGCATTACTTAATCTAGGAATTATATAAATATGTTAATGCTAGCTTTTTGTCAAGATGGAACTAATCAGTAACTTTAAGCTTACTCCAGATTACATTGAACATCATGAATTGAAGAGTATGATGGAACATGTAATCCAAAGTGAGCTATCATAACCCTATAAAATATGATACAATTATGATTATCCGCTTGATTTTTTATTTTTTGTTTAATACTTGTTGCCCTTTAAGATAGAAGAGATAAGATTATGATGAAAGTCTACGTAATTGAAATTAAAAAATCATTAGCTATACATCAGTATCTTGATAAGATTCTCTTTTGAAGGTTGATTAGTGCATTGGCAAGGAAGTAAAGATCCTAGTCAAGAGCGAACCATGCACACAAGAAGCAGAATTTGCTTCGTATTCTTCATTTTCAGATAGCAGTTTTGATGTTGTCACTCTGAGATCTTCCTTTGATTTTGGGTAAAATTACCTATCCCATGTGCTTTATTAACTTCATGGAAACTTAAAAGGCTTAACCTAATAATATCATAGACTGAGAACAAGTTTCTCTATTAGTCATAGCATTAGGCATTCATGTTTATGTTTAAAAAGATCATTTGTGTGCCACGTTTTTCAATTATGATAATTTTTTTTGTTAATGCACAAGAGGTTTATTTGATTATAAATATTGTTTGTCTTCAGGATAAGCACCAATGTATTATGAAAGGATAAGCAGCTCACTAAAATGGTACGGAAGGTCAACATGATAAATTGGGCAAAGGAAGTACAAGCAGTCAATCTAGTTTTACTTAATGTTTAATGTAATCAAATGTTTTGTATTAAGGATTTAGTAGGATTTGATATTTTATGACAAATTTGGATCTTTATTTGAAATTATGGAGATTTTATATTAGGTTGTGTTTTGATGGTTTATTTAATTACAATTTTTGTTTATTTATTAGGTATTAATATTAATTTAAAAATATATATTACAAATATAAAAATACTTTAGCGATGGAAAAATTCGTCGCTAAATCTCACTTTAAGCATTTTACAGACGAATTTTTCCGCCGGTAACTTATTCCGTCGTTATTCCGTCTCTAATATAAGTGTTATATGAATATGACACCATATTTTGTATTTACCGATGGATTTTTCGTCAGTAATTAGCGACAGAATATTTTCGTCGAAAATTCCGTTGCTATTTTTGGCTTCCGACGAATTATATTTGCATGACTACCGACGAAAAATTCTATTTACCGACGTACATAATCTGTCGATAATTATCGACAGATTTAAATTTCCATCGGTAATGAATTACCGACCATGGTTTTAGCGACAAATCAATTTCAGTCGGTAATCCATCGGTAAACTGTTTAGCGATGAATTTTTCTAACATTACCGATGAAAATTTTCATCGGTAATCTGACAGTTTCTTGTAGTGACACGATGCATCAAGGGGGAAGAATTTTAAATTGCGGGCAGCACTATTATGGACTATTAGTGATTTTCCTGGATATGCAAATTTGTTAGGATGGAGCACAAAAGGTAAATACGCATGCCCTCTTTGTCATAAATATACACATTCACTTAGACTAAAACATGGTGGAAAGTGTTGCTATATGGGTCATCGAAGATTTTTGGATATGGAACACGAGTTTCGAAAGATTCGACGACTCTTTGACGGCTCAGTAGAATATGGAAAAATCTACCTAAATTGATTAGAGATATGGTGATGGATGAACTAAAGGATTTTTCCTTTAAATTTGGGAAAAAAGTAAAAGATAATCCAAATTTGCCTTACAATTGGAAAAAGTTGAGCATTTTCTATGAATTGCCATACTGGAAAACTAATGTTATACGCCACAATTTTGATTTCATGCATATTGAGAAAAATGTATGTGAAAGCCTTTGTAATATCATTTTAGGTATGAAAGGTAAAAACAAAGATAATGACAATGCACGAAAGGATTTGAAAGAGTTGGGCATTAGACCAGAGCTTCATCTCGTTGAAAATGAATCTGGAAAATAGACTAAGCCTCCAGCTTCTTTTACAATATGTAAGAAGGAGAAGTAATTTTTTGTGATGTTCTCGAAGGAATTAAAGTTCCAGATGGTTACTCCTCAAATATCTCACAATGTGTTCAAGTCAAACAACCTAAGCTTGCGGGTTTAAAAAGTCATGATTATCACATTTTGATGCAACAATTAATGCTTATAGCATTAAGAAAATTCTTCCAAAGTCTGTTCGGTCTCCTTTACTAAGATTAAGTACTTTCAAGAGTTATGCTCCAGAGTAACCAAACCTTCAGATGCAGTTCGTTTGGAAAAGGAAATTCTTGTGGTACTTTGTGAGTTAGAAAATATATTCCTACCATCATTTTTTGATGTTATGGTACATCTAACTTTACACTTTGCTACGAAAGTAAAACTAGCTGGACCAGTTCACTACTGTTGGATGTACACGATTGAAAGGTAACTTTTATATTTGTGTTTGTTAAGTTATACAGTTGGAAATTTATTGTACTTTTTTCATTAATGATTATTCAAAATATGTTGAATTGTAATGGTGTTTTATGTTTTGTCTTAATGTTTAACTAGGTATCTAGGTACATTGAAGTCGTGCGTTCATAATAGAAGTAGACCTGAAGGGTCCATTGCTGAGGGTTATTTAGCTGAAGAGTGTGTATCATTCTACTCTTCATACCTAGCAAGTTATGTGGAATGAAAGTTTGAAAAAAAATCCAGAAATGATGACAAAGACATAGACAAAGATACCACAGCAGAGTTAGATGTCTTTAAGGTGGTAGGTCATGGTATTAGAACATCCACCCCACAAATTTTGATGCTGACACATTGAAGAAAGCACATCAATATGTGTTGTTCAACTCTAATGCTCTCGGTCCATATATTGAGTAAAATATGTGTGTTAGTTTTGTTTATTGAATTATCTAATTTAATTTGAGATTATCTAAAATGTGATTATTTTTTCAGGGAACATTTAGCCATGATTAAGCAAACTCATCCACGTGTAGCACGTCATCGAATAGAACAAATGCTTAGTCAAGGATTTGCATATTGGTTTTCTCAAAATCTAAGTGGTAGTTGAGATTAAAGAGACGTTTATTGTATAATGCAACTATTATTTATATGAATATTCGATGATTCTACTTATTAAATAGGTTGAGGGGTTGAGACTTGAAGCAAATGCATTATCAAAAGACTTGGCATTACTTGCTAATCGCCCAAACTTCATTGGACAGCAACATGAAAGTTTTGTTGTGAATGGTTTTAAGTTTCAGACTAGGGAAATGGATAGTAGAAGAAAAACCCAAAATAGTGGGGTATGTCTTACGGCCACTACATCAAGTTTTTAAAGTACTCGGGACCAAAATCTAATATTGAGTGATTTAGATTATTATGGTGTTTTGACTAACATCATTGAGATAGATTATGTTGGTGCACGTACAGTGGTATTATTTGAATGTGATTGGATTTCAAAAGGGAAATGATTGAAGCAAGATAGCGATGGTTTTACTTTGGCAAATTTCTCAAAGTTAAAAAAATATAATGAACCATTCATCCTAGCATCCCAAGCTAAATAAGTATTCTACGTTCAAGATCCAATTGAGCCAGAATGGCATGTCGTTATCTCTACTACTTCACGAGCATGTGATAATGACCATAGTGTTGATGTGGAAACATACTTGCAAAGTGATATTTTTGTAATCCTCCACTTAACATTGAGACTGATGATTTCCGTTGGATCTGTGAATATGTTGAAGAACCTAAAGTGATCCCGATACATAAAGCCAAACTAGAAATTTTAAACTACGCATATTAATTATAGTTGTTCCAGTTTGTTTATGTATTTTGTGTCAATGCTATTTAGCTATGTTTGATTGACATTTGATTGTTTGCTATTATGTTTTCTTATTTTCTAAAATTAATCATGAATTTATTTATTTTTAGTTAATTTTCTATTTATAGATCATAATGTGGAATAGATCGATAAAGAAATGTGATTAGTTTAGGGAATTTTTTCCATATTTGGTGTATTGTCTTATCGATTTTCATATTTATCCTTTCTTTTCTTCTTTCTTTTTAAGTAAACTGCGAATTCGAAATTATGTATCGAATGTCTGCAGAATAGAGTTTTACCTCATGGATAAAGGACACTCCTATGAAGTTAATTTTTTCTTTATCATCCTTTACATCATTAAAAATTTAATTATAATGGAAACAGATCTTAGTTGAACTAATTTTAACTCAGTCTCTTGCTAATTAGTGTATGTTAGTCTACTTCACTGTTGTTATTAAAAAAAATATTCAAGTTAAAAGTTTGTTACTTTACTTTAATTCAATAAGAAAAATGAAATCTTGTCTTTCACTTGGTGAATGTTAACACATAATAGTAATATATGTTTATTTTGAGATTTTAGTAGGATAGATTTTAACTTTATATTAAATAAATGTAAAAGTGATTATAATTTACTAATTTTAATTATAAAAAAAAGAGTTGGGGGTGCATAAGGTGTGTTAGGATACAATTATTTTTTCTAAAGGGTAAATATTTTAATTAATAAAGATATAATTTTTTCATTGAAAATATCGACTTAAATATGAATAGTATAAATATTTGACTAAAAAAATTAATTTTTTTTCATGAAATAAAGGGTACACGTTATTATACTAAAGGGTATACTATTTAATAATAAAAGGTATAACTTTAAAAAATGTGAGATTTTTGGACACGGTGTCTAGCAGGTTTTAGCCTTAAAAAAATCTTCAAAGATTTTATATAATATAATAATTCATTATTTGAAAATAAGTTTGAAAACAAGAATCGTCATTTATTCATTTTTAATATATTCTATTAGAATTTAATATATGAATTTTGTTTTAACAAAATTATTCATAATCTAAAACATAAACATTTAGTGATAATTATAATACTTATAGAGTGGCCAAATGCACGGCACCTTGAGCACACATACATTCCAGCTCAACTATTGAGGGAGGAACATGCAATAATTAACTTTTTATTTACTTTTAATAAATCTACTAAAATTATTAGCGGGAGGAAACCAGCCAAAAAGGAAATAGAGAACGAGAACTAGTGGGCAGCAGTTTATTCCATATTACGTTCATGATTTTTCTCACTCACTTCATTCTTCAATTCTTTTTTTGAGTTCTCTAGGAGGAACACGAACTCGATGATCGATAATATGGTCTTCCTCAACTAAGCCTTCTTATTCCTTTATGGGGACCGTCGTAATCCCTACCGATGGGGAGAAGGAGAAAACTATGTGCGGCTTAGTATATTAGGGACCATAACCGTGAGCCTTTATATACTACACAATTGGGCCACCCATAATCACCCTGTCACGTAGTATTGGGTATCTACTCAATTGGCTCATATTAAAATATTATAGCCCATGGACTTTTTATCTTAATTGGATCACTTAAATAAGTTCATAAAATAATTAAATAGCTAAAATAATTACATAATAATATATTGTCCACAATTAGATTATATAGGAAATAAAAATTTCCTAACAATCTCCCACTTGGGCTATATATTGTTCCCAAAGCAATTATATCAAGAGTCTTTAGTTGTGCAACTTTATGCTATTCTTCTTCATGCTATACTTAATAATCTGGTCCATCTAATATACTAATATGGAACTACCGCGGCATTCACCACATTACAAATCGTGGTTAAACCCTGACAATCACCATATCAATATACTCAATGACATAGATCAAATATGGTGAGCAGCATAGAAATTACATCCAATACGATCAATATAATGTCTATTTTCAACTAGTCCAACTTGAATCTTTAGTGAGATCAATCCATAATGTAAAATATTACAAAATGAAAAAATAATTTTAGTGAATTCACAATGAATTCAAAATCATCAACTTTATTTTGTAGAAAACTGAATTATCCAAATAAAAGTGTTTTAAAAATTGTAAAGAGCAATAAATATAGACTTTCTCTGAACCAATGTATTCTAAAACCATATAACACCCACATAAGTAACTAGCTCATAAAATTACAGGGCGTTAAATACATAATTGATGAATTCATATTTAGAGTCTATCATAATGTGCTCTACTAAAATTTTATTCATACAAAACACTTTCTTTAACAACCAAGAATTCTATGTCAATATGCTTGACTTATAGTACTCTTGTCATTAATACTTTACTGCAAAACTAACTGTCACAATAAACTTTATGTGACAAAAGTTCGCAACCTTTATTTAATGTTTGGATGCCGCTTAGTGTACTACTAATTTTGTTGTCATGGTTAATGAGCTATAAGTGTTTACTTGGCACTTCTTCATAATATAACTCTCCTGACCAACATAAAATGTAGTATATAGTGAATCTTATACTCTATTGGCATTCAACAAACTTAGAATCAGAATTCTTTATGATCTCCTACAATTCTGATCTCTTATTAGTAAGCATGTTATTCTTAGTTCTCTGTAAATATTTTATAAAGATCCATACTAGAGTTACTTAACAATCTACTTAATATACCAATAATAAAAGCCAAAATAAGCCTTTGTACAGACCTCATCATACAACAACTTCCAACAATCAAAACATATAGAATATTTCTACATTTGTTAAATATTTAGTTTAACTATAGGGCACCGAATTGAGACTGCACGTGTCTCCCTTAACTTAACTTAAACATTCTCCTACTGAATCACACAATCATCTATGTTTGTCTCAAAACCAAATGAGACAATTATTTCATGATGATAACTATGATTTCTTTATGGAAAACTTGCTTGAATGCATAGATGGATTTCTATTTAGTTCTTAAATTATTGAGATCGTTTCATCAACTTTACCCTTAAGAAACATTATCTTTACATCCATTTAATGTAATTCAAGATCATAATGTACTACTAATGTCATGATTATCTTAAAAGAATCTTTCTCAGTAACCAGATAGAAAATTCTTTAAAAATAATGTCTTCTTTTCCTTATGAGTATAATCCTTTACCAAGATGCAAACCCGATCATCTTGTATTGATTTAAACTCATAACTTATAAGATTAACCCACTTTCGAGTATATGGACCTTGTATGACTTGATGAACATTGTTTGATGTTCTACCATTAATTTCATAGTGTCCTCATTATTTAGGAGAAAAATTACATTATCATTCGAATTGTATTTCTCACAACTCTAGTGATTTCCTTAGTAACATTAATTCTTGAGGTTGTTGAATTTGTTATTCTTTTAATATTATTGACATTGTCCTATCGTTATTCTGAAATTGCACCATTTCTTTAAAGCTTTAGTAGGGGTCGAATTGATTCCCCTTTTAAGACAATGTCTCTAATATTATTCTTCCCCCCAAATCAACATTCTCAAAGAATTTCATATTACCCATCTCAAATATGATCTAATTAATTGGATCATAAACTTATTATCTTTATTCATAACCAATAAAGTATCTCGTATCTATTTGAGTCCAATTTTCTTTAGTAGATCCCAATGATCTAGCCTTAGTTGGATATCACCATATGTGAAACTCAAAGAGTTCTCACAACTACTTTAGTTAAAACTTTATTGAGACCATAACCTGCAATCTTTAGTATTTCTCCTATTAGTAACCATATATTGTAGAGTTCAATCATGTCTTTTAACTACACCATTCATACTTAGCAATTTTAATACAGTGTATTATAAGACAATTCCGCAAGCCTTTAAGAGAAATAAAAGTTATATTTTAATTTTGTCTTTAGCAGCTTTCTTTATGAGTATTCTTTTATTACCCTTATACTTTATTCATGAAGTTCTCATTATGTATGATTTTGTTTTTTATATAGGTTAAACTTAAATAGCAGACTTCTTAATTGTACAGAAAATTATTGCAAAATAATTTATCATGCTTTCATTATACTTTATAATCTTTCAAAATTTAAATAATTTAGAATCATCTTGAATATTCGAGCACAACATTAGTATCAAGTCTTTGGACAATAATACTAATTTAAATGATGCTCTCACGCAGTGGTCAAATACTGACAATAAAAACTATCAAGCAATTGTCTTCCTTTGGGCCAACTTATTACTTACATGTCAAACCAAATAATCGTCACGTATTCACCACCACAGGTATTTGTGTATTTCAGGCAAGATATTAATCTACCTTTGGGCTGATCAATTCCCGCATGAAGATACACTAGCAATATTTTTAATTAGGGACCCATCACAAAACACCTTATGCAACATTAACCTCGTCTATGGACAAAAATTATCTGCAGGGGTAATCTTGGTGTAATAATCACAAGTATTGATAATAAGTTTTGTCAAACAAAAGTCAATCTATGGACCGACTAATGTTCATATGAACAATTTAAATTAATTATCACATACTTATCATCACATGTACGTTATTATTCTGTCAAACAGTGCCAACCTATGGGCCGAACACAGAAAACATAAATAATTCCACATTCATCTATGTAATTTCAATAAAGTCGCACTCCACACACAAAGGCTGCTATGGCAACATGATGTTTTGATTAACCAGATTGAAAATTACTAGACCAATTAAACAAATATTAAAAAATATTTAATTTAATTGAATGACATTAAAAAAAAGTCTCCCCAATTATACTTTAATTAAATTCCACAAGTTAAATAGGAATTTTTAAAAAATTCCCGCATATTTAAAATTAATGAAAGATTCTTAATACAATTGATAATTTCAAATTCTAATTAGAATAAACTAAATTACTCAAATATTTACCATTGAATCCTTTATCAAAAATATGTATGCAATTAGAATATTTAATGATTACAGTAATCAAATCCTTCAATCTCAATAATCAAGTTAACTCAATTATCATATGTATATGTAAAACAAAATCTTTTCAAATCACGCATAATAATATACCTCATGAGTCACATTAACTTTGACTCTCGCTATACAATAATCAATAATGATCAAAAAGATTGGATTTAAATTAACAAATAAACTTTATGAAATTTGATTACTGAAATTTCACAATTATAGCTTCCACTCCTCAAACATGAATTAAAAAATAATTAGAGAATCAACATAAGAATTTTCAACTCATAATTGCGTAACTTATTCAAAATCTCAACTACTATGCATTCGAAATTTTAATCCAAATGGAGTCCATCCAAACTTATAATTAACATAATAGCTACCCATTCATTACCTTAGCAGTAGTGGCATTCTATCATCAAATTTATTTTTCTATTTTTTATTTATTTAATAATTATTTAATTACCACCATATTCTTGTGATGGACAGGTATATACATGTGACACATACAACAGAGGGAAAGAGTAGTCACATTAGAATTAATACAACTCAGTCACTAGGACAATATGCATAGGATGTACTTCGAGATTAATAGATAAGTAAGCATTTTTGAAATTACTGAATTACCACATACAATTCAATTCATTTGATACATAATCTCAACTAACAATTAACAGATCTCAAGTGATAAAAATAGTTGAAATCATGCATTAACTAAATTGATAAAACGGATCAGACAAGCATTATCACATAAATAGTGCCACGCACATTTCTTGATCATCAATTGTAAATATGAAAATTGCTCACACAATTCCAAATGTCACAAATATTCAGCAATTAAAATCCATTAATAAATGGACACAATAAACTTTAACACAATTACTGCCGTATATGAATTTATCACCTCAAATTCAAATTGCAGTGGCAGGCCCATAATTATGAAAATTTCATGTAATCACTAATCTGAACCATGCTGATGCATACATATACCATGAAATATCCTTGATAAACTGGACACCCATCTGGCATATTTTAATTGCAAGTAATGACCACTCTCATATCAACTTAAACAAATCTAGTGCACCACATCATACCCAAAACAATTTACGAAGTCATAGTGGATCGAAATTAAAATCTGTGAACCATCCAAAATTTTAATATCCAAAATTAATCCCATCAAAATTATCAAAGTTACAAATAGTATGATATCCTTATTGCTCAAATATAACTGGATGTCAA
Organism: Pogostemon cablin; assembly: GCA_023678885.1. NCBI lineage: Eukaryota > Viridiplantae > Streptophyta > Magnoliopsida > Lamiales > Lamiaceae > Pogostemon > Pogostemon cablin. Next base: position 19,663,977 of record CM042964.1, on the reverse strand, counting down.
AGATTGCCTATAGTAATTCTTCATATCAATAGAGACTACGAATTTTCTAATTACCAAACCAATTGCCGCACTATCACAGTTCACATGTCACCACTGAATACACTTATTTAAAAATTTTAAATTAAAATTGGGCAGTGCATATATTAAGCCACACAAATGTTACAGTAATATAATGAGACATAATTCAAATTATCTCAATCATGCCTTCGAACAAACATAACTGTTGAATCCATTGAAATGGATTATATTTTTATATGAAACAAAATAGAGAAAAATCTCAATCATTACGTTATTAGTCATGTTATATATGAATTCAATTAGCAAACTAGAATACGATAATTGAATCTATAAAATAATACCAATCCTTTAATAAATAAAAAATAATGATTTACCATAACGATTCAAACACACATGTTCGAATCTAATCACAATATTTTAAGATCTCAGAGAATCATATATAACCTGGCTCTGATACCACTTGTGGGAAATAAATCCATAGATCCATAAACATTAACCCTATTACGATTAAATGAGATCTAGACTATAACACCGAAGCGTACCTTGGATCCATTGAGTCATCTAGGCGGAATATGAACTCGATGATCGTAATATGGTCTTTCTCTACTAAGCCTTCTTATTTCTTTATGGGGACTGTCATAATCTCTCCCGATGGGGAGAAGGAGAAAACTATGTGCAGAAACATTACATGTGAGCCTTTATATACTACACAACTGAGCCACCCATAATCACCCAGTCACGTAGTATTGGGTATCTACTCAATTGACTCATATTAAAATATTATAACCATGGATTTTTTATCTTAATTGCATCACTTAATTAAGTCTATAAAATAATTGAATAACTAATATAATTGCATAATTATATATTGTTCACAATTAGATTATATAGGAAATAAAAATTTCCTAACAATAATCACTCCCTCCCCCAACGAGCCCATCATTGTTGTTCTGTTTTTTTTTAAAAAAAATTGTCAAGAAACACATTTTCTTGCCCTTCTTCTACTTATAAAAATATTCAATTGATGAGTTCGAGTGGGTTGGGTTCTCAATTTGGGCGAGAAATACAGCTTGTGGATATGTGTTATACATACTTCCTCCGTCCCACATTAAGGTTTACGCTTTCTATTTTGGGTTATCCCAAGTTAAGGTTTACATTTATTTTTTTTATCAAATTGGGCCCACACAAAACAATTAATTATTTCATGTAGGACCCACACACAGCATTAATACTACTACCCACTTTATATTAAATATTATTTCTCTCACCTCACTACACATTAAAATATTATACTCCTTAATCTCCGAACAAAAAGCAAACTTCAACATTAATGTGGGACAGAGGGAGTATGTTGTTTCCTATATTCAACTATTGTTTAAAGTGTCGGATCAAAATTACTACTTGTTATCCCTTTTTTAGCCAAAGTATGGTCGCATAGCTATGAAGTGCATTTTTTTCTTTTCTATTTAAGCAGAGAATTCTAATTTCTTAGAGTGTTATATAGACTAATAAGCTAAACTACACAATCAATGTCGTAAGTGATCTCCTTTTCCATTTTTTGATCACTTGTTATTTCTTTTAAGCCAAAGTAGATGTGCATTATTTTTTTTTTTAAGTATTCTGTTTTAGCAAAGAATCTGCATTTGTTATAGTGTTATTTGGTACAATATGATTAAATCAATATCGTAAGTGATCTCCTTTTCCCTTTTTTGATCACTTGTTATTCCTTTTAAGCCAAAGTAGATGTGCATTATTATTATTTTTTTAAAAAGTGTTCTGTTTTAGCAAAGAATCTGCATTTGTTATAGTGTTATTTGGTACAATATGATTAATATAGATATCAGCCGTATGTGATTTCCGTCATGTATGAGAAGTGTAACACACTTATTTATAAATACCAAATATTTCCTCATTCATCTAAATAGTACATTCTGCAAGTAAGTGAAATAGTTCTTTTCCAGTCCACACAAACTAAGAAGGTTTCTTATCTTCTTTGTATAAGAAAATAACAATTCTGTTGGAAGCTATCATAACTTTAACTACTGTTTATTTTTTATTTTTGATATTTTATACAGAAAATATGTCTTTCACTATTTTATTTGTGCAAGTAATTAATTTATTAAATCTTACATTTTGAAGCTATGGGTAGTAAAAGTAGGAAGCATATACAGACAAAATTTGCTCTTCAAGATGAACCAGTTATGCAAGCACCCAAATTTCTAACACCTGAAGATTATCATCAGCGTTTTCAAGATGAAAATTCGAAATGCAAAATGAAGAGCACATGGGTATAATATTCTCTTTTTGTATATTTATTACATTAAGATTAGTGTATATATATATATATATATATATATATATATATATATATATATATATATATATGCACATTTTCCTCTTTCTATTTGAGTCAACTTTGTACTTTTGTAGTGGTCTTTGTCTATTATGCTTAACTAAATCGTTTATCTTGTTAAAGGTTACTGATCCAAAAATAATATAAGTAACGGTTGAGAGTATCAACTTAGAATAAACATGAGTAACCCTCCTTTCTTTGTCCTGAAAGTTAAGTGCATTGTGTCAAAATGTAGTATCATGTAGCTTGAATGTGTTCAGAAATGTGTACAGACTATTCTTTTCCAGTATACTTTGTATTTTGTTAATATTATCTTCTTGTTTCTTATTAACAAAATTAATATTTATTGATGAAGTAAAATTATATCATATTCTATTCATCTTAAAAGTCTATTTGATCCTAAAAGAATTGTTACTAAATGACATATTCAAAGCCTCAACCCAACAACTAAAGTTGGGGGGACAAGTCTTGGATTCAAATTGGTGTTCTGTAAACGTGACAGTTATAGTTGAACCCGAGGAAGAATTGATTAGACCTCATGACAATCTTCAAAGATTGCAGACACACTTGGTGAAATTATTGGTTGGACTTGTAAATTGGTACGTGTTGTCCTTCTAAAATACATCAATAATTTTGTTTAGACCGTGATATCTACACACATAATTTTCCTTTATACACCCATTTCATCATATTTACAAAATTATCAATAAACAAAAAACCTATAATACCCTTAATGAATATTCTCTTTTCACACACACTCTTAATTCATAGTAAAAAATAATCTCATACACCCACCACTATAATACATAAAATATAACACTCCGACATCTCTACACTAAAAGCAACCCCCTTCTCAAACATTCAATCTCTTCATTTTTTATTTTTTGTAGTAGAGTGAAAATTCTAACTCAATACATCTCAACCTCAAAACTCATTGAAAAAATATAATATCGGATGAAGAAACAACAAAGAGATTTAAAATGTGTTATTTTAAAAGTTTAGACTAATTTAAATGTTGTTTTTTAGCACTTCAAGTTAGCTGAAGTCGTGGATTTCACGACCAACCAGAGATGAAAGTTATTAGATTAATCGTTCAATGTCAGACGAAAGTATTAAGGTCGTTCGTCCAGTGTTGAACGAAAATTATAAAAACTCACGTCCGATGTTGAACGAAAGTTATAGAAACTATCGTCCAACACCAGATAAGAGTTTCTATAATTTTCGTCCGACACTGGACAAATAATCTAATAACTTTCGTCTCTGGTTGGTCGTGAAATTCGCGACTTCAACTAATTTCAAGTGCTAAAAAACAATATTTAAATTAGTCTAAACTTTTAAAATAACACATTTTAAGTCTCTTTATTATTTCTTCATCCGACATTATATTTCTTCAATGAGTTTTGAGGTTGAGATGGATTGAGTTAGAATTTTCACTCTCTTGCAAAAAATAAAAAATGAAGAGGTTAAATGTTTGAGAAGGGAGTTGAATTTTAGAGATGTAGAGATGTAGGAGTGTTATGTTTTATGTATTTAGTGGTGCGTGTATGAGGGGTTTTTTTTATGAATAAGAGTGTATGTGAGAGGGAAATATTCATCAATGGTATTATATGTTTTTTGTTTATTGATATTTTTGTAAATATAATGAAATGGGTGTACGAAGGAAAATTGTGTGTAGATATTCGCGGCTTTTTGTTTATGTGTTTTCTTTGCTTTGACATATTTATATAAAATATGCAGGTAATTCCTAGTAAGGATTGATGGTTGGTGAAGTATTGCACTTGGAGAACTCACTCCGCATTTGGAGAATTATAAATAATTAGGGATATAACCAAACCAAACTGTTCGCGAACTATTCGAGTCTCGGTTTTATTAAATGTTCGTTCGAACTCGTTCGTTAACCTTAACGAGCCAAACCAAACTTGACTTTTAGGTTCTAATAGTTTATCAAACAAATCTCAAGCCTAAGAGTGTTCGGATCGAAAGCTCGCGAATATATTCGTTTATAGGCTCGCTAATGGCTCGCAAACGCGTTCGTAAATTTTATAGTTATTCTTTAGAATTATATATTATTATTTATTTATTAATATTCAATAATTAAATATTTTATATTAAACCACACAAATATGATAATAACTTAAGTGATTATTTAAGTATTTAAATACTTTTACCGTTTATTATTATATTTTGTTAATTTGTTTATTTAATATTATGAGTAACATTAAATGTTTATAAATGGAACATTTTTTTAATATACAGGCACAAAATTATTTAAATGTTAATGAAAATATATTCATAAACAAGTTACTTTATGTGTTCGTGAACATGTTCATGAGTCTTAACAAATAGTTTGAGTTCGAGCTCGAGTTCGATATTTTTTTCTTGACGAGTTCTAGCTCGGGCTCGAGTTCGATAATTTCTTAACAAACGATCCTCAAACCTAGTAGTGTTCGACTCGACTCGATTCGATTACATCCCTATAGATAATTAGGTTTTAGATAGATTTTATTTTATGAAGATTTATTTATCATCTTGTAGATTTCTTTTTTATATGTGCTTATTAGAAATGTTTTGGAATATATATACATTGTTTGTTGTTTCCTTTTAAAGATTTTTTTAAATTATTTTAATGCCTGCTTTTGATTTTTTCTTAATTATTTTAACGCCTGCTCCTGTTTTTTTCTTGTTAATTCTTAATAATATTTATTATTATATTTGTATTTATTATTATTACTATAATGATTATTATAACAAATGAATGATATTAATAATAATAATAATAATTAACTACTTACGTAACTAATTATCATAACTAATTCACACATAACTAATTAGTAATTAATAATAATTATTATCATCATTATTATCTATTAATACACTTAATTTGTAATGTATTAACAATAATTAATTAAAATAATTTATTAATATTTTTAATTTATTGACTAGTGTTCATAAGATATTCAATCATGACGCTTAAGAATGTATTTATAGATGGTGAACTATTGCTACCTTGGAATGGACGACATTCTTAAAAAATGTCATTATAGTGAAAGTGTATTAATATATTAGTTTTTATGGCATATGTGAGTGTCATTAGAGTCATACTCCCTCCGTCCCACATTAAAGGTAGTTTTTATTTTTTGACACGTGAATTAAGGAGTATTATTATTTAATGTGTAGTAGATAGTTGTATTAGTGGGATTATGAGTCCCATATTTTAATTGTATTAGTGGGTGTGTGTAGGTCTCATGTGTGTAAAAAAAAGTGAACTCTTTGGATGGGACGACCAAAATGGAAAAAAAAAACTCTTTGGATGGGACGAATGAAGTATTTTCTAATAGTTAAGGGTCTTATTTGGTTAATATCAACGTAGAGAATTTAAAAAATAATTGTGAAATGGAAATTAATTAGATCTTACACACACACACTCACACACACATATATATATATAAATAAATTTTCTACACTTTTCTTATTTAGTTTATATATTTTATTATTAAAATTTATTATTCATTTAATTTATTTTTTAATTTAAATATTATACATTTATAAAATGTGATAATATTTTAAAAAAGTCATAACATTTTTTTAATATAAAAAAATACTAATAAAAAAAGTGATACTACTTCTGTCCCAAAAAGAAGTTCACAGTTACTGTAAATATTAAGTTTAAGAAAAAATTATTTTTTGCTTTACTTTAGGGTTAATTTGGTATTTTTAGATAATAAATACTAAATTATAAAGTAAGTTATGTGAGTTATGAGTGGGTGACAATTTTGAAAATTAAAGTGTGTTGGGGTAATTGATTTGTGTGTATTTCCTTTTTTAGAGATGTGAAATTGTTTATGGGATTGATAAAAATAGAAAGCGTGAATTCATTTATGGGACGGAGGAAGTACTTTTCATTTGAATTATGTTATAAGTAATTCATAATTTCAAAGACTAACGTGAGTCCATCTTACGAATAACTTTCATGAGAAGGATAAGAAGTGATAACTTTTATAAGAAAAAGTAATATTCAATTGATGAAAAGTGATATCATGAACAATTATACAATAAATGAAAAGTGATAACATTTAAAAAAATATGATAACATCTTTAATAAAAAATGATAAATAATTATGAAAGTAACTTTCACCAAACAATTTATATAATTGATAAAACGTGATAATATTTTTAATAAAAGTAATACTAAGAAAAAATAATATCTGGCCAATTCAACTATTTCATGAATAATTAGTAGGACATATAAAAAGTGATAATATTTGTAATAAAAAGTGATATTTGATTAATGAAAAGTGAAAACCGCCAACTGCACTATTTTAAAACCATTGATAAGTTGAATAAAAAGTAATAACAATTTTAATAAAAATAATATCTGATTTATAAAAAGTTATAATCAATTAAATAAATTATTTTATGATTAATTTGTAAGATGAATAAAATGTAATAATATATACTCCACAATGCGTGATTATGAATTTTTTAGAAATTAAAAATAAAAATATATAATTTTTTAATAATTAGTAGAATTATTTATTTAAAAAAATAAGAAAAAAATTGTGTAAGTTTGTAACGTGAACAGCGCCAATACTTATTGTTAATGCTAATTAATTAGTCTAACCAAAAGCCCTTATTTTTATTTAATTTTCTTTTAAATGAATTTAAAATTTACTTTTTTTTATCCATGGTCGATCCGTCTCACATAAAACGGATCTCACTACCTATCTGAATAGTCAGTTGCTATTAAATCAATAATAATGGTTGTTTTTTTTTCAATTAATTATCTATTCTTAACCTGATTTACAATTTATATTCCATCAATTTGTCTGAACCAAATTCTTAATCCTGATTCACGATTTACATTCCATCAAATTGTCTGAACCAAATAAGGAATCTATAAACAACATTTTGAATGTAATACAATTAAATTAAACATGCATAAATACAATTTTATGGCGTAAGAATGTGATAACAATATGGGTTGGTCTCTTGTATTTTAAGATGCACTCAGGGGCGGATCCAGGAAAAAAAATTGGGGGTACGACATGTAATTATAAAAATATTATTTATTTAATATAAACTTTTCGACATATGAGTATCATTTTTCATTATAAAAAATTATTTTTATATATATTACTAAAAAAAAGAGCAACTAATGTCTTCAATTTATTGTTAATAAATCGTCCGTTGCATATCTTTCTTTCAATAAGATAAGGGGATTATAAAATAGTGGGAAATAACTATTACAGTAAGGTAGGCTAAGGCTATCGAATCTAAAATGTGATTCTTCTTTTGAATTTTACGAGATTGAGCAGTTTGAGATTACCCTCTTATCAAAAATTTGAGGATAGGATTTAGTGTATAAACCATAAATTACTCACCAAAGAATCTCATAACCTATTCTAACTTAACAAGAAAAGAGCACGACAAAATACATACAACTTAATATTGTCAAATCTATTTTTTTTATTATCAAGATTTGTAAAACTACATTAAATTAAATGAAAGAAAAAGAAATTTTAGATAAATAATATCTTCGTATACTGTAAAACATATTATAAAGTGAAGATCCAAATCACATGGTAAATTTAAGAAGATCATGATTATAAAGATAAACATCAAGCCCTATTATTATATATATTATTATCATTTTTTTTTTCAAAAGTGATAAATTAAAATATACTAACCTTAGATTCTGGAGGAATAGCATAATTTAAATGTTCTGGAGAACTAAGGACTCCCTGCAGCGGTGAAGAAAATGAAGTTTTTTTTAAATTTTATGGAGGTAAAGCCGTAAGGGGAAGGGAGAAAGTAACTACATGATGTCAATGGATTAATCTGGAGAAGAATATACTAAAGGAAGCGAATGACCAGCTAAAAGAGAGAGAATGTTACATTTTCAGAAGAAAGGTAAGAACTGTGGGTTTCTGCCAGACAAGACATGTATTTATAGGGCATGTGGTGAGTGTACGAAAATATGTTCCCATCTCTATGTTTTTAAATCTTATGGAGGAAACGTTTTTAAATCTTATGGAGCCAACGTGTTTCACCCCTGGCCCTGACCTTTTATTCAAAAATAAAATATTTTATTTATTTTTTTATTTATATTGTTTATTAACATCATATATATATATATATATATATATATATATATATATATATATATATATATATATATATATATATATATATATATATATATATATATATATATATATATATATATATATATATTGGTTTTTTCAGTACACCTCTTTTGAGTGCAATTAAATCTGAATTTTCAGATAATGTCTCTTAAAATAAATCTTTAGAAAAAGAACATGGTTAGAAAAATAAATTAAAATAAATGAATAAAGAACACACACACACATATATATATCGCATAAATGTGTGCACATTTTTTTTATCTTACAGAACCACCCACTCAGACTCCACCGAATTTCTCATGGCTATCAACCTGTCAACTTTCACAAGGCTCACATGATCTCGCTCGGCAGCAAGGAGCACAGCGAGTGCCAGAGCAAGATTCTTAAAGTCAGTAGTTAAGTCTTTCTCCTCGGGCGCCTTCAGACTTGCAACGAACAGAGGTCAGAGTACAACACAAAAAAAGAAACAAAATAAGAGGGCTCACCTTCTCGAACGCCTTGGAAGGACGAGAACACATGAACTCCTGGTGAGTCCTAGTTGCCAGAAGCCTAGAACCAACCCTTTTTCCATCCCTTAATGGACGTAGGCCTGGCCGAAATAACCGACCTGCCGGTCGCTTGTTCAACCGGTAGTAACCCATCGATTGATGTTCCGCCATTGGTGAGCACAGATAGTCAAATTCCATGGAAGACAAGTAGGAGTATCCTTTGCTCCGGAAGAATAGCACAAGGCCCAAGCATTCGGGGACAATTGGGTTAGGGACAACTTCTAATGGGCAAACAAGCGAGCGAAGTACCGGTGAAGTGGAAGGCTGAACCATGCTTCAAAAATATCCAGATTCACCGCCACACAAACTTTCGGCGAATGACTGAAAATTCTCCCGCCTCCGGTCGTCGAAACTCCATACCGGGAGCGGCGTACAAGTCCATTGCCTCATGGACTTTTGCCTCTGAAGCTGTGGATAAAAGCAAATGGGCCATGAAGTCATCGTTGATTAGCCATTTGTAGTTGGGATGACTAATTAAAGAATTTATCGAACCACAGGGAGGAAAGTTCTAGGGTCTAAGCGATCTCGTGTTCATCATAGTATTATAAAAATGATCATAAAGGGAGATAATCAAGAAATGATAATAAAATAAATGGATAGATGAATGAATCAATGGATGAATGAGCCAAGTAGATAGAGAATGAGACTAGCAATACTTAAAGTATGGAAAATCTAGATATCATGCAACAAATTCATATATGTCATGGGTACAATACTAAGGGCCAACACTAAGTTCACCTAAACTCCCTCTCGGAATGAATAGGATATGGAATAATGCTCAATGGATTGGTTCTCACTCAAATAATTCCAACTAGGTACTAAGCTTGAAATGAGAGTCCCTTCACACGATTAATCAACCTCTCGATCAAACCAATCGGATGTCCTATCAAAGGGTTCTAAATCATAAAGAACTTCTCCATCTCTTTACAATTTATAATGCACATGATGCGTATGATAAAATGATTCAATTAATTATCTTAAATATGCAATTGACTTCTCAATCTAATAACATGTTTAAACAACAAACCACAAAAATCATCATACACATCAAGATCTAAAGCATCAATGATAGAAAATCAAATAACTCAATCAATATAATCATTTAATTGTAAATACCCAAAATTATCCAATACAATTCATATTGCTAATCTCACAAGGGAGATTAGCATACCATATTCAAAAGGAAATCAACATAGACATTAAAATCCTTACAAAACATGTAAACTATTTCAATACAAAGTGTAGATGAAAACTCCCTTGGATGTCTCCAATGGTGATCTTCTTCTTCCCTTTGCAATCCTCCTCTCTTCCTTTCTTCTCTAACTACTTGGATGGAGGTTTTGATGGTGGGATGAAGATAGATGGTATGGATGAAGAATTGATGAAGATGAAGGTGGAAAATGGAGAAAATGGTGTATGATCTAGGTGTTGGGGTGAAACCCTTGTATGGAATCTCCAATCTCCTCTGAAATGTTGAGCTTGAGGCTATTTATACCCTCTCCAAGTTGGGCCATGAATTTAACATCAAATGGGTTTTTTACACATACTTACACACATTGGAAGGTGAAAATCCAAATTTTGGCCCAAAAAACATGCAACTCGAGTTGCAACACGAGTCGAGCTACGTGTGTGTAGCTCGAGTTGAAATAGCTCGACTCGTGTTGGCTACTCGTGCACCCGCCTGTTCGGTCATGTTACGAGGCTCTGAAACTGAAAATCCCACGGAAGGCAGCTCAACTTGAGCTAGCAACTCGTTGCAGCTTGTACTGTACAATTTTTGGTCACTGCCCTGCTCCTAGCTCGACTCGAGTTGCAAGTCGAGTTGGATCTTACAACTCGAGTAAGCTCTCTGAACGATTTTTGGACCCTAACTCAACTTTCTCTCAACTCAAGTTGCAAGTCGAGTTGTACCTTGCAACTCAAGTTGGGTCTCTGAATGATTTTTGGACCCTAACTCGACCTTCTCTCAACTCGAGTTGCAAGTCAAGTTCGACATTGCAACTCGAGTTGGGTCCCGGCAGCCCGTTTCTTGCTCGTTTCAGCTTTCGTCTCAATTTTTGCTCCGTTTTCACCTGTTTTATATACGTTTAAACTCATTCACATGCATTTCCATGAGACCACATAACACAACCAAATAATACATAAAATACGGATAAAATACTACGAAAATGGACATAAAAAGACACTAAAATCTAGGTGAAAATATCACTCATCACACCCCCAAAATTAAAGTGTTGTGCGTCTCCGAACAACGAAAATGATAAACCAAGGGGTGAGAATTTCACCTAGGAAAAACTAAACGAACATAAGTAATAACACATCAATAGCAATAAGAACCACAAAATATTCTAAGTCATCCTAAAACATTAAATTCATGACATGAGAAATTAACAAATTCAATCAAAAGAAAATAAAGTGTAATAGTCCCTTTTTGGTCCAAACCTCACATAGATTATCAATTTCACGCAACACTCTTTCAAGTAAGGTAACAACACTCATCAATCGATTGGCTCGACTCGCTATAAGTTTGCTCGTAGACTACATTAACAAAACACCAAAGTTTCAATTAATGATCAAAAAGGTCTTTAATTAGGATGTAATGATAGGCTCTTTGGTATGGTAGGTAGAATATAGGTAAGAGTGACTAATCATGTGTAAGTAATCGAAGAGATTGTCAATTTCTCCAACTTCTTCACTTTTCTTTCTTCCTTTCTTATCTTTGTTGATCATAAGTACTAATTATCAACTTTTCTTAGATTGAACTTCTTTCAATGCATGCTTTCTTCTTCGAACTTTTAAGTACTTGAGCATATTATTCATGCTTTGCTCATTTTCTTGTTTTGAAGTTACATGTATATTCTTGGTTTTGCTCTTTTCATCCTTTTTCTTGCTTACTTACCATTTCCTTTTCTTCTTTTTCTTCCTTATTAAACCTTTCTAGTTATCATCTCCTCAATCACCACACAAGGGGTATATATATATATATATATATACATATATATATATATATATACATATATATATATATATATATACATATATATATATATATATATATATATACATATATATATATATATATATACATATATATATATATATACATATATATATATATATATATATATATATATATATAAGTCTTAATTTGGTAATCATGGCTTGTAATATGCTAAATTCATAAGAAATAGGCTTATAGGCTCAAAGTGGTTGACTAGGGATGATGTTCAAGGTATGAAAATATTTGGCAATGACTATACATAACAAGGATGGTCTTAGATCATTTCACTAATCTCTACTAATCGGGCTCGTTCCTATAGTCCTTGAGCAAGTTCTAGCTTATCAAATACAACCAATCCACTCATGAAGAAAATCATGTATGCACGATTGAGGTTCAAATGCTCACAAGTTTGTGCTTGAACCTTAAGGAACTTATTACACCATATTCATCTCACAATTGAACAAGTTAAGTAAAACATGTCATAATTCGAAAGTGTAGAGATTCTTAATCATAACTTGTCATCACTTATCACCACAACATATTATCACTCATGTTCAAAAATGACTCACGACCTCCATAAAACAAACCACCAAACATACCAAGACAAAAATAAAATACACACAAAACATATAAGAAAGACTCACCAAACAAGACACAAACAAAAACATATAACATGCAACAATAAAAATATCCATCCATCAATAGACAATAAAGCACACATTCAAATCATCCATGACAATTAAGCTCACAAACATCCTAACCTTGATTGAAAATGAAAAACCTCCCAAAAACATAACATATGAAGTAACATGCTAATCACATCAATCCAAATTAACATCAAAACATGTCAAGCAAATAGAAGTGGTAGAGTATGGAGTGAACTCCCTAAATAGGCATTTGGTAGTTGAAATGGTTGGCACTAGCTTATGGATTGAATACACAACGAATCTCGACTTGATCTCCGGGTTCAATTCGTTCTTCCACTACACTTCAATCGTGCTCAACAACTCAGTTGTGGATTTGATATTGTTTTGTATTTTGGTCTTGTAGGTGGATTGTGCTTGTGAGAAAAGACATAGTGAAGAAAAGAGAAGTGCTTCATGGATTTAAGTAGACATGTTTACCACTTGTTGCAAACTTAATTCTCGACTCTTGTCTCGAGTTAAGTTTGGGGGGCTAGTGCGTGGTGGACATAACTCAAGCCTATGAATGCATATGCTTCTCAACAAGAAGCACATAGATGGAAACTACAAGGGTAAGTCCCACCACTTTTTGCAAACTTAAGTCTCAACATGTTTTGATTTAAGTTTGGGGGGAGAGTGTGTGATGTGACTCACCACTTGAGTGTGATTCTTGTAAAATTGACCCAATTTTAAAATTTTTCTCATGAGTTTTGGTTTGATTTTGATCCGTTTGGTGGTGTTAAATGCATGATGATCCATATTTTTAATGATATTGTTGAGCTAATATTTTTTATGAGTTGTTGAGCATGAATAAAGTGTAGTAGAAGTACGAATTGAGCCCGGAGATCAAGTCGAGATTCGTGGTGTATTCAATCCGGAAGCTAGTGCCAACCATTTCCACTACCAAATGCCTATTGAGGGAGTTCACTCTATACTTTACCACTTCTATTTGCTTGACATGTTTTGATGTAGATTTAGATTGATGTGATTAGCATGTTGCTCCTTGTATTATGTTTGTGGGAGGTTTACTTTCGTAATTTAGGATTTCCTTTTAAATCAAGGATGGGATGTTTGTAAGCTTAATTGATTATGGATGATATGAATGTGTACTTTATTTTCTTTTGATGGTGATGTTTATTTTTACATGTTATGTGCTTTTATTTTGTTTCTTGTTTGTTGAGTCCTTATTTTATGTTTTGTGTGTTTTCTTATTTTTGTTTAGGGATTGTTTTGGTGGTTTGTTTTAAGATGTCGTGAGTCATTTCTGAATATAAGTGATGACATATTGTTGTGATAAGTGATGACAAGCTATGATTAAGAATCTCTACGCTTTCGAATTGTGACGTTCTATTTAACTTGTTTAATTTTGAGATGAATGTGGTGTAATAAGTTCCTTAAGGTCCAATGCATAAGCTTGTGAGCATTTGAGCCTCAACCGTGCATACATGATTTTTCCTTCATGAGTGGATCGATTGCGTTTGATAAGCTAGAACTTGCTCAAGGACTATAAGAACGAGCCCGATTAGTGGAGATTAATGACATGATCTAAGGCCATCCTTGTTATTTATTGTCATTGCCATATATTTTCATACTATAAACATCATCCCTAGTCAACCTCTTTGAGCCTTTAAGCCTATTTCTTGTGAATTTAGCACATTACAAGCCTTGATTACCCATTTGAGCCTTATATAATTACCCTTTTGTGTGAGTGATTGAGGAGAGGTGGTTTAGAAAGGTTTTATGAGAATTGTGCAAGAAAAGAAAGGAAATGGTATCAAGTAAGAAAAAGGATGAAAAGAGCAAAACCAAGAATGGACATGCAACCTCAAAACAAGAAAATGAGCAAAGCAACAACAATATGCTAAAGAATTTAAAAGTTTGAAGAAGGAAGCATACATTGAAAGAAGCTCAATCCAAGAAAAGTTGATTGATAGTGCTTGTGATCAATTAAGAAAAGAAAGGAAGAAAGAAAATATTAAGAAATAGAAGAAAGTAGCTACCTCTTCGATTACTCACACTTGATTAGTCACTAATATCCATATTCTACCTACCCCAATCAAAGAGCCAATCATTACATCCAAAGTAAAGACCTTTTTGATCATTGATTGAAACTTTGGGGATTTGTGAATGTAGTCTACGTGCAAGCTTATAGAGAGTCGAGCCAATCAGTTAATGAGTGTTGATTTACCCTACCTTAAAGAGTGTTGAGTGGAATTGATATTCGATGTGAGGCTTGGACCAAAAAGGGACTATATTACACTTTGTTCTCTTGTGATTGAACTTGTTAATTCCTCATGTCATGAGTTTAATGTTGTAGGATGACTTAGCATAAATTGTGATTCATATTGCTATTGATGTGTTATTACTTATGTTCGTTTAGTCTTTTCCTAGGTGAAAATCTCACCCCCTGGTTTATCATTTCCATTGTGTGGGGACGCATAACACTTTAAGTTTGGGGGTGTGATAAGTGATATTTTCACCTAGATTTTAGTGCCTTTTTATGTCCATTTTTGTAGTATTTTTATTCGTATTTTATGTGTTATTTGATTGTGTTATGTGTTTTCATGAAAATGCGTATGAATGAGCTTAAACTTATGTAAAATAGGTAAAAACGGAGCAAACCTGGAACGGGAGCTGAAACAAGCAAGAAACGGGGCTGACGGGACCCAACTCGAGTTGCAAGGTCCAACTCGACTTGCAAATCTAGTTGAGAGAAAGTCGACTTAGGGTCTAAAAATCATCCAGAGAGCTTACTCGAGTTGCAAGGTTCAACTAAACTTGCAACTCGAGTCGAGCTAGGAGCAGGGCAGCGACCAAATATTATACAGTGATCTAACTCGACTTGCAAGCTGCAACTCAATTTGCTAGCTCGAGTCGAGCTACCATTCGAAGGATTTTCAGTTTCAAAACCTCCCAACATGACCGAACAGGAGGGTTCACGAGTAGCCAACACGAGTCGAGCTACTTTAACTCGAGTTACACACAACGTAACTCGACTCATGTTGCAAATTGAGTTGGGTAAGGCCAACTCAAGTTGCATGTTTTTTGGGCCAAAATCTGGATTTTCACCTGCCAATGTGTGTAAGTGTGTGTAAAAGCCTATTTGATGTTTAATTCGTGGCCCAACTTGGAGAAGGTATAAATAGCCTCAAGTTTAACATTTGAAGGGAGATTGGAGATTCCATACAAGGTTTCACCCCTACACCTAGATCACACACCATTTTCTCCATTTACACCTTCATCTTCATCCATACCATCTATCTTCATCCCACCATCAAATCTTCCATCCAAGTTGTTAGAGAAGCAAGGAAGAGAGGAGGATTGCAAAGGGAAGAAGAAGATCACCATTGGAGACATCTAAAGAATATTTCATCTACACTTTGTATTGAAACCTTATTGTTTAGCATGTTTTGTAAGGATTTTAATGTCTATGTTGATTTCCTTTTGAATATGGTAGACTAATCTCCCTTGTGAGATTAGCAATATGAATTGTGTTAGATAATTTTGGGTATTTGCAATTGAATGATTATGTTGATTGGGTTATTTGATTTTCTATCATTGATGCTTTAGATCTTGATGTGTATGATGATTTGTGTGGTTTGTTGTTTTAAACATGTGATTAGATTAGGAAGTCAATTGCATATTTAGGGTAATTAATTAAATCATTTTGTCATACACGTCATGTGCATTATAAATTGTAAAGAGATTGAGAAGTCTTTTATGATTTAGAACCCTTTGATAGGACATCCGATTGATTTGATCGAGAGGTTGATTATTTGTGTGAAGGGACTCTCATTTCAAGCTTAGTACCTATTTGGAATTGTTTGAGTGAGAACCAATCCACTGAGCATTATTCCATATCCTTTTCATTTCGAGAGGGAGTTTAGGTGAACTTAGTGTTGGCCCTTAGTCTTGTACCCATGACACATATGAATTCGTTGCATGATATCTAGATTTTCTATACTTTAAGTATTGCTAGTCTCATTCTCTATCTACTTGGCTCATTCATTCATTGATTCATTCATCTATCCATTTATTTTATTGTCATTTCTTGATTATCTCCCATTTATGATCATTTCTATAATACTATGATGAACACGAGATTGCTTAGACCCTAGTACCTTCCTCCCTGTGGTTCGATAAATTCTTTAATTAGTCATCCCGACTATAAATGGCTAATCAATCATCAATAAGAATACGCGACTCACAATCCAATCCATAGTAGAAGATACTTATGTACTAAGCCTTAGACATCCCATGCTGTGGGCACCGCCTGAGCATATCTTTGAACATGTCCCACGCCTCATGAAATTTCTCACTCTGATTCATAACAAATTTGGTGATCTCTTGCTTCATTCTTAAGATCTTTGAGGGTGGCATGCATCTCTCTAAGAACTTCTGCTGCAGTTGGTCCCATGTAGTGCAGTCTGTGGCATCAAGAGTCTCATACCAAGCTTCTGCCCTATCAATCAATGAAAACTTGAATAGGGCGATCCATCTAGCATGATCATTAGCTCCATCACCCTTCTGAGTGTTTGCATAACCAAAAATCTTCTGAGATGCTGATATGGATCTTCAAAACAATCTCCAGAAAAGGGATTATTCTCTACCATATTAATAAGAGTGGGATGTATCTCAAAATCATTATCTTCTCCTTGCTCCTATCAACCCCATGTTGCAAATCCCATTGTACGTGAAAATTTCACGTATGACAACATTATCCGGATTCTGCCTTGCTCCGGTCATGTTTAGCTCAGTGTGTTATTTATTCCCTTCCTTCCTTTCCTTTTCCTAGTGCACAAGTACCTCAAAAAAATTTAAGGTTAGATAGAATTAAATAATCACAAATAAAAGTTTTAATCAAACTAAAAAAATAAACTAATAATAATAGCCGTCTCCAGCAACGGCGCCAAAAACTTGATGCGCGTTTTCTTTGCACGCAAAATTAATCCCCAAGTATTAAGGATATCAGTTGCAGCTTAAGCAAGCGACCAAGTTAAATATCGAACCCAAAGGACGGCGTATTATTAATTTAATTATTTACTAAATTAATTAAGACGAATCGTGGCAATAAGGTTGATGTATGGAATTATTAAATACTAACAATTAATTAAAATAACAAATAAAATAAATAAGAAACTAGGAAAATACGAAAGTAAATCAAGTAGGAGAATAGGTAGCTCTAGGATAATCCTGTTTCACTTATTGATCTCCCTTTCATGTATCAATGTCTGACTCTGCCTTGTGGAATACGGACGTATCACTAAACCATACAAATCTACTCTATAGACACAAGTAAATATGCATGTAACACGTGTGAATAACCTTGGAGAAAGAGATATAATTTCACCCCCCTTTCTAGATAATATCAGTATTAATTATTTCTCTGGTCAATTGGTACTCAAACCCGATATGATCTCCCTTTATAGGTACTATGAAATTATCCTCTTTATCCTACTTACTAACCTGAATTCAATTCAATTAATAAGTATTCATATATAACAGTTCTAATGAAGTTTCGGAGTCCCCTCACTTAGAATCATAATATGAAATCCTGTTCAGCAGTGAAAGCGCTCAATCAACAACCCTAATTAACTTTTCTCATGATGAGAAACAATCCTGTTCTGCAGTGATCAATCCTGTTCTAATGATAAGAAACATTAACTTTTCTTTAATTTATTAGTTGGTGAAAATAATAGTCCACAAAAAATAAAATGAGAAAAATTAGGATAGTAGTGATAAATGATAGACGTCCAAGAAATAAAGAGGAATTAAAACTATTTCAAATTTCGAGGTTAGGTATGGTTATGATCATAAATATTTAGGGCTTCAGCACTCAGCAGTTACCAGAATAGCATAATGAATGAATTATTACTCATAAAACAAATACATATATTAATATAAAAAGTAAAATGAGAAATAGCTGAAAAAACTTGATGTTATAAAACAAACAAGGCAAACACTGGGAAGTGATAAGATTTCAAATTAGAGTGGATTTGGCAATTGTTTTAGGTGGATTAAGAAGGTTAATTAAGTTGACAGAATTAAGCATGCAATATTACCTAAGTATCCATGATCTCATATGTTACATCAAATACTAGTGAAAGATAGCATAATGTAGTATACATGAAAGGTGAGTAAAGAAAGCATTAAGAGATGAAGAGAGAATAGTAGGTAGAATGAATATTGTTATTTATTTATTTATGATATGAAAAAGGCAGAAGAAAATAGATGATGGTGGTGGAAGGAGGATTAAGGGCATTTGCCCTTGGAGTGAACGCGCTCAATCAACTATCCTAATTTTTCTCATTTTATTTTTTGTGGACTATTATATTCAGACTCTATATAACAGTTGAAGATACACAGAATGACTCTGAATATGGATTAAGAAAGCATAGTCATATATAAAATAAACCACAAGTAGTGTTGTACGGAGTATACACACGAAAGTTCAATTAATTCATAAAAATCTTCAAACCCTAAATCTACCAAAAAGGTTCTAGTCCATTATGTTACGAAGAATAATCATGGGTGTTGGATAGATCTTACCCATATGTCTAGAAAATTACAACATAAATTAGGAAACGAAATAAAACCCTAGATGTGGGCGTCATCGCGTCCTTCTCCATCTTGAATCCTCCTCTTGATTCCACAGACGAATCTTCAAAGTGATGGATGGATGGAGGAAAGGATGTGGATGATGGTTGGGGGGTGATTCCCCCTTGTGCGGTGTAGGATGATTGTGTTGCGGTTTAATAACAATAATAATGTTATCTACATCCCCTTTTATACTTGTAAGCTTTCCTTATTGACATTGGATGGACTTTTTCTTGGAAAACACGAAAATACACACTATTGGAGGTATGGAATTACCAAAAATAAGATTTTGTGTCCCCGCTCGACCAAACTGCTCCAGGTCGAGCGGCAGTGCGCAGTCTCACCATTTCGCGCATAACTTCCACATCCGAGCTCGGATTTGAGCGATTCTTACACTCACGCGATCCTCTCTTCCTTGTCTTTCTATAAATATAAATAACTCACAGAAAATATAATATTTGAATGTATAACAAGTCATGCAAATTGACAAAGTCGTGCTGAGTAGAAATAGCTTGCGCGACGACACCATTTTGATCATGACTTCCTCGTTTGGAATCAGATTGAGGTGTTTCGTATGCCAAAACAAACCTCTCTTCTGTAGCTTTTCAACCATATATCACACTTCTAGTTCAGAGTTGTACACAAATACAGAAAAATTACACAATTTGGACGTGTATTTTTCAGCATTCCTACACAAGTTGCACCTTTTTCTCCAACTTTAAACTTTTGATCATTTTCCACCTAACATACAATAAAACACCTCAAATGTACCTTTTTCTCAAATATATTGAATATAATACATTTTTACTAATATATAACAACAATTCCCATCAAAAAGGTGTTAAATTGGATATTAAAACACTCTTCTTTTCACTCTCATCAAAAACCTTGGAAGCAAAGCATGTTGCGAAAAGGTATACTCAGAAAGAAAGGGTTCTTATGAGAAAAACTAATTGCCGGTAGCTATGCCTATGTTGATCCAAATTCTTTTATCTGTTGCTAATCATATTTATTATGACGAATAGCAAATAGATGTCAAGATAGCTTTCCTAATTGGAAGTCTTGAGAAAAATATCTATGTGAAGCAACTAGAGTGGTTCATTGCAAATGACTAAGAGCACTTGATAGTAAGCTTAAAAGTGTTCATCGATGGACTAAAGCAAGCTTCAAGATCATGAAACATCCATTTTGATGAGGAAATCCAGTAATATGGATTTAATCAATGTTTGGATGGGTCTTTTGTATTGAAAAGAGTGATGAAAATATGGTGGCATTTCTTGTTCTATACGTAGATAGTATTTTGCTTGTTGGAGATAATGAAAGAGTATTGTCGGGTGTATGGGTATGGTTCATAAAGCAGTATGTAATGAATGACTTAAGAGAAGCAAAATATATCCTTGCGATCATGGTGATCATAAGATAAGATGTTGTGCTTATCTCAAGCTTCATAAAATGATACAATCCTTACTCGTTTTAGCATGTGACTTTATCTAAGGAAATGTGTCTTATGACAGAAAAGAAGATAAAGGTGATGAAGACGGTTCTTTATGCTTTGGTGAATAAGAAAGCTTAATCTAAGGAATGTTATGCACGAGAATGGATATCTGTTTTGCTGATGCATGGACAGTGGGTGTCAAGGTAACCCGAAATAAGAATGTTGAACTGTGGTAAGACATATATTTATGTACCTGAAAAGGACTAAAAATTTTATGTGGACTTACCGGACAGATTCACTGCTTCTTATGAGTTACATAAATTCAGATTTTTCGAATCTGATAGGGACGACTGTAAATCCATCTCAAGGTTATGTGTTTATTTTGGAAGTAGAGCCATAATATGAAGGAGTGTTATATAGAAATATATTTCAGACTCCACCATAGGAAGATGTTGAATTGGAGCCTCTGAGGCAGCCAAATCCATCTGCATGACTCTAGAAACTTCATAATGGACATAGATGTGATTATGAGTTTACCCAAGATTATTACAATTTATTGTGATAATAATGGTGCAATTGCAAACTTGAAGGAATCACGAGCCCATAAGGCAATTAAACACATGGAGTACGAGTACCACCTGTTACGAGAAATCGTATGATGAGGGGAAGGTTATTGTCGCCTAGATTGCATCGGATGATAACCTAGTAAAATTCTTTTACAAGGACATTAAGGCGAAAGCTTTTAATGGTCGTGTAGTGGAAGGGGGAATCAGATGTATGGAAGTGGTCTTGACAGCATAGTGTTTTAGTATAAGTGGGAGATTGTTGGATTGTATACTAAAAGTCTAACTTTAGTATGAATAATATCTTAACAATTTATTTAAAATGAGAATCATTGATCAAATGATTGTGTCTATAATTTATTAAAATTTTCGATGCAATAGTCCACTTACTTTATACTGTAGATAATATGTTGTGCGACACACGCGGAAGATCATATTATTGATTTCCTTATAAAGTATAAACAGATGCTCACAACCGAGATAGACAGGGACTCTCTATTAGGATGGTTGTAGTGTGATTCGATATTAGTTTGTCTTGACTATAGAATCACATTAGTGCACTTTGTGTATTGAGCATGACCGCTTGAGATCGTTCAACTTATATTGACTATATAGGAGAACTTGATTTCTGTTATTATGAATGTTCGTGCTCTTAATCCTTATACAATAACCTCAATACGTAAGGCAGTATGTATTTCTTTGATTCATCAATGGGTGAGATTTACATGTAATTAAATCAATAAACTCAGTGAGTTGGGAAATAGTGTTGTTTCTATGGTGTGTTGTTGATTGTAGAAGGAATCCGTGTCCTATTAAATAGGTTGATGATATCCCCTTGAGGAGCTCATAAGGATTATCATGTAAACTCCGCAGGTGGATTTATTCTGACATGATAATGAGGTTGAGTGGTACTACTCTCGGATGAGATATTAATTAAAGGGCATTGTATATCTTAAACATGAGGAGACTAATGGGCTCATAATAAGAAGGAGCCCATAACGTAATTATGGGATTAGAACGGTAGTGCAGTAATAAATATTTTAATGGAATATATTATTATTATTGGACTTAAGTATAAGTTTTGGGCTAAACTTGGATACTTAAGCTCAATGGAGGCCAGACTCTAATTTCTCCTCCTGGTCCCCCATATATAAGTCATCTCAGCTGTCCTAAACCCTAATTGAATCATGCGTAACACTATGAGGAGGGAAAAGAAAACAGCAGATTGAGTAGATCTTGAAGATCGTCGCCCACACGACGTCAAGATTGGACTTGGGAATACAGCAGAAGACCAAGAGGTTGTTTGCAGCTGTTGTTCGCCAACTTCTATGATTTTTCTAAAATCTTATGGAACTCTAAACTATTTGTGTGATACATCATTGGAAAGCCACTGAAGAGAGGATCGTTTTGGCGTATAGATTACTTAAATCCGAGATCGGATGAGAGAGTTATGCCCAAAATGGTGAAGTTGCCCATGCTGCCGGTGAGAATTCATGTACTTCCTCAACATACCCTGGTGAAAGGTAATATGTTTCTATCTTTTTGCTTCCGCTGATTTAGAAACCCATGGAACCCTAACGGTTCACGTTAACGAACTATCGAACGCCAACAGGGACAAACCCGCCTCAACCCGTCATTTGGCGGGTTTAAGCGGTGCGGGCCTAGGCAGGTTGCGAGCTAGAAATTCTTGGCCCAACCCACCAATTGTATAGGCGGGTATAGTTCGGCCGGCGGACCCAGCCCATTTAGACGACTCTACCCCCTCTACTGTGTTTATACATGTGGATGTGGTTGTCTAATAAACAAGACCCACCTGCTACCCCTCAAAATTACACATCCATAAGCCCTACCCCATCTACTTCGCACTGAACCCACTTCCCCAACCCTCAAAATTGCCATCGCCGATAACCCACCTTCCAAACCCCTCTATTTTGCACTACAATATTTATATAGAACCCACCTTCCAACCCCTCAAAATTGCTGTTGCGGATAACCCACCTCCCAACTTCTCAAAATTACCATCACGATAATCTCCCTTATCCATTGAATCTAATCCAATGAATACATTTAAAGTAGATTCAGCTATGCATGTCGTGCTATTCACGGGTATCTTCGACCGAACAAAGAATGTAGTAGAAGCATTAATCGACGCAGATTGATTGCAGCAAAATTGCTGTCGGATTCAATGATGGCGCAACTACGGAGGGCGATGATGGTGTCAATGACAAAGACAATGTGGATGGCTTCTTAGTGCGGCAGAGTTGGTTGAGAGTGCAGAGGGGGCCAGATCCCGTTGCATACAGATTTAGCACCCAATTTGCAAAATCACTTGTAACCAAATTATAATGAATGCAACATTAAATAGTTGGATATTAGTTTATTAACTAACAATGACTAAATGATGTCACTTGTGGAATGAATATGATATTTTCACCCTGCAATACTGAACGTATGGAGATAGATGATAATGAATGGGGTGATGGAAAATTTATGGTGTGATGAGATTGTGAGATTAACAGCGAATAAGGGCTATTGGAGATAATAGCATTTAGTGAACACGGTGAGATGGGTGCTTGAAAAGCAGTTAGTGAAGCGGTGCTAAGGATGCCACAAGGGATGTAACTAAAAGGGATTAGATCAACTACAGTGAACGCGGTGCTAGAGGTGCATGGGTTAATCTTTGACAACAGTGCTGTAAAGGTGCATAGGTTAATTTCATTGCAGTGTTGAGGTGTAAAATGAAAGTGTGATAAGAAGTTATTGAAGAGGTGTATGGATTAATATTTGACTGCAGTGCTGAGGTGGTGAATGTTGTGTCAGGGGTTTCTCCAATTTGGTCCTTTATTTTTTTTTTTTGACAAATCCAATAAAATTGAATTGATGACATCACATGTTGACTAAATGACCTACAAATTGTGCTGACCCGGGTCATGTGTGAGCCTGGGTCAGCTAAGAATCTTCCCTCAATATAATATACAAAATTGAGATTATTGTTTTCCAAGATTGAAAGTGGGGTGACGGATATAATTGAGTCAAACAGTGAACAAAGAAAGTTATAGAGTAAGAAAGAGAATATGTGGGGTATAAAGTGTACGTGGAAAAAAACATATTTGTTTTTAATTTTTTACATGTGGTGTGACACATGGATAATGCAATTGTTATGTCAGCGATCGGGCTACCTCTTGCTGCTCGGTGGTTTGATTTGCAACTTAACATTGAAGTGGAGTATTTTTTTTATGAATTTTCAAAATTTTTGACTAATCCGCAATTCGCGAAAATGTTGGGACTTTTAGCATAATTAACCCTAAATTTAATCTTGAGATCAGAGTATCTGTTATCGATAAATGCTTATATGGGTTTACATGTAAACCTATTTTTATGGTATATAGAAAATTTCTTTTCAAATTTTTTTACACTTTGATAAATCGATTAATTTTTAATATATAAAAAATTATTCTATAAAAAAAATATTATTCTTCTAAATAAAAAATATTATCTTTTCAAAAACTAATTTAAAAAATAGGGTTTATGTGTGATGTAATTCACACCAAACCCACTCTTTGTTATTAGAGTTGATCACCGCACAATCATAAAATAAAGATCATGACGTTAGTTTTCGTAACCAATGTAATACCCACTATGTATATATTTATATATATTAAGAGATAGTTGAGATATATGTAAGCCATGTATATATATATATATATATATATATATATATTAAGAGATAGTTGAAATATATGTAAGCACATACGTAAGATTCATATATATACATATATATACACACACCCCCCTCTCTTTCCATTAATTCTTGCAATTGGTAGAAGTGTGAGGCAGTGAGGAATTGAGAGGTAAGTCTCTCTCCTTATATGTTTTCTAAAACATCAACATTTTGATACAAAATTGGTATTGATGTGATCCTCACCTCACGAGGATTCCAACGATGTTTTCGGATTTTCAAACGGGGTTGTATAACTCAAGTTGGGTCATTTTGTAATAAGATTAAAGTTTAGGGTAAGTTTAAATGAGAATTTGATTAATTATATGAACTTGATTGCAATTTATAAAAATATTTATTAAAAAAAATAAAAATTCAAAGCTGCGTACAGCACTTGCAACAAGAGTTATGCTTTTCCTTATTCTATTTTATTTATTTATTTAATATCATAATTATATATTTAACTTAATATATTTTATATTAAGTATTATTATAATTTTATATATACTTTAACATTTCATTTATAATTATAATTTGACTTATATAGTTTTTATATTAATTATTAATTATAATTTTACCATCTATATTTTTTTAGGTATAAAATCTTTATTTAATATTCATTTTTAATAAAATTAATGTCATTTGTATTCATATTTTTAATGTTACGATTTATTACTAGAGTTGTAATATATGATCGTTAAATTATTATTTTCTTAAAAATTTTAAAATATATATTACTATTTATTATTCTATTTTTAAATTATTTTATTTTATTAATTATTTATTTAGTTAATAATTAGTTTATTTTAAGTATATAATAATATTAGAAATTTAGCTTAAGTATTAACAATTATTATTAGAAGTGGAACTCAATTTAGTATACCCTTGCAGGCATACATGAGACCGAAGAGCAAGCCTAGTCCAGTTTACTATTTCCTAGAAAGCTTCAAGGTGGGGGTAACTTTCACTCTTTACCGAGTGCTACAATTTTATGTTATGATTGCTATGTTAAGATGTGATATGTATTATTGATATGTCATGTTATGTGCCATGTGTGCTTTTTGTTCGATGACAAATATTTTTACTAACACTTGTACGGGGTGACGACTCGGTGCACATATACCAACTAACACAAGTTACTGACTACGTCAGTTCAGTATTAAAATATATTTCAAGTATGCTAACATTGTACTGGGGTGATGGCCTGGTGCACATATACCAACTAACACAAGTTATCGGATGACGATTCGGTCTAAAATATTTTTATTTAGTTATCGAACGACCATGTGCAAATTATTTTATTAAATTGGCATATGTTACATTTTATGGTATATTTGGCATGTATATTTATTTTTAATTATACAATCATTTAAGTTAACCCACTGAGTATATTTTAGATGCTCACCCCTTATTGATTTTTAGAACAAAGATTAGAAGATTAGAAGATGGATATGCCTTTGTAGATGTCCCAAACCCATAGAGGACTTTATATTATGTCTTATATTTAAGTATTTAATTAAGAACTTTATTTCTGATATATCATCTGAACGTACTTGTTTTGGATATTTCACTCTACTCTGGTGAGTAGATGCTTATATGTAATAATCTTTATGCAACTTTTACTTAATTATATTATCGATTTGGGGATTTTTATACTATTTCGCTGTGCATTCTCGACCCCTCTATTATTATATTGGGGAATTTGTATCTAGTAGCATCCCAATCTCATAGCATACCCCGGGGCGTTACAGCGTGGTATCAAAGCGGTCTATCTAAGACTTGCTCAAGTACCTGACTTAGAATTTTATACCATACCCTAGGATTGATTATTCTATGACTATGATGAGACTATACTTTAATTTTTTATGTGTGTTTGATTTAGTATATAATATTAGTAATATTTTGATCAGATCATGAGTCGGAGAAGACCACAAAACCTACCTATAAATGAAAATTTTGAAAACGTTTATGGCGACCCAGGAGATGATTTAGTGACAATCCTTCGGGGATTGGCTCAACAATTTCAAGCAAACTCTGCACGACCACCACCACCAGAACTGATTCCTAGAAACGAGTCAGCCTTGGTAATTGAATAATTTCGACATTTCAATCCACCAACATTCAACGGAATGGAGGACCTCGCAGAAGCTGAGAAATTGTTGAGATCATTGGATAAGGTTTTCACCTATCTTGATTGCAGTAATGCACAGAAGAACGCGTGTGCTGTTTTTCAATTTGTGGGTGAATCAGATTTTTGGTGGGAGGCTTATGGACGTACCAAGACACCTGAACAAAAGGCTAGGATGACATGGGAAGACTTCAAGGAAGTGATCATTCAAAACTACATGCCTCAATCTTTCCTAGATGAAAAAGAAAGTGAATTTCTGCACTTGAAACAAGGAATAATGAGCGTTCTTGAATATGAAAGAGAATTTAATTGACTCTCCAGATTTGCCACACATCTTGTCAACTCAGAGGAGAAGAAAACTAGATGATTTGAAAAGGGATTACGGTCTGAGATCAGCACTATCTTTGCCGGACAAGGATGATGACTTTTGCAGATGCATTTTCGAGAGCTCAAGAAATTGAGTCTCGACAGAAGAACAACATCAACCAAAATAAAAAGGTGATGGAAATACCTTCAAAGCGCAAGTGGCATGGATCGGGAATTGGAAAAGGAAATCATAAGGTTCAGAACAAGCGAATAAAAATTGGAGGAGGATCAAGATCATCGCCACTCGGAATAAATTCTTCCTGCTCAAATTGTGAAAAGAATCACCTTGGAGCATGCTTATATGGAACCGGAATATGTTATCGATGCCGTCAACTGAAACACACCATACTGGAATGCCCAAAGACTAAAGCAACTGGAGGATCGAGTGATAGACCAGCACGTGCATATGCTATGACATAGCAAGAAGCTAAGGAAGAACCAAAAACAATGACAGGTATGTTATCAGTATTTGGCACTCCTGCTCTTATACTTTTTGATATGGGAGCCACTCATTCATTCATATATGCTAAGATGTATAATAAAGTAGAAAATAATTGTGAGGAGTTAGACAAATCAACTCTTGAGGTTAGTATACCTTCGGGTAACTCCATCCGAACCATGAAGTTGTACAAGAATGTGAAGATAGGGATCATTGTAGACCTTCACGTAATTGAGATAAAAGATTTTGATGTAATTTTAGGGATGGATTGGCTTAGAGCTAATCATGATGTAATAAGATATCGTGAAAAAAAAGTACAGTTCCAACTCCCAGGAGATAAGAAGTTTACATTTCACGGAGCAAAAGTTGGAGTAGTACCGCGAGTTATAACTACAGTGAAAGCGATTAAAATGATGAAGAAGGATGGATGTCAACCATTCTTAGTGAACATCGTGGAAAGTGAAGGCGAAAGGATGAGCATAAAGGATGTTCCTATTGTGCGGGAATACGAAGATGTATTTCCAGAAGACTTACCAGGATTGCCACCCGAAAGGCAAGTAGAATTTACAATTGATCTAGTACCGGGAGCAGCACAAGTCTTAAAGGCACCTTATCGAATGACACCAAAGGAGTTACAAGAATTGAAGATCCAATTACAAGGACTCTTGGATTTGGGTTTCATACACCCTAGTGTTTCACCCTGGGAAGCACCTGTTTTGTTCATAAAGAAGAAAGATGGTTCGTTTAGAATGTGTATCAATTATCGAGAATTGAATAAACTTACCATCAAGAATAAGTATCCTTTGCCAAGGATTGAGGATCTATTTGATCAACTGGGCGGTGCTAGCGTGTTTTCCAAGATAGATCTGAGGTTTGGGTATCATCAAGTGCGAATCAAACAAAGTGACACTTCGAAGACTGCTTTTAGAACACGTTACGGGCATTATGAGTACGTGGTAATGCCTTTTGGACTTAGCAATGCACCAGCAATTTTCATGGATTTGATGAATCATGTTTTCCACTCGTACTTGGACAAATTCGTGATATTGTTCATTGATGATATCTTAGTGTCTTCTAGAGATCAGAAACAACATGAAGAAAATCTGAGAATCATTCTAGAGATACTAAGAAAGGAAAAGTTGTGTGCTAAATTCAAAAAATGTGAGTTTTAGTTTGACAAAGTTGTCTTTCTTGGGCATATAGTATCAGCTCGAGGAATTGAAGTGGATCCGGCCAAGGTAGAAGCAGTAGAGAAATGGAAGACACCTACGAATGTAGGAGAAGTACGGAGTTTCATTGGATTGCCTGGATATTACAGAAGATTTATTAAGGGATTTTCAAAGATTGCAGGGCCCTTGACGAAATTAACTCGCAAGGAAGTTAAGTTCTGTTGGACGGAAGAGTGTGAAAAGAGTTTAAGTCTTCTCAAACAGAAATTGATCACTGCACCTGTACTGACAATTCCAGATGGGACAGAAGGATTTGTCATCTACAGTGATGCTTCAAAGCAAGGATTGGGATGTGTTCTGATGCAACGTGATAAAGTAGTTGCCTATGCATATAGACAACTCAAGATCCATGAACAGAACTATCCAACTCATGATTTAGAATTGGCAGTTGTTGTACATGCTTAGAAAATTTGGAGACATTATCTGTATGGAGCAAAATGTCAAATTTATACGGATCACAAGAGCTTAAAATACTTTTTCGAAAAAAAGGAATTAAACATGATGCAAAGAAGATGGTTGGAATTAGTCAAGGATTATGATTGTACAATATTGTACCATCCAGGGAAGGCAAATGTGGTAGCAGATGTTCTAAGCAGAAAAGATAAAGGGGAATTATTCTGTTCTATAACAAACCAAGAATTATTGGTGGCTAAGTTCTTTCGATTGAGTTTGGATGTCGTGATACCTCCAAGTAGCATTAAAGCAGTATTAACTGCGTTACTGATTAAACCCTCCTTAAGAGATAGAGTCAAGGAACTTCAAGATGGAGACGAATTTCTCAAGAAAATTAAGGAACGCATGAAGATTAGGGAAGGAAAGGGATTTGCTCTCACCGAAGATGGGGCACTCGTCTTTGGAAAAAGATTATGTGTTCCTAAAAATGAGAATCTAATTAGAGAAATTTTGTCAGAAGCTCATTGTACTCCATACACGGTACATCCAGGAGGAACCAAGATGTATCGAGACTTGAAGAATGCATTTTGGTGGAGAAATATGAAGAGGGATATAGGCTTGTTTATCCAAAAGTGTATGACTTGCCACCAAGTGAAAGCAGAACATCAACGACCCTCAGGACTCTTGAAACCATTAGAGATTCCTGAGTTGAAATGGGAGCATATCACAATGGATTTCGTTACTGATTTACCAAGATCAGTGCGAGGAAATCAAACTATATGGGTGATAGTGGATCGTTTGACCAAGTCAGCACATTTTCTTCCAGTTAAAATGACTCACGGAATGGATAAGCTTGCACAAATCTATCTAGAAGAAGTTGTCAGATTACATGGTGTACCAGTTTCAATAGTTTTGGATCGAGATCCAAGATTTACATCAAAATTCTGGCACAGCTTACAAAACGCAATGGGCACGAAGCTAGAGTTTAGCACGACGTTTAATTCGCAAACCGATGGTAAGTCTGAAAGGACTATTCAAACCTTGGAAGACATGTTGAGGGCATGCGTCCTAGATTTTGGGGAAAGTTGGAAAAATACATACCAATGATAAAGTTTGCTTACAACAACAGTTTTCAAGCCACGATAGTAGATCTCCACTCTACTGGGACGAATTTGGTGAGAAGAAAGTTTTAGGACCAGAGATAGTAGAAAAGACAGTGGAAGCGATTGAGAAGATCAGAAGAAGAATCTTGACAGCACAAAATCGACAGAACTCGTACGCTGATAAGAGACGCAAGGATTTGCAGTTCCATGAAGGAGATAAAGTTTTTCTCAAAGTCTCGCCAATGAAAGGAATTTCTCGCTTTGGAAAGAAGGGAAAACTCAAGCCAAGATACATTGGGCCTTACGAGATTTTAGAACGAATTGGCGAGTTAGCATACAGATTAGCTTTACCACCTGAACTAGCTAGAGTACATGATGTATTTCACGTGTCCATGCTACGGAAATATGTGTTTGATCCAAGCCACATTGTTAACCACGAGGTTATAACTATCGACAAAAACTTAGTGTACGAGGAATTTCCAATAGCCATTCTTTACAAGAAAGTTCATAAGCTAAGGAATCGTGAAGTTACTTTAGTCAAAGTTCAATGGAGCAGACACAATGAAGAAGAAGCAACGTGGGAACATGAAGACGACATGCGAAATAAATATCCACATCTACCTATACTTCGTAAGTGAAATATCGAGGACGAAATTTTTATTTTAGTAGGGGTGGATGTAATACCCACTATATATATATTTATACTCCCTCCGTACCAAAGATATTGACACACTTTCCTTTTTGGGTTGTCCCACAATAATTGACATATTTCCTTTTTAAGGATATGAGATCCACACGAAACTAATTTATTTATTTACTTGGACCCACACACACATCACACTCACCACTATTACAACTACACACTAAATATTAAATATTATTTCTCTCACTTTACTTTACATAAAATTATTATACTCCTTAATCTCCGTGCTCAAAAAAATGTGTCAATTGTTTTAGGACGGAGGGAGTATATATTAAGAGATAGTTGAGATACATGTAAGCCACTAATGAGTGTGTTAATTCATGAATCTTGCGCTTGGATTTGTGCTATTATGGAGTGTTTGAAGGTTGAAATCAGGTGTAAACCGATATATATTATATGAAGTCACCAATCAGGTGTTGTTGGAGCTATTTGAGTGGTTTTTCAAAGGAAATTGGAGTGGAAGTGTTGAAAAATGAAGAAGGAAGTCGAAGCCATCCGTTGGGCGAAGCAGGAGTGCAATTCAACCTGAAGGAGATCAATTCGACTAGCCCTTCAGGTCGAATTGGCAGCACACATGAGTAGAAGGTGGATTCGACCACGACATGGGCGATTTGACCTGGGCATCAGATCGAATCAAGGTCGAATTGGTTGGTGGAGATTCCGATTCGACCTCGTCACTTTATTTCAACCAGGGCAGTTAGTCGAATCGAGCACCTGGACTTACAGTAGGGCAATTCGACTTGCGATTCGACTTGTGGTGGTCAATTCGACCTGTAGCTGAAGTCGAATTGAGCTTCAGGAACTTACCATATCCATATTTTTACACCCTCAATGCGTGTGATCACTTAAAAAGCCTATTCCAGGCCCAGGAGGTGCGATTACAAGTATTAAAGAAGGCTTATGCAGCAGTATAGAAGGACACCAACATACAGAGAAGAATCAAGATAAGGAGACGTAGAGTTGAGAGGAGAGTCGATCGTCCATCATCCGGAGGGGCTGTGATAGAGGTTTCGCTAGAGATTCAAGTAAAATCGGTCCAACTAACCATGATTGTTCTTAGATCAATCATGGACTAGAGTCGTTTTGGTAATTCTAGGGTTATGAAGGTTTCATGAGTTAATTTGTCTTTCGTGTGTAAATTTCGTACAACACTATATGTGGTTTATTTTATATAAGATTGCTCGTTTTTAATCCATACTCATGGTCGTTTTGTGCATCAATAATTATTGTGTAGAGTCTGAATACATAACTCGGTTATTGGTTGAGTGCGTTCACTGCTGAGCAGGGTTTTATGTTATAATTCTAAGTGAAGGGATTCCGAAGTCTTATTAGAACTATCTTATATGAATACTTGTTAATTGAATCATATTCGGGTTAATAAGTAGGATAAAGAGTATAACTTCATAGTACCTATAAAGAGAGATCATATCGGGTTAGAGTACTAAGTGCATGAGAAATAATTGATACTGATAGTACCTAGAAAGGGAGGTGAATTATATCTCTTGCTCCGAGGATATTTACACGTGTTATACGCATATTTACTTGTGTCTATAGAGTGAATTTGCATGGTTTAGTGATGCGTCCATAAACCACAAGGCAGAGTCGGACACCGTCGCATGGAAGATAAATTAATAAGTGGAACTGGATTACCTAAAGAACTACATTCTATGTTACTTGATCACAACTCACTCATCTCTTCTTCTTGTTATCTTTACTTGTTATTTTAATTATTATTCGTTACTTAATCTCAATATTACAACCATTATAATTTCTAACATAGTCATAATTTACTAGAATATAATTAAATTGATATTTATCCATCCCTTTGGTTCGATATATAACTTGGTCATTTTCGTAACTACAATTGATATCCTTCATACTTGAGGATTAAATTGTGTGTTGAGAAAACGCCTATCAAGTTTCTGGCGCCGTTGTCGGGGATGGCATAAAATATCTTTTTATTATTTCTAGTTTTATTAGGACTATTTTAATTCTTGTTTTACTGTCTAACTCTTAATCTTTTCAGGTGTATGCTCACAAGGTCAAAGAAAGGTGAATTAGAACCATATAATCCTGAGATCGGAGCATCATCGAGGAAGAAAAGGAAGAAGAAGAGTAAGAATAAGAAAGAAGAAACTACTACAGCTCTGAATTTTGGAGTTGAAGTGGATGAGCTGAATCCGGAAGCGACTGAAATTGTAGTTGATCTAAACGCAGCAGCGGAGGATGTCGACATGGTAGCGAATCCGGATAATCTGGCTATCCGTGAAGTCTTCAAGAATAACAGGGCTGGACACTTTGGGCTTCTAGGAGCAAGGGGTTAATGCGGACTTCGATCTACGTCCCGCTCTTATTAGCATGATAAAAAGGAACTCCTTTGCAGGAGGGACTTTCAAGGATCCGCAGCAGCATCTAAATAAGTTCTTGGGCTATGCAAGTACTCGAAAAGACACAGGAGAATATGAAGATGCTAGAAAGATCATCTTGTTTAAATTCTCACTTACTGAAAAGACGAGAGATTGGTACGACACTATTAACGCAACTGAATGCACTACTTTGGAGCAGTTAAAGTTGAAGTTCTTGGAAAGATACATGCCACCTTCGAAGGCGCTCAAGATGAAGCAAGACATTAACCAATTTGCTATCGGTGGTGGAGAGAAGTTACATGAAGCTTGGGACAGATTCAAGGACATGCTTCGTAAGTGTCCACAACATGGGATATCTAAAGCTCAATATATCAGCATATTCTATAATAGATTGGACTGTGATTCCCGTGTGTTATTGGATGCTTCTTCTAATGGAGTATTACTTACTAAGTCATCCGTAGAGGCCGAGAAACATTTTGAAGATATTTTGATGAACTCAAGAGATTGGCCAACTGATAGAGTGAGAGGCACTTATGTACTTGGAAAAGTGGCTAAGGTTTAACATGCTATGGTGAAAACAAGTAGAGAAGATGAGATCGCCTCTAGCTTGTCCAATATCAGCAAGCTACTTGAGTCCCAACAAAAGCAAATCAGTGATATATCTCAGTGTGTATCAATCATGCAGCAGGAAGTAATGAATGATTGAGTGATCCAAGAGGAGATGGAAGAAGCAAACTATGCTATGGGCCAAAGTATTCAAGGAACGAGGTATCAAAATCAGGGCAACCGGAATTATCAGGGGAACTACAACAAGCATGGTCCCCAGGGTAATTATCAACAGCCTAGGAGGCTGGAGTTTTCATGGAGTAATCCTAACAATGCAATTCAACCTCCGACGGGTGTTGATCCTGGTGCAAAAGTGGAAGAAGGAAAGCCAGATTTTGAAGATACTGTGAACAGGTACATGGCTAGGCATACATAATAAATGGAAAGGTAAATTTGGCTAAGTAGCTTAAGCAATCAAAAATGGCCTAAGATCATATCCTAGTAATTTACCAATCGTAAGTCTCACACAAGACTCCAAGCCAAGTTCTAGAATACATTCATATGAGTGATTCTCTCAAGAATAAAATATCATGATCAAGCATGATTAAAAGGCTCAAATCCTCACATAGGTAAATAGAATCCTAAGTACTCCTCATAGCACATAATCAAGATCAATTTCACAAGAATTCTACATACTTATCAAATTATACATGCTTCTCATCAATGAAAATTAACACATGAACATATGAATGCACAAAAATCCATGAAACCCATATATCAAATCAATCATACAAGTATCTCTACAACCCAACTCATACATATCAATCTATCCTCACAATCCACATCCAAGATCCCATCGGATCCTTCTCAATTGTGATCGAACAAAGAACCTCAGCCGTCACATGGAAGTATGTCGGCTTTTTCAGCTCCATAAGATGGCGGATCCCTACTTGATCAAATATCCATAATATATCATCCCGGATCCTCATTGTGAGCATAGCATCCTCATCCTGGTACCTTGTTCTTGCTATCTTTTCAGAGACCTCAGCCCACTTCTCTTTAATCTCATCCCACTCGTTCATTTGGATTTTGAAATTCGCAGGCAACCTCTTCTTAAGCCTCAACTTTTTCGTCACATTATCCTCGCGAGTAGGCTTATCTTGCCTCTTCTTAGATCAAACTTCTACCTCCTTGCCCTTGTCTTTTCCTTGTCCTGAAAATAATATTTTAATAACAACCAACAAGGAAAACAAACCAAATAATTAACTAGCATCCAACTCTACTCAAGACTTCAAGTTTCAATGCATAATCAACCAAACCCAACTTGTTCCATTCACATCCAATACTCAATCCTCTTGCTTAACTATCATGATTCCAACACCAATCAAGCATAACAATCAAACAATCTTAGCCAACAACAAGCATGATTCATCAATTCAAGCAATTCAATATGAACAATCAAAAGGAACTATTCAACAATTCTAACCCATAATCAACATGATCATCAATCACACCTTCTAATCACCCAAAAATTCACATAAAACTCTAGGTTCTAACATCAATCAAGCAATCAAATCGAACCAAGCAAGTATTCATATGAAATTGTTCACAACATTCAACTATCACCATGAATTCTCAATAAAATCAAGTTTAATCAACTTACCCATACAAAATCAACATATAGAACATCAATCCTAGGGTAATTGAGTTGAGAAAACATACCTTTTGTTTTGCCCATGGCTAAAAACGAACAGGTAAATGAACCAACGATTTTCGCGCTAGAAAACCCTAGTTTGCGATTGATTTTGCCCAAAAACGCGATAAATCAAAGGAATGAGGGGTGGAATGTGGTTTAATCGATGCGAAAATATGTAGGATTGATGATTAGAGGCAAGGTTCTTCGATTCTAAGAGTGAATTTGAGTGGAGGTGGTGCAAAGTGATCGAATGATTTGAAAATCAGGGTTAAGAACACACTTACCTGGCCCAATTCGACCTCCCTAAGAGGCTAAATTGAATTCATCATGGCCGAATTGACCTTTTGGACAACTTTCACCTTCGATTCGACCTTAATTCGACTTGCTCCCCTGGTCAAATTGGAATGCCTCAGGTCGAATCCACACACTGTAAGATTCAGGTCCTTAATTTGACCTCAATTCGACCTGAGCTGCTGGTCGAATTGGAACTATCATGGTCGAATTGGCTTACTGGAAGATTGCACACTCCAATTCGACCTCAATTTGACCTGGGCCTCTGGTCAAATTGCTATGTCTCAGGTCGAATTGGCTCTCTGGTGCTTCAAAATCGAGTTTTCTTAATCCCCTGCATACTTCAAGCTTAACAAACAAACATTAGGTACCAAAATAGAGCATAACTTCATGAAAAACAATCCTAAAACATACATTGATGAGTAACTCCGCAAATGACACAAACACGGAACAAAACACCACTAAACATTAGGCAAATTGCAAAAATCGACACATAAAAACCGATTAAAGTGTAAATATGCCGTAAAAAATCAACTCCCCTAACAAATGTTATTACAACGAAAAGATTATACTATCGGTGCTTATTAAGGTAAATACATCACACCCCCCAAACGTAGTAGAAACTATAGTCGAAACTAAGTTTGTAAAGAGATGTAATTCCTGATAAGTAAGCACTTCAAATATAAAAATTTCTTACTCACACGAATGAAACAAAGTAATAAAACAGGAGGGAAAGCCCCCAACAGGCGCTCTTGTTTAACGTCGGAGAGTCACGACGGTAATAATTTACTGTAAGGTATCTTCAAAGATGACGCAAGCATCATCCGGGGACTTATAATGTTTCAATCGATGCCCATTTGCCGGATAATGTCTCCATCTTTGTCCATAATCTCAAAACTCCCCCCTCCACAGGCTCTATGAATTATGAACGGACTAGTCCATTTTGACTTCAATTTTCCTGCGAAAAGCTTCAAACAAGAGTTAAAAAGTAATACCTCATCACCTTACTTGAACTCCTTGCATGAGATCTTAGAATCATGCCACTTCTTTATCCTTTCCTTGTAAATCTCAGAATTCTTGTAAGCACGATTCTAAACTCACCAAGTTGATTAATGTGAGTCATCCTCAATTCTCTCACATCCTTAAGAGACAAGTTCAAGCTTCTTAAAGCCCAAAAAGCTTTGTGTTGGATCTCCACGGGTAAGTGGCACGGCTTCCCATAGACAATTTGGTACGGTGACATGTCCAACACCGTCTTATAAGCGGTACGGAACCCCCCACAAAATATCATCAAACTTCATAGCCCAATCCTTCCTATTGGTTCATACTTCCTTCTCCAAGATTTGCTTCACTTGACGGTTAGAGACCTCCGCTTGCCCATTTGCTTGAGGATGAAAGGGTGTAGTAACCCTATGCTTGACACCATAATCCTTAAGTACCTTCTCCAGAAGTTTATTGACGAAGTGAGAACCTCCATCACTCACTAGTGCTCTAGGGACTCCATAGCAGGCAAAGATATGCTTCTTCAAGAAAGATATAACAGTCCTCGAATCATTCAAGCGAGTAGGAATGGCTTCCACCTACTTAGAAACATAATCCGCAGCTAAAACAATGTAGAGAAATCCATTAGATGGGAGAAAAGGCCAAATAAAATTGATCCCCCACACATCGAAGATCTCTACAATAATGCTCGGCTGAAGCGGCATCTCGTCTCTCCTACTTATATTCCCCATCCGTTGACATCTATCACATGACGCCACATAGGTTTCACAATCTTTAAACAAAGTATGCCAATAGATAGCGGATTGAAGTACCTTGGCTGCTGTCTTTTGACTCCGAAGTGCCCCCCGTTAGGTTGTGCATGGAAAAATTTTAGAACACTCTCCATCTCCATCTCGGGTACATACCTACGGATGATAGAATCCGTGCATATTTTGTAAACAAATGGATCATACCATATAAAAGTCTCAACATCTCTCTTGAATTTAGCAAGTTGATATCGGTTGAGATCTCTCGAAATTTCACCCACAGCAATGTAATTGACATAATCCACATACCATGAATCCATTCCTTGTACAGTAACCACACATGCTCATTCAGCCCCTTCAACGAACACAGCCATAATCTTCTCATCAGGGAACATCTCCTCAATATAATCAAAAGAATCATCACAATGCTCCTTTGTCTCCAACCTTGATAAGTGATCCGCCAATACGTTCTCCGTACCTTTTTTATCTCGGATATCCATGTCAAACTCTTGAAGAAGAAGAATCCATCTTATGATTCTTGGCTTCGTTTTCTTCTTCTCCATCAAGTACCGAATTGCAGAGTGATCCGTGTACATTATAGTCTTCATGCCAACCAAATACTGTCGAAACTTGTTGAATGCATACACCACAGCTAAAAACTTCTTTTCAGTCACAGTGTAGTTCTTTTGTGCTGCATCAAAAGTCTTACTAACATAGTAGATGGCCCAGAACTTCTTCTCCCTCAGCTGCCCAAGCACCACTCCAAGTGCTACATCACTTGCATCACACATAAGAAAGATTGGAAGAGGGCTAGTGCCGCTTCAGTAGTTCTAGGGTTATGAAGGTTTCATGAGTTAATTTTTCTTTCGTGTGTAAACTCCATACAACACTACTTGTAGAGTCTGAATACATAACTTGGTTATTGGTTGAGTGCGTTCACTGCTAAGCATGGTTTTATGTTATAATTCTAAGAGAAGAGATTCTGAAGTCTTATTAGAACTATCTTATATGAATACTTGTTAATTGAATCATATTCGGGTTAATAAGTAGGATAAAGAGTATAACTTCATAGTACCTATAAAGGGAGATCATATCGGGTTAGAGTACTAAGTGTACGGGAAATAATTGATACTGATAGTACCTAGAAAGGGGGGTGAATTATATCTCTTGCTCCGAGGATATTCACACATGTCATACGCATATTTACTTGTGTCTATAGAGTGAATTTTCATGGTTTATTGATGAGTCCATAAACCACAAGACAGAGTCGGACACTGTCACATGGAAGATGAATTAATAAGTGGAACTAGATTACCAATTAATCTTATATAGAATTATTTTCTTTTGAACACTAACAATCAACTGGAGTTATATATTTTATATTTTAATTAGGTATATTTTAACAAAAGAAGACATAAAATATAGTCTTGCCTAATTAGTTGTATTAATTAATTAATTAAAATTTTCAAATATCTTTCATTATCAAAGTCTAATTCTTAGTTAATTTTATGTTCATGAAGCCCTATAAATATACATAACTACCACTGATCATTAATCAAAAAATACATTAAGATCAACGTCTAAACTTATAATTAAGGTCAATAGTAGATGAATATTTGCTTCATGATGAAAACCCTCATTGTATATTTCATTCTCTGTGCTATCTTTTTTCCCATAATATTTGCAAGATGTACTTTGACCAAGCAATATGTTGTTCATGTTGTTAATAAACTTCCATCATCTCCGGTTCTCTAATTGCGTTGCCAGTCCAAAAACGACGATCTTGGATATCGAGAAGTTACAACAAACTATGATTATAATTGGAAGTTTTGCGAGAATTTATTTGGTGGCACTCTCTTCTTTTGTCATCTTGTGTGGGCTAATCGAGAGATCTTTTTTGATGCATTTAAAAGTAGCTTGAAAAAGCAGTGTGGCCCTGGTTTTTGCTATTGGGAGGCACGAATTGATGGTATCTATCTTTCTGGTGCGAAGAAGTATGATTGGATCATTCATTGAGTATAACCTTTATAACACTATGCTTAGATATATATATCAACCTAGCTTAAATAATGATATTAGTGTTTGGGAGGAATAAAGATTACCTCATAAGTGTTACTATTATTTATCCTAATATATGAAATAAAGAATCACAAAGGCATGTATTATTGCTTTTACTGTTAAGTGTTAACCGTGTGGTGTACGGGATAATCGTTTTAAAATGGAGTTTATTCAAAGTAAAATTCAATTTGAGACCTGAAATTATTTTTTCTATCGATTAATAATAAGAGCCTCAAAAATATAAAATTATTAATTTAGGTCATGAATTTCATAAAATTAAAAATAATTACAATTAAATTAAACTTCAAATATTTATATGTTTTTAAGATTTTTTAAAATAACATTTTAATATGTGATTAATTTACATTTTAAAAAAAAACTCCCTTTTATCAATTTAATTTACCAATCAAATTTAATCCATTGTTAATTACCAACAAATTGCCAACAAAAAATATATTTTTTTCCTTTTAGTAATAGAATGATAATTGATTTATATTGTTTTTCTAACAGAATAATTTTCATTGCTAATAATTATCAACAGAATCATTACATAAATTGCCAACAAAATTATTAGTAGCGTGGATTGCCAACAAAAATATTTACCAATATAATTATATTTTTGTTGGTAAAACCAACCACCACTTTATTAATGAAAAATTATGAACAGATTATATATATTATTAATCCTTTAGTAATTAAATTTAACAATGAAATTACGGTTTTACAATAGAATTTTCATTGATAATTTTTTTTAAGTGTTATATGATTATCA
Source organism: Pogostemon cablin (assembly GCA_023678885.1). Lineage (NCBI taxonomy): Eukaryota > Viridiplantae > Streptophyta > Magnoliopsida > Lamiales > Lamiaceae > Pogostemon > Pogostemon cablin. The sequence continues at coordinate 19,623,077 of CM042964.1, read as the reverse complement.
TAAAACTATTTAACATAATTTTAAACTCTTAATTAATTCATAGAAAAAAAATAATTCTGATTTGAGATTCATAGTTTGTTAATTTTAATATATTTCATTTAAGATTTATTAACGTACGCAAAATAGTACTAATGTGTGTGTATTTAGCATCAAACGTGCAAAGTATGTAATGAATTTATTGTATGTTAGATTTTGGAGCTTGTATTGGATGGAACGGTTCCATATATACGATGAAACATTCACCATATTTTTACTTGGTAAATCTTGCATAATACCGTTCACGAATTCTTCATATGAGATGATTATCTAATCTAAAAACATCTAATTTGCAGTTGTCTTCTGTTGACTTGGAGTGTCTCCTTAATCTCCATGATGACATCACATGAGAGTGTTTGGAGCACTTTCTATTTTGTTTTTATTTTTATTAGATTTATTTTTTACATTTTTTTTCTCTTTCTTTTGCTTTCCTTTTTAATTTCTTAATTATGCTTTCCTTTTTATCATTCCATACTCACGTTATTAAATTAAATGTCATTAATAGAGATTGTATTCCTTTTTATATAAAAACTCATTTGCACACTCATTTTTTCAATCTTGAAAATTTTCTCCTCCTTGATCGATTAAATATTTAAATTTTTTTGGTTTGAAAATTGTTTCTATGGTAAGAGTAGATTGAATCATAATATGAAATTTTTTAAAGTTGAGTTTGCTTTTATTTATTTAATATGTGATATTTAAACATTTGATTGTTTGTTCTAATGTTCATTAGTTTATATTTTTAATTGAGAATCACTTTTTTTTCTCTCTATTAATATTTAGCTTTTATTTCACTTTTTATGAGATTATATTTGTTCATATCTAACCATTTGAAATTTAATTTGAAGGTTATGCTTAAATCCAGTAATTAATTTTTATTCTTAGAAATTTGAATTTAAATTTAACATACTGAATTTAAAGGAAAATTCTATTCTTAGATCCAGTAATTAATGATGAATTGATTATTAATAAATTTAAATTTTATTTTACATGATGAAAGATAATTTATTCATAAAATTGAAAATAAAATATCATTGAAATTAAAAACTTAAATTAATATAGTAAATTATTAAGTAGAGTGTAATCATGATTTAAAATCAGAATTAGACATCTAAAAACTTGATAAAATTTATTAATAATATTTATTTATTATATAGTATGATAGAGAGTTTAAATTAAAGTACAATCAATTAATGATTATTGACATCGTTAATTATTATAATTTGTAAAATATGTCATTTAATAAAATAATTTGCACATTGTCGTTCGATAACTCAATAAAAATATTTTAGACCGAATCGTCATCCGATAACTTGTGTTAGTTGATATATGTGTACCAGGCCGTCACCTCAGTACAATGTTAGCATACTTGAAATACATTTTAGTACTGAACCGACGTAGCCAGTAACTTGTCTTAGTTGGTATATGTGCACCGAGTCGTCACCCCGTACAAGTGTTAGTAAAAAATATTTGTCATCGAACTAAAAGCTCACATGGCACATAACATGACATATAAGTAGCACATATCACATCTTAACATAGCAATCATGATATAAAATGTAGTACTCGGTAAAAAGTGAAAGTTACCCCCACCTTAAACTTTCTTAGAGATAGTTGGTTGGATTAAACTTGCTCATTTGTCTCAGGTATGCCTGCAAAGTTATACTAAACTGAGCTCTACTTATAATTATAATTTCTATTCTAAAACTAAATTTCTATAATTAAAATAAACTAATTATTAACTCACTTAAGATAATATAAATAATTAATCACTAAATAAAATGAGTTAAAATAAAATAATAAATAGAAATACATATTTTATAAAAAAATAATAATTTAACGATCATATATTATAATTCTAATAATAAATTGAAATATTAAAATTTGGATACAAATAACATTATTTTTATTAAAAATGGATATTAAATAAAGATTTTATGCCTAAATTAATAATAGTAATAAAATTAATATTTAAAAGAATTAAATTAAATATAATTTAATATAAATATAAATATATATAATGCTTGAATGTTGTGTGCAGTTTATTATAAAGATTTTGAAACTTCGAAACTACCAACTCTCTTTCGAAATTACTATTTATTGAGAAAAAATCAGAAAATGAGAAAAAAATAAAAAAATGGCAAAGACAACATGTTTTCTTCATTTGGCAACATTTCAGAAAGACAACAAAGCAAAGACAACATGTTTCCAGCATTTGACAACATTTCAGAAAGACAACAAAATAAACACAATAAAAAAGAATAGTGTGAGCGAATTGATATATATATATATATATATATATATATATATATATATATATATATATATATATATATGTGTGTGTGTGTGTGTGTGTGTGAAAACATGTGAAGAGAAGAGTGGAGAATTACCTCTCAATCACTCCTCAAACTACACTAATTGTAAGAGTTAATGGAAAGAATATGAGTGAAGGGTGAAGGGATTTGGGCAGCAAAATGTTTGTGTGTGTGGCTTGAATGAAGTTGGGTATTTATAGATATGTGAGATGGAATCAAGAATACATTGGCACATGGCAAGGTGGTGGTACATGTGTATGTGATCTTAGGTGGTGATCTTAGGTGGTACATGTGTATTTCCATGTGATCTAACATGTCACAACATAACTTAGCAATTCTTTCAAATGGCTTCACATGTGGGATAAGTGCACATGGCTTCACATGTGGGATGATGATTCATGGGCCAATTTGTTCAAATAATAGCAATCATAAAAACTTGGTGAATTTCGTACATCCAGTTGGCAGCTGCAAGACTTTACCATTTTGATCATAACTTCTTCATTATAATTCCAATTGAGGTGATATTTGTGTTCATGCGATCCTCTCTTCCTTGGCTTTCTATCTATATAAAGAACTCTCAGAAAACCCAACATTTGAATATATAACAAGTCACGCAAAGCGGCATAACCGTTCTGTTCGGCACAGCTTGCGCGACGTCACCACTTTGATCATAACTTTCTCGTTTGGAATCCAATTGAAGTGTTTTTTATGCCCAGACGATCCTCTCTTCCGTGGCTTTCAAATTATATCTCACACAACCAGTTTTAACTTCCATACAAATACAGAAAAATTATAGAAAGTGCACATCTGTGTATTTGCAAGTAGCACAAGCAAGTTCACCCTTCATTCCAACATTGCATTTTTATCCCTTTTTATCAAAATACAACAAAATACCTCTCATGAACCTTTTAGTCAATAATAATTTATAGTATTAATATTTGTGCAAATAATAGTAATTAAAACACTCAAAGAAGTATCCAATTGGATCCGAAAATACATGAATTTCCAATCTCATTAGGATCTATAGTGGGTATTACATCCTCTCCTACTAAAATAAAAATTTTGTCCTCGAAATTTCACTCATTAGGTAAGAATAGACCCTGATATTTGTTTCGTATGTCGTCTTCGCGTTCCTACGTTGCTTCCTCTTTATTGTGTCTACTCCATTGAACCTTAACTAAAGTAACTTCACGATTTCTCAGCTTATGAACTTTCCTGTCAAGAATGGCTATAGGAAAGTCCTCGTACGTTAAGCTATCGTTAACTACTATGACCTCGTGGTTAACAACGTGGCTTGGATCAAATACATATTTCCGTAGCATGGACACATGAAATACATCATGTACTCCAGCTACTCGTTCGAGTCAAACAACTTCAGTACGTGTTTTCGCTCAAAATGCCCATCCTAGTCCACAAGGAGAGATTACAAGTAAAAAAAAGACCCTACGCAGGGGAAAAAGACGTTCACCACCACCTTCATTCTACACAACATCCAAAATCCTACCATCATCCACGGTGTTGTGGAGAGAGATTCGCTTGTCGAATCAAGTGAGAACCTAGTGAAGATTCAAGATGGAGAGAGATGCGACGGCGCCCACATCTAGAGTTTATTTCGCATCTTAATTTATCTTGTATTTTTCAAGACTATGGGTAAGATCTATCCAATCACCATGATTGTTCTTCGATCAATCATGGGCTAGAACCGCTTTGGTAGTTCTAGGGTTTATGAAGATTTTATAAGTTAATTGAACTTCTGTGTGTATACTCCATACAACACTATTGGTGGTTTAGGGTTTAGGGTTTAGGGTTTAGGGTTAGAGTACTTGGTGCACGAAAAATAATTGATACTGATAGTACGTACCTAGAAAGGGGGTGAATTATATCTCTTGCTCCAGGGATATTCACACGTGTCACATGCTTATTTACTTGTGTCTATAGAGTAGATTTGCATGGTTTAGTGATGCGTCTCTACTCTACAAGGCAGAGTCGGATATTGATACACGAAAGGGAAGTTAATGAGTAAAATTGGATGGCTCGAAGAACTACATATCTTCTCACTTATTCACTTTCGTTTAATCTCTACTGCTTGTCTATTTTAATTATTTTTTATTATTTGTTTATTGGTTATTTAATCATCACAACTATATTACCATACTAGTCTTAATAAGTTAGATTATAATTAAATTGATAATAATACATCCTTTAGGTTCGATAAACATTTGGTCGCTTATCAAAGCTACAATAGCATCCTTAACACTTGGGGATTAATATTGTGTGTTAAGAAAACGCTCATCAAGTTCTTGGCGCCGTTGCCGGGACGACATTAATTATTAGTTTATTATTTCTAATTTAATTGAGACTATTTTATTCTTGTCTATATTTTCTAATGCTTATTTTTCTTAGGTGTATGCTTACTAGATCAAAGGTAGGAGAGTTAGAACCTTATAATCCGGAGATTGGAGCATCGTCGAGGAAGAATAAGGGAAAGAAGAAGAAGATTAAGAACGTAGAACCAACTGCAGCTCTTAATTTAGGAGTTGAAGTTGACGAGCTGAACTCACAAATGATTACAGCTGCAACCGGATACAACTTTGAAGCAGAAGTAGTCAACATGACGGCGAATCTGGATAATCTAGCCATCCGTGAAGTCTTTAAGAACAACGGAGGAGGCAATGCGGGGCTGTTAGGAGCAAGAGGGGCTGGAGCTGATTTTGATCTTTACCCTGCTCTGATCAACATGATTGAAAGGAGTCCCTTCTCTAGGGGATCCTTTGAAGATCCTCAGTAACATCTGAATAAGTGCCTTAGTTATACAAGTACACAAAAGGATGCAGGAACTCATGAAGACGCAAGAAGGATCATTTTGTTTAAGTTCTCGCTTACTGAAAGAGCGAGAGATTGGTACGATACTCTTGATGTTGCTGAATGCACTACCTGGGAACAATTGAAATTGAAGTTCTTGGAGCGATACATACCACCTTCAAAGGTGTTTAAGATGAAACAAGAAATTAAACAATTTGCTATCAATGGTAATAAGAAGTTTCATGAGACTTGGGACAGATTCAAGGACATGCTTCGAAAGTGTCCACAGCATGGGCAATCTAAAGCTCAATACACCAGTATCTTCTACAATGGATTGGACTGCATTCTTGAGTTTTACTGGATGCTTCTTCTAATGGAGCACTGCTTACAAAGTTATCCGTTTAGACCGAAAAGCTCTTTGAGGATATTTTGATGAATTCAAGAGATTGGCCAACTGATAGAGTGAGAGGCATTTATGTTCTTTGAAAAGTAGCGCAGGTTGAGCATACTATGGTTAAGTCAAGTAGAGAAGATGAGATCGTTCTAGTTTGGCTAATATCAACAAGCTACTTGAGTCTCAGCAAAAGCAGATTACTGACATAGCTCAGCGAGTACCAATTATGCAGCAGGATGTCAGTTATGAAGGAACTAACCAAGAGGAATTGGAAAAGGCGAACTACGCCATGGGTCAAAGTATTCAAGGAACGAGGTTCCAAAATCAAAGAAATCAGAATTATCAAGGGAACTACAATAATCGTGGTCCCCCGGGTAATTATCAACAAACAAGAAGGCCCGAGTTTTCATCGAGCAATCCTAATACAACAGTACAATCTTCTGTTGGTGTTGATCCGGGTGCTAAGGTCGAAGAAGAAAAATCTGGTTTTGAGGATATAGTGAACAGGTACATGGCGAGGAATGATGCAAGATTGGATTGCCCAGAGGCTAATCTAGAGGCAAAAATTGATGCAAATCATGAGGATATATCTAAGCAGATGAAGGGTTTGACGTTTTTAATGAGGCAGATGGCCAGGAATGTAAATCAATTGATGTAAACCGTAGAGAAGGGAAGTTCCCATCTCAGGGTATAATAAACCCGAAGCAGTACAATGCTATCACATTAAGGTCTGGAACTTAGTATAAGGGACAGATGATGCCAGAAATGAATTTTGAAGCTCCACGAGCTCGATTCGACCTCGATTCGAGCAAGCCAGCAGGTCGAACTGCAATTTGGAGGTCGAACTAGGCACCTGGGCAACCTCCGAAAATTCCAATCGAGCGGTTCGACCACTACCAGTATGGTTCGACCAATCCTGTTGGTCGAACCACCCTTTCCAGAGCACTCTGTTTTGTCTGAAGTACGGTTCTACCACGACCATCATGGTTCAACCAACCCAGTAGGTCGAATCATGGTTGAACCAACCTGTCCGGTGGAGAATGGACTTTCTAAAGCATGGTTCTACCATTACTCGCCTAGTTCGACCAGTACCCATGGTCGAACCATGGTCAAACTGCCTCGTTCGACACTATTTTCTACGGCGAATGCTTTACTTGAAGTTGATCCTACTCCAGTACCATCCAAAGAGTAGAATACTGAGCTTATAGCGGAGAAAAATAGGAAAGAGCAAAGAGATTGAGAGCAGAGAAGGATAAAGCGGAGAAGGTTGAACGTGATTCCCAAGACTAAGATACCTCCTCTGTTTCCTTTCAAGTTAGTCAAGAAGGGATTGGAAGAAAAGTTCAAGAAGTTTTCAGATATCATAAACAAGATAAGCTTGAACATTCCTTTCTCTGAAGCACTCTTAGAGATGCCATACTACGCCAGCTTTTTGAAGGATATACTTTTAAAAAAGAGAACTTGAATTGTACGGGATTGAAGTGGTTAATTTGTCTGAGAACTGCAGCTAGATCATTCAGAGGAAGATGCTAGCTAAGTTAAAAGATCCGAGAAGCTTCACTATTATATGTGAGATTGGAAAGGGGCCGGCACGATGAGCCTTGTGCGATCTTGAGGTAAGCATCAATATGATGCCATTGTCAATATTTCAAAGGCTTTGTTTGGGTGAGTTAACTCCCACAACGGTTGCTATACAATTGGCGGATAGGTCTATGACTTTTCCGAAGGGTGTTATTGAAGATGTGCTTGTAAAAGTAGAGAAACTGGTCTTTCCTTTGGACTTTCTTGTACTTGAGATGGATGATGACAAGGATAATGTTCCCCTTATCTTAGGGAGACCATTCCTTGCCACTGCTGGAGCTATGATTGATGTTTAAAAGGGTGAACTAAGGATGCGGATGGATAAAGAAGAGGTTCTATTCAACCTAGATAAAGAAATGAAAATGCCGATGGAGACACAGTGTCACAGCATTGATGTGGTGGAGGAGATCGTGAAGGAAGATACGTCTTCGATCCTTTCAAAGGATCCATTGGAGACATGCTTAGCGGAGTCTTTTACTTTTCCCACCACGGAGCTAGATGAGCTTTCTAATGAGGAACTAATAGGAAGGATTGGGCTATGAAGCTCGTGATATTTTAGTTGGATTGTATACATAAAGTCTAGCTTTAGTATGAACAATGTTTTAAGAATCTATTTGAAATGAGAATCAATGATCAAATGATTGCGTCTTATAATTTATTTATATGTCCGATGCAATAGTCCACTTAGTTTATACTGTAGATAATATATTGTGCGATAACACGCAGAAGATCTTATTATCGGTTTCCTTATAAAGTATAAACAGATGCTCACCGCCGAGATAGACGGGGACTCTCTATCGGGATGGTGTAGTGTGATTTGGTATTAGTTTGTCTTGACTATAGAATCACATTAGTGCACTTTGTGTGTATTGAGCAGGACCACTTGAGATCGTTCGACTTGTACTGTCTATATAGAAGAACTTGATCTCAGTTATTGTGGATGTTCGTGCTCTTAATCCCTATACAATAACCTCGACATGTAAGGCAATATGTATTTCTTTGTTTCATCAATGAGTGAGATTTACATGTAATTAAATCAACAAACTCGGTGAGTTGGGAAATAGTGCTGTCTCTATGGTGTGCTGTTGATTGTACAAGGAATCCGTGTCCGATATAGGTTGATGATGTCCCCTTGAGGAGCTCATAAGGTTTATCATGTAAACCCTGCTGGTGGATTTATTCCGGCATGATAATGAGGTTGAGTGGTACTACTTTCAGACTAGATATTAATTAATGGAGTTGTTAGTAACTTAATTAATTAATGGACATTGTATATCTTAAACATGGGGAGACTAATGAGCTCATAATAAGAAGGAGCCCATAACGTAATTATGGGATTAGAATGGTAGTGCAGCAATAATATCATTTAGTGGTATATATTATTATTATTGGACTAAAGTAAAAGTTTTGGGATAAACTTAGATACTTAATCCCAATGGAGGCCCAACTCTAATTTCTCCACCTGGTCACTACTGTAGCCCATATATGAGTCATCTCAGCTGTCCGGAAACCCTAATTGAATCACGCCTAACACTATGATGAGGGTGAGGGAACAACAGATTGAGAAGATCTCGAAGATCGTTGCCTACACGACGTTGAGATTGGACTTGAGAATACAGCAGAAGATAGGAAGGTTGTTTGCTGCTACTGTTTGTCAACTTACATGATTTTTATAACATCATGTGGAACTCCAAACTGGACTTGTGAAACACCGTTGGAAAGCCACTGAAGAGAGTATCATTTTGGCTATAGATCACTCGAATCGGAGATTGGATGAGGAAGTTATGCTCAAAACCGTGAGACTGCGCAGGCTGCTGACGAGAATTTTTCTTCTTCAACATACCCTAGTGAAAGGTAATATGTTTCTATGTTTTCTTGCTTCTGCTGAATATAGAATCGTATGGAACCCTAACAGTTCATGTTAATTAAATGAACGAACACCAACAGTTTTGTGGGGGTTCCGACTGCGTACAAGACTGTGCTTGACATGTTTCCTTGTCAAATTGTCTATGGGAAGCCGTGCCACTTGCCTATAGAGATTCAACATAAGGCTTTTTAGGCATTGAGAAGTTTGAACTTGTGTCTTAAGGATCAAAAGGAATTGACGTTGACTCAAATTAATCATCTATACGAGTTCAGGAATTAAGCTTACAAGAATTCAGTGATCTACAAGGAAAGAATGAAGAAATGGTATGATTCGAAGATCACTTACAAGGAATTCAAGCAAGGTGATGAGGTATTACTCTTTAACTATCGTTTGAAGATCTTTACAGGAAAATTGAAATTGAAATGGGCAGGACCGTTCATTATCCACAGAGCCTGTGGAGGGGGGAGTTTTGAGATCATGGACAAAGACGGAGACATCATAGCGGCGAATAGGCATCGATTGAAGCACTATAGGTCTCCGAATGATGCTTGCGTCGTCTTTGAGGATATTTAGCATTGATACGGTACCATTGTGACTCTCCGACGTTAAACACGAGCGTCTGTTGGGGGCTTGCCCTTCTGTTTTATTATTTTATTTCATTAGTGTGAGTAAGAAATTTTTACATTTGGCGTGCTTACTTATCAAAAATTACATCTTCTTGCAAACTTAGTTTCGACTATAGTTTCTACTAAGCTTTGGGGGGTGATGTACTTACCTCATCATAGCACTAAGAGTATAATCTTTTCTTTGTAACGTTTATTATGGAAGTTGAATTTTTGCTGCATATTAAAACTTTAACCAATTTTGATGTGTTGATTTTTTGCAATTTGCCTAATGTTTAGTGGTATTTTATTTATTGAGCCGTATGCAGAGTATATATACATTGATTATAGAGTCTTAAAAGTGATTCTCTAACTAAGTTTTGCTCTGTTTTAGTACCCAATGATCGTTTTCGAGCTTGAAGTTTGCAGGGGACGAAGAATAATGGACAATAAAGGATCAGGAGCTCAGTTTGACCAGGGAGGCTGGTCGAACCAAGCAGTTCGAGTTGAATCAAAGATCAGAGAAATTGTTACAGGTCGATTCGACCAAGAGGGGTATGATTCGACCAAGAGTTCGAGTCGAACCAACCACCTGAAAGTTTTTTACAGGCTGGTCTGACGACAAACTCCTAATTTGACTAGTGGTTCAAGTCGAATTATAGTGCTGAAGTTTTCCAGAAGCCTGGTTCAACCACGACGAGGTGGTTCGACCTCCTAGTTCGAGTCGAAAGGTAAGTGGCATTTTAATTGGATTTTCGCCTTCATTCCGTACATTCTTCACACCACCCACACTCGAATCCTCTCCGAACCAAAATCCCTCTCTTCCAAACCTTGGTATTTCTTCATTCTACTCTGATTAAACCACTTTCCATCCTTCCCATACTCGAAATCTCACGAATTTGGACCGTTTTAGTGCAAAACTAGGTTCTTCATTCCAATTTGGGAATTTTTCATACTTTGTTCATACTAAGCCATGGCTGGATCGAAAGGTACGTTCTCTTGACTATATTACCCTAGGATTGAAGTTCTATTGCTTGATGTTATGTAGGTAAGTTGATTAAACGTATTTTTATATAGATTCATGGTGTAATTTGAATTTTTGTGTGAAATCTCATATGAACAAGTGATGAGTCCGATTTTAATTGTTAATTTGTTGTTAGACCTTGATGTTTAAGTGAAATTGTTGAGTAATTTGATTTGTGAAGTGCAACATGTAGAATTTTTGTTAAATTAGATAAAGGCATGCTTAAAGAAGTGATGTGGTTGTTGAAATTGGAAATTGTAGTTCAAGAGTTGAATTGGAGGTGAAATTGGATAGACATGTGTGTGGATTCATTGTTAAACTTTATGAACACATGAGATTGAGAGCATGATGATTTGGAATTGATTATACATGTTTAGCTTGAAGTCTTGAGTAGAGTTTCGTGTATAGTTGGTTTTGAATTAGGATTGGTTTGCTTTTCTTGTACATGTTTTTGTATTGAAATATTGTTCTTCTAGGAAAAGGAAAGGTGATCGAAGTCCGCTCTAAGAAGAGACAAGATAGGCAGCCTCGTGAAGACTAGGTTACAAAGAAGCTACGGCTTAAAGAGAGGCTGCCTAGGAATTTCCACATCCGAATGGAAAATTGGGAGGAGATCAAGGATCGATGGGTGCTATGTCTGATAAGATCGCTTGAGCGAGGTACCAGGATGATAAGGCCATGATTGCAATGAATATCAGGGATGATATAATGTGGACGTTTGATCAAGTTGGGATCCGACAATTCATGGAGATGAAGAGGCCAACTTACTTTCATGTTACTGCGGATGTCTTGTCTTCAATTACGGTCAAGAATGGTTCAAGTTCTCTTCCTTACGAGTGTTCATTTCAGCTTGGAGGAGAGAAGAGAACTTGGACAGCGGAGGATTTCAACATTCTGTTAGGCACTCCGAGGGGGATCTCGAGGCATGAGAATGGGCACTTTAGACCGAATGACTTCTGGAGAGCTATTTCTGGTGAAGACATGGATTTTAAGACAAAGGATGCTCGTGCTGATTTGATTCGGAACCCCGTTATTCGGTACATGGATAGATTTTTAGGCAACACGTTGTTTGCCCGATTTGAGGGGAGTTGTGTATCGAGGGGAGAGTTGTATGCTCTTTGGTGTATGTTGAATATAGTTTATTTTAATGTGGGATCATATTTGATTCAGCAGCTCTACAGATTCAGGAGTTCCACGTTTCAGAGAGTGAATATTGGCGGATTGGTTACTCCTATGGCTGAGTAGTACCACATGGACTTTACGGGAATTACGCCTATTTTAGAGGATCCGGATCTTATGATGAGTGCATGTGTCAAGGCTAGGTTTGCTTTGCACCAAACAGGAGACTGGATGTTTGTTAGGGGTTCAAATCCCTATTCTTTCTTGTTTCCTTATGATGTGGGAGCATTGACTGAGATCCAGAATGATGGGAGCTTGTTTATGAGCACTATAACGCATGAGGCGATCTCCATTACGTGCTTGAGGAGAGGCAATTGAAGGACTGTGGCTCAGATGTACGATGCGGGTATGTTTGATGATTTGCGAAGAATAGTTGACCAAGCACAGCAGTCACAACAGCAGCTTCCTCAGCAAGGAAAGCACGTAGAGGAGATGCATGAAGATGAGCCTCTTGAGCAGCCTGAGATTGATATACCGTAGCAGCCACAGCACATGAGATGCCACCACCACCATATCCAGCACAGCCACAACAGCAGTATTGGGGCGGCCCTAACGAGTATTACATGAAACAGTTTAGGTTGATGAATGAGCATCTTGCTAACCTGAACAACAATCAGAAAGAGACGAACCGCCAGCTAGGCTTGCTTACTACTAGTTATGCCGCGCTCGATATGAGATATAACGCACTGCATGCTAATTATGTGGTGATGGATCAGATATTAGATAATTTGAATGATAACTATGAAGCTCTGGATAGGAAGGTAGATACCCTACAGAGAGAGTTCGATGATTGGCGCAGGGGTGAAGATGATGATGATGATTCTCCGGAGGAGTAAAGGGCACCAGGTTTTTCATCTTATCTATTTCATCTCATCCTTGTTCTCTTTTTTCTTTACAGGATGGGTATTTGAGGTGTGAGTGGCATGTACGTATATTGATAGGAATGAGGTGTGATACTTGATACTTGAGGTTGGATTGGTTGGTGATACTTGTTTTGATTGATATGTTGGATTCTTTACTAAATATGTTGCATTTGTATTTTGCATGCATTGATTTTATTGATGAGAAGCATGTATAACTTGATAAATATGTGGAGTTCATTGTGGAATTGATCTTGATTATATGTTATGAGGAGTGCTTAGGAATTTATTAACCATGTGAGAATTTGAGCCTTATGAAATCATGCTACATCCATGCATGATAGTTTATTCTTATGAGAATCGTTCATATGGCCGTATTCTAGAACTTGGCTTGGAGTCTTGTGTGAGACTTCTGATTGATTAGTTATTAGGACATGATCTTAGGCCATTATTGTTTATTTGAGTCACTTACCTAAATTTTACCTTCACATATATTGAATAAATCATTGGAAGCCCTGTTGAGCTTTTAAAAGCTTTATTCATCCTTTACTTGAGCTTTTAAAAGCCTTATTCATCCTTTACTTGAGCTTTGTTGAATACCCTATTCATTAGTATGTTGGATTGTATACTAAAAGTCTAACTTTTTGTATGAACAATATTTTAACAATTAATTTGAAACGAGAATCATTGATCAAATGATTGCGTCTTACTATTTATTTATATATCGATGCAATAGTCCACTTACTTTATACTGTAGATAATATGTTGTGCGACAACACGCGAAAGATCTTATTATCGATTTTCTTATAAAGTATAAACAAATGCACAAAACCATGATAGACAAGGACTCTCTATCGGGATGGTTGTAGTGTGATTTGGTATTAGTTTGTCTTGACTATAAAATCACATTAGTGCACTGTGTGTATTAAGCAAGACCGCTTGAGATCGTTCGACTTATACTGACTACATAGGAGAACTTGATCTCAGTTATTATGGATGTTCGTGCTATTAATCCCTATACAATAACCTCAACACGTAAGACATTATGTATTTCTTTGATCCATTAATGGGTGAGTGATGAGTGTGTAAATTCATGTATTTTGAGCACTGATTCATGTGATAATGATGTATGATTTGGTCTTAAGTCAAGATAAATCGTGTGGCATAGTGGAAAGTCATGAATCAGGTGATTTGAGTATGTTTGAGTGGATTTTTGAAGGAAAATGGGATAGAAGTGATCGGAACCAGAGAAAGGGTATCGAAGACACTGGTTCGACCTAGCAACGAAACCGGTTTGACCAAGCAGAGAGTGGTTCAACCAGCATTCCTGGTCCAACCAGACATTGGGAAATCATCAGGAATGTGGTTCGACCACGACATTGTGGTTCAACCAAGCACAGTGGTTGAACCGTGGTCAAACCAGAAACATAAGTTTTCACAGTTGCAGTTAGACCGGAAAGCTTCTGATTCGAGATGCCATTCGGGTCGAACCCCAGACCTGTCAGTGTGTTACAGGTCGATTCGACTTGTGGTTCGACCAGCTGTGATTGGTTCAACCAAGGCCTTTGGTCGAACTGATACGCTGGACACGTCCGGATCCATATTTTTACACCTTTGTAAGGAGAGCTCACAAGTATAAAAGGAAGACCCTATGCAAGGGGAAGAGAGCCATTCACCACCTTCATTCTACACTACATCCGAAACCCTACCACCATCCATGGAGCTGTGGAGAGAGATTCGTCTGTCGAATCAAGTGAGAACCAAGTAAAGATTCAAGATAGAGAGAGGCGAGACGACGCCCGCATCTAGGGTTTACTTCGCATCTTAATTTATCTTGTCATTTTCAAGACTCTGGGTAAGATCTATCCACCACCATGATTATTCTTCGATAATAATGGGCTAGAACTGCTTCGGTAGTTCTAGGGTTTATGAAGGTTTTATAAGTTAATTAAACTTCCGTGTGTATACTCCGTACAACACTACTTCTAGTTTATTTTATATAAGATTAAGCATTTTTAATTCATACTCAGAGTTGTTTTGTGCATCATTAATTATTATATAGAGTCGAATACATATCTTGATTATTGATTGAGTCCGTTCACTGCTGAGCTGGATTCAATGTTAAAATTCTAAGTGAAGGGATTCCGAAGTTTCATTAGAGCTGTCTTATATAAATACTTGTTAATTGAATCGTATTCGGGTTAATAAGTAGGATAATAGGATAAAGAGTATAACTTCATAGTACCTATAAAAGTAGATTATATCGGGTTAGAGTACTTAGTGCACGAGAAAATAATTGATACTGATAGTGCCTATAAAAGGAGGGTGAGTTATATCTCTTGCTCCAAGGATATTTACACGTGTCACACGCTTATTTACTTGTGTATATAAAGTAGATTAGTCTGGTTTAGTGATACTTCCATACTCCACAAGGCAGAGTCGGACATTGATACAAGGAAGGAAAAATAATGAGTAAAACTGGATGGCCTGAAGAACTACCTATTTTCTCACTTATTCACTTTTGTTCGATCTCTACTGCTTACTTATTTTAATTATTCATTTAATTATTTAGTTAATGGTTACTTAATCACACAACTATTTTGCCATAGTAGTCTTAATACGTTAGAATATAATTAAATTAATAATAATACGTCCTTTGGATTCGATAATCACTTGATCCCTTATCAAAGCTACAATAACATCCTTCATACTTGGGGATTAATATTGTCTGTTGAGAAAATGTTCTTCAAGTTCTTGGCCATTGCTGGGGACATCATTAATTATTAGATTTTTATTTCTAGTTTAATTAAGACTATATTATTCTTGTCTTTAATTTCTAATGCTTATTTTTCTTAGGTGTATGCTTACTAGATCAAAGGTAGGAGATTTACAACCTTACGATCCAGAGATTGGGGCATCGTCCAGAAATAAAAAGAATAAGAATAAAAACATAGAACCAAAGGAGGCTCTTAATTTAGGAGTTGAAGTTGACGAGCTGAATCCGCAAGCAACTGAAGCTGCAACCGAATTCAACTTGTAAGCAGAAGCAGTCAACATGGCGGGGAATCCAGATAATCTTGCCATCCGTGAAGTCTTTAAGAACAACGAAGGAGGCAATGCAGGGCTGTTAGGAGCGAGAGGGTCTGATCTACACCCTGCTCTTATCAGCATGTTTGAAAGGAGTCCCTTCTCTGGGGAAACATTTGAAGATCCTCAGCAACATCTGAATAAGTTCCTTGGTTATGCAAGTACAAAAAAGATGCAGGAGCTCATGAAGATGCGATGAGGATCATCTTGTTTAAGTGAATGAAAAGGCGAGAGAATGGTACGATAATCTCAATGCTGCTGAATGCGATACCTGGGAGAAATTGAATTTGAAATTATTGGAGTGTTACATGCCACCTTCAAAGGTGTTTAAGACGAAACAAGAAATCAATCAATTTGCTATCCATGGTAATGAGAAGTTTCATGAGGCTTGGCACAGATTCAAGGACATGCTTCGAAAGTGTCCACAGCATGGGCTTTCTAAATCTCAATACATTAGTATTTTCTAGAATGGATTGGACTGTGATTCTCGAGTTTTATTTGATGCTTCTTCTAATGGAGCATTGCTTATAAAGTCATCCGTTGAGGCCGAAAAGCTCTTTGAGGATATTTCAATGAATTAAAGAGATTGGCCAACTGATAGAGTGAGAGGCACTTATGTTCTTGGAAAAGTAGCGCAGGTTGAGCACACAATAATAAAGTCTAGTAGGGAAGATGAGATCGTCTCTAGTTTGGCTAGTATCAACAAGTTACTTGAGTCTCAACAAAAGCAGATTACTGACATAGCTTAGCGAGTACCAATTATGCAGCAGGATGTGTGTAATGAAGGAGCTAGCCAAGAGGAGATGGAAGAGGCAATCTATGCCATGGGTCAAAGTATTCAAGGAACGAGGTTCCAAAATCAAGGAAACCGAAATTAACAAGGAAACTACAATAATCATGGTTTCTCGGGTAAATATCAACAACCAAGGAGGCCAGAGTTTTCATGGAGAGATCATAATACAGCAATACAACCTCCTGTTGGTGTTGATCCAGGTGCCAAGGTCGAAAAAGGAAAACCTTATTTTGAGGATACGGTGAACATTTACATGGCAAAGAATGAAACAAGAATAAATCATCTCGAGGCCAAGCTTGAAAAGAAAATTGATGCAAATCATGAGGATATTTCTAAGTAAATGAAGGACTTGACGTTGTTGATGGGGGAGATGGCCGGGATTATTAACCAATAGGCGCAAACCGTGGATAAAGGTAAGCTCCCATCGCAAAGTATAGTGAATTCGAAGCAGTGCCATGCCATCACGTTAATATTTGGAACACAGTATGAGTGGTTGATGATGCCAAAAATGAGTTCTGAAGCTCAAGGAGCCCAATTCGACCTCGATTCGACCAAAACAATTGGTCGAACCACACTGATGAGGTCGAACCAGGCACCTGGGCAATCTCCGGAGATCCCAGCTGAGTAGTTTGACCACGATCGATTTGGTTCGACCAACCCCATTGGTCGAACCAACCTGTACAGAGCATTCTATTTTTTCAAAAGTGCGGTTCGACCACGAACATTATGATTTTACCAATCATGTTGGTCGAACCTGCCTGTCTGGGGAAGAACAAACTTGCAGAAGTGCGGTTCGACCATTACTCGCCTCGTTCGACCAGAACGCCTGGTCAAACCCTGGTCGAACCACATCGTTTGGCACCATTTTCCGTACCGAAGGCTTTACTTTATGTTGATGCTACTCCAGTGCCACCCAAAGAGCATAATACTGAGCTTATAGCGGAAAACAAATGGGAAAGAGAAAAGAGATTGTGAGCCGAAAGGATAATGCAGAGAAGGTTGAACGTGATGAATGGGGTATTCGAAAACTAAGATACCTCCTCCGTTTCCTTTCAAGCTAGTGAAGAAGGGATTGGAAGAAAAGTTTAAGAAGTTTTTAGATATCATAAACAAGATAAGCTTGAACATTCCTTTCTCTGAAGCACTCTTAGAGATGCCATATTATGCCACTTCCTAATAGATATACTCCCTTTGTCCCATTTGAAATTTTACATTTGCTTTTTAAACGTAGATTAAGGAATGTAGTATTTTAATGTGTAGTGAGGTGAGAGAAATAATATTTTAATGTAAAGTGGATAGGTATATTAGTATGAAGTGTGAGGTTATAGAGAGAGAAATAGTTAATTTATGTGGATCCCATCTATCAAAAAAGGAAATGTAAAGATTGAAATGGGATGCTCAAATTAGAAATATGTAAAAATTGAAATGGGACGGAGGGAGTACTTTTGAAGAAGAGAAGCTTGAAAGGAATTGAAACAGTGAATTTGTTTGAGAACTGCAGCTCGATCATACAGAGGAAGCTGCCAGTGAAGTTAAAGGATCCGGGAAACTTCACTATTCTATGTGAGATTAGGAAGGGGCAGGCACGACGGGCCTTGTGCGATCTTGGGACAAGTATCAATATGATGCCCTTGTCGATATTTCAAAGGCTTGGTTTGGGGGAGTTAACTCCCACAACGGTTTCTTTACAACTAGCGGATCGGTCTATGACTTTTTCGAAAGGGATGATTGAAGAAGTTCTAATGAAAGTAGAGAAACTAGTCTTTCCTGTGGACTTTCTCGTACTTGAGATGGAGGATGACAAGGATAATGTTCCCCTTATCTTAGGGACACCATTCCTTACTACGGCTGGAGCTATGATTGATGTGTAAAAAGTTGAGCTAACGATGCGCATGGATAAAGAAGAAGTGTTGTTCAACCTTGATAAAGCAATGAAGATGCTGATGGAGACGCAATGTCACAGCATCGATGTGGTGGAGGAGATCGTGAAAGAAGATATGTCTTTGATCCTTTCTAAGGATCCATTGGAGACATGTATAGCGGAGTCTCTTACTTTTCCCACCACCGAGCTAGATGAGCTCTCCAATGAGGTATGTATTGATTTTCTAGAAACCTACTTGCTTTGGGTGATGACAGGTATGAATAAAAAAGGACCAAGTTTGAAGAGGTGAAGTGGACTAGAAAATACTTGCCTTTGGATAGAGAAAGCACAAACAAAGAAGAAAAGAAGGAGGAATTGAAACCGCTATCGGAGCACATGAAGTATGCTTATCTAGGTGACAATGAAACATACCCGGTAATTGTATCTTCTTCTCTAACTGATGATCAACTCGATGAGTTATTAGATGTGCTTAGGAATTATAAGTCTGCAATTGGTTGGTCTCTTGATGATTTGAAAGGTATTAGTCCATCATATTGCATGCATAAGATAAGATTGTTAGATGAAGCTAATAGTAGCATCCAGAATCAGCGGAGAGTTAATCCCTCTATTCAAGAAGTGATTAGGAAGTAAAATCCTAACATGGCTAGATGCAGGTATTATTTATCATATTAGTGATAGTCCCCATGTGAGTCCATTGCATGTTGTAGCTAAAAAATGGGGCATGACTATTGTCAAAGCCGATGATAGTGAGACCCTAGCCACTAGAATTCCTACAAGATGACGTGTTTGTACTGAATACAGGAAACTGAATGAAAATACATGCAAAGACCACTTTCCCCTTCCTTTCATGGAACAAATTCTTGATCGTCTTGCAGGGTATGATTTCTATTATTTCTTGGATGGGTACTCAGGGTATAATCAAATCATGATTGCACCCGAGGACTTTTGCCTTTAGAAAGAGGCCTTTTGGATTGTGTAATGCACCTGCTACATTTCAGCGTTGCATGATGGCCATATTTGATGAGTTGATAGAAAAGATCATGGAGGTGTTTATGGATGATTTTTTTATGTTTGGTTTCACCTTTGATATTTGTTTGTCTAACCTATCTATTGCCTTGAAGAGGTGTTAAGAAAGTAATCTTGTCTTGAATTGGGAGAAGTGCCACTTCATGATGAGAGATGGGATTGTTCTTGGACATTATATTTCGTCTAAGGGATTGCAGTTTGATAGAGCAAAGGTAGTGGCTATTGAGAAGCTTCCACCACCTACGAATGAAAAAGGAGTGCGGTCCTTCCTTGAACACGCAGGATTTTATAGGAGATTTGACAAAGACTTCTCAAAATACTCTAAACCATTGTCTCACTTACTTGACAAGGATGTTCCTTTTGTTTTTGATGAAGAATTTCTAACAGCTTTTCAGGTTTTGAAGGAGGCACTTATTACTGAACCTATCTTGATCACACCGAATTGGACTCAACCATTTGTATTTATGTATGATGCAAGTGATCTATCACTTGGAGTGGTGATTGGGCAGATGAATGAAAAGAAGGTCTGCGCCATCTACTATGCGAGTAAGACTTTTGATGTAGCACAAAAGAACTACACTATCACAGAAAAGGAATTTCTAACTGTTGTGTATGCATTCAATAAGTTTCGACAGTATTTGGTTGGCATGAAGACCATTGTGTATACGGATCATTCTGCGATCCGATACTTAATGGAGAAGAATGAAGCGAAGCCAAGGATCATTAGATGGGTCCTTCTTCTGCAGGAATTTGATATGGAGATCCGAGATAAGAAAGGAACGGAAAATGTGTTGGCGAATCACTTATTAAGGTTGGAGACAAGGGAGCATTGTGATGATTCTTTGGAATACATTGAGGAGACATTTCCTGATGAGAAGAGCATGGCGGTGTTTGCTAAAGGAGTGGAAAGAGCGTGTGTAGTTGCTGCTCAAGGAATGGATCCATGGTACGTGGATTATGTCAATTACATTGATGTAGGAGAAATTCCAAGAGATCTCAACCGGTATCAACTTGCGAAGTTTAAGAGGGATGTTGAGACTTTCATATGGTGTGATCTATTTATTTACAAAATCTATACGGATTTTATAGTCCCAAGGTGTGTGCCTGAGATGGAGATGGAAAGTGTTCTTGACTTTTGCCATGCACAACCTAACGGGGGCACTTCAGAGATCAAAAGACTGCAGCTAAGGTACTTCAATCTGCTCTTTATTTGCCTACTTTGTTTAAAGACTGTGAATCCTATGTAGTGACATGCGATAGATGTCAACGGATGGGAATCATAAGTAGGAGAGATGAGATGACACTTCAGCCGAGCATTATTGTAGAGATCTTCGATGTATGGGGAATCAAATTTATGGGGCCTTTTTCCCATCAAATGGATTTCTCTACATCCTTCTTGCGGTGGATTATGTTTCTAAGTGGGTGATGGACATTCCTACTCGCTTGAATGATTCAAAGATCATGTTGTCTTTCTTGAAGAAACATATATTTGCCCGCTATGGAGTCTCTAGAGCACTTGTAAGCGATGAAGGTTCCCACTTTGTCAACAAGCATCTATAGAGAGTGTCCAAGGATTATGGTGTGAAGCATAAGATTACTACACCATATCACCCTCAAGCAAATGGGCAAGCCAAGGTCTTCAACCGACAAGTTAAGCAAATTTTGGGGAAAGTAGTTGGAACCAATAGGAAGGATTGGGCTATGAAGCTCGATGATATTTTGTGGCAGTTTCGAACGCTTACAAGACTGTGCTTGATATGTCACCGTATCAAATCGTCTATGAGAAGCCGTGCCACTTACCCTTGGAGATCCAGCATAAAGCTTTTTGGGCATTGAGAAGCTTGAACTTGTGTCTTAAGGATCAAAAGGAGTTGAGGATGACTCAAATCAATCATCTAGACGAGTTCAGAAATCAAGCTTACAAGAATTCGGTGATCTACAAGGAAAGAATGAAGAAAGGGTATGATTCGAAGATCACTTACAAGGAATTCAAGTAAGGTGATGAGGTATTGCTCTTTAACTCTCGTTTGAAGCTCTTTGAATAAAAATTATAATTAAAGTGGACAGGACCGTTTATTATCCATAGAGCCTGCGGAGGGGGGAGTTTTGAACTCATGGACAAGGATGGAGACATCATAGCGGCGAATGGGCATCGATTGAAGCACTATAAGTCGCCGGATGATGCTTGCGTCGTTTTTTAGGATGCTTTACATTGATTTGGTACCATCGTGACTCTCCGATGTTAAACAAGAGCGCTTGTTGGGGGCTTTCCCTCCTGTTTTATTATTTTATTTCTTTAGTGTGAGTAAGAAATTTTTATATTTGACGCGCTTACTAATCGAAAATTACATCTTCTTGCAAACTAAATTTCGCCTATAGTTTCAACTAAGTTTGGGGGGTGTGATGTACTTATCTCGTAGCTCGGAGATTATAATCTTTTCTTTGTAACGTATGTTAGGGGATTTGATTTTTTGCGGAGTATATGCACATGATTTTAGAGTCTTATAAGTTGTTCTCTAGCTTAGTTTTGCTCTGTTTTTGGTGCCCAATGTTCGTTTTTGAGCTTGAAGTGTGTAGAGGACGAAGAATAATGGATTTCGAAGGAACAAGAGCTCGATTCGACCACAATTTGACCAAGGAGACTGGTCGAACCGAGCAGCCTAAGTCGAACTGTGAACCTGAAAGTGTATTACAGGTCGATTCGACCAAGCATGGGGTGGTTCGACCAGAGTTTGACCAAAAGCCCAAGTCCAATCAGTTATCAGAGATTTTGTTACAGGTCGATTCGACCACGTATGTGTGATTCAACCAAGAGTTTGGGTCGAACTAGCCACCTAAAAGTTTTTAACAGGCGAGTTCAACCACGACACTTTAGTTTGACTAATGGTTAGAGTCGAACCGAGGTGTTGAATGTCTCCAGAAGCACGATTCGACAATGATGAGGTAGTTTGACCACCCGTTCGGTCGAATCGCATAGGTAAGTCGCGAATTTAAGTGGATTTTCACCCTTATTTCGATAACTTTACACACCACCCGTACTCGAATCCTCTCCGAACCAAGAATTCCTTCTTTAAAACATTATTTTCACTCAATTTTGCCCCTATTAAACCACATTCCACACTACTTACACTCAATTTGTCATGAATTTGGAGCGTTCTAGTTGCAAAACTAGGGTTTCTCGACGAATTTGGGTATTTTTCGCACTTGTTCATATTAAGCCATGGCCGGATCAAAAGGTATGTTCTCTTGACCCTATTACCCTAGGATTGAAGTTCTATTGCTTGATTTTGGGGTGGGTAAGTTGATTGAACTTGTTTTCATGATAATCCATGGTGCAAATTGAATTACTGTTTGAATTTTCCTATGAACAAGTGATGGGTCTGATTTTAATTGTTGAATAGTTGCTAGACCTTGATGTTTACTTGAAATTGATGAGTGATTTGAGAAGTGAAGTGAAGAATGTTGAATAATGAGTTGAATAGTTGAATTGTTGAATGCATGCTTCAGAAAGTAAAGTGGTTGTTGAAATTGTTGATAATTGATAAGTTGGAATTGAAGTGGAATTGAATTAGCATGTGAATGTTTTGATTGATGAATTCTTGATGAAGAGTTTAATATACAGTTAGTTGCATTGGATATAGTTTGCTTTTCTTGTATTCGTTTGGTATTGAAGTATTGTTTTATAGAAAAAGGAAAGGAGACTGAAGTTCGATCAAAGAAGAGATAAGATAGGCAGTCTCGGGAGGACGAAGTTACCAAGAAGCTAAGGCTTAAGGAGAAACTGCCTAAAGATTTCAAGATTTAGATGGAGAATTATGAGGAGATAAAGGATCGTTGGGGCGACATGTCTGATAAAATGGCTCGAACGAGGTACCAGAATGATAGGGCCATGATTACAATGCACATCTGTGAGGATATAATGTGTATGTTTGACCAAGTAGTGATACATCACTTCATGGAGCTTAAGAAGCCGACGTACTTCCATTTGACTGCTGAGGTGTTGTGCTCCATCACCATCAAGAAGGGCTCTACTCCTCTCCCGTATGAGTGTTCTTTTCAGCTGGGAGGCGAGATGAGAAAATGGACAGCTGAGGATTTTAACGTGCTTTTCAAAACTCCGAGGGGGATCTCCAGGAATGAGTATGGATATTTCAAGGCGAATGACTTTTAGAGAGCCATTTCTGGAGAGGACATGGATTTTAAGACCAAGGATGCTCACGCTTCCTTGATTAGGAACCCCTTGATTCAATATATGGATCGAATATTGGGAAACACACTGTTCGCCTGGTTTGAAGGGAGTTGTGTATCAAGGGGTGAGTTGTATGTTCTATGGTACATGTTGAATGGAGTAAGGTTCAATGTGGGGTCGTACTTGACTCAGCAGCTCTACAAGTTTTGGAGCTCTACATTCCAGCGAGTGAATATTGGAGGATTGTTAACTTCTGTGGCTGAGCATTACCACATGAACTTTACTGGTATTACACCTATCCTGGAGGACCCGAATCCTGTAATGAGTGCTTGTGTGAAGGCTGGATTTGCTTACCATCGTAATTGAGATTAGCTCTACACTAGGGGGTCTAGGCCCTTCTCTTTTATGTTTCCATACGATGTACCAGAGTTGACTACGATCCGGAGTGAGGATAACAAGTTGATGAGCACATTGGAGCATGAGGCCATGTCAATTACATGCATGAGGAATGCTGACTGGAGGACTGTGGCTCAGATGTACGCTGCAGGGATGTACCAAGAGTTGCAGAGAATTTTTGACGAAGGGCAGCAAGGGCCAGAGCAGCCGCAGCAACAACATGATGAGCATGGGATGCATGGGGAGGATCAGATCCATCCTGAGATGGATATTCCGCAGCAGCATGGGATGCCACCACCACACATTCTGGCAGTGCCACAGCAGCGGTAGTGGGCTGGTCCTGATGAGTACTTGAGGGAGCAGTTTAGGTTATTGAATGAGCATCTTTCCAACTTGAACAATAATCAGCAGGAGACGAACCGCCAACTGGGCTTGCTTACCACGAGTTATGCAGCACTTAATTTGAGATACACTATACTGCATACGAACTATGTGGAGATGGATAGGAGATCGGAAAAGATACTGGCTAATGAGCGTGAGCTAGATAGGGAGCTGAATAATCTCCATAGGGATTTTGACCGTTGGCGCACGAAGATGAGTGGCGATGATGATGAGGATGATGCTCCGGAGAAGTAGGTTGCGCCAGGTTTTTCTCTTTGTCTTCTTCATCTCATCCCCCCTTCTCTTTTTCTCTTTACAGGATGGGTATTTGTGGTTTGAGTGGCATGTATGTCTACTTATATTCTGATTTGATGGATTGGTTGGAGGTACTTGATTTGGATTCTTTGCTAAGTATATTGCATTCGTATTTTGCATGTGTTGATTTTGTTGATGAGAAGCATGTATAACTTGTTAAATATGTGGAGTTCATTGTGAAATTGATCTTGATTATATGCTATGAGGAGTGCTTAGGATTCTATTTACCCATGTGTGAGAATTTGAGCCTTATGAAATTATGCTATATGCATGATAGTTTATTCTTGTGAGAATCGTTCTTATGACTGTATTCTAGAACTTGGCTTAGAGTCTTGTGTGAGACTTATGATTGATTAGTTATTAGGACATGATCTTAGGCTGTTATTATTAATTTGAGTCACTTAACTAAATTTTACCCTCCCATATATTATATAAATCATTGGAAGCCCTTTTGAGCCTTTAAAAGTTGTTTCTTTGGCAAGCCTTGATAAAAAGCCTTTATTTATCCTTTACTTGAGCTTTGTTGAATATCCTATTCATTAGTAGAGAGTTGAGGTGAATAAATGCTAGCTTGAATGAAGAAGGAAGTATGATAATTTGGTCGAGTGGTATGACTTGTAGAAAAATATGGTTAAATCTTGTTTAGTGGTGGTACCTGAAACCGGTACCCCGACTGCTTAGAAGGGTAGTGCCTGAAATTGGTATCCTTGTACTCTGAAGAAAGATGATGTTGACACTAATAAAAAGAAGGAAAAGTGAATCGCGGAGATCATGAGAATAAGAAGGAGAGATGAAGCTGTTAGATGAAAGGCAAAATTCGAAGGTAATTCTCTACTAGTGAATTAGTCACTTTATCTATATTTTCCTACCTTTACCAAAGAGCCAACATTACAACCCATAAACAAGTCCTTTGTGATCCTAGTAACGAAGTGATTATAAGTTGATTTAGAGACTTTTGCCAAGCTTATGGTTACACGTTAATATGAATCGAATTGAGCGTATATACTAATCTATGAAAGTGTTCATCTTTTACACTTGAGTGCGAGAGTAAACACTTATCTTGTGAGCTAGATGAATTTGTACTCCGAATTGTGTTATAATTGAGTGATGTTTTGCATGAATGAAATATATGATGTGAGTGATACTTGTTTTAAGTTGATAGAGTTGCATATGTGGGTATGACTTGTATTTGACTAGATGGCCTTGTGAAATTTACACTTACTCCTGTGTTTTGATTGCGTTGCCTCGGGACGAGCAACATGTTAGTTTGGGGATTTGATGAGTGTGTAAATTCACGTGTTTTGAGCTCTGATTCATGTGATAATGATGTATGACTTGGTCTTAAGTCAAGATAAATCGTGTGGTATAGTGGTAAGTCATGAATCAGGTGCGTTTGAGTTCGTTTGAGTGGATTTTCTAAGGAAAACAGGGTAGAATGATCGAAACCAGAAAAAGGGTGTCGAAGACATCGGTTCGACCAAGCAGGGAACGGGTTCAATGATCGTTGTCATTTTCACCTAGGTTTTAGTGTCTTTATTTATGAATTTTCGTATGTTATTATCCGTATTTATAACTTTTAGTAGAGTTTTATGTAATTATGAGAGATTTGGTATGGATTGATAAAAATGTGTAAATGAGCTTAAATATGTGCAAAACAGGTTAAAAATGGAGCATAGCGGAGTCGGGAGCTGAAATAAGCTGAAACGAGCTGAAACGGGCTGAAAAACACCCAACTCGAGTTGCATGGTCTTACTCGACTTGCAACTCGAGTCGAGTTGAGGTTCGATCAAAGGCAGAAAGTGTCCAGTAGCTCAACTCGAGTTGTAATGTCCAACGCGACTTGCAACTCGAGTCGAGTTAGACGCCGAGGAAAGTCAAGCTTCTGACACGAGTAGATAGGTGAGAGCTCGAGTTATCTTACTCGAGTCGAGCTGGAAACAGGGTAAGTCGTGCAGCTAGTCGAGCTGGGGCAGAGCAGCGTCTAAAATCATCCAGTGAGCTAACTCAAGTTGCAAGGTCCAACTTGACTTGCAACTCGAGTCGAGCTAGGGTCGAAAAAACCGCCCAGTTTGTAGAGCCACGCAACTCGACTTGACATGCATTAGCTCGAGTTGGCTACTCGAGTCGAGTTGGGTCAAAAGCAGAAAAATTTTGGAAAATTCTAGAAGCTTCTAAAAGGTCCCCAAGGGGTATAAATGCACAATTGGTGCGAAAATTACAGGGAGAGTCTCATTTGGCAGTTATTTTAGAGATCAACACACACACTTTCTCACCACCATTCCACACACTCCATCCGATCCATCTCTTTAACCCTTCAATTCATCCATCCACTCAACTTGATCTTCATCAATCCATCACTCCATCCATCCATCCACCATTTTAGAAGAAGAAAGCTTAAATGAGTGAAGAAGTTGATATATTGAAGAAGAGGAATGATTCTCCATGCAAGGGAAGCAATTCCATTTTTCATTTGTTGATTTTCTTCTCAATTTGGCTCAAATGGAGCAACGTATGATTTGTAATGATTTAAACACTATGTTTAGTGGCTAGTCCTATAGTAGGGCTAATCATATGAATGGTTGAGGTGATGAGTTAGATGTGTAGAACTTGAGTAATGTTTTGAATTGATTTGTGGATTTCTTTTTATGATATATCAATCATGTTTCATTTCAATTTTTGTGTGATTAAATTCTCTATTCATAGTATTAGGATGTCCATTCCAATATTGTGAGTGGATGTTTAATTGAATCATATATTGAATTGTGCATGTATGTTAGTATAAGGGAAGGTAAGTCATACCCTCCTTAGGCTTGGAACATTCATAGAGGGACACTTAAGAGATTGAGTGAAAAGAACCAACTTATGATCATAGTACCTTAAGGGAATTGAGATTAAGATCAATCCTAAGAGATTTAGGCTTGTAAAATGGTAGAGAACCTACTTGCCTTGGCCATAGGGACTAGGGGTAAAATTGTGATTGTTTTTAATCCACAAGATAATGAAAGTTACAATCAAAAGTTTTCCATATCTAGCTCAAGTCTTAACCATGAGTATGATTAGCCTTGTTCTCTTCTCAAGTGAATCCTACCTCCATTCCATTCATCTTTTCTGTTGTTGATTGATCATTTACTTTGTTAGTCTAAATTCTAGTCAATTGAGTAGAATCGTAAGTAATAGTTTTAAGTACAAAACCTTCAATCTATCATCCTTACAAAGCACAAATCAATGAAAAATCCGGATACAAGCCTAAGTTTACTTTTCCTTGGGACGACATACTTATAAATTTTGTTGCTTGGTCACACATGTACAACAACGATAGAGTCTCTTACTCTAAAAACATTTTACTAGAAATGCGACTAAGAACATGGCGCCGCTGCTGGGAAAATGTTAAACTTTTGGTTGTAACGAGTTTGAAGTTGATTAGTTTGATAAGGATATTTCTTTTATTTGTTTACTTATTTACTTGTCTTGGTTACTTTGAAAATTAATTTGGAACTTCTTGTAGGTATATGCAAATGCGTTCATGGTCTCAATCTATTGAACCTTTGAACTTGGAATTAGAAGCTACATTAAGAAGACAAAGAAGAGGAGTGTTAGAGCCTACGGGAGGAAAGTATGGAAGAAGTAAGGGATAATGCAAACATGGTTGATGAAGAAGGCAATATGAGGAATTTTCATGGAGTTGATAATGTTAGAGAGGGTTATAATAATCCGGAATTTGTGCCACAAGTGTATGCTCAACTAATGCACTTGCAAAACCAACAAATGCAAGCTAATAGTCAAAACTTGATGGCACAACAAAAGGCAAGGAATAATCCTCCGGTGGTGCAAAACCAACCCCGTGGAAATGGACATAATGGAGGTGGAATGAACATTCGAGATCATTTCCAACCTCAGTTTGGGAATTATGCTATGGGGCCACTGTTAAATGTTAATAATTTTGAGATCAAGACGGGATTGATCAACATGGTGCAAGCAAACCAATTTGGTGGTGGTGCTATGGAGGATTCGAATACTCACTTAGCCCAATTTACGGTGTTAGCCAACACGATAAAGATAAATGAGGTGAGTGAGGATATTTTTAAAATGAAGCTTTTCTCGTTTTCATTACGAGATAGAGCTAAGGCTTGGTATCATACTCTACCACCGGGATCTTATACCACATGGAGAGAATTAGCACAAAAATTTTTGAGCAAGTATTTTCCCCTTCAAAGATGTTGCATCTCAAAGGGTAAATCTTTCAATTCAAGCAAATGCCACTTGAGACATTTAGTGAAGCATGGGACCGATTCAAAGAGATGCTAAGGAAGTGTCCACAACACGGATTCCCTGAAGAACAACAAATAGGATTTTCTATGCCGGTTTACACGGAAGTGAGAGGATGCTTATTGATGCTTTGGCGGGAGGTTCGATTTTGGGACAAACTCCAGAAAGAGCAATTGCTATATGTGAGGAAGTAGCTTTGAATACGGGTCAATGGCCTATGGATCGTGCACCGAGGATGTATGATAGGGAGATAATTGCTAAGATGGAAGAAGTGTGCTTGCAACAAGTGAAAAAGGTGGAAATGCCCAAGAAAGATATGACCGACAAGGCGATCACGGAGATATTAAAGAGAATGAACGCTAGCATGCAAGTGTTTCCAAATTCGACACCTATGGTGAATCAACAAGTGCTTGCAAGTCCTCAACAAGTTATGTCATTGCCTTTGATGAATCAACAAATGTTTCCTAATCCTCAACAAGGCATAACGATACCTAATGTGAGTAAATCTTCTCAAAGTTGCCAAATGCCTACATCCATGCCTCAACAAGGTATGTCCTCTAATTTTGGAATTCAAGATACATGGTGTCCACTGGAGATGACGCTTGAGGAAGTTGCCTTCATGCAAGGAAGGAACTTCCAAGGAAATTATGGTGGTAACTTTGGAAGTCATGGAAGAGGATATCCACAAAGACAAGGAGGATGGGGGCAAGGTAACTTTCAAGGAAATTTCAATCAACCTTGTAGGTATGAAAATTTGTCGTATGAAAATTTGTCATATGAAAATCAAGGGAATGCCCTTACTTTACCACCGGGCATCAATCCGAGGGAGAAAGCTCCAAATGGTGAAGGAAAGTCTTCGATAGAGGATCAAATGACCAAGATGTTTGACTATATGAAGCAAAGAGATGAAATGATTGATAATAGACTCAAGGCCTTGGAGACACAAATGAGTCAAATGGCAACCGAGCAAGGTGAAATGCATCGAAAGGGTAAGTTTCCCTCCATTACAGTTACTAATCCTAAGGAGCAATGTTTGTATGTTACTATGTTCAACATGGAAAGTAAGGTGGAGAAAGGATTGGTGGAAACAACAAACATTGTTTACAAGGTTGAAAAAGTAGTTTGTGATGAAATCGTGTCAAAAGTGGAAGAGGAAGTTGCCATTGATAAAGATTTGTCTTTTGATGATGAGAAGATAATTGGTGAATTCTTGTCTTTGTTGGATGATGAGAATAATTGTGATGAAAAGGTGATGTTGAAGCAAGATCGTGACATTGTCAAAGTTGAAGCTTTATCAAAGGTTGAATACCCCAGTAAATTCGTTCTTACTTGTAAAATTAGAAATGTGGAATATTTTAATGCTATATGTGATCTTGGTTCAAGCATTAATGTAATGCCTTTGGAAATTTTTGAAAAACTTGGCATTGGGAGGTTAAAGAAAACAGATATGGAAATTGGAATAATGGATGGTTCAATGATAAAGCTTCAAATGAAAAAGAATTGGTGTTATCAAGCAAGAATTTGAAAGGGCTCCGATCTTCATTTGAAGCCACCCATTAAGCCTCCGGATGATCGAGATCGAGATCGAGTGGTAAGTGAAATTTTGAAAGATGAAGATTTAACTAATTTTTTACTTGAATTTGCAGGAAATTTTTCTTCAAAGAGGAACATGTTTGGGGGGAATCCACATGTTGATTGGAAGATTGATAAAGGTCCTCCGGGATTTAAAAACGTGAGGAAAAGAGGAAACGAAGTGAGTTCAAGTGTTAAAGGAGCAAGAAGTGTGGATAAGAAGGTTGTTAAGGAAATGTTTAAAGTGAAGATGAGGCCCGATGGGGTCTTGGATTTCTCCGATTGTTAAGAGCTTATATGCGTCTAGCTCGACGACGTTAAATCGAGCGCTTGATGGGAGGCAACCCATTTTGGTAAGTTTTCTTGTTTAGTTTTTGTTTTTCTTTTAAGTTTGGTATGTAGGAGGATTGTGCTCATGGAGAAAAATACATATGGAGAAGACGAAATGTGTTCGATTTGGATTGAAGATGTATGTCCCACCACTCTTTACAAACTTAAAGTAACACTTGTGTTATTTTAAGTTTGGGGGGAGAGTGCGTGGTGGCCATACTTGAATTTTGGGAAGTACAAATATGTCATTACAAGGTAACTTCATGAAGATCATTTGAACCTACAAGGGTAAGTCCCACCACTTTTTTCAAACTTAATTCTCAACTCTTGCTTCGATTTAAGTTTGGGGGATAGTGCGTGGTGTGACTCACCACTTGAGCGTGTTATAGATCATTATTTTTGAGGGATTATCTTGTGTAAAATTGGGTCAATTTTAAAATTTTTCTCATGAGTTTGGTTATAATGTTGGGAACAATTGGTTGTGTTGAAGTGCATGATAGTCCTTATTTTTATTATAAGTGTTGAGCTAATGGTTTTTGATGAGTTGTTGAGCATGAATAAAGTATAATAGAAGCATGGATTGAACACCGAATATCGAATCGAGAAGTTGTTGTGGATGTGATTCGGACGCTCATGCCAACCATTTTCATTCTCAAATGTTTAAGGGAGTTCACTCTACATCTTATCACTTCTAAATTGCTTGACATGAATTGATATTGATTTGGATGATATTGGATTAGCATGCAACTTCATGTGTTATGTACTTGGGAGGTTTACTTTCGTACTCTATGATTTCATTTTCAATTAAGGATGAGATGATTGTTGAGCTTATTTGTTATGGATGATGAGTTGATATGCTTTAATTTCTAGTGATGGATGATTTTTGGTTATGTATGTTATATGTTTTTGTAATGTTTCTTGTTTGGTGAGTTTTCGATTATTGTGTTATGTTTGTTTTGATTTTATTCTTGTAGGGTTGGTTTGCTGGTATGTTTTTGGGAAGGTGTTGAGTATTTTTGAATGTAAGCTATGATGCATTGTTTGTGATGAGTGATGGCAAGTATGTTAATGGTTTCTGCTTGTTGAAATTGTGACATGAATTACATAATTTGTTCAATTTTGAGAAGTATAAAGGGTAATTAGGTTTCTTTTGGTCCAAGCAAAAGCTTGTGAGAATTGTGCCTCAACCGTGCCTCCATGGTTAATTCTTGATGTGAGGACCGGTTGTACTTAGACAAACTAGAACTTGCTCATGAACTATAAGAACAAAGCCCGAATGATTAAAATTGGTGATATGATCTTAGGCCATCCTTGTTAAATGAAGTCATAGCCATAAAATTCTTTACCAAAAACATTATCCCTAGTTAACCATTTTGAGCCTATAGCCTTTTCTTCGTGATTTAAGCACAATACAAGCCTTGAAAACCTACTTGAGCTTTATATATGTAACCTATGTGTAGATAATTGAGGATGATGATGGTTTACAAGGGAAGATGTGGAAAAATGTACAAATAAATGAAAAAAGGGTTAACACAAGAAAAAGGATGAAAGAGCTCAAGATAAAAAGCAAGTGCAACTTCAACAAAAGAGAAAAAGGAGCAAAATCCTAAAATATGCTCAAGGAACGCAAAAAATTTAAAGAAAAGAAGTATGCCATTCAAAAGAAACTCAATAAATCCATGGTATGTTGATGTTTAGTATTCTTGAACAATTACAAGGAAGAGAGTTTGAAAGTGAGGAAGTTGAAGAAAAGAATCATATTTGATTATCCACACTTGATTAGTCACTATTATCCAAAGTTTCCTACCTTACCAAAGAGCTTGAACATTACATTCTAAGATAAAGACCTTTTTGATCACTTATTAAAACTAGGGTGGCTTGTGAACATAGTCCATGAGCAAGCCTATGGTGAGTCGGTTCCAACCGGTTGATGATTGTTGTTTAAATCTTACCTCATAGAGTGTTGAGTGAATGTGATATCCTATGAGAGGTTTGGATTGAAAGGGATTTGATTACTCTTTTATCATCTTAAGTTTGAACTTGTTAATCTTTCATGTTATAAGTTTGATGATGTAGGAATACTTAGTTTGATTTGTAGTCCTTGTTACTTATGATGTGTTGTGCTTATGTTATTTAGGTTTTTCTCTAGGTGAAATTCCCCTCTCGTTTTCTCATTTTCGTTGCTCGAGGACGAGCAACACATTAAGTTTGGGGGGTTGATTGTTGTCATTTTCACTTAGGTTTTAGTGTCTTTATTTGTGAATTTTCGTATGTTATTATCCGTATTTGTATAACTTTTGGTGGAGTTTTATGTAATTATAAGATATTTGGTATAAATTGATAAAAATGTGAAAATGAGCTTAAATATGTGCAAAAGAGGTCAAAAATGGAGCAAAACGGAGTCGGTAGCTGAAATGAGCTAAATCGGGCTGAAAAACACCCAACTCGAGTTGCATAGTCTTACCCAACTTGCAACTCGAGTCGAGTTGAGGGTCGAGCAAAGGCAGAAAGTGTCCAGTAGCTCAACTCGAGTTGCAATGTCCAACTCGACTTGCAACTCGAGTCAAGTTAGATGCCGAGGAAAGTTAAGCTTCTGACACGAGTAGACAGGCGAGAGCTTGAGTTATCTTACTCGAGTCAAGTTGGGATCAAGGTAAGTTAAGCAGCAAGTTGAGTTGGGGCAGAGCAGCATCCAAAATCATCCAGTGAGCTAACTCGAGTTGCAAGGTCCAACTCAACTTGTAACTCGAGTCGAGCTAGGGTCGAAAAAACTATCTAGTTTGCAGAGCCACGCAACTCGACTTGACAGACAGTAGCTCGAGTTGGCAACTCTAGTCGAGTTGGGTCAAAAGCAGGAAAATTTAAGAAATTTTTGGAAGCTTCTAGAAGGTCCCCAAGGGGTATAAATGCACAATTGGTGCGAAAATTACAGGGAGAGCCTCATTTGACTGTTATTTTAGAGATCAACCCACACACTTTCTCAACACCATTTCACACACTCCATCTGATCCTTCTCTTTCACCCTTCAATTCATCCATCCACTCAACTTGATCTTCATCAATCCACCACTCCATCCATCCATCCACCATTTGAGAAGAGGAAAGCTTAAAGGAGTGAAGAAGTTGATATATTGAAGAAGAGGAATGATTCTCCATGCAAGAGAAGCAATTCCATTTTTCATTTGTTGATTTTCTTCTCAATTTGGCTCAAATGGAGCAAAGTATGATTTGTAATGATTTAAACAACATGTTTAGTGGCTAGTCCAATAGTAGGGCTAATCATATGAATGGTTGAGGTGATGAGTTAGATGTGTAGAACTTGAGTAATGATTTGAATTGATTTGTAGATTTCGTTTTATGATATATTAATCATGTTTCATTTCAATGTTTTTGTGATTAAATTCTCTATTCATAGAATTAGGATGGCCATTCCAATGTTGTGAGTGGATGTTTAATTGAATCATATATTGAATTGTGCATGCATGTTAGTATAAGAGGAGGAAAACCATACCCTCCTTAGGTGCTGCGCTGGTGGTGCCGGATGACTAGGTGCTGCTGCCGGTGCGAGTCAAGCGCACAGGCGGCACAGGAGGAAGTGCGAGGCAACGACACGGTGAGAGTTGGCATGGTGAAAGTCATGTGGGCTGAGCCGTGAGGACTGTCCTGATCGCCAACGCGCTTGGTGCACTCGACGTTGTGCGATTTTGGCCTGCCGAATGGGAGAATGATGACGAGCAGAGTGGCGTGAAGCGCAAGTTTGGGCGAGTCATGCGGCATTTTGGGTGAATTAGGCATCGTTCAGGGCGAATCAGTTGAACCAACATTATGGGCTAGTCTAATAGAGTTCAGGGCGAGTCTTACAATGTTTCCGGACGAGTCTTACAATCATTTTGGGCAAGTAAGACGGCCATCAGAGTGAGTCTGGTTCAGCGTTCAGGGAGAGTGAAAAACATTCTGGGTGAGTCAAGTATAGTGCCAGGCTAGCATGCTCTCGCTCGGTGGGCTGCGCGCATTTGTGCACGGCAGCATGCGATCCTGCTAGCTTCAACATACAGGATAGCTCGAGTTGAGCGGTAGTTTTGGAGCCTATATATTTGTGTCGATCCCCATCTGCGATGCCTATATTCGTGTTTGGTGGCGAACAATCGAATTCGCTGATATATAACTGTTTTAATTGATTTAATTATCTAATTATGGTTATATATGTATGCATGATTCTATGTGATTTACTGCCTTATGGCTATAATAGGAGCATGCTAGGTTGTGTATTTTATTTTTGAATATTATATTCATGTAAAAACCCTCGATGTTAAATTACTAAGTGGGAGAGGGGATTGGTAATTAATTCCCGCGGCCTCCATTATTAGTTTGTTAATGATGTGAGTAAACTTGCATGTTAGCAATAGGCCTTCCTCCACAACGGATGAGTTTATTCACGGATCACTTGAAAAACTTCTTTATGATGATTGAAGGAAGTTACCCGAGCGCTTGTGTACTTCTCCAACTGTAAGGCATACAAGCTCGCGTAATGGACTTGAGATCAAATAATGGTGTACACTTAGGTGCATATAATAAGTATCCTCCCCAACGGAGTTGTTGCTGTTATTTGCGTGGCTAAAAATGAACCGACTATAATTATTTTATCATAAAGTTAGGTTGACGAATGAAATTGATAGGTAGAACCTTCTCTTGTAAATATTCGGGTTTGTATATGTCCACACTAACGTGGCATGCAGACTCATGGTGCTTGAGATGTCGGTGAATTTTATTTTATATTGTTTTGAGGGAATCAATATAAATGGATAAATTCGAAGATTTGATCGGTGTATTTATTTAAGTGATTCTCAGTATTTTGAATGGTTTTATCTCGCTTATTGTTTACTAAAAGAAACATATTTACTGGTCCAAAATTAGATGATTAGAAAATAATCTTGGTTATGATTTTACTGCTTAGGAAAACATATGTGTTCTAATTAAGGATGTCTTATGATGCCTATTAAAGTCTCTTGTGGAGAGGTGAAAGGTTCATAACAATATAATGATCTCATGTAACTCTTCAGATACCTGAATAAGGTTGATAGGCGGGAGGTCATGGTTGTATTGTTGAATGAATTGGAAAAACATGGAGTGGAAATTGAAAGGGAAACCTAGGTCAATTTTATTCTCCATAGTTTGCCTAGATTTTTTGAGCAAGTTCTTCCTGAAATACAAAAGGCTGTATTCGGTGGGAAATTTTTGACAAAACATGTGGCGAAGGAAATCTATTTTCATCAAGGTGTGAACAAGGTTAGTATCCCATTCACTAGTTGTTGAAGCATGATTAGTGATGACATCTATTGACACGTTGTGTGTAGATACCGGAATCACTGAATGTCTGCAACTAAGTGATGATGAGATTATTATGTACATGGGTAATACTTCAAGAGTAGTGGCTGTTGCAGTGGGAGTTGTTTATTTATCTCATGATATGAATAAACGTTTGATTTTGTGACATTGTCTTTACGTACATTTTCATATAAAGAATTTCATTTCAGTTTCTATGTATTTATGGATAGATACTACATTTAATTTAAATGATGTGGTCATAGTGATGAGGGATGGAACTATAATCTGTTATGGTACGTTGGTAACA
The DNA here is from genome assembly GCA_023678885.1 of Pogostemon cablin. NCBI lineage: Eukaryota > Viridiplantae > Streptophyta > Magnoliopsida > Lamiales > Lamiaceae > Pogostemon > Pogostemon cablin. The sequence continues at coordinate 19,586,549 of CM042964.1, read as the reverse complement.
ATTTGTACACTCTTAAATCATGCTTATCCCATGGATGCAACAAATAGTAATTAATAATGCATCTTCTAATCTTAGTAAGAGAAATGAACCTTCAGAGATGAAACTAAACATACTTTTTGCATCTAAGTCAAGATTAATTTTACTTGAGTAGGATTCAAAGGTTGATAGCCGATGGACCATTGGGTTTATCTGAAGTGGAAACTATCTAACTTGTGAGTCTTACTTAGAAGTGAATATGATTAATTGCCTTTTCAAGGCAAAGGGGTATAGAGCCATGCAAAGATATGTTGGAAATGGTTCATACTGATTTAAGCGGTCTAAGACTATCCCGACGAGAGGTGGTCATTACAATTTAATCATGGTGGCGAGTACCTCTTAGGATAGTTTAGGAGTTATTTATCAGAGGATGAGATTAAATCTCAAGTTGTCAACACCGGGCATACCCCAACTTTAATGGTGTGGCGGAAAGAAGGAATAAGACTCTTATGGTAATGGTTACATAGAAGATAAGTTATCTGAAATTACTAAATTCATTTAATGGGTAAGCCCTAAAAACAACATGTAGTATTGATGTTTGTGGGATATCCTAGAAAATGAAGGGTGGTTTATTTAGTCCAAAAGATCGAAGGGTGATTGTTAACACAAATACTAGATTTTTTGGAAAAGGACTATGTATTAAATCACAAACACAAGTATAAATTGTTTTAAAGGAAGTGGGAGGGAAGACACAAAGTACAGTACAAATGTACAAGAGGATATACCACAAGTAAACTGCATCGCATGTCACATCTGATACACAATTGCCTGTAGCGCCTTGTTGTAGTGCGAGGATTGTTTTACAACCTGATAGATTTATATTTTGGGAGAGTCGTGAGACTTGATCCCTAGTAAACATGAAATCAGCCCATGGGTACGACAAAGCACTACAAGATAAAAATGTGATATCTTAGCAAGTTGCAATGATTTCTGAAATTGAATCGATGGATTCTAAATTAGATCTGGCTGCTTGTAAAACCGCGAATGGTGTGAAAGCCATTGGAAGTGGCTCAACAAAATAAAAGAGGATCATACGGTAAGGTGAAAACCTTGGAAGCAAAACTTGTTGCGAAAAGGTATACTCAGAAAGAAAAGGTTCGATTATGAGAAAACATGTTCGTTGGTAGCTATGCCTATCAATTTGAATTCTTTTATCTGTTGCTAATTATATTAAATATGAGGAATAGAAAATAGATGTCAAGATAGCTTTCCTGAATGGAAGTCTTGAGGAAAACATCTATGTGAAGCAACCAGAGTGATTCATTGCAAAGGGCTAAGAGCATTTTGAGTGAAAGCTTAAAATTGTCCATCAATAGACCAAAACAAGCTTTAAACTCAAAGTACATCTGTTTTGATGAGTTAATCTAGTCATATGGATTTATTCAAGCGCGGATGGGTCTTGTGTATTGAAAAGAGTGACATAAACGTGGTGGTATTTCTTGCACTATATGTATAGATAGTATCTTGCTCATTGGAGACAATGAAAGAGTATTGTCAGGCGTATGGCTATGGTTAATAAAGCAGTATGAAATGAAGGACTTAAGAGATGCAAAATATATCCTTGTGATCATGGTGATCACAAGATTGGGTATTATGATTATCTCAAGCTTCATGAAATGATATAATCCTTACTCGTTTTAGCATATGACTTTATCTAAGGAAATGTGTCTTATGACACAAAAGAAGATAAAGGTGATGAAGTAGGTTCCTTATGCTTTGGCGAATAAGGAAGCTTGATCAAAGAAATGCTATGCACAAGAATGGATATCTGTTTTGCCGAAGGCATGAACAATGGGTATCAAGGTAACCCGAAACAAGAATGTTGAACTGTGCTAAGACATATATTTATGTACCTGAAAATGACTAGAAATTATATGTGACCTTACCGGACATATTAATTGCTATTTATGGGTTACATGGATTCGGATTTTTCAAATCTGATAGGGACGATAGTAAATCCACCTCAAGGTTATGTGTTTATTTGGAAGTAGAGCCATAATACGGAGGAGTGTTATATATAATTATATTTAGAACTCCACCATAGGAAGATGTTGAATTGGAGCCTCTGATATAGCCAAATCCATCCGCATGACTCTAGAAACTTCGTAATGGACTTAGATGTGATTCTAAGTTTTCCCAAGATTATTACAATTTATTGAGATAATAACGGTGCTGTTGCAAACTTGAAGGAATCACGAGCCCATTAGACAATTAAACACATGTAGTGCGAGTACCACTTATTACGAGAAATTGTATGATGAGGGGAAGGATGTTGTCACAAAGATTGCATCGGATGATAACCTAATAAATCCTTTTACAAGGACCTTAAGGCGAAAGCTTTTGATAGTCACGTAGTGGGAGTAGGAATCAGATGTATGGCAGTGGATATGAAGCATAGTCTTTTAGTATTAGTGGGAGATTGTTGAATTGTTTACTAAAAGTCTAGCTTTTTGTTGGAACAATGTTTTAACAATTAATTTAAAATGAGAATCATTGATCAAATGATTGCGCCTTACAATTTATTTATATGTCGATGCAATAATCCATTTACTTAATACTATAGATAATATGTTGTGCGACAACACGCGAAAGATCATATTATCGGTTTCCTTATAAAGTATAAACAGATGCCCACAACCGAGATAGACGGGGACTCTCTATCGGGATGGTTCTAGTGTAATTTGGTATTAGTTTGTCTTGACTATAAAATCACATTAGTGCACTGTGTGTATTGAGCAGGACCGCTTGAGATCGTTAGACTTATACTGACTATATAGGAGAACTTGATCTTAGTTATTATGGATGTTCGTGCTCTTAATCCCTATACAATAACCTCGACACGCAAGGCAGTATGTATTTCTTTGATTCATCAATGGGTGAGATTTACATGTAATTAAATCAAGAAACTCGGTGAGTTGAAAAATAATGCTGTCTCTATTGTGTACTGTTGATTGTAGAAGGAATCTGTGTCCTATTAAATAGGTTGATGATGTCCCCTTGAGGAGCTCATAAAGATTATCATGTAAACCCTATAGGTGGATTTATTCCGGCATGATAATGAGGTTGAGTGGTACTACTCTCGGATGAGATATTAATTAATTAAGTTATCAGTAACTTAATTAATTTATGGTCATTGTATATCTTAAACATAGGGAGACTAACGGGCTCATAATAAGAAGGAGCCCAAAATGTAATTTTGGGATTAGAGTGGTAGTGCAGTAATAATATTTTAGTGGAATATATTATTAATATTAGACTTAAGTATAAGTTTTGGGCTAAACTTGGATACTTAAGCCCAATGGAGGCCCGACTCTAATTTCTCCTCCTGGTCCCTATTGTAGCCCATATATAAGTCATCTCAGCTATCCAAAACCCTAATTTTTTCTCGCCTAACATTATGAGAAGGGAAAGGGGAATAGCAGATTGAGAAGATCATGAGGATCGTCACCCACACGACGTCAAGATTGGACTTGGGAATACAGTAGAAGATCAAGAGGTTGTTTGCTACTGCTGTTCATCAACTTCCATAATTTTTATAAAATCGTGTGAAACTCCAAACTATTCATGTAATACACCGTTGGAAACCCTCGGAAAAAAGGATCATTTTGGCGCCTAGATCACTCAAATCGGAGATTGGATGAGAGAGTTATGCCCAAAATGGTAAGGCTGTGCATGCGGCCGATGAGAATAAGATGGAGAAGATGAAGCTGTTTGATGAAAAGCAAAATTCCAAGATAATTCTCTACTAGTGAATTAGTCACTTTATCTATATTTTCCTGTCTTTACCAAAGAGCCAACATTACAACCCAAAAGCAAGTCCTTTGTGATCGTAGTAACGAAATGATTATAAGTTGATTTTTTAGACCCTTGCCAAGCTTATGGTTACGCGGGAATATGAATTGAATATGAGCGTATAAACTAACCCAAAAGTGTTCATCTTTTACACTTGAGAGCGAGAGTAAACATTTATCTTGTGAGATAGATGACTTAGTACTCTGAAGTGTATTAAATTAAATGATGTTTTGCATGAATGGGATATATGATGCAAGTGATACTTGTTTTTAATTGATAGAATTGCATGTGTAGGTATGTATTGTACTTGACTAGATGGACTTGTGAAATTTACACTTACTCTTATGGTTTGATTTCGTTTCCTCGGGATGAGCAACATGCAAGTTTGGGGGTTTGATGAGTGTGTAAATTTACGTGTTTTGAGCTCTGATTCGTGTGATAATGATGTATGATTTGGTCTTAAGTCGAGATAAATCGATAAATGTAGTGGAAAGTCACGAATCAAGTGCGTATAAAGACGTTTGAGCAGATTTATGAAGGAAAATAGGATAGAAGTGATCGAAACCGGAGAAGGAGTGTTGTAAGCACCCAGTTCGACTAAGTGGGGGGTGGTTTGACCAGCACCTATGGTCGAACCAGGCGCTGGAAGCCAGCAGAAGTGTTGTTCAAACACGATAATGCGGTTCGACCAGACGTGTTGGTTGAACAAAAATCATAACTTTTCTTACGTGAGGTTCAACCACAAAGTTTTTGGTTCGACCCGTCGTTCGAGTCGAACTAGGAGCTTGCCAAGTTGTTACAGGCAGGTTCAACCAGGCCTTGATTGATTCGACTAGGGGCCTTGGTCGAACCAATGCGCGAGAAACTTCCGGATTCATATTTTTACACCTTCAGTACGTGTTTTCGCTTAAAAAGCCCATCCTAGGTCATTACGGAGAGTTACAAGTATAAAAGAAAGACTCTATGTAGAGGAAAAAGATGTTCACCACCACATTCATTCTACACAACATTCGAAACTCTACCATCATCCATGGAGCTGTGGAGAGGGATTTCTTTGTCGAATCAAGTGAGAACAATGTGAAGATTCAAGACGGAGAAAGACGCGACGGGGCGCGCTTCTAGGATTTACTTCGCATCTTAATTTATCTTGTAATTTTCAAGACTATGGGTAAGATCTATCCAACCACCATGATTATTCTTCTATCAATCATGGGCTAGAACCGCTTTGGTAGTTCTAGGGTTTATGAAGGTTTTATAAGTTAATTGAACTTCCATGTGTATACTCTATACAATACTACTAGAGGTTTATTTTATATAAGACACAAGTAAATAAGCGTGTGACACGTGTGAATATCCTTAGAGCAAGAGATATAATTCACCCCCTTTCTAAGTACTATCAGTATCAATTATTTCCCGTGCACTAAGTACTCTAACCCGATATGATCTCCCTTTATCAGTACTATGAAGTTATTCTTTTTGTCCTACATATTTACCCGAATACGATTCAATTAACAAGTATCTATATAAGATAGTTCTAATGAGACTTTGGAATCCCTTCACTTAGAATCATAACATATAATCCTACTCAGCAATGAATGCACTCAATCACCAATCAAGATATGTATTCAGACTCTACATAACAATTAATGATGCACAAAATAACTCTAAATATGAATTAAAATGCATAATCTTATATAAAATAAACCACAAGTATTATTGTACGGAGTATACACATGGAAGTTTAATTAACTTATAAAACCATCATAAACCCTAGAACTACCGAAGCAGTTCTAGCCCATGATTGATCGAAGAACAATCATAGTCTTTGGATAGATCTTACCCAGAGTCTTGAAAATTACAAGATAAATTAAGATGCGAAGTAAACCCTAGATGCGGGCGCCGTCGTGTCTCTTTCTGTCTTGAATCTTCACTTGGTTCTTACTTGATTTGACAGACGAATCTCTCTACAGAGCTCCAGGGTGGTGGTAGGGTTTCAGATGATGTGTAGAATGAAGGTGGTGAATGGCTCTCTTTTCCCTTACGTAGGATTTTCCTTTTATACTTATGAGCTCTCCTTACGGACCTAGGATGGGCTTTTTGAGTGAAAACATGCACTGAAGGTGTAAAAATACGGATCTGGACGTGTGCAGCGCATCAGTTCGACCAAAGGCCTTGGTCGAATCGATCATAGCTGGTCGAACCACATGTCAAATCGGCATGTAACATGCTGGCAGGTCACCTGTTAGGCCCGAATGGATGGTTGAATCAAATGTTTCCCAGTCGAATGGCAACTGCGAAAACTTATTCTTCTGGTTCGACCACGGTTCGACTAATATCTTGGTCAAACCACAGTGTCGTGGTCGAACCACACTTCTGACACTTCCTCTCGCCTGGTTCGACCACAGATGCTGGTCGAACTAACTTCCTCTTGGTCGAATCGGCCACCTGAACCCCCTTTTTCCTGTTCTGATCACTTCTATCTTGTTTTCCTTTGAAATTCACTCAAACGGACTCAGACGCACCTGATTCATGACTTTACACTATACCACACGATTTATCTTAACTTAAGATCAAATCTTACATCATTATCCCACTAATCAAGGCTTAGAACACATGAATTTACACACTCATCAAACCCCCAAACTTACATGTTGCTCGTCCCGAGGCAAGGCAATCAAAACACAGGAGTAAGTGTAAATTTCACAATTTCATCTAGTCAAATACAAGTCATAACTACACATGCAAATCTATCAACTTAAAATAAGTATCACATATATTTCATCCATGCAAAACATCACTCAATTATTCGGAGTACTAATTCATCTAGCTCACAAGATAAGTGTTTACTCTCGTACTCAAGTGTAAAAGATGTATACTTTAATTGGTTAGAATACACACTCACTTCAATTCATATTTCCGCGTAACTATAAGCTTGGCAAAGGTCTCAAAAATCAACTTATAATCACTTCGTTACTAAGATCACAAAGGACTTGCTTTTGGATTGTAATGTTGGCTCTTTGATAAGGTAGGAAAATATATATAAAGTAACTAATTCACTAGTAGAGAATTACCTTGGAATTTTGCTTTCATCAAACAGCTTCTTCTCTCCTTTTTATTCTCATGATCTCCACGATTCACCTTTCCTTCTTTTTTCTTGGCATCAACATCATCTTACAAGGGTACCAATTTTGGACAATACCCTTCTAAGCAGTCGGGGTATCAGTTTGAGGCACTTCCCCTAAACAAGATTTAACAATATTTTCTTTTCTTCAAATTCACGCTACTCAATCCCAAATTTTCTTCCTTTCTTCTCAAACTCAAGCTAACATTTATTTTCCTCAACTCTCTACTAATGAATAGGGTATTCAACAAAGCTCAAGTAAAGGATAAATAAAGGCTTTTAATCAAGGCTTGCCAAAGAAAAAGCTTATAAAGGCTAAAAAGGGCTCGCAATGATTTATATAGTATACGGGAAGGTAAAATTTGGCTAAGTGACTCAAATAAACAATAACGGCCTAAGATCATGTCCTAATAATTCCTCAATCATAAGTCTCACACAAGACTCCAAGCCAAGTTTTAGAATACGGTCATATGAACGATTCTCCCAAGAATATACTATCATGCATATAGCATAATTTCATAAGGCTCAAATTCTCACATGGGTAAATAGAATCCTAAGCACTCCTCATAGCATATAATCAAGATCAATTCGTAATGAACTCCATATATTTAACAAGTTATACATGCCTCTGATCAACAAAATCGACACGTACAAAATACGAATGCAACTTACTTAGCAAAGAACCCATCATAACAATCCAAAACAAGTGCCTTAACTAATCCATCAACAAATTCAAGTATCACAATCTCCATCAAACATCAAATCAGAATATATCAATATACATGCCACACACTCTACAAATACCCATCCTGTAAAGATAAAAAGAGAAGGGGGATGAGATGAAACAGACAAAGGGAAAAAACCTGGGGCAACCTACTCCTCTGGAGCATCATCCTCTTCATCATCAGCACTCATCTTCGTACGCCAACGGTCAAAATCCCTATGGAGATTATTCAGCTTTCTATTCAGCTTACGCTCATCAGCCTGCATCTTTCCCGATCTTCTATCCATCGCCACATAGTTCGTATGCAATACGGTATATCTCATGTCAAGAGCAGCATAACTAGTGGTAAACAAGCTAAGCTGGCGGTTCGTCTCCTGCTGATTATTGTATAGGTTGGTCAACTGCTCATTCAGCAACCTAAACTGCTCCCTTAAGTACTCATCAGGACTAGCCCAATACTACTGATGTGGCACTGCCGGAATGGGTGGTGGTGGCATCTCCACATGCTGCTGCGGAACATCCATCTCGGGATAAATCGGATCCGCTCCATGCATCCCATGCTCTTCATGCTACTGTTGTGACTGTTGTGGCCCTCGCTGTCCTTCGTCAATAATTCTCTGCAGCTCCTGGTACATCCCTGCAATGTACATCTGTGCCACAGTCCTCCAGTCAGCATTCCTCGAGCATGTAATTGATATGGCCTCAAGCGCCAATGTGCTCATCGACTTATTATTCTCACTCCAGATCGTTGTTAACTCTGAAACATCATATGGAAACATAAAAGAGAAGGGCCTATACCCCTTAGTGTAGAGCCAGTCTCCATTACGATGGTAACTAAATCCAGCCTTCAGAAAAGCGCTCATGACTAGATTTGGGTCCTCCAGGATAGGTGTTATATCTGTAAAGTCCATGTGGTAATGCTCCACTACAGAAGTCAGCAATCCTCCAATATTCACTCGCTGGAATGTATAACTCCTAAACTTGTAGAGCTGCTGAATCAAGTACGACCCCATATTTAACCTCACTCCATTCAACATGCACCAAGGAACGTACAACTCACCCCTCGATACAGAACTTCCTTTAGACCGAGTGAACAGTGTGTTACCCAATACTTGACCCATATATCGAATCATGGGGTTCCTAATCAAGGAAGTACAAGCATCCTTGGTCTTATAATCCATGTCCTCTCCAGAAATGGCTCTCCAAAAGTCATTCGCCTTGAAATACCCATTCTCATTCCTGGAGATCCCCCTCGAAGTTTCAAATAAGATGTTAAAATCTTCGGCTGACCATGTTCTTTTCTCTCCTCCAAGCTGAAACGAATACTCATAGGGAAGGCCACTCAAACCTTTCTTAATAGTAAAAGAGCATAATACCTCAGCAGTCACATGGAAGTACGTCGGCTTCTTCAGCTCCATAAAATGACGTATCCCTACTTGGTCAAACATCCACATAATGTCATCTCGAATGCGCATTGTGATCATAGCTCCATCATCCTGGTACCTCGTTCGAGCCATTTTGTCAGAAATATCACCCCCATCGCTCATTGATCTCATCCCAATTCTCCATTTGAATTTTGAAATCCCTAGGCAGCCTCTTGTTAAGCCTTAACTTCTTTGTGACGTCATCCTCACGTGCTGGCCTGTCTTGTCTGTTCTTCGATCGAGCTTCAACCTCCTTCCCTTTTCCTACAAAACAATACTTCAATACCAAACAGAAACAAGGTAAGCAAACTTAATCCAACTCAAAAGCCAACTATACATGAAACTCTACTCAAGACTTCAAGTTTTCATGCATTATCATCTTCAAATAAGCATGCTTCTACTCTTTATTAATTCAACAATTAAAACTTTCACATGCTAACTCAATTCCACTTCAATTTCAACTATTCAATAGAAACTATCAACAATACCATCAATCACTTCACTTCCTTATGCATGCATTCAATGACTAACACCAATCAACTTCAAAATTCAACATGCTTTACTTCACCACTCAAATTGCTCATCATATTTACATAAACATCAAGGTCTATCAACAAATCAACAATCAACATCGGACCCATCACTTATTCATATGAAATTTCAAACAAGAATTCAAATTGCACCATGGACTAACATGAAAACGAGTTCAATCAACTTACCCACTTCAAAATCAAGCAATAGAACATTAATCCTAGGGTAATAGGGTCAATAGAACATACCTTTTGATCCGGCCATGGTTTAATATGAACAAGTGTGAAAATCCCCAAATTCGTCGAAAAACCCTAGCTTTGCAACTAGAACACTCCAAATTCGTGATTAATCTATTGTAGGGAATGTGGAATGTGGTTTAATCTTAGCGAAATCGAGTGAAATAAAAGTTTGGAAGAGAGAAATTCTTGGTTCGGAGAGGATTCGAGTGCGGGTGGTGTGCAAATTGATTGAAATAGGGGCGAAAATCCACTTAAATTTGCGACTTACATGTGCGATTCGACCTGAACGGGTGGTCAAACCACCTCATCGTGATCAAATCGTGCTTCTGGATGATTTTCAGCATTTGATTCGACCCGAATGGCTGGTCGAATCAAACCATCGTGGTCGAACAGGCCTGTTACAAACTTTCAGGTTGCTGGTTCGACCCGAACTCCCAGTCGAATTGCTTATGCTTGGTCGAATCAAACTGTAATAAAATCTCTGATTGCTGATTCGACCTCTATGATGTCTCTATGGTGTGCTGTTGATTGTAGAAGGAACCCGTGTCCGTCATGGATTGATGATGTCCCCTTGAGGAGCTCATAAGGATTATCATGTAAACCCTGCAGGTGGATTTATTCCGGCATGATAATGAGGTTGAGTGGTACTACTCTTGCATAAGATATTAATTAATGGAGTTGTCAGTAACTTAATTAATTAATGAGCATTATATATCTTAAACATGGGGAGACTGTCGGGTTCATAATAAGAGGGAGCCCATAACATAATTATGGGATAAGAATAATAATATTTTAGTATTATATATTATTATTATTGAATTTAAGTATAAGCTTTGGGCTAAGCTTGGATACTTAAGCCCAATGGAGGCCCAACTCTAATTTTTCCTCTTGGTCCCTGCTGTAGCCCATATATAAGTCATCTCAGCTATTCTAAACCTAATAAGAGATACACGCCTAACACGTGAAGAGATTAGATAGAACAATAGATTGAGAAGATCTCGAAGATCGACTCCCACACGATGTCGAGATTGGACTTGGGAATACAGCAGAAGGCCGGAAGGTTGTTTGCTGCTGCTGTTCGCCGATTTGTACGATATTTATAAAATCATACAGACTTCATAATTAAACGTGTGATATATTGACGGAAAGCCACTGAAAAGAGAATCGTTTTGGCATATAGATCACCCAAATTCGATATCGGATGAGAGAGTTATACCCAAAAAGGTGAGACTGCACAGGCTGCCGGCGAGAATCCATCTTCTTCAGCATACCCTGGTGAAAGATAATACGTTTCTTTGGTTTCTTGCTTCCGCTGGATTAGAAATGTATGGAACCCTAACAGTTCATGTTAACTTAATGTTCGAATGCCAATAGAATCGTGGTCGAATCGAGCTCCTGCTCCTTCGAAATTCACTATTCTCCATCCCCTACACATTTCAAGCTCAAAAACGAACATTAGGTACCAACACGGAGCAAAACTAAGCTAGAGAACCACGTAAAAGACTTTAAAATATTGTGTATATACTTTGCATACAATTCAATAAATAAATCACCACTAAACATTAGGCAAATTGCAAAAAAATCGACATGTCAAAACCGATTAAAGTTTCAATACACCGCAAAAAATCAACTCCCCTAACATACATTACAAAGAAAGATTATAATCTCCGTGCTATGATGAGGTAAGTACATCACACACCCCAATCTTAGTAGAAACTATAGTCAAAACTAAGTTTGAAAGAAGATGTAATTTCCGATAAGTAAGCACGTCAAATACAAAAATTTCTTACTCACACTAAAGAAATAAAATAATAAAACAGGAGGAAAAGCCCCCAACAAGTGCTCTTGTTTAACATCGGAGAGTTACAACGGTACCAAATCAATGCAAGGTATCCTCAAACACGACGCAAGCATCATCCGGGGACTTATAGTGCTTCAATCGATGCCCATTCGTCGCTATGATGTCTCCGTCTTTGTCCATGAGTTCTAAACTTCCCCCTCCGCAGGCTCTATGGATAATGAATAGTCCCGTCCACTTCGATTTCAATTTTCCTGCAAAGAGCTTCGAACGAGAGTTAAAAAGTAATACCTCATCACCTTGCTTGAATTCCTTGTAAGTGATCTTCGAATCATGCCATTTCTTTATTCTTTCTTTGTAGAACACCGAATTCTTGTAAGCTTGATTCATGAACTTGTCTAGATGATTAATTTGAGTCAATCCCAACTCCTTTTGATCCTTACGATACAAGTTCAAGCTATTCAATGCCCAAAAAACTTTATGCTAAATCTCCACGAGTAAGTGGCATGGCTTCCCATAGATAATTTGATACGGTGACATGTCAAGCACCGTCTTGTACGCAATTCGGAACCCCCACAAAATATCATCGAGCTTTATAGCCCAATCCTTCTAATTGGTTCCGACTACTTTCTCCAAAATTTGCTTCACTTGTCAGTTGGTGACCTCGGCTTGCCCATTTGCTTGAGGGTGATAGGGTGTAGTAATCATATGCTTCACATTGTAATCCTTGAGCACTCTCTCTAGAAGCTTGTTTACGAAGTGGGAACCTCCATCGCTTACCAATGCTTGAGGGACTCTATAGCGGGCAAAGATATATTTCTTCAAGAAAGGCAACATTGTCTTTGAATCATTAAAGCGAGTAGGAATGGCCTCCACCCACTTAGAAACATAATCCACAACAAGAAGGATGTATAGGAATCCATTAGATAGGGAAAAAGGTCCCATAAAATCGATCCCCCACACATAGAAGATCTCTACAACAATGCTCGGCTGAAATGGCATCTCATCTCTCCTACTTATATTTCTCATCCGTTACCATCTATCGTATGTCGCCACATAGGATTCACAGTCTTTAAACAAAGTAGGCCGATAAAGAGCATATTGAAGTACCTTAGCTACCGTCTTTTGAGCTCCAAAGTGCCCCTGTTAGATTGTGCTTGGCAAAAAATAAGAACACTCTCATTGCATTCTTGAAGAATTATTTAACATCTGCAAAGTAAGCTTCGGCTTCAGTAAACGACTTGTCATCACCGAATACCCTTTTCACATTATTGCCTTCACTGTACTTGAAGCACTGGTGTAATGTAGAAGGGATCACGCCATTCTCATGCAGTCATGGGCACCATAAAAGCATGTTGTACAAAGTTTTTGCATCAATGGCATGGAAGAGCACCTTGATTTCATCTTATCAATCATCAAATCAAGAACAATTGTGCCAAGAGTTCTTTGCCCTTCATGGTAGAACCCTTGGATCATCAATCGGCTATGGTTGAGTTCATCCACTGGTATTTCTAACTTCCTCAACATCTTTAAAGATAAGATGTTCACTGCTGAGCCTCCGTCAATAAGTATACGCTTTACTCGCAGCCCTTGTGTATAACCAGTTACAAATAGAGGTCGGTTATGAGGTTGTGAACCTAACAACATGTCTTTATCTGTGAAGGTCACCTTCATGGAGTAAGATTTTTCCTTAGCCTCAATTGGTTCACCTTCGCTGCCCTCCTCACTCACCACGTGACATGAGCTTTTGTCACGACTTTCTTTTACAGAAGTGAAGTTTGCGGCTGCTTCATCCTCTAACACAATTTTCCTTCCTTGGCCAATTGCATGATCTTTTCATTGAAGATGAAACAATCATGAGTTTACTCTATGGTATTTACTATATTTTGGGTCATTAATTCGATTGGCTTCCTCTGGGAGCTTCATCTCAGGGAGTTCGATGAGTTTGTCTTTCATCAGATCATCGAATATGCCAGAAACATCAGAGTTCAGGAATGAATATTCTTTTTCTTGCATCTCCTTCAGGGTTAATCTTCTTTGCCCCCACTCTTGAGTAACTTATTTCCCTTTGTCTTTCTTGTCATCTCCATTCTTTCGAACCTTGATAGTAGCGGCGTTTATGGCCATTGATTCTCTATTAGAATTTGTGGCATACGGCTTGTCCCCTTTCTTGATTTCTTGTCCATCACTGGACTTATAGGAATCCAACACTGGTGAGTGCTTGATTCCACTGGCAGCCATGCTCAATTCCATGTCATGAGCTCTCGTAGCCAACTCTTCAAAGTCTTTGGCTGAATCCCTTTGAGTATGTAGAGTAAACTCCACTCCATCCCTTGGATGCACATTTCGATAGTAGACTCTCCGGATAATCGGTCCTTGCAGTTTAAACTCAAATTTCTCCATCGATTGATTTAGTCAATCACAGGCTCTTTCTTCAATTGGCGAGTATTAGTTATCTCAGTCATGATAACGGTTCTCCTCATGCTGTAGAAACGATTGAGAAATTCATGCTCCATTTGCGCCCAACTGTCAATGGATTCAGGTTGCAAGTCGAGATACCAATCAAAGGCATTTTCTTTGAGAGAGTGAACGAATTGCCTCACCATATGGTCATCATAAGTACTAGCGTCATTGCATTTCTCAATGAAGTGTGTCACGTGCTGTCTTGGGTTTCCCTTGCCATCAAATTGTTGAAACTTGGGAGGCTGGTAGCCAGCTGACATCTTTAAGTTGTTCACTCTTTTTGTGTATGGCTTGACATAAATGATGGTAGGCTTGGAAGTCTCCTCAAACCTTTCTTTTATTGTTCCAAGTATAATATCCTTCATTTGATCCACTTGGAGCATCCCATCAGCTGAAAGTTGCACTCCTCTTTCAGTTTGCTCTTTTTCAGTAGTTTGGTGTTTTGTGAACTCTTCCACCTCACTCTCGTCCATAACTCCTTTTCCGTTTGCATGGCTAGTCTCCGCTATGTATCTCTTTTCCATTAATTGGGAGATCTTTGTGTCTTGAGCTTCAATGTGTTTTGTGAGCGCTTTGATAGCTTTTATCATGTTTGCTAGTTGCTCCTCAATAGTTATAGTGTCTGCCATCATTACTGGAGCTGCACTTGAGTCAGATGAAGAGCTAGAAAATGATAGAGGGTGTGAGCATGCAGAGTCTTCATCACTATCCTCCTTCATGGGTGGTTGTTTTCTCGAAGCCACTTCGACCGAAGAGTTGAATCCAGAGGAGACCTCCGACTGAGCTTTCTTTGACATACTCCTTGTGACAACAACAACATATTCATTCAATGAATCGGAGAGCTTGGAAGTTGTAGTCCTTCCTATTGTGATCTTAATAGGAGTCATGTTGTATCTTCAAGCTTGTAGAGAGAAGAGATGAGAGGTAGAGATTGTCCCACTGGGCGTGCCAAAATTTGTAACAACAAATTTTGTATTTATAATAAAATAAATACAAATTGGGTACAAAGATAATTTTTTGATGGATTTAATTTGGGGAATATGTAAGCGGATTACAATCTCAATCAATTATCTGATTCTTCTCTTGAATTTGGCTTTGACTTGACTTTGACTTGACTTTGACTTCTTTGACGAAGTGTATGCTGACTGTGTTGACATCGTGTGTGTTGAGCTAGATCTTCAAATGAAGCTTGTCCGAGCTCGAGTGTGTAGTCTTGAACGTTGATCCGGAGGCGTTGAACCTTTGTTCGGATTGAACGTTGACTGAGAGCTTTCCACGAAGAACACTTGATCTGGGAGACTTGAAGCCTTGATCCTAGTTTTGTAGCTGTTCTTGACTTGAAGCTTGCTTGATGCCTTGAAGTTCTTAAACTTGAAGCTTTGGAGGCTTGAAGACTTGAAGTTTTTTGTTGAAGATCTTGAGCTTGAAGCTTTGGAGGCTTGAAGACTTGAAGTTTTGTTGAAGATCTTGAGCTTGAAGCTTTGGAGGCTTGAAGACTTGAAATTTTGTTGAAGATCGCTTGAAGGTCTTGAGCTTGTTCTTTCCTTAGAGCTTGACGATCTCGAAGACTTGAAGGCGTGTTCTTCTCTTAAAGCTTTGAAGGCTTGAAGACTCGAAGATCGCTTGAAGCTTTAGAGGCTTGAAGCTTCGAAGACTCGAAGGCCCCTTAAAGACTCGATGATCTTCGAAGATCACTTGAAGACTTAAGGTTGAAGACTTGAAGGTCGCTTGAAGACTTGAAGGCCGCTTGAAGACTTGAAGATCTTCGTAGATCGCTTGAAGACTTGAAGATCCTCGAACGTTCTTCGCTTGGAGCTTCGGAGACTTGAAGATCGCTTGAAGGCTTGAATATCTTCGTTTGTTCTTCGCTTGAAGCTTCGAAGACTTGAAGATTTGAGGAAGTGTTGCTCGTGTTCTCGATCTCTTCAGGAGCGTCTCCTCTTCGGTTGCTTGAATGTATGTCCCCCTCTAACGAATGGTGGAGACCCCTTTATATAGGTGAGGAAAGGAGGTCCAGGCCATTTGGGTCTCACTTAAATGGCTTGGGCTTTCAACTTGTTGGACCATAATCAGACATATTTGACTTAGGTCTGATTTAATTTACCTGGGCTTATTTGACTTGGGTCAGGTCTCATTTTAATTTAACTTCATTTAATTTATTGGGCTCAAATTAATTATTAATTATTTATTAATTTACTTTAGGAATTAATTTATTTATATTCCAAAATAAATTAATATTTAATCAATAAAATCCACGTGTCGCCATTTAATTAGATCGTAAATTTTAATTGCTTACACATTCGATTCGACCAAAATGGCTGCAGTTCGACCAAGGTGTCTGGTCGAACTCGACTGTCGTGGTCGAATCCCCCTTGCACCGTCTCACTATTTCACGTATAACTTCCACCTCCGAGCTCTGACATGAGTAATTCTTATGCTCACGCGATCATCTCTTCCTTGGCTTTCTATCCATATAAAGATCTCATAAAACTCCACTCCGTAAAAAGCCATGGAAAGCAGAACATTTGTTTTGTTTGGCACAGCTCGCGCGACGTCACCATTTTACTCATAACTTCCTCGTTTGGAATCCGATTGAAGTGTTCTTTATGTCAAAACGATCTACTTTTCAGTGGCTTTCCAACCATGTATCACACTTCCAATTCGGAGCTCCAAATGAACACAGAAAAATTACACAAGTTGGACGTAAGTTTTTCAGCATTCTTGCACAAATTGCACTTTTTCTCCAACTTTGCACTTTTAATCATTTTCCACCTAAAACACAATAAAACACTTCAAGTGCACATTTTTTTCACATATATTGAACATAAGACACTTGTGCTAATATATAACGACAATTCTCATCATAAAGGTGTTAAATTAGACACTAAAACACGCTTATTTTCACTCTCATCAATAATCCTTTTGAGCTCTTCAAGGGGACATCATCAATCTATGTCGGACACAGATTCCTTCTACAATCAACAACACACCATAGAGATTGCATTATTTCCTAACTCACCGAGTTTGTTGGTTTAATTACATGTAAATCTCACCCATTGATGAATCAAAGAAATACATACTGCCCTACGTGTCGAGGTTATTGTATAGGGATTAAGATCACGAACATCCATAATAGCTAAGATCAAGTTCTTCTATAAGTCAGTATAAGTCAAACGATCTCAAGCGGTCCTGCTCATTACACACAAAGAGCACTAATGTGATTCTATAGCCAAGACAAGCTAATACCAAGCCACACTACAACCATCCCGTTAGAGAGCCCCCGTCTATCTCGGTTGTGAGCATCTGTTTATACTTTATAAGGAAACTGATAATATGATCTTTCACGTGTTGTCGCACAACATATTATCTACAGTATAAAGTAAGTGGACTATTGCATTGAACATATAAAAAAGACGCAATCATTAGATCATATGATTCTCATTTCAAATTAATTGTTTAAACATTGTTTATACTAAAGCTAGACTTTTAGTATACAATCCAACATAATGGTTGAACCGCGCATCTGCAAGTTTGTCCCAGAACAGGCTGGTTCGACCATGATGATCTTGGTCGAATCTCGCTTCTAAAAAATAGAGTGCTCTGGACAGGCTGGTTCGACCATAGTTCGACTAACAGGATTGGTCGAACCAGGATTGGTCGAACCATGATGATCTGGTCGAACCGTGCTTTTTAAAAAACAGAGTGCTCTGGACAGGCTGGTTTGACCATGGTTCGACCAACAGGGTTGGTCGAACCATATCGATTTTGGTCGAACAGCTCGGCTGGGATCTCTGGATGTTGCCAAGGTGCCTGGTTCGACCTCCTCACTGTGGTTCGACCTTCTGTGTTGGTCGAATCAAGGTCAAATAGGACTCTTAGAGCTTTAGAACTCATTTTCAGCATCATCGATCCCTCGTACTGTGTTCCAGATCTTAACGTAATGGCATGGCACTGCTTCGGATTCGCTATACTTTGCGATGTGAACTTACCTTTCTCCACGATTTGCGTCAATTGGTTGACATTCCCAGCCATCTCCCCCATCAACAACATCAAGTCTTTCATTTACTTAGAAATATCTTCATGATTTGCATTAATTTTCTTTTCAAGCTTGGCCTCGAGACGATCTACTCTTGCATCATTCCTTGCCATGTACCTGTTCACCGTATCCTCAAAACCATGTTTTCCTTCTTCGACCTTAGCACCTGGATCAACACCAACATGAGGTTGTATTACTGTATTAGGATCTCTCCATGAAAACTCCAGCCTCTTTGGTTGTTGATAATTACCCGGGACACCACGATTATTGTAGTTCCCTTGGTAATTCCGGTATCCTTGATTTTGGAACCTCGTTCCTTGAATACTTTGACCCATGGCAAAGTTTCCCTATTCCATCTCCTCTTGGCTAGCTCATTCATTACACACAGCCTGCTGTATAATTGGTTCTCGCTGAGCTATGTCAGTAATCTGCTTTTGATTAGACTCAAGTAACTTGTTGATACTAGCCAAACTAGAGACTCTCATCTTCCCTACTTGACTTTACCATTGTGTGCTCAACCTGCGCTACTTTTCCAAGAACATAAGTGTCTCTCACTCTATCAGTTGGTCAATCTCTTGAATTCATCGAAATAGCTTTATGGCCTCAACGGATGACTTTGTAAGCAATGCTCCATTAGAAGAACCATCTAGCAACACTCGAGAATCACACAGTCCAATCCATTGTAGAAAATACAAATGTATTGAGCTTTAGAAAGCCCATGCTGTGGACACTTTCGAAGCATGTCCTTGAATTTGTCCCAAGCCTCATGAAACTTCTCATTACCATGGATAGCAAATTGATTGATTTCTTGTTTCATCTTAAACACCTTTGAAGGTGGCATGTAACGCTCCAAGAATTTCAATTTCAACTTCTCCCAGGTATCACATTCAGTAGCATTGAGATTATTGTACCAATCTCTCGCCTTTTCATTCAGCGAGAACTTTAACAAGATGATCCTCCTGCATCTTCATGAGCTCGTGCATCTTTTTGTGTACTTGCATAACCAAGGAACTTATTTAGATGTTGCTGAGGATCTTCAAAGGTTCCTCCAGAGAAGGGACTCCTTTCAATCATGCTGATAAGAGCAGGGTGTAGATCAAAATCAGCTCCGGCCCCTCTTGCTCCTAACAGCCTTGCATTGCCTCCTCCATTGTTCTTAAAGACTTCACGGATGGCAAGATTATCTGCATTTGCTGCCATGTTGACTGCTTCTACTTCCAAGTTAACATCAGTTGCAGCTTAAATCGCTTACGGATTCAACTCGTCAACTTCAACTCCAAAATTAAAAGCCTCTGTTGGTTCTACGTTCTTGTTCTTGTTCTTCTTTTTCTTCCTCAACGATGCTCCAATCTCTGGATCGTAAGGTTATAAATCTCCTACCTTTGATCTAGTAAGTATACACCTAAGAAAAATAAGTGTTAGAAATTTAAGACAAGAATAATATAGTCTCAATTAAACTAGAAATAATAAACTAATAATTAATGTCGTCCCCGGCAATGGCGCCAAGAACTTTATGAGATTATATTCTAACCTATTAAGACTATTATGGCAAAATAGTTGTGTGATTAAGTATCCAATGACTAATAATTAAAAGAACAATTAAAATAAATAAGCAGTAGAGATCGAACGAAAGTGAATAAGTGAGAAAATAGGTAGTTCTTCAGGCCATCCAGTTTTACTCATTAATTTTCCTTCTGTGTATCAATGTCCGACTCTACCTTGTGAAATATGGACACATCACTAAGCCATGCAAATCTACTCTATAGACACAAGTAAATAGGCGTGTGACACATGTGAGTATCCTTGGACCAAGAGATATAATTCACCCCCTTTCTAGGTACTATCAGTATCAATTATTTCACATGCACTTAGTACTCTATCCCGATATGATCTCCCTTTATAGGTACTATGAAGTTATACTCTTTATGCTACTTATTAACTCGAATACGATTCAATTAACAAGTATCTGTATAAGATAGTTCTAATGAGACTTTGGAATCCATTCACTTAGAATCATAACATACATTATTGCTCAGCAGTGAACGCACTCAATCACCAATCAAGATATGTATTCAGACTCTACATAACAGTTAATGATGCACAAAACAACTCTGAGTATAAATTAAAAATGCATAATCTTATATAAAATAAACCACAAGTAGTGTTGCACGGAGTATACACAAGGAAGTTTAATTAACTTATAAAACCTTCATAAACCCTAGAACTACTGAAGCAGTTCTAGCCCATGATTGATCGAAGAATAATCATGGTGTTTGGATAGATATTACCCATAGTCTTGAAAATTATAAGATAAATTAAGATGCGAAGTAAACCCTAGATGCAGGCGTCGTCGCGTCTCTCCATCTTGAATCTTCACTTGGTTCTCACTTGATTCAACAGACAAATCTCTCTCCACAGCTCCATGGGTGGTAGTAGGGTTTTGGATGTTGTGTAGAATGAAGGTGGTGAATGGCACTCTTTTCCCTTGCGTAGGGTCTTCCTTTTATACTTATGAGCTCTCCTTACGGACCTAGGATGGGCTTTTTGAGTGAAAATAAGCACTGAAGGTGTAAAAATATGAATCCAAACGTGTCCAGTGCATCAATTCGACCAAAGGCCTTGGTCGAACCGATCACAGCTGGTCAAACAACAGGTCGAATCGGTCTGCAACATGCTGGTAGGTCGCCGGTTCGACCCAAATAGATGGTGGAATCAGATGCTTTTCGGTCGAACGACAACTGCAAAAACTTATACTTCTGGTTCGACGACGGTTCGACCAAATGACTTGATCGAACCACAGTGTCGTGGTCGAACCACACTCCTGACACTTCCTCTCGCCTGGTTCGACCACAAGTTCTGGTCGAACCAACTACCTCTTGGTCGAATCGTGCACCTGAACCCCCTTTTTTCCAGTTCCGATCACTTCCATCCTATTTTTCTCTGAATCCACTCAAACGAACTCAGACATACCTGATTCATGAATTTACACTATACTAAACAATTTATCTTTACTTATGATCAAATCTTACATCATTATCCTACAAATCAAGGCTCAAAACATGTGAATTTAAACACTTATCATCGCTGATAAGAGTTTTCTCAACACAAAATTAATTTCCAAGTATGAAAAATATCAATTGTAGTCTCGAAAGGTGACCAAGTGAATATCGAACCCAAGGGACGAATAATTATCAATTTAATTATATTCTAGTATATTAAGACTATGTTGGAAATTATAATGGTTGTGATTTTTTGATTAATTAACAAATAAATATATAATAACAATTGAATTAAAACAAGCAGTGAAGATAAGTGATTTGTGATCAAGTAAGAAAGTAGGTAGTCTTCAGGTCATCCAGTTCCACTTATTAATTCATCTTCCGTGTGACGATGTCCGACTCTGCCTTGTGGTTTATGGACGCATCACTAAACTATGCAAATTCACTTTATCGACACAAGTAAAAATGCGTATGACACTTGTGAATATCCTCAGAGCAAGAGATATAATTTTCCCCCCTTTCTAGGTACTATCAGTATCAATTATTTCCCGTGCACTTAGTACTCTAACCCGATATGATCTCCATTTATAGGTACTATGAAGTTATACTCTTTATCCTACTTATTAACCCGAATATGATTCAATTAACAAGTATTCATATAAGATAGTTCTAATAATACTTCGGAATCCCTTCACTTAGAAATATAACATAAAACCTTGCTTAGCAGTGAACGCACTCAATCAATAATCAAGTTATGTATAACCACAAGTAGTGTTATACGAAGTTTACACATGAAAGACAAATTAACTCATGAAACCTTTATAACCCTAGAACTACCGAAGCGGCTCTAGCCCATGATTGATCTAAGAACAATCATGGTTAGTTGGACTGATCTTACTTGAATCTCCAGCAGAGCCTCTCTTGCAGCCCCTCCTGATGATGGATGATATCTCTAGGGTTGGTACTCCTTCTCTTGATTGACTCTCCTCCAATGTCCTTTATATTGCTGCATAAGCCTTCTTTTATACTTATAATCACGCTTCCCGGGCCTGGAATGGGCTTTTTAAGTGATCACACGCATTGAGTGTGTAAAAATATAGATATGGTAAGTTTTCGAGGCTCAATTCGACCAACACAACAGGTCGAATTGGCCTACTGTAAGTCTCAGACGCTCAATTCGACCAGAGGCCCTGGTCGAATTGACATGACGTGGTCGAATTGTCTTTACTACCAATCAATTCGACCAGATGCCCTGGTCGAATTCCCCTGTCGTGGTCGAATCCTCTTCCTGTTCGTGTTGTGCTGCCAATTTGACCAGAAGGGCTGGTCGAATTCTCTTCCTTCTGGTTGAACTCACCTAAATAGATGGCTTCGACTTCCGTTCTTCAGTTTCCAACACTTCCACTCCAATTTCCTTCGAAAAACCACTCAAACGGCTTCAATAACACCTGATTCGTGACTTAACACAATATATATCGATTTAGAACTGATTACAACCTTCAAACACCTCATAATAGCACAAATCCAGGCACAAGATAAGTGATTTACACACTCATCAATCGTCCACATGACATCAAGATTGGACTTGGGAATACAGCAGAAGATCGGAAGGTTGTTTGCTGCTGCTGTTCATAAACTTCCATGATTTTTCTAAAATCATGTGGACCTCCAAACTGAACGTGTCATAAACTGTTAAAAAGCCACTGAAGTTCACTCAAATCGGAGATTAGATGAGAGAGTTATGCCTAAAACGGTGAGTCTGAGCATACTGTCGGCGAGAATTCATTCTCTTTTTCAACATACCCGGTGAAAGGTAATACATTTCTATCTTATTGCTTTCGCTGGATTAGAAATGTATAGAACCCTAACGGTTCACGTTAACCAAATGAGAATACCAACATACCTTCCCCTCATCATATGATTTATCGTATTAGGTAGTACTCGCTCTTAATGTGTTTAATTTCATTATGGACTCGTGATTCCTTCTAGTTTGCAACTCCACCATTTTTCACAATAAATTGTGATCACCTTAGGCAAAATCAGAATCACATCTACGCCCATTACGAAGTTTATAGAACCAAACAGATACTTTGGCTGCCACAAGGTTCCAATATTATCATTTTTCCATGGTGGAATCTGAAATATATTTTTATATAATACTCCTCCATATTATAGATCTACTTCCTAATTTAAACACATAACCTTGAGGTGGATTTACTGCCGTCCCCATGATTTGAAAATCCAAATCTATGTAACCGTCAATAAGTAATGAATCTGTCCGGTAAACCTATATATAATTTTCAGTCCTTAGGCACTTCAAATATGTCTTACCACAGTTCATCATTCTTGTTCCGGGTTACCTTGATACCCACTGATTATGCCATTGGCAATACATATATCTAATCTCGTGCATAGCATTGCATAGATTAAGCTTCCATATTGCGGAAGCATAGCGATCCGCCTTTATCTATTTTATCTTCTTTTGTGTCTTAAGACACAAATCCTTAGATAAAGTGACATGCTAAAATGAGTAAGAATTGAATAATTTACACGAAGCTTGAGATAAGCACAACATCATTTCTTGTGATCTTTATAACCATGATCGCAAGGATATATTTTGCTTCTCTTAAGTCCTTTATTTTATACTGATTTATCAACCATACCCATACGCCCGAGAATACTCTTTTATTGTCTTCAATGTGCAAGATACCATCTACATACGTACAAGAAATACCACCATATTTCCGTCACTCTTTACAATACACAAGACCCATCCGAGCATTGATCAAATTTATATGACTGGATTTTCTTATCAAAACAGATGTTCCATAATCTTAAAGCTTGTTTTAGTCCATCGATGGACACTTTTAAGCTTACACTCAAAAATGCTCTTAACCCTTTGCAATGAATCACTCTGGTTGCTTCACATAGATATTTTCTTCAAGACTTCCAATAAGGAAAGCTTTCTTGACATATATTTGCTTTACCTCATATTCAATATGAGCGGCAACAAATAAAAGAATCCGGATTGACATAAGATAGCTACCGGTGAATAGGTTTCCTTACAATCGAACCCTTCACAACTATCTTTGCTTCAAAGGTTTTCACCTTACCATATGATCCTCTTTTATTTTGTATGACCACTTCCAATGGCTTTTACACCATTTAGTGGTCCTACAAGCTCCCAGATTTGATTTAGAATTCAATGATTTTATTTCAAAATTCATTGCATTTTGATCTTGTAGTGCTTCGTCACAATACCATGGGACGATTTCATGTTTCCTAAGGATCAAGTCTCACGACTCTCCCAAAACATAAATCTACCCAAATATCTCACAACCCTCCCACTGCGACGAGGCACCACAGGCATTGTGTATCAGATGTGACACGCGATTCAGTTTACTTGTGGTATATCCTCTTATACAGTTGGTACTATACTTTGTGTTTTTCCTTCTCACTCATTTTATACATAGGTTTGTGATTTATTTCATAGTCCTTTTCCAAAACTCTAGTGTTCGTGTTAACAATCACCCGTCGATCTTTTGGACTATCAAATAAACCATCCTTAATTTTTCTAGGATATCCCACAAACAGACAAACATCATTCAACATGCTGTTTCTAGGGATTACCCACAAAATAAATTTAGTAATTCCAAATAACTCATCATCTATCTAACCATTTCCATAAGAGTCATATTCCTTCTTTCTGTCACACCATTCCACTGGGGTTTGCCCGGTGTAGTCAACTTAGGATTCAATCCCAACCTCTGATAATTAGCTACTAACTATCCGAAGAGGTTCTGCCACCACGATTAAATCGTAATGACTTGATATATTTTCCATGGCGCTTCACCGCATCAGCAATGCACTTCTTGATTTAATCATAGTACTCAGACTTGCAGTGCATCAAATAAATATATCTTGTTTTTAGAATAAACGTCAAACAAAGTGATGAATATTCATGAACACCTCTCGCCGGGATAATCTTAGGACCGCTCAAATCAGTATGAACCATTTACAACATATCTTTACATGGCTCTATACCCCTTTGCTTGTAGAGGCAAATTTATCATATTCACTTCCAAGTAAGACTCACAAGTTCGATAGTTTCCACTTCCAGTAAACCTAACGGTTCATTGGCTATCAAGTTTCAAATCGTACTCAAGTAAAATGATCTACTCTTTGATGCCAAAGGTATGTTTAGTTCATCTCCGAAGGTTCCTTTCTCTTACTAAGATTAGAAGATGCATTATTAATTACTATTGTTGCATTGTGAGAGAAACATGATTTAAGAGTGTATAAATTGTCACCGACGTACCATAACATATTATAGCTTCATTCTTCATTATAGTGACTATGTCATTCAATTGAAATAGAGTATCAATCCGTAAAACATAGAAACTGAAATGAAATTCTTTCTACAAAAACGTACATAAAGACAATTTCTCATAATCAAACGTTTATTCCTATCACAAGATAAATAAACAACTCCCACTGCAACAACCACTACCTTCGTAGCTTTACCCATGTATACAATAATCTCATCAATCACTTAGTTATAAATATTTAGAGATTCCGGTATCTACACACAACGTGTTAGTAAAGGTCATCGCTAATCATTCTTCAACAACTAGTGAATAAGATACTAACCATGTTCACTTCTTGATGAAAATGACTTTCCTTCGCCACACGTTTTGTCAGAAGTTCCCCACCGCATACAACCTCTTGTAATTAAGGTGAAACTTGCTCAAAACAACTATGCAAAGTGTGGAGAATAAATTGACCTAGATTTCCCCTTCAATTTCTACTCCAAGGACATCCAATTCATTCGTCAGGTCTACCACGACCCATTTCCTTTCTTTATTTCTCAAGTATCCGAAGAGTCACATGAGACCATCATATTTCTATGAACTTCTCACCTCTTCACTAGAGATTTTAATAGGTACCGGAGGGCTTCTTTAGTGAGAACACATATGTATTTTCCTAAGCAGTAATAATTAAAACCAAGATTCTTATCAATCATTTATTTTAGTTAACAATAAGTGAAATAAACATTCAAAAATCCTGAGAATCAAGTAAATAAATACAACGATCAAACACTTCGAATTTAAATTTTATATTGATTCCCTCAAAAATAATATAAAATAAATTCACCGACATCTCAAGCACCGTAAATTTGCATGCCACGTTAGTGTGAAAATATACAAACCCTAACATTCGCAAGAGAAGGTTTTACCCATTAATTCTAAAAATTAATTTAACCTTATGACACCATAATTAATAGTCGATTGAACTTTAGCCATGCAAAATAATAGCAGTGACTCCGTTGGGGAGGATACGTATCTATTGCACCAAGTGTGTAACATTATTTGATACTAAGTACGTTACCCAAGCTTGTGTTCCTTACAGGTGGAGAAGTCTATTCACGCTCAAATAATTTCCTATAATCATCAATTATAAGTTTTTACCAGTTATTCATAAATAAAAGTCATCTGTTGGGGAGGAAGCCACTATAGCCGACTCATAATTTTATGTGCATCATATTACAAACAATAGTTATTTAAAGAAACTTATTCTAGTGATCCACAAATAAAACTCATCTGTTGGGGAGGAAGACACTATAGCCGACTTATAAGTTTACTTGCATCACATAACAAATCAATAATGGAGGCTGCGGGATTTATTAACCAATCCCCCTTCCACTTAGTAATTTAGCAAGAGGGTTTTTACATCCATATAATATTCAAAATAAAATATGCAACCTAGCATGCTAATATTAGGGCAAATAAGGCAGTAAATCACGAAGAATTATGCATAAATATATATCAATAATCAAATAATAAATCAATTATGTCAGTTATATATCAACGAATTCGATTGTTCGCCACCAAGCACGAATACGGGCAATGCAGACGGGGATCGCGCTGCCCCACAAAACCTGATTTTAAAATCAGAAGCCGGTTTTTATGAATTTTCATCTAGATTTATCACCGTGCAGCCCCACGGGAACCCGACATCAGCAATCGTGCGTTGCGCCCACTCATCAACCCAAAATAGTGCGTCCATGCCCGCCAAACGGGCACGCCACCGGAAGGCCATTGACTGGCCATCCGCGCACTAATGTGCGTATGTGCACGACGATCCGTGCGCCAACGAGTACTACCCGCATGGAAATAGGCTCCAATACATGCCAAGGAATGCTTGGCACATGGCATCGGGCGCGCCAACGGGCACCCATGCCAGGCTTCACGTACGCCTGCAAGATCCTTCACCCGGCTTGCAACCTCATCACTCGGCAGTTTATCCGGCGCCCTACACGTCTCTGAACACCACAGCCCGGCAATAGGTCTCAGCACACGGCAGTTCAGCGCATCTACATGCTAACGTACGTGCCGCCGTGTGAGGCATCTAGCACCCAGAATGCCTGCCAGTGCGCATGTCAACTGCCGATCCTACCCAGCCTCCACGATGACTCAAGTGGGTCACAAGGTAGACTTGCCCGGACCACAAACTGACATGATCGGAATCTTATGAGACTCATCTAGAATTGTTTACCCAGCGACATGCACACAATGCGGAACCTGGTGCAAAATCGCTTGGAACCTGGTTCAGACTCACTCGGAACCTGGATTTCCAAAACCGTTTATCTGCTGACAGTCACGCCATCTACCGCCGTCAGCCCTTTCACGACGTCATCCAGTGCACGTCGTTCAGCTGTGCATCATAGCCAGGCCAGCCAGCAGAAAAAACCCCAACAAGCACCATCGTAAGCCTTGGCTTGCACCACACGCTATCTATTGGATGTCTGGCTGCGAGCGCCGATAGCCACGCACGCCAACCGTGACCTGCCCAGTGACTTTCTTTTGCATACCCAGCCATCACACATCACCCGATTGTGACATGCTTCGCACGTTGATTATGTTTGCCGCATCCAGCCAGGTTCGCGAACCATCGTCTTCTTCGTTCGTCGTTGCACATGGAGTCATCGTTCGTGCCATGTTCGTTCAGTCATGCCAATGACTTTTGTTAGCCCTATCGCGATGTGATGCAGTCGTCGCTCATGTCCACCCATCAGCCACCTTGTGCCACCACCATAAACAGTCGCGGTGCAGCCGAGAACAATATAGGGTTTCACATTGAATGATACAACAATATACCAAACCCTAATTCTCATGCGATTCTAATTCAAAATTAAATCATATAATCACATAAACCCTAGCCTAACGTGTCACGTTTAGCTATAGAACATACGCTCCGATACCAATTGTTGGAGTTTGGACTTATGGTTAATGTGAACCGTTAGGGTTTCATGCAATTCTATCGCAGCGGAAGCATAATCATGAATTGAATTACCTTTCACCAGGGTTTGATGTAGAGGTTGAATAGTAGCAGAAACAAACAACCTTCCAATCTTCTATTGTATTCCTAAGCCACGTCTTGACGTTGTGTGGGCAACGATCTACAAGACGATCTTAATCTGCAGTGACTATCGCTACCTAACGATTTTTAGCATTATTAACTTAATATCTGGACTGCAGAGATTGGCAATTTTTAAGCTACAACAGGGCCAGGAGCAGAAATTAAGGTTGGGCCTCCCATTGGGCTTAAGTATCCAAGTTTAGCCCAAAACTTATACTTAAGTCCAATAATAATAAATCAACCCACTAAAGAAATGTTATTACACTGCTACCCTAATCCCAAGTTACGTTATGAGCTCCTTCTTATTATGAGTCTGTTAATCTCCCTGTGTTTAAGATTAAATGCCCATTAATTAATTAAGTTATTGACAACTCCATTAATTAATATATTTACCTAGAGTAGTACCACTCAACCTTATTATCATGTCGGAATAAATCCACCTGCAGAGTTTATATGATAATCAATATGAGCTCCTCAAGGGAACATCTTCAACCAATTCCGTTAAGATACAGATTTCTTCTACAATCAACAACACACCATAGAGATAGTACCTTCTCCCAACTCACCGAGTTTATTGATTTAATATTTAAATCTCACCCATTGATGAATCAAAGAAATAAATATTGGCTTATGTGTCGAGGTTAATATTTAGGGATTAAGAATATGAAGATCCATAATAACAGAGATCAAATTCTATTATATAGTCATTATAAATCGAACGATCTCACCGCAGTCCTGCTCAACACACACAAAGCGCACTAGTACAATTCTATAGTCAAGACAGACTGACACCAAATCACACTACAACCATATCGATAGATAGTCTCTCATCTATCTCAGTTGTGAATATCTATTTGTACTTTAAAGGAGCCGATAATATGATCTTCCATGTGACGTCGCACACCACATTATCTACAGTATAAAGTAAATGGACTTTTGTAATAATCTAATTGCAAACATTGGATCACGTGATTCTCAATTCAAATATTATCAAAAATATTGTTCATACAAAAAGCTAGACTTCTAGTATACAATCAAACACGCAAGTCATTGGATATCTGCCGGCACGAATCATGCCAGCCACCCTCACCGCTTGTGCTGGCTGACAACGTCAGTCGTGCCGACCACGTATCCTGCGTGCTGCACCTGCGCCGCCCACGCCAGGCCACTAATTGTCGTGCGCTATTTGCAGTCCGCCGCTTGCACTTCCAGATGCTGACATGACTCGTGCCACCCACTGCCGCTCATGCCTGTCTGACGTTCCGCTCATGCCATGCAGTCGTGCAGCATAGTGCCACGTCTCATTCTGATTGCAAGTGTCGACCAGCGCAGTTGGCCCATCGTGCACCGTCACCCGTCACAGCCCGATGCCTATCGCTGCCCAGTCGATGTGTCACACAACTAGTGCCCATCACGAGCCACCGGCGCTCGCCACCACCATGCCACCGTGTTCAAACGTTTAGGGTATCTAATTATAAAAATTAATATTCTGAACCCTAATCCACGTTTGGCACATAAACCCTAGTCTAACGTGTCACATTTAGCCACAAAATCAAAGCTCTGACACCAATTATTGACGTTCGATCATTTGATTAACGTGAACTGTTAGAGTTTCATGCAAACTATGTCAGGGGAAGCAAGAATATGAATTTGCATTACATTTCACCAGGGTATGTTGAAAAAGAGAAATTCTCGCTGGCAGCATGCGCAGCCTCATAATTTTGTGCATAATTTCTCATCCAATCTCCAATTTGAGTGATTTTTGCGCCAAAATGATCCTCTCTTCCATGGCTTTCTAAAGGTATATCACATGACCATTTTTTATTTCCACAAGAATTCAGAAAAATCATGGAAGTTGACGATCAGGTTGCTGAAAATGACCTCTTGATCTTCTGTTGTATTCCCAACTCCAATCTTGACATCGTGTGGGCGATGATATTCAAGATCCTCTCAATCTGTAATCTTTCATTAAACTCACGTGTGTTAGGTGCAGTCATTGGGGTTTTCAGATCAGTAAGATGACTTATATATGGGCTATAATAGGGACCAGGAGGAGAAATTAGAGTCGGGTCTCCAAGTTTAGCCCAAAACTTATACTTAAGTCCAATAATAATATATTCTACTAAAATATTATTACTGCACTGCCGCTCTAATCCCAAATTACGTTATGTGCTCCTTCTTATTATGAGTCCATTACTCTCCCCATGTTTCAGATATGCAATTCCCATTAATTAATTAAGTTACTGACAACTCCATTAATTAATATCTCTTCCGAGAGTAGTACCACTCAACCTCATTATCATGCTGGAATAAATTCACCTGTAGGATTTACATGATAATCCTTATGAGCTCCTCAAGGGGACATCATCAACCTATTTAATAGGACACAGATTCCTTCTACAATCAACAGCACACCATAGAGACAGCACTATTTCCCAAGTCACCGAGTTTGTTGATTTAATAATATGTAAATCTCACTCATTGATGAATCAAAGAAATTCATACTACCTTACGTGTCGAGGTTATTGTATAGGGATTAAGAGCACGAACATCCATAATAACAGAGATCAAGTTCTCCTATATAGTCAGTATAAGTCGAACGATCTCAAGCGGTCCTTCTCAATACACATAAAGCATACTAATGTGATTTTGTAGTCAAGACAAACTAATACCAAATTACAATACAACCATCCCAATAGAGAGTCCCCGTCTATCTCGGTTGTGAGCATCTATTTATACTTTATAAGGAAACCGATAATATGATCTTCTGCGTGTTGTCGCACAAAATATTATCTACAGTATAAAGTAAGTGGACTATTGCATCGGACATATTAATAAATTATAAGACGCAATCATTTGATCATTAATTCTCATTTCAAATAAATTGTTAAAACATTGTTCATACTAAAGCTAGACTTTTAGTATACAATCCAACAACAACCAACATAGATATAGGTAAGCAACAGTAGAAGTTTGAAACCTCCGTCAAATTCCTCAATCTAATAGAATTAGAACCTAAAAAATTTATCAGATCATATGAAAAACTTTCTCTTGCAACACTATGCATCTTAAGAAATACTTAAGCAACAAAATTACAATATCTTTGGGGGAATGAATTACTTTGTAAGAAACAGAATAATTACATAAAATAAATTGCAAATTGTATGAAACATATAAAATCAAAAGATTATAAAGGGAAAAAACAACAGAAATACCTCATCAATATATGCATCCAAGTGAGCGTGAACGAATATGTGAGCGTAGAGCAAGCATGGCTCGGGTCGAACCATTGTGTCTTCCACCCTGGCCCTTACCTATACGTATTTAAAGTAAACAATTAAAAAAACTTATATTTACAAAAATGGATCCATTCTTACTTACAAATAACCACAAAAATTCATGCTAAATAGATAAAAAAAAAGGACTTTGTAACCGCTACAAACTATATTTATATCCTTATATTCATCGTACATATCCTTATATTCACATGTGATCATGAGTTAGGTTTCTAATAAGGAAATGTGCAAGTAGACATAGAAAAGTTCTTAAAAATTTTCAAAAAAACATGACAGTGGAAGAATTACCTAAGCTCCATTAGTCAGGTAGTCAAGAGTCTCATTCATGTGCTTTCGATAGATTCCACATCTTCTTTTTAAAGGATTACTTTCCCCGGAATATTTATGATTGATGAGAGGAAACTAAATCTTTACAAAAATGAATTATGCATTAACTTTCCAAAATCATAACCATAGATCAATAATGATTAGATTAGAACAAAAAAATATTCTACCACATAAAGGGGAATGATCCGATTACTGTTGGTTAACCAAAAAAATTCTACTACATCAAGTCAAAAGATCCAATTAGTATTGGTTGAAATAATTAAAAGATCCAAAACAATTACATAGGCATGCTTACTTTATTCCAGGGAATTGATCCATTTTTTGCTTCCCAATAACCATAAAATATCTAATTAGAAGAAATTGAAGAGGAAATTATAGAAGGTTGTGAAGACTATATAAGATTATCTGGAAAGTAAAAGGAGAAAAAATTGAATCACATCTTAAAGCTTCACTGCATCATGTTTAGATAAGAGAAACCATACAAAATTAAAAGATTTGACTGAAATGAATACATTCATAGAGAGTATTGGAAATTAAGGATATTGATTTCATTCTTAGAATAATTAACTAACATTCAATGATAAACAGAAATTCACTAACATCTCTATAATCTCACCTGATTGAAAAAATGGGAAGTAGATTTCTATAACTTAGTTAAGCTTTGTAACATATAATATTAGCAAAGTTTGGTTTCATATAATAGCAACTTAATTAAAAATGGAAACAGACTTCTGAAAAGCTAAATAATCACTACCCAATAGAAAATAAAACCGAAACAAATATAATCACCTTGATCAATTTACTTCCAGCAGCATGACGAACCTGCAAATGTTTTCTCAGTTGAACACCCATCTCCATCGCCATTGCTAACACATTATGTTACATCTCTTCCAAAATCCTTTAACAAGTATTTTCATTTACTTGGAGGATTGCCTAGTTGACAATAGCAATTAATAAAAAGAAAATGTTAAAAATAGATGAAACAAACAGGGGAATGATAAATAAAATTAAAAGTGTGAAATACCTAATAATTAAAATTTCCTCTTGTCTTCGGTATCTAATGATGCATGTTTCGAATGTTGTATTGCTAAAACAGACCTAAGAATAAGGAATAGATGCTTATTATATCGAATTTTGTACTTATCAAAGTTGCCAAAACAGATCTAAGAATAAGGACAACAGTTGCAGAGAAATATAAAAATTAAATACAATTGAAGCAGCAGCATGCAAAACATAGTAGTTAAACTCAACATTCCTTAATCTTTAAGCATCTTGAAGCATATTACAATGAAGAAAAATTGAAACAACATATCAAAGTCGATTAAAGTGTTGTAATCACTTACCGTGTCAAGCAATTTGTCACATCACAACCATAACTCATAGTTTTAAGTTTCTCAAGATCTCCATTTAAATCTAAGAAAATTTGAAAAATGATACAAACTAACAAACACATAAAATGGCATGGGAGATTGATAAGTAAAAACTGGCTAAAGAATATTTCAGGAATACCCAATAAATCCTCCATTGAATACATGTGATTCAACACAAACAAACAATAAATAAACACAAATAAATCAATCAACAAAAATAAACAGTGTCGTATTAATCGAAACAAATATTGAAAAGTAAAGTGGCAGGTGCAACAAAAATATCAGTGTTCTCAAACAAACGAAGAACAGATACACGATGTAGATCAAAATTTCCAAATAAAAGAAACATCTTTTAAAAGAATCTAGTAAATGGGAAAGCATAGAGGTTCATAGAAAGAACGGTAATCTAGTTTGTTTGGATTTATCAAGATCACGGACACCGCACCATTGAGCCATTCTGACTCACTGCAAGACTCATTTCTAGTTGGTGCCAAATAGTAGAATGATGCGTATGTTGGGTCTTTGGGGAAAAAAGAAATAAAAAATTCTTTTAATTAACAAAATATGTGGAATTATATAACTTATCCAAGTGTCAATCACCAACAAAATATGTGGAAGCATATAACTTATCCAAGCATATAACAAAAAACTTATCTTTATATATATAAAGATGAGGCATATAATGTTACATATAAAATAAATACAAAATATGAAACCTTTGTTGTATTTCAAGTGTGAATGACAATATCATAAGCACACCGTCCAAATTGAGTTGATTTAACTTATTTAAAGTTATACTTCTTGACCCAAATTTTAAAAGACAATATAAATGGTTTAAAACTCATGAAATAAGTATCAAAAGAACTATTGCATTTTTTAAAAACACGGTGCTTAATACCTCAGTTATTTGGTGTTGTGTGAGAGTAGTGAAAGCCCACTGACGCCTTCTTCCACTCTATATAAACACATCATTTGTCTTAGTGAGGCAATAAAAATAGTTTTAAAAAGTTTAGAAAAGATATAAAAGATCAACAAATGTGACCAAAATAGTCAGTTCATCCTAGTCGTTTGCATTGTACAAAATTATAATCAAATCTATAATAAAAAACAATGTAGAAGATTAACATGCACCAAATGAAAATCGAAAATTGGTCAAATAGTTTTGTAGAGGTTTGACTTTTCCGTCATTATCCAAGAAAATGATAAATTGAAATGATGTTAAGGTTAAATAAAATAGAGTGGTTAAGATTTCAATTTATTACACAAAATCACAATTATATAGAGATGAATAAATGAAAACGATGAAGAAGATAAAAGCACACAAAATGAACATCGGGAATTGAGTTAAAATCTACGATCTAATTTACGTCTGCAATTTTGCTACCTTCGTTCTTATTTTTTTCTAAATCCGCCGACTGTGTGAATAATTTAGAAAATAAATGAAAATAAATTAAACAATAATCAGCTAGAAGAATATACCTCTTCTTGGTTTAGAAACATTTTTAGCTCGGAAAGAAGCTATCGGTGCAACATTACTCCTCACCGGGAGGAACAGAACATCATCAATTTTCTGAATGGAGATTATTTCATCAACGTAGATATCCAGATCGAATATATAAGTGATCTCTCGGAGAAATCCAGATCAATTTCTTTGTTGGGGTACATTTGCTAAAGAATATATGATACTGAAATGTCTAAGCACGAACAAATCCGTGTTAGGGCACATCTAATGTAAATAAAATAAAATAAAAACTGTAATGGCACAAATTTCTGCGAACAAATTGAACAAATCTGCGTTGGGTGGGTTGGAAGGATACAACAATGGGCTACCTCCCTCCATGACTGTTGATGAGCGTTTTCTTTTCACGCAAAATTAATCCCCAAGTATTAAGGATATCAATTGAAGCTTAAGCAAGCGACCAAGTTAAATATCAAACTCAAAGGACGGCGTATTATCAATTTAATTATTTACTAAATTAATTAAGACGAATTATGGCAATAAAGTTGAGGTATAGAATTATTAAATAATAAACAATTAATTAAAATAACAAATAAAAAAAATTTAACACTAAACGAATACGAAAGTGACTCAAGAATGGAGAATAGGTCGTCCTAGGGTAATTCGGTTTTACTAATTAATCTCCCTTTCGTAAGTCAATGTCCGACTCTCCCTTGTGGATTACGGATGCATCACTAAGCCATGCATATTTACTCTATAGACACAAGCAAACATGCGTATAACAAGTGTGAATAACCTTGGAGCAAGAGATATAATTTCACCCCCCTTTCTAGGTACTATCAGTATCAATTATTTTCCTGGCCAATTGGTACTCAAATCCGATATGATTTCCCTTTATAGGTACTATAAAATTACCCTCTTTATCTTACTTATCAACCCAAATCCAATTCAATTAATATGTATTTATACATGATAGTTCTAATGAAGTTTCGGAGTCCCCTCATTTAGAATCATAACATGGAATCATGTTCAGCAGTGAACGCGCTCAATTAATAACCAAGATGAACATTCAGACTCTATTCAACAGTTAAAGATGCACTAAATGACCGTGGTTCTCCACTTGATTCAGCAGACGAATCTTCTAACTGATGGATGGATGGAGGAAAGGATGTGGATGATGGTTGGGGGATGATCCCCCTTGTGGGGTGTAGGATGATTGTGTTGCGGTACTTCCTTGGAGTGATCTGCATCCCCTTTTATACTTGTAATATCTCCAAATGGACCTTGGATGGTCTTTTTCTTGGAGAATACGCAAATACACGCACTGGGGTTGTAAAACACAACTAAAATAGATTTGTGTGTCCCCACTCGACCAGAGTGTTCTGGTCGAGCAAGGTTGACCTTGGTCGAGTAGCATTGCACAGTCTTACCGTTTCGCACATAACTTACACATCCAAACTCTGATTTGAGTGATTCTTGCGCTCACGCGATCCTCTTTTTCTTGGATTTCTATCCATTTAAATAACTTACACAAAATACAATATTTGAAGGTGTAACAACTCATGCAAAATGGCACTGTCGTGTTGAGTAGGAACAACTTTCATGATGTCACAATTTTGATCATAACTTGCTCGTTTGGACTTCGATTGAGGTGTTTCTTACTCCAAAACAATCCTCTCTTCTGTGGCTTCCCAATCATGTTTCACAATTCTAGTTTTAACCTTCACAAAAATACAGAAAAATTACACAAGTTGGACATGCGTTTTTCAGCATGCTTGCACAAGTTACACATTTTCTTCAACTTTGCACTTTTGATTCTTTTTCCACCTAAAACACAATAAAACATCTCAAATGCACCTTTTTCTTACATATATCGAATATAAGATACTTGTGATAATATATAATAATAATTCCAATAAAAATATGTTAAATTGGACATTCAAACACGTTTATTTTCACTCTCATCGCTGGTCGCTCTTCGTCGCCTTTATTCTCGCAATTGATCGTCACCAATTTTGAACATATAGTGATAAAATTTCTCTTTAGATGAAGAATGTTGCCAATGATTGAGAATTAGGAAGAGATGAGAGGTGAGAAATTGAATGTATCTTTCTTCCTACAAAGATTCTCAATTACGATGTGTTAATTATAGATTAGGGTTTGGGTAAGATGTGTAAGACAAATGAATGGTGGAGATTCAATTAAAAAAAATAAATGGTAGAGATTAAGCCACACAAATGTTATCTTAAGTGAATATTATTTACCCTAATGTGGTAAAATTTGTTTTTGGGGAGGAAATATTTAATTTTTGATAAGTGGTAAACGTTGTCTTATTAAATTTATAAAGATTTTGAAATCCCGCTAACTTTATCATCTGGTAATGTCGTGTTTTTTTTAATTGTGTTCTATTTTGATGATTTTGTAAGTCCAACGTATTTGATTGGTTATGCAATTTAGGTTTGATGTGAATTTGAATTTGTGATTGGAATTTGATTTGTATTTTGAAATTTCGCATAAATCCATCGTAAGTTGGAATGAAGTGCATTCACTCTTCTATTAAACAGACTTTATTATTTTTCATATATGAAAATTCGTAATAGCTAAAAGTTAATATATACCATTGGTAAACTTAATATGAACTTAATATTGATTTTTTCATATATGGAAATTCGTAATAACTAAAAATTAATATATGCCACTGGTAAACTTAATATGAACTTAATATTGATTTTTCCATATATGGAAATTCTTAATAGCTAAATAATATATTTAGGAAAGAAAATCAAGATATTTATAAAAGTAATTCTAGATTTTCAGAAACAATCATGTTTTTATGACTCATAAATGAAAATGATATTTTAATATAGTATTATATTATTAATGCAAATCAAGATATTTATGAAAGTAATTCTAGAGTTGTAGAAACAATCATGTTTCTATTACTCATAAATTAAAATGAAATTTGAATATAATACAAAAAAATAATTATATATAAGTGGTTAATAATACTATATTTATAAAATTTTTGAATATTTATTTTTAATTACTAACATTACATAATGTTATATTATTCCAATATTTATAATTTATAGTTTATTGATCATGATAATTCATGGTTATATTTTTTTATTAAAATTTATAAATTTATATATAATAAAAAAATTTAATTTTAAATTTTAATAATTCAAAAAAATACACAATAATTTAATAATATATAGTATTAAATTTAAACATCATTGGTCAATATTTTATCTCGTTTCATATTGATGTTAATTTTTATTTATGAATAAAAACTAAACATCAATATTTGTTAAATTAGTAAAATAGATTATTAATATTTTTTAAAACTAATTATTATTTGCTAGTAAGAATTTTTTTGTAAGACGGGTATATATAAGACAAAGTGATTAGAAAATTGGACGGGAATTGTTTTATCTATGGGAAAAACCGATTTGGACCGGTCAAAATCGGATAAACCGACTGAACTGTCCAAACCAGAAACAACCGGTTTCTTTATTTTTTTATTTAAAATAAAATAACTACTGCGCCTGTGCCTCTGGTTTGACCGACGAAGTAGAAGCAGTAATTGATCAAAGATTCAAAAACTCTCTCTTTTCTTATTTTATAAAAAATGGTAGATCTGAGAGGAGTAAAACATTAGAGTCTATAAAAAAATTGAAATTCAATGAGATGGAGTAGATGACAGATTGACTCCGACAACAGCGGGATGTTGGAAACGGCAAATTCGGCAATAGTGTGCAAGCGCGTCTGCTGTGCATCAAACAGAGGATTCGATGAGAAGCGCCGGACTCCAGTGACGAGCACGTGACGGACAGTGAATGAATCTTCCAGATCTATTTAGGAAGAGAGAAGTCCTAGAGAGAGAAATTTTGAAAAGATAACTCTTTAGATCTATTTTGGGAGAGAGAAGAATAGATATTTTGAAAAGAAAATCTACGTGTATTTCCATCTTTTCAAAGTCCACTTTCTCACATAATTTTTTTTTTTTGTTTTGGGCTTAAGAATTAAAATATTCTTGCCACAATATGGGCCATCACTTTGATAGAATTGGGCTAGGAAAAATTAAATAAATTATACTACATGTTAATGCAAAATGATATTTTAAATAATGAAATATAATTAAAAATAAA
This sequence comes from Pogostemon cablin, assembly GCA_023678885.1. NCBI lineage: Eukaryota > Viridiplantae > Streptophyta > Magnoliopsida > Lamiales > Lamiaceae > Pogostemon > Pogostemon cablin. Next base: position 19,547,364 of record CM042964.1, on the reverse strand, counting down.
TGATTTTTGTTTTTTCCAGTTGAACCCGCCCGGTCGGACCTTGAACAGTTAGGGTCACCAATTTAGCTTCCAGTCCAATTTTCAAATCACTAATAAGACAGATTGTATAGTTGTTATATAAGTAAATTATGGTCATTAGTAGTTAAAATATAGTGAATCATACTATATATCACTCTAAAAGTATAATTTAATTCATTATTCATCCTACTTTAAAAAACTATACTTTAGCAATAACATACTTTACTTATATAATAATACTTTAACAACTCATCTCACATAGTTATCATTTCATAAAATACTTTATTTTTATTAATATATAATAAAATTTTAATATTTGATAAAATTATTTATCTATTATCAATATTTACTAAAATCAATACTTACTTTTCCTATTATACATACTATACATAAAACACAAAAATCATTTTATATGTAATTTATATTTTTACACAAAATTTAGTCAAAGTCAACTAATTTTATTCAACTAAATTACCCAAAAACCCCTTACTTTTTCTTAGATCATTATATCAAAAGTTATTTTTCTTAAACTACGTGCTAATCATTTTGGGACGGAAGGAGTATTATTATATTAAAAAATTGTTACTAATTAAATTTTTAAAAAATATATGTATTATCAATATTTACTAAAATTTTATTATTTATTAATATAAAAAAATTGATAAAATTAGTCATAAAATATTTAATGAAATTAGCCATTATATATTAATATTTACTAAAATCAACAAAGATTTTATCTATCATACAATAATACAAAAAGTATTTTTATAAATTTTATAAGTAACTTAAAAATCATATTATTAAAGAGATATTATAAGCTATTTATTTCACATTTTATTAAAAATCAACTATTAAAAACCGTATTAGTAAAAATGATATTTTATATTAAAAATCGATTTGATTTATAAAAATTAAATCTATTACTATTTTAATGAGACTTGAACTTGTTTGTGGCCAGTTTCAAGCCGGTTACAATTAATCCAACATTATACGTGACATTAATTTGACATTATTTTAACTACAAGCGCCACATGTCCGCCTCTCAACATTTTACCGGTTCATTTACGCTTCAGAAAATCTCCTTTAGTTCACACTCTTCCCAACTCCTGCCTCAATTTTGCTTTCCTCCTTTTGATATAACTCCGATCGGCGACGCAGTAATATTCTCCCCACATTTTTCTTCATCGCGCTTCGATTCACTACAACATAAGTGTCATTATGTAACACCACAAAAATATTATTAAATGATTAAAAAAATATTATTATAGAACATAAATAGCACTTTTTCGGTGTCACTGTTCCCCTTATTACTTAAAGTCTAATATTACACTTTTTTAGCTAATGATAATACCTCATAACAATTTTAACATTTTAATGTAACACTTTAAAACATGTTACATGATCTTAATATAACATTTATTTTGTGCTAATGTAACATTATTTTGTTAACACTTTTGAATGTACGTAACATTAAATACATTATTTTGTTAACACTTTTATATACTGCCTCCGTCCCCTTTAAAGAAAGTCTTTTTTCCATTTTGGTCGTCCAATCCAAAAGGTCACCTTTCCTTTTTTACATACATGAGACCAACACATACCCACTAATACAATTAAAATATGGGACACACACTCCCACTAATACAATTACCCACCACACATTAAAATAATACTCCTTAATTCACGTGTCAAAAAGCAAAAGACCCTCTTAATGATGGACGGAGGGAGTATAACATAATATTAAGTACATTAGTTTGTTAACACTTTTAGATATATCGTAACATTAACTACAACATTTTGTTAACACTTTCGAATAATATGTAACATTAATTATGTAGTGATTGTATCACCTTTTAAGGATATATTTAACACATTTGTAAAACTATTAAGTAACACATGTATTAACATTTTAATTATTTATGCAATATTTAATAATAATAATTCTATTAAATTATTATATTTATATTAATAATTTAATAATAAATTATAATAATTATAACTTTATTTAATTATTATTATTATTGTTATTATCATTATTATTATTATGAAAATGATAAATTATATTGAGAAAGCAAATATAAAGTGTACAAAATATGACACAAAAGTGCATTGTGAAAACTAGCTCTTTAATAAAGTTAAAGCTAACTTATATCTAAAATAAGAAACCAATCAATATGGTTAAATCATCTATCTAGTTGGTTGCATAATTACAATTCAAAAGAAATATGAAACTAGCTAATTGCAGCTTCTTATCTTGAACGAGATTGTAGCACCAACAAACTACAACTATAGATTCAACAACAGAAACCAACAAGCATTGAACTCTGCAAAAAATACAACAGCATGATACACATCAGCAAAGCAAACCTAGAGCTAATTTGTAGTAAATTCAACAATATTGCAATATAAACTAGAATCAGATATTCCAGCACAAATCACCCACCAGCATGGTAAACACAATAGTAAAGCAATCAAAAAGATTAGCAGAATTACCAGCAATAAAACAAAATAAATAAACAATAGAAATTATAGGTTGAAGATCCCAACAGCACGATGTGCATGAAATAAGGTAGAAATAACAGCAAAAAGCATAACACCCATCACTGATGATGAATAACCGAGCATTAAAAAAAGCAGTCCAAACTGCAGAATAAAAAGTAGCAACCAACAAAATAAGCAAAACTAATAACAAATTATTAGATATTTACGACACCTTTTCCTTAAATTTACGATATCAGCCAAATCATGAATATTGTACTCAATACCAGGAAAGAATTGTTGATCCCAAAACTGATATAAAATGCAAGCCATTAGGGATTACACTAAGTTGCACAATCAGTAAAAATTTAAGATAATTCATTTATTGCACTGCAATCACTAAAAATCAATGATTAAACTTGAAAGATAGCATGCATACATCATCTTATAATAAATACTTTATTGTACATATTGATAAAAAGAAAAGTAAGATTGTTTAAATGAAATTTAAAATTTGACAAAGTTCCATATGCCGATGTGAATGAATGTGGACAAAGAATTGAATCTCACAATAGTAGCCACAACTACAGGCTACAACTTTACATTTCTAAACTGTGGATCTAAAAAACCTGAAATTTGAATTTATACATAACTACCAGAAGATGACACTCTATCATGAGTATTAACCTTAATCACATTCTTCTATTATGTGATCACACATACATACAGTTGCATTTAAGAGATGGAATCAATTATGGTATCTTAAGATCAAACCATAAGATTGTTGTTGCATCTCCAACCAACATTTGCAGAAATAATCCTACACTTAGTCTCTGAATTATCAATAAACAACCACTAGCTAAGGGAGATCATAAGATAAACTAACACACGAAGTTTACCCAACAATCAGTAAGATCAACAAAAGCACCCAAAGAACACCCATTAATTAGCTTGCAAAAACAAGCCATTTTTATGAGAACAAGATTCAACTAGTTCCCATCACAATCACATGCTCTCTATATACTTAGATTGCAAATCAGAATTAACCAATGACATAGATAAGGAGACATAAGACATGAAAATAGTGAACTCTAAGAAAATTAATATAAACATAAAAAAGTGGATTTATCTGCATGATTGACTCTACCTGATTAATATGAAAGTATTTTCAATATTCAGGGATAAAAAAATCAATGAGAAATATTGCATCTCCACCTTCCATGCCCCAAACTTAACATAAATAAAATATAGAAAACTACCTCAAAGATAAAAAAAATAAAAAATTTATTCCCATAGATTACAAATTAAAAGGTAGATACCTGAAATAATGATGCGATTGATTTTACTTTTTTATGCAATAGTAGTAGCCTTCCGCAGCAAACCAATACAGACATCTGAAAAAACGTGCCACACGAAGTCATAAGAACTTAAAATGAGATGGTAGATTAATATGAACAGGTATAGTTATCTCTCAGTTACATCAACTAATTACATTTAGAACCAGATTAAGATTTAAATCAGTAGTTGAGAATCTTGACGTGTTATGCTTAAGAGTTGAGTGGAAAAAATAAATAATGAGACAAACTACTTCTCAGAACTTTTCTGTGTTTTTATTAGATTCAACCCTTTAATAATGAAATCACAGAATTTAAATATGTTCCATCTGTTGGCATTCGATCATTTGGTTAACTTGAACCGTTAGGGTTCCATGAGTTTCTAATCCAGCGGAAGCAATAAGATAGAAATGTATTACCTTTCACCAGAGAATGTTGAAGAAGAGAATGAATTCTCGCGGCAGCATGCGCAGCCTCACCGTTTTTGACATAACTCTCTCATCCAATCTCTAATTTAAGTGATCTTTATGCCAAAATGATCCTCTCTTCAGTAGATTTCCAATGGTGTATCACACGTCCAGTTTGGAGTTCAACAAGATTTTTAAAAAAATCATAGAATTTGACAAACAGAAGCAGTAAACAACCTTCTGATCTTCTGCTGTATTCCCAAGTCCAATCTTGACCTCATGTGGGCGACGATCCTCAAGATCCTCTCAATCTGCTGTTCCATTTCCCTCTTCACAGTGTTAGGAATGATCAATTAGGGTTTCTGGATAGTTGAGATGACTTATATATGGGCTACAGCAGGGACCAGGAGGAGAAATTAGAGTTGAGCCTCCATTGGGTTTAAATATCCAAGTTTAGCCCAAAACTTATACTTAAGTCCAACAATAATAATATATACCACTAAAATATTATTACTGTACTACCGTTCTAACCCTATAATTACATTATGGGCTCCTTCTTATTATGAGCCCGACAGTCTCCCCATGTTTAAGATATACAATGCCCATTAATTAATTAAGTTACTAACAACTCCATTAATTAATATCTCATCCGAGAGTAGTACCACTCAACCTCATTATCCTGCCGGAATAAATCCAGCTGCAGGGTTTACATGATAATCCTTATGAGCTCCTCAAGGGGACATCATCAACCTATTTAATAGGACACGGATTCCTACTACAATCAACAGCACACCATAGAGACAGCACTGTTTCCCAACTCACCGAGTTTATTGATTTAATATTTAAGTCTCACCCATTAATGAATCAAAGAGATACATACTGGCTTATGTATCGAGGTTATTGTATAGGGATTAAGAGCACGAACATCCATAATAACTGAGATCAAGTTCTCCTATATAGCCAGTATAACTCAAACGATCCCAAGTGGTCCTGCACAATACACACAAAGCATACAAATGTGATTTTATAGTCAAGACAAACTAATACCAAATCACTCTACAAACATCCCGATAGAGAGTCCCCGTCTATCTCGGTTGTGAGCATCTGTTTATACTTTATAAGGAAATCGATAATATGATCTTCCCCGTGTTATCGCACAACATATTATCTACAGTATAAAGTAAGTGGACTATTGCATCAGACATATAAATAAATTATAAGACGCAATCATTTGATCAATGATTCTCATTTCAAATAAATTGTTAAAACATTGTTCATAATAAAACTAGGCTTTTAGTATACAATCCAACACCCTCTTGGTCATCACAAATCTTGGCCATTAAGTCCATTATTTACATCAGTGAATTTGGCAAAAGTTAGTCATGTAAAGGATGCAAATGTGATCAAACTTTAGCAAGAAAGTAAATTTGGAACTTTAGAGTCAAAATACCACCTGAAACTACTAACTTTATTCTAATGTGAGAACATTGTTCAATCAATCATCATTTCAAGATAATCACTGTGAATTAAATTAAACTTCTAAACAAAAAAAGGAGTAATAAATTGATCCATAAATTATCACTTTTTGAGGATATTCTTTGATAGGTGCATGCCATTAGATAGAGTTCATTAGTTTGACCAAGCTACATGCATGGCTGCTGCTAAATGTACCAAGGTACAATTTATGTGGAAAGTATCATTCTCAAGCAATATGTATTAAAAATTTAAAGATAATTGAGAAGCATCATAAATGTGAAACCAAGTTAAGTTATAAGAGAATATTAGTGATGGTTATATTCAGCTTCGCAGGCTAAGAGATCAGTGTTGTTCTTTAGTATGCTTTGACATTTCCTAGATGTTTTTGTACTTGAATTTTCCAGCTTGGGTTCTCTAAATTTGGTTTCAACAAAATTTACTTTATCATACTAAGCATAATAATACAAAATAGAATTGCACAGAAGAATATAGCATAAGTGTTTAACCAAAATTTTAGAGAAAATAAAGTGAATATCTTCATTGATTTGGAAGTAAGATAAAGCTGAAAATCAACTTACGTTTAACCAAGTACGAATAGCATGAAGAGAGACACCTACCTTCAGGGCTGAATTGCAAGGTTGCTAATAGATTGGCCAGTAATATACTACTGAAACTCAATCAGGTTCTTTAATCATATTAATCCGTTTTTAAAAAATAAGAAAAAAATCAAGAGAGAGTCACAAGCAAGAAAACTTTAAGCGATAAAAATAAATATAACCTTATCTTTTGGAAACTTGTAGACTTTTTTTTGTTCTTTGGTTGCAGCTGATGTTGTTTTTCCATGAGAACTTGTTCTTGAATTAAGAAGTTATAACCAAAAACTAATTGAATTAATAGATGGAAAATAAGATTAATCATTTAAAAATTATAATCTAACTCTTTCAAACATGTTGATTTAGTTGTGGTTGCATCTACTGTGTATATTTTTCTTCAGTTTCGCTCCGGGTTCTAAGATATTTTACTATAATATATTATATATCATCTAATTAAGGCAACATAAATTAATTTTCAGACCTTCATATGATATAGCACGATAAAACAACCAAGAGACAAATATGAAAGTTAAATCATATATACGACAAGCTCTACACTCGTTGAATTTTCCATCAAGTCACATGATGCAAATATGCAAAATCAATTCACCAAAGTATATGTATCACTAATATAATGATGTACTAGGACATCATCTCAACACTAATTATGTAGAATTGTTCACTCGCCAGTAAAAGTATTATAGATCTATATATGCTTAGCTTTTTTTGGCGTAATGGCCTATGTCACAGATGCTTCAGGGATATTATTAGTATTTAGTGAAGCTAAATATAGATAAATCTCAATTCTTCAATTGACTAAATCCAGCTAACACAATAAAGATATTTAGGATAACATAGATGTGCGCTAAGTTGATGAGACATTGAAAGAGCTACATAAGGCTCCATCATTCCAACCAAATACAACTAAAAAAATTCATAAATTGAACTAAATCAAAACACTGACATATCAATCTCTCTTTCTGAAAACAGTAACACATAACCTAAGATTCATGAGATAGTGAAGAGCCCAATGTTATAAAGGTGAAGGAAGGCAGTGATAGATTCTCTAAATCACAGATATACCACTAATTAGTGATTTTAACAGGAAAACCCAAATAGGAGAAGAAATTGATCTAATGTGATGAACTTTTAACAAAATTTCAAGATAAGAAAAAGTGAATAAATACTAAGTAAATTGAGCCTACATCATATTCCAATCCTAGGCGGGATTTGTCTTATCTCAATTGTGTTGGGCTTAGTGCTTACTCCGAACGGAGTCTTCAACTACAGTACCTTGCACTTACGAACTTCTCTTCCAGTAAAACAAAGAATATGATTATGTGCAGTAACCATTGGTTATTCAAGGTAAAAGATATAGATCGTAGCAGGAGACTCATCAGGAATTGGTAAAAAGAAAAAAAATGAGGTAATTGTGAATCGACAAACCTTATTGGCACACTCTCAATGATTTGTTAAACATCCTCCCTAAAATCAACTACGATGAAACTTTACTAAAGCAATATAACTTCCTGAAATATCCTTCCTAAACTCAACTATGATTCGTGAAACATCCTTCCTAAACTCAACTACGATTCGTGAAACATCCTCCCTAAAATCAACTCTTCAAATGGCAGGAAATAAAACTTCAAACCTAAAGACGATACCCGCTCATTTTTCGTAATTGCGAGTAAAAAAGAATGCCAAAGATTAGAAATAGGGTCAATTCTAGATTTAGATTTCTATCTGAAACAAAACCTGAGGCGTAATTAATTTGAAGGAGAAAGACGTAAATTGTGTTGAGATCTCATATTTCTTTCTCTTGTTGAAAAGATAAAAATTACTAATAAAATATTTAAATTCATGATTTTACTCAAATTACATTTAAAATTTTAAAGTTATGACATAAAAGTAAAATAGTAACAAAAAATTTACAATGTAAAAGTAATATACTAACAATTAAAATAATAATTTATTGACAAAAAAATTTGTTTATTGAGAAATTGACGCATTGAGAAGTAATCACAGCGGGAACTCTTTAAGTGAACAAAAAAAGCCCTAGCTAGATTCAAGTTTTCCTCCCGTAAATGCATTCTTTTTTATTTCTTGGCATCCTGACTTTTTGACTCTCGTCTGAACAGTGGCTCCTTGTCAATCCAAAAAAAGTCTCTTGTGAGACGAATTATTCATGAGACGGGTCGACCATCATTAAAGTATGCTTATTGTATAGATAAAGTATGTTTAACGGTTGTTAAAGTATATTTTTTAAAGTATGCTAGATAATGTATTAAAGTATGATTTTTGTGTGTTATAATATGATTTATTATTAACATACTTTAACTACAAATAAACATACTTTAACTATTGTGCATACTTTAGTGATGGATTGATCCGTCTTGTACCCGTCTCACAAATAACTCATCTCACAAGAGAGTCTCTCTAATTTATTTATTATTAATTAAATATTTATATTTTTAAGTATATTATATACTATATGGAATTTTAATTTTGAGATAATAATAATACATTATGAATTATGATATTTAGTAAAAATGTTATCAATATATATTTATAATCAAAGACTTGTTTTAGACCGTCTTACGTATAAACTTCTATGAAACGAAAAATTATTTTTCTAACAAAATTGAAAAAAATTCTTTAACTACGTGTCACCAAATACGTGCATGTATTCTTGGGACGGAGGGAGAAATAATAATAATAATAATAATAATAATAATAATAATAATAATAATAATAATAGTAATAATAAATGCTAAAAATAAATTAATCCTCCATAGTATAACATTATATGAACTAGCGTAAATATTTAATTATAATATGCCACAAATTATAAGTGTAAATAAAATAGAATTACAAACTCTATGTACAAATACAAAATAAAACATAAACACTAACGAAAAATTACATAAGAAAAACCCTAATTCTATACTTATTTAAAAATAAATATTCATAAATTTTTAATAATGTATTCACAAAAATCCATCATTAGCGTAGTTGTCAAAATAGAAAAAAAAAATACAATAAATAAAAATATATACCACATGAGAATATGATTACATAATTTACATATGTAACAACTTACACACTAATTTTAAATAATTTTTTTTCAAGTAGCGATTGTTTTTAGAGTTAAAAGAAAAAATCATAGTGAAAAAATGAAGGCATTTGACTGTTAGACATAAATCAATTAGACACTTAATTTTTCACTGTGTTGTTTCTTTGGATTTTTTCAGGTCTGAAAATAATACAGCGCTTACAAAGAGACTGACGCGTCAGTGATGAGTGATATTTTCACCTAGGTTTTATTGTCTTTTTATGTGTGTTTTCATATATTTTTATCCATATTTATGTGCTATTTGGTGGAGTTATGTATTTTTATGGAATTGGGTGTGAATGAACTTAATCGTATGAAAAACAGGTGAAATCGAAGCAAAAATGGAGAAGGGATACGAAAGAAGGAAGAAGAAAATAGGGCAGCAAGAACACGGGCTATCCGTTTCAAGTACACGAGTCGTGTCATGCTACACGAGCCGTGTACTACAAACGGGCCTGTAAGAGATGGTCGTGCAACGACATCAGAACGCAAAACACGATCATCCCTTGGCCGTATTGCGGCACACGAATCGTGTGCCGTCGTAAGCTCGCATTGACCCAAAACCCTGACACGACTCGAGGCGTGTTGCGGCACACGAGTCGTGTAGGTGCCTGATCAGTAAAAAATCAAATTTCTTCTAGAAGCTTCCCAAGGGGTATGAATACCCAATACTTCAATATTTCATCAGATTTTTCGAAGGGTTTCACTCCTACACCTAGATCACACACCATTTCCTCCATTTTACACCATTATCTTCATCCATTCTTCATCCATCCATCTACATTTGATCCCCTACATCAAATCCACCATCCAAGTGAACAAGGAAGTAAGGGAGAGTGAGATCACAAGAAGAAGAAGAAGATCTCCATTGAAGCACTTCAAAGGGGGAATCTAATTCTAATTTTTGTGCATTTATTTATAGATTGATCATGGTTGTAAGGTTTTTAATGTCTATGTTGAATTTCTTGTGGCTATGAGAGGCTAATCTCCTTTATGAGATTAGCTCCATGATTAGTGTTTGATAATTTAGTTTTTATGCAATTTGATTTTAATCTTGAATGGGCTTTGTGTATTTCTATCATTGAATGTTGATTGCTTGATGTATATGATGATATGTGTGATTAATTGTCATGGGCATGTGATTAGATTTTAGAAATCAATTATGTGTTTAGGATAGTTAATTGAATCATTTCATCATACACTTCATGTGCATTAATTTAGAATGAGATAGAGATATCCTTCTAGATTTAGAACCTTTTGATGGAACATTTGATTAGCATAATCGAGAGATTGTTTGATTTGGTGAGGAGTCCAAAACCATTAGTGAATTCATACTACCTTAAAAGGGAATATTGCATATGATTTAGTACCTCATTAGGGAACTCATAGAATAATTAGTACCTAGTAGGAGGTGTTTGTTTTGGTCACGATCCTATGTGCTTTTGGGAGTCTTATTGAAGGCCTATATCCTATCCATCTCGAAAGAGAGTTTGGGTAGAATTAGTGATCGCTCCTATGCCATGTCCATGAGAAATTAGAATTAATAGCATAATTACTTTGTTATCTATGTCATGATTGTTGCTAATCTCATCCTTGCATCATTTGGAACCCATCATTTATTCTTGCATTCATTTTATAATTTATTTTCATTAGTTTTAGTGCGTTCATTTGCACGCTTATCCTCCATCCCATTCCGCCGTCCTTATAAAATCATGATAAACTTGAGATCGCTTAAACTCTAGTACCTTCCTCCCTGTGGTTCGATAAATTCTTTAATTGGTCATCCCAATTACAAAATGGCTAATCAAATGGCGCCGTTGCCGGGAAGGTAACGGTTGCTAGTAGTTTGACGAAGGATTGTTTAGAGTGGTCTTAACAAGGACATTTATTTTTATTTTTTGCTTCTTATATTTGCTTTAGAAAATTTTGTTCTAATTTTTCTTGCTCTTGTAGGTGCATACCTTGAGAAGGAAGAAGAAGGAGAACAAGCCCAAAAATATGAGCTACATGGATATTCTTCGAGATATGGTGAATAGAAATGCTCTTCCCACTATGAACACACAAGAAAACTTTTAAGGATTTCAAATGCCATATTGTGATCCTAATTTGCATCCATTTTTTTTGGAGTACAAGATATGCAATTCCAACAACAAGGTTATGAGAATTTTGGAATTCCTCATCAACTGCATCACCAAGTATACCCTCAAGGTGTGGAAGATGTTTTTCAAGGAAATTTTTCTAAATCAAGAAGGAAATCAACCACAACTATGGGGAGATTTTCAAGACTCTAATACTTCTTATTCCGCCCAACGTGACTACAAAGAGAAGCTTAGAGAAGAGTTGTTTGAAAAGATGTTGGAGCGTTTGGAAAATGGATTGGAGTGCATGGAGAATGAGAGGAAGTTTAATGAAGTGTGGATGGATCGAATGAGAAATTGGTGTGACATGGTGACAAGTGCAATCGTAGAATTCAGTGCTAGATTGGATTCCATTGAGCACCAAGTTAATCAAATCGTGTCCACCGTGGAGAGACTTCAAGAAGAGAACAACAAGTCTTCTACTTCCGGAACAAAGAGCGAATGCATGGTCGTTAAGGATAAAAAAGATGATAGTTTGGGGGTTGATGAGGTTATGAAGGAAATGAGAGAAAGGGTGCCTAAGTGGGTGAAAGCTAAAGAGTTGAAAGAAGAGTTGAAGTAGGAATTCGATAGATTTGTCGAGTCTCTTGAAGAGATGGTAGAGAAAGTCAAGATTCAAAATCAAGAAGAGATTCACGCCCTTACGGAAGAAAAGAAGCCTCCAGAAACTAAGATCATGGATTCTACTCCCCACAAGCCAAAACCTTCTCATTCTATTAAAATTTCAAATTCTTTTAAGAACTTCCATGATTTTATTGATAAAAATTTATTTGGTGATTGTAGGAAAAGGGTTGCAAGAGGGCGTCAACACTTGTCAATGCCCGAATTCTTACCGGCGGATGTGGTTGAAGTTCAAAATTCACATAAAGCCCCGTGGAAAAGAGGAACAAGTAGAAAGGGCTATTCCTTGTGAAGAACGACTTCGGAGACCAATTGCTTGAGTTATTTAACAAGAAGGAAAACGTTCTTGTGGTTGAACAAGAGAGCACAAGGCACTACTTCAAGAAGAAACCTATGACAGTGCCTAAAGACTATTCAAGACCACCATGAGCTCGATAATATCGTCCAAATTGAAGACGTTAAACTTAGCGCTAGATGGGAGGCAACCCATCATTATCTTTATTATTTTATTTTGTGTTTTCAATAAGGATTGTGGATTTGATGTTGTTTTGCAATTTTTGGCATGTAGGTTGATTGTGCTCGTGAGGAAGATGTGTGTTGAAGATGCGAAGGGTGTTTGATTTGAAGTGTGTAAGAATGTCACACTACGTTTTGCAAAGTTAACTCGAAACTCTTGTTTCAATTTAAGTTTGAGAGGATATGGCGTGGTGTGACATACTTTGTCTTGAAGACATATACTTTTCGTGTTTTGGGCTAATTTTAAAATTTTTCTCACGAGTTTTGGTTTGATTTTGTTACGTTTGGTTGTGTTGAAGTATATGATAATCCATATTTTTAGTGTAATTGTTGAGCTAATGGTTTTGATGAGTTGTTTAGCATAAATGAAGTGTAGTGGAAGCATGAATTGAGCCCGGAGATCAAGCCGAGATTCGTTGTGCATTCAATTCGGAAGCCCGTGCCAACCATTTCCACTACCAAATGTCTTTCTAAAGGAGTTCACTTTACATCTCATCTCTTCTCTTTGCTTAGCATAAATTGATTTTGATTTAGATTGATGTGATTAGCATGTTACTTCATTTGTTATGTTTGTGGGAGGTTTACTTTTGTAATTTAGGATTTCTTTTTCAATCAAAGGTTGGGATGAATTTGAGCTTAATTGTTATTGATGATATTATGAATGTGTGCTTCATTGTTTTATTGATGGATGAATTTTTATTCTTGCATGTTATGTGTTTTGTTTGTTTCTTGTTTGTTGAGTCCTTTTTATGTGTTATGTGTATTTTTATTCTTGTTTAGGGATGTTTGGTGGTTTGTTTTAGGGATGTCGTGAGTCATTTTTTTAATATGAGTGATGACATATTGTGATAAGTGATGACAAGTTATGATTAAGAATCCCTACACTTTTGAATTATGACATATTCTATTTAACTTGTTCAATTTTGAGATGAATGTGGTGTAATAAGTTCCTTAAGGTCCGAGCACAAGCTTGTGAGTATTTGAGCCTCAACCGTGCATACATGGTATTTATTTTCATGAGTGAATTGGTTATGTTTGATAAACTAAAACTTGCTCAAGGACTATGGGAACGAGCCCGATTAGTGGAGATTAGTGAAATGATCTAAGGTTATCCTTGTTATTTATAGTCATTGTCATATATTTCTCTACCTTGAACATCATCCCTAGTCAACCACTTTAAGCTTTAAAGCCATTTTATTGTGAATTTAGCAAATTACAAGCCTTGATTACCCACTTGACCCTTATATATTTACACTTTTGTGTGAGTGATTGAGGAGATGGTAGCTAGAAAGGTTTGATAAGGAAGAAAAAGAAGAAAAGGAAATAGTAAACAAGCAAGAAAAATGATGAAAAAGAGTACATACAAGAATGGACATGCAACCTTAAAATAAGAAAATGAGCAAAGCAACAACATGCTCAAGAAATAAAAAATTCAAAGAAAGGAAGCATGAATCAAAAGAAGCTCAAACCAAGGAAAGTTAATGAATAGTGCTTGAGATTTGCAAATATAACAAAGGAAGAAGGAAAAGTGAAGAAGTTGAGGAAGTTGATCATCTCTTCAATTACTTACACTTGATTAGTCACTACTACCCATATTCTTCCTACCCTAGACAAAGAGCCTATCATTACATCCTTAATTAAAGACCTTTTTGATCATTAATAGAAACTTTGGTAGTTTGTGAATGCAGTCCACAAGCAAGCTTATAACGAGTCAAGCCAATCGATTGATGAGTGTTGTTTTACCACTTTACAGAGTGTTGAGTGACAATTATAACCTCTGTGAGGTTTGGACTAAAAGGGACTATATTACACTATTATTCTCTTTTGATTGAACTTGTTAATATTTTTTTGCATGTTATGATTTTTATAATGTAGGACGACTTAGCATACATTGTGGTTCTTATTGCTATTGATGTGTTATTACTTTTAGTCTTTTCCTAGGTGAAAATCACTCCTCTTAGTTTATCATTTTGGTTGTTCGGGGACGAACAACACTTTAACCGAACAACACTTTAAGTTTGGGGGTATGATGAGTGATATTTTCACCTAGATTTTAGTGTCTTTTTATGTGTGTTTTCGTATATTTTTATTCCTATTTATGTGCTATTTGATGGAGTTATGTATTTTTATGGAATTGAGTGTGAATGAACTTAATCGTATGAAAAATAGGTGAAATCGGAATGAAAATGGAGAAGGGAGACGAAAGAAGGAAGAAGAAAATAGGGCAGCAAGAACACGGGCTAGCCGTTTCAAGTACACGAGCCGTGTCATGCTACACGAGCCGTGTACTATAAACAGGCCTGTAAGAGATGGTTGTGCGACGACATCAGAACGCACAATACGACCATCCCTTGGCCGTGTTGCGGCACACGACTCGTGTGTCGTCGTAAGCTCGCGTTGTCCCATAAACCCTGACACGACTCGAGGCGTGTTGCAGCACACGAGTCGTGTAGTTGCCTGATCAGTAAAAAATCAGATTTTTTCTAGAAGCTTCCCAAGGGGTATAAATACACAATACTTCAATATTTCATCAGATTTTTCGAAGGGTTTCACTCCTACACCTAGATCACACACCATTTCCTCCATTTTACACCATCATCTTCATTCATTCTTCATCCATCCATCTACACTTGATCCCCTACATCTAATCTACCATCCAAGTGATCAAGGAAGCAAGGGAGAGTGAGATCACAAGAAGAAGATCTCCATTGAAGCACTTCAAAGGGGGAATCTAATTCTAATTTTTGTGCATTTCTTTATAGATTGATCATGGTTGTAAGGTTTTTAATGTCTATGTTGAATTTCTTGTGACTATGAGAGGCTAATCTCCTTTATGAGATTAGCTCCATGATTGGTGTTTGATAATTTAGTTTTTATGCAATTGATTTTAATCTTGAATGGGCTTTGTGTATTTCTATCATTGAATGTTGATTGCTTGATGTATATGATGATATGTGTGATTAATTGTCATGGGCATATGATTAGATTGAGAAATCAATTATGTGTTTAGGATAGTTCATTGAATCATTTCATCATACCCTTCATGTGCATTAATTTAGAATGAGATAGAGATATCCTTCTAGATTTAAAACCCTTTGATGAAACATTTGATTAGTTTAATCGAGAGATTGGTTGATTAGGTAAGGAGTCCAAAACCATTAGTGAATTCATAGTATCTTAAAAAGGAATATTGCCTATGATTTAGTACCTCATTAGGGAACTCGTAGAGTAATTAGTACCTAGTGGGAGGTGTTTGCTTTGGTCACGATGCTATGTGCTTTTGGGAGTCTTATTGAAGGCCTACATCCTATCCATCTCGAGAGAGAATTTAGGTGGAATTAGCGATTGCTCCTATGCCATGTCCATGAGAAATTAGAATTAATTGTATAATTACTTTGTAATCTATGACATGATTGTTGCTAATCTCATCCTTGCATCATTTGGAACCCATCATTTATTCTTGCATTCATTTTATCATTTATTTTCATTAGTTTTAGTGCGTTCATTTGCACGCTTATCCTCCATCTCATTCCGCTGTCCTTATAAAATCACGATAAATTTGAGATCCCTTAAACTTTAGTACCTTCCTCCCTGTGGTTCGATAAATTCTTTAATTGATCATCCCGACTACAAAATGGCTAATCAGTCAGTAAGTTTTATACTATATAATCATCGAGGGGAATGGGATTGGAGCCTATTAATTATGTCACCACAGTGAAAACCCAGCTTCGGAGATATGGCGATGTAGTATATATGTATGAGTATAATGTGAACACATGTATTTATATTAGTGGGATAGACGTAAATATGTAGAATGTGAGGAAGCATATGTATGTGTAGAGTATCTATTTCATAATACCAAATCTCATAAAACCTTATAGTGATTTTATAGACCTCTCATGTGACCATTTTAATTATAGAATAAATACACATTTATGAGGTATAAATAATGATAATGGGGTCATAAAATAAAGACGGTTACATAACCGTTAGGAGTTTTGAAAACATGAACACTAATTTTAAAAATTATTATATAGGAGTATTTGATTTATCGTTGTTGAGTATACTTATAATAATACTCCCTCCGTCCCACGCCATGCTTTCTGTTTATTTTACCACGTTGTTTAAGAAAAGTTGTACTTTTTAACTAAATTTATTGACTTTTGAGGGTATTGTAGTATTTTTAGGTAATAAAATATAATAAAGTAATGGTATTTGTGTGAAAAATGAGTGACAAATTTGAAATTAAACTAACTGTTGATGTTATTGGATAAAGTGATATTTTCTTTTTTGGGTGTGAAGGGTAGTGTGGAACGGACGAATAAGAAAAATGTGAAGGGTAATGTGGGATGAATGGAGTATCATATTATTTGATTATCATTATTTAATGTTTAAATGTTAATTGGTCTCAAGTTATGAGCGAATAAATTATTAGTTTTTTCAAAGTTATTAATTTACGGAGGCTACAAGAATCATATAAATCTACCTACTAAATTTTGATGTACAAACTATTGAAATTTTTTTAAAAAAAATTAATTAAAGAGTAAAATAATAATATACTCCACTGGTCCCATATTAAAGTTTAAATTTGTCTTTTCACATAAATTAACATATAAAATATTTTAATAAATACTAGGTTTAGTAATATAATACTCCCTCCGTCCCCTTGATACGCATCAATTTTACTATTTTAATTCATCTCATTATAAATTATTCGTTTTCTTTTTAGATTGATGTGACCCACATATGGCCCACACTCAAAAATAATACAACTACCCACTACACATTAGAAAATATTATTTCTCTCATTCACTACACATTAAATTATTATACTCATTAATCCACGTACAAAAAATAAACTTTTACGTTTCAAGGGGACACAAGAAGTTTGTATTAGTATTGTGTGGTCCTATGTAAAATAATTAATTGTTTAGTATAAGTTTCATTTAACAAAAAGAGAAATATAAACCTTAACTTTTATACATATTATAATGAAAAATATAAATTTTAATGCTACTATTTATGAAATTAGTGTGTTAATTGTTTTCACATATTTGAAATAGACTTATCTTAAAATAATAATAATACATTTTAAAAATAATTAAAAAAATAATTATTTTAAGGTTGAATATTGGAAGAAGTAATTACTTTTATGAGAAACTCTCTTGTGAGACGGGTTTTATGTGAGACGGTTGTGAGACGAGTTGACCCATTACTAAAGTATGCTTATTATACAGGTAAATTATGCTTATTTATAGTTAAAGTATATCAATAATGAATCATATTATAACACACTAAAATCATACTTTTCATCATTTATCATATTTTAGAAAATATAATTTAACAATCATTAAGCATAATTTATCTATATAATAGACATACTTTAACACGTCTCACAAATTGTCTCACATATATAATGTCTAACAAGAGAATTTGTCTACTTTTATTTGTAATTGAATTTAATTATCATCCCAAATTTATAGAATAATTTGTATCATAACAACAGGCAGGTTTTAATTGAAATTTTTAATTAATTTTCTCAATCTCCCTTAAACGCTCACGAAAAAAGTATTACAAAAATAACCCGCGAAAGATGAAATTATAAGTGGGAAATGGAAGCGAAAGATGAAATTATAAGTGGGAAATGGAACCCCTGCCATTCATACTGCGATTTCTGCGAACACAATCCAGCTCAATTCTAAAATTTCCCGCAATTCTTGAAATTTTCTCAGATTCTAAATTATTCTTCTAATTAATCTTTCATCCTGAATCCTTAATACTCGAGATTTAACATCTCGGCACTTGCTCACACCAAAAATTTCACCAATCGAATGTGAAGATATCTTCATCCTTTTGTTATAGAATTTTTTCATCTCTTTGTGCCTCGACGCCTCTAACAACGAGCTCGCGCCGCCTACTCTCATCGTCTGCTTGCGCCACCCTTGTACATTGTTGGTGTGGTTGGTTTTGTCGAGCCGCCGCCTTGCTTGGAGCACACCACTTCTGCTCTTACACTTGGTATTTTTCTCTCTCTCTTTTTTCTACATGCGGGTTAGCTAGCCTGAGTTATTGTTTCCCATTTCCATTTTCAAAAGTCAACTTCAATTTAAAAGTCATGAATCTCATATCTTTTCTCATTCCTCCATTCATCTATTCTAGTGATTATATGTGTTTTATGCAAATGATTTTCTGTGTTTAGACTCTTGTTCGGACTTGATTCTTTTTCTGATATTCTTGTTTTGGATTGAATTACCATTTCTTTTTGTTTGTGTTGGTGGGAAATTTGAATTGAATGAATTGTTGGGTAATTTGAAGTTGTTGTCTGTATTGAATACTCAGTTTTATATTATATTTTCATCAATTATCTTGCTTGCTGTTGATTTTTATATATTCTTATTTGGAGTGATTCTATTATATTTTGTTGGATCAACTAAGGCAAAGTAAATTAATTAATCTGTTATATTGCTAATGTTAACATCAAGTGTCTATTATAATCTTTCATCTGCATGTGTGTGTATCTATTTTCTCTAGTAATCTAAAGCTACTACATTTGTTTATTTCATTCTAATGGCCTAGATTTCTTTCTCCTTTTTTACAGGATAAAAAACATTCATATATTATTTCTTCCGAGATATGGACCTTCGGGTATTTAAACATTTTTCTTCCCTGTAAGTTCTTTACATTCGAATGTATCATTCATGTTGCTTCAAATGCTACTGACATATAAATATCCTACCATCTTATTTTATATAATGCTCACTCTTCTAAAGTGTTGTTTCATAGTTATTACATCTAATCTGCTAGAGTTTTCTTAGTTTTCATAATTATTTGAATTCATATTTATCATTTCTGCTCTAAATTCATCTTTGGATTCTCTTATTTGGGTGAAAGAAAATTTGGATGCTTTGCTCACTTTGAACTTGAGATGCATCGATGCCAAATCCTTGCTGGACTACATTTATATTTCCCTGGTGTAAGTGTCATTGTTTTATCATATATTTGTGTTGTTAGTCTTGTCATGGACTTTAAGTTTGTTTCTTTAGCTATCACTTATTTCCATGTCTGACTATAGTTTTGCTCCTCAGTTCTAAAATGCCTTCTTTATTCTAGGCACATAATAGATTCTTCTTCTGGTTTCTCCTAAAAGTTGGTCAGATTTTTATTATATTCCAAACCAAAACCACAATTGAAAACCATAATGTGGCACTTTTCTAAGGAAATTTTCTTATTTTGCAAAAGCATGTCAGTAGGTCTTTAAATTGACTGGAACTAACGATTATCTCCTGTTGAATAGTTCTGTAACTTTGCTTCTGGTTCGACGTATGTTTGAAAAATAATTACCTATCGTCTTTTATTCATTTGCATTTCCAACTTCTCATTGGAAGCATGTTATACTTTTGTAATGTAATATCAAAGAGATACTTACTTTCTATTTATGGTGATTTCAAGACCGTCCAAATGGTCATTCTTGTGGTTTTGGATATGTAACATTTGTGACCATTGAGGGTGCAAAGGTGATTTGCATTACAACTCGAACACATCAGTGTTCACTCTTTGTGTTATTTTTTTGTAGCTTAAGAAGAGTCACAACTAAATAAGTTATCTCGTAGAATTTCTATCTGAATTTTTTGAGAGCCAGTTTTTGCTTCTCAATGCTCTTACTTTGAGCACATCACAGGCTGCATTAATAAGTGAGCATTTTCTTGGCAATAGGATGTAATAAATCAAAAATAGCCACTCCAAAGGGACTAAATATTTTATTTTTTAGGACCTTCCCATTTTTAGCCTTTTGAGAAATTTTCTACCCTAGTTTCAAGAGAAGATGAGAAGATCTTTAAAAAAATTGACCAGGATTTTTGTAGCAAGGATAACACCATCAGTGACTGAAGCTGATTTCAGAAGGTTGTTATTCCATCTCTTATTTTATCTTGATGACATCGTGCACATATACTTATTATTAAGTGAATTACCATTACACCATCAAAGTTTCTCCAAATTACCTAACAATCACGTGGTTACAGTAAATTGCATTGGCTTCCTGAATGAACCCTTTTTCAAATTTCCAAATAAACTATGTGGTTTGAAATAATTACAAAGAATCTTCTTGATTCGCCAAATGACAATTAAAACTACTATGGGTGCAGGTGGTATTTATAATTTTATAAAACACAGAGCTGAATTGTAGTTTATCTAAGCCAAGGGATATTTGTAATTTACCGAGCCATATGCTTTGTTTAGTAATTTGTACAAATCTTGAGGATCTGCAATTTTATATTCAATATAGGAGAATAAACATTAGTGGGCTGTTAAATTTTTGTTTTGTTGATGGTAATTACTTTTCTTTTTATGCAGCCATTTTGAGAAATATGGTGACAATAGATTTATACATGCCAAAGGTTCATACTTTACACCCGTTCTCCATATTTAAAAGGTATATGATGTATATGATGTACTACATTTCGTTCTGTAATTTCAGTTATTTTGTTAGTTTTTTGTGTAAAGGGTTTGCTCCTTTAATTGGATTTGGTTGTTCTGATTTTTGTCTTATAGTTGTGCTTGTATATATGGTGCACCTTGTAGTTGCAGTTGCTGAGTTAGAGTATTTTTACTTAAGGAAGTTGTTCACCTCTCTTAATTGATTGAGGGTAGTTGTCCGCCACAGTAAACCGCGACTGCTTCACAATTCTTCTCTATATTGTTTGTAATTTCTGGTTTTCTTTTAATTAGATGATGTTTATTTTCAGATTGCGGCAACTACAGTTGGCGTTGTTAGTGATGCATTTGGAATTCGAGTTCCTGAATAAACACTTATATCGTTGCTCGTTACTAATTGTTTTACTTGTTCATTACATACAACATAGTTCATGATGAATATGTAAATTATGCACTATTGTTTTCTGTTTGTTATCATAACTGAGTTATTTATTTTATAGATTACTTGAGTTATGTCTTTAAACACCTCAACGTTGGTGGTATATTTTTCATGGATGCACATCTATTTTTTGTGACAGATAGCTTTCCTTAACTCAAGGTAGCATCATCTTAAAAAAATACCTTATACATTTTACAATGCAATAGTTATTTTCTTGGTTTTAATGAATTAATTAAAAACAAAATATATATTGTCATGAATGCATTATTTTTAATGATGTTGAAGTTTGTTACAATTTTCTTTTAATTCATCATTAACAAATCACTCATTAAAAACTTGAAGTAATATGACCCATTAATATCCTTTGTTATTATATATATATTAATTAATGATGAAAAAATTATTAAGAATGACACTTGCAGATTGTGTAAAAAAAAGAAAGAAAGAAATGTTTTATGACGAAAATAAAATTTGTCACTTTTTAGTAACGAATATGATGAAATTTGCGTGATGTAAAAATTTTCGTCATAAAATGTAAGAATTTTTGTATTTCTATGTATAACTTTATTTTTTAAAAGTATATATATGCAACATAGTATACACTTTTTACCCGTATTATTAATTATATTGTAAAAGATTATAATAACTATATATATATATATATATATATATATATATATATATATATATATATATATATATATATATTAAGTAAAAACTAATATTGTGCATAAGTGTTATAAAATTATGTTACTTATGAAAAAGTGTTACATGAAAAGTGTAATTTATATAAAAGTGTTATATGCATGTGTTATATATATGAAAAGTGTTACTCATATTTGTTACTTATATAAAATGTGTTACGCATGTGTTACATATTATAATAATTTACAAAGTGTTACCAGTTTGTGTTAAATAAAACAAAAGTGTTACTAAGACGGTGTTATGTAATATCACTTATGTTGTAGTGAATCTAGGAGTGTAACTGGTAGGGTATGGTACGGGTACACCCAATCTATATACTACCCAAATCTTATTTTTATTACCCTTACCCTACCCTATTACCCTCAAATGTATCGTCGGGTAGGGTACGGATAATATCCATCGGGTAATGGATAATCCGCGGTTAAATGGTTATCTGAATTTTTTAAATGGCTACCATTGTCAAGTAAACAATATATCATTTTAAAATATACAATGATGTAAGAAAATCAAAGTAAATGCAAAAGATTAAAAAAATGAAGAAGAAAATTGAGATGTGAGTAGTCTGCCTCAATCCCCAATAATTAAAATAAAAATTGATTTTAAAATATTAGAGGGTATCATTTTATTAGTCATACCCTTGAAGTCTTTTGCTTTCTTAAATCAAATAAGCAATGTGATGTACACTAGTATGTTCGTTATAAAGTGAAACTATTTTTCAGATTATATAAAAACATATATCTATATGTCTATGTATAAATATAAAATATAATAAAATATATACTCCACATAAATAAATATATATATATATATAAAGTAAGCGGGTAATCGGATATTTTATAAATATCATATCTTACCCCTACCCTCAACTTTTTTAAGTGGATACGGGTACTACCCTACCCGATACCTGAATATGCTCTACCCTACCCTTACCCGATAGGGTATTACCCGCAGGGTATTCGAACCCGCAGATAAAATTGACAGCCCTAAGCGAATCAAGTAGAGATTCGATCTATCTCTAAAAATCGATTCAAGTATTTTTCAAGAGAAAGAGAACTTATTCAAGTATTCTTGAATCGTTTTACCTCTTAAGAATCGATTCTTCAAGCGGAAGAGAATCGATTCAAGTATTCTTGAATAGGTTTACATTTTAAAAATTGATTTTTCAAGAGTAAGAGGATCGATTCAAGTATTCTTAAAGAGGAAAAAAAATATTTTAATCGATTTACATTTTAAGAATCGATTCTTCAAGCAGAAAAAAATCAATTCAAATATTACCTCTTAAGAACCTCCTAAGAATCAATTCAAGTATTCTTTAAGATCTACCTCTAAAGTATTGATTCAAGTATTCTTCAAGTGAAAGGGGATCGACGATTCAAGTACTCTTAAATCGATTTACCTCTAGAAAATAAGAGGTTAAAAAATTAATTCATGTATAGAATCGAAAGCTTAAGTTCTTTAAGTTAAATCATTATTTCATATCAAATAATATTGAAATTGAGTTTATAAATATTTGTTAATTTTTTAAATTTAGTATATTAATATTTATTTATGTACATATATCTTATTTATTAAATATGACATATAAATTATAAAATTTATTTTCTTTAGTTGTTTATATAAATTAAAACTCATAAAATTAAATAAAATAGTAAAATTAATAAATTCATTACAAATTTACGAATATTTAAAAGAATATTACATATAAATTAATTTTATTTATCTTATATATTTTTTTTACATTAATTTCTTAAAAATAACAATTAATGGAAATAGAATTATTATTATATAGTTAATTAATTAAGAAATATTAAATCATATTCATGAGTAAAAATTAATACTCCATTTTAATATTGTTTATAATATTACGTATATTTAATATATATATATATATATATATACCAAATATATAAAATATTTTTATAATTTTTTTCTAATTATTTATTTTGATTAATTGTTGAGAGATGCACATTAGTAACCCAAATCATTCTTAGATACATACGATATAAAATATTATTATTGGTACAAAAAAATATAACAGTATACCTAATATAGCCTCAATTACCCCAATTATGATTTATAATGAGAAATGTAATCCTACTTAATAAATATATCTAATAATTTTCCAAAATATCTTATTATCACTTAGACATACACAAATGAATTCATATCAATTGACTTATTTTTGCTGCACATAAAATCAATTCATTCTAAATTAATGCTGCACATGAGTTATTTATGCTGCACGCGAAAGTTTATTGATACATATTACAACAATTATTCTACACACAACATTCTTATACGCTGTATATAATATCAAACGACACACATGTTACGCAGCACACGAAAGTTATGCAGCACGAAACAACACTTTATGCAGCACATAACATCATTTTACGTAGCAAATAAATTCAAATTATACAATATTAACGCTGCACACTAAAAAATAAAATATTAAATTAAATTTAAAATTAATATATTAGTTATTAAAAAAGTATATTAAATATAAATAAAAATATATAAATTAATAATTTGGGTAACTCGAACCTACAAATTTTTTCTGAATTTTAAAGTATTATTCATATAATTTTCGTGATACAATACAGACCTTATAGTTATTAATTCTAAATAATGAAAAAAAATTATGGAAAGCTTGGATATTAAATCTAATTTAGGAAATAATATATTATGTACGAAAAATTATGGAGAAGAATTTGGGTGTGTTGTGGTATTTATTATGCTTATTGCACAATTAGTTATGAGCTAGAGGTATTAAAGACATTATATACTATAATTGTGTAGTTAGTATCAATTTTTCAAAGCAATGTATTACATAATAATAAAGAGATATTTATGTACATGTTGGTAACTAACCCATTATAAAATGTTTGATCTTAATTCCATAAATAATCTATATATATATATATATATATATATATATATATATATATTAATTAAGTATAGTATAACAAAGTCTTTTTTCGCTAACGTTACTACAACATAAGTGACATTACATAACACCTTATAGTAGCATTTTAACTTTATTTAACATAAATTAGTAACACTTTCGAAATTATTATAATAAGTAACACTTTTGTGACACTTTTTATATAAGTAACATATACGAGTAACACTTTTTTAATATGTAACACATGAATATAACACGTTTACATCAGTTACACTTCCATTGTAACACTTTTACATAAGCTACATTTTCTATGTAACACTATTTCATAAGTTACACTTCCTATGTAATACTTTTATATAACTATAACATTTTTAAAATATAATTTAAGTAAGTGAAAATATTTATATCGATCAGACTCTAATATGGTTTTTATTTAAAAAAAAGACGTTTAAAGATTATATATATATATATATATATATATATATATATATAATATTAATTATTATGTTATATTTAATGCAATTATGTAATTTGTAAAAAGTGTAATATATGACGTCTCACACATCCAACAAACAATTAGCTAAAACCCTATTAGCTTTCTTACAAGTATCCTGTTTAGTAAAAATTGCAAACTAGAAACTACAAAAAAGAAATCAGTATAGTTTAGAATAGCCTATAATTTTTTACAATTAAACTCCAGTAGATTAATGATCCAGCAGCTACCAGAGTCAAAAGAATGTACAAGACATGCGATCTCTGGAGACAACAGCGATCAAAATTTCTCTATGCTGATGCAGCCTGCCTACTAGCAAAAGTAGCATAAAACCATGATCACTAGGACTGGCATGAAGACTGCAACTAGGAGGAGCAGCCATATTATGAAATCCTGTAAATTCTCCAATCTGCTGTGAGCAGTCGAACAAGTAGAAGGGGTACAACTCCAGTATTGAACATATGTAGTTGATTGATACCTATTGCAAGGGTGTGGATGCTCCCCTTTCCTGTCCTGATATCATTTACCACACAATTTAGCAGACCAATAATCCAAAACCAACCAAGGATGTAGCCAAAATAATTCAAATTCTGCATTCAGAATTGGAAGGCAGAATCATTCAAACCAAACAAGAAGAAATCTGCATAGCAAGTCGGGTTGCAGTATGTCAGCGACTAGCAAAGAAAGAAATAGCAATAACATGAATACAGTAACAACGCAATGGACATACTAGTAGAAAATCAATATATAGGCTCAGAAAAAAAGTTGTCACAACAACAAGAAATACAGCAACATCACGGGATCAACCAAATCAGAAACAACTTAGCAAGATCTAAGAATGATAAAAGCAGCAGCACAAAAGCAAACCATCACACAGAAAACAAATATCCGGACGAGTTGTACAAGCAAGTAGATATAGATATGACGAGATGACCTTAGATGTAGATAACACACTACCATATCATTTTGGAGTGAATTCAGAGGTATATAAAGCAACTCGAAAGTTTCAAAAATTAAAGCAACTTTCAATTAAGTATCAGAAATTAAAGCAAGTTTCAGTATATTTACTAATAGACCTCTGCAGGATCAAAGAAAATTCATAAATTAAAGCAAAATACTTGTGTGTTGTTCTCCATGATATGGGCAAGAAACTAGCAACATGTATTCCTAATGCGTACTTCAAGGATTTTACCATAGTCAAAGTTAACTAATAATATCTTAAAGTTATTATTAATGCAACTAGCAAACCATGTATATTAACAAGATAAAACAACACTGATTATTTCAAAATTTTAATGGTTTAGCAATATTCTGTGTTGGACAACTACAATGCATGTCTTAATATTTTAATCCAATTAGCTTTTCACTCGAACACAAAATCAAATTACCTAATGACTTCATAGTGCATCAGTTTCAAACATAACAAGCAAGAAAGAGATTAAGTGATTGTCACACTACAAAAAAACAACTCATAATATAGTATAGCAAGCCCCAAAAAGAATTACTGGAACAACATGTTAATGGGTAAAGATTAAACCATACAACTTGTAAATGTATATAGCATCACTGAGTGTGGTGTTTACAATATTCTAGTAACAAAGTTAAAATGCAAATGCACATTTAAATGAAGAGAGATTAGAACCATACTTTTCAATGTCACCACAAGAGGTCTCCCCTGTAAAAGTAGATGTAATACACAAGGTCATCGCAAGGAAGACAGAGTTATACATGTGCTATAATAAGGCATAATAGATCAATAAACATAACTAACTGAGTAACTAATCTCAAAGAACTTTTATGAATAAGTACACAAAGTAACTAACACCCATCCTTCTCCAAGCTTAAAGTAGTTTCTGATCCCTTTCTTTTTAGTTGATGCTCCCACAGAATTTAAAGAACTTGCTAGTATTTTTGGCCTTTCGTAAAATATAATTAGGAGGTTGTCCTCTACAAAATTTCGAAGATTAAGCTAATTTGCAGGAGATATGTCTTTCTAGGTCTTCCCTTCCTCTTTGATTTGAGATGAAAATTTCTAAGTCTAATAATGTAGAACTACTGCATCAGGTCTCTGACGCACGTGTCCAAAAAATCTTAATCATGTTTATCAAAAAAATCTAACCTAATGTGTCCACATATCCATCTCAATTTTGGCAAGCAATAGAGAAGCAATATGCACATAAGAATATAACATGGAGCAGAAACAATAACTACAATTGTTCAGCTGGCTAATATGATAAATTAGAAAGGATTATATGTTGACAGAGAGGTCAAGGATGCATACGCAAAAGACCCCTAATTAGGTGATTACAAGTACTGCCATATGCAAAGAAGTTTTAATGAATTGATGAGCATATCTAAATGCACTGTAGATAAGATGTTACATCTCCAAAAGCATAAAACCCTTAAAGTTTGCTTCAATCTAAAAGATTGTACAGATAAATAACGACACAAACAAAATTAAGCAGTTCAATATCATGGACAAGAGGACCTTATATATAATAAAATATTTTCTGGTTTTAGATGACAATGAATTATACCATCATCTTTCATAAAACCTAATCCTCGCAATATCTGCAATGATTAAAAAAGCAATCTTGTGAAACATTGTGAAATTCACTGCCATCCCTTGAACCAGTGACCCCATCATTATGTTCAGAAGAAAAATGTTGCAGAAGAAAGGCAAAATTACAACCCTACTGCAATTTCCGTCATCCAAAGATTAAATCGGTCCAAATGAAGAGTATTTATCACATATCACAAATGATTCAGGAATAATCACATAAAAGTAACTAACACCCTACCTTCTCCACGCTTAAAGTAGTATCTTATTTTCCCTTTTTTTTTAAATAAATAAAAGTTACTGTTCTAGAACTATCAAGAATAAGTATCGACACTTCAACACTAGAATCCGACATTTGGTAATAAAAGGGCTACCTATTGCTACTAGCAGTAGTAATAATGCAACAAACAAATTCAACTTAATGTAATTCAACAAACAAAATCAGACTCCCTTATCCTCGAGTCATCGGTGCACTCCTCACACAAATGAATACCAGAATCGGAATCTAAATCTTACATGCAAACTCAAGTTGACAACAAAATTGCATTTTTATCGGATTTTACGCTACTCTAAAAGTAAACCAATCTTGAATAGACAACATTCCATTAAAAGAACACACGAACGTTTCCAAACAGGATACCTACCCATTGCAGTTTTATTGGCAGAGAGAATTCGTTCATCTGGCAAGGAAGCAGAACTTGTTGATACCTGTGTAACTTCGGCAGAGAAAATTGATTGCTCAGCATCAATACATTCCCATCCCATTGTACCAACACACCTTCGGCAATAGCCATTCTCTTGTATTGTAGATTTCTTGGCTTCGTTTTGTTTGAGATATCAATTTCTAGGTCTTCGAATTGGATTTGAAAGTAAAAAGGTAAAAAAAAAATTGAAAAAAGGAACCGTTTCATTTACCGCTGTTTAATTTCATTTTTTTTCCGCCAAATCATGGTGGAGGGAATTGTAATGGTGGAGTGGAGGAAATTGAAAAATTAAAATTAAGATCCAATTAGATCATTTGAAAAAGAGTTTTACATTAAATGTCGGCTATAAGCTCGTTATTATGTTGCCAAGTTGGCATGACAGTTAAATTATTCTTTTAGGGTTCGATTCCAAATTTATTTCTTTTATGTTTTCTTATTGTTATGTTTAGTTAATTAAATATTAACAAATCAATATTTAAATAAATACTATTATAAAGTTATGTAATTTAAATAAATACTATTATAAAGTTATGTAATTGATGTGTTAAAGTATAATTATTTTATAGGTAAAATATGCTTATTGATAATTAAAATATTTTTTAATAGGTAAAATATGTTTGTTCATAATTAAAGTGTTTTTTTAATACGATATAATTTTATGTGTTCTAATAATAAATATAATTCACTATAAGCATTCTTAAACTAAAAAAACATATTTTACTTATATATAATAAACATACTTAAAGAATTGGTCGAACCATCTAAGATATATATGTCTCACAAAAGAGTTCCCTAAAATTATCTCTACTATTTTTTTTAGAAATGTAAGTTTAATTATTTATTTATTGAATAACCAACGACATTTAAATGAATAGAAAATATTAAAACTCACTGTTATTAAATTAATTAATTATTTTATAGCATAATTTCCTTAATTTAAATTTGTTATATATATATATATATATATATATATAACATTTCAATTAAATTATTTAATTAAAAGCTTCAACAATATATTAAAAATCATTATTAGAAGTGATAATTTTTTTCTTAAAAAATTATACTCCCTTCGTCCACCCCAAAGAGTATCATTTTTTCAAATTCACCTCTAAGGGTTTTATTTCTTTTTCACATATAAATCATACACACCAACTAATAAGATGTAATCTCCTTCCTTGTCTACGTGATAATAGGATGAAATAAAGCGGGATATGATCAATGGGATTCGAAGAAAGAGCGGGCTATGAATTGAAATCTTCAAAAATTCCCTTCTATCGTCTACGTGTAATCGAAAAAAGGAGCGGACTCTCAAAAAAATTTCCCCAAAATGGAAGAAGCACACAGTGAGAGTGAGAGTGGCGTAAAGAAAGTCGAAATTCAGTTCTAATGTCATATAATCAGGGATTTAGATGCTTCAATTTGATTTACCATTCGAAGAAAATTCATATTAAGTGCTCGTATATATGGCTGAAATAGGTATCTGTTGAGATTGATTTATGAAGAAAGCTTCACAAATTGTGGATGTCGTGGCAATAAGGTATGAAGATTTTAATTACAATAATTTTTTTTTCAATGGATGATGAGTCTCCTGCTAGATCTATATCAATTAAACTGCGTAACCACTGCTGCACACTCTTTGGTTATATGGAACTGTTTTAGGAATAGCGATTGATACTTCAGTGTTTGGGTTTATTTCAATTCAATAATTGAAGTGTTAGTGAATTGTCTTTGGTGTGAATAATGGAGCCCTATGCATCTATATCATTGTCTCATCATCTTAACGCACATTTATGTTGTCTTTAAGTACTTTTAATGCGTCTACGGGGTTTAGTCCATTGAAAATTTGGGATCTGTCTATGTTTATATTAATTCAATACTAAGAAAATCCATGAAGAAATTCGTCCTTCTGAAAAATGTTATTGTCTTTTCTCATGTTTTGGATGATTGTTAAATCCTCTATTTGGAATAACTAATAAGTGTACAATTTGAAGGAAAATTAACAATTGTTAAAGATAATCATGCTTCTTTATTGTGTTTTCTGCTGCTATTCTGCTTGGTTGGAGTTTCTGCTACTTATCTTTCACGTGCTACTAGATGCTGGTTTTTTCTGATTTTAAGTTTCATGTATATGTGGATTATTTTATTGTCTTTTTCTTTTTTCATCTTTGTGTTCCATTATCGTTGATCTTTGCAATTCTATTTTTGATAAATATGTACACAAATTCATAAACTTCTCTCCCCTTCTAGTTGTCCCTATCTTTCATCACGAATAATATGTTACTTAAACAATTATATTGATAAGTATTTAGGGATCTTACAATTTCTAATATCTATTTGAAAGCTGTATTTTTTGTTACAGCTGCTTACTTCGTTGTTAAATTACTGACCAAGCATGCAAGACTATTCGTTCTGCTGTTTTGGGGGGGGGGGGGGGGGGGGGGGGGAACCTATTATTTGTCATCCTCAGGTTCTGAATAAGTTCTGTTCGGTAGTAATAGGTGTCGTAATCTGATAGATTATATTGAAATGAGAGGATGAATAAAGGTAATATATGCCTAATATAACTTTTTCAATCTAAAAGTTAGTTTTTGAAATTGTACTATTAGGTTATTTTCTTATTTTATTGTAGATTTTTCAGTAAATTTTCTTTTACATTTAACTTATTGGTGTTTGTGTTGTGATACCTTGGGGGAAAGTCTGGGGTATTGTGATGAGTGGTGTAGAAATATTATTAATGTTTTGTGATAGTTAACATTTAGATGTTAGTTCTCAGTGGTAGTATGAATAGAGTTCGATTAGAAAAACAGATTTTCTAAAAGAATTTAATGGAAAATGTGTGTATATGTGTTTGCTGAAGAGAATATATGTTAGAAACACAATTTATGTGACAATCATTGCCAAGTGTCCTGGATGATAATTTGGATATTTTTTCGGCAGATAGTGCCCTTTTCTTTTTCGTTGATAAATGATGATATGACAGTGGTAAGACCTATCTAAGCGTTGAACTTCATTCCTCTTAATAGCAAGACAACCAGAGTCATTTATTTACATAGTTATCCAAGTATTAGAAAAAGGAGAACCACAAATATCTTTATCAAAGAAATTATGCCTCCCTAAGCATGTAAGATGCACATCATGTTTTTAATGTTCCATTATGAAATTTTTAACTTTTTAGATTTAATCATAGGAGAGAATTGTAATTTTGCAGAAGAAGTTGGATGAGATGCTTTATGTTGGGTTGACTTAGAATTATAAAGAATTAGCCAATATGTTTGTATACATTCTCAGTGCTCAGGCGATATCTCTACAGAGAATATCAAGGTCCACTTAAAATGGCAGAGGTAACAATAACTTAAATAATTTCTTAAGCTTTCATCTACTTGTAATCTTGTATTTCTGTTAAGATTGGTTTACCTCTAAACAAAAGTATTAGCTTTGTTACATTTTCTACAGATTTGCAGCATAACAGAGCTCTGTGATTCAGGAAAAAGAACTCCAATGCTACTGATATAGTAAGAAAACTGATATCTTCATCTGCAGTTATTTCTAAAATCAAATCCTTACAACATTTTATTTATTTCCCAAATTACAGGGCAACAACATTTACCAGCCACCAAAGAATAACTCATCAACTGCCTAGGATGAAGCAGCCAATGTAGATAATTGAATCTTCAATAATTTAACGTACTTGAGGGTTGGATCATTTTCTGTTCATCTACTTAGCTAAGTTTTCTTTACCATTTGGTAAGTTGACTGTTGAGAAACTAATGGAGTATACGAGTCTTGCATTTCAACACCACAAAGCACTCAATCACGGAGGCGTGTCCTATCTGTTATTGGAATAAATGATGGAAGAGCCCTTGCCCTTTGGATTTGTTATTGAGATTTACCTCTTTTTGTATAAAGAAGGTGTTCCAGATAGATAGGTAAATGTTTGTCCAATTTTTTTTATTTTTCTTGTGAATATATTGATTTATTTTTGTTATAATGTTGACCTAGAACTACAGTTTTTTCCCTTACATGGCATTTATTGCTGGTGTGGCTGATTAAAGTGAATATGGTTGTGCTCTTGCAAAATCACTAGATGCTGCTTGAGCTGAAATTCTCCTTGTTACGTGGGTTCCCGTAAGTTAATTCTTTTTATCTTGTTGTTAAAGTAATATATTATTCAACATACATGAATTAACTTATTAAGGAATTCACTATGCAGACATTGACCATTTTTAAAACTAGTCTACGCCGTGGGAACTTTGATGAATCTTGTACGCATGATAAAATTGTGTTCCTTAGCTTTTTTAATTTCTGACTTTGAAAAGTAGACTTGTTTATGATTTTGTTTTCAGGCTACATGATTGCTCCCTAATGGTGATCACTAATGTTAATGCATTATATACAGTTTTTGACACACTAGAGGATATAACTTTTATATGTGACCTTTGTTGTAAGTGTTACATTGTGTTTACCTTTATTTTTTATGAATTATATATTGATTTGAAATATCTCAACACTTGAAACTTAACAGTATGTTAAAGAGATAGAAAGTTATTCCTGAGCTGATTAGTTTACTATTACAAATAGCCATGAAATGCATTTACTTGGTGCTTGCCTCATAGAATTAGAGGTACAATATATGCCTAGCTTATGTGCCTAACAATTTGGCCCGACCTACCAGATTTGGACGGGCCACGGGATGGGATTACCCGATGTGTGGGCCCAGGGTTGCCACCCCGGATGTGGGCCCGAGGGGGGGTAGCGACCTGGAGTTGTGGGCCTAGGTATGCGGGTTGCCACCCAGAGTGTGACGTCCGTGGACGTCCGGTTCGAAGGGGGATGGATTGTTATGATATCCCACATCGGTTCCACACGCAAGTGTGTTAAGGCATATAAGTGGGGTCAACCCTTGACCTTCAGCCATGGTTTTGGGTGAAGTTCCTCGCTAACCCTTGATTACGATTTCTAATTAGAACTTGAATTTAAGATTGTCATTCAAACTCAATTTTATGAGGATAAATAAATACTCAGGTTTCACATCATCTAGGAAGCATTACACATAAGCATTGTTTCATACTCAGCATTGTTTTTTAGCTAATAAATTTCACTGTTTTATATTTCTCATTTCATCTTTCACATGTGTGATTTCTGAAAAAATCAAGAATGTTTGTTATTATTATATTTTGTGGAAGACTGGATGTTCCCTACTTTTTTACATAATATGCTTTTGAGTTTAACATATAAGTACTCTTTCAAATATGTGGCAATTGATTGATAAAAGAGCATCTTTTAAAAATGTTAACTTCTTGGTATTTGCTGGGGTGCAAGTATGCTGTTAGTGGTGAGATTGTTCATTTTTGGGTTATTTCATTAGCTTACCTAATATAATGCTGGTGCATTTTTGCAGTAGTTCTATGGTTGCTGGTTTTGCTGTTGAATTTATGGATGCAATTTGCAAGTGCTCTCGCTTTCTCATTTAAGATTTGAAGCTACTTTTAGCTAGTTTTTTATTTATTTATTTTTTATTGTAATTATGTAACCTATTAGATGGATGATCTAATCATATTTATTGTTTGCTAACTTCTTTTACAAAGAAGTGGAGTAAGCCTTAACTTCAAAATGGAGCTAGTTATTGACAATTCATTATTGCGCCTGTACAATTACTTTTGATTATAATTTATCATTTTCAAATATTATTATTAATAAATATAAAATTAAATTATTATTATCAAATTAAATAATCATTATAAATATAATAATTTAATACAATTATTATTATTATTATTATTATGACATAAATAACAAAAATATCAACACATGTGGTACATAATTATTTTACAAAAGTGTTACATATATTCTTTAAAGTGATACAATTATTATGGAATTAATGTTACATTATATTAAAAGTGTTAGCAATATAGTATTTAATGTTATATTAAATTAAAAAGTATTAGCAAAATAATTTACATAATGTTACATTTAAATTAAAATGTATTAGCAAAATAATTACATAATGTTACATTTAAATTCAAAAGTATTAACAAAATAATGTTACATTAGGGGAAAAAATGTTACATAATAGTATTTGTAACATTTTTTAAAATGTTACAGTAAAATGTTAAAATTGATATGAGGTGTTACCATAAGGTAAAATAGTGTAACATTAGACTTTAGGTTACAAGTGCAACAACAACACTGAAAAAAGTGTTATTTAAGATCTATAATTACACTTTTAGCTTGTTAAATAACACTTTTTGGGTGTTACATAATGCCACTTATGTTGTAGTGCGTGTTTTCCACGTATAGTCTTACTATTTATTTATTTTTTCTATATATTTATTATGACTTATTTACTTTAGTATAATTAATTGCAATTAATAAATAAATCTTTTGACATAAATAAATTAATTAGTATCAAATCAAATCATGTATATAAAAAGAGTAAATAGAATTTTTTATATATATAATTGATATTTATTTTATACAACTATAAGATTTATTACTAAGAGTTACATACGTTGATCATAATTGCACTTAAATACAATGAAAAAAATAATATACTAACAATTATATAAGTATATAACAATAAGACAAAATTGTCCCTATTTGGTTGCACATTTTTTTTACAGAGACGGGGGAGTAATAAATAGTTTTCAATTGTATTATATTATAATTTTACATTTAAAAAAAAATACAAATCAAGATTCCTTCAAATAATTAGAAAATATGAACATGTATATTAACTTTTTACATGATTTAGTTATACGTTACACTATCAAAAGTCAAATGTTATATTTTGTTGCAAATTATTTACATTGATTAAAGAAATTATCTAGATATAAGAAAAAGAAAACAGGTTAATTAATGTTATTACGTTATATAACACGAATTATTTAATTATAAAAAATAAGAATAATAATTAAATGATCCCACATAATACGCGAGTTTCATACTATTATATATATATATATATATATATATTTCTTGCTGACGTGTCGTCTATTGAGTGCTCCAATGTGACGGGTAATTTTCTCAATTTTTAGATTTTTTAATACTTTTTAAAAATTTCCTTATTTACTTTTAATTAATTTCCTTATTTAATATTTTCTTTTTTAAATAATGTGTTTATTTTTTTAATATTGATGAAATATTCAATATTTTATGTTTTTATTTGGGTATCACTAATTAATTATTAAATCTTTTAATGCAATAAATCAACTAATATCAAATTAAATCATATATATATATGAAAAAATAATATTTCATATAATATTCTCTCACCCCACGACTTTTTGGTTATTCATTCTAAATACACACATTCGATTCTCCAAGGAATATGATCTTTCTTCAAGTTCATCTAGAGAATTGATTTATGAAAGCACAAAAATTTAGGGTCTTACTTAGCTGATTCAGGGTCACACATGACCCAAACAAAATCTGACCCTTGGATAATTTTTCTTTTATTTAAAAATATTTAAAAAATATGAAGGTAATTACGTGTGATCCCGATTTTGGTACAATTTTCTATAAAGTTGTACAGAGAATTGCACAATCTTTCATATGCATATCTCATCTTTTAATTTAGACGCGCTTCTGTTTCTCTTCTCGATGCAAACTCTTCTCTTTCCTATTTTTTCTCTCTCCTCTTTCTTTTTTTTTCTCTCTATGCCCTTTCTCCTAGTCTATTCTTTCTCAGCAGTGCTCTTCTCTTCTTTTTGTCATTCATTGCAGTGCAGACACATTTGCAAACCCATTCTCTTCTTTGTTTGCACTGCTTCTCTTTGCTTTGCTACTCTCTTCTCTTCATTGCAGTGCAGACCATTTGCAAACCCATCTGCAGTGCATTCTCTTTTTCTCTGTTGCAATGCATGTCATTCCCTTTCACTCACTGTAGTGTATACCCATTCTATTCTTTGTCTAAAGTACACGCCATTCTCTTTCATTGCAGACCCATTTTGAGGTGCCATCTCTTATTTCTTCTTCTCATGTATTTCTTCCGCCTCAATATTATTAAATTATAGAGTTTAACTGAGGTACACGTGGGACACCGGTGCACCTAGATAATATCAACCGTTAGATCAATTTTTTTGTTTAATCCTCACCACTCAATAAAATAAAATAATTAAAATTAAATTAATAACTACCCACTACACTCTTAATTTTACCCTATAAACCATCAGGTGCACTGGTGCACCACAGAATAACCCTAAATTATATTATATATAGATCTTTAATAAAAGATTTTGGAAATAATCTTTAATAAAAGATTTTGGAAAGAAAACTAATATGATTGTATATAAATCTTTAATAAAAGTTTTTGGAAATAATCTTTAATAAAATATTTTGGAAAGAAAACTAATGGAGTATGATATAATTGACAAACTCTCTAGTGAGAGGGGTCGACTCATCACTAAAGTATACTTATTGTATAGTTAAAGTATGTTTAATGGTTGTTAAAGTATGTGTTTCTAAAGTATGTTGGATTAAGCATTAAAATATGATTCTAGTATGTTATAATATGATTTATTATTAACATACTTTAACTACAATTAAACATACTTTATCTATACAATAAGATCTATACAATAAGCATACTTTAGTGATGGGTCGACCCGTCTCACAAATAACTCGTCTTACAAGAGAGTGAGAGATATAATTAAGCATGTCATGTTAATTAAATTAGTTTTTTTTAACTTTTACATGCTTATCAATATTCATAATATCGGAAATGCCGCCATTGTAATTCTTATTTCTTATTTTGTATTGTATTTATTATTTATCTTTCAATATTACTTTTATAAATAAATTATAATTTGAAAGTTATAAATTAAATGTAAATAAAATAATTTAAATTTTCAATAAAAATTTAATATGATAAGATGAAATGGAAGTTTTAAATTTATATAAAATTATTAATAAAAACATATATATTAATGGAAAATTTGTCAGCAATTTTTTTGTAAGTTGGGAGGAGTTGAAATAAAAAGTAAGATGAACTATGCATAGAATAAAATTTGGTGGAAAGATAAGAAGAGCGGTGAGGAAATGAAAATTAAGAAGAGTAGAAATATGAAAAAAGATCATTAGTGCATATAATTAATGAAAGGTGAAAAATGCGTAGAAGGAAAGATGTAAAGTTGGAAGGAAAATAAATACAAAAAACACCGCAAAGGATGAATGTTAAATTAA
Organism: Pogostemon cablin; assembly: GCA_023678885.1. Lineage (NCBI taxonomy): Eukaryota > Viridiplantae > Streptophyta > Magnoliopsida > Lamiales > Lamiaceae > Pogostemon > Pogostemon cablin. The sequence goes on along the minus strand of CM042964.1, from coordinate 19,509,252 downwards.
AATAAGAGTAATCGTTATACTTATAAGTGGGTCCCATTTTACCTGCAATCTGTTGATACTTGGGTCATGTATGAGCTTGAGACAGCTAAGAATTCCTCAAAAATTTATTACGATAGAACGAATTAAGTAGAGATTCGATCTACCTCTTCAAGTATTCTTTAAAGGGAAGAGAATTTATTCAAGTATTCTTGAATCGATTTACCTCTTAAGAATCGATTCTTCAAGAGGAAGATAATCGACTCAAGTATTCTTGAATAGATTTATTTACATCTTAAAAATCAATTTTTCAAGGGTAAGAGGAACGATTCAAGTATTCTTGAATCAATTTACATCTTAAGAATCGATTTTTTAAGAGAAAAAAAAAGTGATTCAAGTATTACCTCTTAAGAATCGATTCAAGTATTCTATAAGATCTACCTCTAAAGTATTGATTCAAGTATATATTCTTCAAGTGATAGAGAATCGATGATTCAAGTACTCTTGAATCGATTTACCTCTTGAGAATAAGAGGTTGAAAAACAAATTCATATATAGAATCGAAAGCATAAGTTCTTTGAGTTAAATCATTATTTCATATCAAATAACATTAAAATTGAGTTTGTAAATATTTGTTAATTTTTTAAAGTTAGTATATTAATATTTATTTATTTACATATATCTTAATTATTCAATTACAACATAATATGAATTATAAATTTTTTTTAGTTGTTCATATAATTTGAAACTAATAAAATTAAATAAAAAAATAAAATTAATAAATTCATTACAAATTTATGAATATTTAAAAGAATAATATATATAAATTAATTTTATTTATATTATGTATATTTTACGTTATTTACTTTTAATTACATATTTAATATTTTCTTTTTTAAATAATGTGTTTTTTATTTTTAATAATGATTAAATTTTCAATATTTTATTTATTTATTTGAGTATTATTAATTAATTACTAAATCTTTTAATGCAATAAATTAATTAATATCAAATTAAATCATATATATAAAAGGAAACCATATAATCTCTCTCACCCCACCTATAAATAAGACTTTTTGGTTATTTATTCTAAATACGCAATCGATTCTGCAAGAGGAATATGAGCTTTCTTCAAGTTCCTCTAGAGAGAATTGATTTATGAAAGTATAAAAATTTATCTCGATAGAGCGAGTCAAGTAAAGATTCTATCTACCTCTAAAAAATTGATTCAAGAATTTTCAAGAGGAAGAAAACTGATTCAAATATTCTTGAATTGATTTACCTCTTAAGAATCGATTCTTCAAGAGGAAGAGAATCGATTCAAGTATTTTTGAATAGATTTACATCTTAAAATTTAATTTTTCAAGAGTAAGAGAATTGATTCAAGTATATACTTGAATAGATTTACATCTTAAGAATCGATTTTTAAAGAGGAAAAAATCAATTCAAGTATTACCTCTCAAAAATCAATTCAGGTATTCTTTAATATGTATCTCTAAAGTATTGATTCAAGTATTCTTTAAGTGAAAGAGGATCGACGAGTCAAGTTTTCTTGAATTTATTTACTACTAGAGAATAAGAGGTTGAAAAACTAAGGAATTATTACTATAAGATACACCTTTTACGTCATAATTATTATAAGATACATGGAAATTTCAATATTACTATCCACTACAAAATAATGTATTAAAATCTCATATTAACCCCTATTAAATAAAGGGAATCTCAACTTACCCAATTATATTTTCAACTCACGTATTCTCAATTCACTGAACTGCAACTTACCACTGCCACCACTCGCTTGCCGGAGATCCGCCACCATATCGGAAATCAAGCCTCGCCATCTGAGATCTGCCGACCATCGCTACCATCACATACCACTCGAATCTACCGGAGAATCACCGCACTATGTCGAAGTCGCAAACAGCTGCAATCTCCACAGATCTGCGCGCCACCGCCAGTCTCGCACCCTTCGTGCTGCTCCCATTTCTCGCCGCTGGATGCCCGCCTTCAACCATAACCGCCCTTCAACCACTATTGCGCCGCCTGCTTCGCGAACAACCGAAGAATTCCAATTGTGATTTCTTTTCCTTTTTGTCAAACCTAAAGGTCGATTTCTCCTCCCTCCGCCGAACTTGAGCAATCGACCACCGAAGGAGACAATTCTCCTCGATGGGTACTACCATGAGCACTGACTTATCATGATGGAGTTTGAAGAGCCTAAGCCCACTGAACAAGGGATGATTGATGCTTATATGAAAACCCTAGCTTCCGCACTTGGAAGGTCATAATCCTTTCATTTTCTCTCTGATTTCCATTTTCTTTCTTTGAATTCTTTCTTATTTCGAAGCTCGTTGCTGGATCCTGATCTGGATTACCCATAGTGTCGTGAGTTTTTCTTTCTTTCTTTTTTAGAGATCCTTTTTGTGTTATGATATGGTTTTGTCCTACTTGACTTAGATATGTTCAATTTTATTTGTATTGATGCTTTGATTCATTGTATCTTTTCTTTTCTTTTCTTTAAGAGTTAGTGGTTTGATCAATGCGCTTAAGGTGCTTATGTATATGTGGGTTTAATTTGTTCTTCAAGGATCTAATGAGTTATCCATTTTGAAGCTTTGAATGCGATGTTCCGTTGATTGATTCTTGATTCAAATTAATGATTTGATAGATCGTTGACATATTGATTCTCCTCGTAGTTGTTAAATGATTGCAGTTTCAATGATTTATCTTCTTTGTATTAAAATCTTGATTACTGTGGATTTGAGTAAACTTATGAAGGGATCTCTGATACTGAATCTGATCAATGCGATCTTTGTCAATACCTTATGTTTATCGGATAGATGATCTCTTGATTTGATTGGTCCTTTGCTTGCATTTATTTTTCAAACCCATGATTTAAATTAAGGTTTTCGTTGTTGATTTTCTTTTATAAAAGTAGTTAGATTTTACCTTGAAATGTTTGGATCTCGTGTAAAATGTAACTCCTATTTCTTTTGCAGATATTAGGCGACAATGTCGACTTTCACCCCAAAGAATATCCTTTTTACCCCAAAGAATATCCTCATTATTGAGGCAGCTGGTTTCATTGCTTCTCATGTGTCTAATAGGCAGATTAGGGACTACCCTAAATACAAAGTTGTCGTTCTTGACAAACTTAATTGTTGTTCCAATCTTAAAAACCTTCTTCCTTCTAAAGCCTCTGCGGACTTCACCTTGATTATAAAATTATCTTTTTAATCAAGTCTGCTTTTTATGAAGGTAAAATATGTTGAAGTATGTTGTAAGATAAATGTGCATAAAGCAAAAATGTGAAAATTAAATGTGCTGAAATATTATGTAAGATACATGTGTAGAGAAAAAATGTGAAAAATAAAATGTGCAAAAAAATTTCAAAGAAAATATGCAAAAATAAAATGTGAAAAAAAAATGTTAAAAAAAAGTGCAAAATAAAATTTGCAAAACAAAATTTTGCAAAATAAAATTGTGCAAAGCAAAATGTGCAAAACAAAATTGTGCAAAACAAAATGTGCAAACACATAAGGGTATTTATGATATCACAATCATAATTGTGTAGTTATGAGTATTAGTTCTTTGAATCATGTAGTTTATAACAATTATGCATTATTTCATGTATCCCATAGTAAGTGACCCAAAAAGTAATTAATGTATAGAATCAAAAGTTTAAGTTTTTTTTTAAAAAAATTAAATCATTATTTCATATCAAATAACATTTAAATTGAGTTTTTAAATATTTGTTAATTTTTTAAATTTAGTATATTAATATATATTTATATACATATATTTTAATTATTCATTTATAAAACATGAATTATAAAATTTGTTTTCTTTAGTTGTATATATAATTTAAAACTAATAAAATTAAATAAAAAAATAAAATTAATAAATTCATTACAAATTTGTAAACATTTAAAAGAGTATTGTATATAAATTAATTTTATTTATATTATATATATATTTTACTTTAGTTTCTTAAAAATAACAATTAATGGAAATAGAATTATTATTATAAGGATAATTAAGAAATACTAAACTATAATCATGAGTAAAAAGTAATACTCTATTTAAATATTATTTATAATCTTAAGTATACTATAGCAGAAACTTTTCTTGCTGACGAGTCTATCCAGAGCGCTATAAAATGATGTGTAATTCTCCCAAAATTTTAAATTTTGTATATATTTTTTAATATTTTCCTTATTTAGTTTTAATTAACTTCCTTATTTAACATTTTCTTTTTTAAATAATGTGTTTCTTATTTTTAATAATGATTAAATTTTTAATATTCATTTATTTATTTGGATATCATTAATTAATTACTCAATCTTTTAATGCAATAAATTAATTTATTAAATTAAATCAAATATAAAGAGAAAAAAGAATATTCCATATAATATTCTCTTTCACCACACCTATAAATAACACTTTTTGATTATTCATTCTAAATACATATTCAATTCTTCAAGAGGAATAAGAGTTTTATTCAAGTTCCTCTAAATTATTGATTTGTGAAAGTATAAAAGTTTATTTCGATAGAGCAAATCAAGTAGAGATTCGATCTACTTCTGAAAAGATTCAAGTATTCTTTAAGAGGAAGAGAACCGATTAAAGTATTCTTGAATCGCTTTACCAATTAAGAATCAATTTTTGAAAATCGATTCAATTATTCTTCAAGAGAAAAACAACTGATTTAAGTATTCTTGAATCAATTTACCTCTTAAGAATTGTTTCTTCAAGATGAAGATGATCAATTCAAGTATTTTTTAATCAATTTTCATCTTAAGAATCGATTCTTTAATAGAAAGATGATCGATTTAAGTATTCTTGAATTGATTGACAATTTCACATCAAATAATATTAAAATAGAGTTTGTAAATATTTGTTAATTTTTTAATTTTTGTATATTAATATTTATATATTTAATTACATATATCTTAATTATTATGAACTAAAAAATTTATTTTCGTTTTTTATATAATTTGAAACTAATAAATTAAGTTAAAAAATAAAGATAATAAATTCATTACAAATTTATGAATATTTAAAAGAATATTATACATAAATTAATTTTATGTATATTATATATATATATTAGTTTCTTATAGATAACTGTTGTGTCTCCCAGCGGTGTAAGTGTGTTTACATCAGTGATGTTGTCCTAAGTGTAGCAACACTTTGTACAATACCGACTCTTATCATAATAAAACTTGAATACGAATAGGCAAGTTTGTACAGCGGAAGACTTAACACACAGAATTACTCAATCTTTCTACAAACTTAGCGGCCTCATGACAAAAATATCACTAACTTGGAAAAAGTGATTTACAAAAACCAGATTCAAAGAGATGGAAACATTCCTTCTATTCTTCGAATACACACACGGATATAAATCCTAAACAAACTCCCAAATGGCAAAACCTAGATTGTTAGATTTAGATTCTACTTCAAGTATGCACTTCCACTACCTGTGAACAGTATACATAAAATGTATGGGATAATACTATACACGTGATGTAGAACGAGATGTTACAACACCAGTGAAAACACTACAAGAGGAACGTAGTCGAATAAACTCTACGTCCGGGGACTCTCTTTGTAGGAACACTCCAAGTTTTTCCGCGCCACTGGAATGAAGTCTAACAGCTTCTATTTATAGTCATAAAGCATGTTGCATCCCTTTTTCAAATAAGTGGTCCACTAGGAGATATAGAAACCACCCATGCTAAGCAAATAACCAACCACTACTTTGGGTAGTTATTTTCAACTTCTAGAATCTTTTGGACTTTTAGAACTTTCCAGATTGTTCTTTAATCCTGTGGGTCTCATTCAACACGTTCTTCATTCAACTGGATAAGGATCGGTATGATTCTAGATGTGACGACACTGGTCTCAACACTTCACATCAACAACAATTAACGAAAATAGAATTACTATTATATAATTAATTAAAAAAATACTTAATTAACCACCATCATGAGTAAAAAATAATACTCTAACTTATAAAATGACGTATAATTTATTTATTTATTTTTTCCTATACACTTATTAATTTTAATTAATAAATAAATTTTTTAATATAAATAAATTAATTATTATCAAATCAAATCATGTATAAAAAATGAATAAATTGAAATTCTTTTTTTTTATAAATACTTATTTATTTTAAACAAACAATAAAAATAAGGATTTATTACTAGGAGGTACATATTTTGATTATAATTGCACTTAAATATAATGAAAAAAATGAAATACTATCAACTACATATATATACAGCAAAGAGAAAAAGTTGTCCCTAAGTGGTAGCACATTTTTTTTAGTGAGACGGATGAAGTAATAAATAGTTTTTAATTGTATTATGTTATAAGATAACATTTTAAAAAATATATATAAGTCAAGATTATTTAAAAAAAATTAGAATATATATACATATATATTAACATTTTACATGATTTAGTTATATGTCATATTATCAAAAATCAAATATTATAATTTGTTGCAAATTCTTTAACTATTAAAAAAAATCACGGATTTTATTTAATCATAAAAAATAAGAATAATAATGAAATGATCCCGCGTAGTACGCGGGTTTCATACTAGTATTAAGTATATTTAAAAAAAAATATATATATATCAACTATTTAAAATATTTTAATAATTTTATTTTAATTAATTATAAAATATTGGACCTTATTTTCCATAAATAATATATATATACACACTATAAAGTATAGTATAGCAAAGTCCTTTGTCATTTGATTCGTTCACGTATTATTTATTTTTCCTATACACTTATTATGACTTATTTACTTTAGTATCATTAATTGCAATTAATAAATAAATCATTCAATATAAATAAATTAATTAGTATCAAATCAAATCATGTATAGAAAAAAAAGAATAAATTGAGATTTTTTATATATATATAATTGATATTTATTTTAGACAAACAATAAAATTAAGGATTTATTACTGAAAGTTATATACTTTGATCATAATTGCACTTAAATACAATGAAAAAATGAAATACTAACAACTATATAAATATACAACAAAGAGACAAAATTGCCCCTATGTGGTTGCATATTTTTTTAGAGAGACTGGTGGTGTAATAAATAGTTTTCAATTGTATTAGTTAGTTATAAAGTAACATTTTAAAAAATAAATACAAGTCAAGATTCTTTCAAATAATTAGAATATATGTACACATATATTAATTTTTTACATGATTTAGTTATACGTTACGTTATTAAAAGTCAAATGTTATACTTTGTTGCAAATTCTTTACATTGATTAAAGAAATTGTCTAGCTATAAGAAAAAAAATCTCCTTAATTAATGTTTTTACGTTATATAACACAGATTATTTAATTACAAAAAATAAGAATAATTAACATTTCTTAATTTAAATGATCCCGTGTTATACGCGAGTTTCATACTAGTATATTGATGGGCATTTTCTCAATACACATTTAATCCCCAACTATGAAGAATGCGATTGTAACTTGATAAACGACCAAATTATATTATCGAACACCATAGGATGGGTGATTATCAATCTATTATTAACTAAATTAACTAAAACTATTGTTTGGAAATTTATTTGGAGAATGATTATTAAACTAATTACTAGAATAATTAAATAACGAATAAAATAGAAAATAATAGAGAATTAATGAAAGTTGAACAAGTTAGAAAGTAGGTAGCTCTTCGGCCCATCTAGTTTCACTAATTAATCTCCCTTCTGTATATCAATGTCCGACTCTGCCTTGTGGAATATGGATGCATCACTTAGCCATGAAAATCTACTCTATAGGCACAAGCAGACAAGTGTTTAACACGTGTGAATTACCTCAGAGCAAGAACACAATTTACCCCATTTTCTAGACACTATCAGTATCAATTATTTCCCGTGGACTAAATATTCTAACCCGATATGATCTCCATTTATAGGTACTATGAAATTATCCTCTTTATCCTACTTACTAACCCAAATTCAATTCAATTAACAAGTATTTATATAAGATAGTTCTAATGAAGTTTCGGAGTCCCCTCACTTAGAATCATAACATGGAATCCTGCTCAGCTGTGAACGAGCTCAATCAATAAATAAGATATATATTCAAACTCTATTTAACAATTAATGATTCACAAAACAACTTTGAGTATAAATTAAAAATGCATAGTCTTATATAAAATAAATTCACAAGTCGTGTTGTACGGAGTATACACACGGAAGTTCAATTAAATAGAAAAACATTCATAAACCCTAGAACTACCAAACCGGTTCTAGCCCATGGAACTTTGAAGAACGTTCACGGTATTTGGATAGATCTTGCCCAGAGTCTTGAAAATTACAAGAGAGATTAAGTTGCGAAATAAACCCTAGATGTGGGTGCCATCGTTTCTCGCTCCGTCTTGAATCTTCATTTGGTTCTCACTTGATTCGCTGCACGAATCTCTCTCTACAGCTCCTGCGGATGGAGTTAGGGTTTGGATGTGGTATAAGATGGACGTGGAATCTAACTCTCTTCATGATGTGATTTGCTTCCCTATTTATACTTGTAAACCCTCTTTACGGACCTTTACTGGGCTTTTTCTTGGAAAACATACCAAAACATGCACTGTAGGTACGAAATTACATAAAATAGTATAGCGTGTCTCCCCTTGACCAAAATGGCTAGGTCGAGCTGCCTCGAACTTGGTCGAATGGCTTCTCTGTAAGTTGAAGCTCAGTCCGGTGTCTCGCTTGACCAAAACAGCCCTCGCTCAACCAACATGTCCTAATCGAGCGGCTCCTACTGAGGTCGAGCGGCACCTCGAAAATCGTATTTTCTGATTCTGAACACTTTTGACCTGTTTTCCTATATAAATATGCTCAAATAACCTCAGTAGCATCTGATTCATGACTTTTCCTAACAACCCGATTTGCCTCGATTATAGACCAAATCGTACTCAATTTCCACATAAATCAGAGCTCAAAATACTTGAATTATCACTCTAATCAAACCCCCAAACTTCCATGTTGCTCGTCCTAAGGCAACGAAATCAAAACAAAGGCAAGAGAGTGTGATTCACAAGATCCTCATAACATGCACAATTTATAATAACATATGTAATTATATCAAATCAAAACATGCTTCCATCATACCATTCATCCATGCAAAAACATCAATCAATTACAATACTTCTACGAGTATAAAGTCATCTAGCTCACTAGGTACGTCTTTACTCTCGTTCTCAAGTGTAAAAGATATACACTCAAAGGGTTAGTATATACGCTCATAGTCAATTCATAAGTTCGCATAACCATAAGCTTAGCAAAGGTCTCAAAAATCAATTCATAATTGTTTCAACACTAGGATCACAAAGGACTGTTATTGGGTTTTAATGTTGGCTCTTTGGTAAAGGAAGGAGATTATAGATAAAGTGACTAATTCACTAGTAGAAAATTACCTTAGAGTTTTACTTTTCATCAAACAACTTCATTCTTCTACTCCATTCTTTACTCACGATCTTTTCAATTTTTTTTTCTCTTTTTTCACTTGGAATCAACATATTCTTCTTCTTTTCAAGCACAAGGGTATCAATTTCGGGCACTACCCTTCTAAGAATTCGGGGTTAGAGTATTCCACAAGAAACTTAATTCTAAACCCTAATCATGTATGACACACAAACCCTAGCCTAACGTTCACGCTTCACCATAAAAATGAAGCTCTAATACCAATTGTTGACTTTCGATCATTTGGTTAATGTGAATCGTTAGGGTTCCATATGTTTCTAATTCAGCGGAAGCAAGAAAATAATGAAACGTATTACCTTTCACCAGGGTATGTTGAAGAAAATAGATTCTCGCCGGCAGCCTGCGCTGCCTCACCATTTTAGGCATAACTCTCTCGTCTAATCTCCGATTTGAGTTATCTATACGCCAAAATGTCCTCTCTTCCGTGGCTTTCTGTCAGTAAATCATAAGTCGAATTCTAATGTTTGTACGATTTTATAAAAATCATGCAAGTTTGCGAACAGCAGCAGCAAATGACCTCTTGATCTTCTACTGTATTCCCAAGTCCAGTCTCGACATCGTGTGGGCGATGATCTTCGAGATATTCTCAATCTGCTGTTTCCTCACCCTCCTCACAGTGTTAGGTGTGTTCTATTAGGGTTTATGGATAGCTGAGATGACTTATATATGTGTTACAGCAGAGACCAGGAGGAGAAATTAGAGTTGAGCCTCAATTGGGTTTAAGTATCCAAGCTTAGCCCAAAGCTTATACTTAAGTCCAATAATAATAATATATACCACTAAAATATTATTACTGAACTACTGATATAATCCCATAATTACGTGTCTTGGTGGGTCCATCCTTAGGATCGCCTTACCTTTTCTGGATTCATCTCGATCCCTCTTGAGCTGACCAAGTATCCGAGAAAACTCCCTTTGCTTACACCGAACATATATTTCTTCGGGTTTAACTTCATTCCATAGTGTCGGAAGATCCCGAAAACCTTTATTAGATGGCTTAAATGATTCATCCTTTCCAGGCTCTTCACCACGGTATCGTCCATGTAGACCTCAACTATCTTCCCGATTTCTCATTCAAACATTTTGTTGATCAGTCTTTGATAAGTAGCCCCAGCATTCCTTAGACCAAAAGGCATGTTGTTCCATTCGTAAACTCCACTTCCGCAAAAGAAAGCTATGTTTGCCTTATCGTTTAGGTGTATTAGGATCTGATGATATCCCGAAAATGCGTCCATGAAGCTCATAATCTCATGTTCTGTCGTGGCATCGACCATCTGGTCAATTGACGGAAGGGGATAACTATCCTTCGGGCATGCCTTGTTTAGATCGGTGAAATCGATGCATAGCCTCCATGATCCTTCCTTCTTTTTTACCATAACTGGATTTTGTACTCTTATCGAGTATTTGCATTCGCTAATTCTTCCGCTTGCCAGCAGTTTATGTACTTCCAACACCATAGCCGCATTCTTCTCTGGGATGAGTTTCTTCTTTTTCTGGTGGAATGGTGGGATATTGGGGTCGATGTTCAACTTGTGACAAGCATATGTTGGGTGCACTTCTGGTGTTTCATTTGGGTTCCAGGCGAACACATCCAAGTTCTCTTTCAGTAACTGGGTTAGTTCTTCTTTGAATTCGCTTTCCCATTCTGTCCCAATTTTAACTTTGATATCAGCGTCCTCCGGATCCAGCTGTACCACTTATGTTTTTCTTGCTGCCAAGGCTCCTTCCCTTAGTTTCGTCCTCGGAACCCTCATCAGGTGTTACTTGCTTTTGTCTCAGCACCCTCGCTGCTGAACCCTCCTCAGGTGTTACTTGCTTTCGTCTCGGCACCCTCGCCGCTGTCTCATTCTCTTCCCTTCCCTGAACAATTAGATCTGGATTCGTTTTGGTTATTGCGAGGAGCATGTTATTCCCTTGTTCCTCAGTTTCTTCTCCTCCGGCGACTACCCGGATCACATCGGGCTCTTCCTCCTCTTGCTCCCCTTCTAGTGGTTCTTCAGTTTCTGTTCGAACTTTAGGGTTCTTTCCTTCTCCCATGATATTCTCAAAGCTTAACATCTCGTACTCCATGTCATGATAACTCAAACGTTCTACCCTTTCCACGAATGAGCACTCTCTTACCCTCCTTTGATTTCCTATCACCGTCGCTACCTTGCCATGAGCTGTGACAAATTTGAGACGCTGATGAAGGATTGATGGAATAGCTCTGAAGGCGTGGATCAAAGGGCGCCCTAGTATACAGTTTTAGGTGGAGGCTTGGTCCAAAACCTTGAATGTCAGCTGTTTCTGTATTCGGGTTTTCCCATCCGAATCTTCTAACTGAACTGATGAATCAACCTCCATGGTTGGCCTACTCAGCGCGTTACCGAACCCTTTGATCTCATTATTACAAGATCTCACATTGTGATGACACTCTCCTCCCAGATTGTCGAATACTTCTTTAAAGATTATATTCGCATACACCCCGGTATCTACCAAACGTCTATGAACTTTGACTCCCGACAGTATTAGTGAAATAACCAAAGGATCGGAATAAGGAGTACTTTTACCCATAGAAGTCTGCCTCCATGAAGACGATGTCCGCTTCCGTTACCCCCTTCACCGCCGAGGTTAACGACCACACTTGAGTGATTTGTTGGTCCAAGTCTCTCAGTTCTGCCTTTCTCTTCTTTTTTAATGTCGTGGTCAGTCCTTGAGAGGTTCCGATATAAGGGGTTTCCTCTGTTGGCTCCATCATGTGTATTTCTCTGGGTTTGTCTCCCTTCGGGGCTTGTCCCTCGATCCTGTCGAACACTGGCGGCCGTCCTGGAGGCGGAGGGGATAGGGGCATTGCTTCTCTATTTCGCCCTCTGCCCGGGGACCTCTGACGATCTGTAAGAGAAGGAAGATTAGCCTCTCTCCTATACACTCTTGGCCTCGGGGCCTGCAGCATCCCTCTTAACTTCCCCTCCTTAAACAACTTCCATAACTCCATGATTAGATCTCGACATTGGTCTGTGTTATGCCCGTACGTCTGATGGTACATGCAGTACTTTCGAGGGTTGGTGAGCTCTGAGGTTCGTAGAACTGGCCTCGGCGTCTGAAGAACTTGATGATCCTTAACATAGTAGAAGACTTCGATAATATTCAAGTTGGTTCTCGCTTTTAGTTCCTCGTACATCTACTGTACCTCGGTGTCTTTCGTAAAGGGTTTGAAAGTGGTGGGTGTTTTGTATTCCTTTGTTCCTCCGGCACTAACCCTCTTCTTGCTCGGTTATGTCAAGGTGCTCTGGTTGCTTGCCTTTTTTGCCATCTTGGAAATATATTCTGCTTGGATGTGCTCGTTCGCCATGACCATGAAGGCTTAGAATGTGGACGGTTTAAGTTGTACCACTTTCCATAAGCTAATCTCTGGGTGAAGAGCTCCTATCATCGTGATGAGGCAAGCTTCATCCCCCATGACTTCTCCCATTGACCTCTGCTCGTTGAACCTTTTCAGAAAGTCTCGCAATCTTTCGGTGCCCCAAGATACGAGTATTGCATTAGGAAGACCTCCGTCAGCTCTCCCCAGCTTTTGATGGAGGCTGTTGGGACCGCCTTGAACCAGGCATGGGCCTTGTTTCCCATGGTTAGCGGGAACATCTTGCATAACGTGATCTCGTTTGCACCTTGAGCCCTCATCCACAATAGGTATTTTTTAATGTGGGAATAAGGATCGTAATCACAATCAAAAATCAAGCTGGAAGGAAAGTTCATCCCCTGTTGCCGAGGGGCATTGCTGATTTCTGCCATGAAAGGTGAGGGGGCCACCGATGATTGGAGGACTCCTCCTATTTCGAACATCTTCCTTTCCAGATTCATGAAGCGCTTGTTCACCTCTTCGATTATCAGGGCTTGTAGATCTCTGGTTGGAGCCTTCTAAAATACTTTTTTATTCTCTGGCCACATCTTTGTCTGGGCCTCCTTCCGTCTCGTCCCTCTTCTATGGTAATGATAGCTCTGTCGTGGGCAGATCTTCCCACGAGGGATCTCAGCTCTCCTGTGAGTATGGTGCCGAAGATGAGTGGGATCTTCAGTTCCTTAGCCTTCTGCATCTGTTATGCCTCCTTTGAGAGACAAATGGGGTTCTTCATGGGGCCTCGTCTCCTACCGGTACTTCCCTAGTGGCTGGTCGACCTCTCTTTTGATTTTGTGAGTGAGGCTGGCAGGATCCTTATGCTCTCGGCCTTTCCCTCGGTGGAGGGTTCCTCGTTTCTTGGTGCATTCCCAGTTGCGGCTGTCTTTGAGCTCTGTTTTAGGTCGGCGAAGGTATTCGCTACGTCTTCTTTCTATTGAAGTTTTGTTTACACTTTCCCTTTCTCCAACATTCCTCCTCTGTATGAAGTTGATAGTTTCTCTCGCATCTCCTTTGCTGTGTTCTTTCCTGGCCTCTTTTCTCCTCTCAAGATCCTCCCACAGATCGCCATGGCTTCTCCTGTAAGGGCTGCTAAAGCTCAACCTCGCCGGTCGAACCGAGGGAGCTTCTGCAGCGTACTCATCAATGACACTTCGAATCTTTTCAGTCATCTCTTTCATTTTCTGAGGGTCATCTAAGTTCGGAACATGAATAGACCTTCCCGGAGTGGATATCTACATGACTGGAGCTCTAATTTGAACATTATTTCCACTTCTCGTTACATTTTGCTAGGCTCTGGAGCACTCCCCCCCCCTCTTCATTTCCACGAGTTGTAAATCCTTCACCTCCCATATAGATTTCCAGACAAAGAACAAAAAACCAAAGATTCTTACAGAATTAAACCAAGAACTTAAGAAGAAACAAAATAGGGGTGGCTAAATGTAGAGTTCCCACAGACGGCTCCAGATGTTGATGCGTGTTCTTGGTTCGTTAATTTGTGCTTAGGAGAAGAAGATACTTAATATCAAAACCAAGAACGAACACAATCAAACGTAATAAAACTATAAATAAAGGGATTAATACCAATAAAAGACTCAATTCCCACCAAAGAACTTAACCAATTTTTTTACTCTCCCTTAGAACAACACTCATAAAACTCTCTCCTCTTACAAGTGTAATGTCTAAAGTGAGCATCAGTCACCTACCTCTTTCATGTGAGAGAGGCTATTAATACTATCTAGAAACCCTAATCCGGAGCCAATCGCCTTGTGCCATTTGGATGTAGACAAGCCATCTTTAATGGAGTTGTCTGTACACCGACCTGCTTGAGGAGAAGTCTGGATGCCACTGGTTGCTTTTTGTAGGGTTTCGCAGAGCGCCTCCGTCCTTTGTCGGCTTCCCATTGGTAGTTCGAGTAAGATGCGCTAGTCAGTTGCTGTCTTCTAGTTAGAATTGCTGTCCAAGACATCTCTTCTTCCCGTTAACCATATCTTATAGCCTGCTGCACTTTTCAGTCTTCATGATGGTGTTTGTTCTTTACTGCCCTGCTTTTGTTGTCCATTTGGTCCTCGGATGGGTTGACTTCCAGTGCTGTGATGCTCGTCTGAACTCTCGGGTAGGGGGAGATGTCGCCGAGGTTCCCTGCCGAGGGTGCTTTCTGGCTTCAACCCTTTTAATGGGTTCCTTCTTTGTCCTATCCTCGACTTGGCCTTTGGGCTGCAGTGACCTCCTTGGGCTGTCTTGATTATTCTGTCCTCGATTTGGGCCGCTAGAGGGTTGGGCCTCTTTCTTCAGGTATTTTAGAGGTTATTGGGCTTTTGAACCTACTAAGCATGGGGGATATAATACTCATAACAATTATGATTAATTTGGATTGTGGAATTGATGCATGATTTATGCTTATTTGTTGATTTATTGATTTAATTTCAAGTATGTTGGTATTTGTTGTTGAACTTAGGACTTTTAATGAGAATAATTTCTCTATGATTTCATGTGTGGAGGTTGTTGTTTAAATATGAATATACATATGGAACTATGGAGAAGTTGAGTTTTGAATAGTTAGCATATGATTTGAAGTCTTGAGTAGAATCTATGTGATAAATAGTCATAGGTTGGGTATACTTATCTCTTTGCCAATGTTTGATATTGAAGTATAATTTTGTAGGAAAAGAGATTGCTTCCTCATCTAAGAGGAGAGGATTAGAGATACCGAAAAAAGGAGAGACGACAAAGAGGCTTAAAAAAGATAAGAGGATGTCGTCCGATTTTTACTTACAGATACCAGAGTGGGAAGACAAAGAGGAGCTATGGGGAATTATCTCTAGGAAGATAGCTCTGACTTGTTATCAGGACGACCAAGCCATGGTGGAGATGAACATAATAAATGATATCAGGTGGATATTTAACTAGGTAGGAATCAGCGGGTTCATGGACTTGAAGATGGAGACTTATTGTCGCAGAGATGTTATGCACGTTGGAAGTGATTCGTGGAGAGTATTTTCTTCCAATAGCCACTTGGTTTCAACTTAGAGGGGAATTGAGGTATTTGTATGCTAGCGAGTTTAACAAGATATTTGGTGCCCGGACAATGTGTCGAATCTAGAGAATGACGATTTTAATGCGCATGAATTTTAGAGGTTGATCACGGAGTTGCAAGGACACTATAATCTTCAAACTTCAAAGGCTGCCTTTATTCGCAACCCAGTGATAGCTTATATGGTCCGTATCCTTGGAAACACCATTTTTTGCCTGAGCTGAGGGGCGGGTGTATTCCGAGAGGGGAGTTGTATGTTCTCTGGTGTATGATGAATGAACTTCACTTCAATTTGGGCGCCTATGTCTTTCAGCAGCTGCGTTGGTTCACTTCTCACACATTTCAGAAGGTGAACATAGGAGGTCTGATTACACCTTGGTGGAGCATTTCAATGTGAATTTATTGATATACAGGCCGATCCTAGGCGATCTGGATTTGATTATATCGGCATGTGTGAGGATGAATTTGGCTCAGAGGAAAGATGATGTGTGGATTTTCATCCGAGGGATTAATCCGATATCCTTCATGCTTCTTTTCTCGCTCATTAATCACACCTCTGTTCAGATCTATGCGAATTTTCTAATGAACACCCCTCCTCATATAACGATCTCTACCACTTGTGTTGGGAATGGAGATTGGTGGACTTTGGTTGATATGCATTTGGAGGGTGTTTATCTTGATCTTGATATGATCTTGGTAGGTGAGCCGGAGGAGTATGAGGAGGACTAGCCGCTGTCACAGCAGCAGTAACCGTTTCAGCAGCCACAACAACTGATTCCTAAGGTACATATGGAGATGCCTCATGATTTTCCAAAGATGGGTATTCCTCCGATGTAGCCACCACCACCACAGCAGCAGCAGTATGATTTCTGGTAGGCTCAGGATGTTTCTATAGAGAGCAATTCAAGATGATGAATGAGCACTTTGCTACTCTAAACATAAATCAGCAGCAGACGAACCGACAGTTGGCCTTGGCGAACATAAATTATGCTGCGCTCAACCTAAGGTACGAGGCTATGGATAGAAGGTTGGAAGAGATGAATGCTAACTATCGAGAGGTGGATAGAAGGCTCGGGGTTCTTCAGAGGGACTTCGACTTATGGCATTTGGAGCTTAGTGATGATGATGATGCTCCTCAGGAATAGAGTGAGCCAGGTTTTCTATCTTTATCTGTTTCCTCTCGCCTCCCTTCTATTTTCACTTTACAGGTTGGGGCTTGCGTGAGTGGTTGATTTAGGTTGTTGATTATTCATGCGTTAGTGGCATGTACAATATTGCTATATTGATGGTGATTGATGGATATTTGTACATTTGACGTAATTTTGATCGATTGAGTGGAGATGTTGACTCTTTGATATGCATGTGCACTTGTATTTGATATATGTTGATTTTATTATGAAAAGTGTGTATCATTTATTACCTGTAATTTATGTACAGATTGATGTTGATTACATTCTTTGAAGAGTGCTTAGGAAATCTATTACCCAAATGAGATTTTGAGCTTATTAATCATGCTCTATCAATGCATGATAGTTTATTCTTTAAAGTGTCATTCATACGTTCATATTCTAGCACTTGGCTTGGAGTCTTGTTTGAGATTTATGATTGTTAGATACTATGACATGATCTTTCGCCATTATTGTGCATTTAAGCCACTTAGCGAAATTTTGCCTTACCTTACAATGTGTATATCATTGGAAGCCAGGTTGAACCTTTAAAACTTTTTCTTTGGCAAGCCTTTGATAAAAAGCTTATTTACCTTTATTTGAGCCTTTTATATCCTATTTACTAGTATAGAGTTGAGGTGAATAAATAGGTAGTGATGAATTTCAAAAAGAAAAGGAAAGAAAAGATTGGTGGGGATGATGAAAGTGAAGAAAAACTATGGTTAAATCTTGTTTAGAGGGGTAATGCCCAAAACCAGTGCCCTGATTGCTTAGAAGGGTAGTGCCCAAAACTGGTACCCTTGTGCTTAAAAGAAGGATGATGTTGATTCCAAGTGAAGAACGAGATAAGGAAATCATAAAGGATCATGAGAATGATGATGGAGAAGAGAATGAAGCTGTTTGATGAAAAGCAAAACTCCAAGGTAGTTCTCTACTAGTGAAATTAGTCATTTTATCTATATTCTCCTACCTTTACCAAAGAGCCAACATTACAACCCAAAAACAAGTCCTTTGTGATCCTAGTATTGAATGATTATGGATTGATTCGTGAGACCTTTGCCAAGCTTATGGTTACGCGAATGTATGAATTGAATTTGAGCGTATATACTAACCTTTAAGTGTACATCTTTTACACTTGTGAGCAAGAGTAAACACTTACCTAGTGAGCTAGATGACTTAACACTCGTAAAAGTATTGTGATTAATTGATATTTTTGCAAGGATGAAAGGTATGATGAATACATGATTTGAGTTGATGGAATTGCATGTGTGGATATAACTTGTGCATGTTATATGGATCTTGTGAATCACACTCTCTTGCCTAGTTTTGATTTCATTGCCTCGGGATGAGCAATATGTAAGTTTGGGGGTTTGATGAGAGTGATAATTCACGTATTTTGAGCTCTGAATAGCGTGGAAATTGAGTATGATTTGGTCTATTTCCAAGAAAAATCAGGATGTTTACAGAAAATCCACGAATCAGATGCTACTGAGGATATTTGAGCATATTCATACAGGAAAACAGGTCAAAAGTGCTCAAAATCGGAAAACATGAATTTCAAGACGCCGCCCGACCAGAGAAGGGGTCGCTCAACCATGACCATTTGGTCGAGCGAAGGCAGAGACGGTCGAGCGAGGTACTGTACAGAGTTTTAGTTTACAGGGAGGCTGCTCGACTGCTGCTCGACCTGGCTGAGCCGTCTCGACCAGAACCGTTTTAGTCAAGCGGGGACACGGGAGTTTATTTTTGTCAATTGTGTGTATTTTCCACGAAAAATCTCAGTAAAGGTCCATAAGGAGAGTTTACAAGTATAAAAAGGGATGCAGATTGTTGAGAGTGGAAATTAGCGTGTTTTAGTGTCCAATTGAACACCTTTTTGATAGAAATTCTTGTTATATATTAGCACAACTGTTTTATATATATTATATGTGAGAAAAAGGTGCACTTGAGGTATTTTATTGTGTTTTAGATGGAAAAAGGATGAAAAGTGCAAAGTTGGAGAAAATGTGCAATTTGTGCAAGAATGCTAAAAACGCACGTCTAATTTTTGTAATTTTTCAGTGTGGTTGTGGAGATCAAAACTATTGGTGTGATACGTGGTTGGAAAGCCACTGAAATAAGGGTCGATTTGGCATAAAGAACACCTCAATCGGAGTCCAAACGAGGAAGTTATGATCGAAATGGTGACGCAGCGCGAGCTGTGCCGAACAGAACGGCTGTGCTACTTTACACGGCTTATTGCACATTTAATCTTGGAATTTTCTTGAGTTCTTTATATGGATAGAAAGCCATGGAAGAGAGGATAGTGTGAGCGTAAGAATCACTCTAATTGGAGCTTGGATGTGGAAGTTATATGTGAAACGGTGAGACTGCGCAAGCCAATTCGACAAAGACAGGGTCAATTCGACTTAACCTTCTGGTCGAATTGGACAACAAAAGAAGCAATTCGACCACGACCTGTCAGTTCGACCTGTTGTGCTGGTCGAATTGAGCACCTGGGAATTACAGTAGGCCAACCTGGATGGGTCAACTCGACCTGTTTGTGAGGTCGAATTGAACCTCGAAAACTTACCATATCCGTATTTTTACACTCTCAATGCGTGTGATCACTCAAAAAGCCCATTCCAAGGCCTATAAAGAGAGCTTACAAGTATAAAAAGGGGTGTAAATCACATCAAAAATTAGATTGGAACAAGGAATTGAGTAGAAGAGAAAGCCACATCCATCCTACAACCCCATAAAGTGGGATCACCCCCCAAATATCATCCACATCCTTTCCTCCATCCATCCATCCATCACTTTGAAGGTTCGTTTGTAGAAGGAGAACAAAGAGGAGAATTCAAGATGGAGAAGGACGCGACGATGCCCACATCTAGGGTTTTATTCGTTTCCTAATTTATCTTGTATTTTTCGGACTACGGGTAAGATCTATCCAACACCCATGATTGTTCTTCGCAACATCATGGGCTAGAACTATTTTGGTAGATCTAGGTTTTGAAGGTTTCTACCAATTAATTGAACTTTCGTGTGTAAACTCCGTACAACACTACTTGTGGTTTATTTTATATATGATTGTGCCTTTTTAATTCATACTCATGGTCGTTTTGTGCATTATTAACTGTTCTGTAGAGTCTGAATGCATATCTTGGTTATTGATTGAGCGCGTTCACTGCTGAGCAGGATTTCATGTTATGATTCTAAGTGAGGGGACTCCGAAGCTTCATTAGAACTATCATATATGAATACTTATTAATTGAATTGAATTCGTGTTATTAAGTAGGATAAAGAGGATAATTTTATAGTACCTATAAAGGGAGATCATATCGGGTTAGAGTACCAATTAGCCAGGGAAATAATTGATACTGATAGTAGAAAAAGGGTGGAATTATATCTCTTGCTTTGAGATTATTCACATGTGTTACACATATGTTTACTTGTGTCTATAGAGTAAATTTGCATGGTTTAGTGATGCGTCCATATTCCACAAGGCAGAGTCAGACATCAACACACGAAAGGGAGATTAATGAGTGAAACTGAATTATCCTAGAGCTACATATTCTCCTACTTGATCCACTTTCGTATTATTCTAGTGTTTAATTTATTTTATTTGTTATTTAATTTTCAGCATATTAGTTTTTAGATAATCAACCTCAAAATCTTATTGTCTTGTCTTAATTAATTTAGTTAATAATTAAATTGATAATACGCCGTCCCTTGGGTTCGATATTCACTTGGTCGCTTGCTAAGCTGCAACTGATATCCTTAATACTTGGGGATTAATTTTGCGTGCAAAGAAAACGCACATCAAGTTCTTGGCACTGTTGCCGGGGACGGCTGTTATTATTGATTTTATTATTTCTAGTTGATTAAGATTTTTATTTGTGATTATTTATTTCTATCTAACCTTAACTTTTTCTGAGGTACTTGTGCACTAGGAAAAGGAAAGAAAAGAAAGGAAGGAGTAAACACAGAGCTAAACATGACCGGAGCAAGGCAGAATCCGGATAATATTGTCATACGTGAAATTTTCACGAACTATGGGATTGACAACATAGGGTTGATAGGAGCAAGGGGGAAGATGATGATTTTGTAATATATCCCGCTCTTATTAACATGGTAGAGAAGAATCCCTTTTCTGGAAGTTGCTTTGAAGATCCATATCAGCATCTCAGAAGATTCCTTGGTTATGCAAACACTCAAAAGGGTGCTGGAGCTCATGATCATGCTAGGCGGATCGCCCTATTCAAGTTTTCATTAATTGATAAGGCAGAAGCTTGGTATGAAACTTCTAATGCCACAGATTGCACTACATGGGACCAACTGCAGCAGAAGTTCTTGGAGAGATACATGCCACCCTCAAGGATCTTAAGAATGAGGCAACACATTCAGCCAATTTGTGATGAATCATGGTGAGAAATTTTATGAGGCATGGGATAGGTTTAAAGACATGCTCAGGAGGTGCCCACAACATGGAATGTCTAAGGCTGAGTACATAAGCATCTTCTACTATGGATTGGATTATGAGTCGCGTATTCTTATTGATACATCATCAGGAGGAGTGCTATTATCTAAGATAGCACTTGACGCAGAAAAGTTGTTTGAAGACATCTATATGAATTCACGTGACTGGCATGTAGAGAGAGATAGAGGGTCATATATGCTTGGCAAGGTAGCGCAGGTTGAACATCAAGTGGTGAAGCCAAATAGGGATGATGAGATGGTCTTTAGTTTTGCTAACATTAACAAGCTACTAGAATCCCAGCAAAGGCAGATTACAAAGTTTACACAAAGGGGGCCTAGTATGAAGCAACAGCAAGAAGTGAAGAGTGTTGAAGATACCTTCAATCGATACATGGCTGAGAATGATGCAAGGGTTGATCGTCTAAGGGCCAAGCTAGAGGCGAAAATTGATACAAACCATACATATTTATCTAAGTAGTTGAAGGACCTTACCTTGATGATGGGTAGATGGCCACAAATGTGAATCACTTGACACAAACATTGGAGAATAATGCCATCACATTGAGGTCTGGAATATAGTACGAGGGACCGATGAGGCCAAAATTATAATTAGAGACATCGGGAGCTCAATTCGACCAACACATCAGGTCGAATTCAACAGGGGAGGTCGAATAAGGCACCTGGACGTGATTTGGAAGCAACAAAGCCTCGATTCGACCAGAAACCCTTCAATTCGACCAGACCCTCTGGTCAAATTGAGGTCAAATCCTACCCTCCGGAGCACCTTGTTTCATCAGAAGCTCGATTCGACCAAGACCTCTTCAATTCGACCTAGGCCTTAGGTCGAATCGAGGTCGAATCGGAGGACAAAATTCATACAGAAGGTCAATTCGACCAGGAGGACTTAATTCGACCAGACCTACAGGTTGAATCCTGGTCGAATAAGCTCCATAGATAGTCTATCAGAAAGCCAAGGAAGAGAGGATCGTTTTCGCACGTGAATCATCTCAATCGGAGGTCGGATGCGAAAGTTATGCTCAAAACCGTGAGACTGCGCAATCATGCCCAAGATAGCCGTTTGACCAACCGTTTGAGTTGAACCTTCAAGCAATGAAGATGTCCGTGGAGACTCAATCGTGCAAGAGCATAGATGCAATTTCTAACTTGTTTAATCTTGATTTTTCTAAGACAGATGATTCTGAATATGATTGGAAGATTGACAAGGAGGAGTTTAGACAGCCATGGGAGGAAGGTGATTCTGAGGATCATATTTTTGTGATCAAGAAAGGTGAGGTGTTAAGTGTAGACAAGAAGAGGGAAAGAAAGTATCTGAAGGTGAGGATGTGACAAGACCATCCTCTGATCCAGTAGCCTACAAAGGTTACATCCGTCGTGACTCTCCGACGTTAAACATGAGCACCTGTTGGGGGCTTACCCTTCCATTTTACTGCTTTATTTATTTCGTGTGAGTAAGAAATTTTTATATTTAAGGTGCTTACTAATCGGCAATTACAACTTTTTGCAAACTTAGTTTCAACTTATGTTTTTTCCTAAGTTTGATGGGGTGTAATGTTATTACCTCATTGAAGCACCAAGAGTATAATCTTTTCTTTGTAATGTTTGCAATGGGAGTTGATTTTTTACGGTATGTTGAAACTTTAATCGGTTCTGATGTGTCGATTTTTTAAAATTTGCCTAGTGTTCAGTGGTGTTTGTAGTGTGTGGAGTCGATTAGATAGTCAATTGATGAATCATGTGATGATGAGTTTATTTGAGCTTTGATGATAGAAAAGGTTAAAAGAGTGGCAAGACGAGTTCTACATTGAAGAAAAATCAGGTGCCCTCGTTTCCTTATTCTAATTTTTATATGTGCTTTTAATTCAAGGAGTGAAAGGATTAATTTAAGGTGGTGATCCATGTGAGCTTTTTTTTAAATTGTGCCTGAAATTCATGTACTTTTGAAATTGATGAAGAAAGTGTACTTAAGTATATTGTGGTATGAAGTTCTATGTGTATTTGTGAGATATTGCTTACCATGAAAAGTGCTCTATTACTTGTTAAAAATCCATGTGAGATTTTGAGCCTAGTTGATCATGTACATAATCACATGATATTTCTTTTCTGGTGAGTATCATTCTTGTGTGTGTATTCTAGAACTTGCCTCTTGTCTTACTTGAAACTACATGTGTGTTAGATGATGGGAGATGATTTAAGACCATCCTTGAATTTATGAGTCACTTAGCCAAATAATTTCCTACCGAATGATGTTTATCCGTAGTTAGCCTCGTTGAGCCTAAAAGCCTTATTTCTTTGACAACCTACGAAGATAGCCACTTTGATATCCTATTTGAGTCTTAAATTCCTATATTTAGTGAAGAATTAAATATTGTCAAAGTGTGTGAAGTTGATTTTGATGGAGTTTCGAAGGAATAAAATATTTGGAGCTGTACAAGTGATTATGAGCTTGAAAATAAGTTGTTTAGGGGTAGTGCCCAAAACTGGTACCCCGAGATGTTAGAGGTAGTACCCGAAATTGGTACCTCAAGAGAGGAAAAAAAAAGAAAATAAAGGAAAGAAAAAGTATGTTGAGCTTGAAGGAAATGAGAGAAAAGAAAATTAGAAGAGCATGAAGCTGGATAGACTTGAAGTGTAAAAATATGTAGTACAAAAGATCTCCAGTTTTAATTCTCTACTAATTGAGTCACTTGTCCATATATTACCTACCTTAACCAAAGAGCCAACATTACATCCAAAAGAAAAGTCCTTTTTGATCTCATTATCGAGTCATACCTTTTAGTGGTGGAGAGTTTGAGACTTTTGGCAAGCTTATAGTTACGTATGCACTTGAATTGAATCTGAGCGTAAACACCTTAACCCATAAGTGTACATCTTTTACACTAGAGTGCGAGTGATATATACTTCCCGTGAGAACATATGAATGGAGCATTTGAATTGGTGATGATTGTCTTAACTTGTATGCTATGAATTCATTATTGCATGTAATGAGAGTTGCATGACCTAAGTTGAGGACAATTGTATTGAATGGGGTATTGGTCATAGTCCTTGTTTCCACGCTAATTTTCTTACTCTCTCTCGCTCTTTATTTTTATTTTGTTGCCTCGGGACGAGCAACGGGTTAGTTTGGGGGATTGTTGATAGTGAAAATAAGCGTGTTTTAGTGTCCAATATAACACCGTTTTGATGAGTATTGTTGTTATATATTAGCACAAGTGTCTTATATTCGATATATATGAGAAAAAGGTGCACTTGAGGTGTTTTATTGTGTTTTAGGTGGAAAAAGGATGAAAAGTGCAAAGTTGGAGAAAAGGTGCAATTTGTGCAAAAATGCTGAAAACGCCAGTCCCATTTTCGTAATTTTTCTGTGTGGTTGTGGAGATCAAAATTATTGGTGTGATATATGGTTGGAAAGACACTGAAATGAGGGTCGATTTGTCATAAAGAACACCTCAATCGGAGTCCAAACGAGAAAGTTATGATAGAAATGGTGACTCCGCGCGAGCTGTGCCGAACAGAACGGTTGTGCTACTTTACATGGCTTATTTCACATTTAATCTTGGAGTATTCTTGAGTTCTTTATATGGATAGAAAGCCAAGGAAGAATATCGTGTGAGCGCAAGAATCACTCAATTGGAGCTTGGATGTGGACGTTACATGCGAAACGGTGAGACTGCGCAAGCCAATTCGACCAAGACAGGGTCAATTCGACCTAACCTTCTGGTCGAATTGGAATGAAAAAGAAGCAATTCGACCACGACCTATCAATTTGACCTGTTGTGCTGGTCAAATTGAGCACCTGGGATTACAGTAGGCCAATTCGACCTGTTGGTGAGGTCGAATTGAGCCTCAAAAACTTACCATATCAGTATTTTTACACCCTCAATGCGTGTGATCACTCAAAAAGCTCATTCCAAGGCCTATAAGGAGAGCTTATAAGTATAAAAAGTGGTGTAGATCACATAAAAAATCAGATTGGAACAAGGAATTGAGTAGAAGAGAGAGCCACATCCATCATACACCACATAAGGGGGGATCACTGCCCAACCATCATCCACATCCTTTCCACCATCCATCCATCACTTTGAAGGTTCGTTTGTGGAATCAAGATGAGAATTCAAGATGGAGAAGTACGCGACGACGTCCACATCTAGGGTTTTATTCGTTTCCTAATTTATATTGTATTTTCTGGACTACGGGTAAGATCTATCCAACACCCATGATTGTTCTTCGCAACATCATGGGCTAAAACTATTTTGGTAGATCTAGGGTTTTGAAGGTTTCAACCAATTAATTGAACTTTCGTGTGTAAACTCCATACAACACTACCTGTGGTTTATTTTATATATGATTGTGCCTTTTTAATTCAAACTCATGGTCGTTTTGTGCATCATTAACTGTTATGTAGAGTCTGAATGCATATCTTGGTTATTGATTGAGCACGTTCACTGCTGAGCAGGATTTCATGTTATGATTCTAAGTGAGGGGACTCCGAAGCTTCATTAGAACTATCATATATGAATACTTATTAATTGAATTGAATTCGTGTTATTAAGTAGGATAAAGAGGATAATTTTATAGTACCTATAAAGGGAGATCATATCGGGTTAGAGTACCAATTAGCCAGGGAAATAATTGATACTGATAGTACCTAGAAAAAGGGTGGAATTATATCTCTTGCTTTGAGATTATTCACATGTGTTACACATATGTTTACTTGTGTCTATAGAGTAAATTTGTATGGTTTAGTGATGCGTCCATATTCCACAAGGCAGAGTCAGACATCAACACACGAAAGGGAGATTAATGAGTGAAACTGAATTATCCTAGAGCTACATATTCTCCTACTTGATCCACTTTCGTATTATTCTAGTGTTTAATTTATTTTATTTGTTATTTAATTTTCAGCATATTAGTTTTTAGATAATCAACCTCAAAATCTTATTGTCTTGTCTTAATTAATTTAGTTAATAATTAAATTGATAATACGCCGTCCCTTGGGTTCGTTATTCACTTGATCGCTTGCTAAGCTGCAACTGATATCCTTAATACTTGGGGATTAATTTTGCATGCAAAGAAAACGCGCATCACAGATCACATCAAGAAGGGAGTTAGATTTCACGTCCATCCTACACCATATCTAAACCTAACTCCATTCGTAGGAGCTACAGAGAGAGATTCGTGCAGCGAATTAAGTGAGAACCAAGTTAAGATTCAAGATGGTGTGAGAAGCGACGGCGCCCATATCTAGGGTTTATTTCGCAACTTAATCTTTCTTGTAATTTTCAAGACTATGGGTAACATCTATCCAAACACCATTAACGTTCTTCGAAGCGTCATGGGCTAGTACCACTTTTTGGTAGTTCTTGGGTTTATGAAGGTTTTACTAGTTAATTAAACTTCCGTATGTAAACTACGTACAACACTACTTGTGTATTTATTTTATATAAGACAATGCATTTGCAATTCATCATTACTGTTATATAGAATCTGAATATATATCTTGGTTATTGATTGAGCGCGTTCACTGCTGAGCAGGATTTTATGTTATGATTCTAAGTGAGGGGACTCCAAATCTTCAATAGAATTATCTTATATAAATACTTATTAATTGAATTGAATTCGGGTTAGTAAGTAGGATAAAGAGAATAATTTCATAGTACCCATAAAGGAAGATCATATCGGCTTAGAGTACTTAGTGTACGGGAAATAATTGATACTGATATTATCTAGAAAGGGGGGTGAAATCATGTTCTTGCTCTGAGGTAATTCACACGTGTTACACGCTTGTCTACTTGTGTCTATAGAGTAGATTTGCATGACTTAGTGATGCGTCCATAGTCCACAAGGCAGAGTCGGACATTGATATAAGAAGGGAGATTAATTAGTGAAACTGGATGGCCCGAAGAACTACCTTTTTCTCACTTGTTCAACTCTCATTTATTTCTACTATTTCAATTCTATTAGTTATTTAATTATTCTGTTGAGTAGATTAATAATATTCTTTAAAGTAAACTACCAAATAATAGTTTAATTTAGTTTAGCTAATAATAAATTGATAACTAATTGTCCTTTGGGTTCGATAATATAACTTGGTCGCTTATCTAAGCTACAATCACATCCTTCATACTTGGGGATTAATTGTGTGTTGAGAAAACGCTCATCATTGACTACACCTATTAGGACTTATGCGTAGAATATTCTACATTCCCAGATGATTGAAAGATATGTTATTTTGAGTGTTTGACCACAACTTCAGCACCTCCACTAGTATATCAACGTCGGTAATCACAGTTTGATTGTTACAGAGCCCATTAAACGCATTAACTTCTCTTTAAAATGTGTAGTAATGTGTCTTCAAAACTTCACATTGTCTAGATAGAATATTAGCAGATTGATGTTTGTTGTACTCTTCTATGATCCGTATCCATATTTGATCAAGCTTTTGTGAATTTCTATTAATAGAATTTTCGCTCACATTTACCCAACATTGTACAAGTAGCTCATTTTCTGCAGCGTTGTATCTTGAAGCATATGTTGATTTTGTAAGCCCTGAAATATTTGTTTCAACCTTAGAATTTTTATCTGTATCAAGATTAATTTTCTCATTCCCTGGTGGAGACGAATGTGGAGGAAAAAGGGCAATTTGCTCAAAATATGAAGTTTCACTCTTTATCACTGCTTTTTCCTTCTGCACTAGTTTTTATTGACGAGTTTGAGAAATTTTCAACTGAATTTGAAAATGGAACCAAAGGATTAGGGTGACATGAATGGATATTGACAATATTCTGGGGGACATATGAAATACAGAGCTCCGGGAGCACCTATTGGATTCATTTAGGGATTTGAATATATTGAAAATTCTGGGGGAGTAATATTTGGATTCATTGGTGTGAAGTTTTGGTTTTGAGATGATGAATTGTCATTCAAATTGGAATTAAACCAATTCATCCAAGAATTTCCATCAATTGTGAATATGTTTTGAAACTTCAAATTTGTGAATGTGTTAATGTGGGAGTGGTGTAAAAAAAACTACTCCCTCCGTCCCATATTATTCTTCACCATTACTGTAGATTGTAGAAATTCAGTTTAAGAAAAGTGGCTTTTTGACATTTTTATTGACTTTCACAGGGTAATGTAAGTATTTTTAGGTAATAAATAAATTATAAAGTATGTTATATATGTTAGGTGGGAGTGATAAATTTGTAATTAAGATATACTTTTAGGTAATGTTTGTTATGGGGTTTTGTGGAGTTTGAAACTCATGAATAATGATGTTATGTTTTGAGTTTTTGATAGGGTACGTTTTAACTTTATGTGAAATCGATGTGTAAGAATTTATTAATTTATGTTAAAAAAAGATGAGAGAGGAGAGATAAAGAGAAAAGGTGTATTAATTGAGGAGAGAGAATGTATATAAGTATATATATGATGGTTTTTATATTAATTTATGTAACAAAAAAAGATGAGAGATGAGAGATAAAGAGAAAATGTGCATTAATTGAGGAGAGAGAATGTATATAGGTATATATAGGGGTGGTTTTAAAATGTAGGCGTGGAATTTAAATTCTAATTCCGGGGTTTTAAACCCAGAAACAAACATCCCCTTAGGGTTGAGGATTGATGTGATTGTTACTTTTTTGGGTGATAAAGTTTAATGTGGGATTGACGAAAATGAAAGTATGAAATTTAACGTGGAATGGAGTGAGTACAACTTATACATCTATTTATAGAAGCATTTACCAAAAATAAAATAAAAATTTGTGCATAGTACTGTTGAAATTTTAACGTTATTATTCTGAATGGCAAAGATTTGTGTGAAACCTTCTTACGTAAGGACTTACGTGAGACGGTCATAAAGTGATAACTTTTATACTGAAAATTGATACTGAATTAATGAAAAGTGATAATATTATTACATGAACAATTTATAATATAAATAAAAAGTGATAATATTATTACATGAACAATTTATAATATAAATAAAAAGTGATAACATTTTATAGTGAAAGTAATAATATTTTATAGCGAAAATAATAACTATTTAAAAAAAGTGTAAAATGGTCTCACGCAAGACCTACCCATTTTGAATTATACATTACACAAGGTTACAATCAAAATAGACGTTAAAAATAAATTTTTAAAAAAATCATTTTTTTCCATACTTATAGACGTTAAAATAATTTTAATAACAATTTAAAGAAAAAAAGCAATGAACTGGTGGGGCATTGATATTGGGGTTTGAAAATAAAACATTAAATTAATGATTGGGCCCACTTCTTTTTAGCTTTCCAGGTACAAAAATTTGTACCCAATTCTCTCTCTTCTAATTGTACATGTCATCTCCAATGGCAGTTGTTGCTAACGTAGAGTACAATTTTAAAATTTATACCTTGCATTAGAGAAGCCCTCTGAGGGCATGGATTGTTACAATGTACCTGTGTGTTTTTCCTCACCATAGAAATTTTATTTAGATTATGTTTGGATGGGAGGATTTGAGCAAAGACTTATAAATCATTCACTCAAATTCATCCTTCATGTTTGGATCTATTATTAAACTAGGCAAAATATTATTATAAGTAAAAGAAAATGAGAAAGGGGAAGGAAATAGAAATAAAAGATGAAACAGATGTAAAAGAAGTTTTAAGAAGCCAAACACACGACTTTAAAGGAACCAAACTGATGAACCTTTAAAACTTTAACCAAGTTCATTTTGTTCTTCTCTTAATTTCATAGCAACTAGTAAGTTCATGATATCAACCGGGGTTATATCAGAAGTATTTGGTTTAGATTGGATACAAGTGTTAGGCTTAAAAGCGAGTTGAAAAAAATTCTTGTTGCGCCCCTTTTAAGTTTGTCATTTTAAGGCAGGTGTTTGGATCCGTTACTAAATCTACAGATTTATAAATTCAAGATTTTAAATGAATGAATTTCAATTTATGAATTTGATTTTGATATTTCTTTGAATTGTTTTGGATGGATTTTTGTAATAGTCATGTATTTTATAGTAATAGATACACACTTTTAACCTAAATTACTATTAGATACAAGGAATTTAAATAATTACTCTCACATATAAAATATTAAAGTAAAATACCAAATATAACTTTATAATCTCATACACTTTTAAACCACCAACCCTACCCCTCACCCACCCACCCGTCGGACCGGCGTTGATCGGCAGCTGGACCGGCATTCACCGTCGACCGGACAGGGGTTGACCACCGTCGCCTACTGTCGAAATTTAAAATGTGAAAAACAAAATTGTGCAAAGTAATTATGCAAAACCAAATTGTGCAAAAAATTGTGCAAATTTATAGGGGTATTTATGGTATCACAATCATAATTTTGTAGTTATGAGTAATAGTACTTTGAGTCATGTAGTTTACAGCAATTATGCATTATTTTATGTACCTCCTAGTAAGTGACCCTATATATATATATATATATATATATATATATATATATTTGTATTTCTCATGTATTTGCATCTATATATATTATAAATAACGAGATATGTGTATAATTATATATATTAATAATAATAATAAGGATTTATTACTCTTAGATACACAATTTGAAGCTTATTTACTATGAGATATATTGAAAAACAGAAAATACAATCAGATACATAAATTAGTGGATAAAGAGAAAAAATTACTCTCAACTAAATCAACATTTACTCTCTCATTCTCTCTAAAACGGCACCGCATCCCTCTCTAGTGGCTTTGCAACGCTAAGGTTTTGGGGCCCGCTTTTTCTCGCTAAAATCTGGCAGATCTGCCGCCTTGAGTCCCTCCACTCGCTGGTCAGTTGTTGGTCGTGGACTTACGACAGCCCCTGCACACCTAGGGTTCCAATCAGCCGCCGTTTCATAGGGCTTCCGATCATGTCTTTGTTCAGATTTTCTCACCCACCACCCGACGCTGTTGCCCTCTATAGGTGTTGCGATTATCATGCCGCTGCTCTAGCGGTGTCGCAATTTCAGATTCGCGACCCTATTTCGCGGTGGAGCTCTATCTCGGGCGGCCCTGTCCTGACGCCGTTGGTACGCATCACTAAACTATGGACTATGGACGCATCACAAAACCATACAAATCTACTATATGGATACAAGTAAATATGCGTATAACACGCACTACTACAAAACTGTGAATAGATATCGGCTATTAACTGATATCTATTAGGATTTTCAATCGTTATAAATGGAGGCGATATTATAGGTATATTAAATAGATAACGGTTATTTAACCAATATCTATTTTTGTTATAGATATCGGTTATATTAAATGTATTGATGAATAGATATCGATAAAAAACCGATATCTTTGTATAGTATAGATACTGATTAATGACCAATATCTATTTTGAAATTCACCGTTATATATAGAGATGATATAAAATACAAGGTTAAATAGATATTGGTTATTAACCGATATCTTTTCATGGTATAGATATCGGTCCATAACCGATATCTATTTTGAATTTGTACCGATATAAATACAAGGTAGAATAGATATCGCTATTCATCGATATCTTTCTTTAAGAATGCTTCATCATAGATATCGATAACCTGCTTTATTTATTTATACAATATAATATTCTAATTTAAATAGAATTTCAAATAATGCATCTATTTCGACAATATTTCTTTCATCAACTAATAATATCCATATATTAGAAGTATCTAAATTCAATGTCAAACATTCCAATATTCAAAATACTAGGTTAATAATGAAAGAAAATAAAAAAAGACATAAATGCTGCATTCCCAATACCCAACTACAAAATATGATGGAAACTTTTTTGATTGATAAAATCTACTACATCGCAGCTTGCTCTACATATCTGCAGTATTGAGAGAAATTCACAACTCTAAAACCAAATCACAAAAAAAGTAGTAAATTTAACATGATAAAGCTGGTTTAAAACATTAAATTCTTATACCTTTTTCTACGCAGATAGCTATAAATAATACTCCTTGAGAACACTGAATTTGGTAATAATCATCATGTGTTAAAAAGTTACTCAGACCAAAATGCTCAGGCTTCGTTTCGCTCAATGACATCATAATCTAACATTATGTGTGCATTCTTAATTAACATATGCAAACTGAAGATACATGCCATAAATTCTTGAAAACAGCGTGTTCATATACATTTAAGCACAAAAAACATGCTACACTCCAAAATATTAACAAATCATACAAAATCAAAGAACGCTCTGTCTCTAATCAGACATTACATGAACCCAAAAAGAAAGACTCTAAATTTCACTGTACAGTATCAACATGCTTTGAAATAAGTTGTGGTAACACACAAGGTGACAACATAAAATCATACAAGACCCTATCCTATTTTTAAGATTAGTAGATAAACATAAGGTTAGAACTAAGAAAGACGAGTTCATCCATCCTAAAACTATCATGTCCTGCAAACCAACCTTAAGTAAATTCAAACTCACTCGCAAGTCACAACAAAGAATTAAGAAAAATCTATTCCTGCTAAGATTTTTTTAAAAAAATTGCACAAATTCAATTCCTTCTTCCGATTGGACTACGATCGACTCCACATCTCTACTTTCAGTTCAATAAACACCAAGCCAATGAACACAACAACACCGTAACAAATTAGGCATCATTTCCTAGCTCGATTCAATGTGAATTTCAAATTAGATAAAAGATGAACAACGATTTACCATCAGATGTCTCTGAAGTCGTTCCCTTTGCTGAGTTCTTGCCTCCCTTCGAGGCCGTTAAACTATGCCGATAAAACCTGGATAGATGAGTTCTTACTGGAAGTGAAATAGGCGTTAGGGTACCCTTTGGTGCCTTCTGAAAAATATGCAGATGATAATCCAGCTAAGCAATTCGATACGCAGATGATAATCCAATCTGCTGGTGAATATCTTGAGCTGAAAAAACTGCAGTAGAACATAAATGAAATAGCTTCATTGTGAACATATATCGTTAAAAGATAAACTGCAGTAGAGTAAATGTCAAGAGAGAAGCATACAAAGTTACTACTCTAGGAATAGGCATATTATCTTGAGCTTCAATAACATGCACTCAGAGCAGATATCAGTTTGGGGGTGGGGGGCAGAACCCAAACTTAGTGGAAATATATATAACATAAAATCAGATTTAAAAAAGGATAGCAAATGCACTGGGCTTATAAGTCATAAAATCATACAATTATACAAATGCAAACACATAAAACATGCTGAAAATATCAATTCAACAGTTATCATGCTGGATGAAAATATCAATTCAACAGTTATCATGCTGGATGAAAATCAGAAAATTATGAGAAGGTGATAATCAATGTCCTGGTCTCATAAGTCATATACGATAGTGAAAAATATTTGAACTGCTAAAAAAGACTAGAGATTACTTTATCAAATAATTTCATATACAAAACTGCTTCTATAATAAGCGTTGAAGTGCTACCAAAAAGAATAAGAGTACTTTGTTAAATAATGGAGATTATTAGAACCTGAGAGAGTGCTGAGTTCTTGATTCCTATTGAAACATAACAAAGATGAAATCAAAATCAATATGCAGTGAAAACATAGAATTCTAAACAATTATACATGAGAGAAATAAAGCGTCCTCTGCTACTAACTAATAAAGGGATGACTAGCATAAATATCAGCAAAATCAACTCCAAGTTGAGTCCGTGCTGTAAGATTTCTGATTCCAGCATTCATATTAGCTGGAATATACCCAAATTCGATCTTAGGAAATCGACTTGGCTCATAAGACGGGCTTGTAGAGTAAGGGTAGAGACTGAATCAAGGCAAATGAGATCAACAGCACTAGACATCCAAATGCGATCTGCAACTGATGCATCAACACACAAAAAAAACAAACTCAGTAATACAACAATGGATGTCAACATCTACTAAATCCAATTAAAGTAGAATGTTAACAACAAAATTACTCTCTAGAGCCATCTCTCTATTATTGGGCTGGCAAACAATCAAATTTTCTACATCAGCTCCTAGAGCTTTAGAGTATGCTGGATCAAAAGTATGCTCAGTATCAACAAGCATAGCATTTCCATTAATCCTCTGTTCATCAATGTTAAACGAGTGTCAATTAGTTCAAAAATGGAGCATGTACACGTCAGTATAAAAAGAACTCAGGTAACTAATTTAAAAGCATGTACTTTTCAATTTAAAGGTATCCCTAAATAATTGAAGTTCAAATACTGATCTGGTATAGGCTGGCATGATGTCTCAATACCAGAATCACCCACTCACTGGTGAAAATTCAGAAAGAAACAAACCAGGATACTAAATTTGAAGTGGAAGCAATCAGAAGTTACCTGAATGTATGATTGGAGTCGATATGTTGCTGAAATTGGGTTGAGGCTCCTCCCTCACACTTTCTGATGAAAGCTAAACCGTATTTGTTGCTCTAATAACATGCAATTCATAAAAAAACATAAGTTCTTGTTAGTGATGTGCAGACTGATAACCAGAAGTTCTTGTTAAGCTCAAGACAAAAATCAACACGTAAGCTTTTCCATGACTATGTCTAGCATGAAATATATAATTTTAAAAGAATTACGAAAACCGAACACAACAAAACAATAACAATGTTGCACCTTGACAAGTCTGCAGAGAATATCTCCTTGACTAATTTACAACCTATAGGAAAAAATCAAGTAAAAACATTAGATAACAGTTAATATACATCATGTGTAGTTGAAACATTAAACAAGAGATAATAGTTCTTTAAAATAGTCATGCCGCTCTTCTTTTACCTCACTTCATGAATTGCACAAAGGAAATCAAGATCGAGTTTACAATCAGCAAAAGAAAAACTTATTTTATGTCACTCTCAATGAGAAAAGTAAATTAATTATGAACTTGTGATCAATAAATACTGAAAGATATGGATCAAGAAGTTCATTCTCAAGATTCTAAAAATCACTATAAAACTAGATTTAAATATGGCTTTTTGGTACAGCATAAGAAAGATCAATTAGATATTTAAAAAGGTAAAAAATCATATGGGGGATGAAACAATAATCAAGAACAGTTAACCAGTGTCAAATGAAATTTCCTTGTAAACTATGAACGACGGAAATAGTGTACATCATTTACTGCAGTTTCAGAATAAATTGATTTTTTTCTTTTGATTTGATTGGTTTGGTGTCTTAGAGATCATACCAAATTTTAGAACTAGGATCAAGAAACTAGTTTAACCATTCAATAAAGCTAATTCTCAAGCTATCAACTAATTTTCCCATTCAAGAAGCTACCGAAGAACATGCATTTGTTCATCAGCACTCCGCACTTAAAGAGAAAAAATTTAGTATGGTATGAGCAAAGAGTCACCATGTATCAACAACTTTAAAACAGTACTTAATGTAGCAAGAAAATTTACTTCTAAATCTATTAAATGTATATGGACATACTAATTTATAAAAATAAAAAGTTATGATATTCATGACTCAAATAATGAATAAGGGCTAATCCTAAGTTCACACATTATCTTATTTACCTGAAAATGGCTGACCGCAGAATGAACATAAAAAAGCAATGATCTGACTGCAATGATCTCTCAATTTATCTTATAACAAATGATCTCTCATTTTAAGAAAAGCAATGATCTTCATAAAGAGTCTCATCTTGTCTGGTCTTCATATAATTTAACAAAAGAATAGATCATCTTTCAAAAAATAATGAGGGAAGTGAAAGGCAGCGAACGACCTTGTAGTTTGTTGCATTATAAATTGCAGCACCATATTATGCTTGGATACAGTTGCATTTAAAGTTATTATGTTCAGATATAAGGAAGCTCTTGCATCTCCGCTGGCTATGAGCATTAAGACTATTTAAAGGAGACTAACCATACATATGAAAAATGATGAGGGACAGAAAACAAAACCAAATGGCCATCAAGTGCTCCGTAGTAATGCGAGTAAGGAGAATTCCTAAAGCCATACCAATCATGGTTGCCAAAGTCTCTTTGCTTCCTTCCTATCATATGTTGGGAAAAAGTTAGTATAAATTAATAAACCAAAAAATTTTAAGTGAAACTATTCGAATGCAACATGTTACCTTTGCAGAGATATCAGCAGCATTGTTATGAAGAGCAAAATGTTGAGCCAAAGTAGCTCTAGTAGTGAGTAAGCTAACTGAGAAAATGCATACTTAAAATAAATTCTGAATAACAATGAGAACCCTGATAGACGATTCTAAAGTTAGGCAATTATAACGAACTCATGTTAATGAAACTTGCATATCATATATTTTACATCACATTGTTTATTGAAAACACTTCATTTTTCCATATCTAGCATCCAAATGTGAACAGAAACTGCATCATACCAACTCCACTTAAAAAATAATGCAATACCCCCATGTAATCCCGCGCTGGCGTCGGGTTGTATGTAACTTTCTTTGTTTGATGTACTAAATAATGCTTCTTCTTAATATATGGAGTACCACTTAAGAATTTCCATGGTGATGTTCAGAAAAGGGTCAAACAGAAGCAAAAGTTAGAAACTTAGGAGGGGTATGTACCACACAAAATGGAATTCCTGTGAAAATAAATCCATAGCTGTGATTGTTACTGACTCAACCCTGTACCTGAAAATAGCTTTACAAGTTGATGAAAATTTTAGCTCCAGAAAAATAATGGCATTAAAAGGATCACAAACTTCCATTACCGAGCAAAGCATATTGAATTTTTCATTTATATCTCTTTATGTTAACATTTCTAATTTCCTTGAACAATGTGAATTTGCTTCACATAATTTATACTCCATTCCTCAAGTACTTTAAATCACTTATAGAAGAACTCCAAAACTACTATGACTAATTTAAAGCTGAGAATTTACAAATCATCATACATTTTCAAGAATAATTTGGAAAAACAACTATGGTCAAGAGTCGAAGGCATTATAAAATGGGAAGTTAATAAGAAGAAAATACAACAAATATTGGAAACTCAAAAAACATAAATGTGATTTCATTTAGCATACACTTTTCTTTTAGTTCCTTCATTGATCCAGCAATCACTACTATACAACAGTTCAAATCCAATTGAAGTAAAACCTACTATGAAACATCATTAAACACTGTGACTTCTATACAACATGCTTCCATGTAAGTTTCCATCAAGAAAATAAAGATTTTCTAAACAATTGCACAAAGAAAAAAGCCAAAGAACACAAGAAATCAAACACGAAACAACTATTTCACAGATATTTATATAAATAGATCCATAGGGATTTTTTAAGAGGAATTAAGTAGTGATGAGAAGATAATATCATACCTGAACAATGGTGGAACTGGCTGCCGGAGTGGCCAGCGCGAGAGGGTAGGCAAGAGAGGCCGGCGCGAGCAGATGTCAGGTGCGACTGGCGCGAGCGTAAGGCGATTACGGCTGCTGCGAGCCAGTGTCAGGTACCTTGGTCCGAGCGGGAGGCGGGTGAGGCCGCCGCTAGGGTGCGTCGTTCCTCTCGTGACAAAGCAAGCGCGGCTACCGTGAGCGGGTGGCTGATGAGTTGGTACGGGCGGCAGATGAGTGCGTGGCTGCGAGCACCGCTCTAGGGTTCGTGGTTCGCGAGAAGATGGGAAGGACATTGATGAATTCAATTTTTCTCGTTGATTAGGTCTTAAATTTAAAATTGGGGATTTTGTGTTAAAAGAGTTAAATCGATGGCAGAAGGATTTAATGTTTATGTTAAATAAATCCCATCAAACACGATTTTAGATTAAAGAAACATTTTTGTTAATTTTTTTAATTTAAATTTATTAAGAAATCATTAATAAATATATTAGTATCAGCATAAAAATATCGGTTATCATAATCGATATCTATAATAAGAATAGACATCACCAAAAGATATCATTAGACAATCACCGATATTTATTAGAAAACATTTATCTTTAAAGATATCGGTTCTAGTATAGATATCAATCACTAAGGTTATAGATATCAATTTTATAAATAACCGATATCTATTCACTGATATATATTCTCAGTTTTCTAGTAGTGACGCTTGAATAACCTCGGGGCAAGAGATGTAATTGCACACCCTTTCTAGGTAGTATCAGTATCGATTATTTCCCACGTCTGGAATCTAACCCGATATGATCTCCCTTAGGTACTATAAAATTAATCTCTTTATCCTGTTTATTAACCCAAATTCAGTTCAATTAATAAACATTCATATATGACAGTTCTAATGAAGCTTAGGAGTCCCCTCACTTAGAATCATAACATAAAACATTGTTCAGCAGTGAACGTGCTCAATCAACAACCAAGATATATATTTAGACTTCATATAATAGTTGAAGATGTACAAAATGATCGTGAATATGGATTAAAAATGAATAATCATATATAAAATAATTCCACAAGTAGTGTTGTACGGAAGATACACACGAAAGTTCAATTAATTCATAAAAACCTTCAAAACACTAGATCTACCAAAATAGCTCTAACTCATGATGTTGCGAAGAACAATCATGAGAGTTGAATAGATCTTACCTATATGTCTGAAAATACAAGATAAATTAGGAAATGAATAAAACTCTAGATGTGGGCGTCATCGCGTCCTTCTCCGTCTTGAATCCTCCTCTTGGTTCTCCTCTTGATTCAACAGACGAATCTTCAAAGTGATGGATGGATGGAGGAAATGATGTGGTTGATGGTTGGGGGTAATCCCCCCTTGTGGGATGTAGGATGATTGTGTTGCGGTTCCTTCTCACATGAAAAATGATGTAAAATATATAGGTGTTAGAAGAGAATTAAATAAGGAATAAAAGATATAGGTGAATCATGGAGGATTATGTGATAAGGTAAGGAGATTAATTGTGGCCCAAGAAATAGGTAATTTTCAGAAATTTTTGGAAATTCTCTGAAATTCTCGTTGGCAACTGCGCGACTTCACGATTTTGAGCATAACATCCTCGTCCAAACATCAATTTTAGTGATTCTTGTGCTCACACGATCCTCTTTTCCTTGGATTTCTATAATATGAAGATCTTACCAAAAGTCCAACATCTGAAGATGTAACAAGTCATGTGGAATGGAACATTCGTGCTGAGTAGAAACCGCTTGCGCGACGTTACCATTTTAATCATAACTTTCTCGTTTGGACTCCGATTGAGGTGTTCCTTACATCAAAATGATCCTCTCTTCTGTGCTTTCCAACTGTGTTTCTCACTTTCAGTTTTGAGCACCACAAGAACACAAAAAATTACACAAGTTGGACGTGCGTTTTTCAGCATTCTTGCACAAGTGCACCTTTTCTCCAATTCGGCACTTTTGATCATTTTTCCACCTAAAATATAATAAAATACCTCAAATGTACTTTTTTCTCAAATATATCCAATATAAGACACTTGTGCTAGTATATAACAACAATTCCCATAAAAAATGTGTTAAAATAGACACTAAAGCACGCTTATTTTCACTCTCATCAACGTTGTTGCCCTCTATAGGTGTTGCGATTATCCTGCCGCTGCTCTAGCAGTGTCCTAATTTCAGATTCGTGGCCCTATTTCGCGGTGGCGCTCTATCGCGCGTGGCCATGTCCTGACGCCGTCGGTGCGTGGTGGTGCTTTGTTCTCATCTCAGCAGCTGCTCCATCGATTAGGGGAATGAGACTGGATGAAGAGCAAGAACAAGAGGTTTTGGAGGCATACAAAGGACCACATAATGAAATAAAGAAGCAAATGATGGTATTTATCTTTGTTATGTTATCAAGTTTTTATAAAAATTTACCTGCTCTAGGCTTAGGAAATAATGTTTACTGTCCAATTTACGAACTCATTTTACTTTCATGGCTGAATCTAAGGTTACAAATTGATTCAGATTTAGTCCCCCTTAAATTAAGAAACATCAGTTCTACTATTGGAAAAAATATTGCAACTGTAATTTATTGAGGAGGATGACGAGATGATTATTCCAAACTTTTCTCCCTCTCTCTCTAAGTTTTTCTCTCCTCCTTCTCTCTAAACCCCCATCCTTAGTCTGCATTTTCCGGCGAGGGGACAGGTGGCCGGAGTTGCTGGACCTGCCCCTCGCACCACCTTTCTTTCTGCTCGTTTAATTTTTCTTTTGTTTTGTTCTCTTTTTGAACAGGAAGGTTAGCACTGCTCATGAGAATTCTGTTATCAAAACTTCCCTTTCTATTTCATCCTTGAGACTACAATTCTGCCCCATCCAGTCAAGGTTTCCAGCAATGGATTTGCTACTTGTCCAGCAGTAGCTCCTCTGCCCTTTCCCAACGGCTAGTTTGTGCTACTCACTGTTTTATGGCCGTTTTTACGTCGGCAGACACTGCTAGTTTGAGTGGTAGGTTTATGGCCGGTCGCTACCAATTGTTACTTCTGTCCGGACTTCGCTTTTTCTCGTCCGTCTTGTGCCAGCACTTCCAACTTCACCAGATTATTCATGGCCATCTAAATTTCTTGGAGCACGATGTTGTTTTTAGGCAACAATGGCACATTATTGGCTCGGCATCATTTTCCATCAGATGCTGTGCTGCATCTCCTTGACTCAGCGGCATTGGAACCTGCCAGAAATTGGTTGAATTTTGACTACTGTAGCAGTCTCTAATGGTAAATTTGCTGGGGTTGCAGGTCACACCCGACACCGATGGCTGCTCCCAGCGAGCGGCTGTCGTCTTTTGTGGCCACGATGCGGTTCCTTTCCGACGACCAGCTTCTTCACGACAGATATGTAATGAGTGCACAGTCGCAGTCTATTGCTGGCTGTCCTTTCGGTGCAGCAGCGGTTTCCTATTGCAACACATCGATGCCGTCTTCTTGACTGCTTACGGAGTTTGATGAAGCCCTTTGCAGATTCAGATTTTCAGGCTCCCTCGTTGGAGTTACATTCATCCTCTGATGGTTGTTTTCATTCTCCAACTGCGTTTCATGGTGTAAATAATTATTAATATTATTTATTTAATATTAATTCTACATATGAAAGTGAATGAGAGAGAAGGTAGTTATGGAACGATAGTTTCAACTCCCATCTTTTTGGAGATATACAACTACGTGAAGGCAGATTATAGGAATGCAGAACGCTGAAACGCGAAAATGCGTTGTAGAACTTTTAACAGAATGCAGAACGTAGAGAAGCGTATTCTCTCTCGTTTTTTCTCTCCCAAAATCACACACAAAATCCAGTCATCATTTTCAAAGATAATATAATATCGTGGAAATTAATCTTTCAACCCCGTGTTTAAGATTTGATCCAGAGATCACAGTGTATCCCGTGAGTACCAATCGGTTCGTACGTAATCTTCCGCTACAACTTAACCCTACGGAGAAAAGGTAAGATTTCTCTCTAAACATGATTAAGGTTAGTGCGTTATCGTACGAGAGTTTCCAACATTGGTATCTGAGCCAATGGTTGATACTCCGTATGCTTTTCTGGATTGAAAATTTCATGGTTCATGTTTTCTGCCTTTTGTGTTGAATATGATCATACATGATTTGTGATGAATAGAGTATGCATGTTGGTTTGTATGATGTTGACTAATCATATGTATGAATTAAAAGGCAGATTTTTAATGTCCAGTGGCAATTACATGTATATGACGTTTTTAAACCTTTAACTCTCATCATGGGTTCAATTTTCGTCAATTTTTCGTGGAAGCAAAAGCATGTTTTCATTATACCACAGGATAGGCCTCGTTGAGAGGAGTCTGTCAGTATTTTTGTGGATTTTTTAGCCTTCTAAAACTCAAGATATGATTTTTTGAAGTCATTTCGAGATTTGGCCTAATCCGCAAAGTTTCAGAAAGTTTGGGGGTCTGTTTTTTGAAAATTTAATAAAGTCAGGTACCTTTTTATAATTAAATAAAACTTGAGGGTTGACCAGGTCAGACCAAACAAACCAAGTCAGACTAGCCCCAAACCGACCGGATCGGAGGTGAACCAGACCGGGTAATAGACAACCGGGGGATCATAGCAGGCGGTGGTGCGTGAAAACCACGTGCCAGCGGTCGGCAGTTCCAGCAGTGGCGCGTGAGGTCCACGCGCCGGTAATCAGCCAAACTGCATGTGGCGCGTGGGAAACATGCGCCGAATAGCAACCTGCCGGCAGCAAGCGTGTGGCAGCGTGTGAGGTCACGTACTGACGTGTGGCGGTGCGTAGTAGGCGTGTAGAAGTGTGGGAGTCCACCAGTGGAGTCCAATGGTGACGTTTTTCAACATATGTCCGATGTTTTTCGATGTGTTTCGATGTGTGGAGTCCAATGGTGACGTTTTTCAAGAGTGTGTTTGACGTCATCTTTAGTGTGTATGTGTGGTTTTACTTTATTTTATGTCATATTTGTGAATACGAACATATGGGGTGGCTATTTGGTTGCAATATTTGATAATAATGCACCTTAATAAGTCATTTAATTTTAAATTCATAGTGTTAGTGTTA
The DNA here is from genome assembly GCA_023678885.1 of Pogostemon cablin. Taxonomy (NCBI): domain Eukaryota; kingdom Viridiplantae; phylum Streptophyta; class Magnoliopsida; order Lamiales; family Lamiaceae; genus Pogostemon; species Pogostemon cablin. Next base: position 19,466,274 of record CM042964.1, on the reverse strand, counting down.
TTATAATTGTTCAAACTCCTGTAGCCTATGAAAGTGGGAGCCAAAGTGAGTTGGACTGATACACTTATGAATATGTCTATTGCATCTTGGAAAGTTGTTTTCATATGCATTATATGAAGAGGAAATTCATGTGATATAGTTTGACTAACACTGGTGTGTTTGATATTTGGTTGCGCGTTTTTCTCAGAGACATGTCAGGATCGGGAACAATTACAGAGGAAGACATTAGGACTAAAGATTAGGTCCTCCATGAATTCTTGAATTATAAATGAAGCGTACACACAACATAAGAGACCACACATTTGTCTTGATTGAACTCTACAACCAGATGATGCATTTGATTTATAGCAAAACAGTTTCAATTAATGACTATTTTCAAATTACTAGTCCTCAGACTTGGGCGAACACTTTGCCTCCCCACCTCAAAAGGATTTTTGGGCTCAGTGGGAGACTTACCAAGTGAAACCTAATGGTTATTTTATTATGCTTGATTTGGTCGATGCTTCTATGGCAGAAGATAGGACATAGACACTGAGATCAACCTGCTTGAGGATGGGAAAGATTCGACGTTCTGATTTTTTGAGACTGAGTGGTCGAGACAAACATCAGATAAAGAATCCTCATATAGATCTTCTAGGGCGAGCTGCCTTTAGTGTGGGGACTAGAGAATTTGATTGGGAACATTATTTTAAATATAGTGATAAATTAAGAGATACAATCAGTATTTATCGCTAGTTTTATTTCCATTGTATTTCTAATTGGAAACTCAGGGAGTTCATTAGAATTTTTATGTTCATGACTTGTTAGACTTGGTTGTTTTGCTATTGTGGATGGTTGTTTAAGTTTGATTTATTGGTGGCAGTTCAATGTTATTATTAATTACTTGAATCTCAAATGTGTTTTACATTTTGAAATAAGAATCTAGTATTATGACACTTGATGAGATTGATGATTAGTAGTCTCCGAGCTATTTTTCAAGATCAAGTCTTGTGTTATTTATTGAGATGTCTCTGTTTGGCATAACGTAAAACTTAATAAAATATTATTAACATATTGAATCACTTTAATCTCTATCAAAGAAAATAGCATCGAAATCCGTTGTCGCTGAGTTGAACAAAGGTCAGAAACTCAATGGTGACAATTATGACACAATGAAACATAAAATTTGGTACGTATTGTATGAACAAGATGCATTAGATGCTATAAACCAATTGATGACTGATCCAAGCGCGGGTATTGGAAACCAAGGGAGGCGTGACCATGAAGCATACCGGGCAGGGAAAAAGAAATTTCCATTACACGAGGTATTCTTGTAAGCTCAATAATCGATGCGATGATTTATGAATGTGAGAAAAATCCTACCGCACATGATATCTGGGTGTATCTTCGTGAGAAGTATGGTGGTACATTGATTACATGACTTTAAGTTCGATTCTTACAAAAGAAACTAGATCATAACAATGGACAACATCTCAGGGAGATGTCTAGTATGATAATCGAACTTAAGACTACCGGTCATGCTCTCTGATGAACAACAAATCCAAGCCCTGATCCGCTCTTTGCCTGATCGTAGGAAACATCTCAAATTCAGCTTGACTCTCAATGAAAGCATCAAAACTTTCAATGATGTTGCTCGTTATGTTGGGCTAGAAGATGAGAGGCTTGGAGCCTCAAAGCCCTCTTCTGGAGCCTTCTATGCCGGTTCTACTTCCAAGGGAGCTTCGAGCTTCAAAAGGAAAAGGAATTAGCAGAAGGGAAGAAGGAAAGACGATCTGATAGTGGTGGTAAGCCTGAAAATAATCCAACTAAAACTGATGAACGGAAAAAGGAAAAGAAGTGTGATAAATAGAATAAGAAGGATAAAAACAATATGCCATGTTACAATTGTAGTAAGCTTGGTCATTATGCTTGTGAATGCCCTAAGCCCAGGAGGGACAAGGTAGATTCATCTTATTCTGTTTTGTGTGATATTAAAATCTCGAGTACTGTCTTGCTGTCTGATTCTTATCCATTATGGGTTATAGACTCAGGAGCAACGGACCATGTGACAAGAGACAGAGGAGTTTTTTGTAGACTTCCATCGTTTTCTAAAGGGGACTAGGTGGATCTATGTAGGAAATAATGCTCGAGTCAAAGTCGAAGTACTTGAGACTTGCAAATTGGACCTTGACAATGGTCGGGCCTTTATCCTACATGATGTTCTATATGCTCCGGAGATCACGCAAAATCTAATTTCTGTTTCAGTTTATGATGTATTATTTACTAAAGGCACATGTGGTAATTAGCATTAATGATACTTGTTATACATCTGGACATATGACTGATGGTTTTATAGTTTTAAATTATAATAGAATGACGTTTAGTTATTATGATGATTATTCATATTCGCTAAATATTTATTCTTCTAGCAATGCAAATGTGAATGATAATGTTTAGCATGCTAGAATAGGTCATATTGGGCAAGATAGGATTAATAGACTAGTGGAAGGATTGTTGAATCTTTCTTCTACGGTCGAATTATCCAAATGCGAACACTGTCTTGCTGGAAAAATGACTAGAAAACCTTTTGGTAAAGCTATTAGGTCTGAATCTCCATTAGAAGTAATCCATTCCTATATATGTGATCCTGTAAATGTTAGAGCACGACATGGAACTCACTATTTCATTACATTCATTGATGATTATTCACGTTTTGGATATGTCTATTTGAAATCTCATAAGTCTGAAGCATTGGATTGTTTTAGACAATTCTTGAGTGAAGTTAAAAATCAAAAGGACAAATCTATCAAAGTTTTAAGAACTGATAGAGGACTGAATGTCTATCAAAACAATACAAGGAATTTTGTAATGAAAATAGTATAATCCGACAATTAACTGTTCCTTATAGAACCGCTACAAAATGTGTTGTTGAAAGAAGGAATAGGATTTTGTTGGAGATGGTTAGATCCATGATGGCACAAGCTAATCTAAGGAGATGTGTTACTTACGGCAGCTTATGTGCTTAATCGTGTGCCTTCTAATCAGTTGCTTCAACTTCATATGAACTTTAGACGGGTAGAAAACCTGACTTGAGTAACCTTAGAACTTGGGGATCAGCAGCGTACGTATATGATTCATCAAGTTAGTATATAAAGTTGGTTCATAGAGGCAAAAGTGTATCTTCATAAGATACTGCAAACATTCTAAAGGTTACATATTCATAGGAGATCAGGCTGGAAGCTTAACTGAGACAGAATCACATAATGCTCATTTTCTGGAAACTGAATTTCCTAGTAGAAGGGGGCATCAAGGATGCTGAACCTATTTTCGAGATAGTAGAAAATCAATACCTACAAGATCAAAGTGGGAGTAATAAGCTGATGGTGTGGATCTTGATAGATATTTGTCGATTGAAAATCAGGTGATTCCCAATGAGAGCATTTTGTCTACAGAAGACCATCATCAGTTATCTCATCTCGGAAAAGTTCTAGGAAACATGTGCCCAAAAAGCATTATGATATTGAAGGACATGCCTTCTTTGTTTCACTAGAAAATGAAGATGTTTCTCCTGTTGATGAGGAAGAGCCCAGAAATGTTAGAGAAGCTCTGACTTGTCCGGCAAAGGAGGAATGGATGAAAGCGTTGAAAGAGAAGATGGAGTCTATGAGGTCAAATCAAGTCTGGGAACTTGTAGATCTTCAGAAGGGACAAAAGGCAATTGGGAATAAATGGATTCTCAAAATCAAAAGAAAGGCTAATGGCTTAATAGAGAGGTATAAAGCTCGTCTGGTGGAAAAAAGGTTATACTCAACTAGAGGGTATTGACTATGAAGAAACTTTTTCACCTGTGGTGATGTTTGCCTCGATTCGTTTACTACTGGCTAGTATGGAATTAGAATTACACCAACATGGATGTTAAGACCGCATTTCTCAATGGAGAATTAGAAGAAGAGATCTACATGCAACAACCTGTAGGATTTATTCTTTGAGGTCAAGAGGATAAAGTTTGTAGATTGAAGAGGTCGTTCTATAGACTCAAACAATCCTCCAGACAGTGGTATTTGAGATTTCACACTATGATCATCTCGTACAACTTTGTTATGATAAACGAAGACCACTGTGTGTACTTTAAACGATCCAATGGTTGTTTTGTGATTCTATCCTTGTATATGGATGACATACTTCTAGCTGAAAATAGCAAAGAGTATCTTGAAACCATAAAAGGATGGTTTTCTTCGAATTTCGAAATGAAAGATATGGGAGAAGCAGATTACGTACTTGGTGTGAAAATCCATAGGGATCGTGCAAAGAAGTTATTGGATTTGTCTCAAGAGACATACATTAAGAAACTCTTAGAACGATTTAAAATTGGACACCTGCAAACCTGTTGATACTCTTATTGTGGAAGGCGAATTATTGAGTTAGCAGATATGTCCCAAGGCTCAAGATGAAAAGAATAAAATGGCCAGAGTACCATATACCAATGTGATTAACTACATACTATTTTATCTGTTGTCAAGGGAATAACAGTACACTAAATGAGTATATAGACGCTACCTGGAGTGGTGATTTTGATAAACGTAAATCAACTCCCGGTTATGTCTTATTGCTCAACAATGGAGAAATCTCTTAGTGTAGCAAGAAACAGAGTTGAATAGCACTGTCCACTGATGGAAGCAGAGTTTGTGGCATGTGCGTCTGCAATTCAAGAGGCTATTTGGTTGAAAAGATTCATGAAATATTTGGAGATCTCAAACACTCTAGTGGGAGTTGTTTTTAATTAATTGGGATAATAAAGCAGCCATTGCTTATACAAAAGACCTCAAATATCATGAAAAGACCAAACACATTGACACGTAATTCAACTTTGCTAGAGATATTGTAGACAAGAAGAAAGTGATTCTTAGTTTTCTACTCGTTTGATGTTAATAGATCCTTTTGCCAAATTAATTCCTAGAGATGTATACACAGTGCATGTAAAGGGATTGGGTTTGCGAAGGATTTAAAATGATGAGTTGAATATGTTTGTGTATGTTAATGGAATAGTTAATGACTTAACTATATATATATATATATATATATATATATATATATATATATATATATATATATTATAAATTATATGTGATGGTTCATATATAATAGTATGTCGGTCAGTTATGATTGACTCTCTCATACGAGCAATTGCCTCTGGCTTAGTGGGAGCGCAGAGATGAGGTTACTATGATTAATGTAATCGGGATAGATTTCGCCACGAATCTAATCCATCTTGTCGTAAAGCTAAATCGACGGAGATCCTATACCTTGGAGGGAGGATATCCAAGTTAAGTGTATGGGACACACTTGAACTCTGATTTACACGATGTCTAAATTAGATGAAATACAACATACGCTTTCTTGTAAGAAAGTTAAAGACATTATGACATGTGTTTTAGAAAAATGACATGTGCTAAGTTGACCCCAACAGGATTGAGAAAATTATCCTTATTTTCTCAAAAGTATGAATCCTTTATCTATTGGTTACCCTTGTGACTTTCTACAATATTCTAAGACTTCACTTTGGTGTTGCTACTTTAGCATGTTACCAAAAGAGCTATGGTTAATAACAGCGAAGCGGTACATGTCTAGGAAAGCAGCTATAGTGGGAGACTGTAGATAATTAGTGAGATGGGAAGAATGTTTTAATTTAACATATACTATTGTGATTCATTGACTAGTCAATCAAGCAGGGTCTTGATTATGAATACATAGTTTTTGCAAAATAGTTGAATATGCTCTGACAAATTTTGGGATTGAAAAGAGATATGTCAACTTATATTAAATGTTCAAGAGTTCTGGGGTATAGCGAGCTTAATGAGTTTCATTGATAAACTGGTTAAGTTGCTATATATCTCTAACAAGTGTATAGCGATAAAAACTCATATCTCACTGGTCACACGATGTATTAATCTGTGCGGGAATATGATTCATGAAGAAAATGAGTCAGGTGACTTTTTGACTTTATATGTGAGTGGGAGATGTAAATAATTATTAATACTCCCTCCGTCCCAAGCTAAGAGTCCCATTTGCTTTTGGGCACGTGCATTAAGGAGTATTATTATTTAATGTGTAGTGGGTAGTTGTATTAGTGGGTATGGGGGCTCCATGTTTTAATTGTATTAGTGGGTATGGGTGAGTCTCATGTATCCAAAAAAGGAAATGAGACTCTTTGGGTGGGACGACTAAGATGGTAAAATACCCTCTTAGCTTGGGACGGAGGGAGTAATATTTACTTAATATTAATTCCACATATGAAAGTGGATGAGAGAGAAGGTAGTTATGAAACGGCAGTTTCAACTCCCATCTTCTTGGAGATATACAACTGCGTGAAGGCAGATTATAGGAATGCAGAATGCTGAAATGCGAACACGCGGAAGAAGTGAAAACGCGTTGCAGAACATTTAACATAACACATAATGTAGAGAAGCATTTTCTCTCTCGTTTTTTCTCTCCCAAAATCACACACAAAATCCAGTCATCATATTCCACAATAATACAATATCGTGAAAATTAATCTTTCAACCCCGTGTTGAAGATTTGATCCAGAGATCACAGTGTATCCTGTGAGTACCAATCGGTTCGTACATAATCTTCCGCTGCAACTTAACCCTATGGAGAAAAGGTAAGATTTCTCTCTAAACATGATTAGGGTTAGTGCGTTATTGTACAAGAGTTTTCCACCACATGGTGAACGCCGTTCCTTGCCAGCTGCTCAGACAACGATGGAGATGTCAAGGTCGACATGTAATGCGACTGAGACCCTACTGCTGCACTCTAGGCAGATTACACCCTTTTGGAGGATTCTTCTTCCTACTTTCTCTTAGTACAACAACAGGCATACCCTTTTGAGAAAAGGGTTGAATTCTACCTACCCTACTGTTGAGAGTGAAAATAAGTGTGTTTTAGTGTCCAATCTAACACCTTTTAGATGAGTATTGTTGTTATATATTAGCACAAGTATCTTATATTCGATATATATGAGAAAAAGGTGCACTTGAAGTGTTTTATTGTGTTTTAGGTGGAAAAAGGGATTAAAAGTGCAAAGTTGGAGAAAAGGTGCAATTTGTGCAAGAATGCTGAAAGATGCACATCCAACTTGTGTAATATTTCTGTGTCCGTGTTGAACTTTGAATTTAAAGTGTGATACATAGTTGGAAAGCCACAGAAGAGAGGGTCGTTTTGGCGTAAAGAACTCCTCAATCGGAATCAAAACGAGAAAGTTATGATCAAAATGGTAACGTCGCGCAAGCTGTGCCGAACAGAACGGCTGTGCCACTTTGCATTACTTGTTACACATTCAAATGTTAGATTTTCTGTGTGTTCTTTATATAGATAGAAAGCCAAGGAAGAGAGGATGACGTGAGCGTAAAATTACTCAAATTGGAGGTCGGATGTGGAAGTTATGCGCAAAACGGTGAGACTGCGCAAGCTTGCTCGACCAAAGGAGATCCGTTCGACCAGCGTTGTCTTGGTTGAACGGAAGAGGTCAAGTCAAGCAAAATGTGCATAAAATTATAGAGAGCATGCTAGACCATTGCTCGACTTGGAGGCCTTGTTCGACTTCTGAAGGCTTAGTCGAACAAAATTGCGCTGATGTTATTTTTGGTAGTTTCGAGTTTCGAGTTTCTTTTACCAAATTTGGCGTATGTCACAAGTAAAAGCCCTTCCAAGGTCTGTGAGGAGCACTTTACAAGTAAAAAAAGGGATGTAGAGCACATCATATGGAGGAGATTAATCATATTGAATTGGAGAGAGACCACAACAATACTACACCCCACAAGGAGGGATCACCCCCAACCATCATCCACATCCTTTCCTCCATCCATCCATAACTTTGAAGATCGTTTGTGGAACCAAGAGGAGAACCAAGAGGAGGATTCAAGACGGAGAAGGACGCGACGACTCCCAAATCTTGGGTTTATTTCTTTTCCTAATTTATCTTATAATTTTCCAGACATCCGGGTAAGATCTATCCAACACCCATGATTGTTCTTCCTAACATCATGGGCTAGAGCCTTTTTGGTAGAACTAGGTTTGTGAAGGTTTTTATGAATTAATTGAACTTTCGTGTATAAACTCCGTACAACACTACTTGTAGATTGAGTGTGTTCACCGCTAAACAGGATTCCATGTTATGATTCTAACTGAGGGGACTCCGAAACTTCATTAGAACTATCATATATGAATGTTTATTAATTGAATTGAATTCTGGTTAGTAAGCAGGATAAAGAGGATAATTTTATAGTATCTATAAATGGAGATCATATCGGGTTAGAGTACCAATTGGCCAGGGAATAATTGATACTGATAGTACCTAGAAAGGGTGTGAAATTATATCTCTTGCTCCAAGGTATTCACACGTGTTACACTCATGTTTACTTGTGTCTATAGAGTAGATATGCATGGTTTAGTGATGCGTCCATATTTCACAAGACAAAGTTTGACATCAACACATAGAAGGGAAATTAATGAGTGAAACTGGATTATCCTCGGGCTACCAATTCTCTCTTGAGTCACTTTCGTAATTCTTCTAGTGTTTATTTTATTTTAATTGTTATTTTATATTTTGCTAGTGGATTAATAATTCAAACCTCAATCTTAATTGTCATCTTGTCTTAATTAATTTAGATAATAATTAAATTGATAATACCCCGTCCTTTAGGTTCGATATTCACTTGGTCGTTTGCTTAAGCTGCAACTGATATCCTTAATACTTGGGAATTAATTTTGCGTGATTAGAAAATGCGCGTCAAGTTCTCAAAAGGGTGCTGAAACTAATAAGAATGCTAGGCGGATCGCCCTATTTAAATTCTCTTTGATTGATAAGGCAGAAGCTTGGTATGAGACTCTTGATGCCGCATACTGCACTATATGGGACCAACTGCAGCAGAAGTTCTTGGAGAGATACATGCCACCCTCAAGGATCTTAAAAATCAGGTAAGAGATCACCCAATTTGTTATAAATCAGGGTGAGAAATTTCATGAGGCATGAGATAGGTTTAAAAACATGATCAGGAGGTGCCCACAGCATGGAATGTTTAAGGCTCAATACATAAGTATCTTCTACTATGGATTGGATTGTGAGTCGCGCATTTTATTGATGCATCATCAGGAGGAGCGCTGTTATCAAAGATAGCACTTGAAGCAGAAAAGTTGTTCAAAGACATCTTTATAAATTCACGTGACGGCCTACGGAAAGAGATAGAGGATCATATGTACTTGGCAAGGTGGCACAGGTTGAACATCAATTGGTGAAGCTTAATAGGGATGATGAGATCGTCTCTAGTCTAGCTATCATCAACAAGCTATTAAAGTCCAAGCAAAGGCAGATTACAGAGTTGACACAAAGGGTAACTATTATGCAGCAGCACGAAGTGAAGAGTGTTGAAGATACCTTCAATCGATACATGGCTGAGAATGATGCAAGGATTGATCGTCTTGAGGATACCATGAATGTTGTGTTGGATTGTATACTAAAAGTCTAGCTTTAGTATAAACAATGTTATAACAATTTATTTAAAATGAGAATCATATGATCAAATGATTGTATCTTATAATTTGTTTATATGCACGATGCAATAGTCCACTTACTTTATACTGTAGATAATATGTTGTGCTACAACACGCGGAAGATCATATTATCGGTTTCCTTATAAAGTATAAACAGATGCTCACAACCGAGATAGACGGGGACTTTCTTTTGCGATGGTTGTAGTGTGATTTGGTATTAGCTTGTCTTGGCTATAGAATCACATTAGTGCACTTGCGTGTATTGAGCAGGACCGCTTGAGATCGTTTGACTTATACTGACTTATAGAAGAACTTGATCTCAGTTATTATGGATATTCGTATTCTTAATCCCTATACAATAACCTCGACAAATAAGGTAGTATGTATTTCTTTGATTCATCAATGGGTGAGATTTAGATACAATTAAATCAACAAACTCGGTTAGTTAGGAAATAATGCTGTCTCTATCGTGTGCTGTTGATTGTAGAAGGAATCCATGACCGTCACAGATTGATGATGTCCCCTTGAGGAGCTCATAAGGATTATCATGAAAACCCTGCAGGTGGATTTATTCCGGCATGATAATGAGGTTGAGTTGTACTACTCTTGGAATGAGATATTAATTAATGGAGTTGTCAGTAACTTAATTAATTAATGGACATTGTATATCTTAAACATGGGGAGACTAACGGGCTTATAATAAGAAGGAGCCCATAACGTAATTATGGGATTAGAACGGTAGTGCAGTAATAATATTTTAGTGGAATATTTTATTATTATTGGACATAAGTATAAGCTTTGGGCTAAGCTTGGATACTTAAGCCCAATGGATGCCCAACTCTAATTTCTCCTCTTGGTCCCTGCTGTAGCCTATAAATAAGTCACCTCAGCTTATCCGGATCCCTAATCCTGCACCTAAAACACGTGAAAAACAAGAGAGGAAGCAGATTGAGGAGATCTTGAAGATCGTCGCCCACACGATGTCAAGATCAGACTTAGGAATACATCAGAAGATCAGAAAGTCGTTTACTGCTGCTGCTGATCATCCTCTATATCAACCCTGGTGAAAGGTAATATGATTCTACTCTTTTGCTTCCGCTGCAGTAGAATTGTATGGAACCCTAACGGTTCAGTTAACTAAATGATCGAACGCCAACATGTTGATCATGTATATTTATCTAAGCAGTTGAAGGACCTTACCTTGATTAAGGGGTAGATGGCCGCAAATGTTAATCAATTAACACAAACGTTGAAGAATAATGCCATCACATTAAGGTCAGGGAAGCAGTATGAAGGTCCGATGAAGCCGGCGAGCGAAAATGAAAGGAGCAGAGGTTTTGTTCGACCAGACTTGAGTTGTTCGACCAGACCAGCTGGTCGAGCAGAGGTCGAACAACCTCTAAAAAAACAGAATTACGATGCTCTGTTTTCTGACCCTCCCTTCGACCAACACCCTTCCATTTGACCAGACCATCTTGGTCGAATAGTGGTCGAACAATACCTGGAGAATAGGAGCTCGCAATCAGTAAAGTTGCTCGACCAACCCCAGTATATTAGACCAAACCAGCTTGGTCAAACAGAGGTCGAACAGTCTCTTGTTGTGCCCATTTTGATACCGAATGCTACACCTGTTGTTCAGAACACTCCAGAGCCATCACATGAGCAGAATACTGAGCTTATAGTTGAAAAGATGTGGGAGAGAACAAAGATGTTGCGAGCCGAGAAGCTTAGACTGCAGATGGATAATTAAGATGTGGTTTTCTCTCTTGATCAAGCAATGAAGATGCTCATGGAGACTTAATCTTGCAAGAGCATAGATGTGGCTTCTAACTTGTTTAATCTTGATTTTAATAGGACAGATGATTCTGAATTTAAGTGGAAGATTGATATGGAGGAGTCTAGACAGCCATGGGAGGAAGGTAATTCTGAGGATCATATACTTGTGACCAAAAATGGTGAGGTGCTGAGTGTAGACAAGAAGAGGGAAATAAAGTACTTGAAGGTGAGGATGTGAGAAAACTGTCCTCCGATCAAGTAAACATGAGCGCCTGTTTGGGGCTTGCCTTTCCATTTTATTGCTTTATTTCTTTCTTGTGAGTAAGAAATTTTTATATTTAAGGTGCTTACTAATCAGCAATTACATCTCTTTGCAAACTCAGTTTCAACTTACGTTTTTACTAAGTTTGGGGGGGAGTGTGATGTTATTACCTCATTGCAGCACCAATAGTATAATCTTTTCTTTGTAATGTTTGCTAGGGGAGTTGAATTTTTGGGGTATGTTGAAACTTTAATCAGTTTTGATGTGTCGATTTTTTGTAATTTGCCTAGTGTTCAGTGGAGTTTCTAGTGTGTGGAATCATTTAGATAGTCAATTGATTATTTCGTCTAGTCCTCCTATTTTATTATTGAAGAATCCTGCGATGATGAGTTTGTTTGAGCTTTGATGATAGAAAAATGTAGAAGAGTGGCAAGATAACCGAGTTGAACAACTTGAGAAGCTCGTACATATGTTGAAGAAAAATCAGGTGCCCTCGTTTCTTTATTCTAATTTTTTTATATGTGCTTTTAATTAGTATGAGTGGAAGGATTGAGTTTATGGTTGTGATCATGTGAGCTTATATTCTTTTTAATTGCGCTTGAAATTCATATACTTTTGATATTGATGAAGGAAGTGTACTTGAGTAATATTGTGATATGAAGTTTTATGTGTACTTGTGGGATATTGCTTACCCTGAATAGTGCTCTGTTACTTGTTAAAAACCCATGTGAGATTTTGAGCCTTATTCATGTACATAATCACATAATATTTCTTTTCTGGTGAGTATCGTTCTTGTGTGTGTATTCTAGAACTTGCCTCTTGTCTTACTTGAAACTACATGTGTGTTAGATGATGGGAGATGATTTAAGGTCATCCTTGAATTTATGAGTCACTTATCCAAATAATTTCCTACCGATTGATGTTTATCCGTAGTTAGCTTCGTTGAGCCTAAAAGCCTTATTTCTTTGACAACCTACGAAGATAGCCACTTTGATATTCTATTTGATCCTTAAATTCCTATATTTAGTGGAAAATTAAATGATGTCAAAGTGTGTGATGTTGATTTTGATGGAGTTTGGAAGGAATAAAATATTTGGAGCTGTACAAGTGATTATGAACTAAAAAATATGAGCTGAAAAATAAGTTTCTTAGGGTGAGTACTCGAAACTGGTACCCCGAGATGTTAGAGGTAGTGCCCGAAACTGGTACCTCAAGAAAGAAAAAAAAAGGAAAGAACGAAAAAATGTTGAGCTTGAAGAAAAAGGAGAGAAAAGAAAATTAGAAGAGCATGAAGCTGGATAGCCTTGAAGTGTAAAAATCTGCAGTACAAAAGATCTCTATTTTAATTCTCTACTAATTGAGTTACTTTATCCATATGTTTCCTACCCTTACCAAAGAGCCAACATTACATCCTAATGAAAGTCCTTTTTGATCCCATTGTCGAATCATACATTAAGTGGTGGAGAGTTTGAGACGTTTGGCAAGCTTATGTTTACGCATGCACTTGAATTGAATCTGAGAGTAAACACCTTATCCTATAAGTGTTTGTTTTTACACTTGAGTGCGAGTGATATATACTTCCCGTGAGAACATGTCAACGGAGCATTTGAATTGGTAGTGATTGTCTTAACTTGTATGCTACGAATTAATTATTACATGTAATGAAAGTTGCATGACCTAAGTTGAGGACAATTGTATTTTGAATATGGTATGAGTCATAGTTCTTGTTTTCCCGCTAATTTTCTTACTCTCTCTCTTTATTTTTATTTTGTTGCCTTGGAACGAGCAACGGGTAAGTTTGGGGGTTTGTTGAGAGTGAAAATAAGCGTGTTTTAGTGTCCAATATAACACCGTTTTGATGAGTATTGTTGTTATATATTAGCACAAGTGTCTTATATTCGATATATATGAGAAAAAGGTGCACTTGAGGTGTTTTATTGTGTTTTAGGTGGAAAAAGGGATCAAAAGTGCAAAGTTGGAGAATAGGTGCAATTTGTGCAAGAATGCTGAAAGACGCACGTCCAACTTGTGTAATATTTCTGTGTTCGTGTGGAGCTCTGAATTGGAAGTGTGATACATAGTTGAAAAGCCACAGAAGAGAGGATCGTTTTGGCGTGAAAAACATCTCAATCGAAATCCAAACGAGAAAGTTATGATTGAAATGGTGACGTCGTGCAAGCTGTACCGAACAGAACGGCTGTGCCACTTTGCATGACTTGTTACACATTAAAATATTGGATTTTCTATGATTTCCTTATATGGATAGAAATTCAAGGAATATAGGATCACGTGAGCGCAAGAATTACTCAAATCGAAGGTCGGATGTGGAAGTAATGCGCGAAACGGTGAGACTGCGCAAGCTTGCTCGACCAAAGGAGATCCGTTCGACCAGCATCGTCTTGGTCGAACGGAAGAGGTCAAGTCGAGCAAAACGTGCAAAAACTTACAGAGAGCTTGCTCAACCATTGCTCGACTTGGAGGCCTTGTTCGACTTCTGAAGGCTTGGTCGAACAGAATTGCGCTGATTTTATTTTTGGTAGTTTCGGGTTTCTTTTACCCAATTTGGCGTATGTCTCAAGTAAAAGCCCATCCAAAGTCTGTGAGGAGCACTTTACAAGTATAAAAAGGGATGTAGAACACATCATATGGAGGAGATTAATCATATTGAATTGGAGATAGGCCACAACAATACTACACCCCACAAGGGGGATCACCCCCCAACCATCGTCCACATCCTTTCCTCCATCCATCCATCACTTTGAAGATTCGTTTGTGGAATCAAGAGAAGAACCAAGAGGAGGATTCAAGACGGAGAAGGATGCGACGACTCCAAAATCTAGGGTTTATTTCGTTTACTAATTTATCTTGTAATTTTTCAGACATCCGGGTAAGATCTATCCAACACCCATGATTGTTCTTCGTAACATCATGGGCTAGAGCCTTTTTGGTAGAATTAGAATTGTGAAGGTTTTTACGAATTAATTGAACTTTCTTGTGTAAACTCCGTACAACACTACTTGTGGATTTATTTTATATATGATTGTGCTTTCTTAATCCATATTCACGGTCGTTTTGTGCATCTTCAATTGGTATATAGAGTCTGAATATATATCTTGATTGTAGATTGAGTGCGTTCATCGCTGAACAGGATTCCATATTATGATTCTAAGTGAGTGGACTCCGAAGCTTCATTAGAACTATCATATATGAATATTTATTAATTGAATTGAATTCGGGTTAGTAAGTTGGATAAAAATGATAATTTTATAATACATATAAAAGGAGATCATATCAGGTTAGAGTACCAATTGGCCAGGGAAATAATTGATACTGATAGTACCTAGAAAGGGGGGTGAAATTATATTTCTTGCTCCAAGGTTATTCACACGTGTTACACGCATGTTTACTTGTGTCTATAGAGTAGATATGCATGGTTTAGTGATGCGTCCATATTTCATAAGGCAGAGTCTGACATCAACACATGGAAGTAAAATTAATGAGTGAAACTGGATTATCCTAGGGCTACCTATTCTCTCTCTTCAGTCACTTTCGTAATTCTTCTAGTGTTTATTTTATATTAATTGTTATTTTATATTTTGTTAGTAGATTAGTAATTCAAACCTCAATCTTAATTGCAATCTTGTCTTAATTAATTTAGAAAATAATTAAATTGATAATATGCCGTCCTTTGGGGTTCGATATTCACTTGGTCGCTTGCTTAAGCTGCAACTGATATCCTTAATATTTGGGGATTAATTTTGCGTGCTAAGAAAACGCGCATCACCTACCTACTGGTCTGCTCAGCTTTTTGCTGGTTCAAATTTTCACCCTATTTTATGGGGTTTCAGCCACCTACCCTTGCTTTACACGTTTGAGGGTTTTCCATGAGCCACCTGTTGGGTCCCACGTTTAAGGCACCATTCCTTATTGTTGGATCCTAAGAAGCCATGGTCCTTTCCAACAGCCTCGTACGCTTTTCCTCAAAACCATTCTTTAGCTTCCCACACAAATGCATAAGGGCCCAATTTCCCCATCCATTATTCATGCATTATCAATCGAGACTAGAGTTTTTTTGATGATCATGTTTATATTTTGCTAGTCTTAATGCATCATCAATATAGGCTACTATAGCTTAGATGATCATCTTTCTTTTGCTGTCTGGAGCACTCATACGATTCAATCTCATTTTGGCCAAGACTTACATGATTTGTGCAGTTTTCTAACGAAGGGGGAGTAGGCCTACAAACTCCGGCGCGACATCCCACTTCATATGGCTTATCGCCTACCTAAGCCCGTGGCTGATCACACAGCCCGAGATCAGCCCCTTCTGTTTGTGCTCCATGCCAGTACCCATTGTTAGTTACGGGCCATCCTCATGACATTGCTCCAGATTTTTCTCATGATTATAGTCGGTTCCTATTGTATAAGCCAATATTTTGGCTTATCCGATGTACTATTTAATCATGCTTTAATTCTCTTTTAACTCTCGGAGCCACCTCTTCAGGCTCTTTTTGCAAGCCGTATGCTTGGCTTTTTATTTTTCGTTATTCCCCTTCTTTCTTTTTCTTTGTCCCCCTTCTTACTTTCTTTTACCTCTTTAATATTATTGTGTAGTTTGATGATGAGATGATTATTCCTTAATCTTTAAAATTTTATTGTCCTTTTCCATATTTCTGTTAATTCTACTTCTTAATATTCCTTTTTGTCTGCGTGTACGTGGTAATTGAATGACGGATAATGCATTTAATTGGCTTTGAGATTACAAAAACCACCTAAATAGTACTCAATTTTGAAAGAAAATTCGAAGTGTAGTTACCAGTCACCATGTATTTCCCATAAGCAGAGTTGCCAGCTTATATGCTGTTCTAGTTGAAAAACTTGTATTGCTCAAGTACTAAGAGGTTTAGAATTGCCTGATTTATTTTCTTATGTATTCTGTGAATTGTGAAGTTCGATTGTTTATCCTCGTATGTAATATTTTGCACATTTCAAGAATTATGTGCTCAGTGAATGTTTCAGGTGGAGCTATTCTTTTGTTTGACCATCAATAGGGTAAAGGTCAATTTATTAAATTAAAAATAATGGCCTTGGGTTATTAAACTTTTTTAGTTTCATGTTGAATTTCGCTTCACATACAAATTCTCTGCAACCATCTCAAAAGAGGAAGAACATTTTATTGCTATGATATTTGCCTGTTGTATGAGGACTGTGTATGGAGTGTGTAAATGTTGATTACATTTTAGAAAATGGTCCAAAATTTACCGTACCTCTCTTTTAAAATTGATAAATTATTTTTATTTATGTTGCGACAGGAAATGTTTGAGAAAAATGGAGCATCAAGGTTTTGGAATCATTTTAATACTTACATTTTCTCATGTCTTGCATGTTTCATTTGCTACCCCATTGAGATTGCATGTATTTCATGTTCTTCAGACTATGCATTGGCATTATGTTCATTAACAATCAAAATGTCACGAGTTTTTTGCGACTCTATTTCTTCTATCATGTACTTGAAGCAAGATTTGTTTAATAAAGTGATAAAAAAAAGGTAAATGTATTTGGACCTTTTTAATGTGATACTGCATATCCTGTGATTGATCATTCTAAGTTGTCTTGATAATGAACCATTATCTTCTTGCTATGAAATTGATGTTATTTGTGTTCAAAATGAAAAGACGTTGTTCTAAAGTCGAGGTACATATATGGGAGAAGGAAGGTTGATGCATTTGAGAGTTATTAAAATGTGAAAAAATATGCATGAAGCTAAATGTGTATTAGACAAATGTGGATATAAAGTTAAAATGTGAAGAAAAAATGTGTATAAGGTTAAAATGTGCTAAAATACTGTGTAAGAAAAATGTGGGTAAAGTTAAAATGTACTGAAATATTGTGTAAGATACATGTGCAGAAAAAAAATATGCAAAAAAATAATAATAAAATAAAAGTGTAAAAACAAAATGCGAAGAAAAAAATTGCAAATAAAATGTGAAAAAAAAATTGCAAAACAAAATGTGCAAAAAAAATGTGCGAAAAGAAATTGTGCAAAACAAAATATTCAAAACAAAGTTATGCAAAACAAAATGTGCAAACACATAGGGGTAATTATATAAATATTACATTATAATTATGTAGTTGATATATTTTATGCTTGTACCTTATAGTAATAATGAATTATTTTATGTATCTAGTAGTAATCACCCCTAATAATAATAATAATAATAATAGTAATAATAATAATAATAATAATAATAATAATAATAATAATAATAATAGGCTAATACTACTTTGCACCTGGGTGCACCCTAAGATACGTTGCACCAACTTTCATAAACATATACAATTATGAACAAAAACATATACAATTATAAACAAAAATGTATAAAATTTGTTTTGTTAGTTTTTTTAATGAAAAATTGAGTGTAAAAAGGTATATAATTATTAAAAAATATGTATACACTATTGAATAAAAAGTTATACACATGTGGATGCTAGTTTTTTAATGAAAAAACTGAGTGTGAAAAAAGTATACAATTATTAAGAAATATATATACAAAATAGAATAAAAAGTTATACACATATTGGTGCACTCTTGCACCCGAGTGCACCTTATATCAACTCATAATAATAATAATAATAATAACAATAATAATAATAATAATCTATTTGAGAGATGACAAAAGGTAAATGATAAATCATATCGAAAGCCGCAGAGAGAATATAAGCAAAATCAAATCAAATCAAATCTTAATAATTAAAGATTTGAATCATAACGCCTACATTAAAGAATCTGAATCACCTACGCAGGCGTAAATGAAAGCCTTCTGCGGTAGGGAAAGATGACAAACAAAAAGATTAGGTCAAAAATGCACCGCGCCGTATAATCCACACTACTCCATCCCACTTAGCCATCCCATCCACTCTACTCCACTCCGCTGACCTTCTCATTTCTCAACAGTCTAGACATTCCATCAGAGTTAATCAATCCCATTTAACCTCACTTCACTCATTTCTGATAGAGCTATTGTTCTCTCTCGCTTCACCCATTTCTGATAGTGCTATCGGTTCGATAAGATCTCTAATCTCACAACCACGCTCCTTCTGTGTGATTTTGAAGATGGACAGGTATTCCAATTCTTAAACTCTTCTGTTACGTATATAGAATCCCCTCAATTTCTCCAATGCACCCCGATTCTTGGTTGTACGAAAGAGTTACAGGAGTCCTTGTTCTACAGTAGGTTTTACAGTAGAGTTGCAGGCCACACATATCATCAATCTAGAACATCAAAATTTTCAGGGTAATGTCTCCACCCTACTTCCTTAAGGATAGATGTATGAACATATATATATGTGATATGGGGTATATTGTTAATTTACAGAACGTATAAATACATACATGCACCGCAAGACTGCAAAATTCTAAAACCTAGAAATATCTTAAGATTGCAAAATACTAAAACCAAGAAATATCGTGTAGGCCAATTGAGTTATACTGTGAATAAAGTTATCTTGATAGAGGTTGTTTTTAAGATATAGATTGTTTTTTTATACTGTGAATAATGCTTAAATTGATATATGATGTTTTGTTATAATGTGATTTCATGCTTTTGTTTGATATTGTGGGTTGATGAGTTTTGAATTTCATACCTAGTGTAAATAAAATAAACAGTGCCTTGCATTTTTACCATGAACTCTATTAGCAAGAAACTTTAGAATGTTAAAATTTAATGTGATATATATGAATGAAAGAGTTATTTGGGGTATAAGTATGATAAAGTGTACAATTTAAAGATTTTGTAACATTCTCATAACCCTGTAATAATGTAAGGTGTTTATAATGTAGATTATTTATCATTTTTAAGGCGTTAACACTGTAGATTATTTATGTTTTAAAAATGAGTAATTTGTTTTAAAGTATTTACAACACTGTAGAATATTTATCATTTTTAAGGCGTTAACACTGCAGATTATTTGTCATAAAAATGATTAATATGTTTTAAAAGTATTGAATGTACACGTAGGACTCTTATATTATTTTTAGAAAAAAAAAAAAAAAAATATATATATATATATATATATATATATATATATATATATATATATATATATATATATATATTAAACTAGGCAAAATATTATTAATGATAAAGGAAAAAGAGAAAATGGAGGGGCACAGAATAAAACAGATGAAAAAGATGTTTAAAGAAGCCAAACAAACGACTTTGAAAGGAACCAAAACAGACGGCCCTGTAAAAACTTAACCAAAGTCATTGTGTTCTTCTCTTAATTTCATGGCAACCGGTAAGTTCATGATTTCAATCGATTTTAGCTTTAGAGTATTGAGTTTTGTTTGGAGACGGGTGTTAGGCTTAATATTCAGTTGAAAAAAGTTCTCGTTTCGTCCCCTTTTAAGTTTTGCGTTACTACTTTGAAGAGTTGAAAACTCCTCAACAGAAGATAGGTTAGCGAGGTCTTGAAGGTTCAAGTTAGGCTCAACATAAATATAAGCTGCTTTGCCAGGGCCCATGGCCCGTTTTGTTTTCTTTTGAAGTAAAAATGATTTCTTGGTTGCATCAAATTGTTTAAAAGCATTTGATAGTCCATCATCTTCAAGCCCAAACTGATTGATATGAGCCAGTCCCATTTTAAATTGGTCAAATCCAAAGTGGGTAGTAACATTACCATAAATGCACCCCTCGACTTAGGCCGGAAGAGGTTGCGTACCAAACAATTATTCCCCATCAATTTGAGTTACCCGCTTCGAAGACCTGTCATCCCTACCATAAGAAGAGCCAGAGGATGAAGCACGAACTGAAGGGCGGGCTGAACCGACATGTCCAAGGTTGGAGAAATGTTGCTGAGAATATCATTCTGAACCTTATTAGGCTGATCTATAGGACCCACGGCAAGGGCTCCAGCATCAAGAATGCCAACATCCATCACATCCATTGTATTGCCAGTGAACAAAGGAGCAGCAGAAAGAGTTTTATCCACTACAAAACCTGCTCCGAGATTCTTACTAAACTCAAGCTCAGCGGCAATGTCGAGATCGCTATGAGAATCCACTTCAGGCTCAAGTGAATGTACATGAGTAGAGCCGGCGTTGTCGTTACTAGTTTCAAGAGTTCCAAAACTATTCAAAGTAGGGACTCCAGATGGAGTGTGAGATGTAGAAACCCGCTTACTAGCATGGGTAGAAGAGAGGACCTGAAATTCGCAAGATTCAGGCTGTTCATGGTTGTGGACAACACCCAGACCTACATCTAACGCCCCCAAACCACCAAATTCTGGTATGTTGGAACGTATGGCTTCATGTTGTAACAGATCAAAGGCCATAGCAGCCCGTGAGGGGCCAGCATTTGACGAGGTGGAATTGATCAGTAGAGGTGTTTGAGCAGCAAACAGATCAGCAGTTTGCAGAGCAAGGTGCGTACCTTGATTCTTCACTCTCCATACTTTCTTATGCACGAACCCATCCTCATCAGATAATTTATGTTCAACCAATGGGGGACGTTTCTGCTTATATATATATATAGGGCGGCAATTTGCATCCCCAAAATTGTTAAATGAACCCCAATTACTATGGGTACCCTACTAAATTTAAAAATTACATATTTAAAATACTAAATACACCTCATATAAAGACAACTCTACCCTTTTAATTAATTATACTCAAATTAAAGAAAAGTTAATTAATTACAAAATTCAAAAAAGAAAAGAAAAAAACGAAAAGAAAAGAAAAAGAAAACGTTGGAACCGCAACTGGTGTGTTCTGCGAAATCTATCGTGACAGATCAGAAGCGAAAGGAGATGGAAGAACTCATCTATCTACCGTCAAGACTTTGTCAATGTTAAGTAAATTATCACGTATTCTTTTTGCTTCTTTATTCTGTAGTTGACACGAATTCTAGGGTTTTGGTTGTTTTCAAAATTTTGAAATTAATCATGGGTAATTTGAATTTGTGTTTCTGTAGTGTGTGGTTGTATTTGTCTTGCACTTTTAGGTTGAATTTTCCATGAATTAGAAGCAATTAGACAGGTTTCTAAGCAGTAGGTATGTGAATTCTAAAACCTGCTGCAGTGTGTTCTGTTCGACCACTGCAGTTGAACACCTATTTTTGTTATTTTTTTATGTTTTACACATATGCAGTCGAACAACTTAGGCTGTTCGGTCGTTACAACCGAACACCTATTTTTGTTGTTGTTTTTTTATGTTTTCTTTTTTATGTTTTACACGTGTTACTTTTTGCTGATGGGTTGACATTTCTTTGAATATTTTGATTATGCTCCTCCTTTACGATTATTGCTTATTCTGGATGATCATCATTCTCAATTTTTGCTTATTCCATGATACTACGCTGATGTAGAAGGGTTAGGGTTTAGGGTTGATCGTGGTTTAGTGATTATAACAATGGGGTGTATTTAGAAATTTGATTGGGATGCATTTAGAAATTGAATTATAATTAATTTTATTTTATTATTTATAAAAGGTTATTTCCGTTTTCTCACATTATCATATTCTAATTCTATAAATTAATTGGGATTCATTTAACAATTCTAAGAGTGCAAATAGCCACCCTCATATGGATATCATAAAAAAGAGATTATTAAAATACATATTATATTATAGATATCTTACTATATATATATATATATATATATATATATATATATATATATATATATATATATATATATATATATATATATACACATACATAATTTCAAAAACTTCAATGATATGAGTTTATAGTGATATTTAGAACTTATAATAAGAATGTGTTATTACAGTTTAGAAACTTTATACTCGTTTTAAACCATTAAAATGGATAAAATCTTCCAAAAAGTTCAATATGAAACTTGTTCATCTATGTATCTATTACATTACAATGAAATATCTTTGAAAATTATTTAGTCAAATAAAAGTTATGTGTGTTTTACTGAGATGTGGCAGAATGCATACTAGAAACTCAAGCAAAACTTTATCTCTTCGTATAACCATTAAAACGAACGAATTAGAGAAAGAGCTACGCATGAAAATGTTCACCTATGTGTCTAATACATGCATATAACACAGTTTCTGTAGCGAATTAGCGGTTGGATAGTTATAACCAATTTCCCAAATTGTAATACCATGCGAACTTAAGAACTTTAATACAAACCCTTGTACGTAAAGTTTTATTTCATAACACTAATTTAAGCTATCCACTAATTAAAGAACCAAAACTTAATTTTATTTAATAATCAATTATTAATTATAAACAAATGCATGAAAAATCCTAATGTGTGAACTAAATTTTAAAAATTAAACAAGTGATATCTTAAGTGACTTTTTCAAACGTGATTAGAAATCATCCTATTAGTTTATAAATAAATACACTTAATTATATGCTAAGAAAGAATTAAACTTTTGAAGGCGTAGAGGGTGCAAGGAGAAATTAGCAATGACAACGCTCGTTCCAAGTTTAACATTTAATTTTAACCTTGCGTAACTCGTCTTCACTAGGTAGGCTTTCTGTTATAATTTCTATATTGAACTTGATTGCATTTATTGATGTTATGAATATGCATGAAAATTTACCTAAGACCGGTGGGCCGGGAACCTGTACGTACAATTGGCATTATTGCCAATAAGGAATGACAGATACATTCTCATAACTTTGACGGATTAAATAATAAGTACTTTAGGCGGCTTGACTTGTTGATTTTTGTCAAGAATAAAAGAAGAATTTCTTTTATATCTTTGTCCCATATCGGATGAAGAGTAAAAGGGGAGGGATCCTTGATGCTATATAAGGAGGCCCTCGGACTTGATGTCAATTGCACCAATCAAGTACAGTTTAATCTTTGTATTTGATTTTATTTAAATTCCTTTATTGAATTCTTGGTTGTGGGAATGGGGAGAAAGGTGTGAATTAGTCAAAGATTTCTTGTATTTCTTTCTTGTATTCTTGTATTCCATTCTTGTATTCCTTTCTTCTATTTAAATTCCTTTCTTGTATCAAAGCAGGTCTATGATTCTATAGACTTGCATTTACAAAATCAACAAATTGTATTTTTTAAATGTAAAATAAAAGATTCCAATCCCTACTCATTCGCGCCATCGACTACGTCACAAGGTAAATTATTGATAGATATTTTAATTGATTTATGAATTTTTGAAATGGTACTACATGATTTAACTTGATGATAATGAATACTTTAATTGATTTATGAAGTTATGAGTTGTTGATATATGAGATAGATGTTCTCCGTGATGATATGTATTCGAGTAGTATGACTATTATGTGAATTTCATTATACTAAACTTTAATAGATTGAGTGTACTTGTTAGGAAATGATATTTAAACTCTAAATTCTAACTAAACTGGTAAGTAACAAGAGATTTTACATAAACAGATGTATCATCATAGGACCCAGCCCTATACGATGCACCCCGAGATTGAGGCCGATCGACTTGCATACTACGCTAGCATTGTGCACGACCCATTTGAGTCCATTGAAATCCACATTACACGGATGTGGATAGCGTGGGACATGTTGGGAGAGACTCCTCCATGGGATGAATATGAGGCTGCCCAGATAGTCGTGAGCTATCTGCTCGTATGGTGGAGAGATTTGGATTGGCTGACTATACGAGAGCCTACATGGAGTCCTATAGGTAGCAACAGACTCTGCCTAGAGTTCCAGCCATTTATGTCCCGTTTGTGGATGTTGTGGCAAGAGAACAGTGACACCCCCCCATTCCACCTCAGGAGAGGTAGCCCTATCGCTTGCCTCTTCTTTTTTGAGCAGCCGGAGGGGATGTATGACCCATTCCTACTACTTCCCTGAGGACTCGTTCGATACCCCTGATCTCGATTTTTTTGACCTTTGATGTGATACTAATGTGCTCGATGGGTTCCTATTTCTCTTCGAGAGTGCGACACTTATCCTTGCCCTTGACCTCCCACCTGTAGAGCTTGCTTTTGAGTTCGCCCCACTATTAACGGTCTTCCACTCCCTATCCCGAAAGAGTCAAGCAGTCCCTGCAGCACTTGTTGTGCCAGCGAGAAAAAGATGGATATGCTTGCATAGGACAAGGTGTAGGACCATTAGATACTGATTGTTATCCTTTATATTATTGACTACTATCTTGTTTTTATTTATTTTTTTATTGTTAGTTTGTATACTAAAAGCCTTGCTTTTTGTATGAACATTGTTTTAACAATATTTTGGAATAAGAATCAAGCAATCAAATGTTTGCCTATTATAATTTGTTTATATGTTATTGCAAAAGTCCATTTACTTTATATTGTAAATAATATGGTGTGAGGCGTCACACGGAAGATCATTTTATTAGTTCCTTATAAAGTATAAATAGATGCTCACAACCAAGATAGACGGGGACAATCTATCGGGGTGGTTTTAGTGTGATTTGGTATTAGTTTGTCGTTACTACAAAATTACACTAGTGCACTTTGTGTATATTGAGCAAGACCACGTGAGGTTGTTCGATTTATACTGACTATATAAGAGAACTAGACCTCAGTCATAATGGATGTTCGTGCTCTTAATCCCTGTACAATAATCTTGACACATAATTTAGTATTTATTTATTTGATTCACCATTGAGCGAGATTAAATTATTAAATCAACATGTTCGGTGAGTTGCGAGATAATATTGTCTATATGGTATGTTGTCGATTGTAGAAGGAATTCATGTCCTAATGACTTTGGATGATAATATCCCCTTGAGGAGCTCATAAGAATTATCATGTAAATGCTGCAGGTGGATTTGTTCCGGCATGATAATAAGGTTGAGTGGTACTACTCATGGAACATAGATTAATTAATTGAGTTACCAGTAACTCATTTAATCAGTGGGCATTGTGTATCTTAAACATGGGGAGTTAAACGGGCTCATAATAAGAAGAAACCCATACACTTAATTTGGGATTAGGGTGACAGTGCAATAATAATTATTTAGTGGATTGAATTATTATTATTATTGGGTTTAAGTATAAGTTTAGGGCTAACCTTAGATGTCTAAGCCCAGTAGGAGACCCAACCCTAATTTCTCCTCCTAGTCCATATTGTGGCCTATAAATAAGATATCTCAGTAGTCTCTGGATAGAAACACATGCCAGTTTTCAGAATTAGGTGAGAAATCAGATTTCACATCAAATAAGAGAGAACATGAGAATTAAGAGAGGCTGCAGATTGAGATCGCTTGGAGGATCCTCACCCTCACGACGTCTAGACGAGGCAAAGGAATACAATAGAAAAGCAATAGGTGATTTCTGCAGCTGTTCAGATTTGAATACGAGCCCTCGGTGAAAGGTAATAGTTACTATTTGTTCCATTGCGTTAGAATTGTATGGAACACGAACAGATAATGTAGACCATAAGATCCGATCACCATCAGTTATGTACCCGAATTTTATGAACATCTCATGAAGCCATTCGAAGGTGCGTAGATTTAGGTATCTACTTGTAATTTTCATCTATGTTTTGATGGGTAGAACCTAATTATGTCAACAATTATTACTAATAATGAAAAGGCATGTTATGATTATTCTTCTTTTATACATACAAGCTTAACGTAATGAACCCCATAGGAAATGGCTGAAGGGCGATGAACCCGTAGAACCATCCCGGGCTTATCTTAGGGATCTGCTCCCGGAGCACAATTCGCTCCAGCTCCAAACTCACCAGTGGTTGACCCTTTTGCTCGCCTCACCACTGTGCTCGAGGGCCTTGCGCAACACTTTACCATGAGTTCAAATCCAACCGCACCACGGCACGATCCGAACACCATACTTGAACAGGCAATACAATCCACCTACTTTCTGTGGTCATGGGGATCCGGCCCTAGTGGATGAATGAGTTCGAGCTCTTGACAGGATATTCAACCATTTGATCTTTAGGATGCTAAAAAAGTCTCTTGTGCAGCTTTCCAACTCATAGGAGATGTGGGATACTGGTGGGAGGTATTGGGACGTACATAGACCCCAAACAAATGACGGCGATGACTTGGGATTGATGGTGATCGAATTTTATGATCCACATGATTCGTTCGGGTTCCATGTAATTCTATTACAGTGGAAACGAATAGAATAAATTACCTTTCACCATGGATTGCATGCGTAGAGATCGAACAACAGCAGTAAACGACCTTACGGACTTATGCTGTGTTCCTATGCCTAGTCTTGATGTTGTGTGGGCAACGATCTTCAAGACAGTCTCAATTTGCAATCTCACTCTGCTTCTCATGATTTTATGTGGGTGATTAAGTGACTAGACTGCTGAGATGGCTTATATATAGGCTACAGCAGGGACCAGGAGGATAAATTAGGGTTGTTCCTCCCATTGGGCTTAAGTAACAAAGTTTAGCCAAAAACTTATACTTTAGCCCAATAATAATTAATTCAGTCGACTAAAGAATTATTAATGCACTGTCACCCTAATCCCAAATTACGTTATGGGCTCCTTCTTATTATGAGTTCGTTAAAGTCCCCGTGTTTAGGATATACAATGCCCATTAATTAAATGAGTTACCGACAACTCAATTAATTAATCTCTTATCCAAGAGTAGTACCACTCAACCTCATTATCATGCCGGAATAAATCCACCTGCAGGGTTTACATGATAATCCTTATGAGCTCCTAAGGGGACATCATCGACCTAATTTATTAGGACATGGATTCCTTCTACAATCAACAGCACACAATAGAGACAACAATATCTCCCAACTCACCGAGTATGTTGGTTTCATTAATAAATCTCACCACCCATTGATGAATCAAAGAAACATATACTGAATTACGTGTCAAAGTTATTGTATAGGGATTAAGAGGATGATCTTCAATAATAACAGAGGTCTTATTCTTTTATATAGTCAGTATAAATCGAACAACGTCAGGAGGTCCTGCTCAATATATATAAAGTGCACTAGTGTAATTTTATAGTCAAGATAAATTGATACCAAATCACACTACAATTATCCCGATAGATTGTTCGCATCTATCTCGGTTGAGAGCATCTGCTTATACTTTATAAGGAGCTGATAATATGATATTTTGTGCGACGTTGCACACTATATTACCTATAGTATAAAGTAAATGAACTTTTGCAATGACGTAAAAAATAAATTATAATATGCAAAATATTTGATCATATGATTCTCATTTCAAATATTGTTATAACATTGTTCATATTAAAGCTAGGCTTTTAGTATACAATCTAACAGGGATGACTTCAAAACAACGGTATTTCGCAACAACCTTTCATTGACTTATCAAGATAAGAAGGCAGATGAGTTTCAGAATTTGAATCAAGAGAACTTGTCCGTTATGGAGTATGAATGGAAGTACAATCAGTTGTCTTGGTATGCACCCCATCTAGTGAGCACTGAAGTTCAAAAGACTAGAAGGTTTGAGTTTAGCTTAAGGAAGGAGATAAGCAACATCCTTGCAGTGCAAAGAAACCAGTTTAATGCAATTGTTGTTGAGAACGCCTTGGAGGTAGAAGCACACCTTGATTTAGGATCTGCAATGGAAAAACTATTTTTCAACACTGGCAAACGCAAGGGGACATTGACACCTCATAA
This sequence comes from Pogostemon cablin, assembly GCA_023678885.1. NCBI lineage: Eukaryota > Viridiplantae > Streptophyta > Magnoliopsida > Lamiales > Lamiaceae > Pogostemon > Pogostemon cablin. Next base: position 19,438,119 of record CM042964.1, on the reverse strand, counting down.
ACCCGAAAATTAAGCTCCAGCCAAGAGAGTACCTATCCGCCAAGGTGCTAATAATCAGCCACTAGGGAATGCTTGCAATACTTGTGGGAAGAACCACCTAGGCCATGTGTGAAGGGGAAATGTATATGTTACTGGTGCAAGGTGTCGGTGTTGGATTGTATACTAAAAGTCTTGCTTTTGGTATCAACAATGTTTATGATAATATTTGAAATGAGAATCATGTGATCAAACGTTTGCAATTGTATTGTTGCAAAAGTCAATTTACTTTATGCTATAGATAATATAGTGTGTGGCGTCACATGGAAGATCATATTATCGCCTCCTTATAAAGTATAAATAGATATTCACAATCGAGATAGACAGAGACTATCTATCGGTATGATTGTAGTGTGATTTGGCGTTAGTCTGTCTTGACTATAAAATAGCACTAGTGCACTTTGTGTGTATTGAGCAGGACCTTGAGATCGTTCGATTTATACTGACTATATAATAGAACTTGATCTATGTTATTATGGATGTTCGTACTCTTAATCCCTATACAATAACCTCGATATGTAAGTCAGTATTTATTTCTTTAATTCATCAATGGGTGGGATTTAATTATTAAATCAATATGCTCGGTTGGTTGGGAGATGGTGCTGTCTCTATGGTGTGTTGTTGATTATAGGAATCCGTGTCCTAACGGAATTGATTGATGATGTCCCCTTGAGGAGCTCATAATGATTATCATGTAAACCCTACATGTGGATTTATTCTGGCATGATAATAAGGTTTAGTGGTACTACTCTTGGTAATTATATTAATTAATGGAGTTGTCAGTAATTTAATTAATTAATGAGCTTTGAATCCTAAACACGGGGAGATTAACGGGCTCATAATAAGAAAGAGCCCATAAACGTAATTTGGGATTAGGGTGGCAGTGCAATAATATTTCTTTAGTGGAATGATTTATTATTATTGGACTTAAATATAAGTTTTGGGCTAAACTTTGATGCTTAAGCTCAATGAGAGGCCCAAACCCTACTTTCTCCTCCTGGTCCCTGTTGTAGCCTATAAATATCCAATCTCAGCAGCCCAGTAACTTGATACACACGCCAAAAATACCATGAGTTTGAGGGAGCTGCAGATTGAGATCGTCACGTAGGTCGTTGCCCACACAATGTCGAGACGTGACTTAGGAATACAATAGAAGACCGGAAGATCGTTTGCTGTTTCTATCCGCCAACTTCCACGATTTTTATAAAATCTTGTATAAGCCCAAACTGGATGTATGATAAACTGACGGAAAGCCACGGAAGAGAGAATCGTTTTGGCGTGTAGATCACTCGAATCAGAGTTCAGATGAGGAAGTTATAGTCAAAACGGTGAGGCTGCACAGACTGCCAGTGAGAATGCTTCTTCTTCAACATACCCTGGTGAAAGGTAATACGTTTCTATGATTTCTTGCTTCCGCTGATTTAGAAATGCTTGGAACCCTAACAGTTCACGTTAACCAAAAGATCTAAACGCCAACAATTGGTATCAGAGCGTAGGTTCTATGGCTAAACGTGACATGTTGCGCTATGGTTTATGTAAATTATGTGTTTTTATTTTGAATAGAATCACATGATAATTAGGGTTTTTTGGTTTATTGAGTGATCGATGGATATCATGTGAGAAACCCTTTATGATTTATCAAAAATATGTTCATAAATCATCACCAAAACTTGGTCTGTGTCCTTCATGCCTGACTCGTGTAAGAAACCCAAATCTTGTTCACCCCTGCACCATATTTTATTCTTGATGAACGACGGTATGGGCTGGTTGGTGGCGGCTGAATGATGGAGGCGACGGTGGACGATGGCACATGCACTATGATCACCGTGAGTCGCAGGCTGGTGGATGATCCAGCGACAGTGGCTTGGCGACAATGGGTTGCCGCTGGTGCAATGTGGCCGACGGAAAGCCACATGATGTTGCTTCCTTCGCACCACTGGCTGATGAATAATAATCGATGATGAACATTGAAAGTTTGCTGGTGATGCATGAACGATAGCGATCGGCAAAATCTGATAGTCGACGAAAGTGCTTGGCGTTGTGGTTAGACGGCGAGCAGTTGGCCCACGGCGTGACAGAACGGAAGGTACCAGCCATGGTGTGCTGACGTCTGAGCGTGGAAGACCTGATGTATGTCATTGATCAATGATGGCAGCGACAGGACGTGTCTGTTCATCGGGGATAAGCTACATCATAATGGCGGCTCTACCGGCGTGTGAGTGGCACGATCCCATTGGGATGTCAACATGATCATCGGCAATAGGCGACGTGAATGAGGCAGCATGGCGGCACTTGGTTGTAAGCGGCAGTTCCGATCGGGTCATACCGGGGTTCTAGGCGAGTCCACTATGAGTTCCGAGCGGGTCTTCACTAAGCGGCCAGTGAAACTTACGAATTTCTGGATGCCCCGATCGAGTCTCCAGCAAGTCACGAGCGGGTCTGGATCATGGCAGTCGTGTGTGGTGGCGCAAGCCAATGCTATATCTGGTGGCTGAGTCGTACTGTAATCTTGAGGGTATTGTTGACGGTCGATTATCGGTGATGGCTAGGGAAGAAGATAGTGTTGTCCGATAGCTGCTGCTGACAGCAGATGACACAAATCTTTTTTCGCTTGAGATACAGCTAGAATCAGTGAAAGCACAAGTGCTGCCGGTGCATGGTACAGGTGGCTGAGCGATGGACTTCAAAAATTGTTATTTTCCGGTGGGGTTGCTGTAGTGGCACCGCTTCATGCAGTCTGGCAACTGGGCTATTTGATGGAAGTGCACATGGTCCGGCGGATGTCCCGGGCGGCGATTGCATGAGATGATAAGCCTAGGAAGTTATGGCGCCCGATTTTTGAGCGGATACTGCGTGCGGATATGCGTGTGTGGGCTATTTGGAATAGAGGCCAAGTTTGTCCAACTTACAGTACAAGCCTCATGCTTCAAGCCAATTGACCAAGTCAACTCCTTTTTTTTTTGGCAATTATTTTTTTTTCCTTATATATAATTGATATAATTATTTTTTTTGTTAATTTTTATTATATATTTGGATTGAATGTGCAATTTGATTTACTGCCTTATTTGCCGTAATATTAGCATGCTTATTTGCGTATTTTATATCTGTTATATTATATGCATGCAAAAATCCTATTGTTAAATAAGTAAGTGGGAGAGGGATTGGTCATGATCCCGCGGCCTCCATTATTGATTTATTAAGTGATGCAAGTAAGCTTATGAGTCGGTTTTGGTGCCTTCCTCCCCAACGATTGAGTTTTATTTGTGGATCACTGGAATAAATTTCATTGAATAATTATTATTTGTAATGTGATGCAAGTAAGCTTATGAGTCGGTTATAGTGCTTTCCTCCCCAACGGATGAGTTTTATTTGCGGATCACTGGTACAAATTAATAATTGATGATTGTAGGAAATTATTTGAGGGCGTGTGGACTTCTCCAACTGTAAGACACACAAACTTTGGTAACGTACTTAATATCAAATAATGGTATATACTTAGGTGCAATTAATATGTATCCTCCACAACAGAGTCAATGCTATTAAATTGCATGGCTAAAGGAACTGACTATTAATCATTGAGTCATGAGGTTAATTATGACGTATGGAATTAATGGGTAAAACCTTCTCTTGCGAATGTTCGGGTTTGTATACATCCACACTAACGTGGCATGCAAATTCACGGTGCTTGAGATGTCGGTGAATTTATTTTATATTGTTTATTGAGGGAATCAATATAAAATTTTTAATTCGAAGAGTTTGATCATCGTATTTATTTACTTGATTCACTGAATTTTCAAATAGTTTATTTCGCTTATTGTTAACTAAAGGAAAACATACTTACTGGTCCAAAATAGTTGATTAGAAAAGAATCTTTGTTTTAATTCTTACTGCATAAGAAAATATTAAAATGTGTTCTCACTAAGGATATCCTCTGATGTCTATTTAATTCTCTAGTGAAGAGTTGAGAAATTCATAGAAATATGATGGTCTCATGCGACTCTTCGGATACTTGAGAAATAAAGAAAGGCAAGGGGTCGTGGTTAAACTTGATGAATGAATTGGAAATACTTGGAATAGAAATTGAAGGGGAAACCTATATCAATATATTCTTCGTAATTTGCCTAGATGTTTTGAGTAAGTTCCACCTGAAATACAAGAGGTTATATATGGTGGAAAACTTCTGGCAAAACGCGTGGCGAAGGAAATCTAATTTCATCAAGATGTGAACAAGTTAAGTATCTTATTCACTAGTTGTTGAAGCATGATTAGTGATGGCATCTGCTGACACGTCTGCACCTAAGTGATGATGAGAATACTGTATACATGGGTAATGCTACGAAAGTAGTGGCTACTGCAGTGGGAATGTTTATTTATCTCACAATAGGAATAATCGTTTGATTTTGAGGAATTGTCTTTACGTACGTTTTCATTGAAAGAATTTCATTTCGGTTTCTAGGCATTTACGGATGGATACTCTATTTCATTTAAATGACATGGTCATTATAATGTAGGATGGAGCTATAATCTGTTATGGTATGATGGTGACAATTTGTACACTATTAAATCATGTTTATCCTTCGGATGCAATAAATAGTAATCAATAAAGCATCTTCTAATCTTAGTAAGAGAAAGGAACCTTTGGAAATAAACCAAACATACTTTTGGCATCCTAAACTAGATCATTTTACTTAAGTACGATTCGAAAGTTGATAGCAGATGAACCGTGAGGTTTATTGGAAGTGAAAACTATCTGACTTTCGAGTTTTACTTGGAAGTGAATATGATTAATTGCCTTTTCAAGGCAAAGGGGTATAGAGCCATGTAAAGATATGTTGGAATTTATTCATTCTGATTTTAGCTATCCTATAACTATCCTATCGAGAGGTGGTTATGAATATTTGACGATTATTCTAGAAACGTGATATATTTATTTGATGCACTGCAAGTCTGAGTACTATGATTAAATCAAGAAGTACATTGTTGATGCAGTGAAGTGTCATGGAAAAATATATCAAGTCACTACGATTCAATCGTGGTGGCGAGTACCTCTTAGGATAGTTTAGGAGCTGATAATCAGAGCTTGCAATTAAATCTCAATTAAATACATCGGGCATACCCCAGCTGAATGGTGTGCCGAAAAGAAAGAATAAGACTCTTATGGTAATGGTTAAATGGATGATGAATTATTTAGAATTACTAAATTCATTTTATGGGTAAGCCCTAGAATCAACATGTCGAATTGATGTTTGTGGAATATCCTAGAAAAATGAAGGGTGGTTTATTTAATAGTCCCAAAGGATCAGAAAGTGATTGTTAACATGAACACTAGATTTTGGAAAGGATTATGTAATAAATTATAAAACCATGTATAAAATGTTCTGAAATGTGTGAGAAGGGAAACACAAATTATATACCAATAGTATAAGAGGATATACCACAAGTAAACTGTATCGCGTGTCACATCTGATACACAATTGCATGAGTGCCTTGTCGTAGTTGGAGCATTGTTTAACAACAAGATAGATTTATGTTTTAGGATAGTCATGAGACTTGGTCCCTAGTAAACATGAAATCGTCTCATGAAAATATGACGAAGCACTACAAGATCGAAATGCAAAATCTTAGTAAGTTGCAATGAATTTTTTAAATAGAATCTACGGATTCAAAATCAACTCTGAGAGCTTGTAGAACCATCAACAGTGTAAAAGCCATTAGATGTAAGTGGGTCTACAATGAAGCAACTAGAGTGATTAATTGCATAGAACTAGAGTATTTCAAGAGTAAGGTTAAAAGTGTCCATAAATGGACTAAAGCAAGCTTCAAGATCGCGTAACATCCGTTTTGATAAGGAAATTTAGTCATATGGATTTAATCAATGCTCGGATGGGTCTTGTGTATTGAAGAGAGTGACGGAAACATGGTGGTATTTCTTATATGTACGTAGATGATATTTTTCTCATTGGAGACAATGAAAGAGTATTATCGGGAGTATGGGTATGGTTAATAAAGCGGTATGAAATGAAGGACTTAAGTGAAGCAAAATATATCCTTGCGATCATGGTGATAAAGATCACAAGATAGGATATTATGCTTGTCTCAAGCTTCATAAATGATACAATCCTTACTCGTTTTAGCATTTGACTTTATCTAAGGATTTGTGTCTTAAGACACAAATGAAGATAAAATAGATAAATGCGGTTTCCTATGCTTCGGCAATAAGAAAGCATAATCTATGGAATACTATGCACGAGATTGGATATCTGTTTTGCCAATGGCATAGTCAGTGAGTATCAAGGTAACCCGGAACAAGAATATTAAATTATGGTAAGACATATTTGAAGTACCTGAAGAGGACTGGAAATTATATGTAAGCTTACCGGAATAATTCATCACTTCTTGATGGTTACTTAGATTTGGAATTTTCAAATCATAGGGACGACAACCTCAAAGGTTATGTGTTTAATGGAAGTAGATCCATACATGGAGGAGTGTTATATAGAAATATATTTCAGACTCCACCATGAAAAATGATAATATTGGAGCCTTGTGGCTAACGAAGTATCTGTATAGTTCTAGAAACTTCGTAATGGACTTAGATATGATTCTGAGTTTGTCCAAGGTTATCACAATTTATTGTGATAATAATGGTGCAGTTGCAAACTTGAAGGAATCGCGAGTTCATAAGGAAATTAAACACATTGATAGCTAGTACTACCTGATACGAGAAATCGTATGATGAGGAGAAGGTTGTTGTCGCCTAGATTGCATCGGATGATAACCTAGTAATCCTTTTACAAGGACCTTAAGGCAAAATCTTTTAATGATCAAGTAGTGGGAGAGGTATTCAGATGTATGACAGCAGATATGGCAGCATAGTCTTTTAGTATAAGTGGGAGATTGTTGGATTGTATACTAAAAGTCTTGCTTTTGATATGAACAATGTTTATGATAATATTTGAAATGAGATATCATGTGATCAAACGTTTGCAATTGTATTGTTGTAAAAGTCCATTTACTTTATATTGTAGATAATGTGGTGTGCGACGTCACATGGAAGATCATATTATCGACTCCTTGTAAAGTATAAACAGATGTTCACAACCGAGATAGACGGGGACTATCTATCGGTATGGTTGTAGTGTAATTTGGCGTTAGTCTGTCTTGACTATATACAAAATTGTACTAGTGCACTTTGTGTGTATTGTACAGGACCGCCGTTGAGATCGTTCGGTTTATACTGACTATAAAATAGAACTTGATCTCTGTTATTATGGATGTTCATACTCTTAATCCCTATACAATAACCTCGACACGTAAGCCAGTATTTATTTCTTTAATTCATCAATGGGCGGGATATAATTATTAAATCAATATGCTCAGTGGATTGAGAGATGATGTTGTCTCTATGGTGTGCTGTTGATTGTAGAAGGAATCCGTGTCCTAACGAGATTGGTTGATGATGTCCCCTTGAGGTGCTCATAATGATTATCATGTAAAGCCTGCAGGTGGATTTATTCTGGCGTGATAATAAAGTTGAGTGGTAATACTCTTGGTAATTATATTAATTAATGGAGTTGTCAGTAACTTAATTAATTAATGGCCATTGAATCTTAAACACAGAGAGATTAACGGGCTCATAATAAGAAGGAGCCCATAAATGTAATTTGGGATTAGGGTAGTAGTGCAATAATACTTCTTTAGTGGAATGATTTATTATTTTTGGACTTAAATATACGTTTTAGGCTAAACTTGGATGCTTAAGCCCAATGGGAGGTCCAAACGCTAATTTCTCCTCCTGGTCCCTGTTGTAGCCTATAAATAGCCAATCTTAGCAGCCCAGTAACTTGATATACATGACAAAAACAACATGAGTTTGAGGGAGCTACAGATTGAGATCGTCTCGTAGGTCGTTGCCCTTACAACGTTGAGACGTGGCTTAGGAATACAATAGAAGACCGGAAGGTCATTTGCTGTTTCTGTCCGCCAACTTCCACGATTTTTATAAAATCGTGCGTAAGTCTAAACTGGATGTATGATATACTGATGGAAAACCATGGAATAGAGAATCATTTTGGCTCATAGATCACTCGAATCGAAGGCCAGATGAGGAAGTTATGGCCAAAACGATAAGGCTGCGCAGGCTGCCGGTGAGAGTGCTTCTTCATCAACATACCCTGGTGAAAGGTAATACGTTTCTATAATTTCTTGCTTCCACTGATTTAGAAACGCATGGAACCCTAATAGTTCACATTAACCAAAAGATCCAAATACTAACAGCCGGAACATACTCAATGGAACAGATAAAATGCTTGAACAGGATCTGGATCTGCCGGAAAAGCTTGAGTTTTCTCACTAACCCAACAAGAAGCTTCCAAGGACCCAGAAACCATTACATGTATTATACCGATTAAAGGCAATCATGCTATTGTATTATTTGACACTGGTACTACATATTCTTTTATTTCTTCTCATTTATCAACGAAAATAGAAACTAAATGTAGAAGTGAAAGTAATGCATTAGAAGTAATCATACCATCCTGAAAATCTATAAAGGTTGAAAGGTTGCTGAGGGATGAAGAAGTGAAATTTGAAGATAAAGTAATGAAAGCTACCTTACACGTCATTAACCTTAAGGATTTCGATGTAATCCTTGGAATGGACTGGTTGATGGAAAAATGTGCAACCATTAGATGCCATAAAAAAGAAATTATCTTTCGTGAGAACGAAGAAGAGAGCTTTACCTTCCATGGAGCGAGGACCAGAATCATACCAAAAATCTTGACTGTTATGAAGGTAATGAAGGAGGTCCACAGATGTGCCAAGGCATTTCTGGTGTACGTGATGAATAGCAAGATGAAACCTATGGAGGTGAACGAAGTGCCAATTATACAATACGAAGACGTATTCCTAGAAGAACTTCCAGGAGTTCCACCTGATAGGCAAATCGAGTTCACAATCAACTTGATACCAAGTTCAGAACCAGTATCGAAAGCATCATATCGTATGGTGCCTACAGAGTTACAAGAGTTGAAGGTGCAATTGCAAAGGTTACCGAACTTGAGCTTTATACGACCAAGTGTATCCCCTTAGGGAGCTCCAGTTCTGTTTGTAAAAAAGAAGGATGGAACCATGCGGATGTGCATAGATTACAAAGAACTAAACAAGCTAACAATCAAGAACAAATATCCATTGCTGCGGATTGAGGATCTTTTTTATCAATTTAGTGGGGCTAACATTTTCTCAAAATAGATCTCCGATCTGGGTATCATCAGTTGAAGATTAAAGACACATATATCCCTAAAATAGCTTTCAAAACTCGTTATTATCATTACGAGATCATTGTGTTGCCTTTTGGACTCTGTAATGCCTTTGCTATAGTCATGGATTTGATGAACCAAGTGTTCCATCCATACTTGGATAAGTTTATAATTTTATTCATAGATGACATTTTGATCTACTCTCCGAATGAAGAACAACATGTAGAACGTTTGAGGATAGTGATGGAAACACTTCGAAAAGAGAAACTATATTCCAAATTCAATAAATGCGAGTTTTGGCTCAATCAGGCTGTGTTTCTTGGACACATTGTTTCTGCAAGGGTTTTGGAAGTAGACCCGAGTAAATTACAAGCCCTAAGTGAATGGGAGGCCCCAAAGAATGTACATGAAGTGAGAAGTTTTCTGGAATTAGCTGGTTATTATAGGAGGTTCATTGAGGAATTTTTAAAGATACCTAGCCCACTAACACGGATCACAAAGAAAGAGGCAAATTCCAGTGGTCAGATAAATACAAAAAGAGGTTGATCACGACCCCCATGCTAGCAATCCCTAGCGGCTTGGAGGGATTCATGACTTACACTGATGCTTCAAAGCTTAGGCTGGGATGCATGCTAGTACAATATTATAAGGTGATTGCTTATGCCTCTGGACAATTAAAGGTCCATGAACAAAATTACCTGACATATGACTTAGAACTAGCTGTAGTGGTTCATGCCCTGAAGATTTGGAGGCACTATCTCTATGCTGTAGGGAAATGCGAAATCTACACTGATCACAAAAGCTTGAAATACTTCTTTGAGCAAAAGGAACTCAATATAAGACAAAGGAGATGGTTAGAACTTGTAAAAGATAACGATTTCACTATCAACTACTATCCGAGGAAGGCAAATGTGGTAGCTGATACCCTCAACAGAAAGGGAAAGAGATTTTCGCCTTATAAAATCACTGATCAAGAAGAAGAGTTGAATAATGAACTTACGAAATTAAAGGTTGACATAGCAACGTCACCCCAAGAGGTATGTGCTATGCTAACAGTATTGTCGATACTCCCAACCCTAAAGAAGCAGATCATTAATGCTCAAAAGGAAGATGAGTTCCTAAACAAGATGCAGTCGTTGGCAAAAGGAGAAGACAGAAAAGGATTCTCAGAGGATCATATTGGTGCCTTGTTGTTTCAAGGAAGGATATGTGTGCTCAAGAATGAGGAGTTGAGAAATGAAATCTTACCAGAGGAATATTGTACTCCATAGATGATTCATCCTGGAGGGACCAAAACGTATCAAGACCTGAAGAAACTACTCTGGTGGAGGAACATGAATTGTTGCATCGCGGATTTTGTTCAAAGATGCTTAACATGCTAGCAAATTAAAGTGGAACACCAAGGACCCTCAAGCCTTTTAGAGCCCTTGGAAATACCAGAATGGAAATGGAAACATGTCACGATGGATTTTATTGATGGGTTACCCTGAAGCCTAAGTGGAAACCACGCAATTTGGGTAGTTGTTGATAGATTGACCAAGACAACACACTTTCTACATATAAAAATAAACTACAGTTTGGATAAATTGGCTCAAATTTATCTCGGGAAGATAGTGCGATTGCATGGTGTACCCGTTTCAATAGTGTCCGACAGGGATACTCATTTTACTTCTAACTTTTGACGCAAGCTAGAAGACGCAATGAGGACTTAATTGAAGTTCAGTACTGCACATCACCCTCAAACTGATGGGGAAATAGAGAGAACCAACCAAACAATTGAAGATATGTTGAGGGCACGTATACTGGATTTTGGAGGAAGTTGGGAAGATTATATACCTCTAATAGAGTTTGCCTACAACAACAGTTACCAAGCAACAATTTGCATGGCTTCATATGAAGCTCTCTATGGGAGAAAATGTTGGTCTCCACTCTATTGGGATGAGGTTGGAGAAAGAAAACTCTTGGGACCCAAGATTGTGGATAAACAGTCAAGAGCATAACCCAAATAAGAGAAAGGATCAAAATAGTTCAAGATCGACAAATGGCCAATGCTGGCAAAAAACATAAAGATCAAAGGTATCAGTCGGGAGACAAGGTCTTCCTAAAGGTAACACCAGTGAAGGGTATCATACGTTTTGGTAAAAGAGGAAAACTTAAGCCAAGATTTATTGGGCCATATGAAGTCTTGGTAACCATTTGGAAATCAACTTACAAATTAGCTTAACCAACTAATTTGTTAGGAATTCACAATGTCTTCCACATGTCAATGTTATGGCCTTGGGTATACGACCCGAGCCATGTTGTCAATTATCAAGATCTGACACTAAACAATGACTTGACATATGAAGAAGGACCCATTGCCATTTATTGATCGTAAGGAAGAAAAGTTGAAAAATAATACTATCGTATTAATCAAAGTGTTGTGGAATGGGCATGGTAGTGAAGAAGCGACTTGCAAATGTGAAGATCAAATTTTGGTCAAATATCCGCAGTTAACTTAGAAGGTACATTTTTTTAAATTGGATTTATATCTATATAGATGATATTGTCAGTAAGGTAGAAGGTATTTATATATTATTATTAATATTATTATTATTATTAGATTGACAATACAATCTTAGGATAGGTAAAATAAACTCCTTCATAATTAATTATGTATCGATGCTATGATAAATAACTTAGCTAAAAGGGGGTAGTATGAGATGCAAAAATTTTAAATCCTTCACACATATCAATCCTTGATATGTATCAAATTTCATGGACGAAATTAATTTTAATGTGGGAGGATGTAATAGTCATGTATTTTATATGATATTATATATATATATATATATATATATATATATATATATATATATATATATATATATATATATATATATATATATATATATATATATATATATAGAGTATTTGTATTTCTCATGTATTTGTATCTATATATATCATAAATATCAAGATATGTGTATAATTATATATGGTGATGTTAATAATAATAATAATAATAATAATAATAATAATAGAGAAGACAAAAGGTAAATGAGAGGTCATATTGAAAGCCACAGAGAGAATATAAGGTTAATCATGCCAAATCTCAATGATTAAATATCTGAATAATCGCACCTACATTAAAGAATCTGAATCACATATGCCACGTAAATGAAATCCTTCTGCGGCAGGGTAAGATGACAAACAACAAGATTAGATTAAAAATGCACCGCGCTGTACACTCCACACTACTCCATCCCGCTTAGCCATCCCATCCACTCTACTCCACTTCGCTGACCTTCTAATTTTTCAACAGTCTAGACATCCCATCGGAGTTAATCAATTCTATTTCACTGTTGGGTTGTATACTAAAAGCCTAGCTTTAGTATGAACAATTTTAAAACAATATTTGAAATGAGAATCATTGATCATATGATTGCATTTTTTAATTTATTATATGTCGATGTAATAGTCCATTTACTTTATATTGTGTGTGGCGTCGCACGGAAGATCATATTATCAGCTCCTTATAAAGAATAAACAGATGCTCACAACCTAGATAAACGTGGACAATATATCGGGATGATTTTTGTGTGATTTGGTATTAGTTTTTATTAACTATAAAATTACACTAGTGCACTTTGTGTGTATTGAGCAGGACCGCGTGAGGTTGTTCGATTTATAGTTATACTGACTATATAAGAGAACTATACCTTAGTTATTATGGATGTTCGTACTCTTAATCCCTATACAATAACCTCGACCCGTAATTCAGTATTTATTTCTTTGATTCATCTATGGGTGAGATTTAATTATTAAATTAATATTCTCAGTGAGTTGGGATATAGTATTGTTCGTGTCCTAATAAATTAGGCTGATGATGTCCCCTTAAGGAGCTCTTAAGGATTACCATGTAAACCCTGCTGGTGGATTTATTCCGGCATGATAATAAGGTTTAGTTGTACTACTCTTGGATAAGAGATTAATTAATTGAGTTATCAGTAACTCTTTTAATTAATGGGCTTTGTATGTCTTAAACACGGGGAGTTAAACATGCTCATAATAAGAAGGAGCCCTTAACGTAATTTGTGATTAGGGTGGCAGTGCAATAATAATTCTTTAGTGAACTGATTTATTATTATTGGGCTTAAGTATAAGTTTCGGACTAAACTTGGATGCCTAAGCCCAATTAGAGGCCCAACCTTAATTTCTCCTCCTGGTCCCTATTGTAGCCTATAAATAAGCCATTCCAGCAGTCTAGAAACACAATTATTCACGACCATTTCATGAAAAGGATGAGAAATCAGATTTCTCATCGGATAAGAGAGAACGTGAGAAATATGAGAAAGACTGCGGATTTGGATTTCCTAGAGGATCGTCGCTCACACAACGTCTAGACCAGGTTAGGAATGCAGCAGAAGATCAAGAGGTCATTTCTGCAGCTGTCCAGACTTCTCTGCGACTCTTCAGCGAAAGGTAATTCTTTTTGTTAATTCCACTGCGTTAGATGTGCATGGAACCTGAATGGATTACGTAGATCATAAGATCCGATCACCATCAATTGGTATCAGAGCTTGGTTTCTTAGTTATTCATGAAACGTTTGGTTAGGGTTTATGTGCTCTATGTGATAAACTGCTCGGATAGATATAAAAATAGTTGGATATGTATCTGTTAACCCTGTCTTGCAGGTTTTGATTGCTTGATTCCAACTGTTATGGACTGAATGCATGTTTATAAGTTACTAAACCCTCAAACTTGTCGAGGTTGTTTTTATTGTGTTGGTGCGTGGTTGTAATAGTTAAAACACGATGGGTTATTGATGAGAGTGAAAATAAACGTGTTTTAGTGTCTAATTTTACACCTTTTTGATGAGTATTGTTGTCATATATTAGCACAAGTGTCTTATATTAAATATATTTGAAAAAGGTGCATTTGAGGTGTTTTATTATGTTTTAGGTGGAAAAAGGATTAAAAGTGCAAAGTTTGAGAAAAGATTTTACTTGTTGAAGAATGCTGAAAAACGCACGTCCAACTTGTATAATTTTTTTATTTTTGTGTGGAGCAAAAAACTAGAAGTGTGATACATGGTTGGAAAGCCACAGAAGAGAGGATCGTTTTGGCATAAGAAAGTCCTCAATCAAAGTCCAAGCAAGAAAGTTATGATTAAAATAGTGACATCGCGCAATCTGTTTCTACTCAGCACGACTATTCCACTTTCCATGACTTTTTACACCTTCAAATGTTGGATCTTTTGTACTTTCTTGATATTGATAGTAAGCCAAGGAAATGTGGATCACGTGAGCACAAGAATCACTCAAATTGGAGTTTGGATGTAGAAATTATGCGTGAAATGGTGAGACTGCGCAATGCCGCTCGACCAATTATGATTGTTCTTCACAACATCATGGGTTAGAACCGTTTTGGTAGATCTAGGGTTTTGAAGGTTTGTATGAATTAATTAAACTCTCTTCTGTGTCCTCCATACAACACTACTTGTGGATTGATTTTATATATGATTGTGCTTTCTTAATCCATATTTACGGTCATTTTGTGTATCTTCAATTGGTATATAGAGTCTGAATATATATTTTGGTTGTAGATTGAGTTCGTTCACCATTGAAAAGGATTCCATGTTATGATTCTAAGTGAGGGAACTCCGAAGCTTCATTAGAACTATCATATATGAATGTTTATTAATTGAATTGAATTCGGGTTAGTAAGTAGGATAAAGAGGGTAATTTTATAGTACCTATAAAGGGAGATCATATCGGGTTAGATTCTAGACGTGGGAAATAATTGATATTGATAGTACCTAGAAAGGGGGTAAAATTATATCTCTTGCTCCAAGGTTATTCACACGTGTTACATACATATTTACTATAGAATAGATTTGCATGGTTTAATGATGCGTCCATAGTCCACAAGGCAGAGTCATCATGCACTTTAGAGGGAAGTTAAGTAGTAAAACTGGATTACCCTAGAGTTACCTATTATCCATTCTTGAGACACTTCCGTATTCTTCCAGTGTTTGTTATTTATTTTACTTGTTATTTTAATTAATTGTTTAGTAGTTGATAATCAAACCTCAAACTTAATTGCCTTTCATCTTAGTTAATTTGGTAAATACTTAAATTGATAATACACCGTCCTTTGGGTTCAATATTTAACTTGGTCGTTTGCTTAAGTTGCAATTGACATCCTTAATACTTGCGATTTATTTTGCGTGCAAAGAAAACATGCATCAAGTTTTTGGGGACGACTGTTATTATTGATTTTATTATTTCTAGTTGATTATGACTTTTATTTTTGATTAATTATTTCTATATAACCTTGAATTTTTCTGAGGTACTTGTGCACTCGAAAAAGGAGAGGAAGGAAAGGGACAAATAACAAATAGTGCTAAACCTGGCCGGAGCAATGCAAAATCCGTATAATGTTGCCATACGTGAAATTTTCATGAACTATTGGATTGGCAACTTGGGGTTGATAGAAGCAAGGGGGGAAGATGATGATTTTGAGATACATCCCGCTCTCATCAACATGGTAGAGAAGAATCCCTTTTCAAGAGATTCCTTTTAAGATCCATATCAGCATCTTAAAAGATTTCTTGGTTATGCAAATACTCAAAAGGGTGCTGGAGCTAATGACAATGCTAGGTGGATCGCCCTATTCAAGTCCTCTTTGATTGATAGGGCAGAAGCTTGGTGTGAAACTCTTGATGCCACAGATTGTACTACATGGGACCAACTACAGCAGAAGTTCATAGAAAGATACATATCACCCTCATGGATCTTAAGAATGAAGCAAGACATCACCCAATTTGTTATGAATCAGGGTGAGAAATTTCATTAGGCGTGGGATAGGTTCAAAAATATGCTCAGGCGGTGCCCACAACATGGAATGTCTAAAACTCATTACATAAGCGTCTTCTACTACGGATTGGATTGTGAGTCGCGTGTTCTTATTGATACATCATCAGGAGAAGCGCTGTTATTTAAGACAGCACCGGAAGAAAAAAGTTGTTTGAAGACATATCTATGAATTCACGTGACTAGTCTACGGAAAGAATAAGAGGATCATATGTACTTGGCAAGGTAGCGCAGGTTGAACATCAAGTGGTGAAGCCGAATAAATTAAGATGATGAGATCGTCTATAGTTTTGCTAACATAAACAAGCTACTAGAGTCCCAGCAGAACAAGATTGCAAAGTTGATACAAAGGGGGCCTAGTATCCAGCAACAAGAAGTGAAGAGTGTTGAAGATACCTTCAATCGATACATAGCTAATAATGATGCAAGAGTTGATCATCTTGAGGCTACTATGAATGCTTATCATGCAGATTTATCTAAGCAGTTGAAGGACCTTACCTTGATATGGGGCAGATGGCCGGAAATGTGAATCAATTGACACAAACTTTGGAGAAATAAATGTTCCCGACTCAAGGTATAACAAACACGAAAGAGTGCAATGCCATCACGTTAAGGTCTGGAATGCAGTACGAAGGTCCGATGGTGCCAACGGGTGAAAATGAAGACAAATTATCCCCGCTCGACCATAGCTCGACCAAACCACTTGGTCGAGTAACAGTCGTGTAACACGTCTCGAAATAGAGAAACGATGCTCTGTTTTCAGGTCCTCTGCTCGACCACCGCTCGAACAAACCCTTTGGTCGAGCAACGGTCGAGAGGCACACTGTAGAGCTGAAAGAACACATTTAGTTCATAGGGACCCCGCTCGATAAAAAAGAACTCGCTCGACCAGAACATTCTGGTCGAGCGGAGGTCGAGCGGCCACCTATGGAGTAGAACAACCAGAATAAGATTACAGGGACCTTGCTCGACCAATTTCATCTCGCTCGACAAGAAAAATCTGGTTGAGCAGAGGTCGAGCAACACCGTTTGAATCCAGTTTCCACGCAGAACGCTATACCACTGATGTTTCAGAAGAAAATCTTAGACTGTGGATAGATAATGAAGATGTGGTTTTCTCTCTTGATAAAGCAATGAAGATGCCCATGGAGACTCAATCATGCAAGAGCATAGATGTGGTTTCTAACTTGTTTAATCTTGATTTTACTAGGAAAGATCATTCTGGATTTGAATGGAAGATTGACAAGGAGGAGTCTAGACAGCCATGGGAGCAAGGAAATTCTGAGGATCATATTTTTGTGACCAAGAAAGGTGAGGTGCTGAGTGTAGACAAGAAGGGGGAAAGAAAGTACTTGAAAGTGAGGATGCGAGAAGACCGCCATCTAGTTTCCTAGTGTTAATGGTCGAGTTATCATTTTTTCATCTTTTTATTTTTCTGGTGTCTCTTATTTTATTATTTTGAATCCTGTGATGATACGTATGTTTGAGCTTTGATGATTGAAAAAGGTAAAAGAGGGGGGAAAATGAGTTATACACTGAGGCTTGACCTGATCGAGTTGAACAACTCGAGGAGCTCGTGCATACGTTGAAGAAAAATCAGGGGCACTCGTTTTCTTATTCTAATTTTTATGTGTGCTTTTAATTAGTAGGAGAGAAAGGATTTATATTTTGGTTTTGTGATCCACATGAGCTTATATTTTTAAATTGTGCCTAAAATTCTTATGCTCTTGAAATTGATGAAGGAAGTGTACTTGAATTATATTGTAGTATAAAGTTCTATGTGTACTTGTGGGATATTATTTACCATGAAAGGTGCTCTATTACTTTTTAAAAACCCATGTGAGATTTTGAGCCTTATGATCATGTTACATAATCACATGATATTTCTTTTCTGGTGAGTATCGTTCTTCTGTGTTTATTCTAAAACTTGTCTCTTGTCTTACTTGAAACTGCATGTGTGTTAGATGATGGGAGATTATTTTAGGCCATCCTTGAATTTATAAGTCATTTAGCTAAATAATTTCCTACCAAATGATGTTTATCCGTAGTTAACCCCGTTGAGCCTAAACACCTTATTCTTTGGCAGCCTACGAGAAATAGTCACTTTGAGCTTCTGAATTTTTTTGAACTTTGATTCTATCATGACGAGAATTAATAACTTTTCAAAGTGTGTTGATGGGGTTTTATAATAGTTTGGGAGTGGATGAAATTGGTGTTGAAGTAGTGATTGAGCTTGAAAATGCATCTAAGGAAAAGTATGGAGTAGTGCTTAAATCTAGTACTCCCTGGAATCAAATACCCTAGGTTAGTGCTTAAACATAGAACCCTATGGAGGATGCGAGAGGTAGTGCCCAAAACTGGTACCTCAAGAGAAAAAAAAGAGAAAAAAGGGAAAAAATGTTGTGCTTGAAAAAAAAGTGAAAGAGTTGAGCAGGACGTTGTGCTTAATTGAAGTGAGCAAGAAGAATAAAAGATCGTGATGGAGTGCACGCTTGATTGATCCAAGTTTTGAATCACTTATCCACATATTTCCTATCTTAACCAAAGAACAGGGCCGGTCCTAGGATTTTTGGGGCCCGGTGCAAAAAATCGTTGATAATGTTTGTTTTTTTAAAAAGAATTAGAGTTTTATTAGGATGCACCTGGTGCATCGGTGTACCTGTAAGATCTAAACCGTTAGATTTTATGTTATTTAATCTCCACATGTAAATTTAAATTAGAAACTAATAGTAATTACTATATTACCCTACATTAAAGCTATCTGGTGCACCAGGTGCACCCCAAAATTACCCTAAAAATTAAAGTTTAATTTTTAAAATTCACATTTAAATTTTAAAACTACCGAAATATATACCTATAAATTCTATAATCATCAATGCGTCAACCTTCTATATTTACTATGTTTATCCCTTATACGTAAAAATAAAAAATGATAATAAAATCATTTTATAAAACTAACTGGAGTATTGTTTACATGATATAGTATAATAATAGACGGAATTATTTATGTATGTTAATTAATTTTTTAATAAAAAATAAAGATAAATAGAAAATTTTTAAGTGAAGTAAAAAAATTAAAAAAGACATCAACGCCTTCAAAGGGTATCGAACCATGGACCTACCAAATATAACGGAAACTTGAAACCACTTACGATGGTAGTATGTTTTATTCTTTTATTGAAGTAAATTTATATAATATATATAAGCATATAAATTAAATTGGGGGCCCTTCGCCCTAGTGGGGCTTGTGCAAAGGCACTGCCGGCACCGCCCCAGGGCCGCCCTGCCAAAGAGCTAACATTTCATCCAAAAAAAGTCCTTTTTGATCTCATTGTCGAATCATACTTTTAGTGGTGGAGAGTTTGAGACTTTTGACAAACTTATGATTACGCATGCACTTGAATTGAATTTGAGCGTAAACACCTTAACCCATAAGTGTACATCTTTTACACTTGAGTGCGAGTGATATATTCTTCCCATGAGAAAAATGAATGAAGCATTTAAATTGGTTATGATTGTTTTCTCTTGTATGCAATGAATTGATTATTACATGTAATGAGAGTTGCATGACCTAAGTTGAGGACAATTGTATTGTGAATGGGGTATTGGTCATAGTCCTTGTTTCCCGACTAATTTTCTTACTCTTTCTCTTTATTTTTATTTTGTTGCGTCGGGACGAGCAACAGGTAAGTTTGGAGGATTGATGAGAGTGAAAATAAGCTTGTTTAAGTATCCAATTTAACACCTTTTTTATGAGTATTGTTGTCATATATTAGAACAAGTGTCTTATATTTGATATATTTGAGAAAAAGGTATGTTTGAGGTGTTTTATTTTGTTTTAGGTGGAAAAAGGATCAAAAGTGAAAAGTTGGAGAAAAGGTGTTACTTGTTAAAGAATACTGAAAAACACACGTTCAACTTGTATAATTTTTCTGTATTTGTGTGGAGCTCAAAACTGGACGTGTGATACATGGTTGGAAAGCCACAGAAGATAGGATCATTTGGAATAAGAAACACCTCAATCGAAGTCTAAGTGAAAAAGTTATTATCAAAATGGTGACGTCGCGCAAGTTATTTCTACTCAGCACGACTGTGCCACTTTGCATAACTTGTTATACCTTCAAATATAGGATTTTTTGTAATTTCTTGATATGGATAGAAAGTCAAGAAAAAGAGGATCATGTGAGCGCAAGAATCACTCAAATCAGAGTTCGAATGTGGAAGTTTATGCGTGAAATGGTGAGACTGCGCAATGCCGCTCGACCAAAATTATTCTGGTCGAGCGGGGACACGAAATTCTATTTTTGTCGGGTTTTAAACCCAGTGTGTGTATTTGCGTATTTTTCAAGAAAAAAGCTCATCCAAGATCCATTAGGAGAGCTTACAGGTATAAAAGGGGAAGCAGATCACACCAAGGAAGAACCGCAACACAATCATTCCACACCCCCAACCATCATCCTCATCCTTTCCTCCATCCATCCATCACTGCAAAAATTCGTCTGTGGTATCAAGAGGAGAACCAAGAGCAGGATTCAAGACGGAGAAGGACACGACGACTCCCGTATCTAGGGTTTTATTTATTTTCTAATTTTTCTTGTATTTTTCAAATATATGGGTAAGATATCCAACCCCCATGATTGTTATTCGCAACATCATGGGTTAGAACCGTTTTGGTAGATCTAGGGTTTTGAAGGTTTGTATGAATTAATTAAACTCTCTTGTGTGTCCTCCGTGTAACACTACTTGTGGATTGATTTTATATATGATTGTGCTTTCTTAATCCATATTTATGGTCATTTTGTGCATCTTCAATTGGTATATAGAGTATGAATATTATTTTGGTTGTAGATTGAGTGCGTTCACCACTGAACAAGATTCCATGTTATGATTCTAAGTGAGGGAACTCCGTAACTTCATTAGAACAATCATATATGAATGTTTATTAATTGAATTGAATTTAGGTTAGTAAGTAGGATAAAGAGGGTAATTTTATAGTACCTATAAAGGGAGATCATTTCAGGTTAGATTCCAGATGTAGGAAATAATTAATACTAATAGTACATAGAAACAGGGGTGAAATTATATCTCTTGCTCCAAGGTTATTCACACGTGTTACACATATTTAATTGTGTCTATAGAGTAGATTTGCATGGTTTAGTGATGCATCCATAGTCCACAAGGCAGAGTCGGCTTGCACTTGAGAGAGAAGTTAAGTAGTAAAACTAGATTATCTTAGAGCTACATATTCTCCATTCTTGAGACACTTTCATATTCTTCCTGTGTTATATTTTACTTGTTATTTTAATTAATTGTTTAGTAGTTGATAATCAAACCAATTGCCTTTCGTCTTAATTAATTTGGTAAATAATTAAATTGATAATACGCCGTCCTTTGTGTTCGATATTTAACTTGGTCACTTGCATAAGCTGCAATTGACATCCTTAATACTTGGAGATTTATTTTACGTGCAAAGAAAATGCACATAAGCTATCGTGTAGGTTTAATCTTACGCATCTAGATCACATGTACGTCTCCTGCTTGAGATATTAGGGTTTTTGTGTAATTTAATTATTCTTGGATAATCTTGTACCGTCAATGTTGAAAGGAAAGAATTCATCTCCTATACGTGAATTGTCGCTTGGTGAAAGACAACACAGCCATGTTGGCGCGCTCGCCTACTTGCATGAGGTCAGGTGAGAGCACACGTTGACGAGCAAAATATCATGCACAAGCAAACATTGGTTGATGGGCGAGAAGGATGCCTGCACTCGCTGGCCAGCGTGGCGCACACAGAAGCTCAGAGGCATGCCTGTTAGCACGTATGATGGCATGCAGATTGAAGGGCAGATGGATGCTTGTTGTCAAATTGTGATGCACAGTGGCGGGCTGATGATGCTCGATGGCGAGCAAGTTGTCGAGTGAGGCGCATGAGTAGTCCACGGAACCGAGCATGTAGTCGGACAGTGGCACACGTTGCCGAGCGAATGACACTCGTTGACGTGTGTATCACCAGGTGTGGGTGCACAAATTGGTAGGCGCGCTCGGTAGGCTACACGATGGATGCCGAGTGAGGCTCTTTGCAGCGTGTGAGCAGGAGGTTCTGTGTTGAGTTGCGACACTCGAAAGCGGGTAGACTACCGGGCAAAGCATGCATGGAGGCGGGCAGACTGCCGCACAAGCACACATGTTGGCAGGCTGGCATGCTCGTTGCGTGCCGGGTAAAGACAAGCTTCGAGCTCGTGTCGAGCCTTGGCATGAGGGGCAGCTCGAGTCGAGCTCGAGTCTACCCCCTGTGGCCTCACCGGTGAGGTCGATCCCTGTGTGCGTTGCCTATATTCATGCTTGATGGCAGATAATCTAGTCCGATGATATATAACAAAGCCATAACAGTTGGAAATTTTAATTATTTTCCATTTATTATTGTTATTATTGTTATATATGGATGCATGTTCTTTGTGATTTACTGCCATAAGTGTTGTAATAGAAGCATGATAGGTTGCGTATTTTATTTGTAAATATTATATTCATGCAAAAAACCTCATGTTAAATAGCTAAGTGGGAGAGGGATTAATTTATTATTCTCGCGGCTTTCATTATTGTTTGTAATGTGATGCAAGTATACTTGCGCGTTGGTTATAGTATCTTCCTCCCCATCGGATGAGTATATTTGTGGATCACTGGTACATACTTCTTTAAATAATTATTTGTTTGTAATGTGACGCACATAAACTTGCGTTGGCTGTAGTGCCTTCCTCTCCATCGGATGAGTTTATTTGCAGATCACTAGTACAAACTTCTAATTGATGATTATAGGAAGTTATTTGGGCACGTGTGATCTTCTCCATCTGAAGGGGCACAAGCTTGGGTAATGGACTTAGTATCGAATAATGGTGTACACTTAGGTGTAAATAATATGTATCCTCCCCATCGGAGTCACTGCTATTATTTTGCATGGCTAAAGAGCAACCGACTATTGATTATTTGTCGTAAGGTTAAATTGACGAATGGAATTGATAAGTCGTAATTTTACACGATTATTTTGGATGAAATTCACTTATTTACGCGTGAGTTGTGAACTATTTAATGCTAGTTACCACTTATTTCTATTTTATACACTTGAGCTTTAATTATTTTATTTCTTATTGAAATAGGCCAAAATTGAGAGAAATTGTACGGTCATAATAATTTTGGTCATAATAATTTATTTTGTGACTGCTACAATTATCATTATTGCTAGAAATAAAAAGTTGACAAAGTAATAATAAAGAGAGATTTGATTTGAAGAGCAAAATAAAAAATTACCAAAGGGAGAAAAGATACAATGAACTTGGACAACTAAAAAAGGAAGGTGATCAAGGAATTTAATTAGAGGAATTAATTTATGATTTTGGGAACTACATTATATACTCCATACACCAGATCCGGGATCAGACGTTGGACTGCACGAGCAGATTGGGAACGCAGATTGGGAAAGAACACCACCACGAAGAACATCAGTTTATCCTTTTTAATTTATTTTATTTTGTTTCTATTATGTAATTCGTTTACTAGTTCGAGGATTGTGAATCTCCGTAGAATAATTATATGTTTGATTACGATTGAAATTATCAACCTGTTTTATGAATTTATACTGTGCTTGGCTTTGATGTTAATCTTGATTTCTCAATTGCTTATTTGGACTACCCCTCTCAATAGGTGATTGATTTTTTCAATAGCTATTTTACGTATTATAATCCGTAATTGTTATAATATTGTGAATCGAGTAGCAAAATGAGGGTGTACCTATTGAAATCACGAAATCTAGGTTGTATGATTTGCTACCCCCGTTTTCATAGCCTAGTAGTCCTAATATCTAAACCTTAATGCATTGTCGAGTTCGAATCCATAGGGTCACTTGAGAATAGTTTAATCTAGAGGTCGTACCCTAAGTTATTATTCGTAAGGATATTTTGGGCTAATTTGGTCGTACCATTAGTCTAGGGGCTTGAGTTTATGAACTTGTTGGTGTTTTAGGAATTTCATCCATGTGAATTATGATATGGGAGGGGATCAAATCCTTGGACTAGGTTTTAATTTTATTTATTCACTTATTTAATTTTTATACTTTTGCTATTTTAATTATTTATATTTTCATGTTAATAGTACTTAGAATTCAATCCAATTCCCCCATCTCTAGTTACTTTTAAAAATACATTAAATTCAATTAAAATTTAATTATTCTCTGTGAGTTCAACCCTTACTTACCCTACTACATTCTAGTGGGTTTGTTAGGAAAAATTACAAATCTTATTTTTGGGTGCTAGCGACAGCACACCAAATTTTTGACCTAAACTACCCACACCTAAACCTTTGCTTGTCCTCAAGCAAAACAAGACCAAGACAAGGCATAGGAAAAATGATAATCACATGCCAGTGATAGCAAAACAATGACACTTTCAAAAGAGATTAAATAAGGTACACCAAATACAAACGAGTGGTAGAATGTCTCACAAATATATGCAACTTATGTAAGATAAAGAAGTTAAGAATTCATGGCCTCACAATGGTTTCACTCAATAACGCTCAAGTATATGTAAAGGTAGCAAAACACTCAAAATTAAACAAGACAAGACATTACCATAAGCTTGCTCCCAAATCAAATCTCCACCAAGTTCAATGAGCGTGGTGAAAATTTTAAAAGGACTTTATAATGGTTATAATGGGGCTTGGGATAAGATGGGATAAAAAGGAATAGAAAGACTAAATATACCACTTTGCAAATTATGTTAATCATGTAAACTGTACATCAAAGCAACACATCATGCCATTCTCATTTTTCTCCATATTCCCTTCCTCAATTTCCCTTATAAAATTCTTCTTTTCATCAACACATCCCATACCCACACTTGTTTTTTTTCACAATTTCGAAAAATAGGGGAAACACTAAAGGGTTCAGTGATACTTTCAGAAAAATTTTGCAACAAAATTCAGCTTCGTTTTCTGCTCTCTTTTTTTTTAGCTCCAATTTCTTTTCTCTTATTTTTTTCAATCATTTTTTTCAATCTGTCATCATTTCTATTCTTTTCCTTTTTTTTCTCCATTTTTTTCTTTTCTTACAACCACCAATTCCCCTCCATCTTCAATTAAACCACAATCATAATTTCAATGATTTTCACAATATGCAAAATAGTTGGAGGTTCAAATGGAAGAGTTCAAGAAAGAAATAGAACATGACTAAATTGATATGCTCATTCATCAATGAAAAGGCTAGGCTCAAAGTGGCTCTCCTAAAGGTTTAACAAGATCGGGTAGGTAAAAAGAAGGCCAAATGATGATTTGCCAAGGTGCCTTTATCATTTAAATTCACATGCTCAAATGTAAGATCTCAAAATGCATTCAAGGAGCAAGTTCTAGAATGTACATATCAAGTTCAATTTGCACTCAATCAAGAAAAAAATAGAGCTTATATAGGATGATAGCTCTTCAAGACTCAAAGATCACAAGAATAGGATAATTTTGCCATGAATTCTGAAACAAAAAATTATTCCACATTTGTCACAAAAATAATAAAACAAATCCAACAACTCACAAGTATAGGTACATCAAATTCAACTCTCTCGTCATGCCAAAAATTTCACAAACCAAAAGCACAATCTCACCATAAATCCAACACCAATTTCACATGTGCATAAGTGTAAAAATATGATTCCAAATGAATTAGTATATACACATCTAATTAAAATAAAATTGCAACTTCAAATATCACTCAATACACCAAACCTACCCACACCTAATTATTTTGCTTGCCCTCAAGCAAACAAAAAACAATAAAATTCAAGGGAAAATCAAGTGTAAGAGTGGAAAGAAGTCACCGAATGAAGCTCATGAATTGACCATATGTTGGTATTTTTTTCTCTTCTCCAAAAACATCACCAACATTATCATCATTTCACTCTATAGCCTATAATTAAGCACACACCAAAAGAATAAGATTATTTATTAACAAAATAAAATTAAAAAAAAAATAAGAAGCTATGTTGGGTTGCCTCCCAACAAGCGCCTTTTCTTAACGTCGTTGGCTCGACATTCACTTCTCTTTCACGTAATAGGAGTAAAATATTCAAACCAATATAATGATCTTATTGGTTTGCGAGAAGTGTTCTCTTCCTTCAAAATTATATGGTTCTTGGTCAGGCTTTTTAAATGAAGCTCCACAGAGTTTTGTTTGATCGCCTCAAGAAAAGGATCTTTAATCTCATCAATGCGAAACACTTCAACCGTCTCATTTTCTTGAGGATCTTCAACCTTTGGCAACCTGTATGAAGATTAAAATTAATCAGAATTAGTAAATATTGATTCGGGCAGCTTTACCTCATTTTCGTTTCCAACAGAACTGACATTAAAGGCTTCAGTGTCAGTTTCTGCTACCAAAATTTTCTGCACCAAATCTACAAAATTTTCAGCATACTCATCCTCTTCAATTTTGATCTTCATCTCAACTTTTACATCATTGGTGGACTCCACGGCACATTCATCATGATTTGCACTTTGTTGTGCCACCAAACATTCAACCTCGGTCCTTAATTGGCTACATTGGCGCTCCAAACTCCAAAGACTCAATTGGGTTCCTTGTTGAAATATCAAATTACTAATTTCCATCCGTTTCACCAAGGACTCTAATGAAGCTGTCGAACTTTGTTCATCACCATTATACCTATCATCCTCATAATAGCATTCACTATTATTGAAGGATTGTGGTCTTTGCTCATAATAGCCACGCCTTTGAAAACTGTATGGTTGATCATATGATTTGTCCACATATCTTGAATTATGAGGGTTATGCCACCCTTGATTGCAAGTGTTGACGTATGGTTGATCATTCCAATGCCTTTGTTGATTAGCACTCCAATATTCACCTCTTCGTCTCACTGCTAATATATCAATCAAGGATGGACAATCATGAGTGGAATAGAGTGTGGTTGGACAAACTCTATATGGCTGAACATTATGACCATAATAACCATGATACCGATTCATTAGAACTAAGCCTGCAAGGTGAGAAAGTGATTATTCATAAAAAATCAGAAAAATCAAAACAGAGCAGAACTGACACTGAAGGGTTCAGTGTCAGTACTATGCTGGGCAAAATTCGAAAAAATAAATTAAAAACACGAAAAATTCAATAAAATTCAGGATTACTCCCCGGCAACGGTGCCAAAATTTGGTGTGCTGTCGCCGACACCCAAAAATAAGATTTGTAATTTTTCGAACAAATCCACACTAGAGTGTAGTAGGATAAGTACGGGTAGAACCCACAGGGAGTAATCGAATTTAAATTGAATTAATCGTGTTTTTAAGAAAGTAACAAGGGAGGTTTGGATTGAATTCTAACAACTAATAAACATGAAAATATAAATAATTGAGTAAAAATAAAAGTAAGACAACATATAAAATAATAACCTAGTCTAAGGATATGATCCCCTCCCATATCCTATACATAAAACTGCACGAATTAAACATGACAACAATTATACAAACTCAAATCCCTAGGCTAATGGTACAACCAAATTAACCCGAAATGTTCTTATGTTTAGCAATTTAGGGTCACTCGTAAATAGTGTAATTTAGTGGTCATACCCTGAATTGGTAAACATAAGAACATTTCGGGTAAATTTGGTCGTACCATTAGCCTAGGGATTTGAGTTTGTATAATTGTTGGCATGTTTAATTCGTGTAGTTTTATGAATTAGGATATGGGAGGGGATCAAATCCTTGGACTAGGTTGTTATTTTATTTGTTGTCTTACTTTTATTTTTACTCAATTATTTATATTTTCATGTTTATTAGTTGTTAGAATTCAATCCAAACCCCCCTTGTTACTTTCATAAAAACATGATTAATTCAATTTAAATTCGATTACTCCCTGTGGGTTTGACCCGTACTTATCCTACTACACTAGTATGGATTTGTTCGAAAAATTATAAATTTTATTTTTGGGTGTCGGCGACAGCACACCAGGAATTAATGGGTAAAACCTTCTCTTGCGAATGTTAGAGTTTGTATACGTCCACACTATCGTGGCATGCAAATTCACGGCGCTTGAGATGTCGATGAATTTATTTTATATTATTTTGAGGGGATTAATATAAATTTTAAATTTGAAGACTTGATCGATATATTTATTTACGTGATTCTCTGTATTTTCGAAAGACTTTTTTTTCACTTATTGTCAACTAAAAGAAATCATATTTACTGGTCCAAAATTAGATGATTAGTGGATAAGTGATACGTTCATAGAAATATGATGGTCAATCTCATGTAACTCTTCGGATATTTGAGTGAGGTTAAAAGGAAAGGGGTCATGGTTAACTTGATGAATGAATTGGATGTCTTTGGGAAAGAAATTGAAGGGGAAACCTAGGTCAATTTATTCTCCATAGTTTGCTTAGATGTTTTGAGCAAGTTCTACCTGAATTATAAAAGGCTGTATAAGTGGGAAAATTCTGACAAAACATGTGGCGAGGGAAAGTCATTTTCATCAAGGTGTGAACAAGGTTGATATCTTATTCACTAGTTGGTGTAGCATGATTAGTGGTGGCGTCTACTGACACGTTGTATGTAGATAACGGAATCACTAATCATGTCTTGAACTAAGTGATGATGAGATTACTGTGTACATGGGTAATTCTACGAAAATGGCGGCTGTTGCAGTGGGAGATGTTTATTTATCTAATGATAGGAATAAATGTTTGATTTTAGGAAATTGTCTCTACGTACGTTTTTATAGAAAGAATTTGATTTCAGTTTCTATGTACTTAGAGATGGATACTCCATTTCATTTAAATGACATGGTCATTATAATGAAGGATGTGTTGGACTAAAAGTCTAGCTTTTTGTTTGAACAATGTTATAACGATTTATTTGAAATGAGAATCATATGATCAAATGATTGCGTCTTATAGTTTATTTATATGTTCGATGCAATAGTCCACTTACTTTATACTGTAGATAATATGTTGTGCGACAACACGTGGAAGATCATATTATCGATTTCCTTATAAAATATAAACAGATGCTCACAATCGAGATAGACGGGAACTCTATATCGGGATGGTTGTAGTGTGATTTGGTATTAGTTTGTCTTGACTATAGAATCACATTAGTGCAATTCGTATGTATTGAGCAGGACCGCTTGAGATTGTTCGATTTATACTGACTATATAGGAGAACTTGATCTCAGTTATTATGGATGTTCGTGCTCTTAATCCCTATACAATAACCTCGACATGCAAGGCAGTATGTATTTCTTTGATTCATCAATGGATGAGATTTACATGTAATTAACTCAATAAACTCGGTGATTTGGGAAATAGTACTGTCTCTATGGTGCGCTGTTGATTGTAGAAGGAATCCATGTCTGAAATAAGTTGATGATGTTCCCTTCAGGAGCTCATAAGGATTATCATGTAAACCCTGCAGGTGGATTTATTCTGGCATGATAATGAAGTTGAGTGGTACTACTCTCGGATGAGATATTAATTAATGGAGTTGTCAGTAACTTAATTAATTAATGGGCATTGTATATCTTAAACATGGGGAGACTAACAGGCTCATAATAAGATGGAGCCCATAACGTAGTTATGGGATTAGAACGGTAGTGCAGTAATAATAATTTAGTGGTATATATTATTATTATTGGACTTAAGTATAAGCTTTGGACTAAGCTTGGATACTTAAGCGTAATGGAGGCCCAACTCTAATTTCTCCTTCTAGTCCCTGTTATAACCCATATATATGTCATATCAGCTATCTAGAAACCCTAACTGAATCACGCTTAACACTGTGAGGAGGGTGAGGGAATAGTAGATTGAGAAGATCTCGAAGATCGTTACCCACACGACGTCGAGATTGGACTTGGGAATACAACAGAAGATCAAGAGGTTGTTTGCTGCTGCTGTTTGTCAACTTCCATAATTTTTCAAAAATCATGTGAAACTCCAAACTGTACGTGTGATAACCATTGGAAAGCCACTGAAGAGTGGATCGTTTT
This sequence comes from Pogostemon cablin, assembly GCA_023678885.1. Lineage (NCBI taxonomy): Eukaryota > Viridiplantae > Streptophyta > Magnoliopsida > Lamiales > Lamiaceae > Pogostemon > Pogostemon cablin. Next base: position 19,407,939 of record CM042964.1, on the reverse strand, counting down.
GTGTGTAGATCATTCAAATCGAAGATCAGATGAGAGAGTTATCCCCAAAACAGTGAGGCTGTGCAGGCTACCGGTGAGAATTCATTCTCTTCTTCAACATACCCTGGTGAAATTAAGGTAATACGTTTCTATGTTTCTTGCTTCCGCTGATATAGAAATGCATGGAACCCTAACAGTTCACATTAACTAAATGATCGAACGCCAACAGGATGGAGCTATAATCTGTTGTACTACGTTGGTGGACAACTTTACTCTTAAATCATGTTTCTCTCACGATGCAACAAATAGTAATTAATAAAGTGTCTTCTAATCTTAATAAAAGAAAGGAACTTTCAAAAATGAACCAAACATACCTTTGGAGTCTAAGACTAGATCATTTAACTTGAGTAAGATTCAAAGGTTTTTAGCCGATGGACCGTTGGATTTATTGGAAGTAGAAACTATTTGACTTACAAGTTTTGCGTGCAAGTGAAAATGATCAAAGCCTTTTTAAGGCAAAGGGGTGTAGATCCAAATATATGTTGGAAATGGTTCATTTTGATTTATGCGGTCCTAAGACTATCTAGGTGAGAGGTGGTTATGAATATTCATCACTTTAATTGACGATTATTCTAAAAATGGATGTATTTGTTTTATGCACCGTAAGTCTGAGTACTTTAATTAATTCAAGAAGTGCAAGGCTTATGCGGTAAAGCATCATGGAAAATATATCAAGACATTGTGATCTGATCGTAGAGGTGAGTACCTCTTAGGATAGTTTAGGAGCTATTTATTAGAGGATGAGACTGAATCTCAAGTTATCTACACGGGCAAACCCTAGCAGAATAGGGTGACGGAAAGAAAGAATATGACTCTTATGGAAATGGTTAGATAGATGATGAGTTATTTGGAATTACTAAATTCATTTTGTAGGTATGCCCTAGAAACAGAATGTTCTTTGGATGTTTGTCTGTTTGTGAGATATCCTAGAGGAATGAAGGGTGGTTATTTAATAGTCCAAAATATCAGAGGGTGATTGTTAACACGAACACTCGAATTTCGGAGAAGGACTATGTAATAAATTACAAACACATGTATAAATTGTTCTAGAGGATGTGAGCGGGAAAACATAAGTAAATTGCATCGCGTGTCACATCTGATACATAATTATCTGTAGTGTCTTATCGTGGTGGGAGGGTTGTTCGACAAACAAAAAGATTTATGTTTTGGGAGAGTCGTGAGACTTGGTCTCTAATAAACATGAAATCGACCCATTGGTATGACGAAGCACTACAAGGTAGAAATGCGAAATCTTAGCAAGTTGCAATGATTTTTGAAATAGAATCTATGGATTATAATTCAGATCTGGGAGCTTGTAGAACCACCAAATAGTGTAAAAGCCATTGGATGTGTGGGTCTACAAAATAAAAGAGGATCAGACGGTAAGGTGGAAATTTTGAAGCAAAGCTTGTTGCGAAAAGGTACACTAAAAAAGAAGGGTTCGATTATGAGGAAATCTTTTCGTCGGTAGCTATGTTTAAGTTTATTCGAATTCTTTTGTCGATTGCTGCTCATATTGATTATGAGGTATATCAAATAGATGTCAAGAGAGCTTTCCTGAATGGAAGTCTTGAGAAAAATATCTATATGAAGCAACCAGAGTGATTCATTGCAAAAAGCAAATAGCGTTTTGCGTGTAAGCTTAAGAGTGTCCATTTATGGACAAAAGCAAGCTACAAGACCATGGAACATCCGTTTTGATGAGGAAATTTAATCAATTCTCGGATGGCTCCTGTGTGTTGAAAAGAGTGACGGAAACATGGAGGTATTTTTTGTACTGTACGTAGATAGTATCTTGCTCATTGGAAATAATGAAAGAGTATTGTCTGGCGTATGGGTATGGTTGTCAAAGCAGTTTGAAATGAAGGACTTAAGTGAAGTAAAACATATTCTTGCGATTATGGTGATAAGGATCTCAAGAAAGAATGTTGCGCTTATCACAAGCTTAATATATTGATACAATCCTTACTCGTTTTAGGATGCAACTCCTAGATAGGTTTTAAATTTTTTGGAACGGAGTGATTTTATCTAAGGATATGTCTTAAAATATAAAAGAAGATAAAGGCGGTTCCTTGTGCTTCGGTAATAAGGAAGCTTAATCTATGAAATGCTATACACGAGAATGGATATCTTTTTTTAATCGATGGCATGGTCAGTGGGTATCAAGGTAACCCGAAACAGGAATGTTGAACTGCGGTAAGACATATATTTATATACCTAAAAAGACTAAAAATAATATTTGGGCTTATTGGACAGGTTCATTGCTTCTTGTGGGTTACATAGATTCAATTTTTCAAATCATATTGGGATGGCAGTAAATCCATCTCAAGCTTATGTGTTTATTTTAGGAAGTAGAGCCATAATATGAAGGAGTGTTATATAGAAATATATTTCGGACTCCACCATGGAAAAATAATAAATTGGAGCCTCTGAGGCAGCCAAAGTATCTATATAGCTATGGAAACTTGATAATGGACTTGGATGTGATTCCTAAGTTTGCCCAAGGTTACCAAAATTTATTATGATAATAATGGTGCAGTTGCAAACTTGAAGGAATCACGAGCCCAAAAGACAATTAAATACATTGAGCGCGAGTACCACTTGATACGAGAAATCATATGATGAGAGGAAGGTTGTTGTTGTTGCCAAGATTGCATCGGATAATAACCTAGTAAATCCTTTAACAAGGACCTTAAGGCAAAAGCTTTTGATGGTCATGTAGTAGGAATGAGAATCAGATGTATGGCAGTGGACATGGCATCATAGTCTTTTTGTATAAGTGAGAGATTGATAGGTTGTATACTAAACGCCATGCTTTAGTATGAACAACGTTAATAAAACAATATTTGAAATGAGAATTATTGATCAAATGATTGCATCTTATAATTTATTTATATTTCAATGCAATAGTCCATTTACTTTATATTATAGATAATATGGTGTGTGGCGTCTCACAAAAGATCATATTATCAGCTCTTTATAAAGAATAAACAGATATTCACAATCGAGATATACGGGGACAATCTATCGGGATGGTTGTAGTGTGATTTGGTATTAGTTTGTCTTGACTATAAAATTACATTAGTGCACTTTGCGTGTATTGAACATGACCGCGTGAGGTTGTTTGATTTATACTGACTATATAAGAAAACTAGACCTCAGTTATTATGGATGTTCGTACTCTTAATCCCTATACAATAACCTAGATATGTAATTCAATATTTATTTCTTTGATTCATCTATGGGTGAAATTTAATTATTAAATCAATATTCTTGGTGAGTTGGGAGATAGTATTGTCTGTATGGTGTGCTGTTAATTGTAGAAGGAATCCGAGTCCTAATAAATTAGGCTGATGATGTCCCCTTGAGGAGCTAATAAGGATTATCATGTAAACCCTGTAGGTGGATCTATTTCGGCATGATAGTAAGATTGAGTGGTACTACTCTTGGATAAGAGATTAATTAACTGAGTTGTCAGTAACTCCTTTAATTAATGGGCTTTGTATATCTTAAACACTGTGAGTTAAATAGGCTCATAATAAGAAGGGGCTCATAACGTAATTTGGGATTTGGGGTGGCAATGCAATAATAATTTTTTAATGGACTGATTTATTATTTTTGTGTTTAAGTATAAGTTTTGGGCTAAACTTGGATGCCTAAGCCCAATGGGAGACCCAACCTTAATTTCTCCTCCTGGTCCCTGCTGTAGCCTATAAATAAGCCAACCCAATAGTCTGGAAACACAATTATTCATGCCTATTTTATGAAAAAGATGATAAATCAGATTTCTCATTAGATAAGAAATAACGTGAGAAATATGAGGGAGATTGCGGATTGGCATCGCCTAGAGGATCTTCGCCCACACGATGTCTAGATAAGGCATAGGAATACAACAGTCATCAGAAGATCATGAGGTCATTTCTGTAGTTGTTCAGACTTCTCTAGGATTCTTCGGTGAAAGGGAATTCTTTCTGTTAATTCTGCTGTGTTAGATGTGCATGGAACCCGAATGGATTACGTAGATCATAAGATCCGATCACCATCATTCTCCTCACTTCACCCATTTCTAATAGAGCTAGTGTTCGCTCTAGCTTCACCCATTTCTGATAGTGCATGCTATCGGTTTAATAAGATCTCTCATCTCACAACCACGTTCCTTCTGTGTGATTCTTTCGTTGGGCATGTATTCCAATTTTTAAACTCTTTTACTATGCATTTATAATGCCCTCAATCTCTCTCACGCACCCGATTCTTGGTTTTACAGTAGAGTTGCAGGAGTCATTGTTCTATAGTATGTTTTACAGTAAAGTTACAGGAGTTCTTGTTCTACATTCGAGTTGCAGGCCATACATATAATCAATCCAGAACATCAAAATTTTCAGGGTAATGTCTCCACCATACTTCCTTTTGGACAGATAAATGAACACACATATGTGATATTGGGTCTGCCAAAGTTCAATTTTGATTCATATGATCAGTTGGCATGTTAACATCTACTGCCACATAATTAGTCAAGCTTTGATCACATGCATTTTTGTCCACATCTGCACATTACCCAATGAGCTAAGATTATGGATAAAGGGGTATCCACCGTATTAAATATTTCTCTATCCCACAAATGTTAACATATGTGATATGGGGTATATTTTTAATTTAAAGAACGTATAAATACATACATACACCACAAGACTGTAAAATACTAAAACCTAGAAATGTCGCAAGACTGCGGGTACTAAAACCTAGAAATATCTTGTAGGTCAACTGAATTATACTGCGAATAATAAGTAAATTGATATAGGTTGTTTTTAAGATATAGATTGTTTTATTATACTGTGAATAATGCTTAAATTGATGTATGATGTTTTTGTTATATTGTGATTTCATGCTTATGTGTAAATAAAATAAACAGTGACTTGCATTTTTGCCATAAACTCTATTAGCAAGAAACTTTATAATATTAACATTTAATGTGATATATGAATCCAAGAGTTATTTGGGTTATAAGCATGATAAAGTGTACGACTTAAAGATTTTGTAACATTCTCATAACCCTGTAATAATGTAAGGCATTAACACTGTAAATTATTTATCATTTTTAAGGCGTTAACACTGTAGAGTATTTATGTCTTAAAACTGAGTAATCTATTTTTAAATATTTACAACTCTAAAGAATATTTATCATTTTTAAGGCATTAACACTGCAGATTATTTATGCCTTAAAAATGAGTAATCTGTTTTAAAAGTATTGATTGTACAGGTAGGACTCTTATATTTTTAAAAGAAAAAAATGTGTGTATATATATATATATATATATATATATATATATATATATATATATATATATATATATATATATATATATATATATATATATATATATATATATATATATATCTTAAGTATAATATAGCAGAAACTTTTCTTACTGACGTGTCGTCTCCAGAGCGCTCTAATGTGACATGTAATTTTCTCAATTTTTTTGGATTTTTTAATACTTTTTTTAATATTTTCCTTATTTACTTTTAATTAACTTCCTTATTTAATATTTCTTTTTTAAATAATGTGTTTCTTATTTTTAATAATGATTAAATTTTCAATATTTTATTTATTTATTTGGGTATCATTAATTAGTTACTAAGTCTTTTAATGCAATATTAATGTCTTAGGTATACTATAGCAGAAACTTTTCTTGCTGGCGTGTCATCTCCAGATCGCTCCAATGTAACGTGTAATTTTCTCAATTTTTTAGATTTTTTAATACTTTTTTCAATATTTTCCTTATTTACTTTTAATTAAATTTCTTATTTAATATTTTCTTTTTTAAATAATGTGTTTCTTATTTTTAATATTGATTAAATTTTTAATATTTTATTTATTTATTTGAGTATCATTAATTAGTTACTAAATCTTTTAATGCAATAAATTAATTAATATCAAATTAAAATAAATCATATATATAAAAGTAATATTCTCTCTCACACACCTATAAATAAGACTTTTTGCTTATTCATTCTAAATACACATTCGTTTCTCCAAGAGAAATAGGAGTTTTCTTCAAGTTTCTCTAGAGAAATGATTCATGAAAATATAAAAATTTATTTCGATAGAGCGAATCAAGTGGAGATTCGATCTACCTCTAAAAAATTGATTCAAGTATTCTTTAAGAGGAAAAGAATTGATTCAAGTATTATCTCTTAAGAATCGATTATTCAAGAGGAAAAAAATCGATTCAAGTATTACCTCTTAAAAATCGATTCAAGTATTCTTTAAGATGTAACTCTAAAGTATTGATTCAAGTGTTCTTCAAGTGAAAGATGATGGACGATTCAAGTACTCTTGAAACGATTTACCTCTAAAGAATAAGAGGTTTAAAAACTAATTTATATAAAGAGTCGAAAGCTTAAGTTATGTAAGTTAAATCATTATTTCATATCAAATAACATTAAAATTGAGTTTGTAAATATTTGTTAATTTTTTAAATTTAGTATATTAATATTTATTTATATACATATATCTTAATTACTCAATTATGACGTATGAATTATAAAATTTTTTTCTTTAGTTGTTTATATAATTTGAAACTAATAAAATTAAATAAAAAATAAAATTAATATATTCATTACAATTTTATGAATATTTAAAAGAATAATATATATAAATTAATTGTATTTATATTTTATATATAAATATATATATTTTTCATTAGTTTCTTAAAAATAATAATTAATGGAAATAGAATTATTATTATATAGTTAATTAATTAAGAAATACTAAACCATAATTATGAGTAAAAAGTAATACTCCATATAAATATAATTTATAATATTTCGTATATTTAAAAAATATATATACAGCAACTATTTAAAATATTTTAATAATTTTGTTTTAATTAATTATAAAGTGTTTGACCTTATTTTTCATAAATAATCAATATATATAGGGTCCATTACCAATAGATACAATTTATCTATCATATTACTAGCAGTTACAATATCCAAATTAAAATACTATACATTACAAATTGAACTCATCTAATACTCCTTTTAACCCTATTATAAGTTTAATTGTATTCAAAAAATAATTAACCATTAATCTCTCCATAAAAATAGGAAACAGGTTGGGATTAGTCAATCCGATAAAAAAGAGTCGCACATGGTATTCAAATAATAGGTTGTGTTCAATTTCAACCAATACTAAAAATTAATTGTGGGTTCAATTTTTGTATCTCACCCTCGGTAAGTAATCAATTTGCATACCTATTCTGCATACTCCAATCGATGCAAGCAGTATTCAAAGGCCTATGTTATTCAGACATTGTTCAATATATTCCAAAGAATATTTTTGTTATAAATATGTTTGTATATGAAAAACATGTTGGTATTAAGAAACTTACTTGTATTCAAACCTTCATTCAATATATTTTAGAATTTATTTTCGATAGAAATATGTTTGTATATGAAAAAAAAATATTGGTATTTAGAAATCTACTTGTATTCAGACCTTCATTCAATATATTTTAGAAATTATTTTCGATAGAAATATGATTGTATATAAAAAAATATTGGTATTAAAAAAATCTATGTATTCATGCAATTTTAAAATTTATTTTCGATAGAAATATGTTTGTATATGAAAAAAAAATGGTATTAAAAAACCTATATATTCACCCAACCGTGAATATTTCAAATTAGGTCCATCATCCATAATTCACTCAAACACGTGGTGGAGAGATAACTATAATATAGGAATGAAGTTATTATGTAAGCGTAAATTATGTATATATAAAAGGGTAATTGAGACTTTTTATTATATATTTTTGTACCTAATAATAATATAATTTATACTATGTGTCTATTAGTAATATTAGTTAATATATTGTACTAGGTAGTAATAATTCCGTATATATGTGTGTGTGTGTGTGTGTGTGTGTGTTCAGTGTGTTATAACAAAGTCTTTTTTCGCCAACGTGTTGTTCACATATAGTCTTACTATTTATTTATTTTTCAAATACACTTATTTTTTTATGACTTATTATTAATTGCAATTAATAAATAAATCATTTGATATAAATAAATTAATTAGTATCGAATCAAATCAAGTATATAAATTAAAAGAATAAATTGAGATTTTTTTATTTATAATTGATATTTATTTTAGACAAACAGTAAAATTAAGGATATACAGTAAAACCTTTATAAATTAATACTTGATAAATTAATAACATCGATAAAATTTATAATTTATCCAGTGCCAACTTGGGACCAGTTCAAATTTGGGTACCAATCAATAATATAATACTTTTTTAGAAAATTCTAAAGAATACTTAAGGTCCCAGCGAAACTATAAATTAATACTAATTATTAAAAAATTTCTCAAATATATATGTATATATATGTTATCAACTTCAACATTCTAAGACAATTTCGTAAAATATGATTATACTGTTATTTGCTTTTTGTTGAACTTTAGATCTGCATTAATCACATCTTTAAATCTCTCAATTGCACCCAAGTCGAAAATAAATAAAATGGATAAATATTTTATATTGATATGCTTCTATAAAATATAGATAATTATTATATGGTTGCACAATTCATGGGATACTATACTCACATAATTGATTTGTTTTACAAATAATATATTATTATGAATCCCTTAAAGTATGAATCATATATTCTAATCAATATATTCCTAATATTTATAAATAATTTATGAAAATTATATATTTTTTAAAATTATTACTGCTAGGTAAAAACTTCCTATATATAATTATTTTAAGATACATCTATAAATAGAAAATATTCTTAGGGACTTAAAATACCAACTTTATCCTTAATTAAAATATATCCCAATAATATCCCTTCCACTTTTAAAGCATTTCAGTTTAAGATTTCTGAACTTCCCATAATGAATTATCGATTACTTCCCGTGATGAATTATAGATAATGTGATACCCGAGCTTCTTACTACTCATGTGCCAATATAATTTAATTTTGTTATGTGCATTTTATAATTATGTGATAATTATGTGGCAATTATGTGATAATAATGTGACAATTATGTCACAATTATTTCTACATTTTACTTATCTATACATTTTATTTGAGACATCTGTGATAAAAATGGTGACAATATGTGAATATATATATATATACTTGCATAAATATTTACTTGCACTAATTTAAATAAATAATTAAATTGTCTTATGTGTATACATTATTTTTTAATTATTAAGTATCACATGTGTTCTCGTAATAATAATAGTGGTAAGAAAATGTATTATATCTTAGCTATTAAGTATTGCATATATATTTGTAATGTATAATATATATATATATATATATATATATAATAAAAGGAGTAGGAAAGTTACGACAATAACACTTCGTGGTAAATTGGCAGCCACAACTTTATTAAGGTTGATAAATGAGACACGTATTCATAAAAAAAGATTGAGGACGGTGGGTTAGTGGAATTCAATTTCACCCCATCATCAAGTATAAATAGAGGGTCTAAACCCTTATTTCGGAAACGAGGGAACAACAAGTAGCGAGGAAAAAAAAGAGGGGAGAGTGAGGGAGAAAAGAGAGAGGGGGGAGAAAAATGAGCATACCGGAATGAGAGATAGGTAGTTAAAGTTCTTCACGAGGTCTGTGGTATTATTACTGTTGGAGTTGAGGTAAGTAGAAGTCCAACTACAATGCATAAACATGTGTTATATGTGAATTATTTTGTGATTAATATGTGATAATTATGTTATGAATTATTTGTGATTAGTTTAATTACGTTATGAATTATTTGTGATTAATTTGTGATACAAGCTGTAGATTTATGTGATTTGAGGTAAGTAGATATTAATATGTAACTAAATAGTATTTTATAAATTATTTGTGATAAATTTGTGATACAAGTTGCGGATCTATGTTATTTGAAATAATATCATTGTCCTTTATAGATTTGAGTAATCCAAAATTGTGGATTATAAATCTGTGTGATATGTGAAGATATCATTTATAAGGATCTGTATGATCGGAGGCAAAGCTATTATTCGAAAAATGGATATGTGTGATTCGGGGTGAAGTTGTTGTTGTAGAAATGGATCTGTATGATTTGAAACTTATTTGTTGTTTTATTTTGATTAAATGATTATATTGGTATCGTAAATGAATTGTGAAGCATATATAATTGCTCTTGCTACATACCATGCATAATCATGAAAAGTGTTTTCCCCTAAAATTAATAAGATACTAATGGTGTGCGCGGTCACTACATATGCACTCTTTCAGGAACAGCCGAAAATCAGTCCGAGTCATGTGTTGACTCACCCCATTTAGAAATCGCGGGGCAATCCGAGTCATGTGTTGACTCAATGAGTCGCTTGTCGGCTCACTTTTATTCAGGGATCATGGGACGATCCGAGTAATGTGTTGAGTCAATGAGTCATGTATCGGCTCAACTATATTCAGGGTTCAGAAAAATCGTTCCCTATACTTTATTCGAGGTTCGAAAAAATTATCCTCATTAAGCTCATTTGGGGTACATATCATAAGCGTGTCATGAGGATCTTGCAACATGAACAGTTTTCAAAATAAAAGAGACTAACTTGAAAAATTAGAAATTTGGTGATAGAAAAATAAATGCATTTTCATGCCCATGCATACATGATTTCTACTTACTGAGATTTTATCTCACTAGTTTATGCATTGTAGGTGTGCCTGTTGATGATTGAGTTTTGTGATGTGACTGTGTAAGCTATGGAGCTCCTTCAGGGTTTTGAGCGGATGTACATATATGACGACCTGTTAGGGTAGGCCGTGGGCTTATTTTTTTTCCACTGATTTTTATGTAATATAATAAGTATTGTCACAAGTCTGGGTAGTTTGAAATGTTGTCAGAAACCAATTACGTAAGTTGAACTGGTGTGATAGTTTTGGTTATAAACATGTTGTGTGAGGAAAAAAAATATTTGCATGTTTTTATACTGATGATGTTTATGTTAATTAGTATTTGACTCATAAGTTATATAAGGTGGGCCATGTCAGATTGGTATCAGAGCACGGTTTAGGTCCTGCAGACTGTCTATGTACATGAGCTCATTTCTTGGAAGCGTAGCATTGAGTGAAGTGTTATTTTCATTCCGTATTGTTATGTGTTTTATAAATTATATTGGCCATGTGGTGTAGGACTTGTAGTTAGTAGTGCAAAATTGTAAAGACTACATGTGAAAGTTCTGAAGGGAATAGAACTGCTGAGGAAGCTGCACCTGTTGAAGGAAATAATCGTGATGCAATAATTACTTGACTGATGGAACTTGTAGAACGCCAATCCCAACAGATATAGCAACTGATTCAGCAGAGAGATATGGGTGGAATGCTAGAGGTTAATTTTAATCATGATCGATGTCCGGTGGAACGTGTGGAAATAGTTTATTAGAGGTTTCGAAAGTTGAGCCCTTCGATATTTGAGGATGCAGCTGATCTCACAGATGCAGAGGATTGGTTACGCATGGTGGAAAATATGTTTCAATATAGTAGAATTTCAGAGGGGGATAGAGTGATGTGTACTTCTTTCATGTTACGAGGAAGTGCTGGCCACTGGTGGGATACAATTAAAAGTATCAAGGATGTCACGACTATGATGGGAAAGTTTTAAGGAGCTTTTCAGGAAAAAATACTTTTCGGCACCAGTGAGAGCAATGAAGATGAACGAGTTAATACAGTTGAAGCTGGGAGGTATGTCAGTTACAGATTACCTTCAAAAGTTTGAGAAGTTGTCGAGGTTTGCAGAACACATGGTGAGTACAGAGGCACTGAAAGTGGAGAAGGTCGTGGAAGGCTAAAGGCCTGAGCTTTTTAGAGATGTGAGTATGGTGGGACTACAAGGAGTTACATACCAAAAGTTTCAAAAAGGGCCCAAATTTTGAACAAGCGGAGATGAGGATTAGACAAGCGCAGGCTATCAAACGCCAGTTTCAGTAAAAATCAGTACAACAGTTTGGGAGAGATAATAAGAGGCCGTGCCATTTCAGAGGCTGAAACCTAATGTTCCAGTGAATCACGAACAAGGACAGGGAGAACCAAACAAGTGACCCATATTCGATCTGGGTAAGGTGCCGCCACCATCCCAATAAATATATCCTAATTGTGCTAAGCCACGTGGTGGGGAGTGTCGCGCTACTCTTAGGACTTGTTACACATCCGGAGAAAAAAGGACACGAGACTACTACATGTCCTAAGCAAGGGAAGCAAGGACAATATGGAAGAGCCCTGGGAAGGGTGTACACATTGACACGGGAGGAGGCAGATGTAAATCCCTTAATTGTCACAGGTAATTTTTTCTATTTTTGGTACTTCTACATATGTACAATTTGATTCTGGAGCGACACATTCATTTGTGTCCATTGAGTATGTGAGGAAGCTGGGTGGAACATCTAACTTGATAGAAGCTAATTATGAAGTAATGATACCTTCTGGTGAGTCAAAGCAAACTAATCAACATCTTCGAGGCTATGTTATTCCTATTGAAGGAAAACAACTCCTCGATGATTTGATTGTGTAAAAAATGAATGATTATGGTATCATATTGGGCATGGATTGACTGTCAAATTACGGCACTATAATAGATTGTCAGAAGAAAAGTATCCCTTTTCAGCCATTGGAAGGAAAACCATTCACTTTTGCTGGGATTAAGAAGAACTTCAGATTTCTTTTGATATCAGCGGCAAAAGCACAATGATTGTTGGAAAGTGGTTGTGAGGGGTATCTGGTGAGTGTGATTAATGTTGAACGACAACATTGTCCAATCCTCGGTGATGTACCAGTAGTTTGGGAATACCCAGAGGTGTTTCCAGATGATCTTCCAGGTTTTCACCAGACCGGAAAAAAGAGTTTGTTATTGAGCTGCAGCCAGGAGCTGTTCCTTTATCTAATGCACCATATAGAATGGTACTAGCTAAACTGATAGAATTGAAGATACATTTGCAAGAGTTGCTAGACAAAGGATTCATCAAACCTAGTTTCTAACATTGGGGAGCACCAGTTCTGTTTATTCGAAAGAAGGATGGAACGTTGAGGATGTGCATCGATTACCGGGATCTCAACAAAGTCACAGTCAAGAATAAGTATCCATTGGCTCGCATTGATGATCTGTTCAATCAATAACAGGGTGTAGCTATCTTTTCGAAGATTGATTTGTGATCGGGGTATCATCAATTAAAGATTAAGGAGGAGGATATTCCAAAGACTCCATTCAGTACAAGATATGGACATTATGAGTTTTGGAGATATCATTCGGTTTGACGAATGCTCAAGCAACATTTATGGATTTGATGAATAGAGTATTTCAGGATTTTCTTGATAAGTTTGTGCTTGTGTTTATTGATGATATTCTAATTTACTCTATGAATAAGGAGGATCATGCTCTGCTTTTAAGAAAGGTGTTGGAGATTTTGAAAGAGAAGCAGTTGTATGCGAAGTTCAAGAAGTGTGAGTTCTGGTTGGACCGAGTTATTTTTTTGGGACACGTGGTATCAGAAGAAGGAATTTTGGTAGAACCAAGCAAAGTTAAAGCAAACCATGATTGGCCACAACCCTCAAATCCCACTGAGGTTCGTAGCTTTCTTGGATTGGCAGGATATTATCGAAGGTTTGTTGAAGGATTCTCCAAGATCACTTCACCATTAACACAATTAACTAGGAAGAACGTAAGGTTCACATGGACAAAGGCATGTGAACAAAATTTTCAGTAATTGAAAAGATGGTTGACGTCAGCTCCTATCTTAACTATTCCGACGGTGACATGAAACTTCAAGGTTTATAGTGATGCTTCAAAGAATAGTCTTGGATGTGTACTGATGCAGAATGGGAAAATGATAGCGTATGCATCCAGACAGTTAAGGGAGTACGAGAAGAATTACCCTACCCATGATTTGGAATTAGCCACAGTGGTGTTTGCTCTCAAAATTTAGAGGCATTTCCTGTATGGGAGACGTTGTGAGATCTATACTGATCATAAGAGTTTGAATTACTTCTTCACTCAGAAAGAGTTGAATATGAGGCAGAGAAGATGGTTGGAACTAATGAAGGACTACAACTGTGTTATCAATTATTATCCAGGCAGAGCTAATGTAAAGGCAATACAGAGTGTAGCTGCTATGACCCTAAATCAAAACCAGAGATGCTTGATTTGCAAAGGATTGGTATGGAGATCATTCAAGAAGGATCGTTGGTATCAAAGATGGCAGCTCTGACACTTCGACCAAATTTGATGGATAAGATTTACATGGACAAGAGGTGGATAAATTGTTTGATAAGATAAGGAATGATATTAGCTCTGGAAAATCTTTTGTCTTCCAATTAAGAGATGATGTCGTGATTTGTTCTAGAGGTCAATTATGTCTACCTGAAGTGGGCGACATTCGGAAGGAAGTGATGACAGAAGCTCATTCAACACCGTACTCAGTACATCCAGGAGCTACTAAGATGTATAGAGATTTGAAGTTACATTATTGGTGGCCAGGGATGAAGAGAGATGTCGCTCAATATGTGGATCAATGTTTGATTTTTCAGCAAGTTAAAGCTGAGCATCAGAGACTAGAATGAACTTTACAGCCTCTATTTATTCCAGAGTTGAAATGGGAGAATATCAATATGGATTTTGTTACTGGACTACAAAAACAATAAAAAGTCATGATGCCATTGGGGTTATTGTGGATTGATTGACTAAGTCCGCTCATTTTATTCCTATTTTCTCTATGTATTCCATGGATAGTTTTCCCCAGATATATTTACAAGAGATCGTCAGACTCCATGGATACAACTTACCATTGTGTTAGACAGAGATACAATATTCTTGTCTACTTTTTGAAAGAGTTTGCATAAGGCATTGGGGACATAATTATCTTTCAACATTGGATTCCATCCACAAATAGATGGTCAATCGCAGTGTACAATATAGATTTTGGAGGATATGCTCAGAGCATGTGTGTTGGATTTTCAAGGATAGTGAGTAAATTTCTGCCTTTAATAGAGTTCTCGTACAACAACAGTTACCAGTCCATTATTAGGATGGCACCATATGAAAAAATGTACGGGAGGAAGTGTAGGTCTCCAGTACATTGGGATGAAATTGGAGAGAGGAAACTCTTGGGTCCAGACTTGATTCGTGAAATGTCAGAAGTTGTTACCCATATTCGAGAGAATATGAAAATTGCTCTGGATCTGCAAAAGAGTTATGCACACAAACGAAGAAGAGAGTTGGAATTTGAAGTGAGTGATCAGGTATTCTTGAAAGTATCTCCAATGAAGGGGATAATACTATTTGGAAAGAAAGGGAAACTCAGTCCAAGATAAGTTGGTCCATTCACTATCATTGAGAGAGTTGGCGGTGTTGCGTATAGGTTGAACTTACCAGTGTATATGTCAAGAGTACACAATGTGTTTCATGTGTCTGTATTGAGGAAGTATTTTCCAAATTCATTTCATTTTCTCAGGAAGGAACTAGTTGAGTTGAGAGAAGATTTAAGTTATGAGGAAATACCAATTGAGATCTTGCGGCGAGAAGTGAAGAAGCTCAGAAATAAAGAGATACAGTTAGTAAAGGTGTTATGGATAATCCAGTTAGTAGAGGAGGGTACTTGGGAAAGAGAGGATGAGATAAGGATGAGAGAGGGGAGAAAAGAGAGAGAGAGGGGGAAAAGAAGGAGCGTACCGGAACGGGAGATAAGTAGTTAAAGTTCTTCAAGTAGTTCTGTGGTACTATTATTGTCGGAGTTGAGGTAAGTAGAAGTCCAACTACAACGCATAAACATGTGTTATATGTGAATTATTTTTTATTAATATGTGATAATTATGTTTTAAATTATTTTTTATTAGTTTACTTACGTTATGAATTATTTGTGATTAATTTGTGATACAAGCTGTGATTTATGTGATTTGAGGTATGTAGATATTCATATGAAACTAAATAGTATTTTATAAATTATTTGTGATACAAGTTGCGGATCTATGTGATTTGAAATAATATCATTGTCCTTTATAAATCTGAGTGATCGGAAACTGTGGATTATAAATCTGTGTGATATGAGAAGATATCGTTTATAAGGATCTGTGTGATCCGAGGGGGAGCTATTATTCGAAAAATGGATATGTATGATTCGGAGTGAAGTTGTTGTTCCAGAAGTGGATCTGTATTATTTGAAACTTATTTGTTGTTTTATTTTGATTAAATTGTTATATTGGTATTGTAAATGAATTGTGAAGCATATATAATTGCCCTTGCTGCATACCATGCATAATCATGAAAAGTGTTTCCCCCAAAATTAATAAGATACTTATGGTGAGTGATGCCACTACATATGCACTCTTTCAGGGACCGCCGAAAATCGATTCGAGTCGTGTTTTGACTCACCCCATTCAGGGATCGTGGGACGACCCGAGTCATGTGTTGACTTAACGAGTCGCTTGTCTGCTAACTTTTATTCGGTGATCGTAGGGCGATCAGAGTAATATATTGACTCATCGAGTTGTGTATCGGCTCAACTTTATCCAGGGTTCAAAAAAATTATTCCCAACACTTTATTTGGGGTTTAGAAAAATTGTACCCATTGAGCTCATTTGGGGTGCATATCATAAGTGTGTCATGGGGATTCCGAAACGTGAACAGTTTTCAAAATAAAAGAGACCAACTAGAAGAATTAGGAAATAGGTGATAGAAATATAAATGCATTTTCATGCACTGGCATGCATGATTTCAACTTACTGAGATTTTATCTCACTAGTTTATGCATTATAGGTTAGTCTGTTGATGATTTAGTATTGTGATGTGACCGTGCAAGCTATGAAGTTCCTTCAGGGTTTTGAGCGGATATAAATATATGACGACCTGTTGGGCTAAGCCGTGGGCTCATTTTGTTTCCACTGATATTTTGTTATTTAATATAATAAGTATTTTTACAAGTCTAGGTGGTTTAAGGTGTTGTCAGAAACCAATTACGTAAATTGAACTGGTGTGATGGTTTTGGTTATAAACATGTTATCCGAGGAAAAAAAATATTTGCATGTTTTTATAATGATGATGATATTTATGTTAATTAGTACTTGAATTATAAGTTATATAAATTGGATCGTGTCAGAGCAGTATCAGAGCATGGTTTGGGTCCTGCAGACTATCTATGTATGTGAGCTCATTCCTTGGGAGCGTAGCCTTGCGTGTAAGTGTTATTTTCATTCTGTATTGTTATGAGTTTTATAAATTATATTGGCCATGTGGTGTGGGACTCTTAGTTAGTAGTGCAAAATGGTAAGGACTACATGTGAAAGTTCTAAAGAGAATAGAACTGCTGATCAAGCAGCACCTGCTGAAGTAAATAATTGTGATGCAGTAATTACTCGACTGAAGGAACTTGTAGAGCGCCAATCCTAATAGGTACAACAACTGATTCAGTAGAGAGATATGGGTGGACAACTAAAGGTTAATTTTAATCATGATCGACGTCAGGTGGAACGTATGGAAATGGTTTGTGAGAGGTTTCGAAAGCTGACCCCACATATGCAGAGGATTAGATACGTACGGTGCAAGATATGTTTCAATACAGTAGAATTCCAGAGGGGGATAGAGTGTTGTGTGTTTTTTCATGTTACGAGGAAGTACTGGCCACTGGTGGGATACAATTAAAAGTATCGAGGATGTCACGACTATGATAAGAAAGGTTTAAGGAGCTCTTCAGGAACAAGTACTTTTCGACAATAGTGAGGGCAATGAAGATGAACGAGTTCATACAGTTGACGAAGAGAGGTATGTTAGTTACAGATTACCTTCGAAAGTTTGAAAAGTTGTCAAGGTTTACAGAACACATGGTGAGTACGGAGGCACTGAAAGTAGAGAGGTTCGTGGAAGGCTTAAGGCGTGAACTTTTTAGAGATGTGACTATGGGACTACAAGGAGCAACATACTCACAAGTTGCAGAAAAGGGCCCAAATTGCCGAACAAGCGGAGATGAGGATCAGACAAGCGCAGGCTATTAGACGCCAGTTTTAGCAAAAACCAGTGCAGCAGTTTGGGAGAGATAATAAGAGGCCGATGCCATTTCAGATGCCGAAACCTAATGTTCCAGGGAATCACAAACAGGGACAGGGAGAGCCAAACAAGCTATCCAAGTTCGATCAGGGTAAGGCACCGCCACTGTCCCTACCAATATGTCCTAATTGTGCTAAGCCACATGGTGGGGAGTGTCGCGCTACTCTTATGACTTGTTACAGATGCAGATAGAAAAGACACGTGACTACTACATGTCCTAAGCAAGGCAAGCAAGGACAGCAAGGAAGAGCCCCGGCAAGGGTGTACACATTGATACGGGAGGAAGCTGGGTGGAAAATTTAACTTGATACGGGAGGAAGATGGGTGTACACATTGATACACGGGTAAGTTTTCTATTTTTGGTACTTCTACATATGTGCAATTTGATTCCGGAGCGAATTTATGTCCACTGAGTATGTGAGGAAGCTGGGTGGAACATCTAACTTGATGGAAGCAAATTATGAAGTAATGATACCTTCTAGTGAGTCAAAGTAAACTAATCAACTTCTTCGACGCTGTGTTATTCCTATTGAAGGAAAACTACTGCTTGCTGATTTGATTGTGTTAAGTATGAATGATTATGATATCATATTGGGCATGGATTGGCTGTCAAAGTACGTACTACAATAGATTGTCAGAAGAAGAGTATCACATTTTAGCCGTTGGAAAGAGAACCATTCACTTTTGTTGGGATTAAGAAGAATTTCAGATTTCCTTTGATATCAGCGGCAAAAGCACAGCGGTTGTTTGAAAGTTATTGTGAGGGTATGTGGTGAGTGTGATGAATGTTGAAGGGCAACAATGTCCAATCCTTGGTGATGTACCAGTAGTTCGGGAATACGCGGAGGTGTTTCCAGATGATCTTCCAGGTTTGCCACCAGACCTGGAAATAGAGTTTGTTATTGAGCTGCAACCACAAACTGCTCCTTTATCTAAAGCGCCATACAGAATGGCACCAGCTTAACTGAAAGAATTGAAGATACAGTTGCAAGAGTTGCCAGATAAAGGATTCATCCGACCTAGTTTCGTACTTTTAGAAGCACCAGTTCTGTTTGTTTGAAAGAAGGATGGCACGTTGAGGATGTGTATTGATTACCGAGATCTTAACAAAGTTACAGTCAAGAATAAGTATCCATTGCCTCACATTGATGATCTGTTCAATCAACAACAGGATGCAGCTATCTTTTCAAAGATTGATTTGCGATCGGGGTATCAGCACTTGAAGATTTAGGAGGAGGATATACCAAAGACTGTATTCAGTACAAGGTATGGAAATTATGAGTTTTTGGTGATGTCGTTCGGTTTGACGAATGCTCCAACATCATTTATTGATTTGATGAATAGAATATTTCAGGATTTCCTTGATAATTTTATGATCGTGTTTATCGAATATATTCTGATTTACTCTAAGAATAAGGAGGATCATGTTGTGCATTTAAGAAAGGTGTTGGATATTTTGAAAGAGAAGCAGTTGTATGCGAAGTTCAAGAAGTGTGAGTTCTGGTTGAATTGAGTTATTTTTTTGGGACACGTGGTATTAGGAGAAGTAATTTCAGTGGATCCAAGTAAAGTTAAAGCAATCCATGATTGGCCATAACCCTCAAATCCCACTGAGGTTCGTAGCTTTCTTAGATTAGCGGGATATTATCGAAGGTTTGACAAAGGATTCTCCAAGATCACTTCACCATTAACATAGTTAACTACGAAGAATGTGAGGTTCACATGGACAGAGGCGTGTGAACAAAATTTTTAGGAATTGAAGAGACGGTTGACATCAGCTCATGTCTTAACTATTCCGATGGAGACAGTAAACTTCAAGGTTTATAGTGATGCTTAAAAGAATGGTCTTTGATGTGTACTGATGCAGAATGGGAAAGTGATAGCGTATGCATCCATGTAGTTAAGGGAGTACGAGAAGAATTACCCTACCTATAATTTGGAATTAGCCACAGTGGTGTTTGCTCTCAAAATTTGGAGGCATTATCTGTATGGGAAGCGTTGTGAGATATATACTGATCATAAGAGTTTGAAGTACTTATTCACTCAGAAAGAGTTGAATATGAGGCAGAGAAGATGGTTGGAACTAGTGAAGGACTACGACTGTGTTATCAATTATCATCCAGGCAGAGCTAATGTGGTTGCTTGTGCATTGAACCGAAAGGCAACACAGAGTGTAGCTGCTACGACTATAAATAAAAAAACCAGAGATGCTTGATTTGCAAATGATGGGTGTGGAGATCATTCAGGAAGGATTTTTGAAAGCAAAGATGGCTGCTCTGACACTTCGACCAACTTTGATGGATAAAATTCAATAGGAACAAGAAGTGGATAATTTTTTTGACAAGATAAGGAATGATATCAGCTTTAGATTATCTTCTGACTTCCAATTAAGAGATGATGATGTGATTTGTTATAGAGGTCGATTATGTCTACCTGAAGTGGACGACATTCGGAAGGAAGTGGTGACAGAAGCTCATTCAACACCGTACTCTGTACATCTAGGAGCTACTAAGATGTACAGAGATTTGAATTTATATTATTGGTGGCCAGGGATGAAGAGAGATGTTGCTCAATATGTGGAGCAATGTTTGACTTGTTAGCAAGTTAAAGCTGAGCATCAGAGACCAGCAGGAACTTTACAGCCTCTATTTATTACGGAGTTGAATGGGAGAATATCACAATGGATTTTATTACTGAACTACCAAAGACAATAAAAGGTCATGATGCCATTTGGGTTATTGTGGATTGATTGACTAAGTCCGCTTATTTTCTTCTAATTTTCTCTATGTATTCCATTGATCATTATGCCCAGCTATATTTAATTGAGATCGTCAGACTCCATGGAGTACCACTTACCATTGTGTCAGATAGAGATACGAGATTCTTGTCTGCTTTTTGGAAGAGTTTGATAAGGCGTTGGGGACATAATTATCTTTCAACAATGGATTCCATCTACAAATAGATGGTCAATCACAATGTACAATACAGAGCATGTGTGTTGGATTTTCAAGGTCAGTGGAGTAAATTTCTACTTTTAATAGAGTTCTCGTACAACAATAGTTACCAGTCCGCTATTGGGATGACACCATATGAAGCATTGTATGGGAGAAAGTGTAGGTCTCCAGTAATTGGGATGAAAGTGTAGGTCTCCAGTAATTGGGATGAAGTTGGAGAGAGAAAACTCTTGGGTCCAGACTTGATTCTTGAAATATCAGAAGTTGTTATCCGTATTCGAGAGTTATGCACACAAACGGAGAAGAGAGTTGAAATTTGAATTGGGTGATCAGGTATTCTTTAAAGTATCTCCAATGAAGTGGATAATGCATTTTGAAAATAAAGGAAAACTCAGTACAAGATAAGTTGGTCCATTCACTATCATTGAGAGAGTTGGCGGTGTTGCATATAGGTTGAACTTACCAGTGTCTATGTCAAGAGTACACAACGTGTTTCATGTGTCTGTGTTGAGAAAGTATGTTCCAAATTCGTCTAATGTTCTCAGACAGGAACTAGTTGAGTTGAAAGAAAATTTGAGTTATGAGAAAATACTAGTTGAGATCTAGCGGCGAGAAGTGAAGAAGCTCAGAAATAAAGATACACAGTTAGTTAAAGGGTTATAGAGAATCCAGTTAGTTGAGGAGGCTACTTGGAAAAATGAGGATGAGATAATAGCTAAGTATCCAGAACTCTTCAGGTAAGTAAATTTCGAGGACGAAATTTTTATAAGGTGGGAAGGATGTGATACCCGAGCTTCGCACTACTCATGTGCCAATATAATTTAATTTGTGTTATATGCATTTTATAATTATATGATAATTATGTGGCAATTATGTGATAATAATGTGACAATTATGTGCAATTATTTCTACATTTTACTTTTCTTTAAATTTTACTTGAGACATCTGTGATAAAAATGATGACAATATGTGAATATATATATATATATATATATATATATATATATATATATATATAACATAAATATTTACGTGCACTAATTTGAATAATTAATTAAATTGTCTTATGTGTATACAATATTTCTTAATTATTAAGTATATCACTTGTGTTCTCGTAATAATAATAGTGGTAAGAAAATGTATACGTAGGTGTGTTAATTTGTAAATGTATTATATTTTAGCTATTAAGTATTACATGTATTTTCATAATGTATTATATATATATATATATATATATATACGGCAATAACACTTCGTGGTAAATTGGCAGCCACAACTTTATTAAGGTTAATAAATAAGACACGTATTCATTATTAAAAAAAAAAGGTTGAGGGCAGTGGGGGTTAGTGGAATTTAATTTTACCCCCAAGAACAAGCATAAATAGAGGGTCAAAGCCCTTATTTCGGAAACGAGGAAACAACAAGCTGCGAGCAAAAAAAGGGGGAGAGAGAGAGAGAAGAGAGAAAGAGAAAGAGAGAGAGAGGAGAAAGAAGGAGCGTGTCGGAACGGGAGATAGGTAGTTAAAGTTCTTCACGAGGTCTGTGGTATTATTACTGTCGGAGTTGAGGTTGTTAGATTGTATACTAAAAGTTTAGATTTACAATTAATGGATGTTCTTATGAGATAGTCGTGTGTATTGAGCAGGACCGCATGAGATCGTTCGATTTATACTGACTATGTAAGAGAACTTGATCTCAATTATTATGGATGTTCGTACTCTTAATCCCTATATAATAACCTCGACACGTAAGCCAGTATGTATCTCTTAGATTTATCAATGGGTGAGATTTAATTATTAAGTTAACAAACTCGGTGAGTTGAAAAATAGTGTTGCCTCTATGGTGTGCTGTAGATTGTAGAAAGAATCCGTGTCCTATTAAATGGGCTGATGATGTCCCCTTGAGGAGCTTATAAGGATTATCATGTAAACCCTGCAGGTGGATTTATTCCGGCATGATAATGAGGTTGAGTGGTACTATTCTCGGATGAGATATTAATTAATGGAGTTGTCAGTAACTTAATTAATTAATGAGTATTGTATATCTTAAACACGGGGAGACTAATAGGCTAATAATAAGGAGCCCATAACGTAATATGAGATTAAAGCGGCAGTGCAGTAATAATATTTTAGTGGATTATATTATTATTATTAGACTTAAGTATAAGTTTTGGGCTAAACTTGGATACTTAAGCCCAATTGAGGCCCGAATCTAATTTCTCCTCCTGGTCCCTATTGTAGTCCATATATAAGTTATCCCAGCTGTCCAGAAACCCTAATCATGCACCTAAAACACGTGAGATAGAGGGAGACGAAGCAGATTGAGAGGGTCTTGAAGATCGTCGCGCACACGACGTCAAGACTGGACTTGGGAATACAGTAGAAGATCAAGAGGTTGTTTTCTACAGATGTTATTCTTCAACATACCCTGGTGAAAGGTAATGCGAACTTTTATTCTTGCTTCCGCTGATATAGTTTTGCATGGAACCATAACGGTTCACGTTAACCAAACGATCAAACACCAACAATTGGTATCAAAGCTTCGGTTTCATAGCTACACGTGACACATTAGGCTAGGGTTTATATGCCAAACGTGATTAGGGTCTAGAATATTAATTGTTATACTTGGAAACCCTAAACTTTTGACGAACACGACTGCCGATGGGAAACGGCTGTGCAAGCGACGGCACGGCTGCTCGAAAAGTGCAGAGGACGTCGATGTGTCAGTGGTGGATGGCATATGCATGGTGGACACAGAAATGTGAACCACGCAGACCACGACCAGCTAGTTGGCACTGAACGTTCGACGGTGAACGGGGATTGCAATGGCGGGCCAAGGCTTGACTCGTTGGCATCAGCATCAGGCGAAGCATGGGCAATCGGCACAAGACGACTGCACGAGCGGCACTGTGCGGACCTATTGCTATAGGCAGGAAGCAAGCACCGCTGAACGGGGCGACGAACCAGGCGATGCGGACTCCCTGGACGACGGCGCTGGATGGAGATGGCTGACGTGACAGGCACATGGATGCGGCGCTGACGGTCAGTGTCTTGGTATGCAATGTTGGCATTTGGATCTTTTGGTTAACGTGAATCGTTAGGGTTCCATGCGTTTCTATATCAGCGGAAGCGAGAAATCATAGAAACGTATTACCTTTCACCAGGGTATGTTGAAGAAGAAGGATTCTCGCCGGCAGCTTAAGCAGTCCCATGGTTTTGGCAATAACTTCCTCATCCAATCTCCGATTCGAGTGATCTACGCGCAAAAACGATCCTCCTATCCGTAGCTTTCCGTTAGTATATCACACATCCAGTTCTGATTTTCAAACAATTTTATATAAGTCGTGGAATTTGACTGACAGAAACAACAAACGATATTCCAGTCTTCTGTTGTATTCCTAAGCCACGTCTTGACATTGTGTGGGCAACGATCTACAAAACGATCTCAGTCTACAACCCTAATCTACCTTTCACGTGTTTAGGCCTATGATTCAGATATCCAGATTGAAGAGATTAGCTATTATATAGGCTACAACATGGACCAGTAGGAGAAATTAGGGTTTGGGCCTCCATTGGGCTTAAACATCCAAGTTTTACCCAAAACTTATACTAAATCCAATAATAATAAATCAGTCCACTAAAGAAGTATTATTGCACTGCCACCCTAATCCCGAATTACGTTATGGGCTTCTTCCTATTTTGAGCCAATTAATCTCCCCGTGTTTAAGATTCAATGCCCATTAATTAATTAAGTTACTGACAACTCCATTAATTAATATATATACCGAGAGTAGTACCACTCAACCTTATTATCATGCCGGAATAAATCCACCTGCAGGGTTTACATGATAAACATTATGAACTCTTCAAGGGGACATCATCAATCAATTTCGTTAGAACACAAATTCCTTCTATAATCAAGCATATTGATTTAATAATTAAATCTCACCCATTGATAAATCAAGTAAATAAATACTGATTTACGTGTCGAGGTTAGTGTATAGGGATTAAGAGTATGAACTTCTATAATAACATTGATAAAGTTCTATTATATAATCATTATAAACTGAACGATCTCAATGGCGGTCCTATTCAATACACATAGTGCACTAGTGCAATTTCATAGTCAACAAAGACTAATGCTAAATCACACTACAACCATACCGATAGATAGTCCTCTTCTATCTCGGTTGTGAACATCTGTTTATACTTCATAAGGAGCCAATAATATGATCTTTCGTGTGACGCTGCACACCACATTATCTTTAGTATAAAGTAAATGGACTTTTGCAATAACTTAATTGGAAATGTTTGATCACATGATTCTCATTTCAAATATTATCTAAACATTGTTCATAAAAAAGATAGACTTTTAGTATACAATCTAACAATCTCCCACTTATACTAAAAGACTATTCTGCCATATCTGCTGCCATACATTTGATTCTCTCTCACACTGCTTGACCATTAAAAGCTCTCGCCTTAAGGTCCTTGTAAAAGGATTTACTAGGTTATCATCCAATGCAATCTAGGCGACAACAACCTTCCCCTCATTATACGATTTCTCATACAAGGTAGTACTAGCTTTTAATGTGTTTAATTTTCTTATGGACTCGTGATTCATTCAAGTTTGCTATTGCACCATTATTATCACAATAAATTGTGATAACCTTGGACAAATTCAGAATCACATCTAAGTCCATTACGAAATTTCTAGAACCATACAGATACTTTGGCTGCCACAAGGCTCCAATATTATCCTTTTTCCATGGTGGAGTCCGAAATATATTTCTATATGACTCTCCTCCATAACATGGATCTACTTCCATTAAACACATAACCTTGAGGTGGATTTACTGTCGTCCCTACGATTTGAAAAATCCAAATCTAAGTAACCGTCAAGAAGTGATGAATTATTCCGGTAAGCTTACATATATTTTCCAGTCCTCTTCAAACACTTCAAATATGTCTTACCATAATTAATATTCTTGTTCCGGGTTACCTTGATCTCACTGACTATGCCATTAGCAAAACAAATATCCAATCTTGTGCATAGTATTCCATAGATTATGCTTCCTTATTGCCAAAGCATATGGAACCGCATTTATCTATTTTATCTTCATTTGTGTCTTAAGACACAAATCCTTAGATAAAGTCATATGCTAAAAAGAGTAAGGATTATATCATTTATATGAAGCTTGACATAAGCACAACATCCTTTCTTGTGATCCTTATTAGCATGATCGCCACGATATATTTTGCTTCTCTTAAGTCCTTCATTTCATACTGCTTTATTAATCATATCTATATGCCTGACAATACTCTTTCATTGTCTCCAATGAGCAAGATACTATCTACATATATACAAGAAATACCATCACGTTTTTATCACTCTTTTCAATACACAAGAACCATCTGAGCATTGATTAAATCCATATGACTGGATTTCCTTATCAAAACGGATGTTCCATGATCTTAAAACTTGCTTTTATCCATCGATGAACACTTTTAAGCTTACACTCAAAATGCTCTTAGCTCTATGCAATGAATCACTCTGGTTGCTTCATTGTAGACCCACTTTCATCCAATAGTTTTTACATCATTTGATGGTTCTACAAGCTCCCAGAGTTGATTTTGAATCCATAGATTCTATTTCTGAAATCTTTGCAACTCACTAAGATTTCGCATTTCGATCTTGTAGTGCTTCGTCGCAATACCATGGGACAATTTCATATTTACTAGGGATCAAGTCTCACGACTCTTCCAAAACATAAATCTATCGTGTTGTAAAACAACCCTCCCACTGCGACGAGGTATCACGGGCAATTGTGTATCAGATGTGACACGCGATGCAGTTTACTTGTGGAATATCTTCTTGTAGTCTTGGTACTAAAATTTGTGTTTCCCTTCTCACACCTTTAGAACATTTTATACATGGTCTTGTAATTTATTACAAAGTCCTTCTCTAAAAATCTAGTGTTCGTGTTAACAATCACATTCTGATCTTTTGGACTATTAAATAATCCACCCTTCATTTTTCTAGGATATCCCACAAACAGACAAACATCATATGACATTCTGTTTCTAGGGCTTACCCATAAAATGAATTTATTAATTCCAAATAATTATTTATTTATCTAATCGTTACTATAAGAGTCTTATTCCTTCTTTCCTCCACACCATTCAGCTGGGGTTTGCCCGGTATAGTCAACTTGGGATTCAATCCCAACCTCAGATAATTAGCTCCTAACTATCCTAAGAGGTATTCGCCACCACGATTAAATCGTAATGACTTGATATATTTTCCATGACGCTTCACGCATCAATCATGTACTCCTTGAATTAATCATAGTACTCATACTTGCAGTGCATCAAATAAATATATCGGTATCTAGAATAATCATAAAATATTCATAACCACCTCTCGCTATGATAATCTTAGGATCGCACAAATCAGAATGAAACATTTCCAACATATCTTTACATGGCTCTATACCCCTTTGCCTTGTATAGGCAATAGTCTTAGATGCCAAAAGTACGTTTAGTTCATTTCTGAAGGTTCCTTTCTCTTACTAAGATTAGAAGATGCATTATTAATTATTAAAACATTGCATCCGTGGGATTAAAATGATTTAAGAGTGCAAATTGTTACCTACATACCATAACAGATTATAGCTTCATCCTTCATTATAATGACCACGTCATTTAAATGAAATATGATATCCCATCCGTCAATGCATAGAAATCGAAATGAAATTCTTTTTATGAAGACGTACATAAAGTCAATTTCTCTTAATCAAACATTTATTCATATCATAAGATAAATAAACAACTCTCACTGCAATAGGCACTACTTTCGTAGCTATACCCATGTATTTCTATAATCTCATCATTACTTAGTTGCAGGCAAAATGATTCTGGTATTTACAAACTACGTGTCAGTAAACTCCATAACTAATCACACTTCAACAACTAGTGAATAAGATACTATCCTTGTTCACATCTTGATGAAATTTGTTTTCTTTCGCCACATGTTTTGTCAGAAGTTTCCCACCATATACAACCTTTTGTAATTCAAGTGGATTTGCTCAAAACATCTAAGCAAATTACAAATAATAAATTGACCTAGGTTTCCCCTTCAATTTATATTTCAAGTATTTCCAATTCATTCATCAAGTTAACCATGACCTCATGCCTTTCTAACTTACTCAAGTATCCGAAGAGTCTCACGAGACAATCATAGTTCTATGAACCTCTCACCTCTTCACTAAAGACTTAAATAGGCATCAGAAGACATCCTTAGTGAGAACACATTTTAATTTTACCACGCAGTAATAATTAAAATCAAGATTCTTTTCTAATCATTTAATTGGACAAGTAAATATGATTTTTTTAAGTTAACAATAAGCGAAATAAACTATTCAAAAATTCAGAAAATCAAGTAAATAAATACGACGATCAAACACTTCAAATTTAAATTTTACATTGATTCCCTCAATAAACAATATAAAATAAATTCACCGACATCTCAAGCACCGTGAATTTGCATGCCACGTTAGTGTGGACGTATACAAACCCGAACATTCGCAAGAGAAGGTTTTACCCATTAATTTCATACGTCATAATTAACCTTATGACTCAATGATTAATAGTCGGTTGTCCTTTGGCCATGCAATTTAACAGCAGTGACTCCGTTGGGGAGGATACATATTAATTGCACCTAAGTGTATACCATTATTTGATATTAAATACGTTACCCAAGTTTGTGTGTCTTACAGTTGGAGAAGTCCACACACCCTTAAATAATTTCCTACAATCATCAATTATTAATTTGTACCAGTGATCCGCAAATAAAACTCATCCATTGGGGAGAAGACACTATAGCCGACTCATAAACTTACTTGCATCACATTACAAATAATAATTATTTCATGAAATTTATTTCAGTGATCCGCAAATAAAACTCATCTGTTGGGGAGGAAGGTACTATAACCGACTCATAAGCTTACTTGCATCACTTAATAAATAACAATGGAGGCCGCGGGATCATGACCAATTCCTCTCCCACTTAGTTATTTAACAAGAGGGTTTTTGCATGCATACAATATAACAAATATAAAATATGCAAATAAGTATGCTATTATTACGGCAAATAAGTTAGTAAATCAAATATCACTTATATCTAAATATATAACAATAAGTGACAAATAAAACAATTAAAGTAATTATATATAAGGAATAAAAAATGAAAAAAATAAAGGGATTGACTAGGTCAACACTCTCAAGCAAATAGGTACGTATCATGCACAACAAGATGTCTTAGGCCTTACTCCAACAAACATGCACACGGATCTGCAGCATGTACTCACGCCGTTCAACCCGTGATCCTGCTCGTCGGAAAAACAAACGACTGCTGCCATGCCAACCCACTGGAGACAGCACCTCCCGAGACCGCCGGAGACAATATTGGCAGCAGCAACCGGTTGTTCATCCTCAGCATGCTGCCACCGTCACTCCTGCCTGCTACAATATGTACTCGCCTTTTCCTCTAGCCGCCGGTGTACCGTCAACAACTGCTGGTCAGACCGCAATGCGGTCCGCTTTCCAGCCTTGTCGTCGCTAATCACCGCCAGATTACCAGCTACCACCCACACCACGCTACCCGATGAATAGTAAAGAACTACCGTAGCATGTTTCCAGCCTTGCTGTCGCAATCCAAGCAAAAACTCTCCAGTCCCAATTAGGCTGCCGCATACTTGCCCCTGACAGCGCCTGAACTCACATCATGCCGCCGCCACAGACTGCTGCCGATGATGCGTGCTGCAGGTACCATGTTCCGTTGATCGTGCTGATCAGCAGCTACGATTATTCCACAAAGCGAACGCCTGCAACTCAGCATCTGCACCGTCCAGCCTTCATCCCAGGCCAGCAATCGAAGGAGACTCGCTCGGAGAAAAAAATTGGGTGACCTGCTCGAAAACTAAACGCTGCAGACAGCCTGGAAAATGCTGCAGACCTGACCAGCCATCCTCTGCAGACCCGACCGGAGTGCCTGGAGACTCAGCGACATCACCGTGCAGCCACGCCAGACTTGGATCGACCAGCATCCCATGCCCTAGTTAGCGTCAAACTCGCGCAATGTCCCAGTCGAGCCCTGTGCACCGCCCGCCATGCCCGCTATGCCGTGTGTGTCACCATCGGCCATCGTGTCTCCGGGCACCTACCTCGCACTGCACTGAACTCGCCGGACTATCGCCACACATCCATGCTATTGACCAGCATCAACCCGACCGCTGCAGACTTCTCCCAGTCGATTCCTTATAGTGCCACTTATCCAGCGTGTCTTCGCCACTCAGTTTCGTTAGGCGCCATCTGCCACCGTGCTGCCATCGCCGTCCAGCCCTCTCACCAGTCACTGTTGAACAGTGTGTGTGGAGTATTCAATTAGGGTTTCATGAATCATCAGGCATGAACAACACGAAACAGTATTTAACGATGATTCAATCTCACCATCCGATACACGTAGGGTTTTCCATGATCTTTTACCGTGTAAAACATTAAAAGGTTTTGACGATGATTCCCATTCACAGCCGATAATAACACATAGGGTTTACACATTGGAATATCCATGAACTAATTCATAAAACCAAAATCCTAACTAGCCACATGCGATTCAATTATCAAATAAATCACATATGCACATAAACCCTAGCATAACGTGTCACGTTTAGCAATAGAACCTACTTACTGATACCAATTGTTGACTTTTGAATCTTTTGGTTAACGTGAACCATTAGGGTTCCATGCATTTCTATATATGCGGAAGTAAGAAAACATATAAACGTATTACATTTCACTAGGGTATGTTGAAGGAGAAGGATTCTCGCCGGTAGCCTGCGCAGTCCCACGATTATGGCCATAACTTTCTCATCAGATCTCCGATTCGAGTGATCTATACGCAAAATGGATCCTCTCTTCCGTGGCTTTTCGTCTGTATATCACACGTCCAGCTCTGATGTTCACACAATTTTATAAAAATCATGGAAGTTGATGGACAGAAACAACAAACGACCTTCTGGTCTTCTGTTGTATTCCTAAGCCACGTCTTGACGTTGTGTGGGCAATGATCTGCAAGAAGATCTCAGTCTACAACCCTAATCTTCCTTTCATGTGTTTAGGCATGTGATTCAGATATCCGGATTGATGAGATTGGCTATTATATAGGCTACAACATGGACCAGGAGGAGAAATTAGGGTTTGGGCCTCCATTGGGCTTAAGCATCCAAGTTTAGCCCAAAACTTATACTTAAGTCCAATAATAATAAATCAGTCCACTAAAGAAGTATTATTGCACTGTCACCATAATCTTGAATTACGTTATGGGCTACTTCTTATTATGAGCCCGTTAATCTCCCCATGTTTAAGATTCAATGCCCATTGATTAATTAAGTTACTGATAACTCTATTAATTAATATATTTACCGAGAGTAGTACTACTTAACCTTATTATCAAGTTGGAGTAAATCCACCTACAGGGTTTACATGATAAAATTATGAGCTCCTCAAGGGGACATTATTAACCAATTTCGTTAGGGCACATATTCCTTCTACAATCAACAGCACACAATAGAGACATCACCATCTCCTAACTCACCGAGCATATTGATTTAATAATTAAATCTCACGCATTGATGAATCAAGGAAATAAATACTCGCTTACGTGTCGAGGTTATTATATAGGGATTAAGAGTACGAACTTCCATAATAACAGAGATCAAGTTCTATTATATAGTCAGTATAAACAGAATGATCTCAATGGCGGTCCTATTCAATACACAAAGTGCACTAGTGCAATTTCATAGACAAGACAGACTAATGCCAAATCACACTACAACCATACCGATAGATAGTCCCTGTCTATCTCGGTTATGAACATCTGTTTATACTTTATAAGGAGCCGATAATATGATCTTCTGTGTTACGCTGCACACCACATTATCTACAGTATAAAGTTAATGGACTTTTGCAATAACTTAATTGCTAACGTTTGATCACATGATTCTCATTTTAAATATTATCTAAACATTGTTCACAAAAAAACTAGACTTTTAGTATACAATCCAACATGCAAGGCAGACGACACTGTGAGGCCAACATGAGTCGTGTTAGTACTTGGCACGAGTCGTGCCACCAGATCCGCGGCATCTGCCATGGTGCGTGAAGGCAACACAAAGCGTTTGGTAGTGACGGCAGCTTGGCAGCATGATTCATGCCTGACCATGGCATGTCTGGTACAGAATGTAGTGGCAACAGACGAGCATGACATGACCGACGTGCGGGAGGCCGACACAAGTCGTGCCAACGGGTATTCCAGCAAAGGCGTGGCGATACGTGGCTGGCATCAGAAAGGTGAGCAATGGCTGCATGAGCTGGCATGACTCATGCTGATACACTGCACGAGTAGTGCAGGCGTGAATCGTGGGCCAGACGGGCTTATTTTTCGTTCGGCGTGCAGAATCTGCAGAGTAGACGGAAAGAGTGCCACTTCAAAGAACGAGTTGTGCCGGCGTGTAGAGTGGCTGGCTAGCTTGCACACATCGATGGTGAGTCGTGCAGAGGTGTGGCCAGGCAGGCACGACTGCAAGGTTGCCGGGCAAGAAATCTGGAGAAAAATTCATAAAGATCGGCTTCGATCCCCGCGAACTCATTGGGGAGGTCGATCCACATCTGTGTGCCCACATTCGTGCTTGGTGGCAAACAATTGAATTCGCTGATATATAACTATTTATAATTGATATAATTATCTGATTATTGTTATATATGTATGCATGATTTTCTGTGATTTACTGCCTTATGTGTTGTAATAGGAGCATGATAGGTTGCGTATTTTATTTAAAATATTAAATGCATGTGAAAACCCTCGGTGTTAAATAACTAAGTGGGAGAGGGGATTAGTTAATAATTCTTGCGGTCTCCATTATTGGTTTGTAAGTGATGTGAGTAAACTTGCGCGGTGGTTGTAGTGCCTTCCTCCCCATCAGATGAGTTTATTCACGGATCACTTGTACAAACTTTTTTATGATGATTGTAGAAAGTTACACGAGCGCGTGTGATCTTCTCCATCTGAAGGGACATAAGCTTGTGCAATGGACTTCGAATCAAATAATGGTGAACACTTAGGTGCAAATAATAAGTATTCTCCCCATCGAAGTCACTGCTGTTATTTGCATGGCTAAAAAAGAACCGACTATTAATTATTTTTTCATAAAGTTAGGTTGACGAATGAAATTAATGGGTAAAACATTCTCTTGTAAATGTTTGAGCTTGTATACATCCACACTATCGTGGCATGCAAATTCACGGTGATTGAGATGTCGGTGAATTTTATTTTACATTGTTTTGAGGGAATCAATATAAATTGATAAATTCAAAGTATTTGATCAGTGTATTTATTTACGTCATTCTCTATATTTTCAAATGGTTTTATTCCACTTATTGTTGACTAAAAGAAATCATATTTACTTGTCCAAAAATAGATGATTTGATAAGAAACTTGGTCTTAATTCTTACTGCTTAGGAAAAACAAATGTGTTCTCATTAAGGATGTCCTCTAGTGCCTATTAAAATCTCTTATGATGAGGTGAGAGAGAGGTTCGTAGAAATATGATGGTCAATCTCATGCAACACTTCTGATACTTGAGTAAGGTTGATGGGCGGGAGGTCATGGTTGAATTGACGAATGAATTGGAAATGCTTTGAGTATAAATTGAAGAGGAAACCTAGGTCAATTTTATTCTCATAGTTTTGCCTAGATGTTTTGAACAAGTTCTACCTGAAATATAAAAGATTGTATATGGTGGGGAACTTCTGACAAAACATGTGGTGAAGGAAAACCAATTTCATCAAGGAGTGAACAAGGTTATTATCTTATTCACTAGTTATCGAAGCGTGATTAGTGATGGCGTTTACTGATACATTATTGTTGAGTACATGGATAAGCTATGAAAGTAGTGGTTGTTGCATTGAGAGTTGTTTACTTATTTTATGATAGGAATAAACATTTGATTTTTAGAAATTGTCTTTACATACGTTTTCATAGAAAGAATTTGATTTCACTATGTTTCTAAGGATGAATATTCTATTTCATTTGAATGACATAGTCATTATAATGAAGGATGAAGCTATAATCTGTTGTAGTACATTGGTGGATAATTTGTACACTCTTAAATCATGTTTATCCCACGGATGTAACAAATTAAAATTGATAATGCATCTTCTAATCCTAATAAGAGAAAGGAACCTTCGAGTATGAATCAAACATACTTTTGGAATCTAAGACTATGTCAGGATTAATTGTCTTTTCAAGGCAAAGGGGTGTAGAGCCAAAGATATGTTGCAATTGGTTCATTCTGATTTATGTGGTCCTAAGACTAAGCGACCAAGTTAAATATCAAACCCAAAGGACGGAATATTATCGATTTAATTATTAACTAAATTAATTAAGACAAGATGACAATAAGATTTGATAATTAAATTATTAACTAGTAAACAATTTCTCCCTCCGTCCCATAAAAGTTGACACACTTTCCTTTTTAGTTTGTCCCACTAAAGTTGACACATTTTCTTTTTAATACATGGACCCACACAAAAAATAATTAATCTATTCTCATGGGCCCCACATATCACCTCTAATACAACTACCCACTACACATTAAATATTATTTTTCTCACTTCACTTTACTCCACTTTACATTAAATTATTATACTCCTTAATTTTCGTGCTCAAAAAAATTATACCAACTTCTATGGGATGGAGGGAGTAATTTATAATAAAAAATAAAATAAATAACACTGGAAGAATATGAAAGTGGATCATATAGGAGAATAGGTAGCTATAGGGTAATCCGGTTTCACTCATTAATTTTCCTTTCATGTATTAATGTCCGACTCTGCCTTGTGGAATATGGACGCATCACTAAGCCATGCATACTTACTCTATAGACACAAGCAAACATGCGTATAACACATGTGAATAACCTTGGAGTAAGATATATAATTTCACCTCAATTTTTAGGTACTATTAGTATCAATTATTTTCCTGGCCAATTGGTACTCTAACCCGATATGATCTCCCTTTATAGGTACTATAAAATTAACCTCTTTATCCTACTTACTAACCCGAATTCAATTCAATTAGTAAGTATTTATATAAGATACTTTTAATGAAGTTTCGGAGTCCCCTCAGTTAGAATCATAACATGGAATCCTGCTCAGCAATGAACGCACTCAATCAATAACCAAGATATGGATTAAAAATGCATAATCGTATATAAAATAATTCTACAAGTAGTGTTGTACGGAGGACACACAAGAGAGTTTAATTAATTCATAAAAATTTCAAAACCCTAGATCTACCAAAACGGTTCTAGCACATGATATTGCAAAGAACAATCATTGGGGTTGAATAGATCTTACCCATATGTCCAAACAATACAAGATAGATTAGGAAACGAATAAACCCTAGATGTGGGCGTCGTTGCAACCTTCTCCATCTTGCATCCTTCTCTTGGTTCTCCTCTTGATTCCACAGGCAAATCTTCACAGTGATGGATGGATGGAGAAAATGATGTGGATGATGATTGGGGGGTGATCCCCCCTTATGGGGTGTAGGATGATAGTGTTGTTGTGCCTTCTCAGATGAATAATGATGTAAAATATATATAGGTGTGAGAAGGGAATTAAATAAGAAAATAAAATATATGGGTGAATCATGGAGTATTATTTAATAAAGAGATTAATTGTCCTCTAAGAAATAGGTAATTTTGGAAATATTCGGAAATTCTCGGAAGCAGCTGCAAGACTTCACGATTTTGAGCATAACTTCTTTACCAAAACTCCAATTTGAGTGATTCTTGCGCTCATGCGATCCTCTCTTCATTGGCTTTCTATTAATAGAAATAATTTACCAAAAGTCCAATATTTGAAGATGTAACAAGTCATGTAAAATGGAACAGTCGTGCTGAGTAAAAACAGCTTGCGCGACGTCACCATTTCGATCATAACTTTCTCGTTTGGACATCGATTGAGGTGTTTCTTATGCCAAAAAGACCCACTCTTCTGTGGATTTTCAAAAATGTATCACACTGTTATTTTTTAGCTCCACAAGAACACAAAAAATTACTCAATTTGGACGTACTTTTTTCAGCATTCTTGCACAAGTTTCACCTTTTATCCAACTTTGTACATTTGATCATTTTTCCACCTAAAATATAATTAAACACCTCAAATGCACCTTTTACTCAAATATATCAAATATAAGACACTTGTGCTAATATATAATAATAATTCTCATAAAAAAGGTGTTAAATTGGATACTGGAACACGCTTATTTTCACTCTCATTAACTATCCAGACGAGAGGTGGTTCGTCACCTTACGTGACAATTGTTCTAGAAACAGATATATTTATTTCATGCACCGCAAGTCTGAGTACTATGATTAATTCAAAAAGTGCACGGCTCATGCGGTGAAGGGTCATCGAAAATATATCAAGTCATTACGATTTAATCGTTATGGCGAGTACCTCTTTGGATAGTTTAGGAGCTATTTCTCAGAGGTTGGGATTGAATCCTAAATTGTCAACACCGGGCAAACTCTAACCGAATGGTGTGGCGAAAAGAATGAATAGGACTCTTATGGAAATGGTTAGATAGATAATGAGTTATTTGGAATTACTAAATTCCTTTTTGTGGGTATGCCCTAGAAATAGCATATCGTAAGAATGTTTGTCTATTTGTGGGATATCCTAGAAAAATAAAGGGTGTTTTATTTGAAAGTCCCAAAGATCAAAGGGTGATTGTTAACATGAATACTAGAATTTTGGAAAAGGGGCTATGTAATAAATCACAAACCAATGTATAAGTTGTTCTAAAAAATGTGAGAGGGAAAACATAAAGTATAGTACCAACTGTATAAGAGGATATACCACAAGTAAACTACATCACGTGTCACATCTGATACACAAATGTGTGTAGCGCTTTGTCGCAGTGGGAGGATTGTTCTACAACTGCATAGGTTTATGTTTTGGGAGAGTCGCGAGACTTGGTTCGTAGTAAATATGAAATCAGCCCATAGGTGTGACGATGTACTACAAGATAAAAATGTGATATCTTAGCAACTTGCAATAATTTCTGAAATAGAATCCATGGATTCTAAATTAGGTCTGGGTGCTTGTAGAACCGTAAAATGGTGGTGAAGCCATTGGAAGTGGCTCTACAAAATAAAAGAGGATCATATAGTAATGTGATACTTTGAAACAAGGCTTGTTGCGTAAAAGTACACTCAGAAAGAAGAGTGAGTTCGAGTATGAGGAAATCTTTTCGCCGGTAGCTAAGTTTAAGTCTATCCGGATTCTTTTACCTATTGCTGCTCATATTGAATTATGAAGTATAGCGAATAGATGTCAAGACATCTTTCGTGATTGGGAGTCTTGAGGAAAACATCTATGTGAAGCAACCATAGTGATTCATTACAAAGGGCTAAGAACATTTTGAGTATAAACTTAAAATTGTCGATCGATGGACCAAATCAAGCTTTAAACTCAAGGTACATCTGTTTTGATTAGGTAATCCAGTCATATGGATTTATTCAATACGCGGATGAGTCTTGTCATTGAAAAGAGTGATGAAAATGTGGTGGTATTTCTTGTACTATACATAGATGGTATATTGCTCATTGAGATAATGAAAGAGTATTGTCGGGCATATGGGTATGGTTGATAAAGCATTATGAAATGAAGAACTTAAGAAAAGAAAAATATATTCTTGCGATCATGGTGATATGGATCACAAGATAGGATGTTATGCTTATCTCAAGCTTCATGACATGATCCAATCCTTACTCATTTTAGCATGTGATTTTATTTAAGGAAATGTGTCTTAGGACACAAAAGAAGATAAAGTTGATGAAGACGGTTTCTTATGCTTCGGCAAATAAGAAAGCTTAATCTAAGAATGCTATGCACGAGATTGGATATTTGTTTTGCTAAACGCAAGGTTAGTGGGTATCAAGGTAACCCGAAATAAGAATTTTAAACCGTGGTAAGACATATATTTATGTACCTGAAAAGGACTATAAATTATTTGTGGTTTTACCGGACATATTCATTGCTTCTTGTGGGTTATAGATTTGGATTTTCAAATCAGATAGGGACGCAGTAAATCCACCTCAAGGTTATGTGTTTATTTTGGAAGTAGAGCCATCATATGGAGGAGGTCATATAGAAATATATTTCGGACTCCACCATGGAAAAATATTGAATTAGAGCCTCTGAGGTAGCCAATGTATTTGTATAACTCTAGAAACTTCGTAATGGACTTAGATGTGATTCTGCGTTTGCCAAAATTTATCACAATTCATTGTGATTATAGTGGTGCAGTTGCAAACTTGAAGGAATCACGAGCCCATAAGGCAATTAAGCATATTAAGAGCATGTACCACCTAATACGAGAAATCGTATGATGAGGGGAAGGTTGTTGTCGCCAAGATTGCATCAGATGATAACCTAGTAAATTCTTTTGCATGCACCTTAAAGCAGAAGCTTTTGATGGTCATGTAGTGGGAGTGAGAATCAAATGTATGGTAGTTGACATGGCAGCATAGTCTTTTAGTACAATTGGGAGATTGTTAATTGTATACTAAACGTCTAGCTTTTTGTATGAACAATGTTATAACAATATTTGAAATGAGAATCATATGATCAAATAATTGCATGTCGATGCAATAGTTCGTTTACTTTATACTGTAGATAATATGGTGTGCGGCGTCGTGCGAAAGAGCATATTTTCAGCTCCTTATAAAGTATAAACAGATGCTCATAACCGAGATAGATGGGGACAATACATCGGGATGGTTGTAGTGTGATTTGGTATTATACTACAAGAAACTGCCAGAATACCGATGGATTTACCGACGAAAAAAATCATCGCTAATTACCGACGTTTTACCGATGAACTTCTGATGGTTTATTGATTTAATAGGATTTTTTTTAAAAATCATCAATAAATATTTCCGACAATTTTTGCAACGGATTACCGACGGAATTAATGATGGATTTTTTTCCCGTCGGTAAATCCGTCGGTATTTTGTAGGGAATAAATCCCTAAAATATTACCGACGGATATATCCGTCGGTAAATATTTTAAATTTTATTTTTTTAAAAAATAATTTTAATCTTTAATTTATCGATGAATTTTTTCCGTCGGTATATATATTAAATTTTATTTTTTTAAAAAATAATTTAGTCTTTAATTTACCGACGGATTTATTCTGTCAGTAAATATATAAAAATTTTAATAAAAGAAAATTAATTTTAGTCATTAAATTACCGACGAATTTAATCCGTCGGTAAATATATCAAATTTTATTTTTAAAAAAAATTAAATTAGTCTTTAATTTACCGACGAATTATCCGTCGCTAAATATATCAAATTTTATTTTTTAAAAAATTAATTTTAGTTTGTAATTTACAGACGGAATTATTCCGTCAGTAAATATATGAATTTTTATTTTAATTTACCGACGGATTAAATCCGTCGTAATCCTAAGAGTAATAAAATTAGGGTATATATCGCTCAATACGGCTTCACCCCTAATTCCATCAGAACCCTTCTTCTCCCGATTTCTCCTACTATCCCGGGCAAAGTCACCGCTTCTATTGTCGCAGGTCGAGATCGACGACAATCCTCATCTACT
The DNA here is from genome assembly GCA_023678885.1 of Pogostemon cablin. Taxonomy (NCBI): domain Eukaryota; kingdom Viridiplantae; phylum Streptophyta; class Magnoliopsida; order Lamiales; family Lamiaceae; genus Pogostemon; species Pogostemon cablin. Next base: position 19,368,119 of record CM042964.1, on the reverse strand, counting down.
AAGCCATTCTCTCACTATCCTCCCTGTACTCCCTTCCCCTACTCTCTCTCTCTTTCCTTCGCCGCTACGCACCCGTCAGCCTCGTCAATCCGCTGTCGGACCTAATTCCAATGGTCGTCTGCACGCTGCTCAACGTCAACCGCTCGCCACTTATTGCCGCCTACTTTGCGAATATGTTTGCTGTTAGCGCAAAGAGCAATTGAGAGTGATGTAAGTTCTTCTATGATTTTTTTTGAATTAATATAAAAATAAAGGGTAGAGTGCATGTTTTGCTTAGGTTTTGTTAATTTTTGTTTGATCTTATATCTTTGAGAAATAGGTTGCCAAAACCTACCAGTTTGTATGATTTGGGCCAATGGTTAATTTTATTGAACTGAATTTTCTAGATAAGTATATGATCAATTGAGTCAAATTTTAGGTGTGTAGTGATAGTGGATTGACAGTTGTGCTATAGGATTTTTTGCTTTGCTTGTAGATAATGAATTAACAATTTTGCTTAAAACTTAGTAAATCAATTATTTTCTTGAAATTATGTTATGGTGTCTTTATTAGTTCAACAAGTCTTTTCTCATTAGTCTTGATATCTATTATATAATTGATAATAAAAAGGGAAGGTGTGGGTTTGATTACCAGGCATTTCAGACTCATCCAGTTACCACACATCTTTAGAATTCCAAAACTGGAGTTAAGAAGGAAATTTTCATCTAAAACATCTCTGACTCTTTTTTTTGTTATGAAATACAGCACCTTCTGGTGGTTTTAGTTCTGTGAACTTGTTTACTTCTGAAACTGCCAAATTCTTTGCAGTAGATATTTTTCCTTCGAATAGAGTTTGGCTATAGCGATCTATAAGGTTTGCTTTTGTTGTTGCATTCCCTTTTTTTCCCTGTAAAAATTAAGCATTTTATTGATTCAACTGTTTGTAATTTTTTCCCCTTTTTATTTTCTAGTGTTTTTTTCTAATAAAATTCGAATGGACATCAATAAGAAAGTGGTGGGGGTGGGGGTGAAGTGCTGCTGTCAATACTGATCAGCAGTTCTGCTGACAAACTGTACAATATCCATTTTTTTGCTGCTTGTTTTGGTAATTTGTTGGAGCTCCCCTTTTGTGTTTATTTACTGTAAAGTGGGTAGATAACTTAGCCTTAAATGATTGCTTATAATCCTTCAAGTTCAGGTGGTAATGGTTTCGAAAGCGAAAACAGCGAGCTATCTCTGGAGGAAATATTCTGATTATGTTAACAATAAGTGAGAGAGTTTCCTTCTATGGAACATGGTTGAGCCGTATAAGCAGCCCAGATCTTTCACCTCCCTAATAACCATCTACGTCTGTGCTTTCTTTAGAGGGGTTATTGGGGCTGCAATCACGGAGCAACGCTACAAGGTGAACCACTTCTGCTATTTGTGTTGAGTATATAAACTTAAATTTGCTTCATTTTTTTACATTGTTCTGTGAGATAGTTCATGTCGGCCAGTGTATACTTGAGATACATCTAATGATGATTTTGTTGAATTATATTTCATTGTGGAGTATTTTTTTTATTAGAGGCCAACGTGGGCTTGTATATTCGTAGCATATAAGCAACCACTTAGTGTTAGAGTTCAATCAGAATAAATCATTTCAAGTTTGCTCTCATTCCTGTCTGATTGGTATGTTATTTTGTCTCACTTGCTCAAAATTTTCTACTATGGAAGGATGTCGAGTGAGTGTTGAATTATATAAGAACTCGAGTTAGATTATTTATCCATGGGCATTACTAGAAGTATGACTTTACGATTCACTTTCCTTTTGTGTTCCTTTCTGGAGGATCCAAGTCTTGAAGTTGTTTACAATAAATGATTTTTTCTCTGTCTCAACAACAATATGAGCACCAATGCTTAGTAGTTACTTTATGATTAGTTATGATTCTTTCTTTGTTTTTCTAACATCATATAATGGTATGAATAGTTAGTAATTGGTGTTATATGACTTTTTTGAATAGTTAGTAATTGGTGTTGTATGACTTTTTTTTTACACTTTCAGGAACAAAAATAATCAAATGCTCTCGGGGATTCAATGTGTCAATCGACTGCAAACTAATGTATATGTTGATGCTGATGCCGATTTAGGAGAATTTATAATGAAGATCATCTAGTCAAATATTTTGTATCCATGATTTAGTAGTATTATTAGAATTGAATATTTTGTGGTGAATTTGGATTGTGGAGATTTTATAATTTAAATATTATATTAGATGAATAATTTATATTAAGTAGTGTTTTGAAGGATTATTTAATATGAAATTTTAATTGTTTTATGGGTATTTATATTTAAAATATAATATAGTAATTTAAATTTAAATTACCGACGAAAAATTTCATCAGGAAATTTAATTTTTTTTAAAAATATACATAATTTACCGATGGATTTTTCCATCGCTAATTTACCGACGAATTTGTATTGTTTGATTACCGATGGATATCTTTTTTTACTGATAAAAAAATCCATTGGTAATTACCGATGGATTTAAAATTCCGTCATTAAAAAATTACCGACGCATGTTTTTGCGACGGATTCATTTTCATCGGTAATCCATCGGTAACTAAGTTTGCGACGAATTTCTCACTATTTACCGACAGAATTTTTCGTCGGTAATCAGACAGTTTCTTGTAGTGTTAGTTTGTCTTGACTATAAAATCACACTAGTATGCTTTGTGTGTATTGAGCAGGACCACATGAGATCGTTCGATTATACTGACTGAGAACTTGATCTCAGTTATTATGGATGTTTCGTGCTCTTAATCCCTATGCAATAACCTTGATACGTAAGCCAATATGTATCTCTTTGATTCATCAATGGGTGAGATTTAATTATTAAATCAACAAACTCGGTGAGTTAGAAAATAGTGTTGTCTCTATGGTGTGCTATTGATTGTAGAAGGAATCTGTGTCCTATTAAATAGGCTGATGATGTCCCCTTGAGGAGCTCACAAGAATTATCATGTAAACCCTGCAGGTGAATTTATTTCGGCATGATAATGAGGTTGAGTGGTACTACTCTCAGATGAGATATTAATTAGTGGAGTTGTCAGTAACTTAATTGATTAATGGGCATTGTATATCTTAAACACGGGGAGACTAATGGGCTCATAATAAGAAGGAGCCCATAACGTAATATGGGATTAAAGCGGCAGTGCAGTAATAATATTTAGTGGATTATATTATTATTATTGGACTTAAGTATAAGATTTGGGCTAAACTTGGATACTTAAGCCCACTGGAGGCCCGACTCTAATTTCTCCTCCTGGTCCCTGTTGTAGCTCATATATATGTCATCTCAGCTATCCAGAACCCTAATCCTGCACCTAAAACACGTGACATAGAGGGAGAGAAAGCAGATTGAGAGGGTCTCGAAGATCGTCGCCCACACGACGTCAAGATTGGATTTGGAAATACAGCAGAAGACCAAGAGGTTGTTTTTTGCAGATGTTCTACTTCAACATACCCTGGTGAAAGATAATGCGAACTTTATTCTTGCTTCCGCAAATATAATTTTGCATGGAACCCTGACGGTTCACGTTAACCAAATGATCAAACGCCAACAGAGGTAAGTAGAAGCCCAACTACAATGCATAATCATGTGTTATATGTGAATTATTTGAGATTAATATGTGATAATTACGTTATGAATTATTTGTGATTAGTTTAATTACGTTATGAATTATTTGTGATTAATTTGTGATACAAGCTTTGGATATATGTGATTTGAGGTAAGTAGATATTCATTTGCAACTAAATAGTATTTTATAAATTATTTGTGATAAATTTATGATACAAGTTGTGGATCTATGTGATTTGAAATAATATCATCGTCCTTTAAAGATCTGAGTGATTGGAAACTGTGGATTATAAACCTGTGTGATATGGGAAGATTTCGTTTATAACGATCTGTGTGATCCGAGGTGAAGTAATATTCAAAAAAATAGATATTTGTGATTCGGGTGAAGTTGTTGTTCCAGAAGTGGATTAGTGTGATTTGAAACTTATTTGTTGTTTTATTTTGATTAAATGATTATATTAGTATCGTAAGTGATTTATAAAGCATATGTAATTGTCCTTGCTGCAGACCATGCATAATCATGAAAAGTGTTTCCCCCAAAATTAATAAGATACTAATGATGTGTGCGGCACTATATATGCACCCTTTCAGAGACCGCCAAAAATCGATTCGAGTCATGTGTCGACTCACCCCATTCAAGGATCGCGGGGCGATCCGAGTGATGTGTTGACTCAATGAGTTGCTTATCGACTCACTTTTATTCAGGGATCGCGGGGCGATCCGAGTCATGTATTGACTCGACGAATCGTGTATCGGCTCAACTTTATTCAGAGTTTGAAAAAATTATTCCCAACACTTTATTCGGGATTCAGAAAAAATCGCCCCCATTTAGCTCATTTGGGGTACATATCATAAGTGTGTCATGCGGATCCCGCAATGTGAACAATTTTCAAAATAAAAGAGACCCACTAGAAAAATTAAGAATTAGGTGATAGAAAATTAAATGCATTTTCATGCACTGGCATGCATGATTTCTATTTACTAAGATTTTATCTCACTAGTTTATGCATTGTAGGTGAGCCTATTGATGATTGAGTTTTGTGATTATACTGTGCAAGCTGTGGAGTTTCTTTTGAGTTTTAAGCGGATGTACATAGATGACGACATGTTGGGCTTGGCCGTGGGCTAATTTTGTTTCCACTGATGTTTTGTTATGTAATATAATAAGTATTATCACAAGTCTTGGTGGTTTGAGGTGTTGTCAAAAATCAGTTACATATGTTGAACTGGTGTGATGGTTTTGGTTATAAACATATTGTGTGAGGAAAGAAAATATTTGCATGTTTTATAATGATGATGTTTATGTTAATTAGTATTTCAATTATAAGTTATATAAGGTAGGTCGTGTCAGATAAATATTGGTAACAGGCGAGAGTTTCTACACTTTCCTTCTTCGTCAAATAATGAAGTTCAAGAAATTATCGTTCCAGTATAAATTCACATTGTTGTAAAGAGCTTTCAAATAATCCTACGCAAAAATTATTATCACGTTGCTACAACCTGATCTTAATAAACTTCATATCACCTGCCAAAGTTGATTTAAAAAGAGAGAATTTAAACTGGTATGTAGAGATCTTCATCCTAAAATTTTCAATCAATTGTCTTAACTTTTCGATTTATGAACAATTATAATATATTTTTGTACCCCATTATATTTGGTGTATATTACAATAATGTTGATCTTGTGGTTTTTGTTTATGGTGTTTGCGTGTTTAATATGTGGACATAATTATACTTGTGGTAAGAAATTGTTGATTAGGTTTTCATCTATTGTACACATATGTTTTTTCTACTTTCTAAAATCTTATTGCAAGTTTAGGGTTTAAATTTATGATAACTGCATTTCATGCAATTTGTTTTATGAAGAAGCAAGTGCATTTACAGATCATTTGTTGGGGAAAACAGTTAAACATCACTTTCTCTTTATGATAAATATATGTCATGCAATTCATGAACTTCATTCGTGTGCAATCGTCCTGCATTTATGCATGTTATGCACTTATCAAATCTGCATGTCATACATTAAGGTTAAAATGTGTACTGTCCGCATATAATAGTACGTGCTTGTTGACTTAATTCAAATCAGCATGTCATGCAGTAAGGTTAAAATTAGCATGTCATGCAGTAGCCTAAATCTGCATTTTGAACTACAATTTATTGGTTTTAAGTGTTTTTTTTAAACAGCTTTCAACTCATGGACAAACCCATCATTCTTTGTATTAGATATGTAGGGAGTGCAAATTGTTCAAACTGGTAACAAATACATCATGGGATGATATGAGGTCACATATTTGTTCTAAATGGAATGAGTTGAAACATAAGGAATTCGAATGTCTTTGTTTTGTTGGACCACCCTCTGCTATTTCTGTGGTACCTAATGCTGATGTAGAGAGTTTAATCACCCTATGTCATCATTCATCCTTGAACATAATCGCTGCTGATGTATCCGTGTATGGCACTCATCCGGCTCATCACGTGTAAATGACAGTCAAGGATGAATTAATTCCATATGTTCTAAAGGTATTGGGTTTTTTTGGAATATTTGAACACAAATGAGAATTTTTTGAACGATGGGCAATACGAAAAGTTTGGTCCAAACAATGCCATACCCTCTATTTGCCCCGTGTTGGAGAAGAAAACATTGTTATCAGATCCGTGGTAAAATTTAATAAAGATGGTGTTGGGTTAGTGTTTCATGGCAGTGTAGCTGATTTTTGGGTGTAACTAATAAAATATACTGCTCAAAATGGCTTTCCGTTTGACTTTAAGAGGAACGATGAAAAATATATCCAGGCAATTTGTGGCAACAAAAAGGAACACGAGTGTGATTGGTTCATAAAAGCAAGGTATCTTCCAGTCACAGCAAAATTCCGAATATATGAAATGAATTCAGTACACAAGTGTGTTAGTGTGTTGACTCAAAATGAAGCGAAACGCTTACGTCCCGACATCATTAGAAGTTTGATCTTAGACAAGGTTAGGAAGAAGCCTCACATGGGGGGAACTGATGCAAAAGATGAGATCAAACATGATTATGGGTTTGATATTCCATATTGGAAAGCATGCCGAGCGTCAGAAAACACAAAGGACAAGGTTTGGGGAGCTTTTGATGATTCCTGTAATAAGCTACGTTGGTATTGTGCTACTGTTTTGTATACCAACCCAGGCAACGTTGTTTCACTTGATTATGATCCCAAAACCTATCGTTTCGAAGGCTTGTTCATAGCCTTCTGATAAGTGATATTTTCACCTAGATTTTAGTGTCTTTTATGTGTGTTTTCGTATTATTTCATTCGTATTTATGTGTATTTTGATTGTTGTTATGTGTTTTTATGGAACTATGTGAGAATGAGCTTAAACATATAATTTTTAGGTAAAAATGGATTCTAGACGCGATAAGGAAGATGTGGGAAAAAACGGAGCTCAATTCGGAGTAGAAACGAGAGAGAATGAGTCATAGCAAAATGCTAAAAAATGAAAGTCCAACCTATGTAATTTTTCTGTACTCTTGTAGAGCTCAAAACTAGAAGTGTGATATAGGGTTAAAAAGCCACAGAAAGAGGATCGTTTTGGTATAAGAAACACCACAACCGGAGCCCAAACGAGAAAGTTATGATTAAAATGGTGACGTCACGCAAGCTGTTCCTAATCAGCACGATTGTGCTACTTTGCATGACTTGTTACACATTCAAATGTTGGAAGAGAGGATCGCGTGAGCGCAAGAATCATGCGAATTGGATTTCGTATGAGAAAGTTATATGCAAAACGGTGAGACTGCACTGCACCAACCTTAACTCGACCCGAACTCAGCCCGAAGTCAATTTTATGATTACAATGTGTTCTAGAAGGTTCCAAGGGGTACAAATGTCCATTTTGAGTGTAAAATAAGATAAGGATCAGTAGGGATCAGCTCTACACACATTTTACACCACATTTTCACACACTAACTCTATTTCATCCGTCTCCATACCCTTCATCCATCCAATCCACTTGATCCCCTCCATCAAATCCACCATCCATGTGATCAAGGAAGCAAGGGAGAGTGAGATCACAAGAAGAAGAAGATCTCCATTGAAGACCTTCAAAGGGGGAATCTAATTCTAATTTTGTGACTTTCTTTATAGTTGATCATGGTTTGTAAGGATTTTAATGTCTATGTTAAATTTCTTGTGACAATGAAAGGCTAATCTCCTTTGTGAGATTAGCTCCATGATTGGTATTGGGCATTTGTGTTTTTTCTATCATTTATGTGAATTGCTTGATGTATATGTATGACATGTGTGATTAATTGTCATGGGCATGTGATTAGATTGAGAAATCAATTATGTGTTTAGGATAGTTCAATGAATCATTTCATCATACACTTCATGCGCATTAATTTTGAATGAGACAGAGATATCTTTCTAGATTTAGAACCCTCTGATAGAACATTTGATTAACTTAATCGAGAGATTGGTTGATTAGGTGAGGAGAAGCAAGCAATTAGTGAATTCATAGTACCTTAAAAAGGAATATTGCCTATGATTTAGTACCTCATTAGGGAACTCGAAGAGTAATTAGTACCTAGTGGGAGGTGTTCGCTATGGTCTCCATCCTAAGTGCTTTTGGGAGTCTTATTGAGGGCCTACATCCTATCCGTCTCGAGAGAGAGTTTTGGTGGAATTAGTGATCATTTCTATACCTTGTCCATGAGATATTAGAATTAATTGCATAATTACTTAATTATTTATGCCATGATTTTTGTTAATCTCATCCTTCCATCACTTGGAACCCATTCATTTTATCATTTATTTCTTGCATTAGTTTAATTGCATTTATTTGCATCTTATCCTCCCTTTCCGTCGTCCTTATAAAATCACGATAAATTTGAGATCGCTTAAACATTAGTACCTACCTCCCTGTAGTTCGATAAATTCTTTAATTAGTCATCCCGACTACAAATGGCTAATCAAATGGCGCCATTTTTGGGGAGGTAACGGTCGCTAGAAGTTTGACGAAGGATTGTTTAGAGTGGTCTTAATAAGGACATTATTTTGTTATTTTTGCATCTTATTTTTGCTTTGGAAAATTTTGTTCAAATTTTTCTTTCTTTAATAGGTGCATACCTTGAGAAGGAAGAAGAAGGAGAACAAGCCCAAAATATGAGCTCCATGGATATTCTTCGTGATTTGGTGAATAGAAGAGCTCATTCCGCTATGAACACACAAGGAAATTTTCAAGGATTTCAAATGCCAAATTGTGAGCCTAATTTGCAACCGGATTTTAGAGTACAAGATATGCAATTCCAACAACAAAGTTATGAGAATTTTGGAGTCCCTCATCAAATGCATCAACAAGTATACCCCCAAGGTGTGGAAGATGTTTTTCAAGGAAATTTCTCTAGAAATCAAGAAGGAAATCAACCACAACTATGGGGAGATTTTCAAGACTCCAACACCTCTTATTCTACCCAATGTGACTACAAAGAGAAGCTTAGAGAAGAGTTGTTTGAAAAGATGATGGAACGTTTGGAAAATGGGATAGAGCACATGGAGAAGGAGAGGAAGTTTAATGAAGCTTGGATAGATCGAATGGAAAATTGGTGTGAAATGGTGACAAATACAATCGTAGCATTCGGTGTTAGATTGGATTCCATTGAGCACCAAGTTAGTCAAGTTGTGCCCACCGTGGAGAGACTTCAAGAAGGGAACAACAAGCCTTCTACCTCCAGAACAATGAATCTATGCATGGCCATTAAAGATTGGAAAGAGGATAGTTTGGGGGTTGATGAGTTATGAAGAAAAAGAGAAAAAGGGTGCCTAAGTGGGTGAAAGCTTAAGAGTAGAAGGAAGAGTTGAAGGGGGAATTCGATAGATTTGTCGAGTCTCTTGAAGAGATGGTAGAGAAAGTCAAGATTCAAAACCAAGAAGAGATTCATGCCCTTATGGAAGAAAAGAAGCCTCCGGAAACTAATGTCATTGACGATATCCCACACAAGATAAAGCCTTCTCATTCTATTGAAATTTCAAATTCTCTTAAGAATTTTCATGAATTCATTGATAAAAAATTATTTGGTGATTGTAGGAAAAAGGTTGCAAGAGGGCACCAACACTTGTCAATGCCCAAATTCTTACTGAGGGATGTGGTTGAAGTTCAAAATTCATGTCCCATGAAAAAAGTGGAACAAGTGGAAAGTGTCATTCCTTGTAAAGAACGCATTTGGAGAACAATTGCTTGAGCTATTTAACAAGAAGGGAAACGTTCTTGTGGTTGAACGGGAGAGCACAAGGCACTACTTCAAGAAGAAAACTATGATAGTACCTAAGGACTATTCAAGACCACCATGATCTAAAGACTATCGTCCGGGTTGAAGACGTAAAACTTAGCGCTAGATGGGAGGCAACTCATCATTATCTTTATTGCTTTATTTCTTGTTTTCAATAAGGATTGTGGATTTGATTTTGTTTTGCAAGTTTGGTATGTAGGTTGATTGTGCTCGTGAGGAGAATGCATATTAAAGATACGAGAAGTGCTTGATTTGAAATGTGTAAGTATGTCACACCACTTTTTGCAAACTTAACTAAAAACTCTTGTTTCAATTTAAGTTTGCGGGGATATGGCGTGGTGAGACATATTTTGTCTTGAAAGCATATACTTTTCGTGTTTTTGAGCTAATTTTAAAATTTTTCTCATGAGTTTGGTTTGATTTTGGTCCGTTTAGTGGTGTTGAAGTGTATGATAGTCCATATTTTTAATAAAATTGTTGAGCTAATGGTTTTGTTGAGCATGTATGAAGGGTATTGGAAGCACGAATTGAGCTCGGAGCTAACAACTTCTACTACCAAATGCCTATTGAGGGAGTTCATTCTACACCCTACACTTTTATATGCTTAGCATAATTTGATTTGATTTGGATTGATGTGATTAGCATGTTGCTTCATGTGTTATGTTTGTGGGAAGTTTACTTTCGTAATTTAGGATTTCCTTTTCAATCAAAGATGGGGATGTTTGTGAGCATAATTGTCATGGATGATATAAAATGTGTGCTTTATTGTTTATGATGGGATTTTTATTCTTGCATGTTATGTGTTTTTGGTCGTTTCTTGTTTGTTGTGTCTTTATTTTATGTTTTATGTATTTTTATTCTTGTCTAGGGTTGTTTGGTGATTTGTTCTTGAGATGTCGTGAGTCATTTTTGAATGTGAGTGATGACATGTTGTTGTGATAAGTGATGATAAATTATGATTAAGAATCTCTACACTTTCGAATTGTGACATGTTTTACTTAACTTGTTTAATTTTGAGATGAGTGTGGTGTAATAAGTTTCTTAAGGTCCAATGCATAAGCCTGTGAGAAGTTGAGCCTTAACTGTGCATACATGGTATTTTTCTTCATTGAGTGAATAGATTGTTTTTGATAAGCTAAAACTTGCTCAAGGACTATAGGAATAAGCCCGATTAGTGGAGATTAGTGATATGATCTAAGGACATCCTTGTTATTTATAGTCATTGCCAAATATTTCCTTACCATGAACATCATCCCTAGTCAACCACTTTGAGCTTATAAGCCTATTTCTTGTGAATTAAGCACATTACAAGCCTTGATTACCCATGTGAGCCTTATATATGTACCCTTTTGTGTGAGTAATTGAGGAGATGGTAGCTAGAAAGGTTTGATAAGAAAGAAAGAGAAGAAAGGAAATGGTAAATAAGTAAGAAAAATGATAAAAAAGAGCACAAGAAATAATGGACATGCAACCTTAAAACAAGAAAATGAGCAAAGCAACAGCATGCTCAAGAAATCAAAAATCCAAAAAAGGAGGCATGAATCAAAAGAAGCTCAATCCAAGGAAAATTGATGAATAGTACTTGTGATTAGTAAAGATAAAAAATGGAAGAAAGAAAAGTAGAGGAATAGAAGAAAGTGGCTACCTCTTTGATTACTTACACTTGATTAGTCACTTGTATCCATATTCTTCCTACCCTACCAAAGAGCCTATCATTACAACCTTAATGAAAGATCTTGTTGATCACTAATTAAAACTTTGGTGGTTTTGGAATGTAGTCCACGACAAGCTTATAGCGAGTCAAGTCAATCGATTGATGAGTGTTGATTTACCCCACTTCATAAAGTGTTGAGTGAAATTGATATCTATGTGAGGCTTGAACCAAAAAGGGACTTTTACATTTTATTCTCTTGAAATTGAACGTGTTAATTCTTCATGTTATAAGTTTAATGTTGTAGGATGACTTAGCCTAGTTTGTAGTTCTTATTACTATTGATGTATTATTATTTATGTTTGTTTAGTCTTTTTCTAGGTGAAAATCTCTCTCCCCTTGTTTTATCATTTTCGTTGTTCAGGGATGAACAACACTTTAAGTTTGGGGGTGTGATGAGTGATATTTTCACCTAGATTTTAGTGTCTTTTTATGTGTGTTTTCGTATTATTTCATTCGTATTTATGCATATTTTGGTTGTGTTATGTGTTTTTATGGAAATGTGTGAGAATGAGCTTAAACGTATGATTTTTAGGTAAAAATGGATTTTAGACGTGATAAGAAAGATGTGGAAAAAAATGGAGCTCAATTCGGAGTTGAAACGAGGGAGAATGAGTCAAAACAAAATGCTGAAAAATGCACGTCCAACTTGTGTAATTTTTCTATACTCTTGTAGAGCTCAAACTAGAATTTTGATACATGGTTGGAAAGCCACAGAAAAGAGGATCGTTTTGGTATAAGAAACACCTCAACCGGAGCCCAAAAGAGAAAGTTATGATTAAAATGGTGACGTCGCGCAAGCTGTTCCTACTCAGCACGATTGTGTTATTTTGCATGACTTGTTATACCTTCAAATGTTGGAAGTTTTGTCAATTATTTATATACATAGTAAGCCACGGAAGAGAGGATCACGTGAGCGCAAGAATCACCTGAATTGGATTTCGTATGAGAAAGTTATATGCAAAATGGTGAGACTGCGCTGCACTGACCCGAACTCGGCCCGAACCCGGTCCGAAGTCAATTTTATGATTAGAATGTGTTCTAGAAGGTTCCAAGTGGTACAAATGTCCATTTTGAGTGTAAAATAAGAGAAGGATCAGTAGGGATCAGCTCCACACACATTTTACACCACATTTTCACACACTAACTCTATTTCATCCATCTTCATACCCTTCATCCATCCAATCCACTTGATCCCCTCCATCAAATCCACCATCCAAGCGATCAAGGAACTAAGGGAGAGTGAGATCACAAGAAGAAGAAGAAGATCTCCATTGAAGACCTTCAAATGGAGAATCTAATTCTAATTTTGTGACTTTCTTTATAGTTGATCATGGTTTGTAAGGATTTTAATGTCAATGTTGAATTTCTTGTGACTATGAAGGGCTAATCTCCTTTGTGAGATTAGCTCCATGATTGATGTTGGATAATTTAGTTTTTATGCAATTGGATTTTAATCACTATTGGGCATTTATGTTATTTCTATCATTGATGTGAATTGCTTGATGTATATGTATGATCTGTGTGATTAATTCTCATGGGCATGTGATTAGATTGAGAAATCAATTATGTGTTCAGGATAGTTCATTGAATCATTTCATCATACACTTCATGTGAATTAATTTAGAATGAGATAGAGATATACTTCTAGATTTAGAACCCTTTGATAGAACATTTGATTAACTTAATCGAGAAATTGGTTGATTAGGTGAGGAGAACTAAGCCATTAGTGAATTCATAGTACCTTAAAAGGGAATATTGCCTATGATTTAGTACCTCATTAGGGAACTCGTAGAGTAATTAGTACCTAGTGGGAGGTGTTCGCTATGGTCACGATCCTAAGTACTTTTGGGAGTCTTATTGAGGGCCTACATCCTATCTGTCTCGAGAGAGAGTTTAGGTGGAATTAGTGATCGCTTCTATACCTTGTCCATGAGAGATTAAAATTAATTGCATAATTACTTAATTATCCATGCCATGATTGTTGTTAATCTCATCCTTGCATCACTTGGAACCCATTCATTTTGCATTCATTTTATCATTTATTTCTTGCATTAGTTTAATTGTATTTATTTGCATCTTATCCTCTCTTTCAGTCGTCCTTATAAAATCACGATAAACTCTAGTACCTACCTCCATGTGGTTCGATAAATTCTTTAATTAGTCTTCCCGACTACAAATGGCTAATCACCTTCAAAGCATTGATTGATGGGTTTAAGAGCTGTCACCCCCATGCTATTTATAGATGGAACTTTCATAAAAGGTCCAGTAAATGGAACCTTACTAGCTGCCACTGAAAAGGTTGGTGTCAACGGTATAACTCTTGACTTTTGAATTTTACACATTTGATAATATAGGTTTATATTTTTGTTATTCACATATATTGGTTACCTCTTTGTAGGGTCGTGCTTGTTCACCTTTTTGTGTGTCCCCAAGTATAGGGAATCAATTGTAGCTCAGCGTGTGAACAAGTAAAAATATCAAACCCAAGGAATTAGAGTTAAGAAAGATACACACTAAATAACTGTCACTACTAATAATTAAGACATAAAAACCTTTTGTGAATTGGAATTATTAACTAATATTGCAGAAAATAAATACTAAATAAAATAAATAAATAGAACCCACACTCAATCACAGGTGTTTCAAGAGACAAGAACAAGATAGTTTTAGGAAAATCCAATTTGTCATGGGAAATAAGACAAATAGACAAGCGAATCAAATCATGCAGAATTTTATAGGAATGATCACTTAAGCATGCTAAACCACTCATGGACAAGTGAGATTTAACAATTTTAAAGAACATAAATTCCTAGGACCAAATTAATAAGATAATTCCCTATTACCTTTAGGTACTAAGGAAATTAAATACCCACAACCCCTTATTCGCTTTTTAGGCGATTCACATGCAAAATTCCATATAGGCTAGTACAAGAGATCTATCCTGTATAGGTACTAAAGGAATTATATTAGGGCTTTCTTATCATATTTCTCTTTAACAATGGTCATTCAAAGATAATAAGGTATCCTATATTGATGGTCAAATAATCAAAGGCTATATATTGGTCAATCCCCTTCAATTATCACGAAATAACAAATATAATCATGGAACACATTCAAACTCAATCATACATCATTCAATGATAATATCATAAGAATTAAGAGACATGATTATATAAGTCTAAAATAAAATGTCAATAAGGAATAAATATTTTGCAAAAATTATAATCATAGATGTCTAAAATCTCAAATCAACATGATAAACTTTCAAACCCTAAAACTATCAAGAGGAAACTTGCACATGGTGTTACAAGTAATAACCACGATAAAAGATGAAAACTTACCCATGAGTCTATAAATCAACAATAAGAAATTAAATAAAGAAGAAAAACCCTTATCTGGAATAATTCTCCGTCTTCTCTTTCCTTCTTGATGATCCTCCTATGTTCTCCTTCTCAAGTAGCAAACACCGTGATTGAGTGTGATAGGTGAAAGGCGGGTGAAGGGTAGAGATGGATGGCGGAAGGTGATGGGTTAGGGTTCAAAACCCTAGGTGATGTGGTGGTGGTAGATTATGCGTTTTCTCCGCACTTTATGTGGTAATGAGAATGGGTATATGTAGGTGTGAGAATTGAATAAAATAAGGAGTTGATCTTGAAAAATCAGGAAAAATATAATTATGGAAGATGTGGAGGGATATTAAATTAGAAATAACTTAGCCACCAAGAAAATAGGAAACAGAGGGTAATTTTCGTGAATTTTCAGAATTCTCGCCGGCAGTTGCGCGACCTCACGGTTTTTAGCATAACTTCTTCATCCGAGCTTCAATTGAAATGATTTTTGCGCTCATACAACCCACTCTTCCGTATCTTTCTAAATGTATCACAAGGCCAGTTTGTACTTCTACAAAAATACAGAAAAATTATAGAATGTAGTTCTCTTTTTCCTTGACATCTTTCACAAATTCACGCTCCATTCCAACTTTGCATTTTTAATCAATTTTCCACCTAAAAACACGAAATAATAGTTCAAATGCACCAATATCTTAAATATATGAAAATGAACCATTTAGTGCTAAAATATGAACATTAATCCCACAAAACGGTGCTAAATCGGACCCTAAAACATGCATATTTTCACACTAAACAGACCATTTCCGGTGGCCATAGCGGTTGTCTCAACTGAAAATACTGAAAACTAGACATGGTTTTTAACAAAGTTACGGGACAACATGAGGCACGACAATCAGATTTTTTACATTTCTAATCGAATTCTAGGCTTAATGGCGGCATTCCCATTGGTTTTCAATGAGCCTGTGAACTTTTTTTGTTTGTTTCATCTCCTAACAAACCTTAAGGGTCGATTCTCTCGAGGATGGAACAAAAAGAATCGTGCAATGTTGGGATCTCTTTTCTAACAATGTGATTATGCTCCAACAAAACGTGATTTTGATGAAAAGCTCACAACTTTCAAAGAATTGGAGGGGGGGCACATGGCTGAAGAATGGTTTACACAATTACCATATGAGAAATGGGCAGTTGCATTATCCCCACACACTACAAGATACAGTGAAACAACCTTAAACGCCATTGAATCATTTAATGCGTGGATAACCAAAGTTAGGTCCCTGCCCATCACTCGCATGATAGACGATATCTGTAAAGGTTTTGATTTATTTTAAATAGATTTTATTGAGCATCATAACTATATAAGTAAATATTATGATATACATGTTTTTCTTATGTTAATTATCTATTAACTTTGTAGCTATGGCATTGTACATATAAACTCTAATTTGAATAATGCAGCTATCGATTCTTGGATTGTCAAAAGGAGGGCAACAAGTGCAACATGGACATCAACATTATGCCCCAAAAAGGAAGTTGTGTGGCAAGATTTGCATGACATAGGGCTTTCATGGAATGTGGCTAGGTGCTCATCTGGTGATTATGAGGTGAATTCATCTCCTTCAGTTCGTGTTGATCTAAGAACAAGATTTTTCAGTTCCTACGAGTGGCAAATAAGTGGATTCCCGTGTGCACACGCTATTGCTGTTATCCATAAGAACTGCGATAGCGTATTTACTTTTGTAAGAGAGTGTTTCTATGCCTTAAAATACCGTGAATATTATAGTCATGACATACATCCCATCCCCGAGACATATCAATTTGAAGTGGAGAACATTCATGAACCTTGCATTCTACCCCCATTTTAAAAAGGCCACCTGGTCGTCCGAAAAAGAAGAGAGCTGCATCGTATGGGGGATTTCAAAAGAAGAAAAAGAAAAGCTGATCTTGGAAGCGGATTATGAAGCATAATGAAGCCTCATTTTTTATTTCATAAATAAGACAATTAGGTCAACAAGTGCAGAATTCATGAACCCGTCCAATTTTTATTTGTTTAAACTAATTAATGAATTTTGATGTGTTTCATGTGAAACAATAGTCATTCATGGAAAGGAGAATTCTGTTGATGAGTTTGGGCTAATAAAGGGTGAAATGAAAATTTTAAATATTTCTTGTTGAATGGCAAGCATGGTTGGATGATAACACTTTAGTGTAATTTATTTATAGATGTGAAGTGATTTTTGACATTATCATGCTTGCTATTCAAACTAAGTTGTTATATTTTTTGCAATAAGAAATGTGTTTAATACTGTTCATTTAATACTTTCATAAAGAGATGTGCAGGTTTTACAATATTTATGTGATAGGATGCTGGTTCACAAAAAAGTTATTAGTTTCTGTCATAAAATTTTTAAACAAAAAGGTCGCTGACCATCTCAGTGCTGCCAAACTATTGTAATAGAAACTCATGCATCAAGTGCAGAAATGTTCTCGTATATTTGGATTTTTCTCTTACACTCATAAGCATTATTACTGATGGAATGAAGACAAATTTGAACTTATAAGGTGAGCAAAGTATATTGTCATTTAATTTAGCTTTCAACAAGATTCTATGCAAATGCATCACTGTTATAACCAAGTACTCTACTTTTTCTAAAAGACATAGCTAAATAAAAATTCTTACTGATGCAAGTGTAACACCAAGAGATAAACAAAAGATTTTAAGAAAGGTAATTATCATTTACGTAAGCCATAGGGAGTCACAGGTGATGAGAGTGATAATTCACGTATTTTGAGCTCTGATTTGCGCGGAAAGTGAGTATGATTCGGTCTATAATCAAGGTGAATCAGGATCTTTACGGGAAATCCACGAATCAGATGCTACTGATTTTATTAAAGCATATTTGAACAGAAAACAGGTCAGAAGTGCTCAGAATCAGAAAACATGAGTTTCGAAGTGCCGCTCGACCTCAGGAGGAGCCGCTCGACTAACACCTTTTGATTAATCGACATCAGAGTTGATCGAGCGAGGTCTTGTACAGAGTTTCAGAGTTCAGGGAGTTTGCTCGACCGCCGTTCGACCAAGGCCAAGACCGCTCGACCAAGCCAATTCTGATCGAGTGGGACACATCGATCTATGGTAATTTTGGCTTTTCTATGTGTGAATTGACGTATTTTCAAAGAAAAAACCCAGTAAAGATACGTAAGAAGAGTTTACAAGTATAAAAAGTGATGCAAATCACATCAAAAAGAGAGTTAGATTCAACATCCATCCGACACCACATCCAAACCCTAACATCATTCCTGGAGCTGTAGAGAGAGATTCGTGTAGCGTATCAAGTGAGAACCAAGTGAAGATTCAAGACGGAGAGAGACGCGACAGCGCCCACATCTAGGGTTTACTTCGCAACTTAATTTATCTTGTAATTTTCAAGACTATGGGTAAGATCTATCCAAGCTCTATGATTTTTCTTCGATCAATCATGGGTTAGAACCACTTTGGTAGTTCTAGGGTTTTGAAGGTTTTATCTAGTTATTTGAACTTCAGTGTGTATACTCCGTACAACACTACTTGTGACTTTGGTAGTTCTAGGGTTTTGAAGGTTTTATCTAGTTATTTGAACTTCAGTGTGTATACTTCGTACAACACTACTTGTGTATTTATTTTATATACGTCTATGCATTTTTTATTCATACTCAGAGTTTTTTTGTGCATCATTAACTGTTATGTATAGTCTGAATACATATCTTGGTTATTGATTGAGTGCGTACACTACTGAGCAGGATTATATGTTATGATTCTAAGTGAGGGGACTCCAAAGCTTCATTAGAACTATCTTATATAGATACTTGTTAATTGAATCTGATTTGGTTAATAAGTAAAATAAAGAGAATAATTTCATAGTACCTGAAAAGGGAGATCATATCGGGTTAGAGTACTTAATGCATGGGAAATAATTGATACTGATAGTACCTAGAAATGGGGAAATTATATCTTTTTCTTAGAGGTAATTCACACGTGTTACACGCTTGTTTACTTGTTTCTATATAGTAGATTTTCATAGATTAGTGACGCGTCCATAGTCCAAAAGGTAGAGTCGACAGACATTGACATACTGAAGGGAAATAGCTTAGTGAAACTGGATGGCCCAAAGAGCTACCTATCTTCTCACTTGTTTAACTCTCATTTATTCTCTATTGTTTCTATTTTATTAGTTATTTAATTATCTTGTTTATTAGATTAATTATTACTCTACAATTAAATTGCAAAGCCATAGTTTCCATTAACTTGGATAATACTAAATTGGTAATCGATCGTCCTTTGGGTTCGATATATAACTTGGTCGCTTATCTAAGCTACAATCACATCCTTCATACTTGGGGATTAATTGTGTGTTGAGAAAACGCCCATCAACAGGACATGACTAACCTAAGTCTTGACCGTGTAGCAGGCATACAAGCTTAAAAAATATGTTGTTATATACAATAATTTCACTATTTTCATCATAAACACCATTGTTGTATAGTTACAATGAAAGAAGCAAAGAAGAGCATCATCTCACCCAACTTTCAGTTAGAAACTTAGAAGCTATGAAAGTACATCCCTGTTGTGCTAAAATCACATACAACTATGACAAAAAATCCTGAAATCAATAAGCTAACCCCCTGCTATGTGAAAGCACATACAACAAAAATTAACCCTGTTCAACCAAAAATCATGCACATGTCAAAATCAAATTGTTCATAAAAGTAGTAAATAATGCTCAATAAATCAATTACTATTAGTCCAATTAATCCAAACAGCTGATAAAAAATATAACATTGATGATCATGACTTCAAAAAATCCACAAAATTTTTTATACTTATGTCATAGTCACGCAATTTTTAACTACTCCAAATTAAGTCTCAT
This sequence comes from Pogostemon cablin, assembly GCA_023678885.1. Taxonomy (NCBI): domain Eukaryota; kingdom Viridiplantae; phylum Streptophyta; class Magnoliopsida; order Lamiales; family Lamiaceae; genus Pogostemon; species Pogostemon cablin. Next base: position 19,348,287 of record CM042964.1, on the reverse strand, counting down.
TAACAAACTCAATATCATAATCATCCATAAGCATGTCAATTTCAATCCAAAACATCACGACGCTGATAATTAAAATAGTTCTTAAAATTCATTTCTTTATAAATAATGTCGTCACTATAAACTTCAACCAAGAACGTCATTTGTTGCCGGATCCACAATCCATTCCACCAGTTTCTTTCTATAATTTGCAGCTTCATCTTGTGTAAGTTCCCCCATCTTCACTTGTGCATGCTTTACCATGCTCTCCATATTCATGCACACAACAACCCCACAATCAACGGAAGTCGACGACTGCTGAATGTAGTTTACATGACCACTTTCTTAGATGCAGAATTAATGAATGGGTATTTTTTCCTTCTCAATTTCAAGCTATTAATAATCTTCGGCTCCACGTAATCCACCTTCACGAAATGAAGCAATAAGAAAGAAAAAAATGTTATTATAATTTTAAAGGTCTAAAAAAACTACTAACATAATAAAGTCCACTACTAACCAGAACCAGCACTTTCTTCATGTTCTTATCGGTAGTGTTTCTCCGTCTAGGCCTTATGGAGTTTAGGAAACTCCGCTCTCTAGATTTTAAATCAAGCTTGAGGATGGTCCAATGGTCCACCGTGCTCAACAATGGGAACACAAACTCATTTTTTCTAAATATCATCGTCAATATGTTGGTCTATTAATGCTTTCAGGTTTCCACCCGTACCATTCTTGCTATGGTGTATAACCATAATATATGACAATATGCTACTTTGGCGAAGAAGGATTTCTTACTTCAAAAGCAGTTAGAACATGCCATGGATCCTGGTAAAGCTGCTTACACTTATGTCGAGCCTAATTTGACAGAATATATCGACCTTTCGTCTGAGGAATTTTCAAATCTTCAACGTAGTAAGATCAAACAAAAAAAGGGCCGCAACAAAAACTTCTTTCAACCGGCTTCTAAGGTTTTTCAAGGTTTTATCTAGTTAATTGAACCGCTTCAATGGGCTAGAACCGCTTTGGTAGTTCTAGGGTTTTAAAGGTTTTATCTAGTTAATTGAACTTCTATGTGTATACTCCGTACAACACTACTTGTGGATTTATTTTATATAAGGCTACGTGTTTTTAATTCAAACTAAGAGTTGTTTTGTGCATCATTAACTGTTATGTAGAGTCTGAATACATATCTTGGTTATTGATTGAGTGTGTTCACTGCTCAGCAGGATTATATGTTATGATTCTAAGTGAGGGGACTCCGAAGCTTCATTAGAACTATCTTATACAGATACTTGTTAATTGAATCTGATTCGGATTAGTAAGTAGGATAAAGAGAATAATTTCATAGTACCTATAAAGGGAGATCATATCAGGTTAGAGTACTTAGTGCATGGGAAATAATTGATACTGATAGTACTTAGAAAGAGGGTGGAATTATATCTTTTGCTCAGAGGTAATTCACACGTGTTACATGCTTGTCCACTTGTGTCTATGGAGTAGATTTGCATGGCTTAGTGACGCATCCATAGTCCACAAGCTAGAGTCAGACATTGACATATGGAAGAGAAATTGATTAGTGAAACTGGATAGCCGAAAGAGCTACCTATCTTCTTACTTGTTTAACTGTTGTTTATTTTCTACTGTTTCTCTTTTATTAGTTATTTAATTATCTTGTTTATTAAATTTATTATTACTCTACAAATAAATTGCAAAAGCCATAGTGTCCATTAATTTAGATAATAATAAATTGATAATCGATCGTCCTTTGGGTTCAATATATTACTTGGTCGCTTCTCTAAGCTACAATCACATCCTTCATACTTGGGGATTAATTGTGTATTGAGAAAATGCCCATCAAGTTTCTGGCGCCGTTGCTGGGGACGGTTGTCATTATCAATTCTATTATTTCTTTTTTAATTGTAACTACTCTATACTTGTCTTTAATTTCTAACGCTTAATTTTTCTTAGGTGTATGCACACAAGGTCAAAGGGAGCACCATTAGTACATTTTGATCCGGAAATTGGAGCATCGCCTAGGAAGAAGAAGAACTATAACCTGGAAGCAACCAATAATCTTAATCTAAGAGTTGAAGTTTGAGCACCGAACTCGAAAATTATTGAAGCTACGACCGAAGACAAGTCGGAAGTAGAAACAGTCAACATGGCCAAGATATGGCAAATTCGGACAATGTTGCCATCCGTGAAGTCTTCAAGAACAACTGAGGAGGCAACTTGGGGCTGTTAGGAGTGCGAGGGGCCGATGTGGACTTTGATCTTCATCCTACTCTTATCAGCATGATAGAAAGGAACCCTTTCTCTAGGGGACCTTAGAAGATCCTCAACAGCATCTGAATAAATTCCTGGGGTATGCAAGCACACAAAATAGCGCAGGAGATCATGAGGATACAATGAGGATTGTGTTATTTAAATTCTCGCTTACTGAAAGAGCCAGAGACTGGTATGATACTCTTAATGCTGCTGATTACACTACCAAGGAGCAATTGAAATTGTAGTTCTTGAAGAGATACATGCCACCTTCTAAGGTGTTTAGAATTAAGCAAGACATCAATCAATTTGCTATCGGTAGTGGTAAGAAATTTCATGAAGCTTGGAACAGGTTCAAGGACATGCTTCGAAAGTGTCTACAACATGGGCTACCTAAAGCTCAATACGTCAGTATTTTCTACAATGGGTTGGATTATGATTCTCGTGTTCTACTTGATGCTTTTCATCAAATGGAGCATTACTTGCTAAGACACCCGTTGAGGCCGAAAAGCTCTTTGAGAATATTTCGATGAATTCAAGAGATTGGCCTACTGATAGAGTGAGGGGCACTTATATTCTTACAAAGGTAGCACAGGTTGAACACACCATGGTTAGGTCGAGTAAAGAAGATGAAATTGTCTCAAGCTTGGCAAATATCAACAAGCTACTTGAGTCTCAGTAGAAGCAGATTACAGAGTTATCACAGAGAGTACCAATGATGCAGCAGCAGGATAATGTTGAGGAGAGATTGATCCAAGAGAGCTAGACGAGGCAAACTATACTATGGGACAAAGTATTCAAGGAACGAGGTATCAAAATCAATGAAATAGGAATTATCAAGAGAACTACAACAATCGTGATCCCCGGGTAATTATCAACAACCAAGGAGGCCAGAATTTTCATGGAGCAATCCGAATGTGGCTATACAGCTGCCGGTTGGTGTTGATCCTGGTGCTAAGATCAAAGAAGGAAAACCTGGTTTGGAGGATATGGTGAACCGTTATGTGGCTAGGAATGATGTAAGGGTGGATCATTTGGAGAAGAAAATTGATTTAAATCATGATGAGTTATCCAAGCAGATGAAGGACCTTACGATGCTGATGGCAGAGATGACAGTGAATGTGAACAAGCTTTCTCAAACTATTGAGAAAGGTAAGTTTTCTTCTCAAAGCATAACGAACCTAAAATCTTGTAATCCCATCACTTTGAGGTCAGGAACGCAGTATGAAGGTCCAATGCTACCAGTCAGCAAAAATGGAGAGGATATGTCTCTGCTTGACCAAACCTCTTAGTCGAGCTACAATCGAGCGACACTCTGAGATTCTGAATGGTTATGATTAGGTCACAGGTACTTCGCTCGACCAGACACTTCTGGTCGAGCTAAGGTCGAGCGAACATCTGAAAATTTGAACAGTCAAACTCTGATTACAGGTACCTCGCTCGACCATTATCAGGTCGCTCGACCAACCCTTCTTGGTCGAGCGGAGGTCACGCAAGGTCAAACATCACCAATCTTCATACATGATGTTACACTAACTATTCAGAACACTTCAGTACCATCAAAAGAGCAGAATACTGAGCAGATAGTAGAGAAGAAGTAGGAAAGAGCCAAGAGACTGAGAGCCAAAAAGGATAAAGCGAAGGAGGGTGAACATGATGAGTGGAGAAATCCTAAAACAAAGATATCTCCTCCATTTCCTTACAGGTTAGTGAAGAAAGGATTGGAAGAAAAGTTCAAGAGGTTTTTGTATATCATGAATAAAATAAGCTTGAACATTCCTTTCTCCGAAACAATCATGGAGATATCATACTATGCCCGATTTTTGAAAGATATCCTATTGAAGAAGAGAAGCTTGAACAGAGTGGAGACAGTGAATCTATTAGAGAATTGCAGCTCGATCATTTAGAGGAAACTGCCAGTGAAGTTGAAAGATCCAGGAAGTTTCACGATTCTATGTGAAATTGGAAAGGGGCAGGCACGAAAAGTTTTGTGTGATCTTGGTGTAACCATTAACTTGATGCCCTTATCTATATTCAAGAAGCTAAGTTTGGGGGAGCTTGCTCCCACGACAGTAGCTCTACAATTGGCGGGTATGTCCATGACTTTTCCAAAAGGGGTGATAGAAGATGTACTTGTAAAAGTAGAGAAACTAATTTTTCCTGTGGATTTTCTTGTACTAGAGAGGGAAGATGACAAGGGTAATGTTCCTCTTATCTTAGGGAGGCTATTCCTTACCACTGTTGGAGCTATGATTGATGTAAAAAAGGGAGAACTTAGACTGCGAATGGATAAAGAAGAGGTTTTGTTTAACCTCGACAAAGCAATGAAGATGCCTATGGAGACGCAGTGCTATAGCATTGACGTGCTGGAGGAGATCGTTAAGGAAGATATGTCTTTAATCCTTTAGAAGGATCCTTAGGAGACATGCTTGGCGAAGTCTCTTAATTTTCCCACCACAAAGCAAGATGAGCTTTCCAACAAGCTATGTATTGAATTCCTTGAAAATTTACTTGCTTTGGGTGATTACAGGTATGAATAAAAAAGAACCAAGCTAGAGGAAGTGAAGTGGACTAGGCAGTACCTATTGTTGAATAGAGAGAGCACACCAAAGGAAGGAAAGAAGGAGGAGATGAAACCGCTACCGGAGCACTTGAAGTATGCCTATCTAGGCAATAATGAAACATACCCGGTAATTGTATCTTCTTCTCTTACAAATGAACTACTTGAAGAGTTGTTAGATGTGCTAAGGAAATATAAGTCTACTATTGGATGGTCTCTGGATGATTTAAAAGGTATAAATACATCTTATTGCAAGAATAAAATAAGGTTGTTAGATGAAGCTAAGGGGTGTATTCAGAATCAGCAGAGGGTCAATCCCACAATTCAAGAAGTGATTAGGAAGCAAATCTTAATATGGTTAGATACAGGAATTATTTATCCCATTAGTGATAGTCCCCATTTGAGTCCATTGCATGTTTAGCTAAGAAGGGGGCATGACTATAGTGAAAGATGATGATCGAGAGACATTAGCCACTAGGATTCCTACGGGATGGCGTGTGTGTGTGGATTACAGGAAACTGAATGAAAATACACTCAAAGACCACTTTCCTGTTCCTTTCGTGGATTAGATGTTAGGCTGTTTAGTGGGGTATGAGTTTTATTGTTTCTTGGACAGGTACTCGGGCTATAATCAAATCATGATTGCACCCAAGGATCAAGAAAAGACTACTTTTACTTGCCCTTATGGAACCTTTGCTTTTAGAAAAATGCCTTTTGGATTGTGTAATGCGCCTGCTACTTTTTAAAGGTGCATGATGGCCATATTTGATGGGTTGATAGAAAAGATCATGGAGGTGTTTATGGATGATTTTTCGGTGTTTGAGTCCTCCTTTGATATATGTTTGTCTAACCTATCTATTTTTTTGAAGATATGTCTAGAAACTAATCTTGTCTTGAATTGGGAGATGTGCCACTTCATTCTGAGAGATGGGATTGTTCTAGGGAATTATGTTTCGCCCAAAAAATTGCAGGTTGATAGAGCCAAGGTGGTGGCCATTGAGAAGCTTCCACCACCTACTAATTGTTGGCACTTGGATCATTTGGTTAACATGACCTGCTAGGGATCCATACGTTTCTAATATCAGCGGAAGCAATAAATCATAGAAACGATTACCGTTCACCAGGGTATGTAGAAGATGAAGGATTCTCGCCGATAGACTGTGCAGTCCCACGAGAATGGCCATAACTTCCTCGTCTGATGTCGAAATTAAATGATATTTATGCTCAGACGATCCTCTCTTCAATGACTTTCCGTCAGTATATTGATCCTCGAATTCTAAGCACTATGCGATTTTATATAATTTTCGCAATGTGGCAGACAGCAGCAGCAAACGACCTTCTGATCTTCTGTCGTATGTCCCAAGTCCGATCTCGACTTCGTGTGGGCGACGATCTATGAGACCTCCTCAATCTACTCTCAACCCTCATCACACGTAAATAATGAATTAGATTAGGATTCCAGATAAGCTGAGGTGACTTATATACATGGGCTACAGCAGGGACCAGAAAGAGAAATTAGAGTTGGACCCCCATTGGGCTTAAGTATCCAAGCTTATCCCAAAACTTATACTTAAGTCTAATAATAATAATATATACCACTAAAATATTATTACTGCACTACCGTTCTAATCCCATAATTACGTTATGGGCTCCTTCTTATTATGAGCTCGTTAGTCTCCCCATGTTTAAGATATACAATGTCCATTAATTAATTAAGTTACTGACAACTCCATTAATTAATATCTCATCCAAGAGTAGTACCACTCAACCTCATTATCATGCCGGAATAAATTCCACCTGCAGGGTTTACATGATAATCCTTATGAGCTCCTCAAGGGGACATCATCAACCTATGACGGACACGGATTCCTTCTACAATCAACAGCACACCATAAAGACTGCACTACTTCCCAACTCATCAAGTTTGTTGATTTAATTACATGTATATCTCACTCATTGATGAATCAAAGAAATACATACTGTCCTACGTGTCGAGGTTATTGTATAGGGATTAAAAGCACGAACTTCCATAATAACTGAGATCAAGTTCTCCTATAAGTCAGTATAAGTCGAACGATCTCAAGCGGTCCTGCTCAATACACACAAGTGCACTAATGTGATTCTATAGCTAAGACAAGCTAATACCAAACCACACTACAACCATCCCGATATAGAGTCCTCGTCTATCTCGGTTGTGAGCATTTGTTTTTACTTTATAAGGAAACCGATAATATGATCTTCCGCGTGTTGTCGCACAACATATTATCTACAGTATAAAGTAAGTGGACTATTGCATCGTGCATATAAATAAATTATAAGACGTAATCATTTGATCATACGATTCTCATTTCAAATAAATTGTTATAAGATTGTTCATACAAAAAAGCTAGACTTTTAGTATACAATCCAACACTAATGAGAAGGGAGTGCAGTCTTTCCTTGTACACATCGGATTTTATAGAAGATTTATCAAACATTTTTCAAAATACTCCAAGCCCTTGTCTTACTTACTTGAAAATGATGTTCCTTTTGTTTTTGATGATGAATGTTTAACAGCTTTTCAGGTTTTGAAAGAGATACTTATTACTGCACCTATCTTGATAACACTGGATTGAACTCATCCTTCTGTACTTATGTGTGATGCAAGCGATCTAGCACTTGGAGTGGTGCTCGGGCAGTTGAGGGATAAGAAATTCTGCGCCATCTACTATACGAGTAAGACTTTTGATGCAGCACAAAAGAACTGTAAGACTTTTGATGCAGCACATAAGAACTACACTGTTACTGAAAAGGAGTTTTTAGTTGTTATGTATGCATTCAACAAGTTTCGACAGTATTTGGTTAGCATAAAGACTATAGTGTAAACGAATCATTCTGCTATCCGATACTTGATGGAGAAGAAGGAGGCGAAGCCTAGGATCATTAGATGGACCATTCTTTTGCATAAGTTTGATATGGAGATCCGACATAAGAAAGGTACAGAGAATGTTTTGGCGGATCACCTATCAAGGTTGGAGAAAAATGAGCATTATGATTCGTTTGAATACATAGAAGAGATATTTCCTGATGAGAAGATCATGGCGGTGTTTACTGAAGGAGCGGAGATAGCTTGCGTAGTTGCTGCTCAAGGAATGGATCCATGGTATGCGGATTATCTTAACTACATTGTAGTGGGTGAAATTCCTAAAGGTCTCAATATGTATCAACTTGCTAAATTTAAGAGAGATGTTGAGACTTTCATATGGTATGATCCATTTATCTATAAAATTTGTATGGACTCTATCATCCGTAGGTGTGTGCCTGAAATGAAGATGGAGAGTGTTCTTGATTTTTGCCATGCACAATCTAATGGGGGCACTTCGGAGCCCAAAAGAGTGCGACGAAGGTACTTCAATTTGCTCTTTATTGGCATACTTTGTTTAAAGACTGTGAATCCTACTTACCGACATGCGATAGATGTCAAAGGATGGGAAACATAAGTAAAAGAGATAAGATTCCACTTCAGCCAAGCATTGTTGTAGAGATCTTCGATGTATGGGAAATCGATTTTATGGGGCATTTTCCCCCATCTAATGGATTTGTCTATATCTTTCTCGCGGTGGATTATGTTTCTAAATGGGTGGAAGCGATTCATACTCACATGAATGATGCAAAAATGGTTTTGTCATTCTTGAAAAAACATATCTTGGCCCGCTATGGAGTTTCTAGAGCTCTCGTGAGTGATGGAGGATCACACTTCGTGAGTAAGCTTATTGAAAGAGTTTTCAAGGAGTACGGTGTTAAGTATAGGGTTACTACACTCTATGTCCTCAAGCGAATGGACAAGCCGAAGTCTCTAATCGGCAAGTGAAACAAATCTTGGAAAAGGTAGTCGGAACCAATAGGAAGTATTGGGCTATGAAGCTCGATGATGTTTTATAGGGATTCCGGACTTCATATAAGACTGAGCTAGGAATGTTTCCTTATCAAATTGTCTATGGGAAGCCGTGCCACTTACCTGTAGAGATTCAGCATAAGTCTTTTTGGGCCGTTAGAAGTTTGAACTTATCCATCGAGGATCAAAAAGAGTTGAGTATGACTCACATCAATCAATTGGACGAGTTCAGAAATCAAGCCTTTATGAACTCGGTGATCTACAATGAGAGAATGAAAAAGTGGCATGACTCGAAAATCACTTTCAAAGAGTTCAAGCAAGGAGATGAGGTGTTACTCTTTAACTCTTATTTGAAGCTTTTTGCAGAAAAATTGAAATCAAAGTGGACGGGACCGTTCATTATCCATAGAGCCTACGGAGGGGGGAGTTTTGAGATCATTAACAAAGATGGAGATATCTTAGCAATGAGTGGGCATCAATTGAAGCACTTAAAGTTGCCAGATGATGCTTGTGTTGTCTTTGAAGATACCTTGATTTGAATTGTTAACGTCGTGACTCTCCGATGTTAAACATGAGCGCTTGTTGGGGGCTTTTCTTCTTGTTTTATTGCTTTATTTATTTCGAGTGAGTAAGAAATTTTTATATTTATCGTGCTTATAAATCGGCAATTACATCTCTTTGAAAATTTAGTTTCAACTGTAGTTTCTACTAAGTTTGGGGGGTGTGATGTTCTTAGCTCATCGTAGTACCAAGAGTATAATCTTTTCTTTGTAGCGTTTGCTAGGGAGTTGATTTTTTGTGGTATGTTGAAACTTTGAAGGGTGGGTTTTGATGTGTTAATTTTTTGCAATTTGCCTAGTGTTCAGTGGTGTTTTATTATGTAATGTGAGCTGAGTTATATACTTGATTTATAGATTCAAAGTTGAGGTTCTCTATTTATTGTTTTGCTTGGATATGACACTTAATGTTGCTTTAGAGTCTGAGTTTTACAGGAGATGGAGGAAATCACGAAAAATGAGTGTCTATAGCCTGCTCGACAAAAAGTTAGGCCGCTCGACCAGTCACTGAGGTTGAGCGATGGTCGAGCGGACCACTGTAAGGCTGATCCTAAAATTTTCAGAATACAGAGGTACCGCTTGATCAATCGGGGCCACTCAACAAGAACATATTAGTCGAGCGAAAGGTCGAGCGGAATATAAAAGACGGTTTCATCTTACAGGGTCGCCGCTCGACCAGTTCAAGGATCGCTCGACCATGCCGCTGGACCTGAGCGTAGAAGGAAAGTCGCGAATATAAGGTCAGTTTCTCCGCACCGCTTGACATTTTCTCACCACCTCTTCTCGAGCGCTCATCCCGAACTATAAGATTTCCTCTCCAAACTCTTAGTACACTATTCTTTTCTTAAACCACACACATTCCACATCATTTTGGAGGATTCAAGTCCAAATTAGGGCTCTTCTTCTCAATTTGGGGATTTTTGTTCTTCGTCACTTCACACATCCATGGCTGGCGATAAATGTATGTTTTCTTGATTTTTACCTTTGAATTGAAACTCTTTGATTTTAATAGTTGGGTAAGTTGATTAAGCTTGCTTTTGATTAAGATTGAGCTTTGAATTTGGGTGTTTGTTTTTGAAATTTTATATTATTTGAATGGGTTCGATTTTACGTTGGATTTATGCAATTTTGTGAAATTGATGATGCATATTTCACAGGCTTGGGTTTAATTTGTAAATTTTTGCTTGGGATTGTTGATTTTGTGTGACGATTATGATTAATTGGAATTGTGGATTTGTGAAACATGCTTGAGAATATGATTATTTTTAATTTTTGGAGTTAAATTGAGGCATGTTGGTATTTGTTAGATATATTGAAATCTTTAGGACGTTTGAGTTTGATTTCTTCATGATATATCTTTTTGAGGATTATTGTTTGGAATTGTTTATACATGTGAGTTATGGAGAAGTTAATGAGCTCAACTTTCTTATGCATATTATTTGAAGTCTTGAGTAGAATCTATGTGGAATTAGTCTCAGGTTGGTTATACTTGCTTATTCTTGTCTATGAGGTATATTGAAATATAATTTTGTAGGAAAAGAGATTGCTTCCTCATCTTAGAGGATAGGATCAGGGACACCGAAAAAGGGCGAGATAGCCAAGAGACTTAAGAAAGATAAGAGGATGCCATCCGATTTTGGTTTGATAATACCCAAGTGGGAAGATAAAGAGGAGCTATAGGGAATGATCTCTAGGAAGATTGCTCGGACTCGTTATCAGGATGATCCAGCCATGGTGGAGATAAATATCATAAATGATATCAGATGGATGTTTAACCAGGTAGGGATCAGAGGATTCATGGACTTGAAGAGGGAGACTTATTTTCACATTACAGCGGAGATGTTATGCACGCTGGATGTGATTCGTGGGGAGTACTTTCTTCCTACAGCCGTTTAGTTCCGACTTGTAGGGGAATTGAGGTACTTATATGCTAGTGAGTTCAACAGGATATTCGGGTGCTCAGACAATGTATCGACACTGAAGAATAAAGATTTTGATGCAAATGAATTCTGAAGGTCAATCACGGGTTTGTTAGGAGACTGTAATCCATAGATTTTAAGGGTGGTTGCTTTCATCAGCAACCGGGTGATTGCTTACACGGATCATATCCTAGGAAACACTATTTTTGCTAGAGCTGAAGGAGGGTGTATTCCGAGAGGAGAGCTGTATGTTCTTTGCTGTATGATGAACGGAGTTCATTTTAAATTTGGGTGCCTATGTCTTGCAGCAGCTGCATTGGTTCACTTCAGACACGTTTTAGAAGGTGAATATTGGAGGGTTGATTACATCGTTGGTCGAGCATTACAATGTAGATTTATCAAGGTTTAGCCCAGTCCAAGGTGATCCAGATTTGATTCAATCGGCATGCGTGAGGATGAACTTGGCTCGAAGAGAGGATGTTGTATAGATGTTCATCCGGGGAAGCAACCTGATCATGTTCAAACTTTCCTTTTCTCTTATTCATCTCACCAGAGTTCAGATTAATGCGAATTTATTGATGAACACTCCTCCGCATGTTGCGATCTCCGCTACGTGTTGTGCAGAGGAAGATTGGCGGACTTTGGTTGATATGCATTTTCAGGGGGTGTATATTGATCTTGATATGATTCTAGTGGGAGAGCCAGAGGAGTATGAGGATGATGAGCTTAAGGAGTCATAACAGAACAGCAGTATGAGCAGTCGCAGCAGCAGTGAACTTAGTTTCAATTTTGGTTAAATTGATTAGAGCAAGTGTACTCTATCGCATAGTAGACCGTAGTGACCAAGTGCAAAATTTAGAAATATCGAACCCTAGGGCGAAAGTGGGTAGCCGTGTTTAAAAGATGTTTTACTCTAGAATGACTAATCAAATAAAGAGGGGGTTTGATTATACTACAAACTAATAACTAGGAAAGCAATTAAAAATATAACATGTACACATGTGATGGAAGATGGATGAAGGTGAGCAATCTAAGAAGTATGTAAGGCAAACAACATTCATGGAAAAGGTATATATAGACTCACACTCACACATGCATTGATGGTCTTCATGTTATGATATTAAGGGCAATCATGTATGTACCCCTAATCCCTATGGCCAAGGCAATTAGGTTCTCAACTCTTGTACAAGTTTAAATCTCCTAGGATTGTCTCTTACTCTCAATTCTCTTAAGGTACTTTGATCATAAGTTTGGTTCCCCTCACTAGTTCCTCACTAATTTCCTATCATGAGATTCTAAGAAATTGAAGGGTATGGCTTACCTCTTCTCAAACTAACTAAGTCATCTCATGCAATCAATGTTTCAATTAAACCACTAAGCATAATTTTGGAATAGCCGTCCTAACACTATGAATAGAGAATTTAATCACACAAATCATACATAAAATGAGAATAAGCATTCATGATAGAAAATATTCATAACAATCATTTAATCAAACATGTGGTGAGCAAAATCTACATAATCCCTAACCAATCATATTGCTAGCTTCACATGAGGACTAGCCACTACAAATCATAACAAAATCAACATAATCCATGACATGCTCCAATTGAGCCAAATAATGAAGAAAATAACAAAATAAAGGTAAGTTGGCTCCCCTTTGATGGTGAACTTCCTCCTCCTTGATCATGCTATAGTCTTCAACCAATGATGAATTCCTCTTCTTAGATTGGTGGATTGATAGAATGGTGGATGGATTTGAGGAGATCAAGTGGATTGGATGGATGAAGGGTATGGAGATGGGTGGAATGGAGTTAGCGTGTGAAAATATGGTGTAAAATGTGTGTAACTGATTCAAAAATGATTCCTCTTCTTAGATTGGTGGATTGATGGAATGGATGGATTTGAGGAGATCAAGTGGATTGAATGGATAAAGGGTATAGAGATGGGTGGAATTGAGTTAGTGTGTGAAAATGTGGTGTAAAATGTGTGTAACTGATCCAAAAATTATTCCTCCCATAATTTGTGATCAAAACTTGCATTTATACCCCATGTAAGCTTCTAGAACACGTGGAGCACTTAATTCTGACTTTTGGCCAGAATCGACTCGAGCTAGCAGAGCTCAGGTTAAGCTGAAATGCATTTTTGTGTAGTTTTCGGCATTCGACGGAGCACGGGTCGTGTTCTGCACATGCCCACAGTGTGGGCGTGTAGCTGTTTCTGACGTTGGTGCACGGCCACTGTTACAGGCCCGTATTTGGCACACGTTTCGAGCTTTTAGCACCAACTCGACTCGAGTTTAGAACTCCGGTCGAGCTTGGAGGTCGCGTCCAGGACTCTAGTCGAGCTTTGTGTCAAGTTAAGGACTCTGGTCGAGTTGGTGCAGAGCAGTCTCACCCTTTCGAGCATAACTTTCACATTTGAACCCCGATTCGAGTGATTCTTACTCTCACGCGATTTTCTCTTCTGTGCCTTTGTAACCATGTACCACATGTTCAGTTTTAGGCTCCAAAAATACAGAAAATTTACACAAGTTGGACGTTTTTTTTTTTAAGTATTATGCTTTTGCTCGTTCACCTTGTTTCAACTCCGAATTGAACTCTGTTTTGTCCCACATCTTCCTTATCGTGTATAGAATCCATTTTTACCTGAAAATCGCACAAATTATGCCAAAGTACCAATTCTCTAAATATTTACAAATATTGCACAAGTTAAGGCACTTAATCACGAAAATCACACATTTATCATTTCAAAGCACACATCTCCATATCTTCATATAACACCACCAAATGATATACAAAATGAATAAAAGCACACAAAAATACATAATAAAAAGATACTAAAATCTAGGTGAAAATGACACCGATCAACCCCCCGAACTTAAAGTGTTGCTCATCCTCGAGCAATGAAAATGAGAAAACGAGAGGGGGAATTTTCATTTAGAGGAAGACCTAAAGAACATAAGCAATAACATATCATAAGTAACAAGGACTACAAATCATATCAAGTCACCCTAAAACATTAAAATCATGACACGAAAAACTAACTAGTTCAAGTTTAATAAAATTAAAAGTAATAAAGTCCCTTCCGATCCAAACCTCACGTCGGATATCAAAATGCACTTAACACTCTATGAAGTATGGTAATTTTCACTCATCAATCGATTGAACCCGACACACCATAGGCTTGCTCATGGACTACATTCACAAGCCACCAAGGGTTCAACTAATGATAAAAAAAGACTTTCACTTTTGGATGTAATGATAGGTTCTTTGGTAATGGTAGGGAGAATATGGATAAGCGTGACTTATCAAGTGTAAGTAATCAAAGAGATGATCAGCTTCTTCAACTTCTTCACGTTTCTTTCTTCCTTTCTTTTTTTTCTAATCACAAGCACTAATCATTATCATTCCTTGGATTTCTTGATCTTCTTTTAATTTGCATGCTTCCTTTCTTTTGACTTTTGAATTTCTTGAGCATATTTTTGTTGATTTGCTCCTTTTTTCTTATGTTGAGGTTGCACGTACATTTTGCTTGAGCTCTTTTCATCTTTTTCTTTCGTGTTTACCATTTCCTTCTTTCTTTTGCACAACTTCACCATCAAATCTTGTAAACCATCATCTCCCCAATCACCCACACAAAGGTTATATATATAAGACTTAAGTGGGTAATCATGGCTTTTAATGTGCTTACATCACAAAAATAGGCTTTAAGGCTCAAAGTGGTTAACTAGGGATGATGTAAAAGGTAAGGAAATATATGGCAATGACTTTAAAGTAACAAGGATGGCCTAAGATCATATCACTAACCTCCACCAATCGGGCTCATTCTCGTAGTGCATGAGTAAGTTCTAGTTTACCATGGCTTAATCGATCCACTCATAAAGAAATTAACCATGGATGCACGGTTGAGGCTCAAACGCTCACAAGCTTTTGC
This sequence comes from Pogostemon cablin, assembly GCA_023678885.1. NCBI lineage: Eukaryota > Viridiplantae > Streptophyta > Magnoliopsida > Lamiales > Lamiaceae > Pogostemon > Pogostemon cablin. The sequence goes on along the minus strand of CM042964.1, from coordinate 19,333,200 downwards.
TCGGACCTTTAGAAACCTATTACACCTCAATTCATCTCAAAATTGAACAAGTTAAATAGAACATGTTACAATTTTAAAGTGTAGAGATTCTTAACATAATTCGCCATCACTTATCACAAATAATATGCCATTACTCACATTTAAAAACGACTCACAACATCCCAAAAATAAACCACCAAACCCTCTTATACAAGAATAAAGATACAAACAAAACATAAAACCAAAGACTCACCAAACAAGACAACAACACATAACATTCAACAACGAAATTCTATCCATCAAAAGAAAATTCAAGCACATATCCTCATCATCCAATAACATGTTGCCACCTTATTCAAAAATATAAAAACAAGCAAGTGAACCTCCCAAATACATAACAAATGAAGTAGCATGTCAATCCAAGCAAATTCAAATCTATGTTAAGCAAATGGAGATGATAAATAGTAAAGTGAACTCCCTTAGAAAGGCATTTGGTAGTGGAAGCAGTTGGCATTGGCCTCCGGGCTCGATTCGTGCTTCCAATACACTTCATTTATGCTCAACAACTCATCAAACCCATTAGCTCAACAATTACAATAAAAAAATAGGACTATCATGCACTTCAACACAATCAAACGAATCAAAATCAAACCAATACTAATGAGAAAATTTTTAAAATTTACCCAATTTTACAAGAAGGCCTCTCAATCATCATATAAGCACACTAAAGTGGTGAGTTAAACCACGCACTCTCCCCCAAACTTAAATCGAAACAAGTTGAGAATTAAGTTTGCAAAAAGTGGTGAGACTTACCCTTTTAGTTTCCAACAATGAGCTTCTTGTAGAGAAGTATATGCATCACAACGATTCAAGATACGGCACACCACTCACTATCTCCCCAAACTTAAAGTGAAACAAGAGTTGGTACCTTCACTCTTCAAATCGAGCATTTCTCACATCTCAAATATGCATTCTCCTCACGAGCACAATCAACCTACATACCAAAATGCAAGAAACTAAATCAAAACAATTAAATGAAAGCAATAAAACAAACAATGGGTTGCCTCCCAACCAGGGCTAAGTTTAACATCTTCAAGACGGATGGAATTTGGATAACTCATCCGAATGGCCAAGGATATCGTTCGTTCTTGCCATCAAATTTTAATTTTTGTGTTTCTTCCTCTATTAGGCATTTGTGGCAAGTAACGACCATAGAAACAACTTTTGAGATTTGCTTTAACAATTCAACTCTCTTAATCTTGCATTCCATTAACATATCCTTTCTCGACCACCACTTATTCCTTTTTACCAAATATGTTCCCAACATTTCTTCAAGCTCTCTTTTGTACCTACGGCGTTGAGAAGAATCAATAGGTAAGACAAAGTCAATATAAACAATATTTTAAAACTCAATGTAACTTGAAGAGTTAAAAGATATAGAAATGCTCATTTCACTCCCGAATTCATCTTCAAGTGCTTCTAGACCTTGTTCCACTTCATCAAATTCAAATTCCTCTCTTTATTCTTCATCTTCACATAAAATTTCCTTATCAACAAGGGACAAGAAATCATAGATAATTTCTTCCTCCTCTAAGCTTTCTTCTACCTTAGGCTCTTTACTCCGCTCACTTTTCTCCTCTAAGCTTTCTTTTACATTGTCTTCCTTATCCTCAATAAACTCAACATCTCTTGAGCCTTCTTCATTATCCCCCGAACACTCTTCTACCTCCAACTTTTCTTCAATGTTTTCATCAAAATTTTCCATGTTATAGAGCATGTTTTGTTCACTTAGCTTTGACTCATTCTACGTTCTATGGCTTCAAATCTCCTTTTCCTCATCTTTTCTCTTTCTTTCTTCTCTCTCTTTCTTTCTTTCTTCTCTTCCATCTTCAAGCATTTTCATCATTTGACTTAATAGATCTTGCAAGGAAGGTCTCCCATCATCATATGGTGGACACTCTTCTTGGAAATTCCCTTTGACATACCCGTTTTGCATACATGTTCAATTCCCTATTTGATAATTGGGCATGATCCACAATTGTCCCCCATTAAAGTTGAAAGTAGGCATTGAGCAGGTATTTTGACGCTCATAGCTTGAAAGACTTGGTTGAAAACATTTTCTTGTATCACTTCCATAAGCACATCTTCTAAGCAATTCCATCAAGGCATTATTTTCAAATAGAGGAGTAACTGTAGGAACTTGATTGTTGTAAGAACTTGGAACAGAATAAGTGTTTCCTTGATACGGTTGGAATGGTAACATTGTAAGCTCCTTGCAATTTCTCACTCATTCCATTATTATAGCATTGATCCATATTTGCTCTTCTTCTCAAGATCTACTACAATTCTTCTCAACTTACTATTTTTGGTTGCTCTTTCTTCTCTTCTATCAAGGTTGATGTACCTATCAAGAAGAACAAGTTAGAACAAATTTTTCAAAACAAATATATATGCAAAAATAAGAAAAATGTCCTAAGTAGAGCTAACAAATCCAAACACGTTACACCGAAGGCTTTCTCCCAGCAACGGCGCCATGAACTTGGTTTCAATTTTAGTTAAATTGATTAGAGCAAGTGTACTATATCGCGTAGTAGACCGTAGTGACCAAGTGCAAAATTTAGAAATATCGAACCCAAGGGTGAAAGTGGGTAGCCATGTTCAAAAGATGTTTTACTCTAGAAGGACTAATCAAATAAAAAGGAGGTTTGATTGATTATACTACACACTAATAACTAGGAAAGCAATTAAAAATAGAACATGTACACATGTGATGGAAGATGGATGAAGATGAGCAATCTAAGAAGTATGTAAGGCAAATAACATTCATGGAAAAGGTATATATAGACTCTCACACACACATGCATTGATGGTCTTCATGTTATGATATTAAGGGCAATCACGTATGTACCCCTAATCCCTATGGCCAAGGAAATTAGGTTCTCAACTCTTTTACAAGTTTAATTCTCCTAGGATTCTCTCTTACACTCAATTCCCTTAAGTTACTATAATCATAAGTTTGGTTCCCCTCACTAGTTCCTCACTAATGTCCTGTCATGAGGTTCTAAGAACTTGAAGGGTATGGCTTACCTCTCCTCACACTAACTAAGTCATATCATGCAATCAATTATTCAATTAAACCACTAAGCATAATATTGGAATGGTCATCCTAACACTATGAATAGAGAATTTAATCACACAAATCATACAAAAAATGAGAATAAGTATTCATGATAGAAAATATTCATAACAATCATTTCATCAAACATGTGGTGAGCAAAATCTACATAATCCCTAATCAATCATATTGTTTGCCTCACATGAGGACTAGCTACTACAAATCATAACAATATCAACATAATCCATGGCATGCTCTAATTGAGCCAAATAATGAAGAAAATAACAAAATAAAGGTAAGTTGGCTCCCCTTTAATGGTGAACTTCCTCCTCCTTGATCATGCTATAGTCTTCAACCAATAATGAATTCCTCTTCTTAGATTGGTTGATTGATGGAATGATGGATGGATTTGAGGAGATCAAGTGGATTGGATGGATGAAGGGTGTGAAGATGGGTGGAATAGAGTTAGTGTGTGAAAATGTGGTGTAAAATGTGTGTAACTGATCCAAAAATGATTCCTCTTCTTAGATTTGTGAATTGATGGAATGGTGGATGGATTTGAGGAGATCAAGTGGATTGTATGGATGAAGGGTATGGAGATGGGTGAAATGGAGTTAGTGTGTGAAAATGTGGTGTAAAATGTGTATAACTGATCCAAAAATGATTCCTCCTGTAATTTGTGATCTAAACTTGCATTTATACCCCATGGAAGCTTCTAGAACATGTGGAGCACTTAATTCTGACTTTTGGCTGGACTCGACTCAAGCTTGCACAGCTCGAGTCGAGCTAAAATGTATTTCTAGGCAGTTTTTAGCATTCGACGGAGCACGGGTCGTGTTCCGTACATGCCCTCGGTGTGGGCGTGTAGTTGTTTCTGACGTTGGTGCACGGCCACTGTTACAGGCCCATGTTTGGCACACGTTTCTAGCTTTCAGCACCAACTCAACTCGATTCAGAACTCCGGTCTAGCTTGGTGGTCGAGTCTAGGACTCTAGTCAAGCTTTGTGTCAATTTAACGACTCTGGTCGAGTTGGTGCAGCGCGTGCAGCGCAGTCTCACCGTTTCGAGCATAACTTTCACATACGAACCCCGACTCGCGTTATTCTTGCACTCACGTGATCCTCTCTTCCGTGGATTTCCAACCAAATACCACACGTCCAGTTTTAAGATCCACATGAATACAGAAAAATTAAATAAATTGGACATATGTTTTTACAGCATTTTGCTTGGCTCGTTCTCCCTTGTTTGAACTCCGAATTGAGCTCCGTTTTGTCCCACATCTTCCTTATCGTGTATAAAATCCATTTTTACCTAAAAATCACACAAATTACACCAAAGTACCAATTCTCTAAATATTTATAAATATTGAACAATTTAAGGCTCTTAATCATGAAAATCACACATTTATCATTTCAAAGCACACATCTCCATATCTTCATATAACACCACCAAATGATATACAAAATGAATAAAAGCACACAAAAATACAAAATAAAAATTCATTAAAATCTAGGTGAAAATGACACCGATGAAGAAGCTGATTCCCGAGGTACACATGGGGATGCCTCATGATTTTCCAGAGATGGATATTCCTCCAATGCAACCACCATCGCCGCAGCAGCAACATCAGTATGATTTCTGGCAGGCTCAGAATTACTTTTATCGAGAATAATTCAGGATGATGAATGAGCACTTTGCCACATTGAACACAAACCAGTAGGAGACGAATCGCCAACTTGCTTTGGCAAACATAAATTATGTTGCGCTCAACCTATGGTACGAGGCTATGGATAGAAGGTTGGGAGAGATGAATGTTAACTATCGAGAGGTGGATAGAAGGCTAGGGGTTCTTCAAAGGGACTTCGACTTATGGCGTATGGAGATTATTGATGATGATGATGCTCCTCAAGAGTAGTGTGTGCCAGGTTTTCTATATTTGTCTGTTTTCTCTCGCCCCCCTTCTATTTTTCACTTTACAAGTTGAGTTTTGCATGAGTGGTTGTGTTGGTTTATTGAGTATGGATGCGTGAGTGGCATGTGCCATATTGATATTGATGTTGGTGGATATTTGAGATATTTGATGATGGATATGATTGATTTAGAGAAGATGTTGACTCTTTGATATGTATGTGCACTTATGTTGATTTTTTTGATGAGAAGCATGTATCATTTATGTGATTACTTGTAGTTTATGTAGAGATTGATGTTAATTACATGCTTTGAAGAGTGCTTAGGTAATCTATTACCCTTGTGAGAATTGAGTCTTTTAATCGTGTGACATCAATGCATAATAGTTTATTCTTGAGAGTACGTTCTTACATTCATATTCTAGAACTTGGCTTGGAGTCTTGTTTGAGATTTATGATTGATAGATACTAGGACATTATCTCAGGCCGTTATTGTTTAATTGAACTACTTAGCTAAATTTTACCTTCCTTATTCTTGTAGATATCATTGGAAGCCCCGTTGAGCCTTTAATAAAAAAAGCCTTTATTCATCCTTTGCTTGAGCCTTTTGAATACCCTATTTACTAGTAAAGAGTTAAGGTGAATAAAAGCGAGAGCTAATTTTGAAGAAGGAAAGGAAGGAAGAGTTAGTACTAATGATAAAATGAAAGTGTGGTCAAACCTTGTGGGTAGTGCCTGAAACTGGTATCCTGATTGCTTAGAAGGGTATTGCACGAAATTGGTACCCTTGTGCTTTGAAGAAAGAAAATGTTGATTTCAAGTGGAGAAGAAGAAGAAGAGAAAAATCGAGAAGATTATGAGAATGATGATGGAGAAGAATAATGAAGTTGTTTGATGAAAAGCAAAACTACAACTACTAGTGAATTAGTCATTAAATTTATATTCTCCTACCTTTACCAAAGAGCCAACATTTCAACCATAAGACATGTCCTTTGTGATCCTAGTGTTGAAACAATTATGAATTGATCTTTGAGACCTTTGCCAAGCTTATGGTTACGTGGATGAATGAATTGATTATGAGCGTATATACTAACCCTTGAAGTGTACATCTTTTACACTTGAGAGCGAGAGTAAACACTTTCCTAGTGAGCTAGATGACTTAGCACTCGTAGAAGTATTGTGATTGATTGATGTTTTTACATGGATGAAAAGTATGATGACTGCATGTTTTAAATTGATGAAATTGAATGTGTTATTATAAGTTGTACATTTATGAGGATCTTGTGAATCACACTCTAAGGCCTTTGTTTTGATTTCGTTACCTCAGGACGAGTAACATGTAAGTTTGGGGTTTGATGAGAGTGATAATTCACGTATTTTGAACTCTAATTTACGCGGAAAGTGAGTATGATTCGGTATATAATCAAGGTGAATCGGGATGTTTGTGGTAAATACACGAATCAGATGCTACTGAGGCTATTTGAGCATATTTGTACAGAAAATAGGTCAGAAGTGCTCAGAATCGGAAAACACGAGTTTCAAAGTACCGTTCGACCTCGAGAAGAGCCGCTCGACCAAGACCTTTTGGTCGAGCGACATCAGAGTTGATCGAACAAGGTCCTGTACAGAGTTTCATAGTTCATGGAGTCAGTTCGACCGCCTCTTGACCAAGATCGAGACCATTCAACCAAGCCAATTCTGGTCGAGCGGGGACACGTCGATCTATTTTTAATAATTTCAGATCTTCTGTGCGTAAATTGATGTATTTTCAAAGAAAAAGCCCAGTAAAGGTACGTAAGAAGAGTTTACAAGTATAAAAAGGGATACAGATCACATCAAATAGAGAGTTAGATTCCACATCCATCCGACACCACATCCAAACCCTAACTTCATTCCTGGAACTGTAGAGAGAGATTCGGACAGCGTATCAAGTGAGAACCAAGTGAAGATTCAAGATGGAGAGAGACGCGACGACACCCACATCTAGGGTTTACTTCACATCTTAATTTATCTTGTAATTTTCAAGACTATGGGTAAGATCTATCCAACCTCTATGATTGTTCTTCGATCAATAATGGGCTAGAATAGTTTTGGTAGTTCTAGGGTTTTGAAGGTTTTATCTAGTTAATTGAACTTCCGTATGTATACTCCGTACAATACTAGTTGTGGATTTATTTTATATAAGATTACGCGTATTTAATTCATACTCAGAGTTGTTTTGTGCATCATTAACTGTTATGTAGAGTCTGAATGCATATCTTAGTTATTTATTGAGTGCAATCACTACTGAGCAGGATTATATGACATGATTCTAAGTGAGGGGACTCCGAAGCTTCATTAGAACTATCTTATATAGATACTTGTTAATAGAATCTGATTCAGGTTAATATGTAGGATAAAGAGAATAATTTCATAGTACCTATAAAAGGAGATCATATCGGGTTAGAGTACTTAGTGCATGGAAAATAATTGATACTGATAGTACCTAGAAATGAGATCATACACGCTTGTCCACTTGTGCCTATAGAGTAGATTTGCATGACTTAGTGGTGCGTCCATAGTCCACAAGGTAGAGTCGGACATTGACATACGGAAGGGAAATTGATTAGCGAAACTGGATGGCCCAAAGAGTTACATATCTTCTCACTTGTTTAACTCTCGTTTATTGTCTACTGTTTCTATTTTATGAGTTATTTAATTATCTTGTTTATTAGATTAATTATTACTCTACAATTAAATTGCAAAGCCATATTTTTCATTAATTTAGATAATAATAAATTGGTAATCGATCGTCGTTTGGGTTCGATATATAACTTCGTCGTTTATCTAAGCTACAATCACATCCTTCATACTTGGGGATTAATTGAGTGTTAAGAAAATGCCCATCAACAAGACATGACTAACCTAAGTCTTGAACGTGTAGAAGGCGTACAAGCTTAAAAAACATATTGTTATATACAATAATTTCACTATTTTCATCATAAACACCATTGTTGTATAGTGACAATGAAAGAAGTAAAGAAGAACATCATCTCACCCAACTCTCAGTTAGAAACTTAGAAGCTATGAAAGTACATCCCTGTTGTGCTAAAATCACATACAACTATGTCAAAAAATCCTGAAATCAATAAGCTAATCCCCTGCTATGTGAAAGCATATACAACAAAAATTAACACTGTTCAACCAAAAATCATGCACATGTCAAAATTAAATTGCTCCTAAAAGTAGTAAATAATGCTCAATATATCAATTAACACTAGTCCAATTAATCCAAACAGCTGATAAAAAATATAACATTGATGATCAAGACTTCAAAAATTCCACAAAAATTTTTATACTAATGTCTTAGTCACGCAATTTTCAACTACTCCAAATGAAGTCTCATTAACAAACTCAATGTCATAATCATCCATAAGCAAGTCCATTTCAATTCAAAACATCACGATGCTGATAATTAAAATAGTTCTTAAAATTCATTTCTTTATAAATAATGTCGTCACGCTAAACTTCAACCAAGAATGCCATTTGTTGCCGGATCCACAATTCATTCCAACATCTTCTTTTTATAATTTGCAGCTTCATCATCTGTAAGTTCTCCCGTCTTCACTTGTGCGCGCTTCACCATGCTCTCCATATTCATGCACACGACAACCCCAAAATCAACGGAAGCCAACGGCTGCTGAATGCAGTTTACGTGAACCACTTTCTTAGATGCAGAATTAATGAATGGGTGTTTTTTCCTTCTCAATCTCAAGCTATTAACAATCTTAGGCTCCATGTAATCCATCTTCACGAAATAAAGCAATAAGAAAGAAAAAAATGTTATTATAATTTTAAAGGTCCCAAAAAAATACTAACGCAATAAAGTTCACTACTAACCAGAACCATCACTTTCTTCATGTTCTTATCAATATCGTTTCTCCGTCTTGGCCGCATTGAATTTAGGAAACTCCGCTCTCTAGATTTTAAATCAAGCTTGAGGATGGTCCAATGGTCCACCGTGCTCAACAATGGGAACACAAACTCATTTTTTTCTGAATTTCATCGTCAATTTTTGGGTCTATTAATGCTTTCAGGTTTCCACCCTAACCATTCTTACTATGCTCAATCAAATCCCATGGTGTTTAACAAAAATATACGACGATATGCTTCTTTGGGCAAGAAGGCTTTCTTACTTCAAAAGCGGTTAGAATGTGCCATTGATCCTGGTAAAGCTACATACACTTATGTCGAGCCCAATTCGACAGACTACATGACCCTTCGTTTGAGGAATTTCCAACTCTTTAACGTAGTAAGATCAAACAAAAAAGGGGTCACAACAAAAACTTCTTTCAACCGGCTTCTAAGCCCAACACCCGTCTATAGACGAAACTCAACACTTCAGAGATAAAACCGATTAACAACACTAATGTAACAACTACCTCGATACTAAGAGAGGAACTTAATGATTTTGAAGGTCGTCTGTTTGGTTCCCTTTAAAGCCGTGTGTTTAGCTCCTATTAAATATCTTTTACTGCTTTTGTTCTGTACCCCTCTCCTTTCTCTTTTTCTTTTAAATTTTATAATAATATTGCCCAGTTCGACAATACGCTCCTTTCTCAAACATATAGAAATATATGACCATTCTTGACATTACACAACTTTACCTAACACAACAAGCATGGTGAAAATATAATTATATTTTTCACATTATATTGGAAAAAATGTAATTATCTACTCCTTCAATCACAAAATATCTGTGAAGTATCACTCATTTTAATGTTTATACAAGTTTTTTTCTCCAATATAAAAGTAATACTTACGAGACAACATGATGAGAACAAAGAAGGTAGCTTGCTTGTGTCATCACGCCCATATTTTGAAAGTGTAATGTCCGCCCACGCGTCCATAACCTATTAAGGATGAAATAAAATAAACATGCTAACTTGAATCATACTTTATAGCTTAATTAACAAGATTTTACGGATATTTATAGTCCTTACATTGCTAGGGATTCTTTTGTGCTCCAATATGTCAACTAAATTGATCACCGTGGCCTCCGACATTTGTCCTTTTTAGTCTGGCGCTTAAATCCTCTTATCATTGAGTTTTGAATAGGTAGGACTTGTTGATCTTAAAAACGGTTCAGCTCAATCAAAATCTTCTTGTTCTCCGCTGCAAGCCTCTTGTTTTCTTCAACTAGATCCTGGATTTTTTTTCTCTCAATTGCAAGGTCATTAATAGTCTGCGTCAGTTTGACACTATCCTCATTTAAGCATATTTATGTCATGGAAGGAACCCCCTCATCCTGTATAGGATTCTTAACCCCGCTTGTCTCTCTCTGTAGTAAACCATTCTGCACGTAGATCATAAACAAATGTCATTCCTTTCTCGTTTATAAATTATAGTCATATAAATAAAAAAACATTTTATATCATTCTCCTATATGTTAAAATGTATTTTTAAGAATTGTTACATTTTCCACCAGACTATCATACTGGGTTAAACCCAAACTGAATAAGGGCATGTCATCAAAATAATCAACATCCATGGCCTTGTTTATTACATTATCATCTTCGTCTTGCACGCATGTCTTGGCACCCGTACTCCTTCGGTGTTTTTCCCTAATGAACAATGATTTGGTTTAATATAACCAAATTTAAGGTAACAATATGATTAAATATATGGGAGTCGACCATCTCAAAATATGAAGTAAATTGAATTAAAAATGAAAAAAGCTACATTGAGCAGCTCATAAATCACCTTCACATTTGGAGTTGGGGGCTTTCCTTTTGTTGGACTTTATTGAACATCCCATTACTTCATTTCCAGAAATTAACATCACATTAGGTGTAATGCATAATTACCAGAAATTAGGCAAAAATTTCTGCGAAAAGTTTGTGTAACACATATTTTGCAGAAAACACAATACATAAAACAAATTTCGTGCAAAAATTCACATTATTGTCTTCAATAATTCATTCATTTCGTGCAAAAAAATCACAAAAATTCACATTATAAAAAAATACCATTCTAATTCTGGACTACATTCAGAATCATTTTCACCCCTACATCCACCATCAATTCTTCAATATATTGAAACATCAATAAACTCTACATAATATGCATTTCAAATGAAATAATTCTTCACTATATTCAGAAACATAAAACAAATTTCGTGCAAAAAATTCACATTATTGTCTTCAATAATTCATGCATTTCGTGCAAAAAAAACCATCACAAAAATTTAGGTTATACAAAAATACCATTATAATTCTGCACTACATTCAGAATCATTTTCACCTCTACATCCCCCATCAATTCTTCAATATATTGAAACATCAGCAAACTCTGCATAATATGCATTTCAAATGAAATAATGCTTCACTACATGCAGAAATATTTTCACCCGTAAGACCACCATCAATTCTTCACGAAATTGAAAATTCAGCAAAACATGCATAATATGCATTTTAAAAGAGAAAATTCTTCACTAAATGCAGAGTCAGTTTCACCCCTAAATCCACCACCAACTCTTCACTAAATGGAAAATTCAGCAAACCACGCATAATATGCATTTCAAAAGACATAATTCATCACTAGATGCATTATCACATTTCGTGAATGATGAAGCCACAAACATTTCTTCACTAAATGATGAATAATTTCATGAACTTCACATTACGCAAATATACCATTACTCTCTGCATAATATGCATTATCAATGAATTAATTCATCATTAAATGCATTCTTAATTCATCCTTAAAGCCACAAACAATTCTTCACTAACTGAAAACTCATAACATCCCAAAAACAAACATCAATTCTTCACTAAATGAAAAGTCAAATTTCCATTTTCTCAAAGATACTCAATATTCACAAACTGTGCAGTTATTTGAGGCCTCTACAGACAACAATATGATATTGAGTTAAACTCTGATAAATATTGATAGGCAAGACTAGAATATTAATAATGTAAGAACCAAAACAATGATGAAGATGGAAATTTTTTTGCACTAGGAAGAATCATCACCCACTAACAAATGTGGTTCTACATTAGGAAGAAATGCATTCTCCAACAATTGAGATACTAAAAAACTATCCCCTTAGTGAAATTTATTGAAAATCTTATTTCAGAAAATGAAGAATGGTAATTAATTTCAACTTTTAACAGACCCACACATTCATTGCAAAAAAGAAGTGTTGGTCTCATTTTTCACAGTCCATACATGATACATTCTCAAAAAATTCCACTATAAACAAGAAAAAAAAATCATCCAAAAATAGTAGATCAAGAGCACTTTATAATGCTAGTCAAGACATCGACACAAAATTACCGTAGAGATAAATCCACCTGAAAATTAAGGATTGTAAGCTTCACTAATCAACACTCTGCATCAACTGTAGAATGAGAATGCAACCTTCGTGCAGAAATTACAACATTACTCCACCACTCAAAAAGCTCTTCACTAAATGCAAAATGATAATCCAAACTTCACGCACTATCACCAACTCATGGAAACCCAAACTTCGCTCAAAAATCCTAAAATTTGTATACAATGCATAAACCCAAAACCAAAGAAATTCACGTATTGTATAAAACAGTGAATTAACATAATATTATAAACTCACATTATTCAAAAACGGCCAAGGATTCATATAATTTGTCCGAAACCTTCCAAAACTATAACATAATTTCACCCATGTTTATTGTAATCTCATTCGCAAATTACTAGTACGTCAGATTTCGAATAGCAAGACATGCACATTATATTTGACCGCATTTTGTAGAAAATGCACAAATTACATAGCCCAATCGAATAAAAGGGTTTCCAGCAAACGTTTAGGTTTCACACAAAATTAAGAAAATACTAAACGATATACAAACCTGGTGCTAAAATTCGACTTCGTCTACTTTTCTCCTTGGATTTCTACTTGCGCTTTTCGATTGAAATTAAATTTGGTGATTCAATTTCTGCAATCTCGCTTGAGATTAAAACGCTTCACTAACCGATGTCAAAATCCTCTGAATTGAGGGATACTGCCGATATCAATGGGCGGGGTTCAACATTTGCACAAAATGCGTTCGGCACCCCAAAACATGAGTTCCAAAATTTGGGCGAGGAAATCGCGAGATTTTGTTTAAGAATTGAAAGATTACGCTGCTATTTTTGTAAATGCAGACATTTGGGCAAAACGGAAAATATACACATATATTGTGTAATTAGTAGTAAGAATTAATATAGAATCTACTAGTTAATTTCACTTAGGATGTGTAGTGGATAGTAACTATCTCTATTTTTATATATATATAATCTCTTTAAATTAATAAATTATTAATTTATCGAATTATATAATACCTCTCTAAATTAATAAAATTCTTCAATTCCGAGTATATTAATTTATGAAGGTTTTACTGTATTACTCAAAGTTACATACTTTGATCATAATTGCACTTAAATACAATGAAAAATTTTAAATACTAACAACTACATAAATATACAGCAAAGAGACAAAATTGCCCCTATATAGTTGAACATTTTTTAGAAAGATAGGGGGAGTAATAAATAGTTTTCTATTGAATTATGTTATAAAGTAAGTTTTTAGAATATATTTATACATATTAAATTTTTACATGATTTAGTTATATGTTATATTATCAAAAGTCAAATGTTATAATTTATTGTAAATTCTTTACGTTAATGAAATAAATTGTCTAGTTATAAGAAAAAAATCTCCTTAGTTAATGGTGTTATGTTATAACACGAATTATTTAATTATAAAAAATAAGAATAATAATTAAATGATCCCGCATTGTATACGAGTTTCATACTAGAATTTAGATATAAATGGATATTATAAAAAAAGTTATTAAAATACAAATTATATTATAAATATATTACTAAAATTTAAGAATGTATAGTATCTTTTCAATATAATAAAAGATATATATGTATGTATATGTATATATGTAAAATTTAAAAAACTTCAATGATATGAGTTTATTATGATATTTAGGACTTATTTATCAAAACTTTAAAAAATACTTGGTCATTAAAAGTTATACACATTCTACCATAAGGGAGAATGTGTTATTACACTGCAAAAACTTCATACTCGTTTTACATCATTAAAATGAAGGAATATGCCAAAAAGTTCAACATGAAATTTGTTTGTTTATGTGTCTATTATTTTACTATAAAATATCTTGAAAAATATTTATTCGAATAAAGTTAATTATGTATGTTTTACTAAGCTATGGAAGAATGCATATAAGAAACTCAAGCAAAATTTTATCTCTTCGTATAACCATTAAAACGAACGAATTAGAGAAAGAGATAAGCATGAAATTATTCACCTATGTGTCTAATATATGCATATAAAATAGTTTTTGTACTAAATTAGTGGCTGGATAGTTATAACTAATTTTCCAAATTGTAACACCATGCGAACTTAATAACCTTAATACAAACTCCTGGTACTTAAAGTTTTATTTCATAACTCTAATTTAGGCTATCCACTAAATAAAAAATTTCCAAATTTTAATTTTATTTAATAATCAATTATTGATTATAAATAATTACATGAAAAACCCTATAGTGTGACCAAAGTATTAAAATTATACAAGTGATATCTTACGTGACATTTTCACACGTGATTAGAAATTATCCTAATAGTTTATAGCAAATACACTTAATTATATGATAAGAAAGAATTATACTCTTGAAGGCGTAGTGGGTGCAAGGAGAAATTAGCAACGACAACCTACGTTTCAAGTTCAACCTTTAATCTTACCCTTGTGTAACTCGTCTTCACTGAGGTGAGCTTTCTGTTATTTCTATGTTGAACTTGATTGTATTTATTGATATTATGAATATGCATGAAAATTTACCAAAGACCGGTAGGCCAGGAACCTGTACGTACCGTTGGCATTTTTGTCAATAAGGAAAGACACACTACAACATAAGTGACATTACATAACAACATCTTAGTAAGACTTTTAATTTATTTAACACAAATTGATAACACTTTCTAAATTATTATAATATTTAACACTTTTGTAATACCTTTTATATAAGTAACATACATGAATAACACTTTTTTAATATGTAACACTTGCATTTAACACTTTTACATAAATTACACTTCTTATGTAACACTTTTTTATAAGTAACATTAATATATAACACTTTTATACAAGTAATATTTTTACACACAAGTAAAATATTTATGTTATTCTTTAATGTAATTTTTACTCCCTCCGTCCCATAATACTTTTCCCACTTTCCTCATTTGTTTGTCCCACACTTTATCCAACAACCTCAAAAGTTACTTTAATTTCAAATTTGCCACTCCTTTTTCACACACATGTCATTACTTTATACTTTTTAATTACCTAAAAATACTACAATACCCTTCAAAGTCAATAAAGTTGGTCAAAAAGTACAACTTTTCTTAAACAATGTGGAACAGTAAACGTGAAATATTTTTCGGGACAAAGGGAGTATTTAATAAGTGTATCTTTTAAATTTAAATAATAATTATATAAATTATATATATTTCATGTATAGAAAGATAAAGTCTCTTGTGAGACGGTAATTACGTGAGACGGTTTATGAGACGGGTCGATTCATTGTTAGAGCATATTTATTATATAGGTAAAGTATATTTATTAGTACTTAAAGTATGTCTTTTTAAAGTATGATGAATAATGAATTAAAGTATGTTATTAAAGTGTTATAGTATGATTCACTATAATGATACTTTAACTACAAATTAATATACTTTACCTATATAATAAACATACTTTAACAATAGGTTGACACGTCTCCCAGGATAGTATCTTGTATATAAATATCTATATAAATAAAATTTATTTATTATATTTTATTAAAATACATAAATAAATAATATGTGTATAAAGTAAATAATAAATTACATACCTTTGTTTTTAAAAAAATAAATTAATTTTTATGTTTATATTTTTATTTCCAATATGTTTAATAAACACTTTTGTTAAATGTCCTTATTGTTCAAGTCATCTTGAAATGACTTATAAGTGTATAGTTGAATATTAAACTAATAATAATAATTAAAAATAAAATTTTAATTGTGTTAAAAAAATTAATTAATTATTAAAAAATTAATTGAAGTTCCAATGCATGAAATTAATTTCAAGTTAAATCAACCCTACACAATTTAAAATTGATACATATATGCATGTGCATACAAAAATTCCTTAATTGATTCATACAATAAATAAATAAAATATCCTATGTATAATCAATTATACAAGCAGTCAGAAGATAAACTAGGTAGAAGAAGAAGCATTAGAAATCATGTCTTTGAGTAGCTAATAGATAGCAACAGAAATTCAAAAAACTAAACTAGTTGTCAAAATGTTCTTCTTATATATATAGTATGAAACATGAGGGAGAAAGACTCCAGCAGCAACAACCATCTTACAAACTAGCATTCCTAAACTAGCATTCCTAATATATAGCATTCCTAATATAGCAAACAGTAAGACTACCAAAACGGTAACTAAAAATCTAGCATATATAGCAAACCACAAATATATATATCTAAGATGACAGCTACCATCTCAATTGTTGGCGTTCGATCGTTTGGTTAACGTGACCCGTTAGGGTTCCATACATTTCTAACATGCAGTGGAAGTAAGAAACCAAAGAATCGTATTACCTTTCACCAGGGTATGTTGAAGAAGATGGATTCTCACCGGCAGCCTGCGCAGTTCAACCGTTTTGGGCATAACTCTCTCATCCGATGTCGGAATTGAGTGATCTACGCGCAAAAACGATCCTCTCTACCGTGGCTTTCCGTCAGTATATTGTATGTCCTGTCTAAAGTCTATATAATTTTATAAAAATCATAGAAAATGGCAGAAAATAGCAGCAAACAACCTTCCAGTCTTCTGCTGTATTCCTAAGTCCAATCTCGACGTCGTGTGGGCGACGATCCTTGAGATCATCTTAATTTGTTGTTCCCTCACCCTCCTCACAGTGTTAGACATGATTAATCTCATATATTAGGGTTTCCGGACAGTTGAGATGACTTATATATGGGCTACAGCAGGGACCAGAAAGAGAAATTAGAGTTGGACCCCCATTGGGCTTAAGTATCCAAGCTTATCCCAAAACTTATACTTAAGTCTAATAATAATAATATATACCACTAAAATATTATTACTGCACTACCGTTCTAATCCCATAATTACGTTATGGGCTCCTTCTTATTATGAGCTCGTTAGTCTCCCCATGTTTAAGATATACAATGTCCATTAATTAATTAAGTTACTGACAACTCCATTAATTAATATCTCATCCGAGAGTAGTATCACTCAACCTCATTATCATGCCGGAATAAATCCACCTGCAGGGTTTACATGATAATCCTTATGAGCTCCTCAAGGGGACATCATCAACCTACAACGGACACGGATTCCTTTTACAATCAACAGCACACCATAGAGACAACACTATTTCCCAACTCACCGAGTTTGTTGATTTAATTTCATGTAAATCTCACACATTGATGAATCAAAGAAATACATATTGTCTTACGTGTTGAGATTATTGTATAGGGATTAAGAGCACGAACATCCATAATAACTGAGATCAAGTTCTCCTATAAGTCAGTATAAGTCGAACGATCTCAAGTGGTCCTGCTCAATACATACAAAATGAACTAATGTGATTCTATAGCCAAGACAAGGTAATATCAAACCACACTACAACCATCCCGATAGAGAGTCCCCGTCTATCTCGGTTTTGAACATCTGTTTATACTTTATAAGGAAACTGATAATATGATCTTCCGTGTGTTATCACACAACATATTATCTTCAGTATAAAGTAAATGGACTATTGCATCGTACATATAAATAAATTATAAGACACAATCATTTGATCATATGATTTTCATTTCAAATTAATTGTTAATGTATTGTTCATATAAAGCTAGACTTTTAGTATACAATCCAACAATCTTCCACTTATACTAAAAGAATATACTGTCATGTCTTATGCCATACATCTGATTCCCACTCCACTACACAACCATCAAAAGCTCTCACCTTAAGGTCCTTGTAAATATATTTACTAGGTCATCATCCGATGCAATCTTGGTGACAACAACCTTCCCCTCATCATACGATTTCCCGTAGCAGGTGGTACTCGCACTTCATGTGTTTAATTGCCTTATGGACTCGCGATTCAGTCAAGTTTGCAACTGCACCATTTTCATCAAAATGAAGTGATAACCTTGGCTAAGCTTATAATCACTTCGAATTTCATCATGAAGTTTCTAGAGTCATACAGATACTTTTTGGCTGCCTCATAGTTCCAATTTATCATCTTTCCATGATGGAGTCCATAGTCTGCAATATATTTCTACATAACATTCCTCCACATTATGACTCTATTTCCTAAAATTAAACACATAACCTTTGAGGTGGATTTACTGTCGTCCCTATCTGATTTGAAAATTCTGAATCTATGTAACCCTTAAGAAGCAGTGAATCTGTTTGGTAAGACCACATATAATTCCTGGCCCTTTTAGGTACCTTAGTATATGTATTACCACAGTTCAACATTCTTATTTTGGGTTACCTTGATACCCATTGTTCTTGCATTTAGCAAAACAGACATCCATTCTCTTCCATAGCATTCCTTAGATTAAGCTTCCTTATTCACCGAAGCATAAGGAACCGCTTTCATGACCTTTATCTTCTTTTGTGTCTCAAGACATATTTACTTAGATAAAGTCACATGCTAAAACAAGTAAGGATCGTATAATCTCATGAAGCTTGAGACAGCATAACATCCTTTCTTGTGATCTGTATTACCTTGATCAAAAGGATATTTTTGCTTCTCTTAAGTCCTTCATCTCATACCGCTTTACAACCATACCCTTATGCCCGACAATACTCTTTCATTGTCTCCAATGAGCAATATATCACCTACGTACAGTACAAGAAATACCATCATATTTCGGTTAGTCTTTTCAATACACAAGTCCTATCCGAACATTGATTAAATTCATGTCACCGGATTTACCTCATCAAAATGGATGTTTCATGATCTTGAGCTTGCTTTGGTCCATTGATGGATACTTTTAAGCTTACTATCAAAATGCTCTTAGCTCTTTGTAATAAATCACTCTGGTTGCTTCACATAGATGTTTTCCTCAAGACTTCCAATCAGGAAAGATGTCTTGACATCTATTTGCTATCCCTCATATTTCATATGAGTAGCAATTGATAAAAGAAGTCCAGATCAACATAGGCATAGCTATCGGCGAACATGTTTTCTCATATTCCAACCCTTTCTTTCTGAGTATACATTTTCGAAACAAGCTTTGCTCCCAAAGTTTTCTCCTTACCGTATGATCCTCTTTTATTTCGTATAACCACTTCTAATGACTTTCACACAATCAGTGGTTCTACAAGCAACCAGATCTAATTTAGAATTCATCGATTCTATTTCAATATTCTTTGCACTTTGCTAAGATTCCGCATTTCTATCTTGTAGTGCTTTGTTGTATCCGTGGGTCTATTCCATATTTACTAGGGATCAAGTCTCACAACTCTCCCAAAATATATATCTTACATGTTGTCGAACAACCCTCCCACTACAAGGCACTACACGCAATTGTGTATCAGACGTGACGCGCGTTGCAGTTTACCTTGTGATATATCCTCTTGTACAATTGGTACTAATACTTTGTGTTTCCCTCTCACTTCCTTTAGAACAACTTATACATAGGTATGTGATTTAATACATAGTTCTTTTCCAAAAATCTAGTGTTTTTGTTAACAATCACTCTTCGATCTTTTGGACTAAATAAATCATCAACCTCCATTTTTCTAGGATATCCCACAAACAAACAACCGTTATACGACATGTTGTTTCTAGGGCATACCCATAAAATGAATTTAGTAATTCCAATTATTCATCATCCATCTAATTATTTCCATAAGAGTCTTTCTCTTATTAGGATTAGAAGACGCGTTATTAATTACTATTTGTTGCATCTGTGGGATAAGCACGATTTAAGAGTTTACAAATTGTTACCAACGTACCACGACAGATTATAACTCGATCCTTTATTATTATGACTATGTCATTTAAATGAAATGGAATATCCATCCCTAAATGCATAGAAACTGAAATCAAATTCTTTCTATGTAAAACGTACGTAAAGATAATTTCTCAAAATCAAACGTTTATTCATATCGTAAGATCAACAAATAACTCCCACTGCAACAACCACTACTCTCGTAGTATTACCCATGTATATTACAATCTCATCATCACTTAGTTGTAGGCTTTTAGTGACTCCAGTATCTACACACAACATGTCAGTAAATGCCATCACTATTCATGCTTCAACGACTAGTGAATGAGATATTAACCTTGTTTACATCTTGATGAAATTGGATTTCCTTTGCCACATGTTTTATCAGAAGTTCCCCACCATATACAACCTCTTGTATTTCAGGCAGAACTTGCTCAAAACACATAGGCAAACTATGAAGAATAAATTGATCTAGGTTCCCTCTTCAATTTCTACTCCAAGCATTTCCAATTCATTTATCAAGCTATCCATGATCTCTTGTCTTTCTAACTTACTCAAGTATCTGAAGAGTCGCATGAGACCATCATATTTCTATGAACCTCTCACCTCTTCACTAGAGACTTTAAAAGCCATCATGGGACATCCTTATTGAGAACACACTTATATTATCCTAAGCATTAAAATTCGAAACCAAGATTCTTTTCTAATCATCTAATTTTGGACCAGTAAATATAATTTCTTTCAGTAAACAATAAGTGAGATAAAACCATTTGAAATTCATAGAATCACAAATAAATACACCGATCAAATCTTCGAATTTCATCCATTTATATTGATTCTCTCAAAATAATATAAAATTAAAATTCACCGACATCTCAAGTACCGTGAGTCTGCAAGCCACGTTAGTGTGGATATTTACAAACCCGAATACTTACAAGAGAATATTTTACCCATTAATTTCATTCGTCAACCTAACCTCATGACAAAATAATTAATAGTCGGTTCCTCTTAAGCCATGCAAATAATAGCAGTGACTCCGTTGGGGAGAGTACTAATTATTTACACCTAAGGGTACACATTATTTGATCCCGAGTCCGCGGCCCAAGCTTATGTGCCTTACAGTTGGAGAAGTACTCATGCGCTCGGATAACTTCCTACAATCATCGATTATATGTTTGTACCAGTGAGCCACACATAAACTCATCTGTTAGGGAGGAAGGCCTATTGCTAACACGCAAGTTCATGTGCCACATTACAAACAATAATTATTTAATGGAGTCTATACCAGTGATCCGTGAATAAACTCATCCGTTAGGGAGGAAGGTCTATTGCCAACACGCAAGTTTACTCACATCACATACAAACCAATAATGGAGGTCGCGGGAATTAATTATCAATCCTCTCCCCCACTTAGTTATTTAGCACCGAGGGTTTTTACATGCATATAATATTCAGAATAAAATACACAACCTATCATTCTTCTATTATGACAAATAAGACAGTAAATCACAAAGAACATGTATACAAATATATAACAATAATTGACAAATAAAACAATTATATTAATTATATAGAAAAAAATAATTGCCAAATAAAATGTTGACTTGGTTAACAAAAGCAATTAAATAACTTGGGCTAGAAGCAAACTTAGGCCCTAAGCTATCCAATTGACGGT
This sequence comes from Pogostemon cablin, assembly GCA_023678885.1. Lineage (NCBI taxonomy): Eukaryota > Viridiplantae > Streptophyta > Magnoliopsida > Lamiales > Lamiaceae > Pogostemon > Pogostemon cablin. Next base: position 19,311,445 of record CM042964.1, on the reverse strand, counting down.
TCCAAGGAAGAGATAACTGCTCAAAGATATGCTCACCCACTTTTGCCACGTCATCTCTCACTCTGTTTCGCTGGGAACATAACCTCACGCACCGGTGCCACTTCTGCCCAGCCACAACCTGCCGGAAAACTGGATGAACTCCGGCTAAAAAGAACAGATTCCGACACTTCTACAATGCAGCAACCACCCGCCGGAACGCCATGGCTCAGCTGAGTCGCCGCCGGCTGCTCCAAGCCCATGCTTCCTGCCGGCCGTCTTCAACAGTTGGTCGAACCACAGCGGTCCGCTTCCCAGCCGTATCGGCTACCTCCACAGCATCCGCACGAGCGACCACCGTCCAGAAGCCTTCTCTCTGACATGGTTGCGCGCCACCCTTCAGTGGGCAGCAGCCTTCGAGCGTCCACTTGCCAAGTTTCCTCTCGGCGATTTTCTTGGAAACTGCCCTGCTGTGGCGAGCACAACTGTGCTGCTGCTTGTCCAGCCCATCATGAAACTCCGCCGGAATTCCCCTGCGTCGCAAGCCTCGTAGATGCCACGCTTACCACGATCGAGCCTCTTCAAGGTATCTCCCGTCACAGCCGTCGTCTGCAGCTATTACCACGATCAAGCCCGGCAGGAGTCGCGTGACCCGTGGCCATCACATGCTGCCGCTGTAGATCCATTGCAGCGTGCCATACCAGTCGCTCGCCTCCAGCCCTAGCCATGTAGACCCTATCGGCACTTTGTGCAGACCCTACCGGCCAGCAAGGCGAGTCGCCACCGCGACTCGATTCTGCATGCCCAACTGAAAACCAAGCAGTCACGCTTGGAAACTTGCTGGCTTGTTCCGCACGAAATCCTTCAATCAATGTCGTCGTGCAAGTTGCCATCATCCAGCGCTCATGCCGCCTCATCGATCAGCCAACAGCGCCGTCGCGGCGTTAAAAGAACAGGACAGTCCCGCTCGTCTTGTCTCACCAGCGCCTTCGCCTTTCACCGTTCCCATCAGCAAACATTTGGCTTGCAGAACAAGCGAAGACACGCCAGCTTTCACCTTTCAGCCGCCACCGTTCTCTCATCGCAGTGATAACGTGTGGTGATGTTGTGAACCGTGTACAGTCATGAACGTAATATTGGGTTTATGAACAACCAGTCGTGAAGAACACCAGGCGTGAAGGCAAGAAATAAATTTTCACTATGATTCACGTTCACCATCCAATAACAACATGTAGGGTAACAAATAGAGATTTCCATGGATTCAATAGATAAAACCAAAAACCCCTAACTAAACACAGTGTGATATCATAATTCACATAAACTCTAGCCCAATGTGTCACGTTTAGCCATAGAACCTACGCTCTGATACCAATTGTTGGGGTTCGATCGTTTGGTTAACGTGACCCGTTAGGGTTTCATATATTTATAACATGCAGTGGAAGCAAGAAACCAAAGAAATGTATTATCTTTCACCAGGGTATGTTGAAGAAGATGGTTCTCGCAAGCAGCCTGCGCAGTCCGACCGTTTTGGGCATAACTCTCTCATCCGATGTCGGAATTGAGTGATCTATACGCCAAAACGATTCTCTCTGCCGTGGCTTTCCGTCAACATATCGTACGTCCTGTTCTAATATCTGTACAATTTTATAAAAATTGTAGAATTTGGCAGACAGCAGCAAACAACCTTTCAGTCTTCTGCTGTATTCCCAAATCCAATCTCGACGTCGTGTGGACGACGATCCTCGAGATCTTCTCAATCTGTTGTTCCCTCACCCTCCTCACAGTATTAGACCTGATTAATCTCATAGATTAGGGTTTCCGGACAACTGAGATGACTTATATATGGGCTGCAGCAGGGACCAGGAGGAGAAATTAGAGTTGAGCCTCCACTGGGATTAAGTATCCAAGCTTAGCCCAAAGCTTATACTTAAGTCCAATAATAATAATATATATCACTAAAATATTATTACTGCACTACCGTTCTAATCCCATAATTACGTTATGGGCTACTTCTTATTATGAGCTCGTTAGTCTCCACATGTTTAAGATATACAATGTCTATTAATTAATTAAGTTACAGACAACTCCATTAATTAATATCTCATCCGAGAGTAGTACCATTCAACTTCATTATCATGCCGGAATAAATCCACTTGCATAGTTTACATGATAATCTTTATGAGCTCCTCAAGGGGACATCATCAACCTACAAAGGACACGGATTACTTCTACAATCAACAGCACACCATAGAGACAACATTATTTCCCAACTCACTGAGTTTGTTGATTTTTTTACATGTAAATCTCACCTATTAATGCATCAAAGAAATACATATTGTCTTACGTGTCGAGGTTATTGTATAGGGATTAAGAGCACGAACATCTATAATAACTGAGATCAAGTTCTCCTATATGTAAGTATAAGTTGAACGATCTCAAATGATCCTGCTCAATACACAAAAAGTGCACTAATGTGATTCTATAGTCAAGACAAGCTAATACCAAACCACACTACAACCATCCCGATAGAGAGTCTCCCTCTATCTCGGTTGTGAGCATCTGTTTATACTTTATAAGAAAACCGATAATATGATCTTCCGCGTGTTGTCGCACAACATATTATCTACAGTATAAAGTAAATGGACTATTGCATCGTACATATAAATAAATTATAAGACACAATCATTTGATCATATGATTCTCATTTCAAATTAATTGTTAACGTATTGTTCATATAAAAGTTAAACTTTTATTATACAATCCAACACCAACAACATTACACAGTACCAGTAAAGTATGTCCAGGGCCAAACAACTAAGGCAACTTCGGAAACCAAAAACAGATGCACAAAGTATAGATTAATTTGGTGGGAAAGGGTACTACCTAACCCATGAATTAGAAAGAGCATTCAAGAGAAAGTAGTAGACCACTCTTTACCCAACAAATTCTTAGTAGATAAACAATCAAAGTACAACAATATACAACAATCATTAAGAACTTAACTGGTACTATACTAAAAAGTGCCACTAGGTACCATAAAACAACACACAAACAAATCATCCAGAGCAAGTTATTAGTCCAATCACTAAGCAAATAAATCAGTAAAATTCACAAAACTATACTGCAAACAATAATACACAACAAACGGCAAGAATTCACTAGGTATCATCTAACGCAACCACCAACAGAAGTAGCCACTACTACAAAATTGTGAATAGATAACAGTAAATAAATATCGGTTATTTGTAAAATTGATATCTATTGAATGAATGATCGATATCTATTCTACAACCGATATCTTTCCACCGATATTAATATATATATTTTTAAAATAGTAATAATTTTTTATTTTTAATAACTAAATTAAAAAAAATAAAACACACGTTTCTTCCTGACACTTTAAAACGTGTTTTTGGAATGCGTAAATCATCAATCCAACATTTCCATCATTAAATTAAAAACGATTCCCTCCATCCGCAGCCCTAGAATTGATCCCCACTTCAACATCTTGAACCCAAACCTAGAATCGACATCTACCCCAACTTTAATCCCGCGACTACTCCTGACGGTGGCCGTGCTCGCCTCTCGTACACCATGGATAACGTCTCGCGTGCCCTAATCGCCGCCGCCGATCATAGCTTCAACCACTGTATTGTCGGCGGTGTAGCACCCGCAGTAGAATATGAAGACGACGAAGAGTCGTTGGACGCAGAGTAATGAGAAACCCTAACCAAGAGCTTCAGAGAGGTCGATTCCATGCTCGAGCACAATCGTCGCTTGATTGAAAGTGTGAACGATAACCACCGCTCGAAAATACCCCAAAATTTGGCCGAAAATGTCGATTTGATCTGTGAGATTAATATTGAACTGTAAAGTATGCTTATCTTCTTTCTTAAAAGCTGGTTGACATCTTTTATTTATTATTTACTTTTTTTACTTTATTTCTTCTGAACTTGGAGAAGAGCCTTAAGGTTCTTGAAGAAATTGTTGATTCGGTGTTTTCTTGCTAAGAGTAATTAAGAAAGGGAATATTTTTTATAAGAATATCAAGTAATCTTTTCAAATTCTCCTTTGTTCTAAATTTACTTAGAATTTTTGTATACTTGTAGAGATCCGCTCCTTTTTTTTTCTTTTGGCTGATTAACAGTATAATATAACCTATTACAACAAAATATTTCTTTGAGGATGTTACAAGTGATCTATAGAATTTTCCACCTTGTATCAGCTTCAATGGACTAAAGCTGCATTTCTTAGCTAACTTGCTTTCTTCTGGAACAGGATATTATGAGACTTGTCTAATTTTTGCTTTTGTAGCAACTTTAACCGTTTATGGTCTTATTGCTTTCAAAGACCTTATTACCGTAGTCTGTTAATTATGCTTAATAAGTATAATTTTAAGTTTCATGAAACAAGATTCCGTGTGAGACATGTGTTTCTGCTATTTCCTTGGGTACATATAAAATTTGTATGCTTTTTATCTTGGAATTTAAGGTGTTCTGTTGCAGGCTGAAGCACTTGATGAAAAAAACCAACGTGAACGTCAGAGTCAGCCTGAGCAGGAAGCGAAACGTGTAAGTCTCTCTCAGTATGTAAAGAATGCATTTAGAATATATGTCCTTAGGCTCTTAAATTTTTAAAACTACGAATATGAAGTGCTTTTATATCACAGACTGTAGCTATTTACTTGTGCAAACCTTTGGTTGGGAGGAGGAAAATATGTTTCAATGTGATGATTTACAAATTCTTTAGTAGTTGGTTAAGTATTTAATGTCTGGAGATTTTACTGGATTAGTTATTTGATAGAATGAAATAGACAAAGAGTTACTCCCTTAACCCGCAAACATGAAGCATAAAGCTTACTTGCATGTATATGTACAACAATCATGAATTACACCATTTTTGCTTACTTGCATGTCCATTCTTGTCTTTCTTCTATTTAATTCGTAATTATTTATCCATTGTAATTTAGTAGTATTCCTTGATTTGTATAAGATAGAATAGTAATTATTAATTAATGTAAACATGAGTAAATTGCAAACTGCTTTGAAGGTTAGTCAGAAAATTAGGGATAGGATATTTCCTATTTTGAGTACATCTCTTTTGGATGTGGAAACAAACAGAATATTTTCTATTGAGTATATTTTAGTCATTCATTGCAGAAAAAATGAATATTTATACATGTTTTTTTGTAAAAAATAAGTTTCTGTTTGTTATTTTTATTCTAGACATTTTCTCTAACTAACAAAGACCAAGTATGAGACGTTTCGAATTCCTTGTTTGTTTTTTCTTCTTCTTATTTTTAGGGATCTTTTGGTGAGATAGTAAGAGCTATCTTCTACCTACACACTTTAATTTCTATTTAATGTCTTTGCATTGTATACCCAAACTTGTGATGTTCTATTAATAAATCCACCTCTACCAGGTTCTTCAAAAAGAACTAGAGCTTCTAAAGTTCATATGTTATCAGTAAAGGTATGATTTTAATTTCACTTTAATCTTGGATTGTTAGTTTTTCGTTCAATAGATTTCTCTAATCAATAGTTGTTTTAGAACAGTGGAGGTTGATTCAGATTAACAAGAAACTTAAGGCGCTTCAGAACTTCATTTCAAACTCTTACAAGGTGATGTTTTAATTTCTTTTTCTTATGACAAAACTATGGAATATATCTAATGTGAACAATTTTGATGTTTACTTTGCTATACTGAAAAGGCATCAATGCTCAATGAAGCATATATGACATAATAATAAAATAATGGAAAGCCCTCCTGATAGTTGCATCGCAGGTCAGAACTCTAGGTTTGATTTGGCTGGTAGGAAGTTGAATTTTGGGGTTTTTTTTCTTACCTATTTTCAATTTGAAATTGTTGTAAAATTTTCTTGCTAAATAATTTCTATAGAAAGATGTGATATTTGGGGCAGTTGAAGATACTATTTTTAGGTTTAGGTGAAAGAAAAAACAAAGCTCTATTACTTTTGTAAATTTCCTTCTAATTCTGAGGTCTAAGTCATAGCCTAATGTTGTGTTCTCTTACTCAAAGCTTAAAAAAAAAAAAGTTTGGGGTCAGTGGGTTTTGGGGGGTGGTGGGGATTTAGGTAATGTGACCATGTGTTGTAAATGTTGTGCTGTATTCATGGTTTAGTTGTGGAAATGGGTAGATAGTTGAGTATCTTAAGCCATTGAGGCTTAAGAGTGTGATATTGGCCTAATATTAAGGGAATTGACTCACATTTATTAGTTTCCTCTGGTTGTTAATTATGCTTATTCAATGAGTATATTTGCGATAGATGTGTATATTTGGCAGGACATGTTGATTGTAGCATTATTGTATCCTTTTCAGTTAAACATCTCAATATTGCAAATAGCTCCTACTATAACCTAGAAAATCTTGTTTCTTTCTTAAACATCCAAACCTGTCAGATATAGCTTAAAATTAATTCTTGTGCATGACAACTTAAACCAAGTATGTTTTCTTCATTGTTATTTGTTATTTTATTTAAGTAATCAGGAATGATGTAATAAGGACTGACTAGTGGTGTAGGCTACAAGTGCCCCATCACAACCTTCTATTATTTAAATAGTCATGACACTATTGTTCAGTTCCTTAATATCACAACTCAGAATCATTTTCTATTTCTTTGTTTAAATCTATTCAGAATCTTTTATGTAATTTAGTTGCCGATTTTGGTGCTTGAAGTTAATAGTCCGGTGCCAATTGGTAATTCTTTAGTTGTTGGTTTTCACTTGACATATTTGCTGAAATTAGAAGTTTAATGCTGGTTTTAAGGCTATATCTGGTTCAGATAGACAATGTACAACTTACAGATTTGCTGTCCAGATTATGGCACTATCCTCATGCTTGGTAAAGAAATTGTGTACTAGAAATTAAAACATTGAGTATGTGCTCTACCTATTTATTTTCTAACTTCATTTCCATTTCATTATCTTGTGGGAGTTTGTTTGGAACCAGAATTTGGAGATGAGATTAAGCATTGCTTCTTTCTACGTCAGTAGAATTAGGAGATTATCAAGGCATGCCGACTCAAACTGCAAAATAACTTATCCATGCAATTTATATGTTAGTGATTGAATGCAAAAAGGACATAAGAAACTTACATGATTCAAGTTAGATCGATGTCTTCAGTTAATCTACTTATGCTTTCGGTTATTGCAATAAATTATACTCCCTCCATCCCACACTTATGTTCACACTTTCCGTTTTCGTCCGTCCCACACTTATGTTCACCACCCAAAAAAGGAAACTTCACATTAACCAAAAACTCAAAAGTTATCTTAATTTCAAAAATATCATTCCCAACTAACACACGTAACATACTCTATAATTTATTTATTACTTAAAAAACCACAATACCCTTAAAAAGTCAATAAAGTTGGTCAAAAAACAACTTTTCTTAAACTCCTTATCTACAGTATCGGTGAACTTAACTATGGGACGGAGGGAGTATTACATTATTGGTCCACCAAATAAAACTTATAATTAGTTTAACTATAAATATATAGTTTATATAAGTTTAAATAGTTGCACATTTACGTTTTTTTTTAAACTGTTAATAGATTGAGGAGGCAATTGCCTTGCAGCTGAATGATATGTTAATTATAGAAAAACGAGAGGCCGAAGCCAGTACAATTACATATAATAACTACTCCACAACCGGAGCCACCAAAGAAAAGCAAACCTATCTAGATAGCAAATGCTGAAAAGTAATTACATGCATAATTATGGAGTTAACCAAGCCATCAACCGAAGGACGAATACCGTTGAAGATTGCGTCGTTCCGAGCCTTCCATATGAGGAAGACGCTTCCATAGAGGGCAAGCGTCCATTTCTTCTTCTCCCGAACATGCTGACGTCGATCTTTGCTGAGCCACTTAAGGCCGGCCTTCAAGGTGGTGATCTGTCTCTTCCACTCTACTTCATACCTAACCCGGTTCCATACATGCTTCGTGAACGGACACTCGAAGAAGAGATGATCTCTTGATTCCTGTGTTCCTACGCACAGCACACACTCGTCCAGGCTTTCGTGGGATCTCAATCTGTCCATGGTGAGAAGGCGGTTTCTCACAGCAATCCACATTCTAAACGAATGCTTCTGAGGGACCCATGGACTCCATAACTTCTTATAGATATGCTGTACCGGCATAGAATGAGAAACTAGCCAATACAACTTACCTACTCGAAGTCTTCCCGTCTCCGAGCACGAGGCTATAGTGGTAATTATGTCGCCTCCAATCCGTGCCCTAACCCTGTCCCTCGCTCTGAGTATATCTTTCCATACAATTGAGGCGCTGTAATTCACCTCAACATCCCAACAAGAAGAAGACTGGAGATAAATGGCATTAATCCATTTGATCCATAGAGATTTCCTTTCTTGTTGCACATCCCACAGAACCCCACATAGGGATGCATCATTCAGCAAGTCAATCCCCTTAAGTCCCAGGCCACCCTGTTCCTTAGGGAGAGTGACCTCCTCCCACCGAACTGCACCCCGTGGGGTTCCCCAGAGAAATGTTCGAATCATTCTTTCAATTCTTTCCACAATTCCCTTGGGGATCTTCACCATAGCCGCCCAGAAGTTCAACAGTCCATACACAACTGATCGAATGAGTTCTAATCGACCAGCATACGACAGTAGATGCACGGCCCACCCCTTAATCAGATCAGAGACCCTCGTGATGAGCGGTTCAAAGGCAATTGCCTTGCAGACCATCTATGAAATAGGGCAAAACACTGTAAGCTTCTCATCAGGGGACAACTTTTAATGTTCATTACCATTTTTGTACTCTTAACTTATTGTTTCTTATTTAGTACACTTATTTAAGGTGGACGAATAAGTGGGATAAGTGGGATATGCATAACATGCTACGATGGACTACATTATAGTGCTTGAATTTATTAGTTTGTGGTTTTGATATCTGTTATGATCGTGGTGAAGTCACATGTGTAGTGAAAATTGAAAAATGGAATGTTAAATAGGTAGATAAAAATTTCATAAAATGTATTTCTCATAAGAGTAGACATTTTATATTTTCTTGGGTATTTGGTGAAGAAATTGGCTAATAATTGATTAATTAGTTGTGTATTAGCTCTCCCTATGATTTTAAAAGGTAGACTTAAATTTCATAAAGTTATTGTTAGTGAGTAATGAAAATTTCATAAATTATTTCATAATTTCTATATTGAGTCCTTGTTCGTTGGGTGATATGGTTTCTTATTTATTAATAGTTATTGTTACAAATTGGTTTCAGATTTAGAGGAGGACATGGTGGAGGATACAAAGAACTAGATGAGGAAGAATTTGAAGAAACAAAACAGTATCAGAGAGAGGCAAAAGAAGTAATCTTCATTTCTCACATAGTTATAGTTCTTTAAACGTCATGTTGTGTGGTTGGGATATGACCTCTCTATACAACAGCTATGTGTTCGTACTTCTTTCATTATTAACTAGGTTATTTGAATATTTGAACGTTTGACATGGAATTTGGATACTTCCAGTTTATGGATATTATTTGTGGATATTATTTATTGATGAATGAAATATTTGTTGAATGGATGTGTTATTTGAAATCTATTTAAATTAGAATATTATATTGTTTAAATAAATAAGGTAGTTAATTAGTATGAATCGATATCTATAATGTTTGGCATTTTGAAAGAAAGATATTGGTGAATAACCGATATCTATTATACCTTATATTAATATCATCTCTATTTATATCGGTGATTTTATAAAAAATATCGGTTATTAACCGATATCTATACTATACAAAGGCTTTTCCCCGATATCTATTCATCAATACATTTAATATCAGACTTATTAATATCGATATTTTATTCATAGATATCTGTCATTAACCGATATCTATACTACACAAAGATATCGGCTTTTCTCCGATATCTATTCTTCAATGCATTTAATCTCAGGCTTATTAATATCGATTTTTGTTCATAGATATCGGTTAAAAATCGATATCTACAACATACATAGATTTCAGTTTTTCTCCGATATCTATCTTCAATACATTTAATATCAGACTTATTAATATCAATTTTTTTTATAGATAATGGTTAATAAACGATATCTAAAATAGTTATAGTTATCGGTCAGATAATCGATATCTATTTAATAGCCTATATATCTCCTGCATTTATAACGGTTGAAAATTCGAATTGATATCGGTTATTAACCGATATCTATTCATAGTTTTGTAGTAGTGATCTATTCAAGTGTCTATGCAGCTAAAGGAACCAACAATAGGAATTTAGCCTCATTTGTGTATCAACTTAATCAGCCATAACGATCCAATAATCCTTTTAAATTCATCAATTACAACAAGTTTGTGAGGATCAAATAGAAGAAAAATCTAACCAAGATTTGGCACATGTGAAATCATAACTTTTCTTTGTTTGTTGTTTTTCCCCAAATAAACTTCAAGGTATGTCCACAAATGTAATATGCTCCAGCAACTTTTAGCATTTGAAACAAACAACATACTAGATGAAATATTAAGGAGTATACAATGCCTCCCTCTCAGCTGCAAGTCGTTGTGCCTTCTGAAACTCCTTCAAAATTGCTTGAAAATATTTTGCAAGTTTAGCATCAGTTATTTTCTTATATTCTTGCAGAGAATAAAATAGACTAATTACATAAAATAGGTACAGATGACTTCAGAGGTTTTACTTCACACATTTTAATCAAGTTAATATAACTAATTGCGAGTCAATGACTATTGGTTTTGTTAGATATTCAAGAATATATTCTTACAAACAGACAAGTATTCTACAATTGCTACATAACAAGTAAGTGTACATACACAGACATCAACATGATGATCAGTTTCGCTAGCTTGCTTAAGTTTAGCTTTAGTATCCTTCACCATCTGTCCAATGTGAATACGAGTCTTTTGCCTGCATTGGAGAAGAATCAACTAATAACCACCAATAGTGTTCTTTTTTCCCCATAGAAATCTTTGATAAACATATAAAGATGGTACGTGTATGGGACACCCTCAAGGAGATCATGCAATCGGATCCAAGTTGATTATATAAATATGATACTACCTCTATTACCTTATGACAGAGTGAGTTTATAATTTTTTTTTAAAATGTTCGTAGAAGTGCTCCATAGAGGAAGAACAAAAAGTCTTGCATATGTAAATTCCAAGAGTGTTAAGGTCCATGGGAAAAGTGAAGTAGCAAATCTTAATTTCATGTAATATTCACTTCGCTTAGAAAGGAAATGAATCAAACACCTTAAGGGAAAATCATAGATAGTCAATGGTGGACTTTTTTTGTTTCTTTAAAGAGAGAATCAATCAGATAAGGTCAACATAATCAACCTAGGGATGATTTTGTAATTTTAAAGAGAAAGCCAAGATTACAAGTTCATTCAGACCCTAATTTACTAATCTAACTACCTCCCAGTGATTTATACAAGAATGTCAACCCAAAAGTTTAGACATTTTTACCATGTATAAGTTATGTATATCAAGTGGGGAGATTATAAACAACTGAGTACATGATCTTTTCAAAAGAAAAACAATTTTACATTAAAACCTAATCATATTTTATAGTTTTTGTTGTCATAGTATGTCAAAAAAGGAATTAAAAAAATAAATTAACTTCTTGAACATTTATGTGTGAGAGAAAGGGAAATGTGATTTAAATTTTTAAACAACTTTTTAAAAAAATTATTGCAATGAAATATTTAGGTAAGATAGTGAATAACTTCTAGAGTGACACCAATAATTAATGGCTCTTTTATATGCTTCTTTGCTGGAACAATGCCTCTTCTTCACATCCTCAACTACAATATCCAAAGCACTAACAACTAAAGTATCTATTTCCAGAAAACAACCAACCGAGGAAGGTACAAAGAGAAGGGCTAAGTAATTAGAGAGATCATCAGTTAGATTTCTAATTTTATTTCATGTCCATAACTCAAGTAAATATTTTGATTTGTTGAAGTGTTCAGATAAAGGAAAGGGATGAAGCTAGTATTTAACAGTCCAAGTAAATATAAAAAGGGCATTAAGAGTCTGTGGAAGAATCTCTTTCATTTTGAGTTAACAAAGAGGGGAAATAAGAGCACAAACAACAAGTTTAATAAACCAAAAAAGTTGGGTGAATCTTTTTAACCCATTGGGAATATGTACAGATAAATCTAATTCCAAGGATAGATCATTTCGCCACAAAAACAGCAAAGCTCTGTCCTGATAATACAAAAGAAAAAAACTCGAGCAGTTGCAAACTATATCTGTATACCACAGATAGATTTTCACATTTCTAGCTACAAATGGTGCTCTTTTTCTCGAAATACAAGCCTGAACTACGAGTAGAGAGGGAGAGACGAGGAGAATACCTGATAGATTATTGACAACAAAATTGAATCATCAACCGATTGTCGTGATGTGGGCAATGCCTCCATGGGTGTCTATCAACTGCCTCTGGGTCTGTGTATTGAAAGGAGATTAGGGACATCCATTTGAATGAGATGGGGAAGAGGTTAAGACTCGAGAGTCCAGAGCATACCCAAATGATCTTTTGAATTTATTTCTCAAATGAATTGAGAATGGAAAAATAAATTGAGCCAAATCAATTAAAAGTGAGGGAAATATTGAGTCACAATCACTAGAAGAGAGGGAAAAAATAGAGGGAAATGTTGAGCCACAATAATTAGAAGAGAGGGAAAAAGTAGAGCCAAAATTTCACATATAAATAGAGAGAGAAATATATGGGATATTAAAAAATTTAAAATTAATACTCCATACGACTCCTCTTTATTTTATTTTATTATTATATTTTTTAATTTTATAAAGAAAAATAACAAACTTTATTATTATTGAAAATTAGTTTTACCCTTAATTTTTTTTAAAAAAAATTATCACTTTTAAACATTGTTACAAAACGAATTCAATATGTGATATATTTCTTAAAAGTGATTTTTCTCATTTTAGAAATTTGGTGCATTTTAAAGGTGAGATTTTTCTTTTTTTTTCTTAAAGATATGAATTAATTTACAATATAAGTAAAATTCGTGATTTTTCTTGCGATGAACCCTATTTTTTATTATCTTGAACATCAATTTCTTTTCATTATTGTTAATATATGGGTTTTAAATAACATTTAGTACTAATTAAAATTATTTCATTTTAAGTCACAGAATATTAGTTTAAATAAAATTATATTTATTATTCTTCGAAAAGTATTACTTTTTATTGATATTTTATATTTTTGTTGGGCATAAAAGTAGTATTTTCCATTCAAAATAGTAATAATTTAATTTTGTAAATAATAATTTTTTAATTACTAAAGATTAATTATTTAAAATGAAGGTGCATTGATAAACCGAATTTCCAAAAAACTCTCTAAAAATAATTCTACTAGAGTATGATTTTACTAATAAAATTAAAGATATAATTAATATTTTATTTTTGCAGTAATTAGGGAAAATATTCAATTTTAAATATTTGGGTTAAAATAAATGATATAATTTGAACAAATATTTAAGAAGGGTAAATGTTATTTTTTTAAGATAGATTATTACTCATGGCTTAAAGTTTTACATTATTACACAATTAATAAATGAAACAATACCACATTTCGTCCATCCCAGTCCTAATACTAGTCAAGTTTAAAAAATTTATTAAATTGTATTCAAAATCTATTCATTAATATTTGCAGGTCAAAATTAACAATTAAAAAGTACACTAAAATTTGATCAATTAAATAAAGAGTATTTAAAGTAAAATATATATTAATTAAATTAAATTAAGAGAGTGTTTTAGAGTAATATCAAATTAAATATATATAACAAAATTAAAATAAGTTCAATAATAATTTTGAACTCTAAATTAAATAATTTAAATAAATTAGTTAAACATTAATAAATTAAGGGTTAATTGCAAAAAAAACTATGAACTTTACTCCTATTGCAAATTAATCCTCACTTTTGAAAAATTGCAAAAAAAAAAAATTCACCACTTTTAAGTATTGTTTCAAAATAAACCCAATTTTTTTACTAAAGTAGAGGTTTTTTTTGGTTTTTTTTGCAACAATACTTAAAAGTGGTGGTTTTTTTTTTGTAATTTCTCAAAAGTGAGGATTAATTTGCAATAAGAGTAAAGTTCGTGGTTTTTTTTTGCAATTAACCCATAAATTAATTATAAAAAATATAAGTTTTATATAAATTAAATTTAAATATTTTAATTGAATATTTTTTTATACATTGATTGACAGTTAGTAAAATCAAATATGATAAAAATATCTTTTATATTTACTAAATTTATATTTTTGAATAAAAATTTAAAAAAAAATCTATTAGCACCATGAATAGAGTCTATGGTTGAGATCAAAAGTATTAAATGACCGGTTAAGATTAAATTTTATATATATATATATATATATATATATATATATATATATATATATATATATATATATATATATATATATATAGAATTAACTAATGTATCTAATCAAATTAGCATATTCTATAACTAAAAAAATTATAATTCTAAAGAATAATTATTAATGTACTAAAAATTAATTTTGTTAAATTAAAAATTCAAAGGTGAACATGCAAAGAAGTGTTTTCTTGTTGGATTCTTTACATTAATGTCCTTTTTTTTTCAACACTTGACATTGTTTCATGATATTTTTACTTTTTTAATTTTTTAAAAATAGTTATTACTTTTCATAAAAAAAAATATTACTATTGTTTTTTTAAAATGTTACTTATCAATTTTTATTTATTACCTCACCACTATCACTTATTATTATTTTAAGTGCACTTTTTTTATTAAAATATTAATACTTTTTATTCGTGTTACGAAAGTTTTCTTTATGAGACGGTGTAAACGAGTGGTTGCCTATTTTTCATTAGGACAATTATAGTATGAAATTGTTCTATCATGTATAGTACAAATTTTAGATTTTTTTTTATATTTTTTATTTCTTTTTTTTGTTATTAATGGTTTATGATTTAATTTGTTCATAATTTAATATTTACCAAACTAATATGAAAGGATATAGGAGTAAATATTATGAGTTGATATTCGGTACATTCGAGTTTAAGGGCGAACTCATATGTGTATAATTTTTTATTGTATTTTGTATACATGTTTCTTAATAATTGTATACTTTTTTCACACTCAAATTTTTATTAAAAAATTAACAAATAAATTGTATACATTTTTTTCATAATTGTATATATTTTTATTCATAATTATATACGATCTGAAAGTGGGTGCACCGTATCTAGGGGTCCACCCAGGTGCACAGTAGTATTAGCCAATTGTTATTACTACATCCGTCCAAAGAGAAATTCATAGTTACTGTAGATACGGAGTTTAAGAAAAAATTATTTTTAGGGGTAGTCTGGTATTTTTAGGTAATAAATAAATTATAAAGTAAGTTATGTGAGTTGTAAATGAGTGATAATTTTAAAATTAAAGTGTGTTGTAAGGTTATTGATTTGTGTTTATTTTTTTATTTGGGGATGTAAACTTATTTATGGGACCGAAAATATTAAAAGTATGAATTTGTTTATGGGACAAATGAGTACGTATTAAAAAAAATTGAGACTACCAAAATTACTACACGAAACTAGTTCAATGCATGCTCCATTTTGGAATAACACAAATGAACTTATAAAATAAAGATAATTTATTAATGGATGGAAACCATTTTCCCCACAACCTACGACCTACGATCTAATTGAGCACAGACAGATTTCTAAACACAAAAGTATGAAAAAGTAAAAGCTTACTCTAACTTCACCAGCGGGAAAGCTAAATTGTGGGGAATTAGGGCATAGAGGATGCGGGAAAGCTAAAAGGATGAGAATTAGGACATAGAGGAGAAGAGCAATCTTATTTGACTAGCGGGAACATTAAAAGATGGGGATTAAAGCATACACGTATTTTTTTGCCACAAGCAATTTCCACAATTATGATCTTAGATTTTGTGAGTTGTGTGATTTTATTCACGGGTAAGTCTTTTCCTAAAATTTTGATAGATTTACATTTTTTTTTATTTCGAGTTTCTTGCAATTCTGTGTGTGTGGAAAGGTATTAGGTTGTCATCTGAATATAATATTTATTGACACGAGTGTCTGAACCATTTTATATTACTAATTGTGATGTAGTACAATTTGAGCAATTTGCTGCTATTCAGTCAGCATGCATTGTCTCTAATTATAATGGTTTTTTTTTTTTCGATTATATACTAGTAGTGACAAATGTGTTATTAGTTTATCTTAATCACAATGTGGTTATCTATATGTTACTGCTGATCTTTTTTTGTTCTTGAATTGGGTGATAAGGGGATCTCGGCAATAAACTAAAGATTTTGAAAGGACATCACTGGAGTCTTCGTCCTACAAAGATGGACCTATCTCTAATTATTGGTATCTGTTTATCATGACTATCATCTCTTCACATTTGATTTTCTAGACTTGGTCCCTTGTACATGACGATCATCTCTTCACATTTTTTTGGTACTTATCTCAGGTTGTGTTGAAGGAAAATCTGGCGTTGATATTATTCGGGAATAATGGGAAACATGTTTATTAGTTTCAGCATCGACATTGTTTGGTAAGAGGTTTAGTAGGCTCTTAATATTACTATTAACAATTATATGAATTATATAGGTTCTTTGTTAATTTGAAGTTGTAGCTTGTAGTCATATCCACATGATTGATTCTTTTGTTGTTTTTAATAGTATCCGTGAAGTCCATGAGCAAGCACCAAGTAGCACTAATTAAATGGTCCTTATGTGAGATTGGTTTTATTATCCCTTTTAGAATTGTTGTAGAATATATTTTAGATTGTGAGTACTAAAGATCAACCTCTCATGAACTTGATTACTTTGAGTTTGTTCAGAATTATTTGCTTCTAATGTTTGTGAATATTTATATATAAGTTATATTGTCTTTCTTTAGTGAATTTGAAAAGGCCCATTTTATTTGTGTTGCATGACTTTTTATACTTGACTACATGCTTATGGACAATGTTATGATAAATAAGTAGCATCATGTTCAATTGTTTATGCACATTTTTTCATATAGTGTTTTGTGTAAATCCATTTCCATATAAATATGATTGGTACAATGGTTAGAAGCTACTACTTGCAATTTTCTTTAAAATAGATGTTGGAGTGAATAGTTTTTACTTAACTATTTCTCAGAAATATCTAGTTTTCATTAGCTTGGAATTATTGCACTATCATGTACATCCCTCTTCTATCTAGTAATTTGCCATTATTCTTCAGCAACCTTTCATATAATTTATTTTGACAACCTCTCTTGATGTCAACTCTTTAGCAAGGGATTGCAAGGAAATAGAAACCAAGAGGTCGCCAACAAGGGTTGACTCAGAGAAAAATAGGACATAAATATGCTTTTTAACTGGAACTTTTTTTAGTATTATCTGCAATTGTCTAAACTTTGTCGCTCTGCATTCCACTCTCCCTTGGGATTTGATGAGTGTGTAAATTCACTAGTTTCGAGCCCGAATTCGTGTACTTGTAGTATGATAAATGGTTGTAATTCGATGTGAATCGTTATATATGGTGAAAAAATCACGAATCATGTGTCTACAAGGCTATTTGAGTTGATTTCGAAGGAAAACGAGTTGGAAGTGATCAGATCCGAAAAGAGGAAGAAGCAGACGTGCGATTCGACCAAGCAGGGGTCGAATTCGACCAAGAAGGAGGGAGTTCGACCAGTATTGCTGGTTGAACTGAGTGCGGAAAAGTGCCGTTCAACCACGACAGGTGAGTTAGACCAAACCACTTGGTCAAACCGTGGTCGAACTCGAAGCCTAAACAGAAGCAGTACTGGTTTGACCAAGAAGTATCCGGTTTGACCAGGACTCTGGTCGAATCCGAAATCAGAGGTCGAGTTACAGGCGGATTCGACCTGAAGTTTGACCTTCCTAGGAGAGTTCGACCAACCTGTTTGGTCGAACTGATGTACATAAACTTACCAAATTCATATTTTCACACCTTCAGTGCATGTGTTCGCTCAAAAAGCCCATCCAAGGCACGTAAGGAGAGTTTACAAGTATAAAAGAAGAGCTTTCGCAGGAGAAAATGGATCATTCATTCATCATCCATCCTTCACCAAGTCCTACCATCATCCGAAGGAGTCGTGATGAAAGGTTCGTCTGGCAAGTCAAGTAAGATCATTCCAACTAGCCATGATTGTTCCTAGATCAATCATGGGCTAGAACCACTCCAGTAGTTCTAGGGTTATGAAAGTTTTATGAGTTAATTAAATTTCCATGTGTAAACTCCGTACAACACTACTTGTGGTTTATTTTATATAAGATTGTGCTTTTTCAATTCAACCTCACGGTTGTTTTGTGCATCATTAACTGTTATGTAGAGTCTGAATACATCTCTTGGTTATTGATTGAGTGCGTTCACCGCTGAGTAGAATCATATGTTATAATTCTAAGTGAAGGGATTCCGAAGTCTTATTAGAACCATCTTATATAGATACTTGTTAATTAAATTGTATTCGGGTTAATAAGTAGGATAAAGAGTATAGCTTTATAGTACCTAAAAATGGAGATCAAATCGGGTTAGAGTACTAAGTGCATGGGAAATAATTGATTATTATAATAGCTAGAAAGGGGGGTGAAGTATACGTCTTGCTCCGAGGATATTCACACGTGTCATACGCTTGCTTAGTTGTGTCTATAGAGTACGCTTGCATAGTTTAGTGATGCGTCCATAAACCACAAGGCAGAGTAGGACATCAACACATGGAAAGAAAATTAACGAGTAAAACTGGATGACCTAAAGAACTACTATATTACTTACTTGAACACAACCGAGTTTTCTTTATTGCTTGATTATTACTTTGCTATTTTTACTTATATGTTAGTTTTATAACCAAACCAAATTCGATTTTTCACATAATCTTAGTGAATTAGAATATAATTAAATTGATAATTATCCGTCTCTTGGGTACTATAAACACTTAGTCACCTATCGAAACTACAATTGATATCCTTATACTTGAGGATTAATTATGTGTGTTGAGAAAACGCCCATCAAGTTCTTGGCGCCATTGGCTGGGGACGAAATTAATTATCTTTTGATTATTTCTAGTTTAATTGAGATTATATTATTCTTGTCTCTAATTTCTAACACATATTTTTCTTAGGTGCATGTTCACAAGATCAAAGAAAGGTGAATTAGAGCCATATAATCCAGAGATTGGAGCATCGTCAAGGAAGAAAAAGAAGAAGAATAACAAGAAAGTTGATCTAACTAAAGCTCTTGATTTAGGAGTTGAAGTTGACGTGCCGAATCCGCAAACGATTGAAGCTGCAACTAAAGTTAATTTGGATGTAGAAGCAATCAACATGGCAGCAGATCCGAACACACTTGCCATCCGAGAAGTTTTTATGAACAACAGAACTGGCAATGCTGGGTTGTTAGGAGCAAGAGGGACCGAAGCTGATTTTGATCTACACCCTGCTCTTATCACCATGATTGAAAGGAGTCTCTTCTCTGGGGGAACATTTGAAGATCCTCAGCAACATCTAAATAAGTTCCTTGGGTATGCAAGTACACAAAAAGATGCAGGAGCTCATGAGGATGCGAGGAAGATCATATTGTTCAAGTTCTCGCTGAGTGAAAAAGCGAGAGATTGGTACGATAATCTTGATGCTGCTGAATGTGATACATGGGAGAAGTTGAAAGTGAAATTCTTGGAGCGATACATGTCACCTTCAAAGGTGTTTAAGATGAAGCAAGAAATCAATCAATTTTTTATCCATGGGAATGAGAAGTTTCATGAAGTTTGGGACAGATTCAAGGACATGCTTCGTAAGTGTCCACAACATGGACTATCTAAGGCTCAATATATCAGTATTTTCTACAATGGGTTGGACTGCGATTCTCGTGTTTTACTTGATGCTTCTTCTAATGGAGCAATGCTTACTAAGTCACCTAATGAGGCCGAGAAGCTTTTTGAAGATATTTCGATGAATTCAAGAGATTGTCCGACTGATAGAGTGAGAGGCACTTATGTCCTTGGTAAAGTAGCACAAGTTGAGCATACTATGGTGAAGTCAGGAAGAGATGATGAGATCGTCTCTAGCTTGACTAACATTAGCAAGCTATTAGAGTCTCAGCAAAAGTAGATCATAGATTTATCTAAGAGAGTACCAATGGTGTAGCAAGATGATGGCTATGAAGGAGCTAGCCAAGAGGAGATCGAGGAGGCAAATTACGTCATGGGTCAAATTATTTAAGTAACTAGGTACCCAAATCAAGGAAACCAGAACTATTAAGGGAACTACAACAATCGTGGTCCCAAGGGTGGTTATCAACAACTAAGGAGGCCAGAGTTTTCATGGAGCAATCCGAATAATGTGTTGCAGCCTCCTATTGGTGTTGATTCGAGAGCTAAGGTGGAAGAATGGAAGCCTGGCTTTGAGGATACTGTGAACATGTACATGGCAAGGAATGATGCAAGAGTAGACTGTCTTGAGGCCAAGTTAGAGAAGAAGATTGATGATCATCATAAGGATTTGTCTAAACAAGTAAAAAACCTTGCGTTGTTAATGGGAGAGATGACTGGAAATGTGAACAAATTGACTCAAACTATAGAGAAAGGGAAGCTTCCGTCTCAAAGTATTGAGAATCAAAAGTCTTGTCATGCCATTACACAGAGGTCTGGAATGCAGTATGAGGGACCGAAAAGCCAGAATCGAATTCTGAAGCGTCAGGAGCCCGATTTGACCCTGATTCGACCAGACATGCAGGTCGAACTGATCAGGAGAGGTCGAATATGGCACCTGGGCGACATCCTGAAGAGTCAGAAGGTCAGTTCGACAAAAAATAGGTGGATTCGACTAGAGCCTCTGGTCGAACTGAGGTCGAACTCCACTGTCCAGAGCACTCTGTTTTGTCTGAAGCCCGATTCGACCACGATCACTTGGATTCGACCAACCCTGTTGGTCGAACCACGGTCGAACCAGCCTGTAAGGAGAACAACAAACTTTCAGGTATTCAGTTCGACCATTACTCACCGAGTTCGACCACCTACCCATGTCGAACTCAGGTCGAACTCTCCTATTCTGAGACGTTTTCTGCGTTAAATGCTCCGCATGATGTTGAAACTACTCCAGTGTCTTTCAAAGAGCATAATACTGAGATTATAGCAGAAAAGAAGTGGGAAAGAGCTAAGAGATTGAGAGCCGAAAGGGATAAGGCGGAGAAGGCTGAACGTGATGAATGAGGGATTCCCAAAACTAAGATACCTCCACCCTTTCCTCTCAAGCTAGTTAAGAAGGGATTGGAAGAGAAGTTCAAGAAGTTTTCAAAAATCATAAACAAAAAATCTTGAACATTCCTTTCTCTGAAGCAATATTAGAGATGCCGTATTATGCCCGCTTTCTGAAGGATATACTTTTGAAGAAGAGAAGCATGAACAGAGTTGAGATGGTGAATTTGTCTGAGAATTGCAGCTCGATCATTCAGAGGAAGCTTCCAGCTAAGTTGAAGGATCCGGGAAGCTTCACTATCTTATGTGAGATTGGAAAGTGGCCGGCACGTCGACCTTTGTGTGATCTTGGGGCAAGCATCAACTTGATGCCATTGTCCACTTTTAAAAGGCTTGGTTTGGAGGAGTTAACTCCCACGACAGTTGCTCTACAACTAGCGGATAGGTCTATGACTTTTCCAAAGGGTGTGATCGAAGATGTTCTTGTCAAAGTAGAGAAGTTAGTCTTTCCTGTAGATTTTCTAGTGCTGGAGATGGAAGATGACAAGGATAATGTCCCTCTTATCTTAGGGAGACATTTCCTTGCTACTGCGGGAGCCATGATAGATATGCAGAAGGGTGAGTTGCGGCTGGGGATGGATAAAGAAGAGGTCCTCTTTAACCATGACAAAGCAATGAAGATGCCAATGGAGATGCAATGTCATAGTATTGATGTAGTCGAGGAGATTGTGAAGGAAGACATGTCTTTGATTCTGACGAAGGATCCTCTTGAGACATGTACTTTTCCCACTACTGAGCTAGATGAACTCTCCAATGAGGTGTGTATTGAATTTCTTGAAAACTTTCTTGCTTTGGGTGATGACAGGTATGAGTCGACAAGGACCAAATTGAAGAGGTCAAGTAGACTAGGAAGTACTTGCCATTGGATAGAGAGAGTGCACCTCACGAAGAGAAGAAGGAGGAGTTGAAACTGCTACCAGAACACTTGAAGTATGTCTACCTAGGTGACAATGAAAAATATCTGGTAATTGTATCTTCTTCCCTTGATGATGATCAACTTGAGGAATTGTTAGATGTGCTTAGAAAGTATAAGTCTGTGATTGGTTGGTCTCTTGATGATTTAAAGGGGATTAGTCCTTCCTATTGCATACATAGAATAAGATTGTTAGATGAAGCTAAGAGTAGCATTCAGAATCAGCAGAGGGTGAATCCCGCTACTCAAGAAGTGATTAGGAAACAAATCTTAATGTGGCTTGATGCAGGAATTATTTATCCTATTAGTGATAGTACCCATGTGAGTACATTGCATGTTGTTGCTAAAAAGGGGGGGCATGACTATAGTGAAAGCCGAAGATGGTGAGACTTTAGCCACTAGGATTCCTACGGGATGGCATGTGTGTACGGATTACAGGAAACTGAATGAAAATACATGCAAAGACCATTTTGCCCTTCCTTTCATGGATTAAATGCTTGATCGTCTTGCAAGGTATGAGTTTTATTGTTTCTTGGATGGGTACTTAGGTTATAATCAAATTATGATTGCACCCGAGGATCAAGAAAAGACTACTTTTACTTGCCCTTATGGAACTTTTGCCTTTAGAAAGATGCCTTTTGGACTATGTAATGCACCTGCTACATTTCAGCGTTGCATGATAGCCATATTTGATGGGTTGATAGAAAAGATCATGGAGGTGTTTATGGATGATTTCTCTGTGTTTGGTTCCTCTTTTGATGTTTGTTTATCTAACCTTGCTACTGTTTTGGAGAGATGCCAAGATACTAATCTTGTCTTGAATTGGGAGAAATGTCACTTCATGGTAAGAAATGGGATTGTTCTTGGCCATCATATTTCGGCTAAGGGATTGCAGGTGGATAGAGCTAAGGTGGTGGCAATTAAGAAGCTTCCTCCACCTACTAATGAAAGGGTAGTGCGGTCCTTCCTTGGACACTCCGATTTTTATAGAAAATTCATAAAAGACTTCTCAAATTACTCCAAGCCCTAATTCCATTTACTTAAAAAGGATGTTCCTTTCTTTTGTTTTTGATGAAGAATGTCTAACAGCATTTCAGGTTTTGAAAGAGGCGCTTATTACTGCACCTATCTTGATCACACTAGATTGGACTTAGCCATTTGTATTTATGTGTGATGCGAGTGATTTAGCACTTGGAGTGGTGCTTGGGCAGTTGAGAGATAAGAAGTTCTGCGCCATTTACTATGCAAGTAAAACTTTTGATGCTGCATAAAAGAACTACACAGTGACTGAAAAGGAGTTTCTAGATGTGGTGTATGCGTTCAATAAGTTTCGACAGTATTTGGTTGGCATAAGAACGATAGTGTATACGGATCATTCTGCGATCCGATACTTGATGGAGAAGAAGGAAACAAAGCCAAGGATCATTAAATGGATTCTTCTTCTGCAGGAATTTGATATGGAGATCCGAGAAAAGAAGGGTACCGAGAATGTTTTGGCAGATCACCTATCAAGGTTGGAGACATGGGAAGATTCTTCTTCTTTCGATTATATTGAAGAGATGTTCCCTGATGAGAAGATAATGGCAGTACTTGTTGAAGGAGTAGAAAAAGCATGTGTTGTGGCTGCCCAAGGGATGGATCCATGGTATGCGGATTATGTAAATTACATTGCCGTAGGTGAAATTCTGAGAGATCTCAACCGATATCAGCTTGCGAAATTCAAGAGGGATATTGAGACATTTATATGGTATGATCCGTTTGTGTACAAGATATGTACAAATTCCACAGTCCGTAGGTGTATGCCTGAAATGGAGATGAAGAGTGTTCTTGATTTTTGCCATGCACAACCTAACGGGGGGAATTTCGGAGCTCAAAAGACGACAGCAAAGGTACTTCAATCTGCTCTTTATTGGCCAACTTTGTTTAAAGATTGTGAAACCTATGTGGCGACATACGATAGATGTCAAGGAATGGGAAACATAAGTCGACGAGATGAGATGCCACTTCAGCTAAGCATTGTTGTCGAGATCTTCGATGTACGGGGATCAATTTTATGGGGCCTTTTCCCCATCTAATGGATTTCTTTACATCCTTTTAGCAGTGGATTATGTTTCTAAGTGGGTGGAAGCCATTCCCATTCGCATGAGTAATTCAAGGACTATTTTATCTTTCTTGAAGAAACATATCTTTGCCCGTTATGGAGTTCCTAGAGCATTAGTGAGTGATGGAGGGTCTCACTTCGTCAACAAACTTCTTGAAAAGGTGCTTAATGATTATGGAGTCAAACATAGGGTTACTACACCCTATCACCCTCAAGCGAATGGGCAAGCTGAAGTCTCCAACCGACAAGTGAAGCAAATTTTGTAGAAGGTAGTCGGAACCAATAGGAAGAATTGGGCTATGAAGCTTGATGTTGTTTTGTGGGGGTTCCGAACTGCTTATAAGACGGTGTTGGATATGTCACCGTATCAAATCGTCTATGGGAAGCCGTGCCACTTACCTTGTAGAGATTCAGCATAAAGCTTTTTGGGCATTGAAGATTTTGAACTTGTCTTTGAAGGATCAAAAGGAGTTGAGGATGACTCATATTAATCAATTGGATGAGTTCACAAATCGAGTTTATAAGAACTCAGAGATCTACAAGGAGAGAATGAAGAAATGACATGATTCAAAGATCTCATACAAAGAGTTCAAGAAAGGTGATGAGGTATTACTTTTTAACTCTCATTTGAAGCTTTCACAGGAAAATTAAAATCAAAGTGGACGGAGCCGTTCATTATCCATAGAGCCTACGGAGGGGGGAGTTTTGAGCTTATGGACAAAGATGGGGACATTATCGCAGTGAAAGCGCATCGATTGAAGCATTACAGGTCGCCAGATGATGTTTGCGTCATCTTTGAGGATACCTTGCACTAGATTGGTACCGTCGTGACTCTTTGACGTTAAACATGAGCGCCTGTTGGGGGCTTTTCCTTCTGTTTTATTGCTTTACTTTCATTGGTGTGAGTAAGAAATTTTTATATTTGACTTATTATTCGGAAATTACAGCTCTTTGCAAACTTAGTTTTGACAATAGTTTCTACTAAGTTTGGGGGGGAGGTGTGATGTACTTACCTCATTAAAGCATTGAGAGTATAATCTTTTCTTTATAACGTTTGTTAGGGGAGTTGATTTTTTGCGGCATATCAAAACTTTTATCGATTGCGGTGTGTTGATTTTTTGCAATTTGCCTAATGTTTTGTGGTGTTTTGTGTTGTTTTTGAGTATCATATGCGGAGTTACTCATGGATGTCAAGTTTAAGATTGATTCTCGAGCTAATTTTGATATATTTTTGTACCTAATGTTCGTTTTTGAGCTTAAACTGTGCAGGGGTTGATGAAAATTTGAGTTTGGAGTATCAGGAGGTCAGTTCGACTAGACATGCAGGTCGAACGAGGAAGCCCGGTCGGTTTTGGAGATCAGAGAGTTTGTTACAGGTCAATTCGACCAAGCAGTGGGGAGTTCGACCATGAGTTCGACCAAAGAAAGAAGTCGAACAGGAGATCAGAGAGTTGTATAGGCAGATTAGACCTGGATGAGATCTGTTCGACCAAACGGTTTGGTCGAATCGAGGTCAAATTGCGAACCTGAAAGTTTGAATAGTCGAGTTCGACCACGACTAAAGAGTTCAACCAAAGCACTTGGTCGAACGGTTGTCAAATCGCGATGATGGATTATCCAGTAAGGGAGTTCGACCATGGATTCGACCACGTCAATCCAATTTGACCACTCGTATAGGTCGAATCCAGGCCAGGTAAGTTGATTTTAAACCCGATTTTCATATTCATTCGAGCACTTCACACACCACCTCCACTCGAATTCCTTCCGAATCGAAAACCCTGCATTCCAAACTCCAAAATTAGTTGATTTCGCTCAGTTCTAACCACAATCCACACACATTCCACTCAATTCTTCACAATTTTAGACTATTTTGGTTGAGAAACGAGGGTTCCATAGCAAAAATTAGGAGTTGTCACATTTGTTCATTCTAATCCATGGCCGGTTCAAAAGGTACATTTTCTCAACCCTCTTGTCCTAGAATTGATGTTCTAATCGTCGATTATAAGCGGGTATGTTGATTAAACTAAGTTCTATATGGATTCATTGAATTTTTGTACATAATTTCGTATGAATTGTTGATGGATTCGATTTTGATTATTTGAATTGTATTAAACCCTGTTAATTATGTGAAGTTATGAGGAATGTAAGTAGTTTGAGATGAAGCATGTTGAATTTTGGGGAAAAGTGGTTGAGTTTGAGTAGTTTTCATGTTGGAATGCTTGAATTTGAGTAGTAATGCATGGTTGTGGTTAGTTTAATCGTTTGCTGATCTTATTGTCTACTTGTTATTGGAATGGAGTAGAATAAGCATGTGAATTGAATTGCTGGATCATTAGGATGGAACATGCTTGTTTGGTTTGACTATGCATTTGAAAACTTGAAGTCTTGAGTAGAGTTAAATGCATTAGTTTGGTTTTCCTTCCTTGGTTGTTTGTATTGAAGTATTGTTTTTAGGAAAAGGAAAGGAAGCCGAGGTTCATTCTAAGAAAAGGTAAGATAGACCATCTCGGAAAGATGAAGTGACAAAGAAGCTAAGGCAACAAGAGCGGTTGCTCTTGAATTTCAAGATTCAGATGAATGAATGGATGAGATCAAAGAAAAATAGGGAGACGTGTCGGATAAGATTGTTCGAATGAGATATCGAGATGATGGAACGATGGTTACCATGAGCATTCGAGATGATATCCTGTGGATGTTTGATCAAGTTGGAATTCGTCACTTCATGGAGTTGAAAAAGCCTACTTACTTCCATGTGACTGCGGAAGTAATATGTTCGATTACTGTGAAGAAGGGTTCGACCAATCTTCTGTATGAATGTTCATTCTAGCTCGGAGGTGAGAAGAGGACATAGTCAGCAGAGGATTTGAATATCTTGTTTTAGACTCCGAGAGGGGTTTCAAATAATGAGAATTGGTATTTCAATGCAAACAGATTCTGGAGAGAGATTTCTGGTGAGGATGTGGATTATAAGACTAGCAATGCTCGTGCTTCGTTGATTCAAAATCCAGTGCTCCGATACATGGATCGAATGTTGAGCAACACACTGTTTGCTCGGTCTGAGGGAAGATGTGTGGCGTGGGGAGAGTTGTATGCTCTCTGGTGCATGCTCAATGGAGTGAGGTTCAATGTGGGCTCTTATTTAATTTATCATTTATGAAGATTCAGGTGCTCGCCGTTTCAGAGAGTGAATATAGGAGGGTTGCTTACTGATGCACATTTTCTTTGCACGTAAAATTAATCCTCAAGTATTAAGGATATCAATTGCATCTTAAGCAAGCGACCAAGTGAATATCAAACCCAAAAGACGGTGTATTATCAATTTAATTATTATCTAAATTTATTAAGATAAATTGGCAATAAAGTTTGAGGTTTCAATTATTTACTACTAAATAATTAATTAAAATAACAAATAAAATAAAGTCACTTAGAAGAATACGAAAGTGGATCAAGTAGGAGAATATGTAGCTCTAGGATAATTCAGTTTCACTCATTAATTTCCCTTTCGTGTGTTGATGTCCGGCTATGCCTTGTGGAATATGGACGCATCATTAAACCATGCATATCTACTCTATAGACACAAATAAACATGCATGTAATACGTGTGAATAACCTCGGAGCAAGAGATATAATTCCACCCTCATTTTTAGGTATTATCAGTATCAATTATTTCCCTAGCCAATTGGTACTCTAACCCAGTATGATCTCCCTTTATAGGTACTATGAAGTTATCCTCTTTATCCTACTTAATAACCCGAATTCAATTCAATTAATAAGTATTCATATATGATAGTTCTAATGAAACTTTGGAGTCCCCTCACTTAGAATCATAACATGGAATCCTGTTCAGCGGTGAACGCACTAAATCTACAACCAAAATATATATTCAGACTCTATATACCAATTGAAGATGCACAAAAAGACTGTGAATATGGATTAAGAAAGTACAATCATATATAAAATTAATCCACAAGTAGTGTTGTACGGAGTTTACACACAAAAGTTCAATTAATTGGTAAAAACCTTCACAACTCTAGTTCTACCAAAAAGGCTCTAGCCCATGATGTTGCGAAAACAATCATGGGTGTTGGATAGATCTTACCCAGATGTCTGGAAAATTACAAGATAAATTAGGAAATGAAATAAACCCTAGATGTGGGAGTCATCGCGTCCTTCTCCGTCTCGAATCCTTCTCTTGGTTCTCCTCTTGATTCCACAGACGAATCTTCAAAGTGATGGAAGGATAGGGGAAAGGATGTGGATGATCGTTGGGGGGTGAACCCCCCTTGTGGGGTGTAAGATGGTTGTGTTGTGTTGTATCCAATCCGTATCTCTCTATTGTATTATCTTCTTAGTGTGATCTACATCCCCTTTTATACTTGTAAGTTCTCCTTATGGACCTAGAATGAGTTTTTCTTGGAAAGCACGAAAATTCATGAACAGGGGGTAAAAATCCCGATTTTACGCTTGTTCAGGCTTCTGGTTCGACCACGACACGTGGTCGAACCGCTTGTGTCGTGGTCGAACTGCAGTGCGCAGTCTTACCGTTTTGCGTATAACTTCCACATCTGAACTCCAATTTGAGTGATTCTTACGGTCACGCGATCCTCTCTTCCTTGGCTTTCTATCCATATAAAGAACTCACAAAAACTCGAATATTGAAGGTGTAACAAGCCATGGAAAATAACATAGCCGTTCTGTTCGGCACAGCTCGCGCGACGTCACCATTTTTAACATAACTTTCTCGTTTGGAATCCGATTGAGGTGTTCTTTACGCCAAAACGATCTTCTTTTCAGTGACTTTCCAACCATGAATCACAACACCAGTTTTGATCTCCACACAAACACAGAAAAATTGCACAAATTGGAAGTGCGTTTTTCAGGATTCATTGCACAAGTTGCACCTTTTCTCCAACTTTGAACTTTTGGTCCTTTTTCCACCTAAAACACAATAAAATACCTCAAGTGCACCTTTTTCTCATATATATTGAATATAAGACACTTGTGCTAATATATAACAACAATTCTCATGAAACAGGTGTTCAATTAGACTCTAAAACACGCTAATTTCCACTCGCATCACTTACTTCGATAGCTGAATACTATCATATGGATTTTGCCGGCATTTCACCCATCCTAGAGGATCCCGATTTGGTGATGAGCACGTGTGTGAAGGGTGGATTCGCCCATCTGAGGGATGGAGATTGGTTCTTTACAAGGGGACCGAAGGCCTTTACTTTCATTATTTCTTTTGATTTGGGTGTGTTGACTACTATTAGGAATGAAGGGAATATGTTGATGAACACACGCGGGAACACTGCTCTCTTCATTACTTGTTTGACAAAGGGAGATTGGAGGACTGTCGCGCAGATATATGCTGAGGGGATGATGGAAGAGCTTCAGAGGATTGTAGACGAGGGGCATTTCGGCCACATCCACAGTAGCAGCAGGAGGAGCTTGGAGAGGATCAGGTGGATCCAGAAATGGGAGATCCACAGCCGCACGAGATGCCACCATGACCTATTCCAGCTATGCCACAGCAGCATTGGGCTAGTCCGGATGCTTATTTGCAGGAGCAGTTTAGATTGATTCATGAGCAGTTCGCTACACTGAATGCGAACTAGCAGAAGACGAATAGGCAGCTGGAATTGGCAAATGCGAACTACGCAGCACTAGATGGGAAGTACAACATGCTGCAGAATAACTATGTGGAGATGGATAAGAGATTGGAGAGGTTTTTTTCTCATTGATCGTAGTCATTTTAACCTAGATTTTAATGTCTTTATTTATGGATTTTTGGATATTTTTATCCGTATTTGTGTTACTTTTGGTGGAGTTATTGTTATTTTGAGGAATGTGGTATAAATTGATAGAATTGTGTAAATGAGCTTAAATATATGTAAAATAGGTCAAGAAATGGACAAAAATGGAGTCGGGAGCGAAACGGAGATGGAAGAACAGGGTTTGTTTGTACATAGGCCATGTGCAAAACACGGCCTTGTAACCAATGGCCGTGTAGTGTCATCAGAACTCGTTGCTCGCCCAGGAGGATGGCCGTGCGCTGGTGCACGGGCCGTGCGTTGATGCACGACCCGTGTGCGGAGCACGGCCCTCTAAGAAGAAGCCATGCATTAGAAAATGCTACACGGCCATGACCAAGGCCGTGCAGCGCAGCTCGAGCCATGTCTAGAAGCACGCACAATACGCCGAAGTAGGTGTGCCCTATGCGGGCCGTGCGCTGTAGCATGGGCCGTGTAGGTGCAAAAACCTGTGCAATTTTCAGAATATTCTGGAAGCTTCTATAAGGTCCATAAGTGATATAAAAGGATGACTTGTGCAAATTTTGAGAGGAGAGATCAGATTCATAGCAGTTACACACACTCCACACCACATTTCCTAACACACTAGATCCATAATCCATCTCTACCATCTAGATCCATCAAAATACTATTTGATCTCCACAATCAATCCATAAAACTTCATCCAATCCATCTCCACATCATTTTGAGAAGAGGAAAGCTTAAAGGAGTGAAGAAGTTGGTAAATTGAAGAAGAGGAAGGATTCTCCATGCAAGGGAAGCAATTCCATTTTTCATTTGTTGATTTTCTTC
Organism: Pogostemon cablin; assembly: GCA_023678885.1. NCBI lineage: Eukaryota > Viridiplantae > Streptophyta > Magnoliopsida > Lamiales > Lamiaceae > Pogostemon > Pogostemon cablin. Next base: position 19,280,525 of record CM042964.1, on the reverse strand, counting down.
TCAAATTAGCTCAAATGGAGCAAAGTATGTTTTGTAATGATTTAAACACCATGTTTAGTGGCTAGTCCTATAGTAGAGCTAATCATAAGAATAGTTGAGGTGAAGAGTTAGATATGTAAAACTTGAGTAATGATTTGAATTGAGTTGTGTATTTCTTCCAATGATATATCAATCATGTTTCATTTCAATGTTTGTGTGATTAAATTCTCTATTCATAGTATTATGATGGTCATTCCAATGTTTTGAGCGGATGTTTAATTGAATCATATATTGAATTGTGCATGTATGTTAGTATAAGGGGAGGTAAGTCATACCCTCCTTAGGCTTGGAACATTCATAGAGGGACACTTAAGAGATTGAGTGAAAAGAACCAACTTGTGATCATAGTACCTTAAGTTAATTGAGATTAAGATCAATCCTAGGAGATTTAGGCTTGTAAAAGAGTCGAGAACCTAATTGCCTTAGCCATAGGGATTAGGGGTAAAATTGTGATTGCTTTTAATCCACAAGTTAATGAAAATTACCATCAAGGGTTTTGCATATCTAGCTCAAATGACAATCCGGATATAAGCCTAAGTTTACTTTCCCTTGGGATGACATTGTTATAAATTTTGTAATTGGTCACACGTTTACTCGACGATAGAGTATCTTACTCTTACACATTTTTACTAGAAATGCGACTAAGAACAAGGCGCCGCATGCCGGGGAAATGTTAAACTTTTGTTTGTAACGAGTTTGAAGTTGATTAGTTTTGATAAGGATATTTCTTTTATTTGTTTACTTGTTTACTTGTCATGGTTACTTGGAAAACTAATTTGGAACTTCTTGTAGGTACATGCAAATACGTTCAAGGTCTCAATCTATTGAACCTTTGAACTTGGAATTATAAGCTACCTTAAGAAGACAAAGACGAGGAGTGTTAGAGCCTACGGAGGAAAGTATGGAAGAAGTAAGGGATAATGCAAACATGGTTGATGAAGAAGGCAATATGAGGAATTTTCATGGAGTTGATAATGCTAGAGGGGGTTATAATAATCCGGAATTTGTGCCACAAGTGTATGCTCAAGAAATGCACTTGCAAAACCAACAAATGAAAGCTATTATTCAAAACTTGATGGCACAACAAGAAGCAAGGAATAATCCTCCAGTGGTGCAAAACCAACCCCGTGGAAATGGACATAATGGAGGAGGAATGAACATTCGAGATCATTTCCAACCTCAGATTGGGAATTATGCGATGGGACCGCCGTTAAATGTTAATAATTTTGAGATCAAGATGGGATTGATCAACATGGTGCAAGCAAATCAATTTGGTGGTGGTGCTATGGAGGATCCGAATGCTCACTTAGCCCAATTTACGGAGTTAGCCAATACGATAAAGATAAATGGGGTGAGTGAGAATGTTGTTAAAATGAAGCTTTTCTCGTTTTCATTACGAGATAGAGCTAAGGCATGGTATCGTACTCTACCACTGGGACCTTATACCACATGGAGAGAATTGGCACAAAGATTTTTAAGCAAGTATTTTCCCCTTCAAAGATGTTGCATCTCAAAGGGCAAATCTTTAAATTTAAGCAAATGCCGCTTGAGACATTTAGTGAAGCATGAGACTGATTCAAAGAGATGCTAAGGAAGTGTCCACAACATGGATTCCTCAAAGAACAATAAATAAGATTTTTCTATGCCGGTTTACACGGAAGTGAGTGGATTCTTATAGATGCTTCGGCGGGAGGTTCGATTTTGGGACAAACTTCGGAGTGAGCAATTGCCATATGTGAGGACGTAGCTTTGAATATGGGTCAATGGCCCATGGATCGTGCACCGGGACTGTATGAAAGGGAGAGAATTGCTAAGATGGAAGAAATGTGCTTGCAACAAGTGAAAAAGGTGGAAATGCCTAAGGAAGACATGACCGACAAGGCAATCACGGAGATATTAAAGAGGATGAAAACTAACATGCAAGTGTATCCAAATTCTACACCTATGGTGAATCAACAAGTGGTTGCAAGTCCTCAACAAGGTATGTCATTACCTTTGATGAATCAATAAGTGTTTCCCAATCTTCAACAAGGCATGACGATGCCTAATATGGGTCAATCTTCTCAAAGATGTCAAATGCCTACATCCATACCTCAACAAGGTATGTTCTCTAATTTTAGAATTCAAGATACATGGTGTCCACCAGATATGACGCTTGAGGAAGTTGCCTTCATGCGAGGAAGGAATTTCCAAGGAAATTATGGTGGTAACTTTGGTAATCATGGAGGGCGATATCCAGAAAGGCAAGGAGAATGGGGGCAAGGTAACTTTCAAAAAAATTTTAATCAACTTCGTAGGTATGAAAATTTGTCATATGGGAATCAAGAGAATGCACTTACTCTTCCACCGGGCATCAATCCGGGTGAGAAAGCTCCAAATGGTGAAGGAAAGCCTACAATGGAGGATCAAATAGTCAAGATGTTTGATTTCATGAAGAAAGAGAAAGAGGTGAATGAAAAAGGTTTTATTATATGAAGCAAAGAGAAGAGTTGAATGATAATAGATTCAAAGCTTTGGAGACACAAATGAGTCAAATGGCAACCGGGCAAGGTGAAATGCATCGTAAGGGAAAGTTTCCCTCCACTACCATTATTAATCCTAAGGAGCAATGTTTGTATGTTACCGTGTGCAACATGGAAAGTAAGATGGAGAAAGAGTTGGTGGAAACAATAAACATTGTTTCCAAGGTTGAAGAAGTAGTTTGTGATGAAATCGTGTCTAAAGAGGAAGAGGAAGTTGCCATTGATAAAGATTTGTCTTTTGATGATGAGAAGATAATTGGTGAATTCTTGTCTTTATTGGATGATGAGAGTAATTGTGATGAAGAGGTGATGTTGAAATAAGATCGTGACATTGTCGAAGTTGAAGCTTCATCAAAGGTTGAAGACCCCGGTAAATTCATTCTTACTTGTAAAATTAGAAATGGGAAATATTTTAATGCTATATGTGATCTTTGTTCAAGCATTAATGTGATGCCTTTGGAAATTTTTGAAAAACTTGGCATTGGGAGGTTAAAGGAAACAGATGTAGAAATTAGAATAATGGATGGTTCAATAATAAAGCTCCATGGAGTTGTAGAGGATATGCTTGTGAAAATAGAGGATTTTGTCTTTTCGGTGAATTTTATGATAGGTGAGAAGCAAGCGGATCCTTTGATCCCATTGATTTTTGAAAGACCATTTTTGGCAACCGGAAGAGCAAAATTTGACATGGAGAGGAAGGAACTCATACTCCGATCAAATGAAAAAGAATTGGTGTTATCAAGCAAAAATGTGAAAGGGGGAGAACTTCATTTGAAGACACCCATTAAGCCTCCGGATGATCGAGATCGAGTGGTAAGTAAAATTTTAAAAGATGAAGAATTAACTAACTTCTTACTTGAATTTGCAGAAAATTTTTCTTCAAAGAGGAACAAGCTTGGGGGGAATCCACATGTTGATTGGAAGATTGATAAAGGGCCTCCAGGATTTAAAAACGTGAGGAAAAGAGGAAACGAAGTGAGTTCAAGTGTTAAAGGAGCAAGAAGTGTGGATAAGAAGGTTGTTAAGGAAATGTTTAAAGTGAAGATGAGGCCCGATGGGGTCTTAGATTTCTCCGATTGTTAAGAGCTTAAATGAGTCTAGCTCGACGACGTTAAATCAAGAGCTTGATGGTTTTGTAAGTTTTCTTGTTTAGTTTTTGTTTTTCTTTTAAGTTTGGTATGTAGGAGGATTATGCTTATGGAAAAAAATACATATGGAGAAGACGAAATGTGTTCGATTTGGAATGAAGATGTATGTCCCACCACTCGTTACAAACTTAAAGTTAAAACTTGTATAAATCTAAGTTTGGGGGGAGAGTGCGTGGTGACCATACTTGAATTTTGGGAAGTGCGCATATGTCATTACAAGGTAACTTCATGAAGATCATTTGAACCTACAAGGGTAAGTCCCACCACTTTTTCAAACTTAATTCTCAACTCTTGTTTCGATTTAAGTTTGGGGGGAGAGTGCGTGGTGTAACTCACCACTTGAGCGTGTTATAGATCATGATTAATGATCGATTGAGGGATTATCTTGTGTAAAATTGGGTCAATTTTAGAGCGTGGTGTGACTCACCGCTTGCGCATATTATAGATCATGATTAATGATTGATTGAGCGATTATCTTATGTAAAATTGGATCAATTTTAAATTTTTTTCTCATGAGTTTGGTTATAATGTTGGGAACAATTGGTTGTGTTGAAGTGCATGATAGTCCTTATTTTTATTACAAGTATTGAGCTAATGGTTTTTGATGAGTTGTTGAGCATAAATAAAGTATAATGGAAGCATGGATTGTGCACCGAAGATCAAATTATGGTCATGCATGTTATGTGTTTTTGTTATGATTTTAGTTTGGTGAGTCTTTTCTTATGTGTATGTGTGAATTCTTATTCTTGTATAGGAAGGATTGGTGGTATGTTTTTGGGAAGGTGCTGAGTATTTTTTAATATGAGCTATGATGCATTGTGTGTGATGAGTGATGACAAGCATGTTAATGGTTTCTACTTGTTAAAATTGTGACATGAATTACAAAATTAGTTCAATTTTGAGAAGCATGAAGGGTAATTAGGTTTCTTTTGGTCCAAGCAAAAGCTTGTGAGACTTGAGCCTCAACCGTGCCTTCATGGTTAATTCTTGATGAGAGGATCGGTTGAACTTAGACAAAATAGAACTTGCTCATGGACTATAGGAACGAAGCCCGAATGGTTGAAATTTGTGAAATGATCTTAGGCCATCCTTGATGAATGAGTCATAGCCATAAATTTTCTTACCAAAAACATTATCCCTAGTAAATCATTTTGAGTCTATAAGCTTTTTTCTTTGTGATTAAAGCACAATACACGCCTTTAAAACCCTCTTGAGCCTTATATATATAACCTAAGTGTGGGTGATTGAGGAGATGGTGGTTTACAATGTTCGATGACAGAATTGTGCTAGAAAAGAAAGGAAATGGGTCAACAAATAAGAAAAGGATGCAAAAGAGTTAAACAAAATGTACATGTGACCTAAAAAACAAGAAAAAGGAGCAAATCAACAAAAATGTGCTCATGAAGTTCAAAAGTTGAAAGAAAGGAAGCATGCAAATCAAAAGAAGCTTGAGAAATCCAAGGAATGATAACGATTAGTGCTTTTGATTAAAGAATAAATTAAAGGAAGCATGAAAGTGAAGAAGTTGAAGAAAGGAATCATCTCTTCAATTGCTTACACTTGAATAGTCACTATTATCCAAAGTTTCCTACCCTACCAAAGAGCTTGAACATTACATCCTAAGATAAAGACCTTTTTGATCACTTATCGAAACTAGGGTGGCTAGTGAACATAGTCCATGAGCAAGCCTACGGTGAGTCGGTTTTAACCTGTTGATGAGTGATGATAAAAACTCTACCATAAAGAGTGTTGAGTGAAAACTATAATCTATGAGAGGCTTGGATCGAAAGGAATTTGAGTACTATATTGTCATTCTTAAGATTGAACTTGTTAATCTTTCATGTTATAAGTTTGATGATGTAGGGATACTTAAAGTGATTTTGTAGTCCTTATTACTCGTGATGTGTTGTGGTTTATGTTCGTTATGTATTTTCCTAGGTGAAAATTTCTCCTCTTCTTTATCATTTTTCATTGTTCTAGGACGAACAATACTTTAAATTTAGGGGGTTGATCGTAGTCATTTTCACCTAGATTTTAGTATCTTTATTTGTGGATTTTCGAATGTTTTTATCCGTATTTATGTTACTTTTGTGGAGTTATTGTTATTTTGAGGAATGTGGTATAAATTGATAGAATTGTGTAAATTAGCTAAAATATATATAAAACATGTTAAGAAATAGACAAAAATGGAGTCGAGAGCAAAACTGAGACGAAAGAACAGGGTTTGTTTATACACGGCCGTGTGCGAAATATGGCCTGTAACCAATGGTCGTGTAGTGTCATCAGAACTCGCTGCTCGCCCAGGAGGATGGCCGTGCGCTGGTGTACGGGCTGTGCATTGATGCACGACCCGTGTGTGGAGCACGACCCTGTAAGAAGAAGTCGTGCATTGTCGTCAAAAAATGCTACACGGCCATGACCAAGGCCGTGCAGCACAGCTCGAGCTGTGTCTGGAAGCACGCACAACATGCCGAAGTAGGTGTGCCCTACACGGGCCGTGCGTTGCAGCACGGGCCGTGTAGGTGCAAAACCTTTACAATTTTTAGAATGTTCCGAAAGCTTCTAGAAGGCCATAAGTGATATAAAAGGATGACTTGTGCGAAATTTGAGAGGAGAGATCAGATTCATAGCAGTTACACACACTCCACACCATATTTCCTCACACACTAGATCTATAATCCATCTCTACCATCTAGATCCAACAAAATACCATTTGATCTAAAGAATCAATCCATAAAACTTCATCCAATCCATCTCCACATCATTTTGAGAAGAGGAAAACTTAAAAGAGTGAAGAAGTTGATAAATTGAAGAAGAGGAAGGATTCTCCATGCAAGGGAAGCAATTCCATTTTTCATTTGTTGATTTTCTTCTCAATTTGGCTCAAATGAAGCAAAGTATGTTTTGTAATGATTTAAACACCATGTTTAGCGGCTAGTCCTATGGTAGGGCTAATCATATGAATGGTTGAGGTGAAGAGTTAGATATGTAGAACTTGAGTAATGATTTGAATTGATTTGTGGATTTCTTTCTATGATATATCAATCATGTTTCATTTCAATGTTTGTGTGATTAAATTCTCTATTCATAGTATTAGGATGGTCATTCCAATGTTGTGAGTGGATGTTTAATTGAATCATATATTGAATTGTGCATGTATGTTAGTATAAGGGAAGGTAAGTCATACCCTCCTTAGGCTTGGAACATTCATAGAGAGACACTTAAGAGATTAAGTGAAAAGAACCAACTTATGATCATAGTACCTTAAGAGAATTGAGATTAAGATCAATCTTAGGAGATTTAGACTTGTAAAAGAGTCGAGAACCTAATTGCCTTAGCCATAGGGATTAGGAGTAAAATTGTGATTGCTTTTAATCTACAAATTAATGAAAATTACCATCAAGGGTTTTGCATATCTAGCTCAAGTCTTAACCATGAGTATGATTAGCCTTACTCTCTTCTCAAGTGAATTCTACCTCCATTCCATTTATCATTTGTGTGTTAATTGAATCATTTACTTTGTTAGTTCAAGTTCTTGGTTAATTAGAATAATTAGTAGCTTAAACAATCAAACCTTCAATCTATCATCCTTACAAAGCACAAATCAAATGACAATCCGGATACAAGCCTAAGTTTACTTTTCCTTGGGACGACATTATTATAAATTTTGTACTTGGTCACGCGTTTACTCGATGATAGAGTCTCTTACTCTTACACATTTTTACTAGAAATGCGACTAAGAACACTCATGAGCGCATGATGGATAGGAATCTCAACGATCTTCATAGAGATGTGGATCGATTGCGCTCGGAGATGAGTGATGGTGATGACGAAGGGTGTGCAAACGATGATGATGCTCCGGAGGAGTAGGATGCACCAGGTTTTTGTACTTTGTCTGTTTCATCTCATCTCCCTTCTCTTTTTCTCTTTACAGGATGAGTATTTGTGATGTGAGTGGCATATATGTATATTGAATTGATTGGATGTTAGGTTGAGATGTAATGATTGATACTTGAGGGTGGTTATACTTGTATGGATTGTCTTGCTATGAGGGTTTTGGTTTAGTATGATGCATTCGTATGTTTCATGTGTTAATTTTTATTAATTAAAAGCATATATGCTTGATAAGTATGTGGATTTATTGTGAAATTGATCTTGGTTATTTACTTTGAGGAGTACTTAGGAATCTATTTACCTATATGAGAATTTGAGCCATTTAAATCATGCTAGTTCATGATGATTTATTCTTGAGAGAATCATTCGTATGACCGTATTCTAAAACTGGACTTGGCGTCTTTTGTGAAACTTATGATTGAGGAATTGCTAGGACATGATCTTATGCCATTATTGTGTAATCAAATCACTTAGCCAAAATTACCTTACCTTTTAACATGTATAATTGTAAGCCCTTTTGAGCCTTAAAAAGCTTTTTCTTTGGCAAGCCGTGATAAAAAGCCTTATTAAACCTTTACTGGAGCCTTGTTAATATCCTATTCATTAGTAGAGAGTTGAGGTGCGTAAGAGCTTGAAAGAATGAAATGGTGGAAGCTTGGTTAAGAAGTATGAAAAAGAAAGATGTATGGTTAAATTTTGTTTAGGAGTAGTGCCTGACACTGGTACCCCGACTGCTTAGAAGGGTAGTGCCCGAAATTGGTACCCTTGCTCATTGAAGAACGATGATGTTGATGCTTGGAAAAAGAAGGAGAAATCAAACTATGAAGTTTATGAGAAGAAGATGAGAAACAGATGAAGCTATATGACGAAAAGCGAAACTCCAAAGTAATTCTCTACTAGTGAATTAGTCACTTTACCAAAATTCTCCTACCTTTACCAAAGAGCCAACATTATAATCCAAAAGCAATTCCTTTGTGATCCTAGTAAGGAATTGATTATAAGTTGAGTTTTGAGACCTTACCAAGCTTATAGTTACGCGGAAATATGGATTGAATATGAGCGTAAATACTAACCTGTTAGAGTGTACATCTTTTACACTTGAGAGTGAGAGTAGATAGTTACCTTGTGAGCTAGATGATTTTGTACTCCGAAGGTATTTTAATTGAGTGATGTTTTGCATGAATGATGCATATGATGCGAGTAATACTTGTGTTCGATTGATGAATTGCATGTGTGAGTATGAATTGTATTGGTAGTTGGTGAATTTTATACTACTCCTTGGTTTTGATTTCGTTGCCTCGGGATGAGCAACATGTAAGTTTGAGGGTTTGATGAGTGTGTAAATTTACTAGTTTCGAGCCTGGATTCATGTACTTATGGTATGATAAATGATTGTAATTCAAGTGAATCAATATATATGGTGGAAAAGTCACGAATCAGGTGTCTACAAGGCTATTTGAGTTGATTTTCGAAGGAAAACGAGTTGGAAGTGATCGGATCCAGAAAGAGGAAGAAGCAGGCGTGCGATTCGACTAAGCATTGGTTAGATTCGACCAAGAAGAAGGGAGTTCGACCAGCATTGCTGGTCGAACTGAGTGCGGAAAAGTATCATTCGACCACGACAGGTGAGTTCGACCAAACCACTTGGTCAAACCGTGGTCGAACTCGAAGCCTAAATAGAAGTAGTACTGGTTCGACCAGGAAGTATCCGATTCGACCAGGACTCTGGTCGAATCTGGAATCAGAGGCAGAGTTACAGGCAGATTCGACCTGGAGTTCGACCTGCCTGGGAGAGTTCGACCAACCTGTTTGGTCGAACTGATATACGAAAACTTACCAAATTCATATTTTTACACCTTCAGTGCGTGTGTTCGCTCAAAAAGCCCATCCAAAGCCCGTAAGGAGAGTTTACAAGTATAAAAATAAGCTTTCGCGGGAGAAAAGGGATCATTCATTCATCATCCATCCTTCACCAAGCCCTACCATCATCCGAAGGAGTCGTGAGGAGAGGTTCGTCTAGCGAATCAAGTAAGATCATACTAACTAGCCATGATTGTTCCTAAATCAATCATTGGCTAGTACCGCTCCGGTAGTTCTAGGGTTATGAAAGTTTTATGAGTTAATTGAATTTCCATGTGTAAACTCCGTACAACACTACTTGTGGTTTATTTTATATAAGATTGTGCATTTTCAATTCATACTCATGGTTGTTTTGTGCATAATTAACTGTTATGCAGAGTCTGAATACATCTCTTATTTATTGATTGAGTACGTTCACCGCTGAGCAAAATCATATGTTATAAATCTAAGTGAAGGGATTCTGAAGTCTTATTAGAACTATCTTATATAGATACTTGTTAATTGAATTGTATTCGGGTTAAGTAGAATAAAGAGTATTGCTTTATAATACCTAAAAAGGGAGATCAAATCGGGTTAGAGTACTAAGTGCACGAGAAATAATTGATTATGACAGTACCTAGAAAGGGGGGTGAAGTATACGTCTTGCTCCGAGGATATTCACACGTGTTATACGCTTGCTTACTTGTGTCTATAGAGTACGCTTGCATGGTTTAGTTATGCGTCCATAAATCATAAGGCAGAGTCGGACATAAACACATGGAAATGAAATTAACGAGTAAAACTGGATGACCTAAAGAACTACTATATTATTTACTTGAACACAACCGAGTTTTCTTTATTGCTTGATTATTACTTTGCTATTTTTACTTATATGTTATTTAGTTTTATAACCAAACCAAATTCGATTTGCCACATAATCTTAGTGAATTAGAATATAATTAAATTGATAATTATTCGTCTCTTGGATACGATAAACACTTGGTCACCTATTGAAACTACAATTGATATCCTTATACTTGAGCATTAATTTTGTATGTTGAGAAAACGTCCATTAGGTTTCTCTTAGGGTGAAATACATTTTCATTTAATGAAATTTATGTTGTCTTAAATCTTATGCATAATGAAGTAAAATACTACGGCCTTCTTAGACATGTTAAAAATTGTGCAGAGTGCTTTGGAAAATGCCTTTGGATCAACCTTTGTTTGCAAAACAACAAATGCTGCAAGAGAGGTATGTTCATTTTGAGAAAGATGCGACACTTTAAAGGCATGGAACTTAACCTTTTTCTTTTACCACTTGAATTCCTTGCTAAAAGTAAAAGCTTATTTTTTTTCTTTTTTACATTCATGATGTTAGCATGTTGCTTGTTCTAAAAACTGATCATTATTCAAACTTGTATCTTGTTGTAAGCATGTAATTGTGAAATTAATAATCTAATGAGGGTTTGTTAATGTCATGACTAAAGATTTAAGTTTTTGTTTCGTATTGTATGATTCAGTCCAACTAATTAGTGGCAGAGAAGTAGAAAACCATGTTATTAGCTATATTATCATGTTTTAATAGTTTGTGCTGCCAATGACATGATACGGTGGGTAACTTCTTCTAACACAGTGGTTAGCATTCTCATATTTAAAGGCACACCAAAGAAGAGCTCCTTAAAGATTTCCACATTAATTATCAAAATAATAATGCAAGTTTCTTGTGTCATTTCTTACTTCATTTGGGGTGCAGGACAAAATTTCTTTTGCATATATTCAGAGCAAAATAAAAAGAGTTGGGTGAAAGTTACACTGAAAAAAGGGATACAAGATATGATTGATGGAGTTGATAGAAAATGTAAGTTTGCTTTTTCCTTGAAAAACTGTATTTTTCTAAAGTTGACAGAAAATGTAAGCTACACTGAAAGTAAAAAAATTTTGGTGTTATATAATGACAGTTATGTTGTAGTCGAAGATGATTGAATTGGTTTCTAGCTTGGGTTGTTTTATTTTTTTGTAGTAATTTGTTGACAAGAACATTGGTTACTTGAAGGTTAATAGCTCTTCTATCTGTTGATCTTAATCGACTCCTGTGCACTTAGTTGTGGTGGTTATTTTGCTAGTTGCTGCTTTTTATTCTGCTACTTATTTTGCTTATTGATTTGTTGGTTGCTTCTTATTTTGCATGTTGCTTTTTGCTACTAGTTATATATTTTTGTTGTGCACATCATTCTGCTAGTTTTTCTTATGATATTTTCCACTACTCGTTCACTTTTTGTTGCTGATAATTCTGCTAATATGCTTTATTGCTTTGCTACTGTGTTTACCATTCTACTAGTGGTTTTGCTAAAATTTATGGTGCTAGTTCGTACTGCAATGTTGTTGGATACACAACTAATTAGATGTAGGTTTTCTTTGTTGATGTTTGTCATGTTGCATTTTTGCAGAGTTCAACGCTGGTTTATCCTGCTGAATCTACGGTCGCAGTTTGCTGTGATTTTGATTTTCTCGTTCAAAAATTGAAGCTACAATTAGCTAGTTTTGTATTTCTTTCTGATTGTAACTATGACCTTTTAAATAGATGAATTAACCATATTAATTGGTTGCTTGTTTAGATAGAAGTTAGCCATAATTTCACTATGGAGCTAGTTTTTAATAATGCACTTTGGTGCCTGTATATATATTTTAAAGTTAACTTTAGAATATATTTTACTATTTTTTCAATTATAATAATAATATTATTATTATTATTAACAAATTATTATATATTTTTATTAAATAATCAATATAAATATATTAATTAAATATAATAATAATAATTAATAATAAATATTGCATAAAAACCTACAATGTTAACACAAGTGTTACATAATGGTTTTACAAAAGTGTTACATGTATTTTTTTAAAGTGATACAATTAATATGTAAATATTGTTACATTATATTCAAAAGTGTTATCAAAATAATGTAATTAATGTTACTTTATATTTAAAAAGTGTTATCAAAATAATGCACTTAATGTTATGTTATACTTAGAAGTGTTACCTAAATAATGTTAAAAATATTACATTAAGTTCAAAAGTGTAATAAAATAATGTTACATTAAGAAAATTAAATGATACATAAGCGTATATGTAACATTTCTTAAAGTGTTATAATAAAATGTTAAAATAGATAGAAGGTGTTATCATAAGATCAAAAAGTGTAACATTAGAATTTAGATAACAGGGTCAACAACGACACCGAAAAAATATTATTTATGATCTATAATAACATTTTTAATTGTTAAGTAACATTTTTTGGGTGTTATGTAATGTAAGTTATGTTGTAGTGACGGATGCGTTAGCATAACTTTGACAGATTAAATAATGAACACTTTCGGGCGACTTGACTATAGGTTAATTCCCTTTACTATTATAAGTTCATGAAATTCATTTCTCAAGAGGTGTAATCATTTTCAATTTTGAATCTAACAGGATATCCCCTACTGAGTACATTCTCGTGTGCTCACTCCATTCTATGTTTTCATCTATAAATGATGTTCTGTATCCGGCGTGACAGAAGATGAGTTGGAGAGGTTGGATTATGGCAAGAAGTACTTTGTAATTTACTTAAATAAGTGTTAATCTTGTGAACAATAACTTTGAATTGTCACTGCACACATACCACATAAAGTCTTCCACTACTCATACTCTAAAATGTTTGATCAAATTCTATTTCTTTCCATATGGTTTAATCATTTTCTATATTATAAATGTGGTTTTGGACTCTACTAATCTTAATATAGTTCTTTTAGTTTAAAAAAAAACCTAAATTTTACATATATAAATTTTCCCACTTATAAAATATTATATTTCTTTAAAATAATTTTAGGACGTGACAATTTTTAAATCTTTACTCAAATCGTATCATTTAAAATCTTTCCATTGTGTAATAAATATATTAATATATAAAAATATATAAAATTAATAAATTAATTTAAGAAATAATTTTTTAATTTTTAATTTCTTTAAAAAAAAATTTAACCCCTACCGCCTAGCCTACCCTCAACACACCCTCCACTTCCACACAAAAGCTGCACTACCCCTTCCCTACTATATCTCCCCACCCTCTCATCCCAACCCCCTTCCCTATCTGCAATTGTATTTTTTATCTCAATTATGCAGACAATTCGTATGCTACATTGATATTTTTATGAATCTACAGTATCCATTAGCTTATGACAGCTTTACATTTCAAAAGAGACTCGCTTCTTTTATCTGGATCCCCCCCTCCCCACCAACCCTACCCCCACACAAACCCAAAAATAAAATTATATATATTTATTATTTTATATTTTAATATTTAATATAATAAAATATTATTATTATTTTTATAATAAATAAAATTCTATTTCTAAAATTGAAAAATAATTATTGAATTATGGATTTTATAATCCTTTTATAAATTTATAATTCTTCCAAACAATAAAATTCAAATTAATTGATTTAAAATCTACTTATTTTCAAATTCATTGAATTTAAAATGACTCTATCGAAACACAATCTTAAGGAAATGAGACTTATTGGATAATGCAACAATCCCTTATAAAAAAAAAGGTTCCCACTTTTAAAAAAAAATGAAAAAAAACCAAATCTGCCTAAGAAATATTTTTATGTCTTCTTTTTATAATTCAATTTAAATATTTATAATTAAGTATGCTATATTAATTTGATTAAATTAAGAAAATTTAAATTAATTATTAATTAGAAAATTGTATACTAAATTATTTAAATTTAATAAATATTAATAAAAAAGAGCGAATATATATTAATAAATTATATGGAGTGTTAGTATTTAATTCATCATAATTAATAATATTGTTTTACTAATCATTATCTACTTACTCTCTCTCCCACGTTAACGTTGACGCTTGCTTTTTGTAAAGTGATTAAAATATATAATATTTTATTAGATAGTGGATTAAAATATATAATATTAATGTGTAGTGAGTAGTTGTATTAGTATTGTATATTGGTCCTATGTGGAATAAATAATTATTTTGTGTAGGTCTTACTTGACATAAAAAGAAATATAAACCTTAACTTGGGGCAAACCAAAATGGAAAAAGTAAATGTTAACGTGGGACGGATGGAGTATATTTTAATTTTAATTGTGTCTGAATAATTATATTCCTAAATAATTTAATTAATTATTAAATTTAAGCTATCAATTAATTAATTATAATTAAATCTTGGAATCGGATCAGCTTATGCTCAACCACTTAATTAATAATTATAGATAATATATTGCCTAATTTGAATTTTAATTAACCATAAATATTTAAATTATTTAATAATCCCTCCGTCTGCCGGATAGGTGGACATTTACTTTTTGCACATTAGAGTATTATTATTTAATGTGTAGTGGGTAGTTATATTAGTGGGGTGTGTGGGTCCCATATATTAATTGTATTAGTGATGTGTGTGGATCCTATGAGTTTAAAAAATAAATGTATATCTTTGGTGTGAACACCCAAAATGACAAAATGCAAATATTTTTGGCGGATGGAGGGAGTAATATATATTAACATATTTGGAATCAAACAAATATCACATTAGGGACAATTTTGTAAAAGGATATAAAAAGTGGGCATATTTATTATTTTTCCTATTAAGTGGGAACTTTTACTTTTTTGCTTGATGACGGTGGCTATTTATGCTCAAACCCCCTAAAATATTCAACTTTATTTGTCTTATACCTTTTACACTCTAAAAAAACACATTTATCCAATAACTTTACATGACACTTTAATTTTAAAACTTTTATTTCCATATTTTATACTTTATTTATTATTAAAAAAATTAATTAAAATACCTTCAAAATCAATGGATTTGGTAAAAAAAATTAAATAACGTGGAAAAATAAATATAAAGAGTCTTGGGGCAAAAATTTAGAGGTATTAAAGTGGGTTGTCATTTGGTGGATTGGAAGGGTCATTTGCGGGTTGGATTAATGGTAAGACGGGTTTTGGATTGGTTTTAGTTGGATGGCCAGATGGGTGGGCCAAAACTCATTTTGATGTTTTATATGAACATTAACAGAATCAAAATAAATTTATGAAAAATAAATTATTGAAATAATAATTATAGGTCAATTACTTATAAGTACATTTTATGTAGCTATATTACTACTAGGCCAATAGTTCCTTTATTAAAAAGAGTAAAAAGAAAAGTTACAAGGAAAGAACAAAGATGACAAATGAAGCCCTCAGGGCAAAGCCGAAATACAAAAGCTATGAAAATGAAATGAGACCCATGTTCATTTGAATCTAAAGTATGTCTATTTCATGTCTTTGAAAAGAATGGTATTCATGGTAGCTCCAGCTTCTCCTTTCCAAGTGAAATTACCTCCCTTTGCCGCAATTGAATCTGCTGCAGAATTTCCTTCACGGTAAATATGGGATACTCTTAAGCGAATTTGAGTGATGATGTCTCGTGCTCTTCGCCATTTAGCCACTAGTCTCCATGGAATACTCGGCGTCTCCTCCTGTAGCACGTGCAAGACCATGGTAGAATCTGTCTCTAGCAATAGATTATGCCAGCCTTTATCAAAAGAAATGTCAATAGCAAGAAAAGACGCTGCCAATTTGGCTTCAAAGGCGAATCCAATCCCAAATCCTGTAGTGAATGCTCCCATGAAGAAGCCCTTGCTGTTTCTAAACATACCTCCCCCAGCAATGTATCCAGGCGATCCATTAGCATATCCATTCGTGTTGATCTTTTCCCATCCTGGTTTTGGAGGAAACCAACAAACAGGAGTGATGCGTGGAGCTTTCCGCGGCACACCCAACAATGCCAAAATAGTGTAAAGTTTCAAGGTCCTCCACCGTGTTGTGCATACTACCAATGTTATATCTGTTAAGTTCCTTAATCAGTGCAGTGATCATGGCAACAATGTCCAGAACACTAACTTTCTTATCATGTAAGTCGTCTGTGTATCCTCTATATACCATAGTATTACGAAAATACCATATGGCCCATATATACGTGACTATAGTTAATCACCATAGAGATATGACCTGTTTGCTTCCCTGCATCCCAATAACTTGCAACATGAATTCAACAAAACTCTTATCCAGATACACTCTATCCCCAAATGTAAATACTCGTAGTAGAAATTGAAGGACCTGCAAAGAAACTGAACAAGATATGAAGATATGGTCAATACTTTCTTCATTCTCCTTGCATAGATAACATCTTGAAGGTCCATTGAAACCGCGATGTTTGAAAACTTCCCACGTGACCAGAACTCCCTTAATGGCCTTTCATATCGTGACTGATCTGCAAGAGGTATAAAAGGAGCCCATATTCAGCTTCCCCAATTAGGCTCAATGAATCGAGGTCTGATGTGCATATATGCAATCTTGGCCATAACCACTCCCGTGAGAGATGGCATCCATTTCCTGCAATCCACCAGATTAGGAGAAATACCAACAGAGATAATTTTTTCAATGACATTTGGGAAAGTAAGAATGAAATCCTCTGTAAAATGCCAAGTGCCTTCGTAGAAAAAATCTAAGATCTTATCTTCATAATGACCCCTGTACTCCATAGGAATATCCACTATATCCGCTATAGGTATTCCAATCCAGTTATCAAGCCAGAATTTCACTTGCGAGTTAGCACTGATAATCCAAAAGTCCTCTTTTGCAAGATTGAATAGGTGTCCTTTGCAACCTGGGCAGACAGACGATGCCACGTGAGATGTTTTCGGATAAGAGTCTGTCAACCATCTGTTAATGATGAAAGTGAGAGCTGAGTTCCCACACAACACATCCCAAACTAGCTTCAAAAGGAAAGCATCATTAGTTGCTCTCATGGACCAAACCCCCAACCCTCCCTCAGCAGTAGGTGAACAAATTCTACTCCAACTTATTGTGAAATGGTGTTGCTTGTAAGGATCTCCACTCCAAATGAAGTTGCAACATACTGTCTCAATCCTTTTAATCTGATGAACCGGCCATTTGTACACCATCATAGTGTGTATAAAAGAAGATATGATGACTGAATTGACCATGCAGATTCTACCAGCCATGGACAAGGCCGTCCCCTTCCACCTACTAAATTTGCAAATAATTTTGTCTGTTGCTTGCTGGAATAAGATTCTTTTGGGAGCTCCCTTAAAGATAGGAACACCAAGGTAAGTAAAAGGATATTCTCCCTCCTGAAAATCCAAATCATTTCTGACCTTCCTCTTGATGACCGCTTTAACTGATTTCCCATATAGAAATTTTGATTTACTAGGGTTGTAAACCTGCCCCGATAGTTCAGCATAGTTGTTCAGAATGTGTTGTATCCCTTCAACAGATCGATCATCACCCTTGCAAAATAGCATAATGTCATCATCGTAAAAGAGATATGGCGGAAAAAAGTTACCTCTTCCCGCTCTAGCACTGTTAATACACCCCGTATCTATGAAATGCTTAATCCATAAATTGAGTGCCTCCTCCGCTATACAGAAAATGAGTGGTGAAAGAGGATCTCCTTGGCGAACTCCCCTCCCACAAGAGAAAAAACCTTGCGGAACCCTATTAATCAGAATTGATACTTTTGTAGAAGCAAAAATTCCTCGCAACATATTAATAAATCTCTTCGAGAACCCCATACGACGAAGGATTTCTAAGATGAAGTCCCATCTCAAAGTATCAAAGGCTTTGCGGATGTCAATTTTGAAAGCCATGCTACCAAGTGTTGATGAATCAAGACAATTAAAGCATTCAGACGCAACTGCTATGCAATGATGGATGTTTCTATGCGGGATGAATCCAAATTGATAGACTCCAAGATGTCTGTGAAGAAGCGGCCCCAGTCTTGTGGCCAAAATTTTTGTGAAGATTTTGAATAGAAAATTACATAGATTAATAGGCCTGAAGTCTTCCACCTTGTTGGCACCAGTCACTTTAGGAATAAAAAATCTGACTGCATTGCAGAGATCTGCCATGATGATATGCCAGAATTTTTGGAAGAAACCACCATCGAAACCATCGGGTCCAGGAGCGCTCTCCGCCGAGAGAACAAAAACAGCTTCTTTGATCTCATCTTCAGACGGTGCATGTGTTAGATTCATATTGTCCCTCTCAGTCATGAAGCTTTTAATGAATTGTAATCCACCAAAATCCGGCATATCCTGTGGGGCAGCAAAGAGAGCTTCATAATATCCCACTACATGCTCAGAAATGATTCCCTTGTCTTCTGTCAAAGATCCATCTATTAACATTGAGTTAATGTTGGATCGTGTCTTATTGTTTCTGTGTATCTTTTGAAAAAAGGCCGAATTCCGATCCACATCCTTAAGCCACGAGGCCCTGTTCTTTTGTGAATAAAATTGTTGTTGTTTTTTTAATTTATCATTGAGAAGGAGATGCACATCCATTTCCTCATAGAATAATTCCTCATTTTCCCCTTCTACTTCCATACATTGCTGAATATCTCGAATATTCTGCATAGCATCAGAAACATCATCAAAAATATTACCAAATTGTGAGTAGTTCCAAGCTTTGATATCTCCTTTAAGTCTGTGGAGCTTTAAAGTAAAAAGCACAATGGGATTTTGGGAGTAAGTGGGTAAACTCCATGAAGTAGCCGTCCGAATGAAGAAATTTGTATCAAGGAGCCACATTGATTGAAATCTAAACAGCTTTGGCGTTGAATCTTGCATGCTACAAGTCAATAATATCGGGGTATGATCCGATCAATGTCTCGCCAAAGAAGTGAGATGCATCGAATCCCAGAAATCCATAAAACCATTAGTAACCAAGAGTCTATCAATACGAGAGCCCCTAGTGGCTCTAGTTGCCGATCTAGAGAGTCATGTATATTGTGTCCCATGTAAATACACATCATGTAAACTATTCGAATTCACAAATTCTCCAAACTCCAGCTGACTGTAGTTATCGTGCCTGAATGGATATAAACGCTCATGAGATCCAAGAGTGGCGTTGAAATCCCCCATAAGTGCCATGCGAGGAGAAAGATGTTCGGTTGCGTCTAGCTAAAGTTGTTGTCGGTTGACATGAGAATTATGAGCATGGATGAAACCAACCCTGAAAGGTGTTGACTGCATTACAAAATCAACTATCACCAGTTGATCCGAAGAAAAAAACATGGTAGAACCTGATATAGAAGATGGATTACAGAAAACCCATATGTCCTCCCTGCTGTTAGAACCAACAAAAGAAATATTTAAATGTCCCCAAAAATGATTGGGAATAGAAGAAAGAGGGCTTTTAGGCTCCGCAATGGCCACAAGATGTGGCTTATGTTTGATGCATAAATTTTTCAAAGCAGCTTGGGATGCATCGTTCCCAATCCCCCTAATATTCCAAAAGAGCATCTTCATTTACGATATATGTTTCGGTCGTGCTTCGGTGGCTTAATACCCATCTACGTGTAGTCTTTTTCCACAGTATTTTGTATATTTTTTGCCATGTTCGAGCTTTTAGGGTCCACCTGAGTGATGGTCTTTGCCTGAGGTCTTGTGACTGGCACTTCCTCTCTCACAAAATACCTGACACTTTGTGGATTGTTACTCCTTTCTGCATTTGGATCATACACGATCACTTGTTAACCTGCTGAATCTGCAGGAGCACCTCCCAGTGGCTCAATTTCCCCATCATACAAAACTATACGTTTTCCTGCAGAGACCTCAATGAAAGGGATATTAAAATTCTGTCCTTGATCTTCATCAAAATGATGACCAAGTTCATGTTTTCATCATCCTCAAAGACTTCATCATCCTCATCTGATAAATTAGCAAAACTTTTATGATGTTCTACTGGAGTAGGGTCTACCTCCTTCTCCTTCCAAGTTTTCTTGGGCTGTTCAAAACCCTCAGCATCTTTTTTTGGCTTACGTTTTCCCTTTTTTTTGATTCTTTTTTAAGCAACTCACTGTGGAATGCCCCAGCGTATGACACAATCTGCAAAAGTTAGCCAAACTTTCGTATCCAAAAGAGATACGAATGTTCGACTCTGGAGTATTAATGTTTATTCCATTGGGTAGATCTTCAAGTAGGTCAACCTCTACTAAAACCCTGGCAAAATGTCACGTGGATCCATCTAGAGCTCGATCATCAATGCGTATTGGAGTGCCAATAGCACTGGCAACATGCTTTATTACCTTTTCATGCAAGAGCTCCATCGGAAGTTCATATATCCGAATCCAAGTTGATACAATGGATGATTTAATCTTATAAGGATTAAATGTGGGAGTCCACTATTGAACCCTAATCTGTATCTCACCAGCCTCAAAAACTCTCTTTCTTAGAAATCAAAGTTGATACAAAGGATGATTTAATCTTATAAGGATTAAATGTGGGAGTCCACTATTGAACCCTAATCTGTATCTCACCAGTCTTAAAAACCCTCTTTCTTAGAAGTTGAATCTTGATAGAGTTATCCGATATCATTATCGTGTAATAGCCACGTCCGAGTGGTATCAATAGCATATCAGAAATACCCCATAACTTCTTTAAAAATCTCTCCACATCCATCTGGTTCATGGGTTTGGTTCCTTTAGGGTTGAGAATCCTGGCAATGATGAATTGCAAAAAACAACTTAATCCTACTGTCATAGAAGGATTTGTTAATATGTAGAGTAACGTTATCACCTGATTTTCAATTGGCCTCGCCACGGGATCTGGAAAGAATCCTTTGCATATGGTCATCTTCATACGGGTAGCAGCAGACTCTGATTCTCTACGGAGTTTGTCTGCAAAGGATGGTGGATCCATAAATCCACAAAAGGGGGATTGTCGTGCAGATTTCTCCATGTGGGGTTGCGATCCATGGGAGGATGATTGGCGATCCGCTATGTGGAGTTGTGATCCACGATGAGATGATTGACGTGCAGTCTCCGCCAAGTTGGTTGGTGATTGATCATCACGATCACCCCAGCGAGAAGATTGACCACGATCAGACTGTGCAGTCGATAGTATATAGGATTCCTTTAGGAAGTCCGCAAGACCAGGGAACTGAGAGCAGAGGGCTGTGATGTCAAGGTTAGGCATCGACGGGCCTCCGGCAGTCATGAACGGCGAACCCATGAAAAATCTAGAGAAAAATCTAGAGATAGAATTTTTAGAGAGAGTCATTGAATATTAGGACTAGGTAGAATATTCAAATTAAATCCATCAAACACCAATTTTAACCCTATTTCAAGTTTAATTATATTCAGAAATTAATTTACCCATTAATCTCTTCATGAAAATAGAAAACATGTTGAAGATTTTTATGTTTAAATTTTAATCCCGAATCTCCATGCTCCAATTGTTTTTAATTTATTTTCATTATTGAATACCCCCACCACTCTATCTATTAACAACAGGGGAAAAAAAGGAGAAAGATGCACCCATATCTTCACCCCCATGAACTCCACAATCACCTCAAGAGTGATTTCATTTACGTGACTTTTTCCTTGTGTGCCATGTGCAGAATATGTATTCGATTTGAATGGGGATGAGAGTATTAGTGTTCAGACTCAATCAAAACACCATGTGAGATATGTGTATTCAATTATATCAAGAATTGGATACTGATTCCCTTATCTTTAGAAACATTTTGATTACCCAGTACCATTTGTAAGTATTACACCAAATATTATTCAAAATTTAATATTCAGAAATATTTATATTGAATATATTTGTATTCATAAATTATATATTTTTTGTTTAGAAATTAATTCACACATAATATCATTTGAAAATATGTTTATGTGTTTCTGTTCAAAATTTATATGTTCAAGTTCTACGTATTCAGGAATATTTTTGAATAAGGAAAACTAGATTCCATAAAATAATCCCATAGCATAATTACATTCTTAAATTTTTAATGTTCAATATGGTAAGCAGTAACCCACATTGTTCAATTTTCAATGTTGAGTGTTCAAATATTTTGGCATTTAATATTTTTGAATACGCAAATCAAAATAGCATTTAATATTTTTGAATACACAAATCAAAATAGAAAAACCAAACACAGCCAGGTTGAAAGAACCAAAGTAGTGCAATATTTCTAAATGCAATATTTTTTAATACAATATTTTTTAGTACGCGAAAAACCAAGATCAAAAGCAGAGCAATGTTCTTGATGCAATATTTCTGAATACAGTATTTTTTAATACTCAAATTAAAGCAGAAAAACCAAGACCAAAAGTAGTGCAATATTTCTGAATGCAATATTCTTTAATACAATATTATTGAATACGCAAACTAAAGAAAAAAACCAAGATCAAAAGCACTGCAATATTTTGAATGCATTATTTCTGAATACAGTATTTTTTAATACACAAACCAAAGTAGAAAAATCAAGATCAGAAGCAGCGCAATAATGTTTCTTAATGCAATATTTTTTGAATATCATATTTTTGAATACACAAACCAAATCAGAAAATCCAAGTCATAAGCAGGGAAGCGAACAAACATAGCAAGTTGAAAGAAAACTCCTAGTCCAACTCCCCCATCCTTAATTTTCTACAGCAATACCTTTCTTTGATGCCTCCACTTCGAAGTGCTTGAAGAGATCTGCTACACAGGCTTCTGAGAAGGAAAAAGACTCAAAACGACAAAGGACAAACGTTGTGGGTTCAACCGAGAGTCACAACCTCTATGGATCCAGCGTCGCGCAGCAATCTTCTACTAGGGATAGAGCCCCTACTATCCGTATGAGTTGTAGAATCCGTCAAGAAAATAACTTTGCTAGCTAGAGCAAAAGGCCTCCCCTAGGGAGCGCTAGGAGCGTGGAGCCCGTCAGTCACCTTGACGCCCCCCAAACACACAGGCGACGGGCAAACAGAAACCCTAACCAATAAATAAAAGTTCAGAGGTTAATTGAATTTTAGGGTTTGGTCCAACTGAGAAGAGGGCACTGCGTCGGGAGTTGGTCAGGTACACTAGAAACCCTCCCCACGTTTGGCTAGGAGGAGGCCGGAAATTTGAAAGAAGAAAAGGGAAATTTGGAGGAAGATAAAAGGTTTTTGGTGAGAGAAGAAAAGATCAACGGAAAAAAAAATATAGAGAACTGAAATTATTAATATAAGAAATTGATTGAGATTATATTTTATTATAGGGATATATTGGGTATCACATCCTAATATATTGTATCTGTTAGTAATATTTTCACCTTACCGTGTCTAATAGTAATATGGATGTATAATTTGTATTAGATAGTAATAAATACAATAATTTAATTTAGAATTCATAAAAATCAATTATTTTTAAAATTAAACAAAAATTAAGTGTGGTTGGTATTAATAGGGCGGCTTCGATGGGATAGGTGATTGCAAGAGTTTGCAAATGATAACCTTGTAAGAAATTAAATTTTATTTCCTAATAAATAAATAAAAATGTGAAGGAAAGTATTTTAAATATTAATTAAATATTTATTTATTAAGGAATGTAAATAAATTAATTCCTAAAATAAATAAATAAATAATTAATAATTAATATAATTATATGGGTCAAAATTCAAATCAAATGGGCTTAATTCAAGTCAAGTGGGCCTGACCAAAATCAAACAAGCCCAAAGTATGTCAAGTGAGCTTGATCCAAGTCAATTAAGCTCAGATCAAATCCAGCAGACCTATTTATTTAAATTAAATAGACCTAAATCTGGTCCTACAGGCGTAATTAAAGATCTCCAAGCCAAGGTTAAGAGCTTCAAGTCATATTCAAGTCAAGAACAGTCTCCGATCAGAGACCAAGGTGCTATGCCTCTCCGATCCAGCGTTCTTCAAATCAAGTTTATCCAGCATGCTTCGTGAAGTCAGCAGTGTTCTACCAAATTGAACAACATTCTTCAATATAAATCTTTAAGTCAATGTTTGATCTAAACAAAGGCTCGACGCCTTCGGATGAACGTTATAAAGCCCCAAATTCGAGTTCGGACAGCCTTCATCCGAAAATCCAGCTCAAAAAGTTAAAAATTTCAAGAAGTCAACTCAAGAGAGGAATTAGAAAATAGATAGAAACTGTTTATTAATTCTCAAGTTCAATCCATCTTGAATTATCATTGTAATTTCTTTTGTGTTTTTTATTATTTAAAAAATACAAAATTTTGTTGTTACAAACCCTTCAATTTTGGTAATGTTTACTTCAGATGTTAAAGATAATTTGCAAACCCTTGCAATCTGCTGTTTACTTTCCAGATTAATAAAAAATGATTAACATCGGGTCTAGATTTTCTGTGTCACTTTGGTGTGACATCTCTTGTGTCACTCTGTTGTATGAGTGACACATAAGAGAGAGGAGAGAAATTATACCTTAAGTCAACCAGTAAACCCTAGAGGTAAGGGATTGGATTTCTCCACCCCACCACATATCATTCAATAAGGAGATGTCACACCAAATATCACAGGACATCCTATGCTGTTAACATCTGGGCTCCTGTTGGTCTGGTGTTAAATCCACTGTTTGAAGGGTTAATTCAACGGTCCTTTTTGGGCGGATAATTCCCGGCCCTCCAGGTTAAGGAATGAAATTCCATTTTTGTCCTCACTTATTTACACAACAGACAACACGAAGAAAAATCCTTCCCAACTGGTTACCAAAATTGAAGGAGAGAATTGTAGCTCGCACATGACGAGATTGACTACAAAGATTGGAACAAATTCACTCCCTTTCTCCCTCAGCAATCTCACTCATCTCATCGGGCTCTTCTATAGAACAATGGCTTCACTGGTAAAATTTCAAGCATTACATGGCCGGCCTCGTGCGATTCAATGTCGCCAACAACCATCTCAATGGCCTGCCCGCCGACACTAACCCATGGATGAAGTAAGTTTCAAATATCTCTTGGTACGGGTTTAAGACGATGAACCAAATTGAGATATAGAAAGAGAGAAGGTGATGAGATCTATAGTGAGAAAGACACATAAGAGGGGTTGTAAAAGTTAATCTTTGACAACAGAAGAAAAATGGAAGTCGAAAGTGGAAGGGTATTCTTAATAAGGTTAATTTTGTAAGAATATTAAATTTTAACCTACAAGGTAAATACCTTCAGGGAGAAGATTTAGGTAGGTTACCCTTTGAGTCTAAGGTTAATTTAGCCCAAGGCATCTTAACCCCACCCATAAAGTAAACAGCCCCCCTCATGGATGGGTCATTGGAGGGTCGGATCTTTGGTCGGTTTGGTGAGTGAATTAGTCGCTCGGGCATAATCCATTTTGAAAGTTTTAGACGGAGGGAGTAACATTTTAGTGTGAAATCGCAGTGGGATATTAATATGCATAATAATTCCGTAGTATTTAGTTCATTTTATAAATGGAAAAATCAATTAACTTGTGAGCTTAGTGACTCCAATTGGCCTAACTTGCATGTTAAATGATTTTTCTGATAAAATGTTTTGTGATACTATTTGTTAATGGTGTATTTTTAAACCCACAACTTAAGGTCACAATCCAGCAAGTGGTGGTTGTCTTGATTACAAAATTGGTTATGTCGAACTATTGTTGTTATGCAAACTCAACTAGTGAAAAATATTTCTCCCAATATACATATCGAGCAAACAAGCTCGTAAAATATCTTCTAAAGTTTGGATGCTTGACCATAAAGTTTAGGTGTAAGCAAGAAGTGATACCCCTTATCACGATATATAGATAAAAAAAATAGAAAATAATTAAAGATGATGGATGATTAATTATTTGATTGCATCATGAGTCTTCCATGGCCTAACTTTCCAGTTTGAGAATCCAAAAATGTTGTAATTAGATTCATTCTCCTTACTTTTAATTTGCTTTTATTTTCATGTCTCCTCTATCAGTTGTTACTAAAAATCACAAGACAAGACTTAAAGGCCACAAATTCTAAATTCACGTGGATAGATAATTATACTTTGTTGTTCGTGTCTATAATGATAAGAGTACACTTAATCTTTAATACGCATTAAAAAAAATAACGATCATCCCACATCACATTCATCAATACACATTCTCTTATCTTGGAGAAATAAAAGAGAACACTATGTGAATTATCGTGGACATTGAAAAGATGTAACATGAATAAATGAACATCGATGTGAAATATGGTTAAAAAAAAGAAAAAAACTCCCTCCGTCCAGTTTTAATAGTTACATATTTCTAATTTGGGTGTCTCATCCTAATGGTTACAATTTCTTTTTTAGTATATGGGGCTCACACAAAACAATTAAAAAATCTCCATGGGACCAACTATAATATAAATACAATTATCCACTATACATTAAAATATTATTTCACTCACTTCAATACACATTAAAAAAACTATATTCCTTAATTCTAGTGCAAAAATAAGGGCAAAAACTCCTGTACCCCCGAACACACCGTGTCCCCATATGAACACAAGAGTTTTCTTATGTTCACATGGGGACATCCCAGGAGCACAGCAGACCAACTCGAAAATAACCTAACTATTAGGAAGGAAGTATTATTTTTTCAGAGATCTACAATTTTTATTTACAAATGCCCATAAAATATTATTTGGTTGAAACCCTTTAATTAGTTACACAAGTTTTTTAAATAAGATTTTATATCACCAACTCTAGAAAACCGTTACAAATATTATCCCCTCTTGTGCGCATGTTACACATACCAATAAAATATCGAAAGAAATACATTATCACAATATATTCGTAATTTGAAATTCTTATATGACAAAATCTCATTCGTCTAAAATTTGTAAATTGAATAACATACAATATCACTATTATTAATTATAGACAAAGACTTGGGTGAGACAACTTCACAGATCACGGATCATCTATTAATTCAAATAAATAATTTTAAAAGGTCTTATTTAGTTATTATGAAATTAGAAATTTTAAAAATTAGTTTTAGAATAAAATTAATTGAGCCTAAATAAATTTAAGTGCCTTGTTTGGTTGACGTCAAGCTAAAAAATTTAAAATTAATTATGAAGGGAAATTAAGCCTTAGATGTACATATATATATTTTTATATGTTATTCTTTTCTAATTTATATCTTTTTATTATTTAAAGAAGTAATAATTTAAAATTTATTAATCATTTAATTTATTATTAATTTAAATATTATTAATTTATAAAATGTGATTATATTTTTAAAAATTAGTAATATATTTTTTAAATATGAAAAAATATTGACCAAATAAAATTAATAACTTTTCATTTGAATAATTTTATTAATAATTTATTATAATGCTAAAACTTATGTGAGTCCGTATTAGAAATGCCATCTGTAAGAATAATAAGAATTGATAATAACCTTTTAAGGGAAAGTGATACCCAATCAATGCAAAGTGATGATGATGATATGAATTATTTCATGAACATTTTATACTATAAATGAAAAGTGATAATATTTAAAAAAAAATGATAACATTTTTAATAAAAAGTGGTGTTATAATTACAAAAGTGAATTTCACGAATAATTTATAGAATTTATAAAACGTGATAATTTAATAAAGTGATATTACGAAAAAGTAATAACTGACCAATTGAACTATTTTATGAATAATAAGAAGGACGGATAAAGAGTGATAACATTTTTAATAGAAAGTGATAATTGATCAATGAAAAGTGATAACCGTCCAATTGCATTATTTTATAAACCATTTCTGAGATG
The DNA here is from genome assembly GCA_023678885.1 of Pogostemon cablin. Classification (NCBI taxonomy): domain Eukaryota; kingdom Viridiplantae; phylum Streptophyta; class Magnoliopsida; order Lamiales; family Lamiaceae; genus Pogostemon; species Pogostemon cablin. Next base: position 19,252,473 of record CM042964.1, on the reverse strand, counting down.
AATAAAAAGTGCTAACAATTTTAATTAAAAAAATCAGTATATATATGATTTATAAAAAATGATAATCATTTAAATAAATTATTTTATGATTAATTTATAAGATAAATAAAAAGTGATAATATTTACAATATAAAGTGATGTTTGATTATAATTTTTTAAATAAAAAATAAAAAAAATTATAAAATTTTAATAGTAGTTAATAAAATTATATTATTAAACAAAATCTGAACGAAAAAAAAAAACAATAGCTTTATATGGTTTATAGCAAATTAGCGGCACCAGATGCTTGAAGTTTAAATTTCTAAATATAATTAATTAACATAAATCAAACAGCCCTTATTTTTACTTAATTACTATTTTTCAGAAAAGGACTATGGTGGAACCGGTCCTATGAAAATTTGGTGGAATCGGATCCCCTTTTCCAGCTGGCCTTCACCCACCCGTTTTACGCATTTTCCCATCAAATCCAACTGTACGCTCTTCTAAATCTCAAAGCTTTCTGATGAGCGTTTTCTCAACACACAAAATTAATCCTCAAGTATAAGGATATCGATTGTAGATTCGATAGTTGACCAAGTGATTATCGAACCTGAGGGATGGATTATTATCAATTTAGTTATATTCTAATTAACTAAAACTATGTTGGCAAATTTGTTTGGAATAGTTACGAACTAAATAACGAAGAATTTAGATAGCAAATTAAATAAACAAGCAATAGTGAAAATACAGTTGTGATCAATTAAGAAATTAGGTATTTCTTCGGGTCATCCAGTTTCACTCATTAATTTCATTTCCATGTGTTGATGTCCGACTCTTCCTTGTGGTCTATGAACGCATCACTAAACCATGCAAGTTCACTCTATAGACACAAACAAACATGCGTATGACACGTGTGAATATCCTCGGAGCAAGAGATATAATTCACCCTTCTTTCTAGGTACTATCAGTATCAATTATTTCCCGTGCACTTAGTACTCAAACCCGATATGATCTCCTTTATAGGTACTATGATGTTATACTCTTAATCCTACTTATTAACCCGAATAATATTCAATTAATAAGTATTTATATAAGATAGTTCTATAAGACTTCGAAACCCTTCACTAAGAATTATAACATGTAATCATGCTCAGCAGTGAACGCACTCAATCAATAACCAAGCTATGTATTCAAACTCTACATAACAGTTAATGATACACAAAATGACCGTGAGTATGAATTAAAAAAGCACAATCTTATATAAAATAAACCACAAGTAGTGTTGTACGGAGTTTACACATGGAAATTCAATTAACTCATAAAACTTTCATAACCCTAGAACTACCGGAGCAGCTCTAGCCCATGATTGATTTAGGAACAATCATGGTTAATTGGTATGATCTTACTTGATGCGCCAGACGAACCTCTCTTCACAACTCCTTCGTATGATGGTAGGGTTCGGTGGTGGATGGATGATGAATAATGTGTCGTCCCTTTTTCTCCTACGAAAACTCTTCTTTTATACTCATGGAACCTTCTTATGGGCTTAGAATGGGCTTTTGCTTGAAGCACACGTCAAATTTGGTAAAAAAAATTCGAAATTACCATAAATAGCAGCAACAAGAATCTAATCGACCACGCCATGACTGGTCGAGCAAGGCCTCCAACTCGAGCAATGGTCGAGCAAGCTCACTGTAAGTTTTTGCATATTTTGTTCGACTTCACTAATCTGCTCAACCAAGATGATTCTGGTCGAGCAACATCTCCAAGTCGAGCAAGCTCTCTGGATGAATCTGCGTATCCTACTCGACTTGGCCACCTTGTCGACCAAAGTGATAATGATCGAACAAGGTCTTGAGGTCGAACGGTCCTTCAAAAATTGTGTTTTCCGATTCCGAGCCTTTACGACCTATTTTCCTGTACAAATATGCTCAAAAAGCCCTTGCACCCTCTGATTCATGCCTTTTTCATAAACAAATTGATTCGTCTCAATAAAAGACTCGATCGTATCCAATTCCCACACAAATTAGAGCCCAAAAATACGTGAATTTATACTCTCATCAAACCCTCAAACTTATATGTTGTTCGTCCCAAGACAACGAAAATCAAAACAAATCCAAAGAATGTAATCACGAGATCAAGCACAACCTATCCTAACACATGTAATTATATCAATTCAAAACATGCAATCCATCATACCTTTCATTCACGCAAAAACATCAATCAATTATAGTACTTCTACGAGTGCTAAGTCATCTAGCTCACGGATACGTGTTTACTCTCTCTCTCTCTCTCTCTCTCAAGTGTGAAAGATGTACACTTTATGGTTAGTGTCGAAACTCAATTTCAATTCATATATTCGCGTAACCATAAGCTTGACAAGGGTCTCAAAAATCCATCCATAACTAGTTCAATATTAGGATCACAAAGGACTTGAATTTAGGTTGTAACGTTGGCTCTTTGGTAAAGGTAGGAGAATATAGATAAGTAACTAAATTTACTAGTAAAGAAGTCCTTGAATATTTGCTTTTAACAGCTTCCTTCTTTTCTCCTTCGTCCTTCTTATGATCACTTCAATCACATGCTTTCTCCATCTCTACTTGGATCAACATCTCTTCTTCGCAGTAGAATACCAATTCCGGTGTTCTTCAAGTATAAGGGTACCAGTTTCAGGCACTACCCTTTCTAGCATTAGGGATACCAGTTTTAGGCATATCCCTTGCAAGATTTAACCTCTTGTCTCTTGATTCTTATTATACCAAATCTCTCCTTCCTATTCTTCCTCAAAACTTCTTATAGCATTCATTTACCCCCACTCTTTACTAGTAATAGGTGTTCAAAGCTCACAAGGTAAACTGCTATTTATCAACAACTTGCCAAAAAAAAGCTTAAAGGCTCAAAGGGCTTCCAATGAATCGTATAATAAGGTAGGATAAATTTGGCTAAGTGACTTAATCAACAACAATGGCCTAAGATCATTTCCTAGTATCTATCAATTATAGACTTTAAACAAGACTCCAAGTCAAGTTCTAGAATACGAGTATACAAACGACTCTCAAGAATAAATTATCATGCTTATAGCACAATTAAAGGCTCAAATCCTCACATGGTAATAGAATCCTAAGCACTCTTCATAGCTTGCAATCAATATCAATTTTCTATGAACTACAAGTAAAAATAGAACATGCTCGTCATCAACAAATCAACATGCATCAAAATAAGGCACATGCATAACATGAAGAATCTTCAAAGCATTAGGCAATCCCAAGCACATCAAAAATAATCCAACATCAATCATCACTCGCCCAAGAATAACATTAATATCAAATACATGCCAGCCATACATGGATCATACACTACACTCACAGCAATCAAGTCTCCACCTGTAAAGTGCAAAAGAGAATGGGGATGAGAAGAATCAGAAAAGATAAAAGACCTGGCAATTCTACTCCTCTGCATCCTCATCTCCACTCATCTCTGCACACCATCGATCAAACGCTCTATGGAGATCACTGATATTCCTATCCATCACGCGCTCGCGATCATACATCTGCCTCAAAGCATCATAGCGCGTGTTGAATGCGGCATAGTTAGTATTTGCAAGCGCCAGCAGTCCATTTGTTTCTTGCTGGTTCGCATTGAGTGCGGCGAAATGCTCGTGCATCAATCGGAACTGTTCCCAATAAAACTGATCCTGGGCTACCCAATAATCCAGCTGCGGCTGTGGCTGTAGTAGTGGCTTGAAAAACTCCTGTGGCTGCTGAGGCTACACCGGAGACATATCTATCCCTAGATAATCAAAAGCGGGTGGTGGCTGCAGCTCTTCCTCAAAGTCAGCTGGATCTTATTAGGACCATGTCCTCATCCAAGACGATCCCATGAGCCCGCATATCATCAATGAGTCTCCAATCTCCTCTTCCCAAGCACGTCTCCGTGATCACCTTGTGCTCAGTGGTATTCATTAATAAATTATTATTGACCCTAACGGTAGTGAGATCAACAATCACCAACGAAAATATGAACGTACTAGGATTCTTTCCTCGGATGAACATCCAAGTATCATCTAGCTGCTCAATCAGCCCCACCCTCACACAAGAAGTCAGAATCAAGTCCGGATCCCCTTGGATAGGCATGTGTCTGCTCAAATCGACTCTGTAGTACTCAGCTATCAAGGTGATGAGTCCTCCGATGTTCACGCGCTGAAATCCATGAGTCGTGAACTTGTGAAGCTGGTTGAAAAATTACGCCGCTACATTGAAGCGAACTCCATGAAGCATGCACCATAGCACATTCAGCTCCCCCCTTGGAATACAACTTCCTTCGGACCTAGCAAATAGCGTGTTGCTCAAAATTCTATCCATTTAAATGATCACGGGATTATGAATAAAGGCAGCCTTGGAAGTATTTGAATTATATCGCTCTCACCTCCCCGTAATAGCTCTCCAAAACTCATCCGGCTTGAAATTATCATGCTCCACATCTGTCTCATTCTCATAGCCAATCAATTCATTAAACTCTCGGGCCCACATCATCTGCTCTTGCCCGCCAATTTGCATCCGAATACCATAGGGCAGGTATCTGCCTCCACGCTCAATCCTTAACGTGCATAAGACCTCCGCAGTGATATAAAAATAAGTCTCTCTCTTCATCTCCATGAACTGAGTAATGCCCACTTGACCAAACATCCAACGAATATCGTTGATAATATTCATCTCCCTCATCGCATGATCATCCTGATATAGTGTCCTTGTGATCTTTTGCGCTATTGCAGCCCACAACTCCTTCTTCTCTTCCTAATTTGGACTTTTGATTCCGTAATCGGATGGCCTCCTCTTCTCCATCCTCATTTTCTTGACTATCTCTCCAAGCGAAGGCGACCTAGGTCCCTTCCTCTTAGATGATGAAGCAATCTCTTTTCCTATAACAATAATACTTCAATACATACCAAAAGAGATAGATATACTCATCCTAAGACTAGCATGAATCCTACTCAAGACTTCAAATTCATGTGCTTCAATCAACGCAACCTCAAGTGTTCATTCAATCATAATTACAATATACACCAATACTTTCAATCAAGAATAATGGAAACTCTATTATCACTACTCCACAGAAACATGCTTTCTTCATCACATAAACTTCAACCAAAAATATAGCATGCTCATCTTCCACCTTCAATTATATCACAACAACACTTCAATTCAATGAGCCCATATATATAAATCAAAATTAACCTCAAGCCCATACTATACACACCATCAATTTTACAAAAATTCCACAATTCAACGTAAATCGAACCATGAAAATTCAAGTACAATTTCAAATAAGAACTTCAACAATTCACCAACCAAAACTAGCATGAATCCTCTCACCCATTCTTCACTAGGTATTATCACTACAATTAAAGAGTAAAAAGTGAGGCGAAATCATACCTTTGTTGGACATTGTGTGCGTGTGGTGCTTGGCAATGAAAACCCCCAAAATTCAAGTGAAGAGCCCAAAATCTGACTTGAAAACCCTCGAATTTGGATGTGGAAGTGTGTGGAATGGGGAATTAGGGTGTAGGGAAGAGTTTGGGAAGAAGGACTTATGGTTTGGGGTCGGTGCTCGAGAAAGGGTGACGGGTGTATGTCGAATGGAATGAAAATTGACCTTTTAAACTATTTTCGGAGCCCATTCGACTTGATCAGATTGGTCAAACAAAGGTTGTAAGTCGAGCAACCTATATCTGCCCTTTAAATTAGCGTCATTCGACCTCCGTTTGACTAAAATATGTTGGTCGAACAAGTGCTGGAAGTCGAGCAAACTGCCTAGTCGCGCTCCCTGTTCTGTTTGACTTTCGTTTGACTTCAAGTATTTGGTCGAGCAACCTTTACTTGGTCGCGCAAACTCTCTGTAAGTTTTTGCATATTTTATTCGACCAGCGCTCGACCAAAACACCTTGGTCGAACAGCATGGTCCAGGTCGAACAACCTCTCTAGAAGAATTTGCACATTTTGTTCGACTTCCGTTCGAGTTGGCACTTTATTCGAACAATCTTGTACAGGTCAAACAACCCTACTGGAAGAATTATGCATTTTGTTCGACCATTGCTCGATCAAACATCATGGTCGAACAACCTCTTGGAAGTCGAACAACTTCTCGAACTCCATAAACTTCGTACTTTTCTCATCTTTCCCTGCAACAATTAAACTATAGAACAACATCAAGTATCAAGATAGCAATTTCTAAACTCGAAAACCACTTATATACCATAAAACATCAAGTGTAACTCCGCAATGACACTGAAAACAAAAACACCACTAAACTCTAGGCAAATTTCAAAAAATCGATACATCAAAACCGATTAAAGTTTTAATATACCAAAAAAATCAACTCCCCTAGCAAACGTTACAAAGAAAAGATTATACTCTCCGTGCTATGATGAGGTAAGTACATCACACCCCCCCAAACTTAGTAGAAACTATAGTGGAAACTAAGTTTACAAAGAGATGTAATTTCTAAGTAATAAGCACATCGAATATAAAAATTTCTTACTCACATCAATGAAAATAAAGCAATAAAACAGGAGGGAAAGTCCCCAACAGGCACTCTTGTTTAATGTCGGAGAGTCACGACGGTACCAATCTAGTGCAAGGTATCTTCAAAGACGACGCAAGCATCATTCAGCGACTTGTAATGCTTCAGACGATGCTCATTCGCCGCGATAATGTCCCCATCTTTGTCCATAAGCTCAAAACTCCCCCCTCCACAGGCTCTATGGATAATGAACAGCCCCGTCCACTTCGATTTCAATTTCCCTGCGAAGAGCTTCAAACGAGAGTTAAAAATTAATACCTCATCACCTTGCTTGAACTCCTTGTATGAGATCTTTGAATCATGCCATTTCTTCATTCTCTCCTTATAGATCTCCGAATTCTTGTAAGCACGATTTCTGAACTCGTCCAATTAATTAATATGAGTCATCCTCAACTCCTTCTGATCCTTAAGAGACAAGTTCAAACTCCTCAATGTCCTAAAAGCTAGGTGCTGAATCTCTATGGGTAAGTGGCATGGCTTCCCATAGACAATTTGATACGATGACATATCCAACACCATCTTATAAGCAGTCTAGAACCCCTACACAACATCATCGAGCTTCATAGCCCAATCCTTCCTACACAACATCATCGAGCTTCAACTTGCCCATTCGCTTGCGGGTGATAGGGTGTAGTAACCCTATGCTTAACACCATAATCCTTAAGAACCTTTTCAAGAAGCTTATTGACGAAGTGAGACCCTCCATCACTCACTAATGCTCTCAGAACTCCATAGCGGGCAAAGATATGTTTCTTTAAGAAAGACAACACAGTCCTTGAATCATTTATTCGAGTGGGAATGGCTTCCACCCACTTAGAAACATAATTCACTGCTAAAAGGATGTAGAGAATCCATTAGATGGAGGAAAAGGCCCCATAAAATCGATCCCCCATACATCGAAGATCTCAACAACAATGCTCGACTGAAGTGGCATCTCATCTCTCCTACTTATGTTCCCCATTCTTTGACATCTATCGCATGTCTCCACATAGGTCTCACAATCTTTAAAGAGCAGATTGAAGTACCTTCGTTGCCGTCTTTTGAGCTCCGAAGTGCCCCTCGTTAGGTTGTACATGACAAAAATCAAGAACACTTTCCATCTCCATCTCAGGCACACACCTACGGACTAAGGAATCCGTACATATCTTGTAGACAAATGGATCATACCATATAAAAGTCTCAGCATCCCGCTTGAATTTTGCAAGTTGATACCGGTTGAGATCTCTTAGAATTTCTCCTACCGCAATGTAATTCACATAATCCGCATACCATGGATCCATCCCTTGTGCAGCCACTACGCATGCTCTTTTCGCTCCTTCAACAAACACCTCCATGATCTTCTCATCAGGGAACATCTCTTCTATGTGTTGGCGCTTGGATCGTTTGGTTAATGTGACCCGTTAGGGATCCATACGTTTCTAATATCAGCGGAAGCAATAAATCATAGAAACGATTACCGTTCACCAGGGTATGTAGAAGATGAAGGATTCTCGCTGGCAGACTGCGTAGTCCCACGAGAATGGCCATAACTTCCTCGTCTGATGTCGGAATTGAATGATCTTTGTGCTCAAACGATCCTCTCTTCAACGGCTTTCCGTCAGTATATTGATCATTGAATTCTGAGTACTGTACGATTTTATACAAATTTCGTAAGGTGACAGACAGCAGCAGCAAACTACCTTCTGATCTTCTGCCATATGTCCCAAGTCCGATCTCGACGTCGTGTGGGCGACGATCTACGAGACCTCCTCAATCTGCTCTCAACCCTCATCACACGTGAATAATGAATTAGATTAGATTTCCAGATAAGCTGAGGTGACTTATATACATGGGCTACAGCAGGGACCAGGAGGAGAAATTGGGTTGGGCCTCCATTGGGCTTAAGTATCCAAGCTTAGCCCAAAGCTTATACTTAAGTCCAATAATAATAATATATTCCACTAAAATATTATTACTGGACTGCCTTTCCAATCCCAAAATTATGTTTTGGGCTCCTTCTTATTATGAGTCCGTTAGTCTCCCCATGTTTAAGATATACAATGTCCATTAATTAATTTAAGTTACTGACAACTCAATTAATTAATATTTCATCCAAGAGTAGTACCACTCAACATCATTATCATGCCGGAATAAATTCCACCTGCAGGGTTTACATGATAATCCTTATGAGCTCCTCAAGGGGACATCATCAACCTATGACGGACACGGATTCCTTCTACAATCAACAGCACAACATAGAGACAGCACTACTTCCCAACTCATCGAGTTTGTTGATTTAATTACATATAAATCTCACCCATTGATGAATCAAAGAAATACATACTGCCCTACGTGTCGAGGTTATTGTATAGGGATTAAGAGCACGAACTTCCATAATAACAGAGATCAAGTTCTCCTATAAGTCAGTATAAGTCGAACGATCTCAAGCGGTCCTGCTCAATACACACAAGTGCACTAATGTGATTCTATAGTCAAAACAAGCTAATACCAAACCACACTACAATCATCCTGATAGAGAGTCCCCGTCTATCTCGGTTGTGAGCATCTGTTTATACTTTATAAGGAAACTGATAATATGATCTTCCGCGTGTTGTCGCACAACATATTATCTACAGTATAATGTAAGTGGACTATTGCATCGTGCATATAAATAAATTATAAGACGCAATCATTTGATCATATGATTCTCATTTCAAATTAATTGTTATAACATTGTTCATACAAAAAGCTAGACTTTTAGTATATAATCCAACAATCTCCCACTTATACTAAAAGACTATGCTGTCATGTCTTCCGCCATACATCTGATTCTCACTCCTACTACACGACCATCAAAAGCTTTCGCTTTAATGTCCTTGTAAATGGATTTACTAGGTTATCATCCGATGCAATCTAGGCGACAACAACCTTCCCCTCATCATACGATTTCTCGTAACAGGTGGTACTCGCGCTCCATGTGTTTAATTTCCTTATGGACTCGTGATTCCTTCAAGTTTGCAACTGCACCAATATCATTAATTTAAATTGTGATAATCTTGGGCAAACTTAGAAATACTTCAAAGTCCATCATGAAGTTTCTAGAGTCATATAGATACTTTGGCTGCCTTATAGGCTCCAATTTATCATCTTTCCATGATGGAGTCCGGAGTTCGAAATATATTTCTATATAACACTCCTCCATATTATGGCTCTACTTCTTAAAATTAAACACATAACCTTGAGGTGGATTTACTGTCGTCCCTATCTAATTTGAAAAATCTGAATCTACGTAACTCATAAGAAGCAGCGAATCTGTCCGGTAAGCCTACATATAATTTCTAGTCCTTTTCAGGTATATAAATATATGTCTTACCACAGTTCAACATTCTTATTTCGAGTTACCTTGATACTCACTGTCTATGCAATTGACAATACAATTATCCATTCTCATGCATAGCATTCCTTAGATTAAGCTTCCTTATTCGCCGAAGCATAAGGAATTGCTTTCATCACCTTTATCTTCTTTTTGTGTCTTAAGACGCATTTCCTTAGATAAAGTTACATGCTAAACGAGTAGGAATTGTAACTATTCATGAAGCTTGAGATAAGCAAAACATCCTTTCTTGTAATCCGTATTACCGTGATTAAAAGGATATTTTTGCTCCTCTTAAGTCCTTCATATCATTCCGCTTTATCAACCATACCCACCCATACGCCCGGCAATACTCTTTCATTGTCTCCAATGAGCAAGATACTATCTACGTATAGTACAAGAAATACCACCACATTTCCGTCACTCTTTTCAATACACAAGACATATCCGAGCATTGATAAAATCCATATCACTGGATTTCTTCATCAAAACGGATGTTCTATAATTTTGAAGCTTGCTTTAGTCCATTGAAGGACACTTTTAAGCTTAATATCAAAATGCACTTAGCTCTTTGCAATGAATCACTCTGGTTGCTTAAGATAGATGTTTTCCTCAAGACTTCAAATCAGGAAAGTTGTCTTGACATCTATTTGATATCCCTCATATTCCATATGAGTAGCAACAGGTTAAAGAGTCTGGATCGACTTAGGCATAGCTACCGACGAATAGGTTATCTCATAATCGAACCTTTTCTTTCTGAGTATACCTTTTTCGCAACAAGCTTTGCTTCCAAGATTTTCACCTTACCATATGATCCTCTTTTATTTTGTATGACCACTTCCAATGGCTTTTACACCATTTAGTGGTCTTACAAGCTCCCAAATTTAATTTAGAATTCATCAATTCTATTTCAACATCATTGCATTAGCTAAGATATCACAATTCGATCTTGTAGTGCTTCGTCATATCCGTGGGTTCAATCCATGTTTACTAGTGATTAAGTCTTACGACTCTCTCAAAACATGTATCAAATAGGTTGTCGAACATCCCTCCCACTACGACAAGGCATTACATGCAATTGTGTATCAGACGAGACATGCGTTGCAGTTTACCTTGTGGTATATCCTCTTGCACAATTTGTACTAATACTTTATATTTTCTTCTTACATCCTTTAGGACAACTTATAAATGGGTATGTGATTTATTACATAGTCCCATTCCAAAAATCTAGTGTTTGTGTTAACAATCACCCTTCAATCTTTTAGACTAAATAAATTACCTTCATTTTTATAGTATATCCCACAAATAGACAAACATTCAAATGAATTACTGTTTCTAGGGCTTATCCATAAAATGAATTAAGTAATTCCAAATAATTCATCATCCATCTAATCATTACCATAAGAGTGTTATTCCTTCTATCCACCACACCATTCAGCTGGGGCTTTCCTGGTGTAGACCACTTGAGATTTAATCTCAACCTCTGATTAATAGCTCATAATTATCCTATGAGGTATTCGTAATGACGATTAAATCGTCATTACTTGATATATTTTCCATGATGCTTTACTCTACCAACCTTGCAATTCTTGAATAAATCAAAGAACTTAGACATGCAGTGCATCAAATAAATATATCGGTATCTAGAATAATCTTCGATTATTCATTACCACCTCTCGCCTGGATAATATTAGGTCCGCTTGAATCAGAATGAACCAATTCCAACATATATATCTTTGGCTCTACACCCCTTTACCTTGAAAAGATAATTAATCATTTTTACTTCTAAGTAAGACTCGCAAGTCCGATAGTTTCCACTTCAGATAAATCTTACGGTCCATCTGCTATCAACTTTTGAGTCCTACTCAAGTAAAATGATCTAGTCTTAGACGCCAAATGCATGTTTAGTTCATCTCCGAAGGTTCCTTTCTCTAACTAAGATCAGAAGATGCATTATTAATTATTATTTGTTGCATCTGTGGAATATACATGATTTAAGAGTATACAAATTGTTCACCAACGTACCATAACAGATTACAACTCTATCCTTCATTATAATGACTATGTCATTTAAATGAAATGGAGTATCCATCTATTAATGCATAGAAACCAAATCAAATTCTTTCTATGAAAACGCACGTATAGACAATTTTACAAAATTAAATGTTTATTCATATCGTAAGATAAATAAACAACTCCCACTGCAACAGCCACTACTCTCGTAGTATTACCCATGAATAAAATAATCTTATCCTCACTTAGTAATAAACATTTAGTGATTCCGGTATCTACACAACGTATCAGTAGGTGCCATCACTAATCATGCTTCAACGACTAGCAAGTAAGATTCTATCCTTGTTCACTCCTTGATGAAAATGGATTTCCTTTGCCACATGTTTTGTCAGAAATTCCCCACCATATACAACCTCTTTGTAATTCAGGTGGAACTTGCTTAAAACATTTAGGCAAACATGAAGAATAAAATTGACTTAGGTTTCCCCTTCAACTTCTATTCCATGTATTTCCAATTCATTCATCAAATTCAATCATGACCTACCGCCTTTTAACTTACTCAAGTATCCGAAGAGTTACATGAGACCATCATATTTCTATGAATCTCTTATCTCTTCACCAGAGACTTTAATATGCATCATGATAAGTCTTTTGTGAGAACACATATGTATTTCTTAAGCAGTAAAATTAGAATCAAAGATTCTTTTCTAATCATCTAATTTTGGACCAGTAAATATAATTTCTTTTAGTCAACCATAAGTGAAATAAAACTATTTGAAATTCAGAGAATCATAAAAAAATACACCGATCAAATCTTCGAATTTATCCATTTATATTGATTCCCTCAAAACAATATAAAATATAAATTCACCGACATCTCAAGCACCTTGAGTTTACAAGCCACGATAGTGTGGACGTTTACAAACCCGAACATTTACAAGAGAAGGTTTTACCCATTAATTTCATTTATCAACCTAACTTTATGACAAAATAATTAATAGTCGGTTCCTCTTTAGCCATGCAAATAAAAGCAGTGACTCCGATGGGAAGGATACTTATTATTTACACCTAAGTGTATACCATTATTTGACCCCAAGTCCATTGCGCGAGCTTATATGTGCCTTACAGATGGAGAAGTACACACGCGCTCGGATAACTTCCTACAGTCATCAATTATAAGTCTGTACAGTGATCCGCACATGAACTCATCCGATAGGGAGGAAGGTCTATGCCAACACGCAAGTTCATGTACATCACATTACAAACTTAATTTTAAAGAAGCCTGTTCCAGCAATATCCATGAATAAACTCATCCGATGGGGAGGAAGGCTCTAATGCCGACGCGCAAGTTTATTCACATTGCTAACAAACCAATAATGGAGGCCGCGGGAATTAATTACCAATCTCCTCTCCCACTTAGTTATTTAAAACCAAGGATTTTTACATGCATATAATATTCAGAATAATATACGCAACCTAGCATGCTCATACTTCCAAATATATAACAATAATTGACCAATAAAACAATTATAGAAGTTATATATAAGGAAATAAATTGCCAAAAATAAGTTGACTTGATCAACACTCCAACATACATGCATATAATATACCAAATATAATACGCAATCTAGCATGCTTCTATTTAAGGCAATAAATCATATATAATCATGCATACATATATAACAATAATCAATTAATAAATCAATTATAACAGTTATATAACAGCGAATTCGATTGTTCGCCAACAATCACGAATGCGGACAACTGCGACGGGGATCGACCTCCCCGCAGCCTGCTCCACCACTCCGGCACCCTGCCCGATCATATTGTGAAGACTCACACGGAATCTGATGCAGACCAGTCGAACATGATGCAAACCCGCTCGAACCTAGTGCAGAGTCAATCGAACCTGATGCAGACCAATCGAACCTGATGTGAATCTGCTCGAACCTGGTGCAACATTGATCGAACCTGATGCAGACCAATCGAACCTGATGCAAATCCGCTCGAACCTGGTGCAACATCGATCGAACCTGATGCAGACCAATCGAACCTGATGCAAATCCGCTCGAACCTAGAGCAGCGTCGATTGAACCTGATGCAGACCAATCGAACCTGATGCAAATCCGCTCGAACCTGGTGCAGCGTCGATCGAACCTGATGCAGACCAATCGAACCTGATGCAAATCCGCTCGAACCTGGTGCAGCATCGATCGAACGTGATGCAGACTAATCGAACCTGATGCAAATCCGCTCGAACTGTCGCTCGTCCAAGGGCCTACTTGAACGGTACCAAGTTCAGCCCAACGCGCAACATCAAACTACACCTACTATCGTTCAGGGTTCGCAACTGTAGGAACAAGGGAATCCAATCTCCACCGTCCAGAATGTACTCCTATGAGTTCTGAACATTCTGTCCAAATTACAGGTCGATCCAACGGATAGTTTACGAGAAACGGCTCTTTTCCCTTGACTGCGCAGAACAGAATCTCCTAAAAAACTGCTTCTGTTTTCGGCGTATTCCCAACAACACAATGCTTAAAATACGATCTTCACCGTTCAGAATGTACATTCACAAAGTCCGAACGTGCTGACCAAAATTCAGCCTGATCCGACGGTTGAAACTCCGGTTATTGCCTCGTTCAATATCACTGCGCTGGATTTTCTCTCAATTTCTTCCTTCCATGTGAAATTGACGAACAGTTTTCGTCGAATCCTCTCACACACAACCATCGACGAACAGATATGATATAGGGTATATTTCACATAGGGATATACATGGTTTGCGCAGTAAAACCAAAACCCTAAACATGCGATCCTAATTTCGAAAAATTAATCACATAAACCCTAGCCTAACGTGTCACGCTTCACCACGAAACCGAAGCTCTAATATCAATTGTTGGCACTTGGATCATTTAGTTAATGTGACCCGTTAGGTATCCATACGTTTCTAATATCAGCGGAAGCAATAAATCATAGAAACGATTACCGTTCACCAGGGTATGTAGAAGATGAAGGATTCTCGCTGGCAGACTGTGCAGTCCCATGAGAATGGCCATAACTTCCTCGTCTGATGTCCGAATTGAATAATCTTTGTGCTCAGACGATCCTCTCTTCAACGGCTTTCCGTTAGTATATTGATCATCAAATTCTAAGCACTGTACGATTTTATACAAATTTCGTAAGGTGACAGACAGCAGCAGCAAACTACCTTCTGATCTTCTGCCATATGTCCTAAGTCCGATCTCGACGTCGTGTGGGCGACGATCTACGAGACCTCCTCAATCTGCTCTCAACCCTCATCACACGTGAATAATGAATTAGATTAGATTTCCAGATATGCTGAGGTGACTTATATACATGGGCTACAGCAGGGACCAGGAGGAGAAATTGGGTTGGGCCTCCATTGGGCTTAAGTATCCAAGCTTAGCCCAAAGCTTATACTTAAGTCCAATAACAATAATATATTCCACTAAAATATTATTACTGCACTGCCTTTCCAATCCCAAAATTATGTTTTGGGCTCCTTCTTATTATGAGCCCGTTAGTCTCCACATGTTTAAGATATACAATGTCCATTAATTAATTTAAGTTACTGACAACTCAATTAATTAATATCTCATCCAAGAGTAGTACCACTCAACATCATTATCATGCCGGAATAAATTCCACCTGCAGGGTTTACATGATAATCCTTATGAGCTCCTCAAGGGGACATCATCAACCTATGACGGACACGGATTCCTTCTACAATCAACAACACAACATAGAGACAGCACTACTTCCCAACTCATCGAGTTTGTTGATTTAATTACATATAAATCTCACCCATTGATGAATCAAAGAAATACATACTGCCCTACGTGTCGAGGTTATTGTATAGGGATTAAGAGCACGAACTTCCATAATAACAGAGATCAAGTTCTCCTATAAGTCAGTATAAGTCGAACGATCTCAAGCGGTCTTGCTCAATACACACAAGTGCACTAATGTGATTCTATAGCCAAGACAAGCTAATATCAAACCACACTACAACCATCCCGATAGAGAGTCCCCGTCTATCTCGGTTGTGAGCATCTATTTATACTTTATAAGGAAACCGATAATATGATCTTCCGCGTGTTGTCGCACAACATATTATCTACAGTATAAAGTAAGTGGACTATTGCATCGTGCATATAAATAAATTATAAGACGCAATCATTTGATCATATGATTCTCATTTCAAATTAATTGTTATAACATTGTTCATACAAAAAGCTAGACTTTTAGTATATAATCCAACACTATGTACTCGAAAGAATCATCACAGTGCTCCCTTGTCTCCAACCTTGATAGGTGATCCGCCAAAACATTCTCTGTACCCTTCTTATCTCGGATCTCCATATCAAACTCCTGCAGAAGTAGGATCCATCTAATGATCCTTGGCTTCATTTCCTACTTCTCCGTCAAGTACCGGATCACAGAATGATCCTTATACAATATAGTCTTCATGCCAACCAAGTACTGTCGAAACTTATTGAACACATACACCACAGCCAAAAACTCCTTTTCAGTCACCGTGTAGTTCTTTTGTGCAGCATCAAAAGTCTTACTCGCATAGTGAATGGCGCAAAACTTCTTATCCCTCAACTGCCCAAGCACCACTCCAAGTGCTAAATCACTCGCATCACACATAATTACAAACTGCTGAGTCCAATCCGGTGTGATCAAGATAGGTTCAGTAATAAGCGCCTCTTTCAAAACTTGAAAAGCTGTTACACACTCTTCATCAAAAATAAAAAGGAACATCTAGTGTGCTGTCGCCGGCACCCAAAAATAATATTTATAAAATTTCCAAACAAATCTACTAAAATATAGTAGGATGAGTACGGGTCGAACCCAAAGGAGTAATTAAATTTTAGTTGAATCAATTGTGTTTCTAAAGTAATCGAAGGGGGTGGATTGAATAATCTAATAACTACTAGACATAAAACATAAATAATTAAAAGCACAAAAATAATAAAAACAAGATAAACAAATAAAATTGAAACTTAGTCCAAAGATTTGATCCCCTCCCATATCCTAATTCACATGTATGAAATTCCTAAAACATCAACAAGTTCATAAACTCAAGCCCCTAAGCTAACGGTACGACCAATTAACCCAAAAGTTTAATAGTCTAGGGTACGACCTCTAGATTAATCTATTTCCGAGTGACCCTATGGATTCGAGCTCGACAATGCATGAAGATTTAGATATTAGGACTACTAGGCTACGAAAACAGGGGTAGCGAATCATACAACCTAGATTTCGTGATTTCGAGAGGTACTCCCTCATTTTACTACTCGGTTCACAATATTATAACAATTACGGATTACAACATGTAAAATAGTTATTGAACAATCAATCACCTAATGAGAGGGGTAGTCTACACAAGCAATTGAAAAGTCAAGATTAACATCAAAGGCAATCACAAAATAAATTAATTAACAAGTTAGTAATTTTAATCATAAACAAATATGTAAATTCATCAACGGAGGTTCACAATATCCTTGGACTAGAAACGAAATTACATAATTAAAACTATAAAATTAAATAAAAGAACCGATGTTCTAATGGTGGTGTTCTTCCTCCAATGGTTGCGTTCCCAATCTGCTGCTCTCCAGGGCGTCCTGGGCATGTGATGATGAAGAACCGTGCATAAGTGATCTCCCCGATTAATATAATGATCCTGAATTAATTTATCTGTGACCTTCCATTCGGATATGTGTTCAAGTTCATTGTATCTCATCTTTGGTAAGTTTTTATTTATTGTTGATCACCAAATCCTTCTTTTCCTTAATTATCTTGGTCAACTGTTTAATTTTCCTGCAATAAAAATTATTGTATCAATCACAAAAATAAATTATTATGACTGTACAATTTATCTCAATTTTGGCCTGTTTCAATAAGAAATAAAATAATAAAAGCTCAAGTGTATAAAATAGAAATAAGTCGTAATTAACATTAAATAATTCACAACTCACGCGTAAAAAATGAATTTTATCCAAAATAATCATGTAAAATTACGACTTATCAACATCCTTTTCAAGTAAATGAGACAAGGGCTTGGAGTATTTCGAGAAGTCTTTTATAAATCTTCTATAAAAATCGGAGTGTCCAAGGAAGGACCGCACTCTCTTTTCATTAGTAGGTGGGGGAAGCTTCTCAATTGCCACCACCTTTACTCTATCAACCTGCAATCCCTTGGCCGAAATATGATGGCCAAGAACACTCCCATCTCTTACCATGAAGTGACACTTCTCCCAATTCAAGACAAGATTAGTATCTTGGCATCTCTTCAAAACAGTAGCAAGGTTAGATAAACAAATATCAAAGGAGGAACCAAACACAGAAAAATCATTTATAAACACCTCCATGATCTTTTCTATCAACCCATCAAATATGGCTATCATGCAACGTTGAAATGTAGCAGGTGCATTACATAATCCAAAAGGCATCTTTCTAAAGGCAAATGTCCCATATGGGCAAGTGAAAGTCGTCTTTTCTTGATCCTCGGGTGTAATCATAATCTGATTATAACCCGAGTACCCATCCAAGATACAATAAAACTCATATCCTGCAAGACGATCGAGCATTTGATCCATGAAAGGAAGGGAAAAATGGTCTTTGCATGTATTTTCATTCAGTTTCCTGTAATCCGTACACACACGCCATCCCGTAGGAATCCTAGTGGCTAATGTCTCTCCATCTTCGGCTTTCACAATAGACATGCCCCCCTTTTTAGTTACTACATGCAATGGACTCACATGGGGACTATCACTAATAGGATATATAATCCCTGCATCTAGCCATGTTAGGATTTGCTTCCTAATCACTTCTTGAATAGCTGGATTCACCCCTCGCTGATTCTGTATACTAATCTTGGCCTCATCTAACAATCTTATTCTATGCATGCAATATGAAGGACTAATACCTTTTAAATCATCAAGAGACCACCCAATCGTAGACTTATACTTCCTAAGCATATCTAACAATTCCTCAAGTTGATCATCATCAAGGGAAGAAGATACAATTACCGGATATTTTCTATTGTCGCCTAGATATGCATACTTCAAGTGACCCGGTAGCAGTTTCAACTCCTCTTTCGTCTCTTCTTGAGGTGTGCTCTCTCTATCCAATGGTAAGTACTTCCTAGTCCACTTGACCTCTTCAACTTTTGTACTCTCCGATTGATACATGTCATCACCCAAAGCAAGCAAGTTTTTAAGGAAATCAATACATACCTCGTTGGAGAGTTCATCTAGCTCCGTGGTGGGAAAAGTAAGAGACTCCGCCAAGCATGTCTCAAGAGGATCCTTTGAGAGGATCAAGGACATATCTTCCTTCACAATCTCCTCCACCACATCTATACTATGACATTGCGTCTCCATGGACATCTTCATTGCTTTGTCAAGGTTAAATAAGACCTCTTCTTTATACATCTGCAACCGTAGCTCACCCTTTTGCACATCAATCATAGCTCCCGCAGTCGCAAGGAAAGGTCTCCCTAAGATAAGAGGGACATTATCCTTGTCATCTTCCATCTCAAGCACAAGAAAATCCACATGAAAGACTAGCTTCTCTACTTTTACAAGAACATCTTCAATAACACCCTTCGAAAAAGTCATATATATATATATCCGCAGTTGTAAAGCAACCGATGTGGGAGTTAACTCCCCCAAACCAAGCCTTTTAAAGATGGACAAAGGCATCAAATTGATACTTGCCCCTAGATCACATAAGGCTCGTCGTGCCAGCCTCTTTCTAATTTCACATAAGATAGTGAAGCTTCCCAGATCCTTTAACTTAGCTGGCAACTTCCTCTGAACGATCGAGCTGCAATTCTCTGACAAATTCACTATTTCAATTCCATTCAAACTTCTCTTCTTCAAAAGTATATCCTTTAGAAAACGGGCATAATACGGCATCTCCAAGATCGCTTCAGAGAAAGGAACGTTCAAACTTATCTTGTTTATGATATCTAAAAACCTCTTGAACTTTTCTTCCAATCCCTTTTTGACAAGCTTGAAAGGAAACAGTGGAGGTATCTATGTTTTGGGAATCCCCCATTCATCACGTTCAACCTTCTCCACTTTATCCTTTTTTACTCTCAATCTCTTGGCTCTTTCCCACTTCTTCTCTACTATAACCTCAATGTTATGCTCTTGAGATAGTACTATAATGTTCTGATTAACGGGTGTAGCATTCGGGATAGAATGGGCTCTGCAATACACTGCTCGACCTCTGTTCGACCTTGTTGGTATGATTAAACAGATTGGGTTTGGTCGAGCAACTTATCTGATCGCGAGCTTTGTTCCTTAAAGTGTTGTTCGACCACCATTCGACCAAATTGGTCTGGTCGAACGGTACTGTCTTAGTCGAGCAACTTGGTAGATCGAGAAATCCTTCGACCAAGATGGTCTGGTCGAACGGAATGGTGTTGGTCGAACGGCGAGTCTGAAAATAGAGTACCCTAATTCTATTTCTCCGGAGTCTGCTTGACCAGCAGGTCTGATCGAACAACTGTTGTTTGGTCGAGCAACTCCTCTTCTTCCTTCGTTTTCACTCGCCGGCATCATCGGACCATCATATTGCGTTTCCGACCTCAATGTGATGGCATGGAAAGACTTTGGATTTCAATACTTTGAGATGGAAATTTCCCCTTCTCAATAGTTAAAGTTAATTTGTTTATATTTCCGGCCATCTCTTCCATCAACAACGTAATGTCTTTCACTTGTGTAGACAAATCCTTATGATTATCATCAATCTTCTTTTCTAACTTGACCTCTAGACAATTTACTCTTGCATCGTTCCTCGCCATGTACCTGCTTACCCTATCCTCGAAACTCGGCTTCCCTTCTTTCACCTTAGCTCCCGGATCAACACCAATAGGAGGTTGCACCGCATTATTCGGATTGCTCCACGAAAACTCCGACCTATTTGGTTGTTGATAATTACCCGGGGGACCACGATTGTTGTAATTCTCCTGATAATTCCGATTTCCTTGATTTGGATACCTAGTTTCTTTAATACTTTGACCCATGGCATAGTTTGCCCATCGATCTCCTCTTAGCTAGCTCCTTCATAGCCATCATCTTGCGGTATCATTGGTACTCTCTGAGATAAATCTGTGATCTGCTTTTGTTGAGACTCTAGTAACCTACTAATATTAACCAAGTTAGAGACGATCTCATCATCTCTTCCCGACTTCACCATAGTATGCTCAACCTGTGCTACTTTACCAAGGACATAAGTGACTCTCACTCTATCAGTCGGCCAATCCCTTAAATTCATCGAAATATCCTCAAAAAGCTTCTCGGCCTCAATGGGTGACTTTGTAAGCAATGTTCCATTAGAAGAAGCATCAAGTAACACACGAGAATCGCAATCCAACCCATTGTAGAATATACTGATATATTGAGCTTTATATAGCCCATGTTGTGGACACTTACGAAGCATGTCCTTGAACCTGTCCCAAGCTTCATGAAACTTCTCATTACCATGGATAGCAAATTGATTGATCTCTTGCTTCATCTTGAACACCTTTGAAGGTGGCATGTATCGCTTCAAGAATTTCACTTTCAACTTCTCCCATGTATCACATTCAACAGCATCGAGATTATCGTACTAATTTCTCGCCTTTACATTCAGCGAGAATTTAAACAAAATTATCTTCCTCGCATCCTCATGAGCTCCTGCATCTTTTTGTGTACTTGCATACCCAAGGAACTTATTTAGATGTTGTTGAGGATCTTCAAAGGTTTCCCCAGAGAAGGGGCTCCTTTCAATCATAGTGATAAGAGCAGGGTGTAAATTGAAATCAGCTCCGGTCCCTCTTGCTCCTAACAACCCAGCATTGTCCCTGTTGGATTATATACTAAAAGTCTAGCTTTTTGTATGAACAATGTTATAACAATTAATTTGAAATGAGAATCATATGATCAAATTATTGCGTCTTATAATTTATTTATATGCACGATGCAATAGTCCACTTACTTTATACTGTAGATAATATGTTGTGCGACAACACGCGGAAGATCATATTATCGGTTTCCTTATAAAGTATAAACAGATGCTCACAACCGAGATAGGCGGAGACTCTCTATTGGGATGGTTGTAGTGTGGTTTGGAATTAACTTGTCTTGGCTATAGAATCATATTAGTGCACTTGTGTGTATTGAGCAGGACCGCTTGAGATCGTTCGACTTATACTGACTTATAGAAGAACTTGATCTCAATTATTATGGAAGTTCATTCTCTTAATCCGTATACAATAACCTCGACACGTGGGGCAGTATGTATTTCTTTGATTCATCAATGGGTGAGATTTACATGTAATTAAATCAACAAACTCGATGAGTTGGGAAGTAGTGCTGTCTCTATGGTGTGCTGTTGATTGTAGAATGAATCCGTGTCCATCATAGGTTGATGATGTCCCCTTGAGGAGCTCATAAGGATTATCATGTAAACCCTGCAGGTGGAATTTATTCCGGCATGATAATGAGGTTGAGTGGTACTACTCTTGGATGAGATATTAATTAATTGAGTTGTCAGTAACTTAAATTAATTAATGGACATTGTATATTTTAAACATGGGGAGACTAACGGGCTCATAATAAGAAGGAGCCCAAAACGTAATTTTGGGATTGGAAAGACAGTGCAGTAATAATATATTAGTTGAATATATTATTATTATTGGACTTAAGTATAAGCTTTGGGCTAAGTTTGGATACTTAAGCCCAATGGAGGCCCAACCCAATTTCTCCTCCTGGTCCTTGCTGTAGCCCATGTATATAAGTCACCTCAGCTTATCTGAAACCCTAATCTGTTTTATTATTCACGTGTGATGAGGGTTGAGAGCAAATTGAGGAGGTCTAGTAGATCGTCGCCCACACGACGTCGAGATCGGACTTGGGACATACGGCAGAAGATCAGAAGGTAGTTTGCTGCTGCTGTTCGCCATCTTGCAAAATTTATATAAAATCTTACAGTGCTTAGAATTCAATGATCAATATACTGACGAAAAGCCGTTGACAAGAGGATTGTCAGAGCACAAAGATCATTCAATTCTGACATCAGACGAGGAAGTTATGGCCATTCTCGTGGGGCTGCATAGTCTGTCAGCGAGAATCCTTCATCTTCTACATACTCTGGTGTACGGTAATCGTTTCTATGATTTATTGCTTCCGCTGATATTAGAAACGTATGGAACCTTAATGGGTCACGTTAACCAAATGATCCAAGCGCCAACAATTGGTATCAGAGCTTCGGTTTCGTGGTGAAGCGTGACACGGTAGGCTAGGGTTTATGTGGTTAGTTTTTTGAAATTAGGATCACATGTTTAGGGTTTTGGTTTACTGCTAAACCATGAATATCCCTATGTGATATATACCCTGTATCATACCTATTTTTTCGATGGTTGAGTGTGAGAGGATTCGACGAAAACTGTTCGTCAATTTCACATGGAAGGAAGAAAAAGTGGGCAAAAACAGATTCACGTTTTTGAGAGAAAAACCAGCGCAGTGATATTGCAAAGGCAATAACCGGAGTTTTAACCATCGGATCAAGCTGAATTTTTGTCAGCACGTTCGAATTTTGTGGATATACATTCTGAACGGTGCAGATCGTATTTGGAGCTTTTTGTTGTCGGGAATACGCCGAAAACAGAAGCAGGTTTGTGGGCGATTCTGTTCTGCGCAGTCGAGGGAAAAGAGCCGTTTCTCACAAACTAACCGTTTGATCGACCTGTAATTTGGATAGCATGTTCAGAACTTACAAGAGTAGATTCTGAACAGTGAAGATTGGATTCTAAGGTGTCTACAGTTGCGAACCCTGAACGACAGTTGGTGTAGTTTGGTGTTGCTCGTTGGGAATGCTGAACTTGGTTCCGTGCAAGTAGGTCCTTGGACGAGCGACAGCCTGAGCGAGGAGCGCTTGTCAAGGCACATGGTGTTGTGCACAGCATCAAGCGAATGGCACGTTTGGGGCGCGTTTTGAACCGGGCAAGGAGCGATCAACTGCTGGGCGTGTGCTGCTCGTTGGCGTGCGGAGCAGCATGCTGAGTATCGGGCGGCCTGATGAGCATTGGTGCTTGTTGGGAGCTCGGGGCATGACGTGTAAATCTTGCACGTTGGAGAGGAGTCGCACACGTTGGTTTACTAGACGCTGGGATGGCGTGCATGGTGGAGTGCCATGTGGCGCGGGGAACACTTTGTTAGGCTGCGTGGATGGAGGTTCGATCGATGCTGCATCATGTTCGAGCGGATTCACATCAGGTTCGATTGATTTGCATCAGGTTCGATTGGTCTGCATCAGGTACGATCGATGTTGCACCAGGTTCGAGCGGATTCACATCAGGTTCGATTGGTCTGCATCAGGTTCGATCGATGCTGCACTAGGTTCGAGCGGATTCATATCAGGTTCGATTGGTCTGTATCAGGTTTGATTGATGCTGCACCAGGTTCGAGCAGATTCACATCAGATTTGATTGGTCTGCATCAGGTTCGATCGATGCTGCACCAGGTTCGAGCGGATTCATATCAGGTTCGATTGGTCTGCATCATGTTCGATCGACGCTGCATCAGGTTTGAGCGGATTCGCATCAGGTTCGATCGATGCTGCATCAGGTTCGAGCGGATTCACATCAGGTTCGATTGGTCTGCATCAGGTTCGATCGATGCTGCACTAGGTTCGAGCGAATTCACATCAGGTTCGATTGGTCTGCATCAGGTTCGATCGATGATGCACCAGGTTCGAGCGGATTCACATCAGGTTCGATTGGTCTGCATCAGGTTCGATCTATGCTGCACCAGGTTTGAGCAGATTCACATCAGGTTCGATTGGTCTGCATCAGGTTCGATCGATGCTGCACCAGGTTCGAGCGGATTCACATCAGGTTCGATTGGTCTGCATCAGGTTCGATCGATGCTGCACTAGGATTGAGCGGATTCACATCAGGTTCGATTGGTCTGCATCAGGTTCGATCGATGATGCATCAGGTTCGAAAGGATTCACATCAGGTTCGATTGGTCTGCATCAGGTTCGATCGACTCTGCACCATGTTCGAGCGGATTTGCATCAGGTTCGACTGGTCTGCATCAAGTTCGACTGGTCTGCATCAGGTTCTACGTGAATCTTCATAATGTGATCGGGCAGGGTGCCGGAGTGGTGGAGCAGGCTGCGGGGAAGTGGATCCCCGTCGCAGTTGTCCGCATTCGTGATTGGTGGCGAACAATCGAATTCGCTGTTATATAACTGTTATAATTTATTTATTTATTGATTATTGTTATATATGTATGCATGCTTTCTGTGATTTACTGCCTTATATGCCGTAATAGGAGCATGCTAGGTCGCGTATATTATTCTGAATATTATATGCATGTAAAAACCCTTGGTTTTAAATAACTAAGTGGGAGAGGGGATTGGTAATTAATTCCCGCGGCCTCCATTATTGATTTGTTAGTAATGTGAATAAACTTGTGCGTCGGCATTAGAGCCTTCCTCCCCATCGTATGAGTTTATTCATAGATTGCTGGAACAGACTTCATTAAATAATTATGTTTGTAATGTGATGCATATGAACTTGCGCGTTGGCATAGACCTTCCTCCCTATCGGATGAGCTTATATGCGGTTCACTGGTACAAACTTATAATTGATGACTGTAGGAAGTTATCCAAGCGCGTGTGTACTTCTCCATCTGTAAGCACATAAGCTTGCGCAATGGACTTGGGGTCAAATAATGGTGTACACTTAGATGCAAATAATAAGTATCCTCCCCATCGGAGTCACTGCTTTTATTTGCATGGCTAAAGAGGAACCGACTATTAATTATTTTGTCATAAAGTTCGGTTGACAAATGAAATTAATGGGTAAAACCTTCTCTTGTAAATGTTCGGGTTTGTAAACGTCCACAATATCGTGGCTTGCAAACTCACGGTGCTTGAGATGTCGGTGAATTTATATTTTATATTGTTTTGAGGGAATCAATATAAATGGATAAATTCGAAGATTTGATCGGTGTATTTTTTATGATTCTCTGAATTTCAAATAGTTTTATTTAACTTATTGTTTACTAAAAGAAACATATTTACTGGTCCAAAATTAGATGATTAGAAAAAAATCTTAGTTTGAATTTTACTGCTTAGGAAAATATAAGTGGTTTCTCACTAAGGATATCTTATGATGCCTATTAAAGTCTCTAGTGGAGAGGTGAGAGGTTCATAGAAATATGATGGTCTCATGCGACTTTTCGGATACTTGAGTGAGGTTAAAAGGCAAGAGGTCATGGTTAACTTGATGAATCAATTGGAAATGCTTGGAAGAGAAATTAAAGGGGAAACCTAAGTCAATTTATTATTCATTGTTTGCCTAAATGTTTTGAGCAAGTTCCACCTGAATTACAAAGAGGTTGTATATGGTGAGGAATTTCTGACAAAACATGTGGAAAAGGAAATCCATTTTCATCGAGATGTGAACAAAGTTAGTATCTCATTCACTAGTTGTTGAAGCATGAATACTGATGGCATCTACTACACGTTGTGTGTAGATACCTGAATCACTAAAAGCGTGTAACTTAGTAATGATGAGATTATTATGGACATGGGTAATACTACGAGAGTAGTGGTTGTTGCAGTGGGAGTTGTTTATTTATCTTACGATATGAATAGACGTTTGATTATAAGAAATTGTCTTTATGTACGTTTTCATAGAAAGAATTTTATTTCAGCTTCTATGCATTTACGGATAGATACTCCATTTCATTTAAATGACACGGTCATAGTAATGAAGGATGGAGTTATAATCTGTTAAGGTACGTTATTGACAATTTGTAAACTCTTAAATCATGTTTATACC
This sequence comes from Pogostemon cablin, assembly GCA_023678885.1. NCBI lineage: Eukaryota > Viridiplantae > Streptophyta > Magnoliopsida > Lamiales > Lamiaceae > Pogostemon > Pogostemon cablin. The sequence continues at coordinate 19,225,672 of CM042964.1, read as the reverse complement.
ACGGATGCAACAAATAGTAATTAATAATGCGTCTTTTAATCCTAATAAGAGAAAGGCTCTTATGCAAATGATTAGATAGATGATGAATTATTTGGAATTACTTAATTCATTTTATGGATAAGCCCTAGAAACAGTAATTCATTTGAATGTTTGTCTGTTTGTGGGATATGCTATAAAAATGAAGGTGATTTATTTAGTCTAAAAGATCGAAGGGTGATTGTTAACACAAACACTAGATTTTTGGAAAGAGACTATGTAATAAATCACATACCCATTTATAAGTTGTCCTAAAGGATGTGAGAAGAAAACACAAAGTATTAGTACCAAGTGTATAAGAGGATATACCACAAGTTAAACTGCAACGCGTGCACATCTGATACACAATTGCGTGTAGTACCTTGTCGTAGTGGGAGGGTTGTTCGACAACTTGCAAGATATATATTTTGGGAGAGTCATGAGACTTAGTCCCTAGTAAACATGGATTGAACCCACGGATACGACGAAGCACTACAAGATCGAAATGCGATATCTTAGCTAGTGCAATGATGTTGAAATAGAATTGATGAATTCTAAATTAAATCTGGGAGCTTGTAAGACCACTAAATGGTGTAAAAGCCATTGGAAGTGGTCATACAAAATAAAAGAGGATCATATGGTAAGGTGAAAACCTTGGAAGCAAAGCTTGTTGCGAAAAAGGTATACTCAGAAAGAAAGGGTTCGATTATGAGATAACCTGTTCGCCGGTAGCTATGCCTAAGTCGATCCGGACTCTTTTACCTGTTGGTACTCATATGGAATATGAGGGATAGCAAATAGATGTCAAGATAACTTTCCTGAATGGAAGTCTTGAGGAAAACATCTATGTTAAGCAACCAGAGTGATTCATTGCAAAGAGCTAAGTGCATTTTGATATTAAGCTTAAAAGTGTCCATCAATGGACTAAAACAAGCTTCAAAATTATAGAACATCCGTTTTGATGAAGAAATCCAGTGATAAGGATTTTATCAATGCTCAGATATGTCTTGTGTATTGAAAAGAGTGACGAAAATGTGGTGGTATTTTTTGTACTATATGTAGATGATATATTGCTCATTGGAGACGATGAATGAGTATTGTCGGGCGTATGGGTATGGTTAATAAAGAAGTATGAAATGAAGGACTTAAGAAGAGTAAAAATATCCTTGTGATCACAGTAATACGGATCACAAGAAAGGATGTTAGGCTTAACTCAAGTTTAGCAAAATGATACGATCCTTACTCATTTAGCATGTGAATTTATCTAAGTGAATGTGTCTTGAGACACAAAAAGAGATAAATGTGATGAAAGCGGTTCCTTATGCTTCGGCGAATAAGGAAGCATAATCTAAGGAATACTATGCACGAGAATGGATAATTGCATTGCCAATTGCATAGACAGTGAGTATCAAGGTAACTCGAAATAAGAATGTTGAACTGTGGTAAGACATATATTTATGTACCTGAAAAGGACTAGAAATTATATGTAGGCTTACCGAACAGATTCGCTGCTTCTTATGAGTTACGTAAATTCGGATTTTTCAAATCAGATAGGGATGACAATAAATCCACCTCAAGGTTATGTGTTTAATTTTAGGAAGTAGAGCCATAATATGTAGGAGTGTTATATAGAAATATATTTCGGACTCCGGACTCCATCATGGAAAGATGATAAATTGGAGCCCATAAGGCAGCCAAAGTATCTATATGACTCTAGAAATTTCATGATGGACTTTGAAATATTTCTAAGTTTGCCCAAGATTATCACAATTTAAATTAATGATATTGGTGCAGTTGTAAACTTGAAGGAATCACGAGTCCATAAGGCAATTAAATACATGGAGCATGAGTACCACCTACTACGAGAAATCGTATGATGAGAGGAAGGTTGTTGTCGCCTAGATTGCATCGGATGATAACCTAGTAAATCCATTTACAAGGACCTTAAAGCGAAAGCTTTTGATGGTCGTGTAGTAGGAGTGGGAATCAGATGTATGGCGAAAAACATGACAGCATAGTCTTTTAGTATAAGTGGGAGATTTTTGGATTATATACTAAAAGTCTAGTTTTTTGTATGAACAATGTTATAACAATTAATTTAAAATGAGAATCATATGATCAAATGATTGCGTCTTATAATTTATTTATATGCACGATGCAATAGTCCACTTACTTTATACTGTAGATAATATGTTGTGAAACAACACGCGGAAGATCATATTATCGGTTTCCTTATAAAGTATAAACAGATGCTCACAACCGAGATAGACGGGGACTCTCTATTGGGATGGTTGTAGTGTGGTTTGGAATTAGCTTGTCTTGGCTATAGAATCACATTAGTGCACTTGTGTGTATTGAGCAGGACCGCTTGAGATCGTTCGACTTATACTGACTTATAGGAGAACTTGATCTCAGTTATTATGGAAGTTCGTTCTCTTAATCCATATACAATAACCTCGACACGTAGGGCAGTATATATTTCTTTGATTCATCAATGGGTGAGATTTACATGTAATTAAATCAACAAACTCGATGAGTTGGGAATTAGTGCTGTCTCTATGGTGTGCTGTTGATTGTAGAAGGAATCCGTGTCCGTCATAGGTTGATGATGTCCTCTTGAGGAGCTCATAAGGATTATCATGTAAACTCTGCAGATGGAATTTATTCCGGCATGATAATGAGGTTGAGTGGTACTACTCTTGGATGAGATATTAATTAATTGAGTTGTCAGTAATTTAAATTAATTAATGGACATTGTATATTTTAAACATGGGGAGATTAACGGGCTCATAATAAGAAGGAGCCCAAAACGTAATTTTGGGATTGGAAAGACAGTGCAGTAATAATATTTTAGTGGAATATATTATTATTATTGGACTTAAGTATAAGCTTTGGGCTAAGCTTGGATACTTAAGCCCAATGGAGGCCCAACCCAATTTCTCCTCCTGGTCCCTGCTGTAGCCCATGTATATAAGTTACCTCAGCTTATCTGGAACCCTAATTTGTTTTATTATTCACGTGTGATGATGGTTGAGAGCAGATTAAGGAGGTCTAGTAGATCGTCGCCCACACGACGTCGAGATCGGACTTGGGACATACGGCAGAAGATCAGAAGGTAGTTTGCTGCTGCTGTCCGCCACCTTGCGAAATTTATATAAAATCGTACAGTGCTCAAAATTCGATGATCAATATACTGACGGAAAGCCGTTGACGAGAGGATCGTGGGACTGTACAGTCTGTCATCGAGAATTCTTCTTCTTCTACATACCCTGGTGAACGGTAATCGTTTCTATGATTTATTGCTTCCGCTGATATTAGAAACGTATGGAACCCTACGGGTCACGTTAACCAAACGATCCAAGCGCCAACAGTTCCCTCCGTTGTTTTTAAAGACTTCACGGATGGCAAGTGTATCCGAATTCGCTGCCATGTTGACTGCCTCTTCTTCCAAATTAACTTCGATTGCAGCTTCAATCGTTTGTGAATTCAGCACGTCAACTTCAACTTCTAAATTAAGAGCCTCAGTTAGGTCTAGGTTCTTATTCTTGTTCTTGTTCTACTTTTTATCCTCGGCGATGCTCCAATCTCTGGATTATAAGGCTCTAATTCACCTATTTTAGATCTCGTGAGCATACACCTAAGAAGAATAAGTGTTAAAAATTAAAGACAAGAATAATATAATCTCAATCAAACTAGAAATAATAAACTAATAATTAATGCCGTCCCCGGCCAACGGCGCCAAGAACTTGATGAGCATTTTCTCAACACACAAAATTAATCCTCAAGTATAAGGATATCGATTGTAGTCTCAATAGGCGACCAAGTGATTATCGAACCCGAGGGACGGATTATTATAAATTTAGTTATATTGTAATTAACTGAGACTATGTTGGCAAATTTGTTTGGTATAGTTACGAACTAAATAACGTAGAATTTAGATAGCAAATTAAATAAACAAGCAATAGTGAAAATACGGTTATGATAAAGTAAGAAATTAGGTAGTTCTTCGGGTCATCCAGTTTCACTCATAATTTTCTTTCCATGTGTTGATGTCTGACTCTACCTTGTGGTCTATGGACGCATCACTAAACCATGCAAGTTCACTCTATAGACACAAGCAAACATGCGTATGACACGTGTGAATATCCTCGGAGCAAGAGATATAATTCACCCCCCTTTCTAGGTACTATCAGTATCAATTATTTCCTGTACACTTAGTACTCTAACCCGATATGATCTCCCTTTATAGGTACTATGACGTTATACTCTTAATCCTACTTATTAACCCGAATAATATTCAATTAACAAGTATCTATATAAGATAGTTCTAATAAGATTTCGGAATCCCTTCACTTAGAATTATAATATGTAATCCTGCTCAGAAGTAAACGCACTCAATCAATAACCAAGCTATGTATTCAAACTCTACATAACAGTTAGTGATGCACAAAACGACGGTGAGTATGAATTAAAAAAAGCACAATCTTATATAAAATAAACCACAAGTAGTGTTGTACGGAGTTTACACATGTAAATTCAATTAACTCATAAAACTTTCATAACCCTAGAACTACCGGAGCGGTTCTAGCCCATGATTGATCTAGAAACAACCATGGTTAATTGGTATGATCTTACTTGACGCGCCAGACGAACCTCTCTTCACGACTTCTTCGTATGATGGTAGGGTTTCGGTGGTGGATGGATGATGAATAATGTGTCGTCCCTTTTTCTCCTGCGAAAGCCCTTCTTTTATACTCATGGAATCTCCTTATGAGCTTAGGATGGGCTTTTGCTTGAAGCACACGTCAAATTTGATAAAAGAAATCCAGAATTATCATAAATAGCAGCAGCGAGAATCCGTTCGACCACGCCGTGACTGGTCAAGCAAGGCCTCCAACTCAGGCAATGGTCGAGCAAGCTCACTGTAAGTTTTTGCACATTTTGTTCGACTTCACTCATCTGCTCGACCAAGATGATTCTGATCGAACAACATCTCCCTGCGTATTCTGCTCGACTTGGCCATCTTGTTCGACCAAAGTGATAATGGTCGAACAAGGTCTTGAGGTCAAACGGCCATCAAAAATCGCCTCAAAAATCGTATCTTCCGATTCTGAGCCTTTACGACCTGTTTTCCTGTACAAATATGCTCAAAAAGCCTTTGCACCCTCTGATTCGCGCCTTTTTCATAAACAAACCAATTCGTCTCAATAAAAGACTCGATCGTATCCAATTCCGACACAAATCAGAGCTCAAAAATATGTGAATTTACACTCTCGTCACTTTCCTTCACAAATCCTCCTCTACTACTCTGTAAATCTCAATCTGTAACAAAAAAGAGGAGATTGCAACGTGAACGGAACATGAGAATTTCCAATGAGTAGAGGAGTGGCGGCAGCTTTTCGAACTATAGAAGCTTTGGCGATGCAGCAGCGTATTCGAGAATGGAGCCTGACAAATTCGGCGATATCAACACGACGGGTGACGGCAGTGTCTTCTCTCTTGGCGGTGGGTGGCAGATTTGACCGACGTGGTGAACGGCTCATCGTCTGTCGCCTCCCATCGAACCCAGCTCACAATGCCTGATCCATGAGCGCGCGAGCAGGGGACCAGATCGACCCAGTAACCGGCTCAGTTGGGTTAACGCAGCGGCGGTGGTGGGAGAAACAAAGAGAGTTTAGGTTTTAGAGACTCAGATCCGATGAAGAATTTAGTGAGAGAAAGGGAGAATGAAGTGGGGGGAGAGAGAGGGGATGATGTCCTGGAGTGATTTTTTTACTCTTGATTGTCTGGTTGTGTGAATTCATTGCAACTATGAAGGTCGCTTTTCTTGCCCAATATTTTCTTGAAATGTAACTGCCCTATATTTTCTTGAAAAAATTGTTTGTTTATGCTTGCCCATAAGTTGATTGAGATGTGCTGGGGTGGGGTGGCTGGGGTGATTTTGGGTAGAGTTGATTATCTTATAATTGGAAAGTAGGGTGGTCTAATGTTGTAATGAAATTAGGTGATACTAATGACCAAGATGTATATGAGTTGTAATTTTCATTTCTTAACTGTGATATAGTTGGATGATAGACCTCCCAAATTTCATTTTGCCTGTGATATACTAATGCCTGAGTTTGCCTGAGTGATTAATAATTACAATTTTCATCTTGTTGGCCCATTTCTTGCCTCATTGTTTTAAAAAAGAGTTTCTTAAGTTGTGGGATCACCCCATCATTGGGAGCTATGTAGAACTAGAGTAATAGTTATGATACTATGGCTACACATGATATGATGAGATATGATTTAATAGAATAGATTGATAGTACAAAAATGTTGGACGCAATTCATGCTAAGGTAATTACATATCAAGCTAGAGTAGTGAGATTGGTGTTATTTTTAGTTCAGTGACGACGTGCAATCTGGCGAGGGAGGCGCTGGACCTGCTATGTGAGAGGAAGGATGGGTTCGACATTGTGATCAGCAACATCAACATGCCCGACGTCGATGGCTTCAGACTTTTCGAGGTTGGTCTAGAGATGGACCTGCCTATCATCAGTGAGTAACTAAGCAACTGTGGTTTCTGTATGTCTATGCTTTGTGTTGGATGTTCTCATATGACCCTACCCTGCAGTAATATTCAACGAGAGACAAGCAGGGTGATGAAAGACGTCCAGCACGGTGCGTGCGACTATTTGGGGAGGGAGGCTCAGACGTGTGGGGAAATAATTTTGCAAATGGCATTGATATCTGGGGAGGGAGGCTCAAACATGTGGGGAAATAATTTTGCAAATGGCATTAAGCACTGATAGAGAATTTATATTTTCTTGGGTTTCTTTTGATGTTTTAATTTTTGAAAAAATTACTCAATCTGTCACAATCTCGTTGCCATTGTATCACAAGACAAAAAAGCATCACTGCAAGAAAATAATTTTAAAATAGCAATAGTATAAAAAAATTGTTACACTTAAACTTCTAGATAATCCATTTGGTTACTCATTATAATGATTTCAGTTGCTACGAATAAGTTTTTTTATTGCCATGTTAAATTTATTTATGTGATAAATAAGGTTATTTTTTTCTATTAATTGGGTTACTCTTGATGATGAATTGGGTTACTTTTTGATTGAATTACTCATTTCTATTTATTAGTTGGGTTGTTCTTTATAATGATTTAGGCTACTCTTTTATATTAGTTGAGTTACTCTTTATAATTATTTGGGTTACCTTTGATTAGATTACTCTTTTCTATTAATTGAGTTACGATTTGGGTTACTCTTTTATATTAATTGGGTTACTTTTTATAATGATTAAGGTGACTATAAACAAAATTTTGAATTATTTTATACGTTATTGTTTATGCAATCAATAATATTACTTTTTTCTATGTGTTACTATTTATAATAAATTGGGTACCGGTTGACACTTTAATTTTTTGAGAATGAAGTCATGTATTGTAAAGAATTAAATTACTCATAATTTGTAAGTTGACAGATTATCCTATAGAAATAATTAGATTACTTTTCGAAAAGAATAGGAACGCTCATTGATTTGATACTATGATTTCAAAATAAAATCATATATTACAAAAAATTAAATTGTCTGTAAATTAATAAATTACTCTATAAAAATAATTTAGATTACTCTTTAAAATTAGTTAGATTACTTTTTAGAATAAGTAGATTACACTTTACTTATCATAAATCGACTGCACCCCTATGATAATGCATTATTGAGTCAATATGTAAAAAAAACTAATGAGGGATATTGAAATATCCTAATCCAATCAGATTCCATGAACTTTTCTTTTCAAAATGTTTAAATTTTCAATGAATATTAAAAATAAAAGAAAACACGTGAAAACTAGTTCCGATGTTTTAAAATTTAAAATAGAAAAACTAGAATTAGAAGATAAACGAAAGGAAATGAGAGCATATGATCTAGAAAGAGTATTTATCAATGTTCTTAACCGACGACGGCTTCTCCATGAGAATGGTTGAATAATAAGAAAGCAAAAGTGAAATTGGCAACCCCTAATAACTTTGATTTCTCCACCTGGACCAAGACCCATTTCCAACAATGAGGGTATCTCATTCTCTAATCATGTTTATGTATAAAATTGAAATGTCCCGCGAATGGATTGCAACCATCAATTACCAAATCCTTAAAAAAATCCACAAATTATTCTGATCAATGAATTCATACTCATAGATCGAGAGCAACTAGAGATCCAATTTATTGGGTTCTCCACCTCCATCGTTGTCTAATAATTTGGGGGATTTTATTTGAGCTGATTGGTTTTTTGTCAGAAATAGCGTCGGAAGGGACCTCAGCGTATCGTCGGCCGTCGTTTCACCCGCAACGCTTCGATTCACTGGTGGCAGAGCCATACTATCCAAATCTAATCCATGAACAACAATTGAACATAAAATAAAATTAGCTCATTTTTCACCATAGCAGGGCAGAGAGAATATATGGAGAGAGAATAATGGGAATAAATCTGTGTGGAAAAGAGAAAGATGAGGCTGCTTGTATACAGAGAAAGGAAAGAAAAGGAAAAGAAAGGAGAGAAGGAAGGAAGAGAAAGATGAGAGAGAATGATAAGGTAGACAGCAGCGAGTTAAAGAGGAGAGAGAATGGCGGGCATGATCCATCTGATGTGTCATTGTTAAAAAGTCCGGTTTCACAGATTTTAAAAAATAAGCATGTTCCACCATAGTGTTTGTCTATTTTTTAATTGAATTTAAAATATTTTATTTATGGATAATTTGTCACAGCCTCACCCAATACCTGTCTTAATTAAATTATAACAATTGTACATAGACAGTTTCTCTTGTCAAGTCAATTTTCAATGAACTACAATTTTATCCAAATTATTTTTTAATACATAAAAATGTACTCCTTTGAATGAAATGATCTAACGGTTTCTCTTTTAAATAAAAAATATTATTCATCTAAATAGAACTATAAAAAATTACAATGTATCAAAATTATAGCAGGAGTATTATTTTTCATATAAAAGAATAATAATTCATCATTCTAAGAAGTACTCCATCCTCCCATCCTATTGGTTACATATTTCCAATTTGGATGTCTACATTTCTTTTTTGATGCATGGGACCCACACAAAACAATTAAAATATCTCCATAAGATTCATCTAAAATAATAATAGTACAATTTTTTTTGATCGGATTCAATAATAATACAATTACTCACTATACATTAAAATATTATATTTTTCACTCAATACACGTTAAAATACTATATTCTTTAATCCTCGTATAAAAAGCAAACGTAGCTATTAGAATGTACGGGGAGTACTTTTCTATGGAATGGAATCCTTTGCCCAAAACAAAACCAGAAATGATGCAAAATGGTACAAGAGGTCAAAACAATTAAGGTCATGAGCATTTCACCCCATCACCATAACCTCGGATGGCGATAAATGTTGAAGATATATTAGTTAGTCGTGGTGAATGAGACTAAAAGATGAATTCATCTCTTAATCAGTGAAAAATCTTAGTTAACACAACACTGCACATTAACAAAAATTCCAATACGAGGAAGGTAGCTGTTCTCCGCAGCAATAGGGGTAAGCTCAACGAACTAGACGTCTTGATGACATCAAGGCAACTCCAACTACCTTGTTGGTGTCAACTTTCAAGCTAAGAGACCCACCTCCCAAGTGATCTTGAGATTCACAAGCGATTATGGCGTAGAATAAACTTAGCTTAGTACGATAAGATGTGTAATAAACACTCAAACGAACAGGGGAAAAAAATACAGATGACTGAAATTAATGTTTACATATTTACAGCAAAATCAATTATGTTGACAAAAGTACATTAAACCATCCTGCATACATCACCTTCTCTTCTTGTCCTCTACTCTTTTGATAACGACCGGAGCTGCAGGCACGCTCAGCCACCAATCTCGTAATCTTCTCATCCATCTCTCTGTGCTGCCTCTTCTACATGGGGAGTATCTAGTAAATGTTTCCAAGAAAGCCAACAAAACTATATATCTAACAGGTAAAACAGCAAGAAGCAACGCCAAGAGCAAGAATGCAACAGCTACTCTCTCGGTGGCCTGAACATTACATATATGCAACAAATGCACATAAATAATCCAAAAACAATGCTAAAAATGTAAGGGCTAAGATGAAGCATGTAAATTCATTCCCAAAGGAGAATAAGTTTAACTTCTAAAATATTATTTGTCTCATAAAAGGACTCAGCATTTCAAATGTCAATAATAGTTACAGTTCACCAAAAATACAAGTTTACTATCGTATAGGTCAAAACAATAAATAACAGAAAAGAAAGTGAAAAAAAAAAAGAATTAATGACTAAGAGGTTCTGCTTTCATCAGTAGACCAAAAATACATCTTACAACAATTAAATGGAGAAGAAGTGAGTATTCATGGCTTATAAAATGTTGCACCTTCATTAATTTGCACAAGAGAAAAGTAATACTACTGAAGCACGATGGCTTCACAGAATTTTTTTTTTTTTATTTTATTTAAAGCTAAGAATTAAATTTGAAAGCATATGATTAATATCCTAATGTTGAAAATTTATTTTATAGATTTTTTATTATGTCAAAACAATATGTAGTACAACTAGAAATCCCCAGTACTTAATGTTGATATGACTAGAGGAGAAGGGAAAGCCTTGAGAAGTTCACAACAAGGAGTCATGAAGACTGCATGCACAAAATAAGTTTCTCAGTAAACCAAAAAATCGCTGAGGACAACCACGTGCAAAAGAGAGAAACCATAGTAACAGATAAAGGCCTTAGGAATGACTGAGGACATGTAATGGAAAGGAGATCTCAGCAAATGTGAAAGGTATCAGGAAATGATCCAGAAAACAAGTCTAAGAAGGTTTCAGCAAACCAAGGTCTCAGTATTGGAGGAATTATTGAGAAGGAAAGACAGAATCTGCAGACTCTGAAAAGAACAACGCAATATGCTGATGAACTAATCTAAAGACTTGCTGAGAAGAATGAATGCCCTTAGAAGCATTCAATGAATATATGGCTTAATACTCATCATTCACCTGAAATGAAGAACTTGCTACAGATGTCAGATGAAGCAATTGACTACCCAACAGTTAAAAAAATCTGTTGAGGGAGAAATTTCACTTTAGATGAATGTCTGCTTGGAAAAGAGTTGAAGGATCAATCTAGCCAGTAAACACTTTCAACCAGCAGTCCAATGAAAAATCAACATCTGGACTAAAGGCTGCAGAAGAATCCCTGATTTCCACGAGATCCTGTCAGAAGGTACCAGTAACATTAAATGGATACATCACACATTATAATCCGCAAGATGGTCTCGCAGAAGTGTTTTTTTTTTCTCTCTTTTTTGTTTATTTAAAGCTAGGAATTTATCTGCAAGCACATGGTTATGTCCTTACGTCAGGATAATTATTGTACAAATTTTGATAATATCAAAACCATGTGTAGTAAAGCTAGAAATTCTCCAGTTTTAATGTTGATAGAGAGCATAGAAGAGGAAGAGAAATCCCTGAGAAAAAATTCAATACAAGGAGTCATGAAGACTGCACACGCATAGTACAAGGTTCTCAGTGAACCAAAATATACGAAGGACAACCACGTTCAGAAGAGTGAAATCTCGGTAAAAGGAAGAGGCCAAAGGACAACCACGTTCAGAAGAGTGAAATCTCGGTAAAAGGAAGAGGCCTCAAGAATGACTGAGGAAACATAATGAAAAGGAGGTCTCAACAAATGAAAAGGGTCTCAGGAAAATATTTGAAAAGGAAGAAATCTAAAGAGGTCTCAAAAAACCAAGGTCTCAGTATTTGAGGAGCAAATAAGAATGAATGACAGACTTTGAAAAAAAGCAAGCGATTTGCTGAAAAACCAATCTAAATACTTGCTAAGAAGAATGAATACTCTCACAAGCATTCAATGAGAAGGACATGCTGATGAGTGACTGAGAAAACACAAGAAATATACAAAAACTCACTCAACCCACAAGACTACAATTTTATCCTTCTCCACCCCAAGATAAAGCCATCAGCTCAAGAGGAGCACATCTATTTCAAAGGTTGTTTCAATCAAACGTTGAAACCTGCATCCACTCATGTGGAGAAGAGGATTTGGAACCCCTAGGAGTATGTTCGTTTCAAGTTTCGTAAACAGGTTTTAGGTTTTGAAACCTACACTAATTGAAGTTTGGATTTTTTAATCCAAGGATTTAAAACCTACACTAGTGGATTATCCTTCTTGGATGAGGAAAGAGGATGTAGAAGGATACTTAAACATTCGAACCACTATAACACTTATTTCTGGTGCGTATTACTTTCATATTTTCCATCTTCCATATAGGTTCGCTTCACAATAAATCATAGAAACTCAAAGTAATCAAATTGTGAAGATAGCACCTCAGCAGCACCGGTAGATCAGATCTCACAGGATTACAATCTCTCTATCCATATGAATCAATCTTTTGTTGTGCATTTTATTTACCGTTACATTCATACACACAACAAAGCACAGTGCACAAGCCTTCACTAAAAGGTTAACCAAATTTGCTGGGGACCTTACCAATGCAAAGTTCTATTCACTCAAACAGATAGTTTTATTCACATGACCATTTTACAAGTTGTTTCCACTGCATTGAGATCCAGACCAATCACATGATGTCCTGTCTTCTGCTTTAAGAAGATCATCAGCAGTTACACTGAGTAGCCTCAGTTGCTAAAAAGCTTCATCACTATAGTTCCTAAGAAGTTGTGAAGCTTCTGGGTGATTCAAAGGCTCACTTTGAACAATAGAAATTGAATTCAGAAAAATATTCACCCCCTTCTAGACCTATACCCCTGGACCAACACCTTAGCCCAAGAGTTTAATTGAGTCCAAATTGTAGAAAAGAGCCGACATAAAGTCCATGATACCAAAAGAGAAAAAAATAATGATTTGAAAGTAATCTTAGCAAATCCAATACTCAATCTTTATCCACTTAAAGTAAATAAATTTTTTATCTATTAACTTACCTAATTTTGAAATTAGTCCATAAGTTTTCGAGTTTTTTTAAATTGGTCTATTAGCTTTCCAAAATTCGACAATTTAGTCAATTTACAGGCTAAAGCAGGTCACCCAACAGATAATGCCACATGGCACTTCTGATGTGGCAAGAAAAATAATTTTTTTTGTCCTTCAAGTTTGCTTCTTTTTTAAATTAGTCCAAACTATTTCAAAATTTTGAAATTGGTCCATCAACTTTCAAATTTCAAGAATTTGATCCATTTATCAACAAGAGTGGGTCACTCTAATGGTTAAGTACGTGACATTCCTTCTCATTTTCTAAATTTTATTATATTCAACTTAATTTTTTCATTTGGATTGAACTTAAGAATTTCGCCATCCTCACTAATGAATTTTTAGCACTATTGAAATTATCCGTCTTGATTTACAATCGTAAAAAGTCCATCTGGATTGACATCCGTCCAAAAGATTCACAAGCGAGCATTACTTTCATAATAATTGAACATGAACCTAACTTATCGATGTAGCATAATGCTAACAGGAAAAATAGAAGAGCGTAATGAATGGAATTGCCTTGACACTACATGCACTAGGCATCAAGAGGGATGAATCCTAATTCAATTATCTAAATATCCAAAAGCCTCTTTCTCCAAAAGTGAGAAATATTATAAATACAACTCTCATGGGCTCAAGCCCACAATGAATATTAAAACTCAAAGTCCAGCATGTGTCTAACATTAAAAGAAAAGAGCACTAAATTAAATAAATTAAGACCTCTTCATCTTGCAATCTTGTCGTTCAGTCTAATGCAATCTCATCGCCATCAATTATACAATAGAGAATCAATATTTGATGACATTTCCTTAAGGGAGATGGTTGAATTTTTTTTTAAGATTTTGGTTGATCTATTTGGGATTTTGGTCTTTAGAATGTTTTCATGGTTCATGAACTAGGAAATGTTACGTAAACCGATGATTAGACCAATTAGGGATGTAAAAGGGGGTTGAGTTACACCAATATTAACCAACCACAACCCGTTATTTGTTGGTTTAAAGATCATTATGTAATTGGTAATGTGAAACATTTGTCGAGCGGTTATTTGCGAGGCGGCCATTGGATAAATTTTGATAGAACATAACAAATTGACAACGTGTCAAACTCATTATGATATTTTTATATGAATTTTTTTCAAAATGTGAACCTAAATAAAATTTAAAAAATATGTAATCAAAATGGATAATCTACAATTTATAAAATATCATTTTTAATTTATTTATATGTGGCAGATTATATATTAATAAGTCGACTTGAGGTACAGAACTCGGATAAGGCAGGTTATATGCGAGTCAAAATAATCTGAATCATTTTTAGAGCGGATCATTTGCGGGTTAGCTCACATTACTAGGCATATTTGACGCCTTTAGGAGTATTTTTTTGAATTTTAATAGTTAATGTATCAATTTAAAATTTTAGAATATCAAGAACTAATTTCAAAAAGAGGAACTTAAAGGACTAAAAAAATTTACTCCCTCCGTCCCTGAAGACCATTCACTCTTACCTCATTTGTTTGTCCCACATAATGGTTCATCCCCCAAAAAAGGAAATATCCCTCTAATCTAAAAAAAAAAAACAATTAATTTTGACTTCTCTAGAATATTGTAATGCATGTTTTCACTTTAATTACTGATTTTCATATTGTATTTAGTTTTAACAAATGCGTCAATCACTGATGCTCTCCAAAAATATCAGAGGATGCTTAACCGAGAACCCTGTTATGACACCCATCTTATAAATAAATAAATAAATAAGACCCTAAGTTATAAGAATAAGTTGTTTTATTGACAATTTGTGGAAAACAATTTAATTGGTTATGTTACTGCGTACAGGAATAGTGTTAGCATTTAGATAGTTCAATGTTATGGTTTCTATTACTTCATTATGCTTATGCACTGTTTTTCTCAGAAACTTACATATTAGATATGGAGCATAAGCTACAGACTGGATGAAGTGCCTCATGTGTTTCACTTTTGATTATGATATATTTGAAATCTTTATTGTGGAAAGTTTATACGCTCCTTCAGTCAAAGGAAAAAGGAAAAAGGAAAAAGGAAAAAGGAAAAAGAAAAAAGAAAAAGGCACTCTAGATATAAGATTTTAACTAACTACAGTGTCTTACCCAGTCATTTCTGACGCAGTTCTAATTTCAGACAAGTAAAAACTCATTTACGAAATTCAGATCTCAAACGAGTTGAGTGTTCATGGTATTTAATGTTTTAGAAATTTTTTGTATGTCATAATAAATGACAGATCATGAAAAAATGATACCTGAGGGAAAATGGACAGTAGCAAGGCACGGCATTTTAAAAGAACAATGTTTCCATCCTGTATGAGCTCTTCAGCTTGGGAAATTGCATTTTGAACAGCAAGAATCTGCTCCATCGTATTCATTGCAGGTGGTGCTGTTACCTTCAGTTCATCAATAGTCTTCCCTTGGACAAAGTAACGAGTAAGCAACATGAAGAGTGCAAAAAAGATGAGAAATGTTGCCAATGCATGGCCCATCCATCCTCTGCAAAAGACAATGCATGAAATGGCTTACAAAGGATACATTCTGAAAATTCATAATTTGAATGTTATTCATGAGGCTATGCTTGTTTTGAGCTGACAAATCCGGTGTTTTTGTTGATGCGAGTGTCGTCACATTTGGAATAGCACAGATCCTCAACCTACATGTGTTTGAATTTGGGTGATGATTGTAGAATATGGCTAGCAGATCCTTTAAAGTCTTTTCCTGTAAAATCTTTTTTAACATCTTTAAATTCTGCTAACTAATTTTCTTTCCCCTGGTTTAAACTTATTTGTATGATTCTGGTTCCTAAAAAAGTTCAGGTTTTATACGGTTGGTAGTTTTGGGAAAGTTACCAACCTGTGATTTGTGCAGAGACGTTACATATATAGCTCCCTACTTCCAAATTGGTGTATCCTGTGCAGGTTCCAATCATTTATCCACTTGACTTCTTTTACTCATCAATTATGGAGCAGGTCAGTTGGAGAGCTGGATTTTAATTGGTTCCTACTCTAGAGAACTTGAACGTTGTACACATTGATTTTGGAAGCTTCTTTGCCAAAGATGTACATTTTCATGGAGAACAACAGTCCCAGCTGACCTATGTTCTATTTGGCTTGAAAGAAATGGGAGAATCTTCAATGATTGTTTTGAATCTATAGATGTTTGGGGAAGAACTAACTGAAGGGTCAGCCTTTGGGTGTCTAATCATAAATTGTTCAAGAACTTTTCTGTTTGTTTTTTTTTTTTAATTTATTAGGAGGGAATCGGAGTACAGTCTTGTAATCTGTCTTAAATTTACTATTTTAGGACAACTCCCCATTTAAATTATTAATAAATTTCCGTTACTTTTCCAGCAACAACAACAACAACAACAACAATAATAATAATAATAATAATAATAATAATAATAATAATAATAATAATTAAAAAAAAATACAACACAACAGTTACAAAGCATAGCACCATATTTTCATAAAATTGTGTGAAATTTTAAAACTATCATAATGCAAGACCCAAAAAGCAACTACTCCTTTCTACCCCAAAAAGTACCATCCAACTTAAAATATATAAATAGATAAACCTCTTCTACACTTGCATTGTAGATGCTACTCAAAAGTTTTATTTATATTATGCTGGTGATATAGAGCAGCGTATCTGATCATGAGAGTGATGGTCTTAGGGCTTGTTATGTTGGGCTTTGCTTTTATTTATCCTTGCTTTTTATAGTGAAATTGTTTTTTTCCTTTTTGGTACTGGTGATTAGCAGTATTTAAGGAGTTGATTAGGTTTATGGATTTTATCACATTATTGTTGACTTCAGGAGCCTAGAGGCTTTTGGGCAAACGGAGTTTTCCCTTTGATTGTTTCTGTTCATAACAGCTCGGCTATTAGCTTAGACCTTTTTTTTAATTAAACAGCCGTTGTGCCTATCTAGCATGGTAGGCTAAGTTAGCAGTATTTTTGCTATGGAGTTATATAAAGATCATTGTTATATTTGGATATAGACTGGTCAGGAATTATTTAAGTTGAACAGTGGAACTTCATTAACATAACAATAAATGCTTATTTAAGTGAAGTGAATACATGAGCACATTGTTTTCAAAAAATATATCTGGAAAGTCATGATGAAAACGCAATACCTGCAGATAATATAGGTGACGATCAAGCAGAACATCAAAGAATTCACAGGTTCTTCCCAGTGGATTAAGAAAACAAGCCAATTCCAGAATTCCATCACAGGCGAAAGTAGTTCCTGCAAGTTTAACAACATTCACCTTGAAGAACACGAGTTTTAGAGGATAGAGGGATGAATGAGCATGTTTGTGAGCAATTTTAAGAGTGGCTGAACTTTTAAGCTCCTAAAAACAATGGTAAGATAAAAAGGGAAAACGAAAGAGAAAAATAGAGAGCTATTAAGATGCAAGTTTTGGTCACTAATTAATAATTAAAGCTTAGAGGAAACTATCTCCAAGCTTTTTTACAAAAGACTCCTATCTTGCTTCTTAAACACTAAAAAAGACAAACAAAAAATCCATATTAACTACTCCATCCAAGAGAGAGAGAGAGACCCTTTTGGTTTATATAGTATTACACACTTGTAGTTATAGTCTATATTGCCCCCAGAGTTTAATTTTTATACTTGGGATTTAGTGTTAATTCTAAATGTATAATTGTAATTAATAAAAATTAATTAATTAAAGAATAAAAACAGGGTGGGGGAAGGTTCTATTGTATGGCACTGTTCCACCCAATACAAGCTCATGTAAAATTAGTACAATACTAGGTGTTTAAGATGATTTTAAATGGTTATGTAGATTGCTCGCTTTAGATAATGTTGTTGATTTGTATATGTAAAAAGGGGATCAGGAAGTAATTTGATAATCAAGTAATTATAATTTTCATCAATAATTTGATAGTAAATTAGTTATGTACAATGCAATTTGTTCTAGTTGGAGGAGAATTGAAGGTGAAATTCTTCCGCATAACACACTTCCATTTAGAAAGGAACTGCCCCAACCTTTTCTACCAACTAAATGATCAATTATTTTAAATCATTACAAAATGTATTTCTTAGATTACGATAATGATTGTATTTAAAAGAAAATTTAAAAATATACTCCTTCGTCCCATAAAACCCTTCACTTTCTTCATTTGCTTATACCACAACACCCTCCACACCATAAAAAGAAAATGTCCAATCAATCCAATATTGAATCTTAAATACCCTAAATCCTAAAAATACCAAATTACCCCCAAAAAATCAAAAATTGGCCAAAAAAGTAACTTTTAAACATGGAACAATGAAGGGAAGGGTATTCCAGGACAAATGGAGTACATTTTTTAATTCATCAGTATATCTCATTATTTGTATTATTAAATATTATTTAAAAGGTATAATCAATATATTCAAATTTTTTGGAGAATTTTACACTTTAGGGACATATAGGAAATTAATATCACATTTAGACAATGATATCCAAATAAACAAGCAGCAAAAACTTCAAATCTCTCGGCCTTCAAAATCTTCTAGCATTAGACAAAAAGAGAATTTCTTAAATAAGACATACCTTCATCACAGCCAAGTTGGTGTCAATGCCATCCACTTTAACATTGTTGACAGTAGCTTGTGCCTGAACTACATTTTGGTAGCTATTTCTAGCTTCTTTAACAGCTTTTTCCAGAGGTGTCATCTCTCCAACAGAAATTTCACCAACCATTGGTCCAGTGTCATTAGCTGCACAATGACTTGTCCCAATAAAAAACTCCAAATTAGAAGTAAGAGAATACATCCCATTACCAGAAGGTACTTTATTTCCTTGATCCAGCTTCCCCATTACTAATGTTTCCGCAAGTTTTTCCAGGACCAAGTCCCCAAGAGGTAGCTGATCACAGACATTGAACATAAGGAGAGCCTCAAAGCAGAGAAGAAGTGCAGAACTCATTTCTTTAAGAACATGTACTCGGAGAATCCCAAAAATAGCTTTGAGAAGAACCTCATCTTTCTCAGAACCACTGATCTGAAACTTTAATATAAATCTATGGGCGTATAGAACTTCATGAATAATAGCTAACCAATAGTCACGTCGTGTATGACCTTTAAGCTCTGGAAACTCGATGACAACAGGTTCCAATCTACATCAGAAATCAATATGAGTACATGGAGCTTTCTTGATTTATTAAATTAGTTAGCTAGATGCATGCTTTATGAGCTCTTTATAGTAACGATGTATAAGCACCATGACCTTACAGCATAATTGATTTATAGGAGACAGCCTTGTCAAAAAGTCTGGTCCCCCATGGCCCTGTGAGCTCAGGTTTAACAACTTGCTGTAAATCATCAGCAAGGTCATACAACTTTGCATTATCATAGGAGACAACACGAAGAGCTTCAAAATATAAAGCATGGTCTGTCAAAGTCAAGCGTCCTGCAAAGAATAACATATATATATATATATATAGATATCTCTTTTTAAGAAAAATAAGAAGGCTCCCAATTATGTTCCTAATAACCAACTTATTCCTTCTTTCATGACTTTGGCAAGTATATAAAGCCTTACCAGGCCATGCAGAGATTCCCACATGCTCCAGAACTGGCTGAGTAGTGACAGTTCCATCAACTTCTAGGATTTTCTCCCCTCTTCCTGACCGTATAGAAGAAAGGAGAGAAGATTCGGATTGAGACTGCAATTTTTTTATTGCCCTTCAGAAAATTTGAGAAAAATATTAAATTATATGCACAAAACATACAACTTCCTTCATCTAAAGTAGTACTCTTAAAAGACAGTTATATTGGGTATGGAATTAAATTCATATGTAGAGTATAAGTGAAGAATGGAATGAAACCCCACTTTTCGGGGGAATTAATCATTCCTCTCCCAAATGAGAGGTATGGATTTGATTGCCCCCCTTGCAGACCAAATACCCTTTCCATACCTTTTCCATTCTCTTGATTTGTAACAAGCACCAGATCAAGCTTAAAATACAAAACCACCAAATAATATATAATTCTAACAAGCCAAACAGGAACAGGGCCTGGCAGAAAGTTTTTTCAAACAAATAGATAACAAATTGATGAGGCACTCGGTAAGGGGCAATTGGGGGGCGGGGGATAAGAATGGAAAATGTTGATTACCATTTCTCATTGATTAATATAGGGGTTTAAGAACTAAAATTCATAAATCATTCTTATTGATTCATTAACCATACCCACCACTCAATCATAATTACTCCCATTGTGATTCATCCCTCAATGATACACATTATCATTCTCATACCAAATTCGATTCAAGTTACCCCTGAATGTCAGTGGCAGTATGTACCTTTCCAATCGAATAAGGTACTTGTCATAGACGCGGAAATGAAGCCGATCACTGGTTGAAGCTGCAAGCACCTCAAATATTTTATCGCTGACAACCACATCAGCAACAGCAGGAATAACTGGAGCTATCCTGGAAAAAGCCTCTAGCCCAATTGTGGCATCACCATCAGCCTGTTAATAATAAGAGTTATACAAGATATTACCAGTTCATGTAGAACTTTTCTAGCTCTGAACCTGTTACAGTACTGTAAAAGATGCCCGAATATTTTTCTCAAATTGAAAATAATGATATAAATAGAACTACAATCCAAAAAAAATGATAATAATGAGAGTATCCTTAATATGCACCCTGCTAATTATACACCAAAATACATACATGAAGAACTGGTTTGCTAGCAGCTTCAGGAAACTCCCAGGCAACCATCATGTCAAATGTAAGGCGTCGAAATTTGTTATCATCCAAATAACCATTCACATTTATTGACCGCGCAAGAGCCAAGAAGCAACAATATTCCAAAAAATTCCTTGAAAAGTTCGATTGATGCTTTAAAGGATCATAAGCCACTGAGTCAAAGTCATCTCGAAGTTTGCTAAGAGAAAGGCCAAGGATTCTGCATGAGTCATAAGAAAAAGAATAAGAACTGTAAGAGTGTTTGCAGAAGAAACTGACATTTTTCTCATAAAAAATAAGAGAGGTTCAAACCATATTTTGAATAGGATTCCATAGCATTATTTCTATTCTATTAGACTTCCAACAGTTTAGGTGTCCAATAGTTTCAAAAAGTAGGGTTCCCTTGAATCTACAAAAAGTAATTTTGCATCTTGAAGTGTAGAAGTAGCTAACTAGTAGATAAAGCAGTGGCTGGCATCAACAACAGGAGTATGCTTTCTCTAATTGCATCAGTTTGCCTCTCTTCTGCTTCTAATAAATGAGCATCAGGATCACAGACTTGATATATGAGCAAGTAGCTGCTGCAATGCATTTATTAGTAATTTTTTGCATTCTCAGTCATTTTGAAAAACTTGCTAAGGTGTAGGAATTGACTGAACCCACACATGAACAAGCCACAAGATATTGTCTAATTGATATTTAACAGTTTCTTTGTCTAATTATCTTCTACACATGAGATTTGAAAAGGATACAATCTGTATGTTTATGTTTTGAATAACTTCGATACTTTGTTCGTCTACAAGGATGTTTGCATTGTCATCATCCTAGCCCAAATATCCGTATTTTTAAAGAATGAATAAAATTTATCAAAGGTTTCTCTTTTTCTTTATAATGTGAGGCACCACTTCCACCCCACCCACCCCCCAAGTGATCTATTCATTGCACTACTTCAACAATCCAAAACCATCGTAAGATAAGCAGAAGGGTTTTTCTAAGTATTGGACTACTTTTGATGCGACGAAAAGTAATGGTAATCTTTTTGTACATTATTTGGTGCAATGTGGGGTCTCATTTATGTAACTAACATTGCATCTATCGCAAAATAATGAGGCGGCTGTTAGAATTCTTCAGTGTGTCACTGTATTCTACCTTTTTTTTTATCATCTCCTTTCATTCACACTTTCAAGGACCATCATTTTTTCCTCCTAATAAGAATATGCTAGGGTTCAAGAGGGAACACATATATGGGAGCTTTGATGAGCCATATATATGTAGAGCTTTCTTCTCACTACTCAATTACCACAATGTCCAACTCAATACAAGCTCAGCCATTATGCAAAGGTGTAATACCTCCATCTCCTAGTCAATACCATGTGGAACTATGTATTTAGGAGTTAACTAATAAGAATCCAGTATCCATTTATAGGTGTTTACATTAATTTTTAACCTTTCATAGACTCTGGTCTTCTTTTCTCAATTAACAAAAACGATTCAAAATTTCAATCCATGAGCGCAATGAATCAAAAAGGCAGATAACAATTGGTTAAATCAGCTCTAGCTAATTTAACGCGGCACAAATTTGCTTCAGCTTGTACAACACAAAAATTAGGCGTATCCCCATAACAATAATTGTAAAGCAATACATCCATTCTCATCACCTGAAACTTGGAGAAAAAGATGGATGCAATTTGGGGGGGGGGGGGGGGGGGGGGGGACACTAAAAAAAACAAAAAAACAAAACAAAAAACAACAATTAGAGTAGAGACTAACTTGGAGCATCTACGGATCACAACATTCGCTATGATGGAAAGTTCGGGCAACCACTTCTTCCCAGCAGATGGGGACCTTTCCATGTCCTTAATCTCATCGTCCTCAAAGGCACTTCGCCTTTTAGTCAGCCACTTGAATGATCCATCTCTCACCAAACCCTCAAACATATTTCGAGTTTCGCCTACCACAGCCTTCTGCTTCCACCCGCTTTCTATATAAACTCCAAATAGGCTAAATTCACCAAATCGAATGCACTCTTAGCTATTCCATTGTCCCAGAAATTAGCCACGAAAAGCCCGTAAGAAAACATGCGAGTAGAAATTACAACTTCCCAGTGAAAAGGCCAGGACATTTACATGAGTTCAAATTTTTCATACCAACACTAAATATTTATCAGCCAAGTAGGAAATCTTCAAGATCGTTGTCCGGAGGAAAAGGTAGCAAGTAGAGGGCTCGTTGGAAAATGGAAAAAAAACAAAGCAATTTTCTAATCTGTAAAGATTCGAGCAAATCAAGGTGAAGGTGAAGATGGTGGAATAACAAAATGGGTTTTGGATTTGATGGAAAGGAAGCGACCAGATTGGACTTGTGGTAATGCAAACGTCTCAAATAACTTTGGCCAATTTATCTAGTGCATCGACTCCATATTCTAAATCGGATGTTCTTTTCCGGTTTCAAACCCCGAAATTGAATTTCATAAATTTTAAAAATCATCTATACATATACATATAATATTTATTCTCCTCAATTAATACATTTTTTAAATGAATTAATATATTAATTTGACATAACATTAAAACATACCCTATCCAAAACTCAAAACAAACATAGAATAATTATTCATGATTTTCAAACCCCCCATAATCGCAAACCAAACATCACCTTAGGTTTTTAGTATAAAATCCATCCAAATAGAAATATTAAATACTCCCTTCATCCTACAAAAATTTGCATGCTTCTTCAGGCACGAAGACTAAGAAAAATTATAATTTTTAGGGGTATTATGGTATTTTTTATAATAAATAAATGATAAAGTCTATTAGGTGTGTTACGTAAAGGTGGTTTTTTTGTAAATAAAGTGTATGGGGAAGGATGGTTGTGTTTGACTTTTTACTTTTTTTAGGAATATGCAAACTTTTGTGAGACAACCCAAAATAGAAAGTGTGTCATCTGAAATGAGACGGAGAGAGTAATATTCTACTTCTCATTTCAATCTTTAAATATTTTTATTTTGGACGTTCCATTTTAGTATTTATATTTTCCTTTTTTTATATTGGAGAGAGTATTTGTATTATAAAAACCACGCTATAATTTATTAACTCTATTAATACCTTTTCACTAACCAATTAATTGCAGTATTCTGTTAAAGACTCATGTGAGACCGTCTTCATAACTTATGTGAGATGGATAAAAAGTGATAACTTTTAAAATAAAAGGTGATAATATTATTTTATGAACAATTTACAATATAAATGAAAAGTGATAACATTTTATAGCGTAAATTATAATTAATTTAAAAAGTGTAAAATGGTTTCACGTGAGACGTCTCACGCAAAATTTACTCTTTTTTTTATTTCTCATTCAGTTTAATATTATTAATTAAAATAAAATCTTTTAGGAGTTGATATTTAGTGCATCATATGTATATTAATTTTTATTTAACAGTGTATATAACTTTTTCATGCTCAGTTTAAGAAACTAATAAAAAATTTGGTAGCAAAATATATAAGTTCTTATTCATTAATATATATATATATATATATATATATATATATATATATATTAATTTATTTATTTATTTATCTATTTATTAGTGTATAAATTTTGAATGTGGATGCACCATGCATACGAGTACACATGAGAATTTGTCATCTTTTAATATTTAAATTTATCATATATTATTTTAAAATATGCATATTTAAAATTATTTTGTGTACACATAATGATATTTTTAGGTGTAAAATATTATTTAATGTTTTTATTAAGTTGTTGATATATATTCCGTAAAAAATTAAAGTATATTAGATTATCATTTATGAAAGAGTTCAATGGTACAAGTATTACATTTTCTTAATAATGCAATACATTTATTAAAAGTTTTATTACATTTTATTAATTTTAAATTATTCATGCATGAAATAGTTAAATGGATGATTATCACTTTTACATATTCATGGATAAAATAGTTTAATTGATGGTAATCACTTTTTATTAAATATGTTATCACTTTTTATTTGTTTCATTAATTGTTTATGAAAAAGTTTAATTGGAGTTATCATTTTTCCATGATCAAGTATCACTCTTTAATATTTGAAATTTTGTCACTTTTCATCTATCGTATGAAATGTTTGTGCATTAAATAATGTTTACTTGAAGGTATTATTTTTTTCTTGATCGGATATAACTTTTTATGAATAAGAGTATATTTTTAATCCATTTACAAAACACATTCGACACAATATTTTAAAATTATTTTTTTTATTAGCTATATTAATTTATATTATATGGATTATTAAATTAAAAATAATAATTAAATTTAAATTTACACATTTATGTTGATAATCAGTTCTTAACCTTAGCTTAGGTGTTAATCGAAACTGATTAAATACAACGGATATTCAAAATGGTAAGTCGAGCTGTTGATTAGATATGATGATGAATAGCATAGGTGGCTAATTGCACGTAAATTAAGTCAGAGAATTGACATGGTATCCACTACTTTGCAAATTTTTCAATTGAATTCTTATGTACACAAAGGGGGACTATTTGTAGGCAACAAAGCCTAGGACATGTAATTATTAGGCCTAGGGTTATAAACCTATAGGCTCCATGAGTCAACACCTCCAGGTGATGCCACACCAGCCAGCGACCACCTAGCCCCGGACATGTGGCGTGTTGATATTCAACGGATTTTGCATGGTTTAACTGAGC
This sequence comes from Pogostemon cablin, assembly GCA_023678885.1. Taxonomy (NCBI): domain Eukaryota; kingdom Viridiplantae; phylum Streptophyta; class Magnoliopsida; order Lamiales; family Lamiaceae; genus Pogostemon; species Pogostemon cablin. The sequence continues at coordinate 19,200,180 of CM042964.1, read as the reverse complement.
TAAACCACCTTAGCTGGTCAAGTCGAGCTAGACCACCTGACCTGAGGTCGATTGAGTTGAGCTAGCGGAGCTGGACCACCTGAGTCGAGGTCGATTGAGTTGAGTTGAGTCAAGGTCGATTGAGTTGAGCTAGAGGAGCTGAACTAGCCGAGCTAGATTAGCTAGGCAAAACCAGCCGGGCTGGACCACCTATGCTAAGGTTGATTGAGTTGAACTAGCTGAGCTGGACCACCAGAGTTGAGGTTGATTGAGTTGAGCTTTGGAGCTGAACTAGTTGAGCTGGACTACCTGAGCTGAGGTCGATTGAGTTGAGCTAGCGGAGTTGAACTAGTTGAGCTGGACTACCTGAGCTGTGGTCGATTGAGTTGAGCAAGCAGAGCTGAACTAGTTGAGCTAGACTACCTGAGCTGGACTATAGGTCAAATGGGAGTTCTCTTAGTCGAACAACTTTGTGCAGTCTCACCATTTTGAGCATAACTTTCATATTCAAACTCCGATTAAGCAAGGTGAGCATGTGTTTTTTTAGCATATTTGCACAAGTAGCTCCTTTTCTCTAACTATAAATCTTTGCCCTTTTTCCTCTTGAGCCTAGGGCGGCCGAGCTTGGTGAAGTGCTTGAGAAGATTTCTTAAATTACGTAAGCCAGTTCAAGCTACATCGTATTTTTGGATTAATACTTAATTAATCCAAGTAATTGAGTAATTAATTGCACCTTATCCACAATGTATATACTGAAGCTTTTGAATTTATAACTCTCACTTTTAAATTTATAATCATAAATTTAAATTTTATAGGTATTTTTATTTCTAATTTATAAAAATTAATAATATTAATGTTAATATTATATAAAATATTTTTTAATTAATTATTTATTTTTTTACTCAAAATATTATCACTAATCCATCAAACGAATTATTTATAAAATAGTTTTATTGGACGATCGTTATTTTTCATTGATCAAATATTATATTTTATTAAAGATGATAGTACTTTTTTTTTAAAATGGTATCATATTTTATTCGATCTACTAATTGTTTATGAAAATGTTTAATTGGACTATTATTTCTATGATCAAGTATCACTTTCTAATTCACAATGTTGTCACTTTTTATTTGTCATATGAAATGTTTATGCATTAAATAGTTCACTTGATGATCATCACTTTTTCTTGATCAAATATAAAATTTTATTAAAAATATTATTACTTTTAATTCATTGATGAGAGTGAAAATAAGCGTATTTTAGCAATCTAACACCTTTTTGATGGGAATTGATATCATAAATTAGCACAAGTGTCTTATATTCAATATATTCGAGAAAAATGTGTGTTTGAGGTGTTTTATTGTATTTTAGGTGGAAAAATGATCAAAAGTGCAAAGTTGGAGAAAATGTGCAACTTGTGCAAGAATGCTGAAAAAACGCACGTCCAAATTTTGTAATTTTTCTGTATTTATATGGAGAACAAAACTAGAAGTCTGATGCATAATTAGAAAGCCACGGAAGAGAGAGTCGTTTTGGCATAAAGAACGCCTCAATCGGAATCCAAATGAGAAAGTTATGATCGAAATGGTGACGTCGCGCAAGCTGTTCCTACTCAGCACGACTGTTCCACTTTGCATGACTTGTTACACATACAAATTTTGGAGTTTCTAAGAGTTCTTTATATGGATAAATATCCAAGGATGAGAAGATTGTGTGAGCGTAAGAATCACTCGAATCGAAGCTTGGATGTGGAAGTTAAGCTCTAAATGGTCAGACTGCGCACAACGGCTCGATCCGCTTCTCGACCTAGGTTTTTCCCGCTCGACTTGGAGGTTTGGTCGAGCAGGGACACGCAGATTTGATTTTAACGGGATTTTTACCCCCTGTTCGTGAATTTTCGTGTTTTCCAAGAAAAAGGTCATCCAAGGTCCATAAGGAGAGACTACAAGTATAAAAAGGAATGTAGATCACATCATTATTGATTAGATTGGATTGGAGGAATCACAACACAATCATCCTACACCCCATAAGGGGGGATCACCCCCAATATCATCTACATCCTTTCCTCCATTCATCCATTACTTTGAAGATTCGTCTGTGGAATCAAGAGGAGAACTAAGAGGAGGATTCAAGATGGAGAAGGACGCGACAAATCCCACATATAGGGTTTATTCGTTTCCTAATTTATCTTGTATTTTCTGGACATATGGGTAAGATCTATCCAACACCCATGATTGTTCTTCATAACATCATGGGCTAGAACCGTTTTGGTAGATCTTGGGCTTTGAAGGTTTTATGAATTAATTAAACTCTCTTATATGTCCTCCGTACAACACTACTTGTAGATTTATTTTATATATGATTATGCGTTTTTAATTCATACTCAGAGTTATTTTGTGCATCATTAACTGTTATGTAGAGTCTGAATACATATCTTGGTTATTGATTGTGTGCGTTCACTGCTGAGCAGGATTCTATGTTATGATTCTAAGTGAGGGGACTCCGAAGTTTCAGTAGAACTATCTTATATAAATACTTGTAAATTGAATTGAATTCGGGTTAATAAGTAGGATAAAGAGGATAATTTTATAGTACCTATAAAGGGAGATCATATCGGGTTAGAGTAACAATCCTAGGGGAAAATAATTGATACTGATAGTACCTAGAAAGGGGGGTGAAATTATATCTCTTGCTCTGAGGTTATTCACACGTGTTACACGCTTATTTGCTTGTGTCTATAGAGTAGATTTGCATGGTTTAGTGATGCGTCCATATTCCACAAGACAGAGTTTGACATTGATACACGAAAGGGAGATTAATGAGTGAAAATGGATTATCCTAGAGCTACCTATTCTCCTACTTGAGTCACATTCGTATTCTTCTAGTGTTTATTTTATTTTAATTATTATTTTAATTAATTATTTAGTATATTAATAATTCTATACCTCAAATATATATATATATATATATATATATATATATTCCTGCATAATATGCGAATGCGTTATATTTTATATAAGAAAATTAATTAGATAATCCAATATTAAATGCATATTGTAATTTAATAATATGCATATTGTAATTTCATAATGAGGATATACTGAAAAATTTTGAAGATATATTTTTATTAATTGGTTTATTTATCTAATTTTAAGGTTTAATTTTTAATTCTAAATATAAAGATATACATTAGTAATATAATAATAATAAAATTGAAAGATTATATGTGATATTAAAATAAAAAATAAAAATATCTATTCCTAACCAATCAAAAAATATGATTAAAAGTGGTGTTTAATTTGAAGATATACATGAATATAATAATAAGTTAGATTTATTTTTATTGATTGGATTAATTATCTACTCCTAACCAGTTAGATTTATAATATACGGTGCTGGAGCTAACGCTCAAAAGGGTGCTGGAGCTAATGATAATGCTAGACGAATTGTATTCAAGTTCTCTTTGATTGATAGGGCAAAAGCAACGTATGAGACTCTTGATGCCACAAATTGCATTATATGGGACTAACTGCAGCAGAACTTCTTAGAGAGATACATGTCACCCTCAAGGATCTTAAGAATGAGGCAAGAGATCACCCGATTTGTTATGAATCAGGGTGAGAAATTCCATGAGGCTTGGGATAGGTTTAAAGACATGCTCAGGCGGTGCCCACAACATGGGATGCCTAAGGCTAAATACATAAGTATCTTCTATTATGGATTGGATTGTGAGTCGCGTGGTTTTATTGATGCATCATCAGTAGGAGCGTTGTTATCTAAGACAACACTTGAAGCAGAAAAGTTGTTTGAAGACATCTCTATGAATTCACGTGACTGGCCTATGGAAAGAGTAAGAGGGTCATATGTACTTGGCAAGGTAGCACAGGTTGAACATCAAGTGGTGAAGCCGAATAGAGATGATGAGGTCATTTCTAGTTTAGCTAATATCAACAAGCTAGTAGAGTCCCAGCAAAGGCAGATTATAGAGTTGCCGCAAAGAGGGCCTTATATGCAACAGCAAAAAGTGAAGGCTAGTGTTCAAGATACCTTCAATCGATACATGGCAAGGAATGATGCAAGGGTTTACCGCATCGAGGCTACTATGAATGCTAAGCATGCAGATTTATCTAAGTAGTTGAAGGACCTTACTTTGATAATGGGGTAGATGGCAGGGAGCGTGAATCAATTGACACAAACTCTAGAGAAAGAAAAGTTCTCGTCTCAAGGCATAATGAACCCAAAAGAGTGCAAAACTGTCAAGTTAAGGTCTGGAACACATTATGAAGGTCCAATGTTGTCGGTGGGGGAAAACATAGACGGAGAGCTTCCACTCAATCACAGCTCGATCAAGCCCAATGGTCGAGCGACGGTCGAGCGACCACCTATAGAGCAGAACAATCAAAATCAGATTACAGGGTCTCCGCTCTACCAAGAAGAATCTGCTCGACCAAACCATCTAGGCCGAGCAGATGTCTGTGGATCTAAACATCGAGAACCAGATTACAGATACCCCGCTCGACTATTTTCACCTCGCTCGACCAGAACAAATAGGTCGGGCGGAGGTCGAGCAATACTTTTTGACTCCTATTTCCGTGCAGAACGCTATATCTGATGTTCAGGAAGGAAAGCTTAGACTGCAGATGGATAATGAAGATGTGGTTTTCTCTCTTGATAGAGTAATGAAGATGCCCATGGAGACTCAATCATGTAAGAGCATAGATGTGATTTTGAACTTGTTTAATCTTGATTTTAATAGGACAGATGATTATGAATTTGTGTGGAAGATTGACAAGGAGGAGTCTAGACAGCCATGAGAGGAAGGTAATTCTGAGGATCATATTTTTGTGTTCAAGAAAGGTGAGGTGATGAGCGTAGACAAGAAGTGGGAAAGAAAGTATTTGAAGTTGAGGATGCGAGAAGACCGTCCTCCGATCCAGTAGTTCAAAAAGTGGTAAATCGTCGTGACTCTCCGACATTAAACATGAGCTCCTATTGGGGGCTTGCCCTTCCGTTTTATTGCTTTATTATTTCTTTTGTGTGAGTGAGGAGTTATTATATTTAAGGTGCTCACGTTTCGGCAATTACATCTTTTTTCAAACTTAGTTTCGACATACGTTTTTACTAAGTTTGGGGGCGGAGTGATGTACTTACCTCATTTTATGAGCATGAAGGTTATAATTTTTTATTTCGTTGGTTGTTTGTTTGTTAGGGAGTTGATTTTTTGCGGCATATTAATATTTTAATCAGTGTTGGTATGTCAATATTTTGCAACTTACCTAATGTTTAGTGTGCTGTGTTGGTGTGTCTAGTGTGTGGAGTCGATTATATAGTCAATTGAGTCTTTCTCTTTGTTCTCATATTTTATTATTGATGATGAGTGTGATTGAGCTTTGATGATAGAAAAAGGTAAAAGAGTGGCAAAAGGAGTTCTACACTGAGGCTTCGACCTGACCGAGTTGAACAACTCGAGAACTCATGCATACGTTGAAGAGAAATCAAGTGCCCTCGTTTTCTTATTCTAATTTCTATGTGTGCTTTTAATTCATGAGAGTGGAAAGATTGAGATTTTGGTTTTGTGATCCATGTGAGCTTATATGTTATAAATCGTGCTAAATATTCATATGCTTTTGAAATTAATGTAGGAAGTGTACTTGAGTTATATTGTGGTATGAAGTTCTATATGTACTTGTGGGATATTACTTACCATAAAAAGTGCTCTGTTACTTGTTAAAAACCCATGTGAGATTTTGAGCCTCGTTGATCATGTTACATAATCACATGATATTTCTTTTCTAGTGAGTATCGTTCTTGTATGTGTATTCTAGAACTTGCCTCTTATCTTACTTGAGACTACATATGTGTTAGATGATGGGAGATGATTTTAGGACATCTTTGAATTTATGAGTCACTTAGCCAAATAATTTCCAACCCAATGATGTTTATCCGTAGTTAGCCCCTTTGAGCCTAAAAACCTCATCCTTTGGCAGCCTGCGAGAAATAGCCACTTTAAGCTTCTGAATTTTTTTAGCCTTGATTCTATGACGAGGATTAATGGCTTTTCAAAGTGTGTTGATGGAGTTTGATAGCTTGGGAAGGAATGAAATTGGTGTTGAAACAATGATTGAGCATGAAAATGCATCAAAGGAAAAACATGGAGTAGTGTTTAAATATAATGCTCCGTGGAATCAAACACCCTAGAGTAGTGCTTAAATCTAGTACCATATGGAGGATGCGCGAGGTAGTGCCCAAAACTGGCACCTCGAGATAAAAAGAAGAAAAAAATTGGAAAAAAATGTGATGCTTGAAAACAAAAGTGAAGGAGTTGAGGAGGATGTGTGCTTAATTGAAGTGAGTAGGAAGAATGAAAGATCATGATGGAATGCGCACTTGATTGATCCGAGTTTTGAGTCACTTATCCATATATTCTCTACCTTAACCAAAGAGCTAACATTACATCCAAAAGAAAAGTCCTTTTTGATTCCATTGTCAAATCATACTTTTAGTGGTGGAGAGTTTGAGACATTTGTCAAGCTTATGGTTACGCATGCACTTGAATTGAATTTGAGCGTAAACACATTAACCCATAAGTGTACATCTTTTACACTTTAGTGCGAGTGATATATACTTCCCTTGAGAACATGTCAATGGAGCATTTGAATTGGTGGTAATTGTCTTATCTTGTATTCTATGAATTGATATTACATGCAATGAGAGTTGCATGACCTAAGTTGAGGACAATTGTATTTTGAATGGGGTATTGGTCGTAGTCCTTGTTTCCCCACTAATTTTCTAACTCTCTTTCTCTTTATTTTTATTTTGTTGCCTCGGGACGAGCAACGGGTAAGTTTGGGGGATTGATGAGAGTTAAAATAAGCGTGTTTTAGTGTCCAATCTAACACCTTTTTGATGGGAATTGATGTCATATAATACACAAGTGTCTTATATTCAATGTATTTGAGAAAAATGTGCGTTTGGGGTGTTTTATTGTGTTTTAGGTGGAAAAAGGATCAAAAGTACAAAGTTGGAGAAAAGGTGCAACTTGTGCAAAAATGTTGAAAAACGCACGTTCAACTTTTATAATTTTTCTGTATTTGTGTGGAGATCAAAACTAGAAGTGTGATACATGGTTGGAAAGCCGCTGAAGAGATGATCGTTTTGGCATAATGAACACCTCAATCGGAATCCAAATGAGAAGTTATGATCGAAATTGTGACGTCGCGCAAGCCGTTCCTACTCAGCACGACTGTTAAACTTTGCATGACTTGTTACACATACAAACGTTGGAGTTTCTGAGAGTTCTTTATATGGATAAAAATCCAAGAAAGAGAGGATTGTGTGAGCGTAAGAATCACTCGAATCGGAGCTTGGATGTGGAAGTTAAGCTCGAAATGGTCAGACTGCGCATAATCGCTTGACCTACCGCTCGACCTGGAGGTTTGATAGAGCGGGGACACACAGATCTGATTTTAATGGGATTTTTACCCCCTGTTCGTGAATTTTTGTATTTTCCAAGAAAAAGCCCATCCAAGGTCCATAAGAAGAGCTTATAAGTATAAAAGAGAATGTAGATCACATCATTATTGATTAGATTGGATTAGAGGAACCACAACACAATCATCCTACAAGGGGGGATCACCCCACCAATATCATTTACATCTTTTCCTCCATCCATCCATCCATCACTATAAAGATTCGTCTGTGGAATCAAGAGGAGAACCAAGAGGAGAATTCAAGGCGGATAAGGACGCGATAAATCCCACATCTGGGGTTTATTTGTTTCCAAATTTATCTTGTATTTTTCGGACATATGGGTAAGATCTATCCAACACCCATGATTGTTCTTCATAACATCATGGGCTAGAACCGTTTTGGTAGATCTTGGTCTTCGAAGGTTTTATGAATTAATTAAACTCTCTTGTGTGTCCTCCGTATAACACTACTTGTAGATTTATTTTATATATGATTATACATTTTTAATTCATACTCAGAGTTGTTTTGTGCATCATTAACTGTTACGTAGAGTCTGAATACATATCTTGGTTATTGATTGAGTGCGTTCACTACTGAGCAGAATTCTATGTTATGATTCTAAGTGATGGGACTCCGAAGCTTCATTAGAACTATCTTATATAAATACTTGTAAATTGAATTGAATTCGGGGTTAATAAGTAGGATAAAGAGGATAATTTTATAATACCTATAAAGGGAGATCATATCGGGTTAGAGTACCAATCCTAGGGGGAAATAATTGATACTGATAGTACCTAGAAAGGGGGATGAAATTATATCTCTTGCTCCGAGGTTATTCACACGTGTTACATGCTTATTTACTTGTGTCTATAGAGTAGATTTGCATGGTTTAGTGATGCGTCCATATTCCATAAGACCGAGTTTGACATTGATACACGAAAGGGAGATTAATGAGTGAAAATTGATTATTCTTGAGCTACCTATTCTCCTCTTTGAGTCACATTCGTATTCTTCTAGTGTTTATTTTATTTTATTTTAATTGTTATTTTAATTAATTATTTAGTAGATTAATAATTCTATACCTCAAATATTATTGCCAACTTGTCTTAATTAATTTATTAAATAATTGAATAGATAATACTCCGTCCTTTGGGTTCGATATTTCACTTGGTCGCTTGCTTAAGCTGCAACTGATATCCTTAATACTTGGGGATTAATTTTGCATGCAAAGAAAATGCGCATCAAGTTCTTGGCGTCGTTGTTGGGGACAGCTGTTATTTTTGATTTTATTATTTCTAGTTTGATTATGATTTTTATTAGTGATTATTTATTTCTATCTAACCTTGAATTTTTCTGAGCTACTTATGCACTAGGAAAAGGAGAGGAAGGAAAGAAACAAGTAACACACTGAGCTAAACATGGACGAAGCAAGGCAGATTCTGGATAATGTTGCCATACGTGAAATTTTTATGAACTATGGTATTGGCAACATGGGGTTGATAGGAGCAAGGGGGAAGATGACGATTTTGAGATACATCCCGCTCTTATTAACATGGTAGAGAATAATCCCTTTTCTGGAGGTTGCTTTGTAGATCCATATCAGTATCTCAAAAGATTCTTTGGTTATATATGCAAACACTGAAAAGGATGCTGGAGCTAATGATAATGCAAGACGGATTGCCCTATTCAAGTTCTCTTTGATTGATAGGGCAGAAGCATGGTATGAGACATCAAACATTGCATGGGACCAACTGCAGCAGAACTTCTTAGAGAGATACATGCCACCCTCAAGGATCTTAAGAATAAGGCAAGAGATCACCCAATTTGTTATGAATCAGGGTGAGAAATTCCATAAGGCTTGGGATAGGTTTAAAGTCATGCTCAGACGGTGCCCACAGCATGGGATGCCTAAGGCTGAATACATAAGTATCTTCTACTATAGATTGGATTGTGAGGACTAAGGGTATAATTTTTCATTTAGTTGGTTCTTTGTTTGTTTGGAAGTTGATTTTTTGCGGCATATTAATATTTTAATCAGTGTTGGTATGTCGATTTTTTGCAACTTACCTAATGTTTAGTGTGTTGTGTTGGTGTGTCTAATGTGAGGAGTCGATTATATAGTCAATTGAGTCTTTCTTTAAGTTCTCATATTTTATTATTGATGAATCATGTGATGATGAGTGTGATTGAGCTTTGATAATAGAAAAAGGTAAAAGAGTGGTAATGCGAGTTCTACACTGAGGCTTCGACCTGAACGAGTTGAACAACTCGAGAACTCGTGCATACGTTGAAGAGAAATCAAGTGCTCTCATTTTATTATTCTAATTTTTATGTGTGCTTTTAATCTATGAGAGTGGAAGGATTGAGATTTTGGTTTTGTGATCCATGTGAGCTTATATGTTTAAATCGTGCTTAATATTCATATGCTTTTGAAATTAATGAAGGAAGTGTACTTGAGTTATATTGTGGTATAAAGTTCTATGTGTACTTGTGGGATATTACTTACCATGAAAAGTGCTCTGTTACTTGTTAAAAACCCATGTGAGATTTTGAGCCTCGTTGATAATGTTACATAATCACATGATATTTCTTTTCTAGTAAGTATCGTTCTTGTGTGTGTATTCAAAGATTTGCCTCTTGTCTTACTTGAGACTATGTGTGTGTTAGAGATGGGAGATGATTTTAGGACATCTTTGAATTTATGAGTCAATTAGCCAAATAATTTCCAACCCAATGATGTTTATCCGTAGTTAGCCCCATTGAGCCTAAAAACCTCATCATTTGGCAGCATGCGAGAAATAGCCACTTTAAGCTTCTGAATTTTTTTAGACTTGATTCTATGACGAGAATTAATGGCTTTTCAAAGTGCGTTGATGGAGTTTGATATCTTGGGAAGGAATGAAATTGGTGTTGAAACAATGACTGAGCTTGAAAATGCATCAAAGGAAAAGCATAGAGTACTGCTTAAATCTAGTACTCCGTGGAATCAAACACCCTAGGGTAGTGCTTAAATCTAGTACCCTATGGAGGATGCGCGAGGTAGTGCCCGAAACTGGTACCTCGAGAGAAAAAGAAGAAGAAAAAAATTGGAAAAAAAATTGTGATGCTTGAAAAGAAAAGTGAAGGAGTTGAGGAGGATGTGTTCTTAATTGAAGTTAGTAGGAAGAATGAAAGATCATGATGGAATGCCACTTGATTGATCCGAGTTTTAAGTCACTTATCCATATATTCCCTACCTTAACCAAAGAGCCAACATTACATCCAAAAGAAAAGTCCTTTTTGATCCCTTTGTCAAATCATACTTTTAGTGGTGGAGAGTTTGAGACATTTATCAAGCTTATGGTTACATACATGCACTTGAATTGAATTTGAGTGTAAACACATTAACCCATAAGTGTACATCTTTTACATTTGAGTACGAGTGATATATACTTCCCGTGAGAACATGTCAATGGAGCATTTGAATTGGTGGTGATTGTTTTATCTTGTATGCTATGAATTGATTATTACATGTAATGAGAGTTGCATGACCTAAGTTGAGAACAATGGTATTTTGAATGGGGTATTGGTCGTAGTCCTTGTTTTCCTGCTAATTTTCTAACTCCCTTTCTCTTTATTTTTATTTTGTTGCCTCGGAACGAGCAACGGGGTAAGTTTGGGGGATTGATGAGAGTGAAAATAAGCGTGTTTTAGTGTCCAATCTAACACCTTTATTATGGGAATTGATGTCATTGTTGGCGCTTGGATCGTTTGGTTAACATGACCCGTTAGGGATCCATACGTTTCTAATATCAGCGGAAGCAATAAATCATAGAAACGATTACCGTTCACCAGGGTTTGTAGAAAATGAAGGATTCTCGCTGACAGATTGTGCAGTCCCACGAGAATGGCCATAACTTCCTCGTCTGATGTCGAAATTGAATGATCTTTGCGGTCAGACGATCCTCTCTTCAACGGCTTTCCGTCAGTATATTGATCATCGAATTCTGATCACCGTGCGATTTTATATAAATTTCGCAAGGTGGCAGACAGCAGCAAACTACCTTATGATCTTCTACTGTATGTCCCAAGTCCGATCTCGACGTCGTGTGGGCGACGATCTACGAGACCTCCTCAATCTGCTCACTACCCTCATCTCACATGAATAATGAATAATATTAGGGTTCCAGATAAGCTGAGGTGACTTATATACATGGGCTACAGCAGAGACCAGGAGGAGAAATTGGGTTGGGCCTCCATTGGGCTTAAGTATCCAAGCTTAGCCCAAAGCTTATACTTAAGTCCAATAATAATAATATATTCCACTAAAATATTATTACTGCACTGCCTTTCCAATCCCAAAATTACGTTTTGGGCTCCTTCTTATTATGAGCCCGTTAGTCTCCCCATGTTTAAGATATACAATGTCCATTAATTAATTTAAGTTACTGACAACTCAATTAATTAATATCTCATCCAAGAGTAGTACCACTCAACCTCATTATCATGCCGGAATAAATTCCACCTGCAGGGTTTACATGATAATCCTTATGAGCTCCTCAAGGGGACATCATCAACCTATGACGGACACGGATTCCTTCTACAATCAACAGCACACTATAGAGACAACATTACTTCCCAACTCACCGAGTTTGTTGATTTAATTACATGTAAATCTCACTCATTGATGAATCAAAGAAATACATACTGCCCTACGTGTCGAGGTTATTGTATAGGGATTAAGAGCACGAACTTCCATAATAACTAAGATCAAGTTCTCCTATAAGTCAGTATAAGTCAAACGATCTCATGCGGTCCTGCTCAATACACACAAGTGCACTAATGTGATTCTATAGCCAAGACAAGCTAATACCAAACCACACTACAACCATCCCAATAGAGAGTCCCCGTCTATCTCGGTTGTGAGCATCTATTTATACTTTATAAGGAAACCGATAATATGATCTTCCGCGTGTTGTCGCACAACATATTATCTACAGTATAAAGTAAGTGGACTATTGCATCGTGCATATAAATAAATTATAAGACACAATCATTTGATCATATGATTCTCATTTCAAATTAATTGTTATAACATTGTTCATACAAAAAGCTAGACTTTTAGTATATAATCCAACAGTCATAAATTAGTACAAGTGTTTTATATTCAATATATTTGAAAAAATGTGCATTTGAGATGTTTTATTGTGTTTTAGGTGGAAAAAGGATCAAAAGTGCAAAGTTTGGGGGATTGATGAAAGTGAAAATAAGCGTGTTTTATTGACCAATCTAACACCTTTTGGATGAGAATTGATGTCATAAATTAGCACAAGTGTTTTATATTCAATATATTTGAAAGAAATGCGTTTGAGATGTTTTATTGTGTTTTAGGTGGAAAAAAGATCAAAAGTGCAAAGTTTGAGAAAAGGTGCGACTTGTGCAATAATATTGAAAAACGCACGTCCAATTTTGTAATTTCTCTTTATTTTTGTGGAGATCAAAACCAGAAGTGTAATACATGGTTGGAAAGCCACATAAGAGAGGGTCATTTTGGCTTAAAGAACACCTCAATCGGAATCCAAATGAGAAAGTTATGATCGAAATGGTGAAGTCGCACAAGCTGTTCCTACTCAGCATGACTGTTCCACTTTGCATGACTTGTTACACATACAAACATTGGAGTTTCTAAGAGTTCTTTATATGGATAGAAATCCAAAGAAAAGAGGATTGTGTGAGCTAAGAATCACTCGAATCGGAGCTTGAATGTGGAAGTCAAGCTCGAAATGGTCAGACTGCGCACAGCCGCTCGACCAAGGTTTTTCCCGCTCGACCTGGATGTTTGGTCGAGCGGGGACACGCAAGTCTAATTTTAACGGGATTTTTACCCCATGTTCGTGAATTTTTGTGTTTTCCAAGAAAAAGGCCATCCAAGGTCCATAAGGAGAGCTTACAAGTATAAAAGGGAATGTAGATCACATCATTATTGATTAGATTGGATTAGAGGAACCACAACACAATCATCCTACACCCCAAAGGGGGGATCACCCCCTCCCAATATCATCTATATCCTTTCCTCCATCCATCTTTGGAGATTCGTCTTTGGAATCAAGAGGAGAACCAAGAGGAAGATTCAAGATGGAGAAGGACGCAACAAATCCCACATCTGGGGTTTATTCGTTTTCTAATTTGTCTTGTATTTTACGGACATATGGGTAAGATCTATCCAACACCCATGATTTTTCTTCATAACATCATGTGCTAGAACCGTTTTGGTAGATCTTGGGCTTTGAAGGTTTTATGAATTAATTAAACTTTCTTGTGTGTCCTCCGTACAACACTACTTGTGGATTTGTTTTATATATGATTATGCGTTTTTAATTCATACTCAGAGTTGTTTTGTGCATCATTAACTGTTATGTAGAGTCTGAATACATATCTTGGTTATTGATTGAGTGCGTTCACTGCTGAGCGGGATTCTATGTTATGATTCTAAGTGAGGGGACTCCGAAGCTTCATTAGAACTATCTTATATGAATACTTGTAAATTGAATTGAATTCGGGTTAATAAGTAGGATAAAGAGGATAATCTTATAGTACCTATAAAGGGAGATCATATCGGTTAGAGTACCAATCCTAGGGGGAAATAATTGATACTGATAGTACCTAGAAAGGGGGATGAAATTATATCTCTTGCTCCGAGGTTATTCACACGTGTTACATGCTTATTTACTTGTGTCTATTGAGTAGATTTGCATGGTTTAGTGATACGTCCATATTCCACAAGGCAGAGTTTGACATTGATACACGAAAGGGAGATTAATTAGTGAAACTTGATTATTCTTGAGGTACCTATTCTCCTATTTGAGTCACATTCGTATTCTTCTAGTGTTTATTTTATTTTATTTTAATTATTATTTTAATTAATTATTTAGTAGATTAATAATTCTATACCTCAAATATTATTGCCAACTTGTGTTAATTAATTTAGTAAATAATTAAATTGATAATACGCCGTTCTTTGGGTTCGATATTTTAATTGGTTGCTTGCTTAAGCTGTAACTGATATCCTTAATATTTGGGGATTAATTTTGCATGAAAAAAAAACGTGCATCAGGTTCTTGGTGTCGTTGCTGGGGACAACTGTTATTATTAATTTATTATTTCTAGTTTGATTAAGATTTTTATTTGTGATTATTTATTTCTATCTAACCTTAAATTTTTCTGAGCTACTTATGCACTAGGAAAAGGAGAGGAAGGAAAGAAAAAAGTAACACACTGAGCTAAACATGGCCGAAGCAAGGCAGATTCCGGATAATGTTGCCATACATGAAATTTTCATGAACTATGGTATTGGCAACATGGGGTTGATAGGAGCAAGGGGGGAAGATGATGATTTTGAGATACATCCCGCTCTTATTAACATGGTGGAGAAGAATCCCTTTTCTGGAGGTTGCTTTGTAGATCCATATCAGCATCTCAAAAATTTTTTTGGTTATATATGCAAACACTGAAAAGGGTGTTGGAGCTAATGATAATGCTAGACGGATTGTATTCAAGTTCTCTTTGATTGATAGGGCAGAAGATTGGTATGAGACCTTTGATGCCACAAATTGTATTACATGGGACCAATTACAGCAGAACTTCTTAGAGAGATACATGCCACCCTCAAGGATCTTAAGAATGAGGCAAGAGATCACCCGATTTGTTATGAATCAGGGTGAGAAATTCCATGAGACTTGGGATAGTTTTAAAGACATGCTCAGACGGTGCCCACAGCATGGGATGCCTAAGGCTGAATACATAAGTATCTTCTACTATGGATTGGATTGTGAGTTGCATGATTTTATTGATGCATCATCAGGAGGAGCGTTGTTATCTAAGACAACACTTGAAGCAGAAAAGTTATTTGAAGACATCTCTATGAATTCACATGACTGGCCTATGAAAAGAGTAAGAGGATCATATGTACTTGACAAGGTAGCGCAGGTTGAACATCAAATGGTGAAGCCGAATAGGGATGATGAAATCGTCTCTAGTTTAGCTAATATCAACAAGCTACTAGAGTCCCAGCAGAGGCAGATTACAGAGTTGACACAAAGAGGGCCTTATATGCAGCAGCAAGAAGTGAAGACTAGTGTTCAAGATACCTTCAATCGATACGTGGCAAGGAATGATGCAAGGGTTGACCACATCGAGGCTACTATGAATGATAAGCATGCAGATTTATCTAAGTAGTTGAAGGACATTACTTTGATAATGGGACAATTGGCCGGGAGCGTGAATCAATTGATGCAAACGTTGGAGAAAGAAATGTTATTGTCTCAAGGAATAATGAACCCAAAAGAGTGCAAAGCCATCAAGTTAAGGTCTGGAACACAATATGAAGGTCCAATGTTGCTGGTAGGCAAAAACGTAGACGGAGAGCTTCCGCTCGACCACAGCTCGAACAAGCCCAGTGGTCGAGCGACGGTGAGTGGCCACCTATAGAGCAGAACAATCAAAATCAGATTACAGGGTCTCCGCTCGACCAAGAAGAATCCGCTCGACCAAACCATCTAGGTCGAGCGGAGGTCGAGCGGACGTCTGTGGATCTGAACATCGAGAACCAGATTACAGGTACCCCGCTCGACCATTTTCACGTTGCTCGACCAGAACAAATAGGTCGGGTGGAGGTCGAGCAACACTTTTCGACTCCTGTTTCCGTGCAGAACGCTATATCTGATGTTCAGGAAGGAAAACTTGGACTGCAGATGGATAATGAATATGTGGTTTTCTCTCTTGATAGAGCAATGAAAATGCCCATGGAGAGTCAATCATGTAAGAGCATAGATATGATTTTGAACTTGTTTAATCTTGATTTTAATAGGACAAATGATTCTGAATTTGTGTGGAAGATTGACAAGGAGGAGTCTAGACAGCCATGGGAGGAAGGTAATTCTGAGGATCATATTTTTGTGACCAAGAAAGGTGAGGTGCTGAGCGTAGACAAGAAGAGGGAAAAAAAGTATTTGAAGGTGAGGATGCGAGAAGACCGTCCTCCGATCCAGTAGTTCAAAAAATGGTAAACCGTCGTGGCTCTCCGACGCTAAACATGAGCTCCTATTGGGGGCTTGCCCTTCCATTTTATTGCTTTATTATTTCTTTTGTGTGAGTGAGGAGTTATTATATTTAAGGTGCTCACGTTTCGGCAATTACATCAATTTTCAAACTTAGTTTCGACATACATTTTTACTAAATTTGGGGGCGGTGTGATGTACTTACCTCATCTTGTGAGCACTAAGGGTATAATTTTTCATTTCGTTGGTTGATTGTTTGTTAGGGAGTTGATTTTTTGCGGTATATTAATATTTTAATCAGTGTTGGTATGTCGATTTTTTGCAACTTACCTAATGTTTAGTGTGTTGTATTGGTATGTTTAATGTGTGGAGTCGATTATATAGTCAATTGAGTCTTTCTTTTAGTTTTCATATTTTATTATTGATGAATCCAGTGATGATGAGTGTGATTGAGCTTTGATGACAGAAAAAGGTAAAAGAGTGGCAAGACGAGTTCTACACTGAGGCTTTGACCTGACTGAGTTGAACAACTCGAGAACTCGTGCATACGTTGAAGAGAAATCAAGTGCTCTCGTTTTCTTATTTTAATTTTTATGTTTGCTTTTAATCTATGAGAGTGGAAGGATTGAGATTTTGGTTTTGTGTCATATGCTATTGAAATTAATGTAGGAAGTGTACTTGAGTTATATTGTGGGATATTACTTACCATGAAAAGTGCTCTGTTACTTGTTAAAAACCCATGTGAGGTTTTGAGCCTCGTTGATAATGTTACATAATCACATGATATTTCTTTTCTAGTAAGTAACGTTCTTGTGTGTATATTCAAAAATTTGCCTCTTGTCTTACTTGAGACTATGTGTGTGTTAGATGATGGGAGATGATTTTAGGCAATCTTTGAATTTATGAGTCACTTAGTCAAATAATTTCCAACTCAATTATGTTTATCCGTAGTTAGCCCCATTGAGCCTAAAAACCTCACCCTTTGGCAGCCTGCGAGAAATAGCCACTTTAAGCTCCTGAATTTTTTTAGACTTGATTCTATGACGAGAATTAATGGCTTTTCAAAGTGTGTTGATGGAGTTTGATAGCTTGGGAAGGAATAAAATTGGTGTTGAAACAATGATTGAGCTTGAAAATGCATCAAAGGAAAAGCATGGAGTAGTTCTTAAATCTAGTACTCCGTGGAATCAAACACCCTAGGATAGTGCTTAAATCTAGTACCCTATGGAGGATGCGCGAGGTAGTGCCCAAAACTGGTAACTCGAGAGAAAAAGAGGAAGAAAAAAATTGGAAAAAAACTGTGATGCTTGAAAAGAAAATTGAAGGAGTTGAGGAGGATGTGTGCTAAATTGAAGTGAGTAGGAAGAATGAAAGATCATGATGGAATGCGCACTTGATTGATCCGAGTTTTGAGTCACTTATCCATATATTCCCTACCTTAACCAAAGAGCCAACATTATATCCAAAAGAAAAATCCTTTTTGATCCCATTGTCAAATAATACTTTTAGTGGTGGAGAGATTGAGACATTTGTCAAGCTTATGGTTATGCATGCACTTGAATTGAATTTGAGTGTAAACACATTAACCCATTAGTGAACATCTTTTACACTTGAGTGCGAGTGATATATACTTCCCGTGAGAACATGTTAATGGAGCATTTGAATTGGTGGTGATTGTCTTATCTTGTATGCTATGAATTGATTATTACATGTAATGATAGTTGCATGACATAAGTTGAAGACAATTGTATTTTGAATGGGGTATTGGTGAGAGTGAAAATAAGCATATTTTAGTGTCCAATCTAACACCTTTTTGATGGGAATTGATGTCATAAATTAGCACAAGTGTCTTATATTCAATATATTTGAAAAAAAGGTGTGTTTGAGATGTTTTATTGTGTTTTAGGTGGAAAATGATCAAAAGTGCAAAGTTGGAGAAAATGTGCAACTTGTGCAAGAATGTTGAAAAACGCACGTCCAACTTTTGTAATTTTTTTGTATTTGTGTGGAGATCAAAACTAGAAGTGTAATACATGGTTGGAAAGCCACATAAGAGAGGGTCGTTTTGGCATAAAGAATATCTCAATCGAAATCCAAATGAGAAAGTTATGATTGAAATGGTGACGTCGCGTAAGCTGTTCCTACTCAGCGCGACTATTCCACTTTGCATGACTTGTTACACATACAAACGTTAGAGTTTCTAAGATTCTTTATATGGATAGAAATCAAAGGACGAGAGAATTGTGTGAGCGTAAGAAAAAGGAATTTAGATCCAATTGTGTGAGGGTCGTTTGATTTTAACGGGATTTTTACCCCCTGTTCGTGAATTTTCGTGTTTTCTAAGAAAAAGCCCATCCAAGGTCCATAAGGAAAGCTTACAAGTATAAAAAGGAATGTAGATCCAATGATTAGAAAACCGGATTGGACCGGCTGGTTCAACCGTTCCTGGACCCGGAACCGGTCTGGAAGACATATAAAACTATTTTTGAGTTGAACCGAATTGAACCTGATTGGACCGAGTTGAACCTGTCAAACCAGAAAAACCGGCTGAACCGATTCAGCCGGTTTCAGTATATTTTTTTAATTTTTTTAAAATTTCTCTTATCCTTTTTATTATTTTTAACTTTTATGATATTTCACTTTTATTTTTATTTATTTTAAAACATAATATTAACGTTTAGGATTAAATTATTAATTATAATATTAAGTGGGTACATTCTAAACTATATACGAAGTATAAATTATGAACTATAGATATTTTTATTCAATTATATTTTTAATTTTAAATTGTATTTTAAAATTTAAAAAATAGTTTAGGTAATTATATATTTTTTTCATTTTAATTATTAAAATATAATTAAAAATATGTAAATTTTAATTTTCCAATTGAACCGCCCAGTTGAACGGTCCGACCGGTTGGACCTCTAACCTTTGCCTCTTCCGGTTCATTCTTCGGTCCAATTTTTTATTCACTATGTAGATCACATCATTATTGATTAGATTGGATTGGAGGAACCACAACACAATCATCCTACACCCCACAAGGGGGAATCACCCCCAATATCATCCACATCCTTTTCTTCATCCATCCATCACTTTGAAGATTCGTCTGTGGAATCAAAAGGAGAACCAAGAGGAGGATTCAAGACGGAGAAGGACGTGACAAATCCCACTTCTAGGGTTTATTCATTTCCTAATTTATCTTGTATTTTCCGGACATATGGGTAAGATCTATCCAACACCCATGATTGTTCTTCATAACATCATGGGCTAGAACCGATTTGGTAGATCTACGGTTTTGAAGGTTTTATGAATTAATTAAACTCTCTTTTATGTCCTCCGTACAGCATTACTTGTGGATTTATTTTATATATGATTATGAGTTTTTAATTCATGCTCATAGTTGTTTTGTGCATCATTAATTGTTATGTAGAGTTTGGATACATATCTTGGTTATTGATTGTGTGCGTTCACTGCTGAGCAGGATTCTATGTTATGATTCTAAGTGAGGGGACTCCGAAGCTTCATTAGAACTATCTTATATAAATACTTGTTAATTGAATTGAATTCGGGTTAATAAGTAGGATAAAGAGGATAATTTTATAGTACCTATAAAGGGAGATTATATCGGGTTAGAGTACCAATCCTAGGGGAAAATAATTGATACTGATAGTACCTAGAAAATGGGGGTGAAATTATATCTCTTGCTCTGATGTTATTCACACGTGTTACACGCTTATTTACTTGTGTCTTTAGAGTAGATTTGCATGGTTTAGTGATGCGTCAATATTCCACAAGGTAGAGTCGAACATTAATACACGAAAGAGAGATTGATGAGTGAAACTGGATTGTGCTAGAGCTACCTATTCTCCTACTTGAGTCACATTAGTATTCTTCTATTGTTTATTTTATTTTATTTTAATTGTTATTTTAATTAATTATTTAGTAGATTAATAATTCTATACCTCAAATATATATATATATATATATATATATATATATATATATATATATATATATATATATATATATATATATATATATATATATATATATATATATATATATATATATATATATATATATATTCCCGCATAATATGCGGATGCATTATATTTTATATAAGAAAATTAATTAGATAATTCAATATTAAATGCATATTGTAATTTAATAATATGCATATTGTAATTTCATAATGAGGATATACTGAAAAATTTTGAAAATATATTTTTATAAATTGGTTTATTTATCTAATTTTAATGTTTAATTTTTAATTCAAAATATAAAGATATACATTAGTAATATAATGATAATAAAATAGAAAGATTATATGTGATATTATAATAAAAAATAAAAATATCTATTCCTAACCAATAAAAAAATATGATTGAAAGTGGTGTTTAGTTTGAAGATATACATGAATATAATAATAAGTTGGATATATTTTTATTGATTGGATTAATTATCTATTCTTAACCAATTAAAAAATATAATTAAAGATGGTATTTAATTTATAAATATAGATTAATAATATAATAATAAATATATATATTGCGGATTAACCAATAATAATAATAAATAAATAAATATTAAATAAATAAAATTAGATAGATTATATATATGTGTGTGTGTGTGTATATATATATATATATATATATATATATATATATATATATATATATATATATATATATATGTATATATATATATATATATAAGATATTAAAACAAAAAATATAAAAAATATGACAATTAACCACTTCGCGACACCTCATACTTTTAAAATGTTATTTATAACAGTGTATTCGCAATTAGTATATATAAGAAACTAGCATGGAACCCGCGTACTACGCGAGATCATTAATTTTTTAAAAATAAAATTAATATTATTATTAATATCTCTGATTATATTATATTAGTTCATATTTTAATATATCTTCATTGTTAAAATTAAATTTTTTATCATACTATTGTTATTTTAATTATAAGTGTCATATGTATAATTTAATATTAAAAATTATTATAAACTTTTCGTTAAACCACGTTTTTTGTGTTTTGCGTGATACATTACATTCTTCATCAAGACATAAAAATTTCAATTTTTTTCGATCTTTTACTCTTGATACAACAACATATAACTGCTCATATGTGAAAACAGGTTTTGGAATATACACTTCAACTCTTTATAGAGATTGTCCCTGACCATTGTGCTATTATCAGAAGGAGTAAGAGTCATCATTGGTATGTCGAGAATGTTTCTAATGTTTCCCCCACAAGTTATTTTTGCTTGTATAACATGATTTCCCATCTTTGTCACAATTAATCTTGTACCATTGCACAATTCAGATCTTTGCTCAACGTTTCTGATAAGTATTATCGGTACTCCATTCTTAAGCTTCTGTATGTGGTTTGGAAGTCTTGAACACTTGATAAAATTTAGAAACTCTACTGAGTAAAGATTCTTATTGTTACCTGTGACCCCATCTAATTTGAACACACTGTCTGAACTCAAATATTCTCTCTATGCCTGGAATTTGAGACAACACATTTTCATTTATGGACTCAACAACTTGATGCATGTGTTGGTGTAAGAATCGCCTTATCTTCAAAGTAGTGTAAATTTTTATAATCGGAAGCAACAAATTGATAAATGTACTCAACAATAGAATCCAGAGGATCTTGTACATTTTCAAATAATAGATCATCTGGAATTTCAATATTCTCTCCAAAATTAGTTCTTTCTCCGAGATCCCATCTCCTAAGCTCAAAGTCCATCTTGAAAATTCTTCAACTCTGTTTAGATTTTTCGATGCCAGAGTTTTGACTCTGCAATCTCCTGTTCCTTGTTACCATAAGCATCTTACAATATTTACAAAGATAAGAAGATGTTAGTGTGTCATACACAAAATTTTCTCTTGTACCCTTAGTAAAAATATGTAAGATTTGTCTGAAATCATCTCCAAAAACAATTGTCTTCCCACCAAATGGCGGATTTTTCATATCTCTTCTAATCTAAAAATGTCATTTAAACTTCTATCAAGTGCCTCGAAACAATATCGATTGATCATCGGAACTTCATCCCAAATAATAAATTTTGCTTGCTTAATTAATTCTGACAATTATGTTCCTGGTTTAATATGGCAAGTAGAGTTTTCATTTACTAATAGAAGGATTCCAAATCTAGAATGTGTTGTTCATTGGGTAATAGCAAAGAAGCAATACCACTTGATGCAACACACAAAACAATCTCACCTTCAGATCGAAGGTCACTTGCAAACGCATTAACCAAAATAAGAATACTATGAAGAAATTATATATTACCATTTCAGTCTTAATAAATTCAGCTATTGTTTTTACATCCGATAAAACTGAATCTTCATTGGATTCAATTAAATTGTTTTGAAGTGAAATATTTGAAAAACAATTGCTCTTAGCTATCATCAATGTTGATACACTGTTATGTAGAAAAAAATTGAATAAGAATTCATATGAGAAAATTAAACATAAGAAGTAAATATTTATCTAATACGTAAATTAGAAGAAAGTACCTGGATTGTAATTTTTTAATCTCATCAACACCGTCATCATTCAAAATAATTCGACTTGAATAGTACGAATTGGACACCTTCAAATCATCTAATAATAATGTAAAGAAAAAACAAGCGTGTCATATTAATAATTTTAATTTTTTTAATTAATACATAATTATATAATTAATATCACTAACGATTCTATTTTTAGATTTTAGCAAACCTCAAAATTAACACAACAACACCAGATTTTTCCATCTTTGAGTATTCTATCAATTGATCCGTATATTTTTTTTCCCAAAGAGTACATTCAAGAGTAGTTCTACTAAATCAAGTTGAAAGGAAAAATAATAAAATTAATAAATTAATATGGTGTTTGACTTCAAAAATAAAAAATACAATAAAAAGACATACTTAGCATCAATGAGATCCACTTTGATACTCCTTTCAGATGGATTACCCTTAATGTAACGCACTTTATTGACATCAGTCATTTGTCTAATAATATCTACAATTAAAAAAATCACAATTAAATTTTATATATTTTTACATAGTAAAATATTTAAATAATGTGATATAATATATCAATCTTAGAACCATTCATGTTTCGTAAGCTGCAAATTTCAAAAGGTAGAATGGGGCAGGTATGCAGGAAGTTCAAAACAACACACACACCATGATAATAAATTTAACTTACCAATCAAGTTTGATTCTTCCACTCTGTTTTGTAATATTGCGTCAAACGGAATGAAATCAAACCCATATTTAGGTATAATCACTGTAGTGCATCCTCTAAACGCTGTAAATCTATGAAATTCAATCCTATAGAATCTATGAAAGTGATCTAGTTCTATGAACATAGTTGGATTGTATACTAAAAGTCTAGCTTTTTGTATGAACAATGTTTTGACAATATTTGAAATGAGAATCATGTGATCAAACGTTTGCTATAATGTTGTTGCAAAAGTTCATTTAATTTATACTATAGATAATGTGGTGTGCGGCGTCACACGGAAGATCATATTATCGGCTCCTTATAAAGTATAAATAGATTCTCACAACCGAGATAGACAGGGACTATCCATCGGGATGGTTATAATGTGATTTGGTATTAGTCTGTCTTGACTAAAATTGCACTAGTGCACTTTGTGTGTATTGTGTAGGACTGCGTTGAGATCGTTCGGTTTATACTGACTATATAATAGATCCTGATCTCTACTATTATGGATGTTCATACTCTTAATTCCTATACAATAACCTCAACACGTAAGCCAGTATTTATTTGTTTGATTCATCAATAGGTGAGATTTAATAGTTAAATCAATAAGCTCGGAGAGTTGGGAGATGGTTTTATCCCACAGTAACGTTTATACATTTCTATTTTAGGCGTCCAACAAAAAGATTTATATTTCTCTTTATAGTAAATGGAATCCACACAAAACATTTAATCCATGGGGCCATAATAAGAAACTAATATAACTACCCTCTATACATTTATATATTATATTTTTCATCTCAATAAATATTAAAATACTATATTTCTTAATCCACGTACAAAAAGTAACCGTAAACGTTTTAACGGGATGAAAGGAGTATATCGTTTGATTGGACGATCATCACTTTTTACTAATTTTAAATATTATAGTGCATTTTATTAAAAATGATACACTTTTTATTAAAATATATCACTTCTTATTTAGTTACGAAACTCATGGCGAAAGAAATTTTGGATACTCACTATAAATCAATTTAAATTATTTAAAAAATAATACTCTAATAGTTTAATATAAAAATAATAAAACTAAACTTGTAAATTAGTTTATTTCATGTGTACTTTTAAATAAAAGAAAAAAATACTTTAAATTAATAAAGGAAAAAACTTTAAATGAAAGGGAAAAGAATGATACTGTAATTTAAATTTAAAAAGGAAAAAAAAAGTTAAAACCGATTTCATAATATTGAGCTCAATTGATCCTGGTCTTTATGTAAAAATTAATCAATGGCTCATTCCACCACTATGTCCAATAAATTATACGTTACTAAAAAAAGAAGAAAGATATATAATCAACTAAACGTTATATTTATCTTTTTATAGTCTTATTCTATAAAACATGGCTAATTTTTTTCCTTTACGTATTCAAATGTAGATTTAGCCATCATTATTTTTTAATTAATAAACTAATAATCTGATGTGGGGGTATAATTTTTTTTAAAAATATTGCTCCTTCCGTCCCATAGAAGTTGACACGCTTTCTTTTTTGGTTTGTCCCACTAAAGTTGACACATTTCCTTTTTAATACATGAGACCCACACAAAAACAATTAATTTATTCTCATAGCCCCATATATCACATCTAATACAACTACCCACTACACATTAAATATTATTTCTCTCACTTCCACTTTACTTCAGTTTACATTAAATTATTATACTCCTTAATCTCCGTGTCCAAAAAAAATTATACCAACTTATATGGGACGGAGGGAGTATATTTTTTTGATGAAAAATGAAAATATTTCATTTGATTAAATTTTTTGTTAAATTTATTGACAGTGTAAATAAAAATAAAAATTTATGAAATTATTACTCATAGATACACACTTTGACACTATTATTACTACAAGGTACATTAAGTTTAAATAATTACTCATACATACAAAATTAAAGAATAAAATCCCAAATTTAACCTTAATCCATATGTTACGTCTGTTCCTCAAATTATGGGAATTACGTGGAAAATGAAACTTCCCTTTTCCAATTCCAGTGATCCATTCTGTTCCAATTTCCTTCACATGCGTTATTTCCATAGCTACACTCTCGACAAAACAATTCCTTCGAAGGCAATAATCACTTGCGACGCCTATTACAAAAGACAGACATTTCCGACACCATTGTCGCTTTCCTTGGAGGTCTTCACCGTGCAAATATTAATTTTCAACTAGTCAGTGAAATCTCCAGTTGAAGTTATTTTAGTTAACGCCTCCATCAATTATAGCAATGCTTTATATTCATTCATCAACATTTAAATATGAATCATCCTAAACATGTCTCAAGAGTGATTAAATTCTTCTTGTTTATGATCAATCTTCAAAGAATACTTTTGTAAGAGTATATGCATGTACTATTGTGTTAATTATTTCTTTCTGCTCGATGCTCTCCCCTGCTTATATAGTACTCTATTTTCTCATGTAAACTCCAAAGAAGCTTTCTTGTTGCATAAACTCTTTTATGTCATTGTTGAATTCATTTTTGGTTGATTGAATTGATGAGCACATGGGATTGGTTTTTATTATTGATTCTTGTGTTGCACTTTTTTTATTTGAATTGAACATTTAGATTGACATGAATGGGTAAATAAGCTGGAACCTGAATATACAGCTTGTGCCACTTGAACCTACAAGGATATCATTCACCAAACTCAGAATTTAATAATTTCAGTGTTTGACCAAATTGAAATTAAACCAAATCATGTTGTTTGGGCGAATATATAAAAAAAAATTTTGAGTTCACATGATGTTGCAAATCGTTGTTTTATTTTAATTTTCAGAACTTTACGACATGTATTTTATATTAAAATAAATCAAAAAATTCAGATTAGGCCCCAAGGGGAGGTGTCAATATAATTCAAGCCTTGAGTATAGACAACATAGAAGAACTCTTTTTTGCATATAAGTTGTTTATCCCCACCACTGTGCAGTCTCTTGTGGCTAACTGGAATTATCCCCACCGCAATATTCATTCTCATGGTGAAATTTTTACAATTTTGACTCGTTCTTTTATTTGTTTTTTAGTTTTTAGTTTATTTTGAATTTTTATTTATTTTTTCATTGAATATGACTTTTTGAACGAGATATTGTAATATTATTAGATTGTATACTTAAAGTCTAGCTTTTTTGTATGAACAATGTTTTAACAATTTATTTGAAATGAGAATCATGTGATCAAACGTTTTGCATATTACAATTTATTTATATATTTTCTGCAAAAGTTCATTTACTTTATACTGTAGATAATATGTTGTGCGACAACACGCGGAAGATCATATTATCGATTTTCTTATAAAGTATAAACAGATAGATGCTCACAATCGAGATAGACGGGGATAATCTATCGGGATGGTTGTAGTGTGATTTGGTATTAGTTTATCTTTATTATAAAATCACATTAGTATGCGTTGTGTGTATTGAGCAGGACCGCTTGAGATCGTTCGACTTATACTGACTATATAGGAGAACTTGATCTCAGTTATTATGGATGTTCGTGCTCTTAATCCCTATACAATAACGACAACACGTAAGCCAGTATTTATCTCTTTGATTCATCAATAGGTGAGATTTATATATTAAATTAATAAACTCGGTGAGTTGGGAAATATTATTGTCTCTATGATGTGCTGTTGATTGTAGAAGGAATCTGTTTCCTATTAAATATGTTGATGATATCCCCTTGAGGAGCTCACAAGGATTATCATGTAAATCTTGCAAGTGGATTAATTCCGACATAATAATGAGGTAGAGTAGTACTACTCTCGGATGAAATATTAATTAATAAGTTGTCAGTAACTTAATTATTTAATGAGCATTGTATATCATAAACATGGGGAGACAGTCGGGCTCATAATAAGAAGAAGCCCAAAACGTAATTATGGGATTGGAGCGGTAGTGCACTAATAATATTTTAATGGACTATATTATTATTATTGGACTTAAATATAAGTTTTGGGCTAAACTTGATACTTAAGCCCAATGGAGGCCCGACTCTAATTTCTCCTCCTAGTCCATGTTGTAGCCCATAAATAAGTCATCTCAGCTTCCTGGAACCCTAGAATACTCGCCTCTTTTGACGTGTAAAATAAGGAGAGAAGCAGATTGAGAAGATCCTGAAGATCAACACCCACACGACGTTAGGATTGGACTTGGGAATACAGCAGAAGATCAAGAGGTTGTTTTTATAGCTGTTCATCATCAACATACCGTGGTGAAAGGTAATACATTTCTATCTTATTGCTTCCGTTGTATTAGAAATGCATGGAACCCTAACGGTTCACGCTAACCAAACGATCGAACAACAATAATTGGTATCAGAGCTTCGGTTTCATGGCTAAACGTGAAACATTAGGCTAAGGTTTATGTGCTATACGTGATTTAATTATCGTATAGAAAAGCATGTGAATTAGGGTTTGATAAATTTTGAATTACTCGTGAAACCCTATGTGCCTCTATCGTCGAAAATTGCTGTGGTGTTGTGGCTGGACATGACACACACACATCTGTACCATGACCGACAACTGATCGACGATAGCGGAAAGTCGACGATCGGTGAAAGCGGTGTTTTCTAGAGAAGCAAGGTAGACGATCGTAGGTGAAGACGAGCCTCGGCAGTGCAGTTCGCATGGCGATGCATCGGCAGGACTTAACTACTGTACATGACAGCGAGGTCGGCGATGGGATGTGGCTTGATGCCTGGCGAGTCATGATGATAGCTGCAGCGGCGTGATGCTCTAGGCGGATTGAACGGCGTCGCGACAGGCGACTGCACATGGCGGCACAACGGCAGGGCAAGCTCGCTGGACGAGAGGCATTGTCAGAAATTCCACTGTGGACCACCTGCAGCGGGAAACGACAGCTGTGGCAGGCTGTGAGCGACGTTCTAGGCGCGTCTGATGGAGGTTTCGGGCGAGTCAAGATGGCGATCAGGGCGAGTCCTTCATGATGTCGAGCGACTCATTCATCATGGCCGATCGAGTCTCAGCCACTTCTGGGTGGGTCTGAGGCATCGACAGATTAAGTCTGTGAAAGGAGGTGCATGACTGCACGAAGTTGACGGCATGACTGGTGGGTTGATGACACGACTGCCGACAGCAGTCTGCACGAGTCGTGCCGGTGAGTGCTTGGCGTGGGGGCAAGGCAGTCGAGGCAGAATGGGTTCATCCAGGCAGAAGACGGCGTCGGGCTTGGAAGACACGGCCCGACTCGTGCCAATGGACTGCACGAGTCGTGCGGGCATGGAATGCTGGGCAATCACAAGAATTCTTGAACAATGGGTAGCACGACTCGTGCTGCTACCCTGTACGAGTCATGCAGGTGTTGTCCGTCGGGCAGCCAGGCTCATTTTTTAGCGATTCATTGTTTTATGCATTTATTTCGTGATATATAACTGCATTAATTGATTTAATTATCTATTATTGTTATATATGTGTATGCATGCTCTATTTGATTTATCTACCGTAGTAGAAACATGTTAGGTTGCGTATTATATTTGAATATTATATGTATGTTAAAAACCCTCGGTGTTAAATAACTAAGTGGGAGAGAGGATTGGTAAATAATTCCCATGGCCTCCATTATTGGTTTGTAAGTGATGTGAGTAAACCTACGTGTTGGCAATAGGCCTTCCTTCACATCGTATATGTTTATTCATGGATCACTGGTACAAACTTCTTTATGATGATTATAGGAGTTATCCGAGCGCGTGTGTACTTCTCCAACTGTAACGCACACAAGCTTGGGCCGCGGACTTGGAATCAAGTAATGGTGATCACTTAGGTGTAAATAATAAGTATCCTCCCCAATGGAGTCACTGCTATTTTTTGCATGGCTAAAAAGGAACCGACTATTAATTATTTTGTCATAAAATTAGGTTGACAAATGAAATTAATGAGTAAAACCTTCTCTTGTAAATATTTGGGTTTGCTATGTCCACACAAACATGGCTTGCAAATTCACGGTGCTTGAGATGTTGGTGAATTTTATTTTATATTGTTTTGAGGGAATCAATATAAATTGATAAATTCGAAGTGTTTGATCTGTTTATTATTTATGATTCTCAGGATTTTCAAATTGCACTCAACTAACTTTCTGTCATACTTAAAGAACACAAACTTACTGGCACAAATTATGTTGACTGGAAATGAAACATGAATATTTTTTTACATGCTGAAGATTATATCTTTGTACTCATTGAGGAATGTCATGCGGAACCTACTAATGACTCTACTGAAGAACGACTGATGTACTCCCTGGAAGTGCATGACTCGTGCCACTATTTTGAATGACTCGTGCCATACTCAAATGGACAAATTTTAAGGAGTTCTTTATATGGTTGGAAAGCCAAGAAAGAGAGGATCACGTGAGCATAAAAATCACCTCAATCAGAGATAGGATGAAGAAGTAATGAGCAAAACCGTGAGGTCGCGTAGGCTGCCGACGGGTGGCACGACCCGTGCCACATTTGGAACGACTCGTGCCGACCACCCAGCCAGCGCCCGTGCGCCCGTGCCGCACAGCTATCGAGAAATTTTGATAGCATGCGCCCGGCATGACGCGTGCAACCTATGGCACGACTCGTGCAGCTTCCCAGCGAGCCCGTTTCGTCTTTTTTCGGCCCGTTCGTATTTTTTATGTGAAAAAGCCCACTTTTTAGTCATAATTCGAGAATTATCAGTGCCCAACTATAAAAGCAGCTCTTGGGGTGTTTCAAACCCTAACTCTCCATAACTCTTCACATCCATACATACTTTTCCGTTCACTTTCACTGCACCGCCCCATCCACCCATCCCGGGGAGTTCATTAGTGTTGCTTACTTGAGAAGGAGAACAAGAAGATTCAGAATCACGGAGGAAAGAACAGAGAATCACGCCACATCTAGGGGTTTTCTTATTCTTTCTTTTAAGCTTTTGAATTATAGACCTATGAGATTGTTTTCATACCTAACCATGTGTGTTGCATGTAACACAATGGGCTAGTACTTCTTGGATAGTGCTAGATTCTGAAGGTTGAATTGGTTTGAATTGATGATCTAGAATAGGTTGGATATCTGCAATATACTTATTCCCTTATTAATGCTTTGAATTTAGACTTATATTTTTGTCTTATATGGTCTGTCCTCATTCATGATATGTCATTGTCTTATGCATATTTATGCTTGTCGCTTGTGCCATAAATTGATTATATTTGTCAACCTGTTATGGGTAAAGGGATCTAACCGTATAACTTTTATTCATTAGAATAATTAATATTGGACACTTAATATATCTATTAATTAGCATTCTAGAGGATTTGTTTTCTTAGATTGTTAGGTGGCAATTGTGGATTAATTCTTAAGTGCCTATAAAGGGAAGTCTAGTGCTCTAGCCTTTAATGGAATTTTGAATGAAGTACCTAGAAAGGGAGTAGGAGTTATTCTTCTGCATCTGAGGGTTTAAACCAGGTTTATGTGTTAAGTTTACTTTAAAAGAGGGATTTAACATAATTACGTGATTGCTTTCACAAGAATAAATCCACATACAGGGTTTACATGATAATCCTTATGAGCTCCTCAAGGGGACATCATCAACCTATAATGGACATGAATTTCTTCTACGATCAACAGCACACTATAGAGACAACACTGTTTCCTAACTCACCGAGTTTGTTGATTTAATTTCATGTAAATCTCACTGATTGATGAATCAAAGAAATACATACTGCCCTACGTGTTGAGGTTATTGTATAGGGATTAAGAGCACGAACATCCATAAAAACAGAGATCAAGTTCTTCTATAAGTCAGTATAAGTTGAACGATCTCAAGTGGTTCTGCTCAATACACACAAGTGCACTAATGTGATTCTATAGTCAAGAAAAACTAATACCAAATCACACTACAACCATCCCAATAGAGAGTCCCCTATATCTCGGTTGTGAGCATCTGTTTATACTTTATAAGGAAATCGATAATATGATCTTCCGCGTGTTGTCGCACAACATATTATCTACAGTATAAAGTACGTGGACTATTGAATCTAACATATAAATAAATTATAAGACGCAATCATTGATCATATGATTCTCATTTCAAATAAAT
This sequence comes from Pogostemon cablin, assembly GCA_023678885.1. NCBI lineage: Eukaryota > Viridiplantae > Streptophyta > Magnoliopsida > Lamiales > Lamiaceae > Pogostemon > Pogostemon cablin. The sequence continues at coordinate 19,168,321 of CM042964.1, read as the reverse complement.
TGTTATAATATTGTTCATACAAAAAGTTAGACTTTTGGTATACAATCCAACACTTATAATAGGTGGACCACAGCTGATAGGATGGCTAAGTGCTATATATTGGCTTCAATGTCAAGTGTGCTTCAGTATCAGCATCAAGCTATGAACACTACCTATAATATGATGCTGAATCTTAAGGAACTCTTCGGGCACCAGAGTTGACCTGCTAGGTCGGAGGGCATGGCTGTGCTGATGAACACCAAAATGGCTGAGGGCAGTCTCGTAAGAGAACATGTTCTTAGAATGATGGGCCAACTCAATGAGTTGGAGGTCCTTGGAGCTGAAATCGATGGGGAAACCCAAGTCGATATCATACTCCAAAGCTTGCCTAGGAGTTTTGAGCAGTTTTTTCTGAACTATGGTGTGAACAAACGTTTGTACACGTTGGCAGAGCTTCATACAGAACTTGTGGCTGCAGAAGGGCTGTTTCGTCTAGCTCCTCAGGTTCATGTTGCTGAAAATGATGTTCATCCTAGGCTGAGAGGTGGCAGAAATAAGAAGAAGCAAGGAAATTCAGCACCGGTAAACCAAGTGAAACCAAAGAGTGCTGCGGTCAAGAAGCCTAAGGGCAAGTGCTTCAAATGCAAGCAGTCGGGACGTTACAAGGCTGACTGCCCTCTTCTGAAGGAGAACATGAATGGTAAGTCTTTTATACTTGTTGTTGAATCGTGTTTAGCGGTTGTATCTGCTGACACTTGGTGGGTGATACGGGAGCCACTGACCATGTCTGCAATTCTTTGCAGGGATTCCACCAAACCCGACAGCTTAGTGATGGGGAGATTACCATACTCATGGGGAATGTTGCAAGAGTAGTGGTCATTGCAGTGGGAGAGGTTTATTTATTTTTCAATAAGAATAAAACTCTTGTTTTGAGGAATTTTCTTTATGTACCTCATTTTGGAAAGAATTTAATTTCAGTGTCTAAATTGTTTTTGAATGGATATTCTGTTCCTTTTAATGACAAGGTTGTTTTAAGGAAAAATGAACTTTTTATCTGTGATGGTACATTAATAGATAATTTGTATACTCTTAATCCAATTTCTCCCACAGTGCAACAAATTGAATTGAATGATACATCTACTAATAAGAGAAAAGAACCTTCGAAAATGAATCAAACTTATCTTTGACATCTAAGGCTTGATCATATTAACTTGAGTAGGATTCAAAGGTTGATAGCTGATGGACCTCTGAGTTCATTAGTAGCGGAAAATTATCCCACTTGTGAATCCTGCTTGGAAGGAAAAATGACCAAAAGGTCTTTTAAGGCAAAGGGGTATAGAGCCAAGGATCTGTTAGAATTGGTTCATTCTAATTTATGTGGTCCTATGTCTGTCCAGGCAAGAGGGGGTTATGAATACTTCGTCACTTTTATTGATGATTATTCTAGATACGGATACATTTATTTGATGAGCCACAAGTCTGAGTGTTTTGATAAATTCAAGGAGTACAAGGCTGATGCGGAGAAGCAATTAGGAAAATGTATCAAGACACTACGATCTAATCGTGCTGGCGAATACCTCTTAGGAGAGTTTAGGAATTATTTATCAGAGGAAGGGATTGAATTCCAATTGTCTACACTGGGCACACCCCAGTAGAATGGTGTAGCGGAAAGAAGAAATATGACTCTTATGGAAATGGTGAGATCAATGATGAGTTATTCGGAATTACCAAATTCGTTTTGGGGATATGCCTTAGAATTTAGAAACAACAACTTACATCCTTAACTTAGTACTTTCTAAATCGGTAGCTTCCACACCCATCGAATTGTGGATCAAGCAAAAGCCTAGTCTGAAACACTTTCGGATTTGGGGTGCTCTGGCACATGTGTTGAAGACGGATACTGATAAGTTAGAATCGCGTATGGAAGTTTGTTTGTGTATAGGATATCCTAAAGGAACAAAAGGTGGTTTGTTCTATAATCCAAAAGACCAAAAGGTATTCGTTAGTACGAACGCTAGATTTTTGGAAGAGGATTATGTAATAACCACAAACCTATGAGTAAAATTGTTCTAGAAGAAGTAAGAGGGAAACACCAAATATAATACCAACTGTACAAGAGGATATACCGCAACACACTTCACAGCGTGTCACACCTGATACACAATTGCCAGTGGTGCCTCGTCGTAGTGAGAGGGTTGTGAGACAACCAGAAAGGTTTATGGGATTGGGAGAGTCGTCAGACTTGGTCCCTAGTGAATATGAAATCGACCTATGGAATTATGATGAAGCACTGCAAGATAATAATACTCAATCATGGCAAAAGGCAATGAAATCTGAATTAGAATCCATGTATTCTAATCAAGTCTGGGAGCTTGTAGAACCACCTGATGGTGTAAAAGCCATTGGATGCAACTAGGTCTATAAAACAAAAAGAGGATCTGACAGTTTGGTGGAAACCTTTAAAGCAAGGCTTGTCGCTAATGGATATACACAGAAGGAAGGAATCGATTATGAGTAAACCTTCTCGCCTGTGGCCATGCTTAAGTCAATCCGGATTCTTTTACCTATTGCTGCTCATATAGATTATAAGGTATGACAAATGGATGTCAAGAAAGCTTTCCTGAATGGAAGTTTTCAGGAAAATATCTATATGAAGCAACCAGGGGTATTCATTGAAAAGGGCGAAGAACATCTTGTGTGTAAGCTTAATAGGTCCATTTATGGATTGAAATAAGCTTCAAGATCATGGAACATCCATTTTAATGAAGTAATCCAATCATTTGGATTTATTCAATGTCCGGATGAATCATGTGTGTACAAGAGTGTGACGAAAATGTAGTGGTATTTCTTGTACTCTACGTGGATGATATTTTTCTCATTGGAAACAATGTAAATGTATTATTGGGCGTAAGTGTATGGCTATCTAAGCAGTTTGAGATGAAGGACTTAGAAGAAGCCGGACACATTCTAGGGATCAAATTAATAAGAAAAGAATGTTGTGCATATCCCAAGCTTCATACATAGATACAATCCTGGCTCGTTTTAGCATGCAAGATTCCAAGAAAGGTTTTCTACTTTTCAGACATGGAATACCTCTATCTAAGGAAATGTGTCCAAAGACACAACAGGAAATAGAGGAGATGAAGCTGGTTCCTTATGCTTCGGAAGTAAGAAATCTCATGTATGCAATGCTATGTACGAGACCGAATATCTGTTATGCCGTGGGCATGGTCAGTATGTATCAAAATAATCCAGGACAAGGGCATTGGACTACGGTAAAACATATTTTGAAGTACCTGCGAAGGACTAGGATTATGTGTTGGTTTACCGGGCAGATACTTTGTTACCTTTGGGTTACACAGATTCGGATTTTCAGTCAGATAGGGATGCTAGTAAATCCACATCGGGTTATGTGTTTACTCTTAGAGGAGGAGCCATAATATGGAGAAGTGTAAAATAGAAATGCGTTGCAGACTCTACCATGGAAGCTGAATATGTAGCAGCCTCTGAGGCAGCTAAAGAAGAAGTATGGCTCAGGAGCTTCTTAATGGACTTGGATGTGATTCCTGGTTTGCCCAAAGTAATCACAATTTATTGTGAAAACAGTGGTGCAGTAGCAAACTCGAAGGAACCACGAGCCCATAAGGCGAGTAAACATATTGAGTGCAAGTACCACCTGATACGAGATATAGTTAGAAGAGGGGAGGTCATTGTCGCTAAGATTGCATCGAAGGATAACCTAGTTGATCCTTTTACTAAGAGCCTTCCAGCGAAAGCGTTCTATGGGCATGTAGAAGGAATGGGGATTAGATGCGTGTCAGCAGATATGGCAGCGTAATCTTTTAGTATAAGTGGGAGATTGTTAGATTGCATACTAAAAGTCTAGTTTTTTATATGAACAATGTTTTAAAAATTTATTTGAAATGAGAATCATGTGATCAAACATTTTGCATATTATAATTTATTTATATGTTTTGTGCAAAAGTCCAATTACTTTATACTGTAGATAATATGTTGTGCGACAACACGTAGAAGATCATATTATAGATTTCCTTATAAAGTATGAACAGATGCTCACAATCGAGATAGACGGGGACAATCTATCAGGATAGTTGTAGTGTGATTTGGTATTAGTTTGTCTTGACTATAAAATCACATTAGTATGCGTTGTGTGTATTGAGCAGGACCGTTTGAGATCGTTTGACTTATACTGACTATATAGGAGAACTTGATCTCAGTTATTATGAATGTTCGTGCTCTTAATCCCTATACAATAACCTCGACACATAAGCCAGTATTTATCTCTTTTATTCATCAATGGGTGAGATTTATATATTAAATAAATAAACTCGGTGAGTTGGGAAATAATATTGTCTCTATGGTGTGCTGTTGATTGTAGAAGGAATCCGTGTCCTATTAAATAGGTTGACGATGTCTCCTTGAGGAGCTCAAAAGCATTATCATGTAAATCTTGCAAGTGGATTATTTTTGGTATGATAATGAGGTTGAGTGGTACTACTCTCGGATGAGATATTAATTAATGGATTTGTCAGTAACTTTATTAATTAATGGGCATTTTATATCTTAAACATGGGGAGACTGTCGGGCTCATAATAAGAAGGAGCCCATAACATAATTGTGGGATTGGAGCGGCAGTGCAGTAATAATATTTTAGTGGACTATATTATTATTATTGGACTTAAGTATAAGTTTTGGGCTAAACTCGGATATTTAAGCCCAATAGAGGCCCGACTCTAATTTCTCCTCCTGGTCCCTGTTGTAGCCCATAAATAAGTCATCTCAACTTCCTGGAACCCTCGAATACTCGCCTCTTTTGACGTGTAAAACAAGGAGAGAAGCAGATTGAGAAGATCCTGAAGATCGTCGCCCACATGACGTCAGGATTGGACTTGGGAGTACAGCAGAAGATCGAGAGGTTGTTTTCTGCACATGTTCATCATCAAGATACACTGGTGAAAGGTAATACATTTCAATCTTATTGCTTCTGCTAGATTAGAAACGCATGAAATCCTAACGGTTCACGCTAACCAAATGATCGAACGCTAAAAATTATGAGTCGTCCCATCAGTCTTGGTGTTAGACACAGAGGAGAGTGCAAATTAATCTCTCTCCACAAAAATACATCATGGTCTGATGTACAATCACATATCTGTTCCAAGTGGAATGATTTGCAGAACAAGGAATTCGGATGTGTTTGTTGTGTTGGATCGTTACCTAGTATTTCATTGTCATCTGATGTTGATGTCGAGAATATCATCATCCTTTGTCATAATACATCCTTGAACGCCATCTCTACTGATGTATCCGTGTATAGCACTAATTCAACACAACTTGTGGACAATGACAGTCAAAATTTTATTAATTCTTAAAGGGCTGCTGGTTTTGGCCACCTTTTTGATCTTGTGAACACAAATGATCATTTTCTGAATGATGGCGAATACGAAGAGTTTGAGGCAAACACTTCTATACCATCTTATGATATTTACCCCATTCTTGAAAAGTAAACATTGTTATCAGATCCGTGGGAAAACCTTATGGAAGATTGTGTTGGTCAGGTCTTTCATGGCGAGGCTAAAGATTTTCGGGTGCAGCTCATAAAATATGTCGCACATAAAGGCTTTCCTTTTGAGTATCACAGGAACGACACAAAGTATATTCGTGCAGTATGTGGTAGTTTAGACTCATACAAGTGTGAGTGGTTCGTCAAAGCAAAGCGTCTTTTGGTGACAGTAGAATTTTAAGTATACAAGTTGAATCCAGTGCACAAATGTGTGGGTGCGGTGTGTAAAAATAAGGCGAAACTCTTGCGGCCTGACATTATTGGAAATTTTTTCTTAGATAATGTGAGGAGGATACCAAACATGGGGAGCTGATGCAAAAAATGATATGTTATATAGTTATGGTTTTGAAATTCCATATTGGAAAGCATGGAGATCAGTACAAAATGCAAAGGAAAATGTTTGGGGTTTTTATGACAATTCTTATGATCAGTTACGATGGTACTGTTCAGGTGTTATGTTTACCAACCCAGGAAGCATCTTCGTACTAAAGAATGACCCTAAATCACACCGTTTGGAATGCTTTTTCATAGACTTCAAAGCATGCATCGATGGGTTCAAGAGTTGTCGCCCCATGCTATTTATTGATGGTACTTTCATGAAAGGGAGAGCAAAGAGGAACATACTAGCTGCCACTGCAAATGATGGTAACAATGGTATTATCCATTAATTTTTATTTTACTCATTCAGAATACACGTCTATATTCTTATTCTCATAATTAAATGAAATTTTTATTTTAGGTCTATTTTCGGTCGCCATAGCATTTGTCTCAGCTGAAAATACTAAAAATTGGACATGATTTTTGACAATGTTAAGGGACAATGTTATACACGATAATCAGATTTTTTATATTTCAGATCGGAATTTAGGCTTAATGGCAGTATTTCCATTACTTTTTAATGAACCTATTCACTTCTTTTGTTTGTTTCTTCTTATAACCAACTTTAAAGGTTGATTCTCTAGTGGCTGGAGCACCACGCGCCATTCAACTTTGGACACCCTTTTCACATAATGTGCATATGCTCCGAAAATTCATTCTCACCAAATACTCTGGTCTTTAATTTCCAACCCATCACCATTGTCACAATGTGCATACAAACAACCACATCATGCACAATCAATGGATTCCAGTGCTTGTTGAATGCAATCAATATTAATTACACTCTTGGATGCAGATTGCATGAATGGTGCTCTTGCCTATGCAATTACAAACTCTTTACCTTCTCCATGTATTCCACCTTAACAACCAAAATTAGAAGGGGATTAAAATTAATTAAATACTAACTGTAAGCAGTTAAAATTCACGGTCTAATTAAATGTCGAGACATGGATTTTATGATTAAAATATCAATTTTAATTTACTATTTTATTTGGGAATATAAATAAATTAATTCCTAAAATGAATGAGTAAATAATTGATAATTAATTTAAGCCCAACAAGTTAAATGTCTCTTAAATTAAAAGAGATCTGACCCTAGTCAAACAAGCTCAAGTTAAAGATGGCCTTACCTAAGTCAAACAAGCCTAGACAAATTAAATCAGGCATAAATAAAATAAGCCTGACTACAGACCAATCAAGTTGGAGGCTCAAGCCCGCAAAATTAGGTCAAATCAAGCACTGCCAATCAAACTGCGTTATAGATGGAAAGGCCCAAGCCCGCAAAATCAAATCAAATCAGCCCTAGACCAATCAGACTACGAGTTACATATGGGGCTTCCTCACCCTTCACCTATATAAGGAGCCCTCCTCCATTCATTCCACACACACTTAGACATCTGAAGACGCCGACGCTTCTAAAGAGATTGAAAATACGAGCCACACTTCCTAAATATCTTTAAGTTAAGAACAACCTCTGATTAGAGATCAAAGTGCTAAGCCCTTCTGATTCGGGGTTCTTCAAGTCAACAGTATTCGATCAGAGATCAAGGTGCTAAACCCCTCCGATCTGGCGTTCTTCAAGTCCGCAACCTCCAATCAGAGATCAAGTTGCTAAACCCCTCCGATCTGGCATTTTTCAAGTCAGAAACAACACTCGACCTGAGATTAAGGTGCTAAGCCCCTCAGATTCGACGTTTCTTCTAGTCGATTCATCCAGCAGTCGTCGTGAAGTTAACAGTGTTCTACCAAATTGAACGACATTTTTCATAAGAAATCTTCAAGTCAATGTTCAAGTGGATGTGGGTTGTTGCTCTGTCTGATAGATATTAGCTATGGTACATGTGGGTTAGATGGACCGGCATCACCCTGGTTGATTGTGATGACCTCTTCTTGAATTCCTGTAGTGTCTCCATGAAAAATTGAAGTGGTGTGTCTGCTGAGCTCTCTTAAAAGGTTCTTGTTTTTAACATGTAGCTTATTGTTCTCATCAATCAGCTTCGTGTTTTTATTTTGCAGAATTTTTATCTCGGCAATATTTACCAATGCGTCTCTATTCTCTTTTTTCAATAAATTTTACGTAAATGTTGGTTCGACACACCAACCCAACTGATACTTCAAATCAGCCACCTCTGCATGTAGCTTGTTTATTTCTTCATCTTTTTTGCTTTAACAGTTCAGCCACTTTGTCTTCATATACCATGAATACTCTTTCTTCCGCCTACACATGAAGTGAAGTGTGATATATCATGAAAAATATTACATATTAAAATTGAAAGATAATTGGATATTTCATTCACAAAATATATGTTAAAAATTTTAATTAACCTTTCGTATCTGTTGCTATTTTTCATCAATGGTGGGACTTGTTATCTGCGTTAAGCCCAACCCCAAGCTGAATGAAGGGCCATCAATCAAGTCACCACAAATTGATAAACTACGAGAAGCCACATATGGTGATTCAAGCTTGGTTGTTTAGCGCGGCTTTTCATTGAGAACCTCCACAGAGCAGTAAGGATTTGAAACTTGCCCATCAAGCTTTGCACTTACTGGAATATCTTCTGTGGGCTCAGATGTTTCAATAGCCAATAAAATCCCCCTCTCGCTGGGGGTGTACTTCAATTGCAATCTTTTAATCTAAAATAGATATATAAAAAACATTATTATTGAAACTACTTTTCCAAATTACATATGGAGAAGTTAAACATTTTAGACCAATTTAGGACTAATTAAGACTGAAATTGCTGCTACACATGAGATCACAATACTTATGTGCATTGGAAAAAAAAATCAGAAATTTGAGTAGAGCCTTACCTAGGTTTAATCAGTTCTTATAACTTCTAACAAATAGTGCACTATATGATCGTAAAAAAAGTTAATAGAAGTATTTTAAGCTTTTCAATTCTTAGATATCCTGAAGTACTGTCCATTCAAACAATACTCACAACTACATGCATCATCTAAAGCTTACTTAAGTAATATGAACAACTAATTTTTTAATTACACAACATATATATAGATTCAATTACACCATGCACAACAAAAAATAAGCTGGGGTATTTACAATTTTCCTTCTTAACTTCGGTACAGAGTCCTTTTTAACTTCTTTAGTTCTCTGCAATTTATTAAGGTCCCACTTTAGAAAGCGTGGGATAAAAATAATCTTCTAGACGAATCAAACAAGTATGCTCACAAAACCAGATCTGCATTTTTAAAATCAATAAGTAAGCTTACATAAAAATTGCATACGTGAAAAAAATATTCTCATCGGAATTAACATTGCACAACCACCAACTTTTAAGGTCTTGCTGACTTTTATTTTTTTCATTCAGCATCTGCAAAATATAAGAGCACAAAGAAATTTCTTAATTTGATCTATGTCCTCCAAATAATATTTTAAAGGCCAATTTATAGACCCATTCTGGTTCGGAGTATGCAGTGCACATAAAAGGTAGCAAATGACAAGTCTGGCAACATCCACACTTCTATTTACATCATTCCTTCTGAGACTCCATTTTAGCTTATCTATGAAAACCTTAAAGTACAACACATCTTTATTCTTATTACCATTACGTTTTTCCTTTAAGCATCTCTGAACCCATTGGCACCAGATGTAATTGATTGATTTTATCTTTATATCATCCGTCCCTCCAAAGACTCCAAATATCAGCTCCAGATCTACCTTTGACACTACCAACTTCACACCAGCGACTATGAAAGATGTCGATGGTTGATCAAATGGCATTAGAATCTGAAATATGTCCACCTCGCACTTAGTGAATTTTGTCTTTGATGCGTTAGTACTAATATTCAACAGAGCCTCAAATAACACCCAAACAGTGTCTTCTTGATCTCGTCTATATCTTGATCACTAAAGACTAGTTTCTTCAACTTTGTAATGTGCTCCTCAAGTTGATACAATAATTAATTTGATGATAGTCGACCATCAGGGTACATATTTTTCATACTTTATTAAAATGAGGACTATAAAAAAGAATAAATTCAATCTTAGTAATGAACTAACCGAAATAATTTTTAGATGCTACAAACCCATGTATAGCTGAGGTTCTCCTGTTTTCGACCCCCTTAGTACTTGTCTCTAAAGAGAAGTAATCAAAAAACTAAATATTTTATAAATTTTCATAATGAATACCATACGCAGAACGAAAAGGAATGAAAGTATAATATTATGTAACCTGCTATTATTAGTCTGCGTTTTGGTGGTCGGTGAAACTAGGACTAAGATTCCAAATCAGTGACTACCAATTTCTGCTTCATATTTATATTTTGATTCATATTTACATTAATGAAAAATTCATACAAAAATAGTACAACGGAGAATATATATAATATGAATGTTATAGATGAGTAAACTTTAATTGATACCACATAATAAATAAAGTTGTGTACGCAAAACAACTAAACAATGAAGCCATACTACACGTAATGTGCATGTTACAAACCACATCTACGCTTCACATAACATAAACAAGATAATTACCACATGAACATTAATCATATAACTCGTAATTCGTTTTCTATGTGAATCACCCTAAGCATGCTGCAATTAACACAATATAGTTCATTAGGCTACAAATACTGCTGCCTCACGTAGTTAACAGTCAAATTTTTTTTTTACAAAAAAAACATCACGTTGTAGTCACATATTCCTTCTGCACATACATTAACATACGAAATCAAGTTTCAAGCTGCACTCATCAAAGCTATTACACAAATACACACAAACGACTGTGCACATCTGAAATTGCCTGATCAATACAAGTGAACAATAAAAATAAATGATCAACACATAATAGAGTATTAGAGCTCCACATAAAGCACGTTATAAAACATATTAATGTCAGCTACTCAACAAAGCTTACTATTATAACATATAATCATAACGAAGCATATATAACAATATATTCACCTGGGGATTGTAATTTCCGCTTCTTAGGACGATTTATCTCAATGTCCGAATCTGAATAATTCCCTACCACTTTATTCTTTCCTATTTAAATATAATTAAAAAGTTAGACTGCTGACTATTGTATCACCAACCGAAAAATAGATGCAGTGAAGAAAATATCCTTTATCATATAAATTAATCATTACTTACGATCGTTGCTCAATTATGTGAGAAAATAATAGAATTTAACAAACACACCTTTTTCAGCACGTGACATTGGAGTAGACATACTTGACCTGATTGAATTAATAAATAAAAAAATCCATGAAATTAGTAGTTAACAATAGTAAATGTGGTCCTGTGTTGTGTGAAATTTATAAAGAACAAATATAATGACGTAACGATGTGCAGATGTATCAACACTATACACCTGTGCCAATGTTATCACAAGTATGAAAAAAAGAAGGCTTCTTCAAGACAGGTAATCAAATTCAGATTTCTATTTGCAAGTACTAACCCGCTGAAAATCCAAGTTAACGATATGGACTAGATATTCGATACGAGTGTAGCACAATAACAAAATAAGCAATGGAAATTAGAGCACTAGCAATTTCTTCAATAAACAATTTCTTCAGCATTAATAAGCATTAGCAGATTGTAAATTTCCACTACTTGGTTAGGCCTTGAATTTGAGGTGTAAGTAGGTCACATCTTTTCTTTATTTTTTCTTCATAGATGAGATTAGAACTTTAATAAGATTTCATTTCCTTCCATTGCTATTCTATGGTTCAGATCACACAAATTATTTCCAATATACATATACACAAAAGAACACATTTATAACATTACTAGGCTTTGTCTCATAAAGACAGAAAGGGTAGAGCTTATGCATGCGAATGATGATTAAAAAAATTCACGTCCTACTATAGTAAGTCTATCCTTGAGGTAGAATCTAAAGTACAAAGTAAGCCTATCCTTGAGGTAGGCATCTAAATCTAACATAATTTATTTCTTGCGAGAAACAGGTTCACGTTGAACTGTTACTGCACATTTGTATGGATAATAAACAATTCACCTTGATGAGCGTTTTCTTAAAACACAATATTAATCCCCAAGTATGAAGGATGCTATTGTAGCATTGATAAGCGACCGAGTGATTATCGAACCCAAAGGATGTATTATTATCAATTTAATTATATTCCAACTTATTAAGACTACTATGGCAAAATAGTTGTATGATTAAGAAACTAATAAACGAATAATAAAAAGCACAATTAAAATAATAAAGCAGTATAAATTAAATGGGAGTGAATAAGTGAGAAGATAGGTAGTCCTTCGGGCCATCCAGTTTTACTTATGGAGTATGGAAGCATCACTAAAACTGCCTTGTGGAGTATGGAAGCATCACTAAACCATGCAAATCTACTCTATGGACACAAGTAAATAAGCGTGTGACACATGTGAATATCCTTGGAGCAAGAGATATAATTCACCCCCTTTTTAGGTACTATCAGTATCAATTATTTCCCGTGCACTAAGTATTCTAACCCAATATGATCTCCCTTTATAGGTACTATGAAATTGTACTCTTTATCCTACTTACTAACCCGAATCAGATTCAATTAACAAGTATTTATATAAGATAGTTCTAATGAGACTTCGCAATCACTTCACTTAAAATCATAACAAGGAATCCTGCTCAGCAGTGAACGCACTCAATCAATAACCAAGATATGTATTTAGACTCTACATAACATTTAATGATGCACAAAACAACTCTGACTATGAATTAAAAATGCATAATCTTATACTCCCTCCATCCCAGGCTAAGAGGGCCAGAGACTTTATGTTAAACATAAGATCTCTGGCCCTCATTACCTGGGACGGAGGGAGTATAAAATAAACCACAAGTAGTGTTGTACGAAGTATACACACGGAAGTTCAATTAACTTGTTACCTTCATAAACCTTAGAACTACCGAAGCGGTTCTAGCCCATAATTGATCGAAGAACAATCATGGTGGTTGGATAGATCTTACCCATAGTCTTAAAAATTACAAGATAAATTAAGATGAGAAGTAAACCCTAGATACGGGCGCAGTCACATCTCTCTCTGTCTTGAATATTCACTTGGTTCTCACTTGATTCGCTGCACAAATCTCTCTGGAGCTAGGGTTTGGATGTGGTGTAGGATGGATGTGGAATCTAACTCCCTTCATAATGTGATTTGCATCCCTTTTTATACTTGTAGAACTTTCCTTATGGACCTTTTCTGCACTTTTTCTTGGAGAATACAAAAATTCACGCATAGGAGAGTCGGAATTACCATAAATAGGCACGCATGTCCCCGCTCAACCAAACTTGCTTGGTCGAGTGGTTTCTGTCCTCGTCGAGCGGACTCCCCATTCACTGAAACTCTATACAGACATCCGCTCGACCACATATACCCTCGTTCGACCAAAAGGTATTGGTCGAGCGGCTCCTCCTCTAGTCGAGCGGCTTCTCGGACTTCGTGTTTTCCGATTCTGAACACTTCTGACCTGTTTTTCGACATAAATGCGCTCAAATAACCTCAGTAGCCCCTAATTCGTGGATTTCCTATAAACATGCCAATTTGCCTTGATAATCGCCCAAATCGTACTTAATTTTCTTACAAATCAGAGATTACAATACGTGAATTATCACTCTCATCAAACCCCCAAACTTACATGTTGCTTTTCCTGAGGCAACGAAATCAAAACAAAACAAGAGAGTGTAATTCACAAGATCCACTTAACAAGCACAACTTATATCAACACATGCAAAATCATCAAATCAAAACATGTACTCATCCTACCTTCATCTATGCATGAATATTAATCAATCACAATACTTCTACGAGTGCTAAGTCATCTAGCTCACAGGATTAGTGTTTACTCTCGCTCTCAAGTGTAAAAGATGTACACTTCAATGGTTAGTATATACGCTCAAATTCAATTCATATATTGGCGTCACCATAAGCTTGGCAAGGGTCTCAAAGATCATTTTATAATTAGTTCAATACTAGGATCACAAAGGACTTGTCTTATGGGTTGTAATGTTGGCTCTTTGGTAAAGGTAAGAAAATTTAGATAAAGTGACTAATTCACTAGTAGAGAATTACCTTGGAGTTTTGCTTTTCATCAAACAACTTTTTTCTCTCCATCTTCTTTTCATGATCTTTGCAATTCAACTTTTCCTTTTTTGTTTGGCATCAACATCATCTTTCTTCAAAGTACAAGGGTACCAATTTCGGGCACTACTCTTCTAAGCAGTTGGGGTACCAGTTTCAGGCACTACCCCTAAACAAGATTTAACCATACTTCTTTATTCACCCATCACTAGCTCAATTCTCATTCCTTCCTTTCTTTCATTTCCTCACTTAGCAATTATTCACCTCAACTCTCTGCTAGTAAATAAGGTATTTCAGGTTTAAAGTTAAGGTAATAAAGGCTTTTATCATAGGCTTGCCAAAGAAAAAGCTTTTAAAGGCTCAACAGGGCTTCCAATGATATATTTAATATAAAGGTAAGGTAAAATTTTGGCTAAATAGCTAATTTATCAATAATGGCCTAAGATCATCTCCTAATGTCTATTAATCATGAACTTCAAACAAGACTCCAAGCCAAGTTCTAAAATACGAATATATGAATGATACTCACAAGAATAAACTATCATGCATAGATGTAGCATGATTATTAGGCTCAAATTCTCACATGGGTAATAGCTTTCCTAAGCACTCTTCAAAGCATGCAATTAACATCAATTCTTACATTAACTATAAGTAATAAATGGTACACATTCATCATTGACAAAATCAACATGCATTAACAATAAGTGCACATCCAGAGTAAGGAAAATCATCCATACTATTCTCAACAATCCTGATCAATCATCCAAATCAAACACATCAATCCATCACCCTCAATATCAATCAAGTACATGCCAGTCACACACACACTCACAAACCAACACTAAACCACCACTTGAGCAATCCACCTTTAAAGTAAAAAATAGAAGGGAGATGAGAAGAACATACAAAGAAAAAAACCTGGCGCACTCTACTCCTCCGGAGCATCATCATCATCATCATTGTCATTGTGCCACATATCAAAATCTCTATTGAAGCTATCGACCTTCCTATCGAGTGCCTCGTAGTTCTCATTCATCTCTCCCAAACTTCTATCAAAAGCATCATATCTCAAATTGAGCGCAGCACAGTTTGTGTTAGCCAAAGCAAGCTGGCGATTTGTCTCCTGCTGATTAGTATTCAACATGGCAAAATGCTTATTCATCATCCGTAACTGCTCTCGATAAAAGCAATCATGAGCTTTCCAGAAATCATACTGCTGATGCGGTGGTGGCTACGGTGGCTGGATCTGAGGAATACCCTCTGGAATATCGTGAGGCATCTCCATGTTTGCGTCAGGCATCAAATGCTCAAACGGTGGCGGATGCTCATGTGCAAACTGCTGCTGCGGCATTGGCTCATACTCATCATTCTCTTCCGGCTCTCCCACTAAAATCATATTCAAATCAAGATACACACCCTGAAGGTGCATATCTGCCAAAGTACGCTAATCTCCTTTAGCACAACAAGTAGTGGATATCGCAATGTAGGGAGGAGTGTCCATCAACAAGTTTGCGTTGATCTGAACCATAGTAAGATCAACGAGATAGAAGGGCTTCTAAAAAGAAATTGGGTTGCTCTCTCGGATGAACATCCATACACCTTGTTCGTGACGAGCTAAATTCATCCTCACGCAAGCCGACAAAATCAAATCCCGATCACCTTGGACTAGCCTATGTCTCCATAAATCCACATTATAGTGCGGCCAATGGTGTGATCAACCCTCCGATGTTCACCTTCTGAAATATGTGTGAAGTGAACCAGTGCAGCTGCTGTAAGACTTATGCTCCTAAATTAAAGTGGACCCCGTTCATCATATACCAAAGGACATATAACTCACCTCTCGGAATACACCCACCCTCAGCTCGGGCAAAGATGGTATTTCCGAGGATCCTATCCATGAAAGCAATAATTGGGTTGCAAAAGCAGCCCTCGATCGCTGAGGATCATAAGCTCCTTGCAGTCCCGTAATTGACCTCCAAAACTCATCAGCAACGGACCCTTCGTCCTCTTGTGTAGACACATTCTTAGGGCATCCAAACATCCGATTGAACTCACCAGCATATAGATACCTCAGCTCTCCTCCAAGTTGAAACTACGCTGATGTAAGAAGAACTGAATCCTCACGAATCACCTCTAACGTGCATAACATCTCAGCCGTGATATGGAAGTACGTCTCCCTCTTCAAGTCCATGAAACAACTTATTCCAACATGGTTGAACATCCACCTTATGTCATTAATAATATGCATCTCTACCATAGCATGATCGTCCTGATAATGAGTCTGATTAATCTTTCTTGAAATTGCTCCCCATAGCTCTCTCTTCTCATCCCAATTTGGTATTTTCAACCCAAAATCTGACGGCATCTTTCGATTCTTCTTACTCTTCTTACCCGTATCTCATATCTTTGGTATTTCACTCTCTTTTCTCTTTGAACATGAAGCAATTCCCTTATCTACAATAATTGTACTTCAATACAAGCATAGACAAAGAAACACGTATACCAATCCTAGAACTTATAATTACATAGATTCTACTCAATACTTCAAATCGTATGCTCAACAATTCAACTCAATTTTCCATAATTCACAAGTATACAATATTCGACACTAAAACTCAAACAAGTTTAATCATGGAAAAGTTGACTCCCTGTGTCCTAGGTACACCAAATGATTCTAAACTCACATCAAACACATCACGCTTCAATAGGAATATTCAAAATGTAGTCACATGTATTCAACTCAATTCCTAAGAATTTACCAAAAATCCTACAAATCCACACTATTCCACACTTCAAATTCGTCATCAACAACACAAAAAATCAACAAGCCCAAACACAAATTAATCAATTGAACTAAAGCTCATGATATATGCATCACCAATTTCACGAATTTCCATTAATCCCCGTCAAATCGAATTCATGCAACTTCACACAAAAATTTAATTTCAACACCCAAATTCTTATCAAAATTCTAACCAAAATCATGCCTAATCACTTGCCCAACCAAACTTCACAGATTATAATCAAATTCAAAGGGAATAAGTTGATAAAACATACCTTTGTCTCCTGCCATGGACGCGTAGAAGTAGTGGAAAGTACGAGTACAATAATTGAGAAGAAAGCCCTAAAATTCGACTTGAATCTCCCAAACTTTAAGTGGAATGTCTGTGACTTTGAGCAGAGAAAGGTTTATGAAGTAATTGGGATGAGAATCGTACCATTCGGGGCAATCGCTCGAGAGAGGATGGTGAGAAACTGATCGAGCAGCGAAGAAAACTGACCTTATATTTGCGAAAATTTGCATCCGCTTGGGTCGAGCGACCTCTCTGTATTCTTTAACTGCCTCTGCAATCCGCTCGACCACGCACTTGACCAAGATACCTTAGTCGAGCGGTACCCATTTGGTCGAGCGGGACCTCTGTACTCTAAAACTTCGAGGATCTGCAACACAGTGTCTGCTTGACCACCACTCGAACTAAATGTCTTGGTCGAGCGGATCAAATTTTGGCCGAGCGAGCTCCCTGAACTCTGAACCTTCTAAATAAGACATCATGTACGCCGCTCGACCACTGCTCGACCAATATAGATTGATCGAGCGGCATGACCTGGCTCACGGAGTAGAATAGCTCTGCACTTTGACATATCAGTGACTCAATGGAGCAAGCCCACTTGCATTTTTATACTATGAAAACATGTTCTCTAACTATATACTCATGTTTATTAACTAATTTGACCATAAAAAAGACAAGAAAATGCTCACTTTAAGGAGTTTTTGACCTGACACACGAAGTAGAATAAGCTTTGCACTATGAGTTTTTAGTGACCCTATGACTCAAGCTTCCTAAAAATTTTATACTCTGAAAATATGTTCTCCAACTATATTCTTATGTCTTATAACTAATTTCAACATAAAAATGGCAAGAAAATGCTCATTTCAAGGAGTTCTTGACCATGCTCAGAGAGTATAATAAGCTCTGCACTGTGAGTTTTTAGTGACTCTATGGCGCAAGCTTCCTAGCATTTTTATACTCTAAAAAAATGTTCTCCAACTATATTCTCATGTTTAATAACTAATTTAACCATAAAAATGACAAGTAAATGCTCACTTTAAGGAATTATTGACCTGGCTCACGGAGTAGAATAAGCTCTATACTTTAACTTTTTAGTTACTCTATGGTGCGAGCTTCCTAGAAGTTTTATACTCAGAAAACATGTTCTCCTAACTATATTATCATGTCTAATAACTAATTCGACCATAAAAATTGCATTAAAATGCTCACTTCAAGGAGTTTTTGACCTATATCACGGAGTAAAAATCTGCTCTCCACTCTGACCTTTTAGTGACTCTATGGCGCATGATTCCAAACATTTTTATACTCTGAAAACATGTTCTTCTACTATATTCTTATGTATATTAACTAATTTGACCATAAAAATGGCATGAAAATGCTCACTTCAAGGAGTTCTTGACTAGGCTCACGGAGTAGAATCAGCTCCGCACTTTGACTTTTCAGTGACCCTATGGTGCAAGCTTCTTAGCATTCTTATACTCTGAAAACATGTTTTCTAATTATATTATCTTGTCTAATAACAAATTTGACCATAAAAATTACAAGGAAATGCTCACTTCTAAGAATTATTGACCTGGCTCACGGAGTAGAATAAACTCTACAGTGTGAGTTTTTAGTGACCCTATGTAGCAAGCTTCCTAGCATTTTTATACTCTGAAAACATGTTCTTCAACTATATTCTCAAGTCCAATAACTAATATGACCATAAAAATGACAAGAAAATGCTCACTTCAAGGAGTACTTGACCATGAACACAAAGTAGAATAAGCTTTGCACTGTGAGTTTTTGGTGACTGTATGGCGCAAGCTTCCTAGAATTTTCATACTCTAAAAAAATATTCTCCGACTATATTCTCATGTCAAATAACTACTTTAACCATAAAAATGGCAAGAAAATGTTCACTTTAAGGATTTCTTGACCTGGCTCACGAAGTAGAATAAGCTCTGCACTTTAACTTTTTAGTTACACTATGGTGCAAGCTTCCTAGCAGTTTTATACTCTGAAAACATGTTATCTAACTATAATCTCATATCTAATAACTAATTTGACCATAAAAATTTCATGAAAATGCTCACTTCAAGGAGTTCTTGACTTGGCCAACGTAGTAGAATCAGCTCTTCACTTTGACTTTTTAGTGACTCTATGGCGCAAACTTCCTAGAATTTTTATACTTTGAAAACATGTTCTCCAACTATATTCTCATGTCTAATAACTAATTTAACCATATAAATGACAAGAAAATGCTCACTTCAAGGACTTCTTGACTTGGCTCACGGAGTATAATCTTCTCTGCATTTTGACTTTTTAGAGACTCTATGGTGCAAGCTTCCTAGCATTTTTATACTCTGAAAACATATTCTCTAAATATATTCACATGTTTAATAATTAACTTGACAGTAAAAATGGCAATAAAATGCTCAATTCATGGAGTTCTTGACTTGGTTCACGGAGTAGAATCAGCTCTGCACTTTGACTTTTTTGTGACTCTATGGTGCATGCTTCCTAGCATTTTTATACTCTAAAAACATGTTCTCCAACTATATTCTCATGTCTAATAAATAATTTGACCATAAAAATGGCAAGAAAATGCTCATTTCAAGGAGTTATTAACCTGACTCACGGAGTATAATCTTCTCTACACTTTGACTTTTTAGTGACTCTATGGTGCAAGATTCCTAGCATTTTTATGCATTGAAAACATGTTCTCCAACTATATTCTCATGTCTAATAACTAATTTGACCATAAAAATGGCAAGAAAATGCTCACTTCAAGGAGTTCTTGACCTTGCTCAGATAGTAGAATCAACTCTGCAATGTGAGTTTTTAGTGACTCTATGGTGCAAGCTTCGTAGTAGTTATATACTCTAAAAATATGTTATTCAATAGTATTATCAAGTCTAATAACTAATTTGGCCATAAAAATGGAAAGAATATGCTCACTTCAAGGACTTCGTGACTTTGCTCACGGAGTAGAATCAGCTCTGCACTTTGACTTTTTAGTGACTCTATGGTGCAAGCTTCCTAACATTTTTATGATCTGAAAACATGTTCTCCATCTATATTCTCATGTCTAATAACTAATTTGACCATAAAAATGGCAAGAAAATGCTCACTTCAAGGAGTTCTCGACCTGGCTCAGGGAGTAGAATCAGCTCTGCACTTTGACTTTTTAGTGACTTTATGGTGCAAGCTTCCTAGCATTTATATGCTCTGAAAACGTGTTCTCCAACTATATTCTCATGCCTAATAACTAATTTGACCATAAAAATAGTAAGAAAATTCTCACTTCATGGAGTTCTTGACCTGGCTCACGGAGTAGAATCAGCTCTGCATTTTGACTTTTTAGTGACTCTATGGCGCAAGCTTCCTAGCATTTTTATACTATGAAAACATGTTCTCCCACTATATTCTCTTGTCTAATAACTAATTTGACCATAAAAATGGCAAAAAATGCTCACTTCAAGGAGTTCTTGACTTGGCTCACGGAGAAGAATTTGCTCTGCACTGTGAGTTTTTAATGACTACGGTGCAAGCTTCCTAGCATTTTTATACTCTGAAAATATGTTCTCCAACAATACTGTCATGTCTAATAATTAATTTGACCATAAAAATGGCATAAAAAGTCTCACTTCAAGGAATACTTAACCTGGCTCATGAAGTAGAATCAGCTCTACACTGTGTTTATAGTGATTCTATGGCGCAAGCTTCCTAACATTTCTATACTCTGAAAATATGTTCTCCAACTATATTCTCATGTCTAATAACTAATTTAACCATATAAATGACAAGAAAATGCTCACTTCAAGGACTTCTTGACTTGGCTCACGGAGTATAATCTTCTCTGCATTTTGACTTTTTCGAGACTCTACGGTGCAAGCTTTCTAGCATTTTTATACTCTGAAAACATATTCTCTAAATATATTCACATGTTTAATAATTAATTTGACAGTAAAAATGGCAATAAAATGCCCAATTCATGGAGTTCTTGACTTGGTTCACGGAGTAGAATCAGCTCTGCACTTTGACTTTTTTGTGACTCTATGGTGCATGCTTCCTAGCATTTTTATACTCTAAAAACATGTTCTCCAACTATATTCTCATGTCTAATAAATAATTTGACCATAAAAATGGCAAGAAAATGCTCATTTCAAGGAGTTATTAACCTGACTCACGGAGTATAATCTTCTCTACACTTTGACTTTTTAGTGACTCTATGGTGCAAGATTTCTAGCATTTTTATGCATTGAAAACATGTTCTCCAACTATATTCTCATGTCTAATAACTAATTTGACCATAAAAATGGCAAGAAAATGCTCACTTCAAGGAGTTCTTGACCTTGCTCACATAGTAGAATCAACTCTGCAATGTGAGTTTTTAGTGACTCTATGGTGCAAGCTTCGTAGTAGTTATATACTCTAAAAATATGTTATTCAATAGTATTATCAAGTCTAATAACTAATTTGGCCATAAAAATGGAAAGAATATGCTCACTTCAAGGACTTCGTGACTTTGCTCACGGAGTAGAATCAGCTCTACACTTTGACTTTTTAGTGACTCTATGGTGCAAGCTTCCTAGCATTTTTATGATCTGAAAACATGTTCTCCATCTATATTCTCATGTCTAATAACTAATTTGACCATAAAAATGGCAAGAAAATGCTCACTTCAAGGAGTTCTCGACCTGGCTCAGGGAGTAGAATCAGCTCTGCACTTTGACTTTTTAGTGACTTTATGGTGCAAGCTTCCTAGCATTTATATGCTCTGAAAACGTGTTCTCCAACTATATTCTCATGCCTAATAACTAATTTGACCATAAAAATAGCAAGAAAATTCTCACTTCAAGGAGTTCTTGACCTGGCTCACGGAGTAGAATCAGCTCTGCATTTTGACTTTTTAGTGACTCTATGGCGCAAGCTTCCTAGCATTTTTATACTATGAAAACATGTTCTCCCACTATATTCTCTTGTCTAATAACTAATTTGACCATAAAAATGGCAAAAAATGCTCACTTCAAGGAGTTCTTGACTTGGCTCACGGAGAAGAATTTGCTCTGCACTGTGAGTTTTTAATGACTACGGTGCAAGCTTCCTAGCATTTTTATACTCTGAAAATATGTTCTCCAACAATACTGTCATGTCTAATAATTAATTTGACCATAAAAATGGCATAAAAAGTCTCACTTCAAGGAATACTTAACCTGGCTCATGAAGTAGAATCAGCTCTACACTGTGTTTATAGTGATTCTATGGCGCAAGCTTCCTAACATTTCTATACTCTGAAAACATGTTCTCCAACTATATTCTCATGTCTAATAACTAATTTGACCGTAAAAATGGTAAGAAAATTTTCACTTTAAGGATTTCTTGACCTGACTCACTGAGTAGAATATGCTATGCACTTTAACTTTTTAGTCACACTATGATACAAGCTTCCTAGCAGTTTTATACTCTGTAAATATGTTCTATAACTATAATTTCATGTCTAATAACTAATTCAACCATAAAAATTGCATGAAAATGATCAATTCAAGGAGTTCTTGACCTGAATCATTAGAATCAACACTGTACTTTGACTTTTTAGTGACTCTATGGTGCAAGCTTCCTAAATTTTTTACACTTTGAAAACATGTTCTCCAAAAATGGCAAGAAAATGCTCACTTCAAGGACTTCTTAACTTAACTCACGGAGTAGAATCTTCTCTGCACTTTGACTTTTTAGTGACTCTATGGTGCAAATTTCCTAGCATTTTTATACTCTGAAATATGTTTTATAACTATATTCTCTTGTCTAATATATTCTCTTGTCTAATATATTCTCATGTTTAATGAAAGATGTTTCAATTTTTTCTCTCACTAGAAATCTCTCCCCATTCTCTCTAGGTCTCACAAATCTGCTGACCATGGTTGACCACCACTCTCCGGTGGGCCCCACGGCAATTCCTAAACAGCCACATACTCTATCAGTGATGATTCTGCCGCTGTGCGATGTTGGCTTGCATTTAGCTCCTTCCTACTGTTCTCCTCTACGTGAACAACAACCTTCTAGGGTTGATTCCAGCGGCGGTCTCTGCAAATCGGCGCCGCCCACTTTCACGGATGTTGTTCACGAAGGCCGAGATGTCTCTGGCGGGTCACCCATGGCTCCTTCATCCTCTAATGGGAAATCCAAATCCATAATTTCTGCAATTCTTTGAGATAATTTCGATTCCAATGTCTCCTTTCTGGTCTGCCATAGTAGAGACTCTGTTTCTATCACCATTGATGACTCGTATTATGCCGGCAGAGTCAAGGCTTGTGCCCCTCTTCTTACAGTCCAATTTCTCACGAATCAGGGCCAATCTCCATTGACCCAATCTGATTTGGTTACAGCTTTGAAAGCTCTTTGGAATATTCACGATTTGAGTTTGATTTCCCTTGGGAAGGGATTTTTTAACCTGCTCATTCCAGATGCAGAGCAACGCAGACTCATTCTCAAGCATCGCCATTTTGATTTGGAAGCTGGTAAGCTTAGGGTCCAACACTGGACTCCCACATTCAATCCCTACAAATCTCAGTCTACTACTGTTTCTATTTGGATTCGAATTTTTGAACTCCCTTTTGAGCTTTGGACGGAATGAATTCTTTAGTCAATTGATACAGTCGTCGGGTCCCCTATTCAAATTGATGACAGAGCTCTAAATGGTTCTCTTGGTCGATTTGCTCAAGTCCTGGTAGACATTAACATGCTGGACTACACTTTTTATTCATCAATTAGTTTGGTTGCAGCGGGCATCACCTTTGATGTTTCTATTGGGTATGAAAGCATTCCTCCTTTTTGTTTGTATTGCCATTTTTTAGGTCATTTGGAGAATGCTTGCAAGAAGTTAAAGAGGAAACCGAAGGCTACCCCTGATTTCCAGCAACAAAAACCACAATGGAGGGCTAAGCCCTCTGATCGATGCGATGCTGCAGTTGGTAAGATAGCTGATTCACAGCATGCTGCAGTTGGTTCTCACTCTGACCTGGTTCAGCAACCTGTTGGTGCTTTTAAAGAGCAGCTGTCTACTCAAAAGAAAGCTGTTGCTGCAGGGGATAACGTAACCAATCTACTGCTTTCCAATAAATTCGATGCATTGGATGATACTTGTGATAATTCTGCTCAACTAGTTTTGCAAAAGGCTTCTTCAACTGGCCAAGCTGATGATGTTCAACACACTGACCTCAGTTCCTCTCCTGTTTTGGATAAGCAGCCTGCTTCCTCGTTGTAGCAGCCTTGTCAAATTCAGGATATTAGTGGGGTTCGTTCTCCTTTGGCTAATTTGGCTGCTTCCCCTGCCATTATCGACGAGGCTATGCGTGTCATAACTTTCTCTAAATCTAATTCTATAGTTGGTTCTATTGATACAGTCTTGGGTGTGTTTGATGGTGATCAACAGGTTTCTGTGGTCCCCACCACTACCCATATTATTTCTGAAACAACTATGCAGACTCTTTCGGCCCTTGTGCATTCAGCTAGCTCATCAAGAGATAAGGGGGAAGATTTTCATCCTATCCCGGCAGATGTAGACACTGTGTGGCCTTCTTTCCAGGCTGACTTGACGGCCTCTCCAGATTTTATTAAAGTAGCCATCAATGTAATTTCGGACTTGGTCCAGGCTGCCACAGATGATGAAACTAAGAACTCATCACAAACTGATGTGGGTAAAAATCAGAAAAATGACTTGGGCAAAACAATTGCTAACCCTCGGATGATAAATTTCCTACTCTCAAAAGCACTGCCATAAAACTAAAAGAAGGGAAATCAAGAAAAAAAGGTGCAACTCACATTTCGACTTCTAAACTGGTTACCCGTTCTGATGCATCAAAGAAAAAAAAGAGGCGTTATAGACTAGATCAATTCCTATTAAAGCTTTTGCAAGGGCTTCTTTTTTGGGCTGCCTGTTTGGCTCTTTTTGGCTCTGTCATCCCCTCAACATCTTTATCCTTTGTTCCCTTTATTATTATTTTTTTATTTTTAATAATAGCATATTTAACTATATTCTCATGTCTAATAACTAATTTAGCCATAAAAGAGAAAGAAAATATTCACTTCAAAGAGTTCTTGACCTGGCTCACGGAGGAGAATCAGCTCTGCACTTTGACATTTTAGTGACTCTATGGCGCAAGCTTCCTAACATTTTTATACTCTGAAAACATGTTCTCCAACTATATTCTCATGTCTAATAACTAATTTGACCATAAAAATGGCAAGAAAATGCTCACTTCAAGGAGTTCTTGACCTGGCTCAAGGAATAGAATCTGCTCTGCACTGTGAGTCTTTAATGACTCTACGGTGCAAGCTTCCTAGAATTTTTGAACTTTGAAAACACGTTATCCAACAATACTCTCATGTTTAATAATTAATTTGACCGTAAAAATGGCATGAAAAGGCTCACTTCAAGGAATTCGTAACCTAGCTCACGAAGTAGAATTAGCTCTACAATGTGTTTTTAGTGACTCTATGGCGAAGGATTCGTAGCAGTTATATACACTGAAAACATGTTCTCAAACTATATACTCATGTAAAATAGCTAATTTGACCATAAAAACGAAAAGAAAATGCTCACTTTTAGGAGTTCTTGACCTGGTTCACGGAGTTGAATCAGCTCTGCACTTTTACTTTTTAGTGACCTTATGGTGCAAGCTTCCTAGCATTTTAATGCTCTGAAAATATATTCTCCAGCTATATTCTCATGTCTAATAACTAATTTGAACATAAAAATAGCAAGAAGATGCTCACTTCAAGGAGTTCTTGACCATGAACACATAGTAGAATATGCTCTGCACAGTGAGTTTTTCGTGACTCTATGGCACAAGTTTTCTAGCATTTTTATACTCTAAAAAAAATTCTCCAACTATATTATCATGTCTAATAACTACTTTGACCATAAAAATGGCAAGAAAATGTTCACTTTAAGGATATCTTGACTTGGCTCACGGAGTAGAATAAGCTCCGCAGTTTAACTTTTTAGTTACACTATAGTGCAAGCTTCCTAGCAGTTTTATACTCTGAAAATATGTTCTCTAACTATAATCTCATGTCTAATAACTAATTCGACAATAAAAATTGCATTAAAATGTTCACTTCAAGGAGTTCTTGACCTGACTCATGGAGTAGAATCAGCTCTGCACTTTGACTTTTTAGTGACTCTATGGCGCAAGCTTCCTAGATTGTTATACTCTGAAAACATATTCTTCAACTATATTCTCATGTCTAATAACTAATTTGACAATAAAATTGGCAAGAAAATGCTCACTTCTAGGAGTTCTTGACCTAGTTCACGGAGTGAATCTGCTCTGCATTATGAGTTTTTAATGACTCTACGGTGCAAGCTTCCTAGCATTTTTGTACTCTGAAAACATGTTCTCCCACAATACTCTCATGTTTAATAATTAATTTGACCGTAAAAATGGCATGAAAAGGCTCACTTCAAGGAATTCTTAACCTGGCTCACGAAGTAGAATCAGCTCTACACTGCATTTTTAGTGACTCTATGACGAAAGCTTCGTAGCAATTATATACACTGAAAACATGTTCTTCAACTATATACTCATGTAAAATAGCTAATTTGACCATAAAATTGGAAAGAAAATGCTCACTTTAAGGAGCTATTGACCTGGCTCACAGAGTCGAATCAGCTACGCACTGTGAGTTTTTAGTGACTATATGGTGCAAACTTCGTAGCAGTTATATACTCTAAAAACATGTTATCCAATATTATTATCAAGTCTAATGACTAATTTGGCCATAAAATGTGAAAGAATATGCTCACTTCAAGGACTTCTTTACTTAGCTCACGAAGTAGAATCAACTCTGCACTTTGACTTTTTAGTGACTAGCAATTATATACTCTAAAAACATGTTATCCAATAATATTATCAAGTCTAATATTTAATTTGGCCATAAATATGGAAAGAATATGCTCACTTCCAGGACTTCTTGACTTGACTCACGAAGTAGAATCTGCTCTGCACTATGACTTTTTGGTGACTCTATGGTGCAAACTTCCTAGCATTTTTATTCCCTGAAAACATGTTCTCCATCTATATCTCATGTCTAATAACTAATTTGACCATAAAAATAGCAAGAAAATGCTCACTTCAAGGAGTTCTTGACTGGCTCACAGAGTAGAATCAGCTCTGTACTTTGACTTTTTAGTGACCTTATGGTGCAAGCTTCATAGCATTTTTATCCTCTGAAAACATGTTCACCAACTATATTATCATGTCTAATAATTAATTTGATCATAAAAATAGCAAGAAAATGCTCACTTCAAGGAGTTCTTGACCGTGAACACAGAGTAGAATAAGCTCTGCACTGTGAGTTTTTGGTGACTCTATGGTGCAAGCTTTCTAATATTTTTATACTCTAAAAAAATGTTCTTTAACTATATTGTCATGTCTAATAATTACTTGGGCCATAAAATGGCAATAGAATGTTCACTTTAAAGATTTCTTGACCTGGCACACGAAGTAGAATAAGCTCTGCACTTTAACTTTTTAGTTACTCTATGGTGCAAGCCTCCTAGCAGTTTTATAATCTGAAAACATGTTCTCTAACTATAATCTCATGTCTAATAACTAATACGACCATAAAAATTGCATGAAAATGCTCACTTCAAAGAGTT
Source organism: Pogostemon cablin (assembly GCA_023678885.1). Taxonomy (NCBI): domain Eukaryota; kingdom Viridiplantae; phylum Streptophyta; class Magnoliopsida; order Lamiales; family Lamiaceae; genus Pogostemon; species Pogostemon cablin. The sequence continues at coordinate 19,140,611 of CM042964.1, read as the reverse complement.
GTTGACCTGGCTCACGGAGTAGAATTAGCTCTGCACTTTGACTTTTTATTGACTCTATGGTGCAAGCTTTCTAGAATTTTTATACTCTGAAAACATGTTCTTCAACTATATTCTTATGTCTAATAACTAATTTAACCTTAAAAATGACAAGAAAATACTCACTTCAAGGACTTCTCGACTTGTCTAACAGAGTATAATCTTCTCTGCACTTTGACTTTTTGGTGACTCTATGGTGCAAGCTTCTTTGCATTTTTATACTCTAAAAATATGTTCTCTAACTATATTCTCATGTCTAATAACTAATTTGACCATAAAAATGGCAAGAAAATGCTCACTTCATGGAGTTCTTGACTTGGCTCACGGAATAGAATCTGCTCCGCACTTGACTTTTTTGTGACTCTATGGCGTATGCTTCCTAGCATTTTTATGCTCTGAAAACATGTTCTCCAACTATATTCTCATGTTTAATAAATAATTTGACCATAAAAATAGTAAGAAAATGCTCACTTCAAGGAGTTCTTGACCTGGCTTACGGAGAAGAATCTTCTCCACACTTTGACTTTTTGGTGACACTATGGAGCAAGCTTCCTAGCATTTTTAGACAATGAAAACATGTTCTCCAACTATATTCTCATGTCTAATAACTAATTTGACCATAAAAAAGGCAAAAAAAAAAGCTCACTTCAAGGAGTTCTTGACCTGGCTCACGGAGTAGAATCAGCTATGCACGGTGAGTTTTTAGTGACTCTATGGTGCAACCTTCGTAGCAATTATATACTCTAAAAACATTTTATCCAAAAAAATTAGCAAGTCTAATAACTAATTTTGCCATAAAAATGAAAAGAAAATGCTTACTTTAAGGATTTCTTAACCTGGCTTACGGAGTAGAATCAGCTCTGCACTTTGATTTTTTAGTGACTCTATGGTGCAAGCTTCCTAGCATTTTTATGCTCTAAAAACATGTTCTCCAGCTATATTCTCATGTCTAATAACTAATTTGACCATAAAAATGGCAAGAAAATGCTCACTTCAAGGAGTTCTTGACCTTGCTTACGGATTAGAATCTTCTCTGCACTTTGAGTTTTTAGTGACACTATGGTCCAAGCTTCCTAGCATTTTTATGCTTTGAAAACATGTTCTCCAACTATATTCACATGTCTAATAACTAATTTGACCATAAAAATAGCAAGAAAATGCTCATTTCAAGGAGTTATTGGCCATGAACACCGAGTAAAATAAGCTCTGCACTGTGAGTTTTTGGTGACTATATGGCACAAGCTTCCTAGCATTTTTATGCTTTAGAAAAATATTCTCCAACTATATTCTCATGTCTAATAACTACTTGGACCATTAAAATGGCAAGAAATTGTTCACTTTAAGGATTTCTTGACCTGACTCACGGAGTAGAATAAGCTCTGCACTTTAACTTTTTAGTTACTCTATGGTGCAAGCTTCCTAGCAGTTTTATACTATGAAAACATGATCGTTAACTATAATCTCATGTCTAATAAATAATTCAACCATAAAAATTGCATGAAAATGCTCACTTCAAGCAGTTCTTGACCTGACTCACGGAGTAGAATCAACTCTGCACTTTAACTTTTTAGTGACTCTATGGTATAAAGCTTCCTAGAATTTTTAAACTCTGAAAACATGTTCTACGATATTCTCATGTCTAATAACTAATTTAACCTTAAAAATGACAAGAAAATGTTCACTTCAAGGACTTCTTGACTTGGCTAACGGAGTAGAATCTTCTTTGCACTTTGACTTTTTAGTGACTATGGTGCAGGCTTCCTAGCATTTTTATACTCTGAAAATATATTCTCCAACTATATTCTCATGTTTAATAACTACTTTGATCATAAAAATGGCAAGAAAATGTTCACTTTAAGGATTTCTTAACCTAGCTCTCGGAGTAGAATAAGCTCTGCACTTTAACTTTTTAGTTATACTATGGTGCAAGCATCCTAGCAGTTTTACACATAGAAAATATGTTCTCTAACTATAATATCATGTCTAATAACTAATTCGACCATAAAAATTGCATTAAAATGCTCACTTCAAGGAGTTCTTGACTTGGCTCACGGATTAGAATCAACTCTGCACTTTAACTTTTTAGTGATTCTATGGTGCAAGCATCCTAGAATTTTTACACTCTGAAAACATGTTCACTAACTATATTCTCATGTCTAATAAATAATTTAACCTTAAAAATGATAAGAAAATGCTCACTTCAAGGACTTCTCAACTTGGCTCACGGAGTAGAATCTTCTCTACACTTTGACTTTTTAGTTACTCTATGGTTCAAGCTTCCTAGCTTTTTTATACTCTGAAAGCATGTTCTCCAACTATATTCTCATGTCTAATAACTAATTTTACCATAAAAATAGCAAGAAAATGCTCACTTCAAGGAGTTCTTGACCTGGCTCACGGAGTAGAATCAGCTCTGCACTTTGACTTTTTAGTGACTCAATGGCGCAGGCTTCCTAGATTTTTATACTATGAAAACATATTCCCCAACAATATTCTCATGTCTAATAACTAATTTGGCCATAAAATTGGCAAGAAAATGTTCACTTCAAGGAGTTCTTGACCTCGCTTACGGAGTAGAATCTGCTCTGCATTATGAGTTTTTAATGACTCTACGGTGCAAGCTTCCTAGCATTTTTATACTCTGAAAATATGTTCTCCAACAATACTCATGTCTAATAATTAATTTGACCTTAAAATGGCATGAAAAGGCTCACTTCAAAGAGTTCTTGACTTGACTCACGGAGTAGAATCAACTCTGCACTGTGTGTTTTTAGTGACTCTATTGCGCAAGCTTCGTAGTAGTTATATACTCTAAAAAAATGTTATCCAACTATAATCATGTATAATAACTAATTAGACTATAAAAATGCAAAGAAAATGTTCACTTCATGGAGTTCTTGACCTGACTCATAGAGTAGAATGATCTCAACACTTTGACTATTTAGTGACTCTTTGGAGCAAGCTTCCTGGCATTTTTATACTATAAAAACATGTTCTCCAACTATATTCACATGTTTAATAACTAATTTGACCATAAAAATGGCAAGAAAATGTTCACTTCAAGGAGTTCTTGACCTGGCTCGCAAAGTACAATCAGCTCTGCTCTGTGAGTTTTTAGTGACTCTATGGTGCAAGCTTTGTAGCAGTTATATAATCTAAAAACATGTTATCCAATAATATTATCAAGTCTAATAACTAAATTGGCCATAAAAATGGAAAGAATATGCTCACTTCAAGGACTTCTTGACTGGCTCACGGAGTAGAATCAGCACTGCACTTTGAATTTTTAGTGACTCTATGGTATAAGCTTCCTAGACATTTTTATGCTCTGAAAACATGTTCTCCAGCTATATTCTCATGTCTAATAACTAATTTGACCATAAAAATGACAAGAAAATGCTCACTTCAAAGAGTTCTTGACCTGGCTCACGGAGTAGAATCAACTCAGCACTTTGACTTTTTAGTGACCATATGGTGCAAGCTTCCTAGCATTTTTATGCTTTGAAAACATGTTCTCCAACTATATTCTCATGTCTAATAACTAATTTGACTATAAAAATAGCAAGAAAATGCTCATTTCAAGAAGTTCTTGGCCATGAACACAGAGTAGAATAAGCTCTGCACTGTGAGTTTTTGGTGACTCTATGGCGCAAACTTCCTAGCATTTTTATATTCTAAAAAATGTTCTCCAACTATATTCTCATGTCAAATAACTACTTGGACCATTAAAATGGCAAGAAATTGTTCACTTTAAGGATTTCTTGACCTGGCTCACGGAGTAGAATAAGCTCTACACTATAACTTTTTAGTTACACTATGGTGCAAGCTTCCTAGTAATTTTATACTCTTAAAATATGTTCTCTAACTATAATCTCATGTATAATAACTAATTTGACCATAAAAATTGCATTAAAATGCTCACTTAAAGGAGTTCTTGACCTAACTTACGGAGTAGATCAGCTCTTCACTTTAACTTTTTAGTGACTCTATGGTGCAAGCTTCCTAGAATTTTTACACTCTGAAAACATGTTCTCCAACTATATTCCCATGTCTAATAACTAATTTAACCTTAAAAATGACAAGAAAATGCTCACTTCAAGGACTTCTCGACATGGCTCACGGAGTAGAATCTTCTCTGCACTTTGACTTTTTAGTTATTCTATGGTTCAAGCTTCTTAGCTTTTTTATACTCTGAAAACATATTCTCCAACTATATTCTCATGTCTAATAACTAATTTGACCATAAAAATAGCAAGAAAATGCTCACTTCAAGGAGTTCTTGACCTGGCTCACGGAGTAGAATCAGCTCTGCACATTGACTTTTTAGTGACTCTATGGTGCAAGCTTTCTAGCATTTTTATGCTCTGAAAACATGTTCTCCAGCTATATTCTCATGTCTAATAACTAATTTGACCATAAAAATGACAAGAAAATGTTCACTTCAAAGAGTTCTTGACTTGGCTCACGGAGTATAATCAGCTCTGCACTTTGACTTTTTAGTGACTATATGGTGCAAGCTTCCTAGCATTTTTATGCTTTGAAAACATGTTCTCCAACTATATTATCATGTCTAATATCTAATTTGACCATAAAAATAGCTAGAAAATGCTCATTTCAAGGAGTTCTTGGCCATGAACACAGAGTTGAATAAGCTCGGCACTGTGAGTTTTTGGTGAATCTATGGCGCAAACTTCCTGGCATTTGTATACTCTAAAAAAATGTTCTCCAAATATATTCTCATGTCTAATAACTACTTGGACCATTAAAATGGCAAGAAAATGTTCACTTTAAGGATTTCTTGACCTGGCTCACGGAGTAGAATAAGATCTGCACTATAACTTTTTAGTTACACTATGGTGCAAGCTTCCTAGTAGTTATATACTCTTAAAATACATTCTCTAACTATAATCTCATGTCTAATAACTAATTCGACCATAAAAATTGCATTAAAATGCTCACTTCAAGGAGTTCTTGACCTGGCTCACGGAGTAGAATCAGCTTTGCACTTTAACTTTTTAGTGACTCTATGGTGCAAGCTTCCTAGAATTTTTACACTCTGAAAACATGTTCTCCAAATATATTCCCATGTCTAATAACTAATTTAACCTTAAAAATGACAAGAAAATGCTCACTTCAAGGACTTCTCGACATGGCTCACGGAGTAGAATCTTCTCTGCACTTTGACTTTTTAGTTATTCTATGGTTCAAGCTTCCTAGCTTTTTTATACTCTGAAAATATGTTCTCCAACTATATTCTCATGTCTAATAACTAATTTGACCATAAAAATAGCAAGAAAATGCTCACTTCAAGGAGTTCTTGACCTGACTCACGGAGTAGAATCAGCTCTGCATTTTGACTTTTTAGTGAATCTATGGCGCAAGCTTCCTAGATTTTTATACTTTTCAAACATATTTCCCAACAATATTCTCATGTCTAATAACTAATTTGACCATAAAATTGGCAAGAAAATGTTCACTTCAAGGAGTTCTTGACCTCGTTCATGGAGTAGAATCTGCTCTGCATTATGAGTTTTTAATGACTCTACGGTGCAAGCTTCCTAGCATTTTTATACTCTGAAAACGTGTTCTCCAACAATACTCTCATGTCTAATAATTAATTTAACCGTAAAAATGGCATGAAAAGGCTCACTTCAAGGAGTTCTTGACCTGGCTCACGGAGTAGAATCAGCTCTGCACTATGTGTTTTTAGTGACTCTATAACGCAAGCTTCGTAGTAGTTATATACTCTAAAAAAAGGTTCTCCAACTATAATCTTGTATAATAACTAATTTGACCATAAAAATAGAAAGAAAATGCTCAATTTAAGGAGTTCTTAACCTGGCCCACAGAGTAGAATCAGCTATGCACTGTGAGTTTTTAGTGAGTAGCAATTATATACTCTAAAAACATGTTATCCAATAATATTATCAGTCTAATAACTAATTTGGCCATAAAAATGGAAAGAATATGCTCACTTCCAGGACTTCTTAACTTAGCTCACGGAGTAGAATCAGCTCTGCACTTTGACTTTTTAGTGACTCTATGGTGCAAGCTTCCTAGCATTTTTATGCTCTGAAAACATGTTGTCCAGCTATATTCTCATGTCTAAAAACTAAATTGACAATAAAAATTGAAAGAATATGCTCACTTCAAGGACTTCTTGACCTGGCTCACGGAGTAGAATCAGCTCTACACTTTGACTTTTAAGTGACCTTATGGTGAAAGCTTCCTAGCATTTTTACGCTTTGAAAACATGTTCTCCAACTATATTCTCATGTCTAATAACTAATTTGACCATGAAAATGACAAGAAAATGTTCACTTGAAGGAGTTCTTGACCTGGCTCACGGAGTAGAATCAACTCTGTACTTTGACTTTTTAATGACTCTATGGTGCAAATTTCCTAGAATTTTATACTCTAAAACATGTTTTCCAACTATATTCTCATGTATAATAAATAATTTAACCATAAAAATGACTAGAAAATACTCACTTCAAGGACTACTTGACTTGGCTCATAGAGTAGAATCTTCTCTACACTTTGACTTTTTGGTGACTCTATGGTGCAAGCTTCCTAGCATTTTTATACTCTAAAAACATATTCTCCAACTACATTCTCATGTCTAATAACTAATTTGACCATAAAAATGGCAAGAAAATGCTCACTTCAAGGAGTTCTTGACTTAGCTCACGAAGTAGAATCTACTCTGCACTGTAAGTTTTTAATGACTCTAGTGCAAGCTTCCTAGCATTTTTACACTCTAAAAACATGTTCTCCAACAATAATCTCGTGTGTAATAATTAATTTGACCGTATAAATGGCTTGAAAAGGCTCACTTCAAGGAATTCTTAACCTGGTTCACGAAGTAGAATCAGCTCTACACTTTTTTTTAGTGACTCTATGGCAAAAGCTTCGTAGTTGTTATATACACTGAAAATATTTTCTCCAACTATATACTCATGTAAAATAGCTAATTTGAACATAAAAATGGAAAGAAAATGCTCACTTTAAGGAGTTCTTGACATGGCTCACAGAGTAGAATCAGTTATGCATTGTGTGTTTTTAGTGACTCTATGGTGCAAGCTTCGTAGCAGTTATATACTCTGTAAACATGTTATCCCACAGAATTAGCAAGTCTAATAACAAATTTTGCCATAAAAATGGAAAGAAAATGCTCACTTCAAGGACTTCTTAACCTGGCTCACGGAGAAGAATTAGCTCTACACTATGTGTTTTTAGTGACTCTATAGCATAAGCTTCGTAGTAGTTATATACTCTAAAAAATTATTCTCCAACTATAATCATGTATAATAATTAATTTGACCATAAAAATGGAAAGAAAATGCTCACTTCAGGGAGTTCTTGACCTCGCTCATGGAGTAGAATGATCTCTACACTTTGACTTTTTAGTGACTATATGGAGTAAGCTTCCTAGCATTTTTATACTATGAAAACATGTTCTCCAACTATATTCTCATGTCTAATAACTAATTTGACCATAAAAATGGCAAGAAAATGCTCAATTCAAGGAGTTCTTGACCTGGCTCACAGAATACAATCAGCTCTGCCCTGTGAGTTTTTAGTGACTCTATGATGCAAGCTTTGTAGCAGTTATGTAATCTAAAAACATGTTATCCAATAATATTATCAAGTCTAATAACTAATTTGGCCATAAAAATGGAAGGAATATGCTTACTTCAAGGACTTCTTGACCTGGCTCATGGAGTAGAATCAGCTCTACACTTTGACTTTTAAGTGACCTTATGGTGCAAGCTTCCTAGCATTTTTATGCTTTGAAAACATGTTCTCCAACTATATTCTCATGTCTAATAACTAATTTGACCATAAAAATAGCAAGAAAATGCTCATTTCAAGGAGTTCTTGACCATGAACACAGAGTAGAATAAGCTCTGCACTGTGAGTTTTTGGTGACTCTATGGCACAAGCTTCCTAGCATTTTTATACTCTAAAAAAATATTCTCCAACTATATTCTCATGTCTAATAACTACTTGGACCATAAAAATGGCAAGAAAATGTTCACTTTAAGGATTTCTTGACCTGACTCAAGGAGTAGAATAAGCTTTGCACTTTAACTTTTTAGTTACTCTATGGTGCAAGCTTCCTAACAGTTTTATACTCTAAAAACATGATATCTAACTATAATCTCATGTCTAATAACTAATTCAACCATAAAAATTGCATGAAAATGCTCACTTCAAGGAGTTCTTGACCTGACTCACGGAGTAGAATCAGCTCTGCACTTTAACGTTTTAGTGACTCTATGGTGCAAGCTTCCTTGAATTTTTATACTCTGAAAATATGTTCTACAACTATATTCTCATGTCTAATAACTAATTTAACCTTCAAAATGACAAGAAAATGTTCACTTCAAGGATTTCTTGACTTGGCTAACGGAGTAGAATCTTCTCTGCACTTTGACTTTTTAGTGACTCTATGGTGCAAGCTTCCTAGCATTTTTATACTCTGAAAACATATTCTCCAACTATATTCTCATGTTTAATAACACTTCAAGGAGTTCATGTCCTGGCTCACATTATAGAATCATCTCTGCACTGTGAGTTTTTAGTGACACTATGGTGCAAGTTTCGTAGCAGTTATATACTCTAACAACATGTTATACAATGTTGGCATTCGATCGTTTGGTTAACTTGAATCGTTAGGGTTCCATACATTTCTAACAGTCAGTGGAAGCATGAAAACAAGAAACGTATTACCTTTCACCAGGGTATGTTGGAGAAGGAGTCTCGCTGGCAGCCTGTGCAGCCTCACCATTTTCTGAATAACTCTCTCATCCAATCTCGTATTTGAGTGATCTATGCACCAAAATGATCCTCTCTTCAGTGGCTTTCTATCAATATATCATCCGTTGAATTATGAGGTCTGTAAAATTTTATAAAAATCGTGCACGTTAGCGGACCGCAGCAGCAAACGACCTCTTGATCTTCTGATGTATTCCCAAGTCCAATCTCGAAGTCGTGTGGGCGAAGATCTTTGAGATCTTCTCAATCTGATATTCCCTCACCCTCCTAACATGTTAGACGTGATTAATCTCATAGATAATGGTTTTCTGACAGCTGAGATGACTTATATATGGGCTACAACAGGGACTACGAGGAGAAATTAGAGTTTGGCCTCCATTGGACTTAAGTATCCAAGCTTAGCCCAAAGCTTATACTTAAGTCCAATAATAACATATACCACAAAAATATTATTACTGCACTATCGTTCTAATCCCATAATTATGTTATGGGCACTTTCATATTATGAGCCCGTTAGTCTCCCCATGTTTAAGATATTCAATGTCCATTAATTAATTAAGTTACTGACAACTCCATTAATTAATATCTCATCCAAGAGTAGTATCACTCAACCTCATTATCATGCCGGAATAAATTCACCTGCAGGGTTTACATGATAATCCTTATGAGCTCCTCAAGAGGACATCATCAACCTATGTCGACAGGATTTCTTCTACAATCAACAACACACCATAGAGACAACACTATTTCCCAACTCACAGAGTTTGTTGATTTAATTACATGTAAATCTCACCCATTGATAAATCAAAGAAATACATACTGCCCTATGTGTTGAGGTTATTGCATAGGGATTAAGAGCATGTACATCCATAATAACTGAGGTCAAGTTCTCCATAAGTCAGTATAAGTCGAACGATCTCATGCGGTCCTGCTCAATACACTCAAGTGCACTAATATGATTCTATAGCCAAGACAAGCTAATACCAAACCACACTACAACCATCCCAATAGAGAGTCCCCGTCTATCTCAGTTATGAGTATCTGTTTATACTTTATAAGGAAATCGATATTATGATCTTCCGCGTGTTATCGCAAAACATATTATCTACAGTATAATGTAAGTAGACTATTACATCGTGGATACAAATAAATTATAAGACACAATAATTTGATCATATGATTCTCATTTCAAATAAATTTGTATAACATTACTCATATTAAAGCTAGACTTATAGTATACAATCCAACAATATTCTACTTATACTAAAAGACTATGCTATCATGTCTTCTGCCATACATCTGATTCCCAATCCACTACACGACCATCAAAAGCTCTCGCCTTAAGACCCTTGTAAAAGGATTTACTTAGTCATCATCCGATGCAATCTTGGCGACAACAACTTTCCTCTCATCATACGCTCTCGTAACAGGTGGTACTCGCGCTCCATGTGTTTAATTGCTTCTGGGCTCGTGATTCCTTCAAGTTTGTAACTGCACCATTATCATCAAAATAAATTGTGACAACCTTGGGCAAACTTAGAATCACTTCGAAGTCCATCATGAAGTTTCTAGAGTCATACAGATACTTTGGCTGCCTCATAGGCTCCAATTTATCATCTTTCCATGATGGAGTTCGGAGTCTGAAATATATTTCTATATAACACTCCTCCACATTTTGACTCTACTTCCTAAAATTAAACATATAACCTTCGAGGTGGATTTACTGTCGTCCCTATCTGATTTGAAAAATCCAAATCTATGTTACCCCTAAGAAACAGTGAATATATCCGATAAGCCCACATATGGTTTCAAGTCCTTTTCAGGTACTTCAAAATTATGTGTTACCACAGTTCAACATTCTTATTTCGGGTTACCTTGATACCCACAGTTCATGCCTTCAGCAAAACATATATCCATTATCGTGCATAGCATTCCTTAAATTAAGCTTCCTTATTCGCCGAAACATAAGGAACCACTTTCATCACCTTTATCTTCTTTTGTGTCCTTAGACATATTTTATTAGATAAAGTCATATGCTAAAACAAGTAGGGATTTTATCATTTCATGAAGCTTGAGACAAGCATAACATCCTTTCTTGTGATTCGCATTACCGTGATCAAAAGGATATATTTTGCTTTTCTTAAGTCCTTCATTTTATACTGCTTTATCAACCATACCCATACGCCTAAAAATACTCTTTCATTGTCTCCAATGAGCAATATATCATCTACGTACAGTACAAGAAATACCATCATGTTTCCGTCACTCTTTACAATACACAAGATACATCCGCGCATTGAATGAATCCATATCTTTGGATTTTCTCATCAAACAGATGTTTCATGATCTTGAAGCTTGCTTTAGTCCATCGATGGATACCTTTAAGCTTACACACAAAATGCTCTTAGCCCTTTGCAATGAATCATTCTAGTTGCTTCACATAGATGTTTTCCTCAAGACTACCAATCAGGAAAGCTGACTTGACTTCTATTTGCTATCCCTCATATTTCATAAGAGTAGCAACATATAAAAGAGTTCGGATCAACATAGGCATAGCTATCGGCGAATAGGTTTTCTCATAATCGAACCTTTTCTTTCTGATTATACATTTTCGCAACAAGCTTTGCTTCCAAGGTTTTCACCTTACCGTATGATCCCTTTTTATTTTGTATGACTATTTCCAATGGCTTTTAAACCATTTAGTGGTCCTACAACCTCCCAAACTTGATTTAGAATCCATCGATTCTATTTCAGAAACCATTGCACTTTGCTAAGATATCGCATTTTTATCTTGTAGTGCTTCGTCGTATTCGTGGGTCAATACCATGTTTACTAGGGACCAAGTCTCACGACTCTCCCAAAACATATATCTTACAGGTTGTCGAACAACCCTCCCACTACAACAAGGCATTACACGTAATTGTGTATCAGACGTGACACGTGTTGCAGTTTACTTTGTGGTATATCCTCTTGTACACTTGGTACTAATACTTTGTGTTTTCCCTCTCACTTCCTTTAGAACAATTTATACATGGGTTTATGATTTAATACATAGTCCTTTTCCAAAAATCTAGTGTTTTTGTTAACAATCACCCTTCGATCTTTTGGACTAAATAAATCATCACCCTTTATTTTCTAGGATATCCACAAATAGACAAACATTCATACGAATTACTGTTTCTAGGGCATTTCCATAAAATGAATTTAATAACTCTAAATAACTCATCAACTATCTAACCATTTCCATGAGAGTCTTTCACTTATTAGTATTAGAAGATGTGTTATTAATTACTATATGTTGCATCCGTGGGATAAACATGATTTAAGAGTGAACAAATTGTCGCCAACGTACAACAACAGATTATAGCTCCATCCTTCATTACTATGACCATGTCATTTAAATGAAATGGAGTATCCATCCGTAAATGCATAGAAAATGAAATGAAATTATTACTATGAAAACGTACGTAAAGATAATTTCTCATAACCAAACGTTTATTCATACCGTAAGATAAATAAACAACTCCCACTGCAACAACCACTACTCTTGTAGTTTTACCCATGTACTTAGTAATCTCATCATCACTTAGTTGCACGCTTTTAGTGATTCCGGTATCTACACACAACGTGTCAGTAGACGCCATCACTAATCATGCTTCAACAACTAGTGAATGAGATACTAAACTTGTTCACATCTTGATGAAATTGAATTTCCTTTGCCACAAGTTTTGTCAGAAATTCCCCACCATATACAACCTCTCGTATATCAGGTAGAACTTGCTCAAAAACATCCAGGCAAACTATGAAGAATAAATTGATTTAGGTTTCCCTTTCAATTTCTATTCCAAGCATTCTCAATTCATTCATCAACTTATCCATGACCTCTTGCCTTTATTACTTACTCTAGTATCTGAAGAGTCGTATGAGACCATAATATTTCTACGAACCTCTCACCTCTTCACTAGAGACTTTAAAAGGCATCATGGGACATCCTTAGTAAGAACACATTTTTATTTTCCTAAGCAGTAAATATTAAATCCAAGATTCTCTTCAAATCATCTAATTTTGGACAAGTAAATTTAATTTCTTTTAGCAAACTATAAGTAAGATAAAACCATTTGAAATTCAGAGAATCACAAATAAATAGCCCGATCAAATCTTCGAATTTTATCCATTTATATTGAGTCCCTCAAAACAATATAAAATTAAAATTCACCGACATCTCAAGCACCGTGAGTCTGCAAGCCACGATAGTGTGGACGTTTACAAACCCGAACATTTACAAGAGAAGGTTTTACCCATTAATTTTATTTGTCAACCTAACCTCATGACAAAATAATTAATAGTCGGTTCCTCTTTAGCCATGCAAATAAAAACAGTGACTCTAATAGGGAGGATACTTATTATTTACACCTAAGTGTACACCATTATTTGACCCCAAGTACGCTGCCCAAACTTATGTGTCTTACAGATGGAGAAGTACACATGCGCTCGGATAACTTCCTACAGTCATCAATTATAAGTTTGTACAGTGATCCACAAATAAACTCATCTGATTGGAAGGAAGGTCTATGCCAACACGCAAGTTCATGTGCATCACATTATAAAAAATAATTATTTAATAAAGTCTGTACCAGTGATCCGTGAATAAACTCATCCGATGGGGAGGAAGGTCTATGCCAACACGGAAGTTTACTCACATCACTTACAAACCAATATTGGAGGCCGCGGGGATTTTTTTACCAATTCCTTCTCCCACTTAGTAATTTAACAAGAAGGTTTTTACATGCATACAATATATACCAAATATAAAATACGCAAATAAGCATGCTATAATTACGGTAAATAAGGCAGTAAATCAAATAGTACTTGCAATCCAAATATATAATAATAATTGACAAATAAAAACCATTATTAGCAATTATATATAAGGATAAATAAAAAAATTGTCAAAATTGAAGGGTTGACCTGGTCAACATAATCAAGCAACTAAAACTTGCACAACAAGTTAGCTTGGGCCCAAAGCCATCCATCACACACGGATAAGCAGCAAGTGAAAACCGCTAATGGACCGGGCCACTCCTGCCTTGCCACATCATCACTATTCTCACGCATATCCACTGGAAAAACTGTTGGTCGCCATTGTGCAGCCAATACGCTACCCTTATCAACAACAGGTCGCCGGCCTTGTACCGCTCACCCTTGCACCGTCGACGCTTTAGACCAGCTAGGGGTTTGCCCACCTGCCGACTAGCCATGCCATGAACTCTCGCCATCCAAATGCCGATTTGCTATTCTGACGGAAGTAAAAGATCAATCCCGGCAATAGTAGACAACCGGGCGATACCCAACAACTCCTATCACCGTCAGCCACCAGATCCGCCTTCGCCGATGCAGCATAGCCACCAAGCAACAACCTCGACAACCAGCCAAGCTATATTCCCGACGGCATGGATGACATGCTCCGACGGTAATCTGCCCAACGCCGGCATAGCTTGTGCCATCCACCAGGAGTCTGCTCGTCGTCGGTCAGCAGGGCCACCTAGCCTCGCCATCGTCCTATTCATCGCGTCGCCAAGTCTTCAAGTGAGAGGACTCACTCGGAAATAAGAACAGACTCGCCCCAGTCAAGCCTGTGACTCACTCGGAGAATGCCTCAGTCTCGGTCAGAAATCACCGCCGTCGCAACCAGGCTCCACAACCAGCTTGATCGACGCACAATAATCTGTCGTCCTGCATAGACCGCGCCACCTTTAGCCTGTCGTCACAACGTCGCAGAACCACGCGCGCGACTACCATTGCTGTTCCGTTGACTTTAAGCTGACCAACAATCGTTGTTGCGCCACTTAGTGAAACCGTCGCGATCTGGGTCTCCTTACTGCAGAGCCACACTGCTCAGCATGGTGAAACACCCGCTGGGCGCCCACCACTATCATCCATGCATCGCTAGCGGATTCTCTTTGTTCTTCTACCGATGTCAATCATCCGTTGCCGTTTATCATTGCTTAGCTTGACGTGGTTCCAGCGACATGATTCAGAATTCCAACAAGCCAACCAAACAACACGTGTCTCAACCTTTCATCGTGCAGCAAACCATGCGACACACGCCTGATGCCGTGCTACACTGCCTTGCACGCTAAGCCGACTGTCGTGCGCCGCAATCTGGTCACACCGTGCACACCGAGTACTCTATCGGGCTTTAAAAAATCACGCCCATCATCACGGCACGACATCGCTTTCACCACATCCGACACACCACCATCGTGCCACCGCCGCTCAACGCCGGTGTCGCCCAGCCCCGTGAAGCCATCGTGTGGTGCACGTGTGTCGTGTAAAGTTAGGGTATCCATCAAGAAATAAGTTCTACTAACCCTAATCACACATATGGCACATAAACCCTAACCAAACGTTTCACGCTTCACCATGAAACCGAAGCTCTGATACCAATTATTGGCGTTCGATCGTTTGGTTAACGTGAACCGTTAGGATTCCATACGTTTCTAATAGTCAGCGGAAGCATGAAAACAAGAAACATATTACCTTTCACCAGGGTATGTTGGAGAAGAAGAATTCTCGCTGGCAACCTGCGCAGCCTCACCGTTTTGGGCATAACTCTCTCATCCAATC
Organism: Pogostemon cablin; assembly: GCA_023678885.1. Classification (NCBI taxonomy): domain Eukaryota; kingdom Viridiplantae; phylum Streptophyta; class Magnoliopsida; order Lamiales; family Lamiaceae; genus Pogostemon; species Pogostemon cablin. Next base: position 19,125,167 of record CM042964.1, on the reverse strand, counting down.
TCGGATTTGAGTGATCTATGCACCAAAATGATCCTCTCTTCTGTGGCTTTACGTCAGTATATCATACGTTGAATTATGAGGTCTGTACGATTTTATATAAATCGAGAAAGATGGAGGACAGCAGCAACAAACGACCTTTTGATCTTCTGATGTATTCCCAAGTCCAATCTCGACGTTGTGTGGGCGAAGATCTTCGAGATCTTCTCAATCTGCTATTCCCTCACCCTCCTAACATGTTAAACATGATTAATCTCATAGATAAGGATTTTCAGACAGTTGAGATGACTTACATATGGGCTACAACAGGGATCAGGAGGAGAAATTAGAGTTGGGCCTCCATTGGGGTTAAGTATCCAAGCTTAGCCCAAAGCTTATACTTAAGTCCAATAATAATAATATATACCACTAAAATATTATTACTGCACTTCCTTTCTAATCCCATAATTACGTTATGGGCTCCTTCTTATTATGAGCCCGTTAGTCTCCCCATGTTTAAGATATTCAATGTCCACTAATTAATTAAGTTACTGACAACTCCATTAATTAATATCTTATCCAAGAGTAGTACCACTCAATCTCATTATCATGCCAGAATAAATCCACCGGCAGGGTTTACATGATAATCCTAATGAGCTCCTCAAGGGTACATCATCAACCTATGTCGGACACGGATTCCTTCTACAATCAACAACACACCATAGAGACAACACTATTTCCCAACTCACAGAGTGTGTTGATTTAATTACATGTAAATCTCACCCATTGATGAATCAAAGAAATACATACTGCCATACGTGTCGAGGTTATTGTATAGGGATTAAGAGCACGAACATCCATAATAACTGAGATCAAGTTCTCCAATAAGTAAGTATAAGTCAAACGATCTCAAGCGGTCCTGCTCAATACACACAAGTGCACTAATGTGATTCTATAGTCAAGACAAGCTAATACCAAACCACACTACAACCATATATGCGCTTCATTAAATAATTATGTTTGTAATGTGATGCAAACGAACTTGCGCGTTGGCATAGACCTTCCTCCCTATCGGATGAGCTTATATGCGCTTCACTGGTACAAACTTATAATTGATGACTGTAGGAAGTTATCCAAGCGCGTGTGTACTTCTCCATCTGTAAGGCACATAAGCTTGCGCAATGGACTTGGGGTCAAATAATGGTGTACACTTAGATGTAAATAATAAGTATCCTCCCCATCGGAGTACTGCTTTTATTTGCATGGCTAAAGAGGAACCGACTATTAATTATCTTAGCATTTTTATACTTTGAAAACATGTTATCCAACTATATTCACATGTCTAATAACTAATTTGACCATAAAAATGGCAAGAAAATGCTCACTTCAAGGAGTTTTTGAACTGACTCACAAAGTAGAATCAGCTCTGCACTGTTAGTTTTTAGTGACTCTATGGTGCAAGCTTCGTAGTAGTTATATACACTAAAAACATGTTATAAAACAATATTATCAACTCTAATAACTAATCTGGCCATAAAAATGGCAAGAAAATGCTCACATCAAGGACTTCTTGACTTGGCTCACGGAGTAGAATCAGCTTTGCACTTTGACTTTATAGTGACCTTATGGTGAAGTCTTCCTAGCATTTTTATGATCTAAAAACATGTTCTCCAACTATATTCTCATGCCTAATAACTAATTTGATCATAAAAATAGTAAGAAAACGCTCACTTCAAGGAGTTCTTGTCTTGGATCATGGAGTGGAATCAGCTCTGCACTTTGACTTTTTAGTGACTCTTTGGCGCAAGCTTCCTAGCATTTTTATACTCTGAAAACATGTTCTCCAACTATATTCTAATGTCTAATAACTAATTTGACCATAAAAATGACAGGAAAATTCTCACTTCAAGGAGTTCTTGACATGGCTCACGGAGTAGAATCTGCTCTGCACTGTGAGTTTTTAATGACTCTACCGTGCAAGCTTCCTAGCATTTTTATACTCTAAAAATATGTTCTCCAACAATACTATCATGTCTAATAATTAATTTGACCGTAAAATTGACATGAAAATGCTCACTTTAAGAATTCTTAAACTGGCTCACTAAAATCAGCTCCACAATGTGTTTTTAGTGACTCTATGGCGAAAGCTTCGTAGCATTTATATACACTGAAAACACGTTCTCCAACTATATACTCATGTAAAATAGATAATTTGACCATAAAAATGGAAAGAAAATTCACACTTTAATGAGTTCTTGACCTGGCTCACAGAGTAGAATCAACTCTGCACTGTGAGTTTTTAGTGACTCTATGGTGCATGCTTCGTAGCAGTTTTTTACTCTAAAAACATGTTATCCAACAAAATTATTAAGTCTAATTACTAATTTTGCCATAAAAATGGAAAGAAAATGCTTACTTCATGGACTTCTTAACCTGACTCACAGAGTAGAATCAGCTCTGCACTGTGTGTTTTTAGTGACTCTACAGCGCAAGCTTCGCAGTAGTTATATACTTTGAAAAATGTTATCCAATTATAATCATGTATAATAACTAATTTGACCATAAAAATGGAAAGAAAATGATCACTTCAGGGAGTTCTTCATCTGGTTCACGGAGTAGAATGATCTCTGCACTATGACTTTTTAGTCACTCTATGGAGCAAGCTTCCTAGCATTTTTATACTATAAATACATGTTCTCCAACTATATTCTCATTTTGAATAACTAATTTGACCATCAAAATGGCAAGAAAATGCTCACTTCAAGGAGTTTTTGACCTAACTCACATAGTAGAATCAGCTTTGCACTGTGAATTTTTAGTGATTCTATAGTGCAAGCTTCGTAGCAATTATATAATCTAAAACACGGTATCCAACAATATTATCAAGTCTAATAACTAATTTGGCCATCAAATGGAAAGAATATGCTCACTTCAAGGACTTCTTGACCTGGCTCACGGAGTAGAATCAACTCTGCACTTTGACTTTTTAGTGACTCTATAGCGCAAGCTTCTTAGCATTTTTATGCTCTGAAAATATGTTCTCCAGCTATATTCTCATGTATAATAACTAATTTGACCATAAGAATAGCAAGAAAATGCTCACTTCAAGGAGTTCTTGAATTGGCTCACGGTGTAGAATCAACTCTGCACTTTGACTCTTTAGTGAACTTATGGTGTAATCTTCCTAGCATTTTTATGCTCTGAAAATATGTTCTCCAACTATATTCTCATGTCTAATAACTAATTTGACCATAAAAATAGAAAGAAAATGCTCACTTCAAGAAGTTCTTGACCTGGCTCACGGAGTAGAATCTGCTCTGCACTGTGAGTTTTTAATGACTCTACGGTGCAAGCTTCCTAGAAATTTTATACGCTGAAAATATATTCTCCAACTATACTCTCATGTCTAATGATTAATTTGACTGTAAAAATGGCTAGAAAATGCTCACTTCAAAGAATTTTAAACTTGGCTCACGAAGTAGAATCAGCTCTACACTGTGTTTTTAGTGACTCTTTGGCGAAAGCTTCGTAGTAGTTATATACTCCAAAAAAATGTTCTCCAACTATATACTTATGTAAAATAGCTAATTTGACCATAAAAAATGGAAAGAAAATGCTCACTTTAAGGAGTTCTTGACCTGACTCATAAAGTAGAATCAACACTGCACTGTAAATTTTTAGTGATTGTATAGTGCGAGCTTCGTAGCAATTATATACTCTAAAAACAAGTTATCCAACAATATTAGCAAGTCTAATAGCTAATTTTTCCATAAAATGGAAAGAAAATGCTCACTTCAAGGACTTCTTAACCTGGCTCACGGAGTAGAATCAGCTATGCTCTTTGACTTTTTAGCGACTCAATGTGCAAGCTTCCAAGCAGTTTTTAATCTAAAAACATGTTATACAACTATTTTCTCATGTCGAATAACTAATTTGTCCATAAAAATTGCAAGAAAATGCTCACTTCAAGGAGTTCTTGACCTGGCTCATGAAGTAGAATCAGCTATGCACTTTGACTTTTTAGAGACTCTATGGCGCAAGCTTCCTCGCATTTTTATACTCTGAAAATGTGTTCTCCAACTATATTCTCATGTCTAATAAATAATTTGACCATAAAAATGGAAAGAAAATGCTCACTTAACGGAGTTCTCGACCTGGCTTACGGAGTAGAATATTTTCTGCACTTTAACTTTTTTGTGATTCTATGGTCTAAAATTTTTAGCATTTTTATACTCTGAAACACATGTTCGCAAACTATATTCTCATGTCTAATTACTAATTTGACCATAAAAATGCCAAGAAAATGCTCAATTCAAGGAGTTCTTGACCTGGCTCACGGAGTAGAATCAGATCTGCACTGTGTGTTTTTAGTTACTCAATGGGGCATGCTTCCTAGCATTTTTATACTTTTAAAACATGTTCTCCAACTATATTCACATGTCTAATAACCAATTTGACCATAAAAATTACAAGAAAATGCTCACTTCAAGGAGTTCTTGACCTGGCTCACATAGTAGAATCATCTCTGAATTGTGAGTTTTTAGTGACTGGAACAAGCTTAATAACAGTTATATACTCTAAAAACATGTTATTCAACAATATTTACAAGTCAAATAACTAATTTGTCCATAAAAAGGAAATAAAATGCTCACTTCAAGGACTTCTTGACCTCGCTCACGAAGTAGAATCAGCTCTGTACTTTGACTCTTTAGTGACTCTATGGCGCAAGCTTCATAGCATTTTTATACTCTGAAAACATGTTCTCCAACTATATTCTCATGTATAATAACTAATTTGACCATAAAAATGGCTAGAAAATGCTCACTTCAAGTAGTTCTAGACCTAGCTCACGGAGTAGAATCAGCTCTGCACTTTGACTTTTTAGTGACTCTATGGTGCAAGCTTCCTAGCATTTTTATACTTTGAAAACATGTTCTCCAACTATATTCTCATTTCTAATAATTAATTTGACCATAAAAATGCCATGAAAATGCTCACTTCAAGGAATTCTTGACCTGGCTCACGAAGTATAATCAGCTCTGCACTGTGTTTTTAGTGACACTATGGCGCAAGCTTCGTAGCAGTTATATACTCCAAAAACATGTTTTCCAACTATATACTCATGTAAAATAGCTAATTTGACCATAAAAATTGAAAGAAAATGCTTACTTCAAGGAGTTCTTGATTTGACTCACGGAGTAGAATGATCTCTGCACTTTAACTTTTCAGTGACTCTATGGCGCAAGCTTCCTAGCATTTTTATACTCTAAAAACATGTTTTCCTACTATATTCACATGTCTAATAAATAATTTGACCATAAAAATATCAAGAAAATGATCATTTCAAGTAGTTCTTGCGTGGATCATGGAGTAGAATCTGCTCTGCAATGTGAGCTATTAATTACTCTACGGTGCAAGCATTCTAGCATTTTTATACTCTATAAACATTTTCTCCAACTATATTCTCATGTCTAATAATTAATTTGACCATAAAAAAGGCAAGAAAATGCTCACTTCAAAGAATTCTTGACCTGGCTCACGGAGTAGAATCAACTCTACACTGTGTGTTTTTAGTGACTCTATGGCGCAAGCCTCGTAGTAGCTATATACTGTGAAAACATGTTCTCCAACTATAATCATGTATAATAACTAATTTGACCATTAAAATGGAAATAAAATGCTAACTTCAAGGAGTTCTTGACCTGGCTCACGGAGTAGAATCAGCTCTGCACTTTAACTTTTTAGTGACTCTACGATGCAAGCTTCCTAGACTTTTTACACTCTGAAAACATGTTATCCAACTATATTCTCATGTCTAATAACTAATTCGACCATAAAAATGGCAAGAAAATGCTCACTTCAAGGAGTTTTTGAACTGGCTCACAGAGTAAAATTAGCTCTGCACTGTTAGTTTTTAGTGACTCTATGGTGCAAACTTCGTAGGAGTTATATACTCTAAAAACATGTTATACAACAATATTATCAACTATAATAACTAATTTGGCCATAAAAATGGCAAGAAAATGCTCACATAAAGGAATTCTTGACCTGGCTCACGGAGTAGAATCAGCTCTGCACTTTGACTTTATAGTGACCTTATAGTTCAGGCTTCCTAGCATTTTTATGATCTGAAAACATGTTCTCCAACTATATTCTCATGTCTAATAACTAATTTGACCATAAAAATAGCAAGAAAATGCTCACTTCAAGGAGTTCTTGTCTTGGATCATGGAGTGGAATCAACTCTGCACTTTGATTTTTTAGTGACTCTTTGGCGCAAGCTTCCTAGCATTTTTATACTCTGAAAACATGTTCTCCAACTATATTCTCATGTCTAATAACTAATTTGACCATAAAAATGACAGGAAAATTCTCACTTCAAGGAGTTCTTGACCTGGCTCACGGAGTAGAATCTGCTCTGCACTGTGAGTTTTTAATGATTCTACCGTGCAAGCTTCCCAGCATTTTTATACTCTAAAAACATGTTCTCCAACAATACTCTCATGTCTAATAATTAATTTGACCGTAAAATTGGCATGAAAATGCTCACTTCAAGAATCTTTAACCTGGCTCACGAAGTAAAATAAGCTCCACACTGTGTTTTTAGTGACTCTATGGCAAAAGCTTCGTAGCATTTATATATATTGAAAACATGTTCTCTAACTATATACTCATGTAAAATAGCTAATTTGACCATAAAAAATGGAAAGAAAATGCACAATTTAATGAGTTCTTGACCTGGCTCAAAGAGTAGAATCAGCTCTGCACTGTGAGTTTTTAATGACTCTATGGTGCATGCTTCGTAGCAGTTTTATACTCTAAAAACATGTTATCCAACAAATTTATTAAGTCTAATTACTAATTTTGCCATAAAAATGGAAAAAAAATGCTCACTTCAAGGACTTCTTAACCTGGCTCACGGAGTTGAATCAGCTCTGCACTGTGTGTTTTTAGTGACTCTATAGCACAAGCTTCGTAGTAGTTATATAATCTGAAAAAATGTTCTCCAACTATAATCATGTATAATAACTAATTTGACCATAAAAATAGAAAGAAAATGATCACTTCAGGGAGTTCTTGACCTGGTTCACAGAGTAGAATGATCTCTGCACTTTGACTTTTTAGTGACTCTATGGAGCAAGCTTTCTAGCATTTTTATACTATGAAAACATGTTCTCCAACTATATTCTCATATTAAATAACTAATTTGACCATCAAAATGACAAGAAAATGCTCACTTCCAGGAGTTTTTGACCTGGCTCGTAGAGTAGAATCAGCTTTGCACTGTGAATTTTTAGTGACTCTATAGTGCAAGGTTCGTAGCAGTTATATATTCTAAATAGCTAATTTGGCCATCAAAATGGAAAAATATGCTCACTTCATGGACTTCTTGACCTGGCTCACGGAGTAGAATCAGCTCCGCACTTTGACTTTTTAGTGACTGTATAATGCAAGCTTCTTAGCATTTTTATGCTCTGAAAACATGTTCTCCAGCTATATTCTCATGTATAATAACTAATTTGACCATAAGAATAGCAAGAAAATACTCACTTCAATGAGTTCTTGAAGTGGCTCACGGTGTAGAATCAGCTCTGCACTTTGACTCTTTAGTGAACTTAAGGTGCAATCTTCACATGTCTCCTACTATATTCACATGTCTAATAAATAATTTGACCATAAATAATTTGACCATAATTTTTATACTCTGAAACATGTTCTCCTATTATATTCACATGTCTAATAAATAATTTGACCATAAAAATATCAAGAAAATGCTCATTTCAAGGAGTTCTTGCGTGGATCATGGAGTAGAATCTGCTTGGCACTGTGAGCTATTATTTACTCTACGATGCAAGCTTTCTAACATTTTTATACTATATAAACTTGTTCTCCAACTATATTCTCATGTCTAATAATTAATTTGACTATAAACAAGGCAAGAAAATGCTCACTTCCAGGAATTCTTGACCTGACTTACGGAGTAGAATCAACTCTACACTGTGTGTTTTTAGTGACTCTATGGCGCAAGCCTCGTAGCAGCTATATACTGTGAAAACATGTTCTCCAACTATAATCATGTATAATAACTAATTTGACCATTAAAATGGAAATAAAATGCTCACTTCAAGGAGTTCTTGACTTGGCTCACAGAGTAGAATGATTTGTGCACTTTGACTTTTTAGTGACTCTACGATGCAAGCTTCTTAGTATTTTTATAAAATGGCAAGAAAATATTCACTTCAAGGAATCTTGACTTGGCTCACGGAGTAGAATCTTCTCAGCACTTTGAATTTTTATTGACTCTATGGTGCAAGTTTCCTAGCATTTTTATACTCTAAAAACATGTTCTCCAACAATATTCTCATTTCTAATAACTAATTTGGCCATAAAATTGAAAGTAAATGCTCACTTTAAGGACTTATTAACTGCCTCATGGAGTAGAAACAGCTCTGCAATTTGACTTTTTTGCAACTCTATGGCGTAAGCTTCCTAGTATATTTATACTCTGAAAATATGTTATCCAACTATATTCTCATGTCTAATAACTAATTTGACTATAAAAATGTCAAGAAATTTCTCATTTCAAGGAGTTCTTAACATGACTCACGGAGTAGAATCTGCTCTGCACTGTGAGTTTTTGATGACTGTATGGTGCAAGCTTCCTAGCATTTTTATACTCTGAAAACATGTTCTCCAACTATATTCTATGTCTAATAATTAATTTGACAATAAAAATGGCAAGAAAATGCTCACTTCACTTCCAGGAGTTCTTGACCTGGCTCTTGGAGTAGAATGATCTCTGAACTTTAAGTTTTTAGTTACTCTGTTGCACATGCTTGACCTGGCTCACGGAGTAGAATCTTCTCAGCACTTTGAATTTTTAGTGACTCTATGGTGCAAGCTTCCTAGCATTTTTATACTCTGAAAACATGTTCTCCAACTATATTTTCATGTCTAATAACTAATTTGACCTTAAAAATGGTAAGAAAATTTTCACTTCTAGAAATTCTTGACCTGGCTCACATAGTAGAATCAGCTCTGCACTTTGAGTTTTTAGTAACTCTGTGGAACAAGATTCATAACAGTTATATTCTCTAAAAACATGTTATCCAACAATATAAGCAAGTCTAATAACTAATTTGTCCTTAAAAAAGGAAATAAAGTTCTCACTTCAAGGACTTCTTGACATGGCTCACGGAGTAGAATAAGTTCTGCACTTTGACTTTTTAAAGACTCTATGTCGCTAGCTTCCTAACATTTTTATACTCTTAAAACATGTTCTCCAACTATATTCTCATGTCTAAATATTCTCCAAAGGAGGAGGGAACATATTTTCTCTCTCTATTTTTTCTCCCCCTCTCTCTAGCTTTTGCCCTAATTTCTGCCCAGCCGCCGGCTTGGCAGATTTCAACATGTGTTCTCCCCATTCCATTAGGTCTTGATCCCTTGTTTTTCCTCCCACCGCACACTTTCGACGTACGTGCGATTGGTTTTTTGAAGGCCTTTTGGTCCTCCCGCTTTCTCAGTCAGTGGCTGCGCTGCCACAGAAACCAATACTGCTATTGTTCCTCATTGCTTAACATCCTCCAGCGGCATTTTTTTCCACCGCCATCGCCTAAAGCTATCGTTCTTAACCGAGGCAATTGCGCCGTTTTAGGGAACAGTGTTGTGGTTTTCCACATCTTCGAAGGCGATACCGCTGCTCTATTTTTGCGAAGATGATTTCACGCATCTGGGTTTCAGTCCTAGCCGCCGATCTTTATTCCCACCAACACCACCTGACGCGCGCGGCGCTCTTCAGAAGAGGGCTGTCCGACCTGCTTCTGGCCTCCTCAAATTATCTGTTTCACTCCCTTGATTTATTGCCGGCTTCTTCTGATAAATCCGCCGCCGCTATCGTGGCAGCTTCTGGCCACCGGTTGATATCGTTTTTTTGTAATTTCAGCCATCAATAGATGTGCCCTGATGCTGAGGTGAATTTCTGGTGCTCCGAAGCCCTATTTTGAAATCCCCTTTTGGTGTTGCGACCTTGACTTCTGATGGACGGTGAGGAATATTTGACTTGGGCAGTTGCTTCATTGCTGCCTAGTCATTATTCGACAGTGACCCGCTGGTGAGTGTTGGTGACGGCACTGCTTCGTCGAGGTTTGCTGTTATGTTTTGGATTTAGTTTACAATCTGCCAGTGTACAATTTTGACAAACGGAATGGCTTAAGTTACCGGCCCTTATTCCACCGCAGATTGATTTTCCAGAAGCTCCATCCGGCTCAATTATTTTCCAGAATTAATTGGGGCTTTTCCTTCATTCTGTTTCAGCCCTGCATCGGCTCCCTAATGACAATCGTTTTGCGTTCAGGGATGTTCTTAGTCTTCTTTTACAGAGTTTTGTTTCTCTGATTGCCTGACTCAGCATTTAATTTTAGTGTCATCCATCTGTTTATGCTGATTTGATTAACCTGTTGAGGCTGTGTTGTTATCATTGCTATATTTTGTCTCTGGTTTTTTGCTTAGCCTGCTTTATTGGACTACATGCACAGGGCTAGTTGACAGCATGCTCGTTGTTGCTGTTCTCATCATACCGTTTTATTATTTCAGTAAGTTACATATGATGTTTGTTCATGAATTCAAATTGTGGGCAATGAGTGCCTGTTCTGTTTTCAACTTTTACTAGCCACTCCCGTTTGGTCTTGACATATTTTGTACAAAAGATTGGCCTAGTTATTTCAGCCGCTTTAATATGTGTGCTGAAATTATTGTCTGTCCATTAACAACAACTTTGTTAAGGACTCAAGGATGAGGTGGTGGAGCTTATTGATTAAAACATCCTTCTATTGATTTATTGTTTTGGTGCCCTATTTGGGCCCTACTCTGTATGGTATCCATTTGTTTCACTACTGATTATATGGCTATGGATTGTCTTTATGGAGGGATCGATTATTCCTCCTCTTTCAAGCCCCACTTGCAGCCCTATGATGCATAATACTCAGATAAATTTCACGAGTAGGGCTTGTAGTTTTCTTTAAAGAGGCCATGTGTTTCGGCCCTCTTCTTTATGCCACCTGTTTGGCTCTCTCAATGATCACTTTTGGATCATTTTGTTACTTTCTTTTCTGTACTCTTTTATTTTTCTTTTTTATAATATCATCTATTTGACTATATTCTCATATCTAATAACTAATTTAACCATAAAAATGACAAGAAAATGCTCACTTCAAGGAGTTCATGACCTGACTTACAGAGTAGAATCAGTTCTGCACTGTGAGTTTTAGTGACTCTTTGGTGCAAGTTTCGTAGCAGTTATATACTCTGAAAACATGTTATCCAATAACATTCACAAGTCTAATAAGTTATTTGGCCATAGAAATGGCAAGCAAATGCTCACTCCAAGGAGTTCTTGACTTGGATCACGGAGTAGAATCAACTCTGGACTGTGTGTTTTTAGTGAATTTATGGCACAAACTTCATATCAGTTATATACTCTGAAAACATGTTCTCCAACTATAATGACATATAATAACTAATTTGACCATAAAAATTGAAAGAAAATGCTCACTCCAAGTAATTCTTGACTTGACTCACGAAGTAGAATCAGTTCTGCACTGTGTTTTTAGTGACTCTATGGTGCAAGCTTTGTAGCAGTTATATACTCTGAAAATATGTTCTCCTACTATATACTCATGTAAAATAGCTAATTTGACCTTAAAAATGAAAAGAAAATGCTAACTTGAGTAGAATGATCTCTGCACTTTGACTTTTTAGTGACTCTATGACGCAAACTTCTTAGCCTTTTTATACTCTGAAAACATGATCTCCAACTATATTCTCATGTCTAAATATTCTCAAAGGGAGGGGGGAACGGATTTTCTCTCTCTATTTTTTCTCCCCCCTCCCTCTAGCTTTTGCCCTAATTTCTACCCAGCCGCCTGCTTGGCTGATTTCAACATGTGTTCTCCCCCTTCCATTAGGTCTTGATCCCTTGTTTTTCCTTCCACAGCACACTTTCAACGTACGTGCGATTGGTTTTTTGAAGGCCTTTAGGTCCTCCCGCTTCCTCAGTCAGTGGCTGCGCTGCCACAGAAACCAATATTGCTGTTGTTCCTCATTGCTTAACATCCTCCAACAGCATTTTTTTCCACCGCCATCGCCTAAAGCGATCATTCTTAGCCGAGGCTATTGCCCCGTTTTTGGGAACAGTGTTGTGGTTTTCCACATCTTCAAAGGCGATACCGCTGCTCTATTTTCGGGAAAATGATTTCACGCATCTGGGTTTCAGTCCTAGCCGCCGACCTTTATTCCCATCAACACCACCTGACGCACGGGGCACTCTTCAGAAGCGGCCTGGCCGACCTGCTTCTGGCCTCCTCAAATTCTCCATTTCACTCCCTTGATTTATTGCTGGCTTCTTCTGATAAATCCGCCGCCGCTATCATGGCCGCTCCTGGCCACCGGTTGACATCGCTTTTTTTGCAATTTCGGCCATCGATAGATGTGCCCTGATGCTGAGGTGAATTTCTGGTGCTCCGAAGACCTATTTTGACATCCCCTTTTGGTGTTGCGACCTTGACTTCTGATGGACGACGAGGAATTCTTGACTTGGGCAGTTGCTTCATTGCTGCCTAGTCATTATTCGACTGCGACCCGCTGGTGAGTGTTGGTGACGACACTGCTTCATCGAGGTTTGCTGTTATGTTATGGATTTGGTTTACAATCTGCTAGTGTACGATTTTGACAACCGGAATGGCTTAAGTTGCCGGCCCTTATTCCACCGCAGATTGATTTTCCAGAAGCTCCATCCGGTTCAATTATTTTCAAGAATTAATTGAGTCTTTTCCTTCATTCAGTTTCAGCCCTGCATCGCCTCCCTAATGACAATCGTTTTGCATTCAGGGATGTTCATACTCTTCTTTTATAGAGTTTTGTTTCTCTGATTGCCTGACTCAGCATTTGATTTTAGTGTCATCCATCTGTTTATGCTGATTTGATTATCCTGTTGAGGCTGTGTTGTTATCATTGCTATATTTTATCTCTGGTTTTTTGCTTAGCCTGCTTTATTGGACTACCTGCACAGGGCTAGTTGACAGCATGCTCGTTGTTGATGTTCTCATCTTACCTTATGATCCGTTTGTTTTATTCTTTCTGTAAGTTACATATGATGTTTGTTCATGAATTCAAATTGTGGGCAATCAGTGCCTGTTCTGTTTTCAACTTTTACTAGCCACTCCCGTTTGGTCTTGACATATTTTGTACAAAAGATTGGCCTAGTTATTTCTGCCGCTTTAATGCGTGTGCTGAAATTATTGTCTGTCCGTTAACAACAACTTTGTTATGGACTAAGGATGAGGTGGTGGAGCTTCTTGATTAAAACATCCTTCTATTGATTTATTGTTTTGGTGCCCTATTTGGGCCCTACTCTGTATGTCTATCCATTTGTTTCACTGCTGATTACATGGCTATGGATTGTCTTTATGGAGGGATCGTTTATTCCTCCTCTTTCAAACCCCACTTGCAGCCCTATGATGCATAATACTCAGATAAATTACACGAGTAGGGATTGTAGTTTTCTTTAAAGAGACCACGTGTTTCGGACCTCTTCTTTATGCCACCTGTTTGGCTCTCTCAATGATCACTTTTGGATCATTTTGTCACTTTCTTTTCTTAACTCTTTTATTTTTCTTTTTTATAATATCATCTGTTTGACTATATTCTCATGTCTAATAACTAATTTAACCAAAAAATGGCAAGAAAATGCCCACTTCAAGGAGTTCTTGAGCTGGCTTACAGAGTAGAATCATCTCTGCAATGTGAGTTTTTAGTGACTCTTTGGTGCAAGTTTTGTAGCAGTTATATACTTTGAAAACATGTTATCCAATAATATTCACAAGTCTAATAAGTTATTTGACCATAAAAATGGCATGCAAATGCTCACTCCAAGGATTTCTTAACTTGGATTACGGAGTAGAATCAACTCTTCACTGTGTGTTTTTAGTGACTATGGCGCAAACTTCGTACCAGTTATATACTCTGAAAACATGTTCTCCTACTATAATGATGTATAATAACTAATTTGACCTTAAAAATTGAAAGAAAATGCTCACTTCAAGGAGTTCTTAACCTGGCTCACGAAGTAGAATGATCTCTGCACTTTAACTTTTTAGTGACTCTATTTCGCAAGCTTCCTAGTATTTTTATACTCTCAAAACAAGTTCTCTAACTATATTCACATGTCTAATAACTAATTTGACCATAAAAATGGCAAGAAAATGCTCACTTCAAGTAGTTCTAGACCTGGCTCACGGAGTAGAATCAACTCTTCACTTTGACTTTTTAGTGACTCTATGGTGCAAGCTTCCTAACATTTTTGACTCTATGTTCTCCAATAATATTCTCATGTTTAATAACTAATTTGACCGTAAAAATGGCAATAAAATGCTCACTTCAAGGAGTTCTTGACCTGGCTCATAGAGTACAATCAACTCTGCACTGTGTGTTTTTAGTGACTCTATGGCCAAGCTTCATAGCAGTTATATACTCTGAAAACATGTTCTCCATCTATAACCATGTATAATAACAAATTTGACTTTAAAAACGGAAAGAAAATGCTCATTTCAAGGAGTTCTTGACCTGAATCACGAAGTAGAATGATCTCTGCAATTTCTCCTTGCATTTTTACACTCTAAAAACGTGTTCTCCAAATATATTCTCATGTCTAATAATTAATTTGACCATATAAATGGCATGAAAATGCTAACTTCAAGGAATTCTTGACCTGACTCACGAAGTAGAATCAGCTCTGTACTGTGTTTTTAGTAACTCTATGGTGCAAGCTTCGTAACAGTTATATACTCTAAAAATATGTTCTCCAACTACAATTATGTATAATAACTAATTTGACCGTAAAAATGGAAAGAAAATGCTCACTTCAAGGAGTTCTTAACCTAGCTCACAGAGTAGAATGATCTCTGCATTTTGACTTTTTAGTGACTCTATGGCGCAAGTTTCCAAGAATTTTTATAATTTAAAAATATGTTATCCAACTATATACTCATGTCTAATAACTAATTTGACCATAAAAATGGCAAGAAAATTCTCACTTCAAGTAGTTCTTGACCTGACTCACGGAGTAGAATCTTCTCTGTACTTTGACTTTTTAGTGATCCTATGGTGCAAGCTTCCTAGAATTTTTATACTTAGAAAAAATGTTCTCCAAATATATTCTCATTGAGTAGAATTAGCTATGCATTTCACTTTTTAGCAACTCTATGGCGCAAGCTTCCTAGTATTTTTATACTCTGAAAAAATATATTCTGCAACTATATTCTCATGTCTAATAACTAATTTGGCCATAAAAATGTCAAGAAATTCTCATTTCAAGTAGTTCTTGACGTAGCTCAAGGAGTAGAATCTGCTCTGCACTGTGAGTTTTTAATGACTCTACGGTGCATGCTACCTATCATTTTTATACTCTGAAAACATGTTCTCCAACTATATTCTCATGTATAATAATTAATTTGACCAGAAAAATGGCAAGAAAATGCTTACTTCAAGAAATTCTTGACCTGGCAAACGGAGTAGAATCAACTTTGCACTGTGTTTTTAGTGACTCTATGGAGCAAGCTTCGTAGTAGTTATATACTCTAAAAACATGTTCACCCACTATATACTCATTTATAATAACTAATTTGACCACAAAAATGGAAATAAAATGCTCACTTCAAGGAGTTCTTGACCTGGCTCACGGAGTAGAACAACTCTACACTTTGTCTTTTTAGTGGCTCTATGACGCAAGCTTCCTAACATTTTTATACTCTGAAAACATGTTCTCCAACTATATTATCATGTCTAATAACTAATTTAACCATAAAAATAACAAGAAAATGCTCACTTCAAGGAGTTCTTGACCTGGCTCACAGAGTAGAATCAGCTCTGCACTGTGAGTTTTTAGTGACTCTCTGGTGGAAGATTTGTAGCCGTTATATATACTCTAAAAACATGTTATCCAACAATATTTGGAAGTGTAATAACTAATTTTACCATAAAAATGGTAAGAAAATGCTTATTCAAAGTCATTGTTGACCTGACTCACGGAGTAGAATCAACTCTGCACTGTGTGTTTTTAGTGACTCTATTGCCCAAGTTTCGCAGTGTTATATACTCTGAAAATATGTTCTCCAACTATTAACATGTATAATAACTAATTTGACCATAAAAATGGAAAGAAATGCTCACTTCAAGGAGTTCATGACCTGGCTCACGGAGTATAATGATCTCTGCACTTTAAAATTTTAGTGACTCTATGGCGCAAAATTCCTAGCATTTTTATCTAAGAAAACAAGATCTCCAACTTTATTCTCATGTCTAATAACTAATATAACAATAAAAATGGCAAGAAAATGCTCAATTCAAGGAGTTCTTGACCTGGCTCACAGAGTAGAATCAGCTCTGCACTGTGAGTTTTTAGTGACTCTCTGGTGCAAGTTTCGTAGCAGTTATATACTCTAAAAATATGTTATCCAACAATATTCACAAGTCTAATAACTAGTTTGACTATAAAAATGGCAAGCAAATGCTCACTCCAAGGAGTTCTTGATTTGACTCACGAAGTAGAATCAACTCTGCACTGTGTGTTTTTTGTGACTCAATGGCGCAAGCTTCGTGCTGTTATATACTCTAAAAACATGTTATCCAACAATATTAGCTAGTCTAATAACTAATTTGTCCATAAAAAAGGAAATAAAATGGTCACTTCAAAGACTTCTTGACCTGGCTCACGGCACTTTGACTTTTTAGTAACTCTATGGCGCAAGCTTTATAGCATTTTTATACTCTAAAAACATGATTTTCAACTATATTCTCATGTATAATAACTAATTTAATCATAAAAATGGCAAGAAAATGCTCACTTCAAGGAGTTCTTGACTTGGCTCACAGAGTAGAATCAGCTCTGCACTGTTAGTTTTTAATGATTCTCTGGTGTAAGTTTCGTAGAAGTTATATGCTCTAAAAACATGTTATCCTACAATATTCACAAATCTAATAACTAATTTGACCATAAAAATGACAAAAAAATGCACATTCAAAGTCGTTCTTGACCTGGCTCACAGAGTAGAATCAACTCTGCACTGTGTGTTTTTTGTGACTCTATGTTCTCCAACTATAATCATGCATAATAACTAATTTGACCATGAAAATGGAAAGAAAATGCTCACTTCAAGGAGTTCTTTACCTGACTCACGGAGTAGAATGATCTATGCACTTTGACTTTTTAGTGACTCTATGGCACAAGATTACTAGAATTTTTATACTCTAAAAAACATGTTCTAAAACTATATGCTGATATATAATAACTAATTTGCTCATAAAAATGGCAAAAAAATGCTCACTTCATGGAGTTCTTGACCTGGCTCACGGAGTAGAATTTTCTTTGCACTTTTTCTTTTTAGTGATTATATGGTGCAATCTTCCTAGCATTTTTATAATCTGAAAACTTGTTATCCAAATATATTCTCATGTCTAATAGCTATTTTGGCCATAAAAATGGAAAGAAAATGCTCACTTCAAGGACTTCTTGACCTGGCTCACGGAGTTGAATCAGCTCTGCATTTTGACTTTTTAGCAATTCTATGGCGCAAGCTTTATAGTATTTTTATACTCTGAAAACATGTTATCCAACTATATTCTCATGTCTAATAACTAATTTGACCATAAAAATGGCAAGAAAATGCTCATTTGAAGGAGTTCTTGATCTGGCTCACGAAGTAGAATCTGCTCTGCACTGTGAGTTTTTAATGACTCTACGGTGCAAGCTTCCTAGCATTTTTATACTCTGAAAACAAGTTCTCCAACTATATTCTCATGTCTAATGGCTAATTTGACCATAAAAATGGCTAGAAAATGCTCACATCAAGAAGTTCTTGACCTTGCTCATGGTGTAGAATCAGCTCTGCACTGTGTGTTTTTAGTGACTCTTTGACTCTTTGGCTCAATCTTTGTAGAATTTATATACTATAAAAACACTGTGTGTATTTAGTGAATCTGAAAACATGTTCTCCATAGAGTCACTAAAAAGTTAAAGTGCAGAGCTGATTCTACACCGTGAGCTAGGTCAAGAACTCCTTGAAGTAAGCATTTTCTTGCCATTTTTATGGTCAAATTTAGTTATTGGACATGTGAATATAGTTGGAGAAAATGTTTTCAGAGTATAAAAATGCTAGAAAGCTTGCGCCATAGAGTCACTAAAAAGTCAAAGTGCACAGCTGATTCTACTCCGTGAGCCAGGTCAAGAAGTCCTTGAAGTTAGCATTTTCTTTCAATTTTATGGTCAAATTTGTTATTAGACTTGTGAATATTGTTGGATAACATATGTTTTGAGTATATAACTGCTACGAAGCTTGTACCATTGAGCTGCTAAAAATTCACAGTGCATAGCTGATTCTACTTTGTCAGCAAGGTCAAGAACTCCTTGAAGTGAGCATTTTATTTCCATTTTATGGTCAAATTAGTTATTAGACATGAAAATACAGTTGGACACCATGTTTTCAGAGTATAAAAATGCTTGGAATCTTGCGCCATGTAGTCACTAAAAAGTCAAAATGCAGAGATAATTCTACTCTGTGAGCCAGGTCTAGAACTCCTTGAAGTGAGCATTTTCTTTCCATTTTTATGGTCAAATTAGTAATTATACATGAGTATGTAGTTGGAGTAGTTGGAGAACATATTTTCAGAGTATATAACTGCTACAAAGTTTGTGCCAAAGAGTCACTAAATACACACAGTGCAGAGCTGATTCTACACCATGAGCCATGTCAAGAACTCCTTGATGTGAGCATTTTCTTGCAATTTTTATGGTCAAATTAATTCTTAGACATGAGAATATAGTTTGAGAACATTTTTTAAAAGTATAAAAATGCTAGGAAGCTTGTGCCGTAAAGTCACTAAAAACTCATAATGCAGAGCAGATTCTATTCCATGAGTCAGGTCAAGAACTCCCATAAGTGTGTATTTTGTTGCCATTTTTATGGTCAAATTAGTTATTAGACATGAGAATATAGTTAGAGAACATGTTTTTAGAATATAAAAATGCTAGGAAGCTTGCGCCATAGAGTCACTAAAAAGTCAAAAGTGCAGAGCTGATTCTACTCCGTGAACCAAGTCAAGAACTCCTTGAAGTGAGCAATTTCTTACCACTTTTATGGTCAAATTAGTAATTAGACATGAGAATATAGTTGGAGAACATGTTTTTAGAGTATTAAAATTCAAGGAAGCTTGTACCGTAGAGTCACTAAAAAGTCAAAGTGCATACTGATTCTACTCCGTGAGCCAGGTCAAGAAGTTCTTGAAGTGAGCATTTTTTCTTTCCATTTTTATGGTCAAATTAGTTATTATACATGAGTATATAGTTGGAGAAAATGTTTTCAGAGTATATAAATTCTTCGAAACTAGCACCATAGAGTCACTAAAAACACACAGGGCAAAGCTGATTCTACTCCGTGAGCCAGGTCAAGAACTCATTGAAGTGAGCATTTGCGTTCAATTTTTATGGTCAAATTAGTTATTAGACATGAGAATATAGTTGGAAAATATGTTTTTAGAGTATAAAAATGCTAGGAAGCTTCCACCATAGAGTCGCTAAAAACTGACAATGAGCTGATTCTACTCCATGAGCCAAGTCTAGAACTCCTTGAATTGAGCATTTTATAGTTGGAGAAAATATTTTCATAGTATAAAAATTCTAGGAAACTTGCGTCATAGAGTCACTAAATTCCGTGAGCCAGGTCCAAAATTCCTTGAAGTGAGCGTATTCTTGATATTTTTATAGTCAAATTAGTGATTATACATGAGTATATAGTTGGAGAACATGTTTTCAAAGTATATAACTGCTACGAAGCTTGCGCCATGGAGTCTCAAAAAACACACACTGTAGAGCTGATTCTACTCCATAAAGTGAGCATTTTCTTGCCATTTTTATGGTCAATATAATTATTAGACAAGAGAATATAGTTGTAGAACATGTTTTCAGATTATAAAAATTCTAAGAAGCTTGTACCGTATAGTCACTAAAAACTCACAGTGCAGAGCAGATTCTACTCTGTGAGCCAGGTCAAGAGCTCCCTCAAGTGAGCATTTTATTGCCATTTTTATGGTCGAATTAGTTATTAGACATGAGAATATAGTTGGAGAACATGTTTTAAGAGTATAAAAATGCAAGGAAGCTTCCACCATAGAGTCACTAAAAACTCACAGTGCAGAGGAGATTCTACTCCGTGGGCTAGGTCAAGAACTCTTTGAAGTGAGCATTTTCTTTAAAGTAAGTATATATTCTCATGTCTAATAACTAATTTGACCATAAAAATGGCAAGAAAAAACTCACTTCAAGGGCTTCTTGACCAGGCTCATGTTGTATAATCAACTCTGCACTGTGTGTTTTAAGTGACTCAAAGGGGCAAGCTTCGTAGCTGTTATATACTCTAAAAACATGATCTCCAACTACATAATCTTGTATAAAAACTAATTTGACCATAAAAATAACAAGAAAATGCCCCTTAAAGGAGTTATTGACCTGGCTCATAGAGTATAATTAGCTCTGCAATTTGACTTTTTATTGACTCTATGACACAAGCTTCCTAGAATTTTTATACTCCGAAAACATGCTCTCTAACTATATTTTTATATGTAATAACTAACTGCATCATAAAAATGGCAAGAAAATGCTCATTTCAAGGAGTTCTTGACCTGGCTCACAGAGTAGAATCAGCTCTGCATTGTGAGTTTTTAGTGACTCCATGGTGCAAGCTTCCGAGCATTTTTATATTCTAAAAACTTGTTCTCTAACTATATTGTCATGTCTAATAACTAATTGACCATAAAAATGGAAAGAAAATGCTCACTTTAAGGACTTCTTGACCAGTCTCACGGAGTAGAATTAACATTGCACTGTGTGTTTTTAGTGACTCTATGACGCAAGCTTTGTAGCAGTTATATAGTCTGGAAACATGTTCTCTGACAATATACTCATGTATAATAACTAATTTGACTATAAAAATGGTAACAAAATGCTCACTTCAAGGAATTCTTGACCTGGCTCACGGAGTAGAATCAGCTCTGCACTTTGACCTTTTAGTGACTCTATGACACAAGCTTCCTAGCATTTTTATGCTCTGAATACATGTTCTCTAACTATATTCTCATGACTAATAACTTATTTAACCATAAAAATGACAAGAAAATGCTCACTTCAAGGAGTTCTTGACAAAACTCACAGAGGAGAATCAACTCTGCGCTGTGTTTTTTTAGTGACTCTACGGCACAAGCTTCGTTGCAATTATATACTCTAAAATCATGTTCTCCAACTATATACTCATGTATAATAATTAATTTGACTATAAAAATGGTAATAAAATACTCAATTCAAGGAGTTCTTGACCTTACTCATGGAGTAGAATCAGTTCTGCACTTTGACTTTTTAGTGACTTTATGACGCAAGCTTCTCTTAAAACATGTTCTCCAACTATATTCTCATGTCTAATAACTAATTTGACCATAAAAGTGACAAGAATATCCTCATATCATGGAGTTCTTGACCTGGCTCACAGAGTAAAATCAGCTCTGCACTGTGAGTTTTTAATGATTCTATGGTGCAAGCTTCCTTACATTTTTATATTCTAAAAACATGTTCTTCAACTATATTCTCATATCTAATAACTAATTTAACCATAAAAATGAAAAGAAAATGCTCACTTCAAGGACTTCTTACCAGGCTCACGGAGTAGAATTAGCTCTGCATTATGTGTTTTTAGTGACTCTATGGCGCAAGTTTCATAGCAGTTATATACTCTAAAAACATATTCTCCAACTATATACTCATGTATAATAACTAATTTGACCATGAATATGGCAAGAAAATGCTCACTTCAAGGAGTTCTTGACCTGGTTCACGTAGTAGAATAAGCTCCGCACTGTGACATTTCAGTGACTCTATGACGCAAGCTTCATAGCATTTTTATACTCTGAAAATATGTTCTCCAACTATATTCTCATGTCTAATAACTAATTTTACCTTAAAACTGGTAAGAAAATGCTCACTTCAAGGAGTTCTTGGCCTGACTCACGGAGTAGAATCAACTCTACACTGTGTCTTTTTAGTGACTTTATGACGCAAGCTTTGTAGTAATTATATACTCTAAAAACATGTTCTCCAACTATATACTCATGCATAATAAGAAATTTGACCATAAATATGGCAAGAAAATGCTCACTTCAAGGAGTTCTTGACCTGGTTCATGTAGTAGAATCAGCTACGCACTGTGTGTTTTAAGTGACAATATGGCGCAAGCTTCGTAGCAGTTATATACTCTGTTAACATGTTCTCTAACTTTATAATCATGTATAATAACTAATTTGACCATAAAAATGGTAAGAAAATGCTCACTACAAGTAGTTCTAGACCTTGATCACGGAGTAGAATCAACTCTTCACTTTGACTTTTTAGTAACTCTATGGAGCTTCCTTGCATTTTTATACTCTAAAAACATGCTTTCAAACCATATTCTCATGTCTAATAATTAATTTGACCATAAAAATGGCATGAAAATGCTCACTTCAAGGAATTCTTTACCTGACTCATGAAGTAGAATCAGCTCTGCATTGTGGTTTTAATGACTCTATGGCGCAAGCTTTGCAGTAGTTATATACTCTGAAAACTTGTCCTCCAATTATATACTCATGTACAATAGCTAATTTGACCTTAAAAATGGAAAGAAAATGCTTACTTCAAGTAGTTCTTGACCTGGCTCACAGAGTAGAATGATCTATGCACTTTGTCTTTTTAGTGACTCTATGGCGAAAGCTTCCTAGCATTTTTATACTCTGAAAACTTGATCTCCAAATATATTCTCATGTCTAATAACTAATTTATCCATAAAAATGGCAAGAAAATGCTCACTTTAAGGAGTTCTTGACCTGGCTTACATAGTAGAATCAGCTCTGCACTGTAAGTTTATAGTGACTCTTTGGTGTAAGTTTCGTAGCAGTTATATACTCTAAAAACATCTTATCCAACAATATTCGCAAGTCTAATAACTTATTTGACCATAAAAATGGCAAGCGAATGCTCACTCCAAGGAGTTCTTGACTTGGATCACGGAGTAGAATCAACTCTGCACTGTGTGTTTTTAGTGACTCTATGGTGCAAGCTTCGTAGCATTTATATACTGTGAAAACATGTTCTCCAACTATAATGATGTATTATAACTAATTTGACCATAAAAATGGAAAGAAAATGCTCACTTCAAGGAGTTCTTGACCTGGCTTATTGAGTAGAATGATCTCTGCACTTTGACTTTTTAGTGACTCTATGGCGCAAACTTCCTAGCATTTTTATACTCTGAAAACATGTTCTCCAACTATATGCTCATGTCTAATAACTAATTTGACCGTAAAAATGGCAAGAAAATGCTCACTTCAAGTAGTTCTTGACATGGCTCACGGAGTAGAATCTTCTCTGCACTTTAACTATTTTGTGACTCTATGGTGCAAGCTTCCAAGCATTTTTATACACTGAAAACATGTTCTCCAAAAATATATTCTCATGTCTAATAACTAATTTGGCCATAAAAATGAAAAGAAAATGCTCATTTCAAGGACATCTTGACCTGGCTCATTGAGTAGAATTAGCTCTGCCTTTCACTTTTTAGCAACTCTATGGCGTAAGCTTCCTATTATTTTTATACTCTGAAAAAACATATTCTCCAACTATATTCTCATGTCTAATAACTAATTTGAACATAAAAATGTCAAGAAAATTCTCATTTCAAAGAATTCTTGAACTGGCTCAAGGAGTAGAATTTGCTCTGCACTGTGTGTTTTTAATGACTCTACGGTACATGATACCTAGCATTTTTATACTCCAAAAACATGTTCTCCGACTATATTCTCATGTCTAATAATTAATTTGACCATAAAAATGGCAAGAAAATGCTCATTTCAAGGAATTCTTGACCTAGCTCACGGAGTAGAATTAGCTTTGTACTGTGTTTTTTGTGAGTCTATGGAGCAAGCTTCGTAGCAGTTATATACTCTAAAAACAAATTCTCCAACTATATACTCATTTATAATAACTAATTTGACCATAAAAATGGAAAGAAAATGCACACTTCAAGGAGTTCTTGACCTGGCTCACTAAGTAAAATGATCTCTGCACTTTGTCATTTTAGTGACTCTATGACCCAAGCTTCCTAATATTTTTATACTCTGAAAACATGTTCTCCAACTATATTCTCATGTCTAATAACTAATTTGACCATAAAAATGGCAAGAAAATGCTCACTTCAAGTAGTTCTAGACCTTGCTCAACGAGTAGAATCAGCTCTGCACCGTGTGTTTTTCGTGACTCTATGGAACATGCTTCACAGCTGTTATATACTCTAAAAATATGTTATCCAACAATATTAGCTAGTCTAATAACTAATTTGTCCATAAAAAACGAAATAAAATTCTCACTTCAAGGATTTCTTGACCTGGCACACGGAGTAGAACAACTCTGCACTTTGACTTTTTAGTGACTGTATGATGCATTCTTCCAAGCATTTTTATACTCTGAAATCATGTTCTACAACTATATTCGCATTTCTCATAATTAATTTGACTTTAAAAATGGCATAAAAATGCTCACTTCAAAGAATTCTTGACCTGACTCACGAAGTAGAATCAGCTTTGCATTGTGTTTTTAGTGACTCTATGGCGCAAGCTTCGTAGCAGTTATATGCTCCAAAAATAGTTCTCCAACTATATATTCATGTAAAATAGCTAATTTGACCATAAGAATGGAAAGAAAATGCGCACTTCAAGGATTTCTTAACCTGGTTCACGGAGTAGAATGATCTCTGCACTTTGACTTTTTAGTGACTCTATGGCGCAAGCTTCCTAGAATTTTTATACTCTGAAAACATGATGTCCAACTGTATTTTCATATCTAATAACTAATTTAACCATAAAAACGACAAGAAAATGCTCAATTCAAGGAGTTCTTGACCTGGCTCACAGAGTAGAATCAGCTATGCACTATGAGTTTTAAGTGACTCTCTGGTGCAAGTTTCATAGCAGTTATATACTCTAAAAATATATTATCCATTGATATTCACAAGTCTAATAACTAGTTTGACCATAAAAATGGCAAGCAAATGCTTACTCCTAGGAGTTCTTGATTTGGTCACGGAGTAGAATCAACTCTGCACTGTGTGTTTTAGTGACTCTATGGCGCCAGCTTCGTAGCAGTTATATACTCTGAAAACATGTTCTCTAGCTTTAATCATGTATAATAACTAATTTGACAATAAAATGAAAAGTAAATGCTCACTTCAAGGGTTTTTGACTTGGCTCACGAAGTAGAATGATCTCTGCACTTTGACTTTTTAGTGACTCTATGGTGCAAGCTTCCTAGTATTTTTAATCTCCTACTATATGCTCGAGTCGAATAACTAATTCAACCATAAAAATGGCAAGAAAATGCTCACTTCAAGTAGTTCTTGAGGGCTTACAGAGTAGAATCTTCTATGCACTTTACTTTCAGTGACTCTATGGTGCAAGCTTCCTAGCATTTTTATACTTTGAAAACATGTTCTCCAAATGTATTCTCATGTCTAATAACTAATTTGGCCATAAAAATGGAAAGAAAATGCTCACTTCAAGGACTTCTTGACCTGCCTCATGGAGTAGAATTAACTCTGCACTTTCACTTTTTAGCAACTCTATGGCGCAAGCTACCTATCATTTTTATACTCTGAAAACATGTTCTCCAACAATATTCTTATGTCTAATAATTAATTTGACCATAAAAATGGAAATAAAATGCTAACTTCAAGGAATTCTTACCTGGCTCGTGGAGTGGAATCAGCTCTGCACTGTGTTTTTAGTGGCTCTTTGGAGCTTTGTAGTAGTTATATACTCTAAAAACATGGTCTCCAACTATATACTCATTTATAATAACTAATTAGACCATTAAAATGGAACGAAAATGCTCACTTCAAGGAGTTTCTTGACCTGGCTCACGGAGTAGAATGATCTTTGGACTTTGACTTTTTAGTTACTCTATGGCGCAAGCTTTCTAGCATTTTTATACTCTGAAAACATGTTCTCCAACTATATTCTCATAGAGTAGAATCAGCTCTGCACCGTGAGTTTTTAATGACTCTATGGAACAAGCTTCATAGCAGTTATATACTCTAAAAACATTTTATTCAACAATATTAGCTAGTCTAATAACTAAATTGTCCATAAAAAGGAAATAAAATGATCACTTCAAGGACTTTTTGACCTGGCTCACGGAGTAGAACAGCTCTGCACTTTTATTTTTTAGTGACTCTATGGCGTAAGCTTCCTAGCATTTTTATAGTCTAAAAACATGATTTTCAACTATATTCTCATGTCTAATAACTAATTTAATCATAAAAACGTCAAGAAAATGCTCACTTCAAGGAGTTCTTGACTTGGCTCACAGAGTAAAATCAGCTCTGCACTGATAGTTTTTAGTGATTCTCTGGTGTAAGTTTCGTAGAAGTTATATGCTCTAAAAACATGTTATCCATCAATATTCGCAAGTCTAATAACTAATTTGACCACAAAAATGGCAAAAAATGCACATTCAAAGTCGTTCTTGACCTGGCTCACGGAGTAAAATCTTCTCTGGACTTTGAGTTTTTAGTTACTATATGGTGTCTAATATCTAATATGGCCATAAAAAATGGAACGAAAATGCTCACTTCAAGGACTTCTTGACCTGGCTCACGGAGTTGAATCAGCTCTGCACTTTGAATTTTTAACAATTCTATGGCGCAAGCTTTCTAGTATTTTTATACTCTGAAAACATGTTCTCCAACTATATTCTCATTTCTAATAACTAATTTGACCATAAAAATGGCAAGAAAATGCACACTTCAGGGAGTTTTTGACCTGGCTCACAGAGTAGAATCTCTTCTGCACTGTGAGTTTTTAATGACTCTACGGTGCAAGCTTCCCAGCATTTTTATACTCAGAAAACAAGTTCTCCAACTATATTCTCATGTGTAATAACTAATTTGACCATAAAAATGGCAAGAAAATGCATTTGAAGTAGTTCTTGACCTAGCTCACGGAGTAGAATCAGCTCTGAACTGTGTTTTTAGTGACTCTATGGCGCAAGCTTCGTACTAGTTATTTAGTGACTCTAGGAAGCTTGCATCATAGAGTCACTAAAAAGTCAAAGTGCAGAGCTGATTATACTCCGTGAGCCAGGTCAAGAACTCCTTGAAGTGAGCATTTTCTTTCAATTTTTATGGTCAAATTTGTTATTAGACTTGTGAATATTGTAGGATAACATGTTTTTAGAGTATATAACTGCTACGAAGCTTATACCATAGAGCCACTAAAAACTCGTAGTGCATAGCTGATTCTACTTTGTCAGCCAGGTCAAGAACTCCTTGAAGTGAGCATTTTATTGCCATTTTTATGGTCAAATTAATTATTGACATGAGAATATAGTTGGAGACCATGTTTTCAGAATATAAAAATGCTCAGAATCTTGCGCCATTGAGTCACTAAAAAGTCAAAGTGTAGAGATCATTTTACTTCGTGAGCCTGGTCAAGAACTCCTTTAAGTAAACATTTTCTTTCCATTTTTATGGTTAAATTAGTTATTATACATGAGTATGTAGTTGGAGAACATGTTTTCAAGATATTAAAATTCTAGGAAGCTTGTACCGTAGAGTCACTAAAAACTCACAGTACACAACAGATTATACTCCGTATGCCAGGTCAAGAACTCCCTAAAGTGAGCATTTTCTTGCCATTTTTATGGTCAAATTAGTTATTAGACATGAGAATATAGTTGGAGAACATGTTTTCAAATTATAAAAATGCTAGGAAGCTTGCGCCATAGAGTCAATAAAAGGTCAAAGTGCAGAGCAAATTTTACTCCCCGAGCCAGGTCAAGAACCCCTTGAAGTGAATGTTTTCTTGCCATAGAGTCACTAAAAAGTCATAGTGCTGAGCTGATTCTACTCCGTGAGCCAGATCAAGAAGTCCTTGAAGTGAGCATTTTCTTTCAATTTTAATGGTCAAATTTGTTATTAGACTTGTGCATAGCTGATTCTACTTTGTCAGCCAGGTCCAAAACTCCTTGAAGTGAGCATTTTATTGTCATTTTATGGTCAAATTAGTTATTAGACATGAGAATATAGTTGGAGACCATGTTTTTAGAGTATAAAAATGCTAGGAATCTTGTGCCATAGAGACAGTATAAAGTCAAAGTGCAGAGATCATTCTACTCCGTGAGCCAGGTCAAGAACTCTTTGAAGTGAGCATTTTCTTTCCATTTTTATGGTCAAATTAGTTATTATAAATGAGTATGTAGTTGGAGTAGTTGGAGAACATGTTTTCAGAGTATATAACTACTACAAAACTTGTGCCAAAGAGTCACTAAAAACACAGTGTAAAGCTGATTCTACTCCGTGAGCTAGGTCAATAACTCCTTGAAGTGAGTATTTTCTTGCAATTTTTATGGTTAAATTAATTATTAGACATTAGAGTATAGTTGGAGAACATTTTTTCAAAGTATAAAAATGTAAGGAAGCTTGTACTGTAAAGTCACAACAAACTTACAGTGCAGAGCAGATTCTACTCCATGAGTTGGGTCAAGAACTCCCTGAAGTGAGCATTTTCTTGCCATTTTTATGGTCAAATTAGTTATTAGATATGATAATATAGTTGGAGAACATGTTTTCAGAATATAAAAATTATAGGAAGCTTGCGCCATTGAGTCACTAAAAGGTCAAAGTGCATAGCTAGTTCTACTCCGTGAGCCAGGTCAAGAACTCATTGAAGTGAGCGTTTTCTTGCCATTTTTATGGTCATATTAGTTTTAGACATGAGAATATTGTTGGAGAACATGTTTTCACAGTATAAAAATGCTAGGAAGCTTGAGCCCTAGAGTCACTAAAAAGTCAAAGTTCAGAGCTGATTGTACTCCGTGAGCCAGATTAAGAAGTCCTTGAAGTGAGCATTTTCTTTCAATTTTTATGGTCAAATTTGTTATTAGACTTGCGAATAGTTTTAGATAACATGTTTTTAGAGTATATAATTGCTACAAAGCTTATACCATAGAGTCACTAAAAACTCACAGTGCATAGCTGATTCTACTTGTCAGCATGGTCAAGAACTCCTTGAAGTGTGCATTTTATTGCCATTTTATGGTCAAATTAGTTATTAGACATGATAATACAGTTGGACACCATGTTTTTAGAGTATAAAAATGCCCAGAATCTTGCGCCATGGAGTCACTAAAAAGTATAAGTGCAGAGATCATTCTACTCCGTGAGCCAAGTCTAGAACTCCTTGAAGTGAGCATTTTCTTTCCATTTTTATGGTCAAATTAGTAATTATACATGAGTATGTAATTGGAGTAGTTGGAGAACATGTTTTCAGAGTATATAACTGCTACAAAGAATTTGCCAAAGAGTCACTAAATACACACAGTGCAGAGCTGATTCTACACCATGAGTCAGGTCAAGAACTCCTTGATGTGAGCATTTTCTTGCTATTTTTAAGATCAAATTAATTATTAGAAATGAGAATATAGTTGGAGAACATTTTTAAATGTATAAAAATGCTAGGAAGATTGTATTATAAAGTCACTAAAAACTCATAATGCAGAGCAAATTCCATTCCATGAGTCAGGTCAAGAACTTCCTGAAGTAAGCATTTTCTTGTCATTTTTATGGTCAAATTAGTTATTAGGCATGAGAATATAGTTAGAGAACATGTTTTCATAATATAAAAATGCTAGGAAGCTTGCGCCATAGAGTCACTAAAAGGTCAAAGTGCAGAGCTAATTTTACTCCGTGAGCCAGTCAAGAACTCCTTGAAGTGAGCAATTTCTTACCACTTTTACGGTTAAATTAGTTATTAGACATGAGAATATAGTTGGAGAACATGTTTTTAGAGTATTAAAATTCAAGGAAGCTTGTACCGTAGAGTCACTAAAAAGTCAAAGTGCATACTGATTCTACTCCGTGAGCCAAGTCAAGAAGTCCTTGAAGTGAGCATTTTTTCTTTCCATTTTTATGGTCAAATTAGTTATTATACATGAGTATATAGTTGTTGAACATGTTTTCAGAGTATATAAATTCTACGAAGCTAGCACTATAGAGTCACTAAAAACACACAGTGTAGAATTGATTCTATTCCTTGAGCCAGGTCAAGAACTCTTTGAAGTGAGCATTTTATTTCCATTTTATGGTCAAATTGGTTTATTAAACATGAGAATGTAGTTGGAAAACATGTTTTTAGAGTATAAAAATGCTAGGAAGCTTCCACTATAGAGTCACTAAAAACTGACTCTACTCCGTGAGCCAAGTCTAGAACTCCTTGAAGTGTGCATTTTATTGCCATTTTTATGGTCAATATAATTATTAGACATGAGAATATAGTTGTAGAACATGTTTTCAGAGTATAAAAATTGTAGGAATCTTGTACCGTAGAGTCACTAAAAACTCACATTGAAAAGCAGATTCTACTCCGTGAGAATATAGTTGGAGAACATGTTTTAAGAGTATAAAAATGCTAGGAAGCTTCCACCATAGAGTCACTAAAAACTCACAGTGTAGAGTAGATTCTACTCCGTGTCAATAACTCTTTGAAGTTGAGCATTTTCTTGCCATTTTCTTTGAAGTGAGTATATATTCTCATGTCTAATAAAATTTGACCGTAAAAATGGAAAGAAAAAGCTTACTTCAAGGACTTCTTGACCAGGCTCATGTAGTAGAATCAGCTCTGCACTGGGTGTTTTAAGTGAATCTCTGGTGCAAGTTTCGTAGCAGTTATATACTCTAAAAATATGTTCTCCAACTATATTCTCATGTCAAATAATTAATTTGACCATAAAAATGGAAAGAAAATGATCACTTCAAGGAATTCTTGACCTGGCTCACGGAGTAGAATCAACTTTGCACTGTGTTTTTAGTGACTCTATGGAGCATGCTTCGTAGCAGTTATATACTCTGAAAACATGATCTCCAACAATATAATCATGTATAAAAACTAATTTGGCCATAAGAATAGTAAAAAAATGCTCACTTCAAGTAGTACTTGGCCTGGCTCATGGAGTATAATCAACTCTGGAATTTGACATTTTAGTGACTCTATGACACAAGCTTCCTAGAATTTTTATACTCCGAAAACATGCTCTCTAACTGTATTCTCATGTCTAATAACTAATTTGACCATAAAAATGAAAAGAAAATGCTCACTATAAGGACTTCTTGACTAGTCTCACGGAGTAGAATCAGCTCTGCACTGTGAGTTTTTAGTGACTCTGTGATGCAAGCTTCCTAGCATTTTTATACTCTGAAAACATGTTCTCTAACTATATTCTCATATCTAATAACTAACTTTACCATAAAAATAGCAAGAAAATGCTCACTTCAAGGAGTTCTTGACCTGGCTCACTGAGTAGAATCAGCTCTGCACTGTGAGTTTTTAGTGACTCTATGGTGCAAGGTTCCTAGCATTTTTATACGCTGAAAACAAGTTCTCTAACTATATTCTCATGTCTAATAACAAATTTAATCATAAAAATGGAAAAAAAATGCTCACTTTAAGGACTTCTTGACCAGTCTCACGGAGTAGAATCGGCTCTGCACTGTGTGTTTTTAGTGACTCTATGGCGCAAGCTTTGTAGCAGTTATATTGTCTGAAAACATGTTCTCCTACAATATAATCATGTATAATAACTAATTTGACTATAAAAATGGCAACAAAATGCTCACTTCAAGGAATTCTTGACCTGGCTCACGGAGTAGAATCAGCTCTGCACTTTGACCTTTTAGTGACTCAATGACGCAAGCTTCCTAACATTTTTGTACTCTGAATACATGTTCTCCAACTATATTCTCATTTCTAGTAACTTATTTAACCATAAAAATGGCAAGAAAAGGCTCACTTCAAGGAGTTCTTGACCTAACTCACAGAGGAGAATCAGCTCTGCACTGTGTTTTTTTAGTGACTCTACAGCGCAAGCTTTGTTGCAGTTATATACTATAAAATCATGTTCTCCAACTATATACTCATGTATAATAATTAATTTGACCATAAAAATGGTAAGAAAATACTCACTTCAAGGAGTTCTTGACCTTACTAAGGGAGTAGAATCAGTTTTGCACTTTGACTTTTTAGTGACTCTATGACGCAAGCTTCCTAAAATTTTTATACTCTGAAAACATGTTCGCCAACTATATTCTCATGTCTAATGACTAATTTGACCATAAAAGTGGCAAGAAAATCCTCACTTCAAGGAGTTCTTGACCTGACTCAAGGAGTAAAATCAGCTCTGCACTGTGAGTTTTTAGTGATTCTATGGTGCAAGCTTCCTTGCATTTTTATACTCTAAAAACATATTCTCAAACTATATTTTCATATCTAATAACTAATTTGTCCATAAAAATGGAAAGAAAAGGCTCACTTCAAGGACTTCTTGACCAGGCTCACGGAGTAGAATTAGCTCCACATTATCTGTTTTTAGTGACTCTATGGCGCAAGCTTCGTAGGAGTTTTTATTGCCATTTTTATACTCAAATTATTTATTAGACATGAGAATATATACTCACTTCAAAGAAAATGGAAAGAAAATGCCCACTTCAAGGAGTTCTTGACCTGGTTCATGTAGTAGAATCAGCTATGCACTGTGTGTTTTAAGTGACTCTATGGCGCAAGCTTCGTAGCAATTATATACTTTGAAAACATGTTCTCCAACTATATACTCATGTATAATAATTAATTTGACCATAAAAATGGGAAGAAAATGCTCACTACAAGTAGTTCTAGACCTGGCTCACGAAGTAGAATCAACTCTTCACTTTGACTTTTTAGTGACTCTATGGCGCAAGCTCCCTTGCATTTTTATACTCTAAAAACATGTTCTCCAACCATATTCTCATGTCTAATAATTAATTTGTCCATAAAAATGGCATGAAAATGCTCACTTCAAGGAATTCTTGACCTGTCTCACGAAGTAGAATCAGCTCTGCACTGTGTTTTTAGTGACTCCATGGCGCAAGCTTCGTAGCAGTTATATACTCTGAAAACATTTCCTAAAACTATACACTCATGTAAAATAGATAATTTGACCTTAAAAATGGAAAGAAAATGCTCACATCAAGGAGTTCTTGACCTGGCTCACGGAGTAGAATGATCTATGCACTTGGGCTTTTTAGTGACTCTATGACGCAAGCTTCCTAGCATTTTTATACTCTGAAAATATGATCTCCAACTATATTCTCATGTCTAATAACTAATTAAACCATAAAAATGGCAAGAAAATGCTCACTTCAAGGAGTTCTTGACCTGGCTTACACAGTAGAATCAGCTCTGCAATGTGAGTTTTTAGTGACTCTTTAGTGTAAGTTTTGTATAAGTTATATACTATGAAATCATGTTATACAACAATATTCGCATGTCTAATAACTTATTAGACCATAAAAATGGCAAACAAATGCTCACTCCAAGGGGTTCTTGACTTGGATCACAGAGTAGAGTCAACTCTCCACTGTGTGTTTTTAGTGACTCTATGACGCAAGTTTCGTAGCCGTTATATACTTTGAAAACATATTCACCAACTATATGATGTATAATAACTAATTTAACCATAAAAATGGCAAGAAAATGCTCACTTCAAGGAATTCTTGACCTAGCTCACAGTGTAGTATGATCTATGCACTTTGACTTTTTAGTGACTCTATGGCGCAAGCTTCCTAGCATTTTTATACTCTGAAAACATGTTCTCCAACTATATGCACATGTCTAATAACTAATTTGGCCATAAAAATGGCAAGAAAATGCTCACTTCAAGTAGTTCTTGACCTGGCGCACGGAGTAAAATTATCTCTGCATTTCACTTTTTAGCAACTCTATGGTGCAAGCTTCCTTGTATTTTTATACTCTGAAAAAACATATTCTCCAACTATATTTTCATGTCTAATAACTAATTTGACCATAAAAATATCAAGAAAATTCTTATTTCAAGGAGTTCTTGATATGTTCTCCAACTATATACTCACTTATAATATCTAATTTGATTATAAAAATGAAAAGAAAATGCTCACTTCAAGGAGTTATTGACTTGGCTCACTGAGTAGAATGATCTCTGCACTTTGTCTTTTTAGTGACTCTATGACGCAAGCTTCCTAGCTTTTTTATACTCTGAAAACATGTTCTCGAACTATATTCTCATGTCTAATAACTAATTTGACCATAAAAATGGTTAGAAAATTCTCACTTCAAGAAGTTCTTGATCAGGTTCACCGAGTAGAATCAGCTCTGCACCGTGAGTTTTTAGTGACTCTATAGAACAAGCTTCATAGCAGTTATATACTCTAAAATTATGTTATCCAACAATATTAGCTATTCTAATAACTAATTTGTCCATAAAAAAGGAAATAAATTGCCCACTTCAAGGATTTCTTGACCTGGATCGCGAAGTAGAACAACTCTGCACTTTTACTTTTTAGTGACTCTATGGCGCAAGCTTCCAATCAATTTTATACTCTGAAAACATGTTCTCCAACTATATTCTCATGTCTTATATTTAATTTGACCTAAAAAATGGCATGAAAATGCACACTTGAAAGAATTCTTGACCTGGCTCAGGAAGTAGGACCAGCTCTGCACTGTGTTTTTAGTGACTTTATGGCACAAGCTTTGTAGTAGTTATATACTCTGAAAACATGTTCTCCAACTGTATACACATGTAAAATAGCTAATTTGACCGTAAAAATGGAAAGAAATGCTCACTTCAAGGATTTCTTAACCTGGCTCACGGAGTAGAATGATCTTTGCACTTTGACATTTTAGTAACTCTATGGCGGAAGAATCCTAGCATTTTTATTCTCTAAAAAATGATCTCCCTCTATATTCTCATGTCAAATAACCAATTTAACCATAAAAATGGCAAGAAAATGCGCACTTCAAGTAGTTCTTGACCTGGCTCACCGAGTAAAATCAGCTCAGCACCGTGAGTTTTTAGTGACTCTATAGAACAAGCTTTATAGCAGTTATATACTCTAAAAATATATTATACAACAATACTAGCTAGTCTAATAACTAATTTGTCTATAAAAAAGGAAATAAAATGCTCACTTCAAGGGTTTCTTGACCTGGCTCACGGAGTAGAACAACTCTGCACTTTAACTTTTTAGTGACTCTATGGCACAAGCTTCTAAGCATTTTTATACTTTGAAAACATGTTCTCCAATTATATTCTCATGTCTCATAATTAATTTGACCATAAAATGGCATGAAAATGCACACTTCAAAGAATTCTTGTCCTGCTCACGAAGTATATCCTCTCTGCACTGTGTTTTTAGTGACTTTATGGCGCAAGATTCGTAGCAGTTTTATACTCTGAAAATATGTTCTCCAACTATATACTCATGTAAAATAGCTAATTTGACCATAAAAATGGAAATAAAATGCTCACTTCAAGGATTTCTTAAACTGGCTCACGAAGTAGAATGATCTCTGCACTTTGACATTTTAGTGACTCTATGGTGCAAGATTCCTAGCATTTTTATTCTCTAAAAACATGATCTCCAACTATATTCTCATGTCAAATAACTAATTTAACCATAAAAATGGCAAGAAAATGCTCACTTCAAGTAGTTCTTGACCTGGCTCACAGAGTAGAATCAGCTCTTCACTGTGAGTTCTTTCTGACTCTCTGGTGCAAGTTTCGTAGAAGTTATATACTCTATAAATATGTTATCCAACAATACTCACAAGTCTAATAACTAAATTGACCATAAAAATGGCAAGCATATGCTCACTCCAAGGAGTTCTTGATTTGGCTCACAGAGTAGAATCATATCTGCACTGTGTGTTTTTAGTGACTCTATGGCGCAAGCTTCGTAGCAGTTATATACTCTGAAAACATGTTCTCCAACTATAATGATGTATAATAACTAATTTGACCATAAAATGGAAAAAAATGCACACTACAAGGAGTTCTTAACCTAGCTCATTGAGTATAATTAGCTCTGCATTTCACTTTTTAGCATCTCTATGGCACAAGCTTCCTAGTATTTTTGTACTCTGAAAAAACATATTCTCCAACTATATTCTCATGTCTAATAACTAATTTGACCATAAAAATTTCAAGAAAATTCTCATTTCAAGGAGTTCTTGACCTGGCTAACCGAGTTGAATCAGCTCTGCACCGTGAGTTTTTATTGACTCTATAGAACAAGCTTATAGCAGTTATATACTCTAAAAATATGTTATCCAACAATATTAGATAGTCTAATAACTAATTTGTCTATAAAAAAGGAAATAAAATGCCCACTTCAAGGATTTCTTGACCTGGCTCACGCAGTAAAACAGCTCTGCACTTTGACTTTTTAGTGACTCTATGGCGCAAGCTTCCAATCAATTTTATACTCTGAAAACATGTTCTCCAACTATATTCTCATGTCTTATATTTAATTTGACCTCAAAAATGGCATGAAAATGCACACTTGAAAGAATTATTGACCTGGCTCACGAAGTAGGACCAGCTCTGCACTGTGTTTTTAGTGACTTTATGGCGCAAGCTTCGTAGTAGTTATATACTCTGAAAACATGTTCTCCAACTGTATACACATGTAAAATAGCTAATTTGACCGTAAAAATGGAAAGAAAATGCTCACTTCAAGGATTTCTTAACCTGGCTCACGGAGTAGAATGATCTCTGCACATTGACATTTTAGTAACTCTATGGCGGAAGAATCCTAGCATTTTTATTCTCTAAAAAATGATCTCCCTCTATATTCTCATGTCAAATAACCAATTTAACCATAAAAATGGCAAGAAAATGCGCACTTCAAGTAGTTCTTGACCTGGCTCACCGAGTAAAATCAGCTCAGCACCGTGAGTTTTTAGTGACTCTATAGAACAAGCTTTGTAGCGGTTATATAATCTAAAAATATATTATA
Source organism: Pogostemon cablin (assembly GCA_023678885.1). Classification (NCBI taxonomy): domain Eukaryota; kingdom Viridiplantae; phylum Streptophyta; class Magnoliopsida; order Lamiales; family Lamiaceae; genus Pogostemon; species Pogostemon cablin. The sequence continues at coordinate 19,088,205 of CM042964.1, read as the reverse complement.
CAACAATACTAGCTAGTCTAATAACTAATTTGCCTATAAAAAAGGAAATAAAATGCTCACTTCAAGGGTTTCTTGACCTGGCTCACGGAGTAGAACAACTCTGCACTTTAACTTTTTAGTGACTCTATGGCGCAAGCTTCTAAGCATTTTTATACTTTGAAAACATGTTCTCCAACTATATTCTCATGTCTCATAATTAATTTGACCATAAAATGGCATGAAAATTCACACTTCAAAGAATTCTTGTCCTGGCTCACGAAGTATATCCTCTCTGCACTGTGTTTTTAGTGACTTTATGGCGCAAGATTCGTAGCAGTTTTATACTCTGAAAATATGTTCTCCAACTATATACTCATGTAAAATAGCTAATTTGACCATAAAAATGGAAATAAAATGCTCACTTCAAGGATTTCTTAAACTGGCTCACGAAGTAGAATGATCTATGTACTTTGACATTTTAGTGACTCTATGGTGCAAGATTCCTAGCATTTTTATTCTCTAAAAACATGATCTCCAACTATATTCTCATGTCAAATAACTAATTTAAACATAAAAATGGCAAGAAAATGCTCACTTCAAGGAGTTCTTGACCTGGCTCACAGAGTAGAATCAGCTCTTCACTGTGAGTTCTTTCTGATTCTCTGGTGCAAGTTTCGTAGAAGTTATATACTCTAAAAATATGTTATCCAACAATACTCACAAGTCTAATAACTAAATTGACCATAAAAATGGCAAGCATACGATCACTCCAAGGAGTTCTTGATTTGGCTCACAGAGTAGAATCATATCTGCACTGTGTGTTTTTAGTGACTCTATGGCGCAAGATTCATAGCAGTTATATACTTTGAAAACATGTTCTCCAACGATAATGATGTATAATAACTAATTTGACCATAAAATGGAAAAAAATGCTCACTACAAGGAGTTCTTAACCTAGCTCATTGAGTATAATTAGCTCTGCATTTCACTTTTTAGCAACTCTATGGCGCAAGATTCCTAGCATTTTTATACTCTGAAAAAACATATTCTCCAACTATATTCTCATGTCTAATAACTAATTTGACCATAAAAATTTCAAGAAAATTCTCATTTCAAGGAGTTCTTGACCTGGCTCACCGAGTAGAATCTGCTCTGCACCGTGAGTTTTTAGTGACTTTATAGAACAAGCTTATAGCAGTTATATACTCTAAAAATATGTTATCCAACAATATTAGCTAGTCTAATAACTAATTTGTCCATAAAAAAGGAAATAAAATGCCCACTTCAAGGATTTCTTGACCTGGCTCACGGAGTAGAACAACTCTGCACTTTGACTTTTTATTGACTCTATGGCGCAAGCTTCCAAGTATTTTTATACTCTGAAATCAATTTCTCCAACTATATTCTCATGTCTCATAATTAATTTGACCTTAAAATGGCATGAAAATGCAAACTTCAAAGAATTGTTGACTGGCTCACGAAGTAGAATCAGCTCTGCACTGTATTCTTAGTGACTATATGGCACAAGCTTCGTAGAAGTTATATACTCTGTAAACATGTTCTCCAACTATATACTCATGTAAAATAGCTAATTTGACATAAAAATGGGAAGAAAATGATCACTTCAAGGATTTCTTAAACTGGCTCACGGAGTAAAATGATCTCTGCACTTTGACATTTTAATGACTCTATGGTGCAAGATTCCTTGCATTTTTATTCACTAAAAACATGATATCCAACAATATTCTCATGTCAAATAACTATTTTAACCATAAAAATGGCAAGAAAATGCTCACTTCAAGGAGTTCTTGATCTGGCTCACAGAGTAGAATCAGCTCTGTACTGTGAGTTCTTAGTGATTCTCTGGTTCAAGTTTTGAAGTAGTTATATACTCTAAAAATATGTTATCCAACAATATTCACAAGTCTAATAACTAAATTGACCGTAAAAATGGCAAGCATATGATCACTCCAAGGAGTTCTTGATTTGGCTCACAGAGTAGAATCAAATCTGTACTGTGTGTTTTTTGTGACTCTATGGCGCAAGCTTCTTAGTAGTTATATACTTTGAAAACATGTTCTCCAACTATAATGATGTATAACAACTAATTTGACCTTAAAAATGAAAAAAAAAATGCTCACTACAAGGAGTTCTTAACCTGGCTCATTGAGTATAATTAGCTCTGCATTTCACTTTTAAACAACTCTATGGCACAAGCTTCCTAGTATTTTTGTTCTCTAAAAAAACATATTCTCCAACTATATTCTCATGTCTAATAACTAATTTGAACAGAAAAATTTCAAGAAAATTCTCATTTCAAGGAGTTCTTGACTGGCTCACCGAGTAGAATCAACTCTGCACCGTGAGTTTTTAGTGACTCTATAGAACAAGTTTATAGCAGTTATATACTCTAAAAATATGTTATCCAACAATATTAGCTAGTCTAATAACTAATTTTTCCATAAAAGAGGAAATAAAATGCCCACTTCAAGGATTTCTTGACCTGGCTCACGAAGTAGAACAGCTCTGCACTTTGACTTTTTAGTGACTCTATGGCGCAAGCTTCCAATCAATTTTGTACTCTGAAAACATGTTCTCCAACTATATTCTCATGTCTCATAATTTATTTGACCTTAAAAATGACATGAAAATGCACACTTTAAAGAATTCTTGACCTGGCTCACGAAGTAGGACCAGCTCTGCACAATGTTTTTAGTGACTTTATGGCGCAAGCTTCGTAGTAGTTATATACTCTGAAAACATGTTCTCCAACTGTATACTCATGTAAAATAGCTAATTTGACCGTAAAAATGGAAAGAAAATGCTCACTTCAAGGATTTCTTAACCTGGCTCTCGGAGTAGAATGATCTCCGCACTTTGACATTTTAGTAACTCTATGGCGCAGGATTCCTAGTATTTTTATTCTCTAAAACATTATCTCCAACTATATTCTCAAGTCTAATAACTAATTTAACCATAAAAATGGCAAGAAAATGCGCACTTCAAGGAGTTCTTGACCTGGTTCACCGAGTAAAATCAGCTATTCACTGTGACTTTTTAGTGCCTCTATAGAACAAGCTTCATAGCAGTTATATACTCTAAAAATATATTATCCAACAATATTAGCTAGTCTAATAACTAATTTGTCCATAAAAAAGGAAATAATATGCTCACTTCAAGGATTTCTTGACCTGGCTCACGGAGTAGAACAACTCTGCACTTTGACTTTTTAGTGACTCTATGGCGCAAGCTTCCAAGTATTTTTATACTCTGAAAACAAGTTCTCCAACTATATTCTCATGTCTCATAATTAATTTGACCTTAAAATGGCATGAAAATGCAAACTTCAAAGAATTCTTGACTGGCTCACGAAGTAGAATCAGCTCTGCACTGTGTTTTTAGTGACTATATGGCACAAGCTTCGTAGAAGTTATATACTCTAAAAACATGTTCTCCAACTATATACTCATGTAAAATAGCTAATTTGACCATAAAAATGGAAAGAAAATGCTCACTTCAAGGATTTCTTAACCTGGCTCATGGTGTAGAATGATATCTGCAGTTTGACATTTTAGTAACTCTATGGCGAAAGATTCCTAGCATTTTTATTCTCTAAAAATGATCTCCAACTATATTCTCATGTCTAATAACTAATTTAACCATAAAAATTGCAAGAAAATGCGCACTTCAGGGAGTTCTTGACCTGGCTCACAGAGTAGAATCAGCTCTGCACCGTGAGTTTTTAGTGACTCTATAGAACAAGCTTCATAGCAGTTATATACTCTAAAAATATATTATCCAACAATATTAGCTAGTCTAATAACTAATTTGTCCATAAAAAAGGAAATAAAATGCTCACTTCAAGGATTTATTGACCTGGCTCACGGAGTAGAACAACTCTGCACTTTGACTTTTTAGTGACTTTATGGGGCAAGCTTCTAAGCATTTTTATACTCTGAAAACATGTTCTCCAACTATATTCTCATGTCTCATAATTAATTTGACCATAAAATGGCATGAAAATGCACACTTCAAAGAATTCTTGTCCTGGCTCACGAAGTAGATCCACTCTGTGCTGTGTTTTTAGTGACTTTATGGCGCAAGATTCGTAGCAATTATATACTCTAAAAACATGTTCTCCAACTATATACTCATGTAAAATAGCTAATTTGACCATAAAAATGGAAAGAAAATGCTCACTTCAAGGATTTCTTAAACTGCTCACGGAGTAGAATGATCTCTGCACTTTGACATTTTCGTGACTCTATGGTGCAAGATTCCTAGCATTTTTATTCTCTAAAAACATGCTCTCCAACTATATTCTCATGTCAAATAACTAATTTAAACATAAAAATGGCAAGAAAATGCTCACTTCAAGGAGTTCTTGACCTGGCTCACAGAGTAGAATCAGCTCTGCACTGTGAGTTCTTTGTGACTCTCTGGTGCAAGTTTCGTAGCAGTTATATACTCTAAAAATATGTTATCCAACAATACTCACAAGTCTAATAACTAAATTGACCATAAAAATGGCAAGCATATGCTCACTCCAAGGAGTTCTTGATTTGGCTCACAGAGTAGAATCATATCTGCACTGTGTGTTTTTAGTGACTCTATGGCGCAAGCTTCGTAGCAGTTATATATTCTGAAAACATGTTCTCCAACTATAATGATGTATAATAACTAATTTGACCATAAAAATGGAAAAAAATGCTCAATACAAGGAGTTCTTAACCTATCTCATTGAGTATAATAACTAATTAGTGACTCTATGGCGCAAGATTCCTAGCATTTTTATACTCTAAAAAACATATTCTCCAACTATATTCTCATGTCTAATAACTAATTTGACCATAAAATTTTCAAGAAAATTCTCATTTCAAGGAGTTCTTGACCTGGCTCACCGAGTAGATTCAGCTCTGCAACGTGAGTTTTTAGTGACTCTATAGAACAAGCTTATAGCAGTTATATACTCTAAAAATATGTTATCCAAAAATATTAGATAATCTAATAACTAAGTTATCCATAAAAAAGGAAATAAAGTGCCCACTTCAAGGATTTCTTGACCTGGCACATGGAGTAGAACAACTCTGCACTTTGACTTTTTAGTAACTCTATGGCGCAAGCTTCCAAGTATTTTTATACTCTGAAAACATGTTCTCCAACTATATTCTCGTGTCTCATAATTAATTTGACCTCAAAAATGGCATGAAAATGCACACTTCAAAGAATTCATGACCTGGCTCACGAAGTAGGACCAGTTATGCACTGTGTTTTTAGTGACTTTATGGCGCAAGCTTTGTAGTTGTTATATACTCTGAAAACATGTTCTCCAACTGTATACTCATGTAAAATAGCTAATTTGACCGTAAAAATGGAATGAAAATGCTCACTTCAAGGATTTCTTTACCTGGCTCTCGGAGTAGAATAATCTCTGCACTTTGACATTTTAGTAACTCTATGGCGCAAGATTCCTAGAATTTTTATTCACTAAAAAATGATCTACAACTATATTCTCAAGTCTAATAACTAATTTAACCATAAAAATGGCCAGAAAATGCACACTTCAAGGAGTTCTTGACCTGGCTCACAGAGTAGAATCAGCTCTGCACCGTGAGTTTTTAGTGACTCTATAGAACAAGCTTCATAGCAGTTATATACTCTAAAAATATATTATCCAACAATATTAGCTAGTCTAATAACTAATTTGCCCATAAAAAAGGAAATAAAATGCTCACTTCAAGGATTTCTTGACCTGGCTCACGGAGTAGAACAACTCTGCACTTTGACTTTTTAGTGACTCTATGGCGTAAGCTTCTAAGCGTTTTTATACTCTGAAAACATGTTCTCCAACTATATTCTCATGTCTCATAATTAATTTGACCATAAAATGGCATGAAAATGCATACTTCAAAGAATTCTTGTCCTGGCTCACGAAGTAGATCCGCTCTGTACTGTGTTTTTAGTGACTTTATGGCGCAAGATTCGTAGCAATTATATACACTAAAAACATGTTCTCCAACTATATACTCATGTAAAATAGCTAATTTGACCATAAAAATGGAAAAAAAATGTTCACTTTAAGGATTTCTTAAACTGGCTCACGGAGTAGAATGATCTCTGCACTTTGACATTTTAGTGACTCTATGGTGCAAGATTCCTAGCATTTTTATTCTCTTAAAACATGATCTCCAACTATATTCTCATGTCAAATAACTAATTTAAACATAAAAATGGCAAGAAAATGCTCACTTCAAGGAGTTCTTGACCTGTCTCACAGAGTAGAATCAGCTCTGCACTGTGAGTTCTTTGTGACTCTCTGGTGCAAGTTTCATAGCAGTTATATACTCTAAAAATATGTTATCCAACAATACTCACAAGTCTAATAACTAAATTGACCATATAAATGGCAAGCATATGCTCACTCCAAGGAGTTCTTGATTTGGCTCACAGAGTAGAATCATATCTGCACTGTGTGTTTTTAGTGACTCTATGGCGCAAGCTTCGTAGCAGTTATATATTCTGAAAACATGTTCTCCAACTATAATGATGTATAATAACTAATTTGACCATAAAAATGAAAAAAAAATGCTCACTACTAGGAGTTCTTAACCTAGCTCATTGAGTATAATTAGCTCTGCATTTCACTTTTTAGCAACTCTATGGCACAAGCTTCCTAGTATTTTTATACTCAGAAAAAATATATTCTCCAACTATATTCTCATGTCTCATAACTAATTTGACCATAAAAATTTCAAGAAAATTCTCATTTCAAGGAGTTCTTGACCTGGCTGACCGAGTACAATCAGCTCTGCACCGTGAGTTTTTAGTGACTCTATAGAACAAGCTTCATAGCAGTTATATACTCTAAAAATATATTATCCAACAATATTAGCTAGTCTAATAACTAATTTGTCCATAAAAAGGAAATAAAATGCTCACTTCAAGGATTTCTTGACCTGGCTCACGGAGTGGAACAACTCTGCACTTTGACTTTTTAGTGACTCTATGGCGCAAGCTTCTAAGCATTTTTATACTCTGAAAACATGTTCTCCAACTATATTCTCATGTCTCATAATTAATTTAACCATAAAATGGCATGAAAATGCACACTTCAAAGAATTCTTGTCCTGGCTCACGAAGTAGATCCGCTCTGTACTGTGTTTTTAGTGACTTTATGGCGCAAGATTCGTAGCAATTATATACTCTAAAAACATGTTCTCCAACTATATACTCATGTATAATAGCTAATTTGACCATAAAAATGGAAAGAAAATGCTCACTTCAAGGATTTCTTAAATTGGCTCACGGAGTAGAATGATCTCTGCACTTTGACATTTTAGTGACTCTATGGTGCAAGATTCCTAGCATTTTTATTCTCTAAAAACATGATCTCCAACTATATTCTCATGTCAAATAACTAATTTAAACATAAAAATGGCAAGAAAATGCTCACTTCAAGGAGTTCTTGACCTGGCTCACAGAGTAGAATCAGCTCTGCAATGTGAGTTCTTTGTGACTCTCTGGTGCAAGTTTCGTAGCAGTTATATACTCTAAAAATATGTTATCCAACAATACGCACAAGTCTAATAACTAAATTGACCATAAAAATAGCAAGCATATGCTCACTCCAAGGAGTTCTTGATTTGGCTCACAGAGTAGAATCATATCTGCACTGTGTGTTTTTAGTGACTCTATGGCGCAAGCTTCGTAGCAGTTATATATTCTGTAAACATGTTCTCCAACTATAATGATGTATAATAACTAATTTGACCATAAAAATGAAAAAAAAATGCTCACTACAAGGAGTTCTTAACCTAGCTCATTGAGTATAATTAGCTCTGCATTTCACTTTTTAGCAACTCTATGGCACAAGCTTCCTAGTATTTTTATACTCTGAAAAAATATATTCTCCAACTATATTTTCATGTCTCATAACTAATTTGACCATAAAAATTTCAAGAAAATTCTCATTTCAAGGAGTTCTTGACCTGGCTCACCGAGTACAATCAACTCTGCACCGTGAGTTTTTAGTGACTTTATAGAACAAGCTTATAGCAGTTATATACTCTAAAAATATGTTATCCAACAATATTAGCTAGTCTAATAACTAATTTGTCCACAAAAAAGGAAATAAAATGCCCACTTCAAGGATTTCTTGACCTGGCTCACGGAGTAGAAGAACTCTGCACTTTGACTTTTTAGTGACTCTATGACGCAAGCTTCCACGTATTTTTATACTATGAAAACAAGTTCTCAAACTATATTCTCATGTCTCATAATTAATTTGACCTTAAAATGGCATGAAAATGCAAACTTCAAAGAATTCTTGACTGGCTCACGAAGTAGAATCAGCTCTGCACTGTGTTTTTAGTGACTATATGGCACAAGCTTCGTAGAAGTTATATACTCTGAAAACATGTTCTCCAACTATATACTCATGTAAAATAGCTAATTTGACCATAAAAATGGAAAGAAAATGCTCACTTCAAGGATTTCTTAACCTGACTCATGGAGAAGAATGATCTCTGCAGTTTGACATTTTAGTAACTCTATGGCGAAAGATTCCTAGCATTTTTATTCTCTAAAAAATGATCTCCAACTATATTCTCATGTCTAATAACTAATTTAACCATAAAAATGGCAAGAAAATGCGCACTTCAAGGAGTTCTTGACCTGGCTCATAGAGTAGAATCAGCTCTGCACCGTGAGTTTTTAGTGACTCTATAGAACAAGCTTCATAGCAGTTATATACTCTAAAAATATATTATCCAACAATATTAGCTAGTCTAATAACTAATTTGTCCATAAAAAAGGAAATAAAATGCTCACTTCAAGGATTTCTTGACCTGGCTCACGGAGTAGAACAACTCTGCACTTTGACTTTTTAGTGACTCTATGGCTCAAGCTTCTAAGCATTTTTATACTCTGAAAACATGTTCTCCAACTATATTCTCATGTCTCATAATTAATTTGACCATAAAATGGCATGAAAATGCACACTTCAAAGAATTCTTGTCCTGGCTCACGAAGTATATCCGCTCTGTACTGTGTTTTTAGTGACTTTATGGCGCAAGATTCGTAGCAATTATATACTCTAAAAACATGTTCTCCAACTATATACTCATGTAAAATAGCTAATTTGACCATAAAAATGGAAAGAAAATGCTCACTTCAAGGATTTCTTAAACTGGCTCACGGAGTAGAATGATCTCTGCACTTTGACATTTTAGTGACTCTATGGTGCAAGATCCTAGCATTTTTATTCTCTAAAAACATGATCTCCAACTACATTCTCATGTCAAATAACTAATTTAAACATAAAAATGGCAAGAAAATGCTCACTTCAAGGAGTTCTTGACCTGGCTCACAGTATAGAATCAGCTCTGCACTGTGAGTTCTTTGTGACTCTCTGGTGCAAGTTTCGTAGCAGTTATATACTCTAAAAATATGTTATCCAACAATACTCACAAGTCTAATAACTAAATTGACCATAAAAATGGCAAGCATATGCTCACTCCAAGGAGTTCTTGATTTGGCTCACAGAGTAGAATCATATCTGCACTGTGTGCTTTTAGTGACTCTATGGCGCAAGCTTCGTAGCAGTTATATATTCTGAAAACATGTTCTCCAACTATAATGATGTATAATAACTAATTTGACCATAAAAATGAAAAAAAAATGCTCACTACAAGGAGTTCTTAACCTAGCTCATTGAGTATAATTAGCTCTGCATTTCACTTTTTAGCAACTCTATGGCACAAGCTTCCTAGTATTTTTACACTCTGAAAAAATATATTCTCCAACTATATTCTCATGTCTCATAACTAATTTGACCATAAAAATTTCAAGAAAATTCTCATTTCAAGGAGTTCTTGACCTGGCTCACCGAGTACAATCAGCTCTGCACCGTGAGTTTTTAGTGACTCTATAGAACAAGCTTCATAGCAGTTATATACTCTAAAAATATATTATCCAACAATATTAGATAGTCTAATAACTAATTTGTCCATAAATAAGGAAATAAAATGCTCACTTCAAGGATTTCTTGACCTGGCTCACGGAGTAGAACAACTCTGCACTTTGACTTTTTAGTGACTCTATGGCGCAAGCTTCTAAGCATTTTTATACTCTTAAAACATGTTCTCCAACTATATTCTCATGTCTCATAATTAATTTGACCATAAAATGGCATGTAAATGCACACTTCAAAGAATTCTTGTCCTGGCTCACGAAGTAGATCCGCTCTGTATTGTGTTTTTAGTGACTTTATGGCGCAAGATACGTAGCAATTATATACTCTAAAAACATGTTCTCCAACTATATACTCATCTAAAATAGCTAATTTGACCATAAAATGGAAAGAAAATGCTCACTTCAAGGATTTCATAAACTGGCTCACGGAGTAGAATGATCTCTGCACTTTGACATTTTAGTGACTCTATGGTGCAAGATTCCTAGCATTTTTATTTTCTAAAAACATGATCTCCAACTATATTCTCATTTCAAATAACTAAACATAAAAATGGCAAAAAATGCTCACTTCAAGGAGTTCTTGACCTGGCTCACAGAGTAGAATCAGCTCTGCACTGTGAGTTCTTTGTGACTCTCTGGTGCAAGTTTCGTAGCTGTTATATACTCTAAAAATATGTTATCCAACAATACTCACAAGTCTAATAACTAAATTGACCATAAAAATGGCAAGCATATGCTCACTCCAAGGAGTTCTTGATTTGGCTCACAGAGTAGAATCATATCTGCACTGTGTGTTTTTAGTGACTCTATGACGCAAGCTTCGTAGCAGTTATATATTCTGAAAACATGTTCCCCAACTATAATGATGTATAATAACTAATTTGACCATAAAAATGAAAAAAAATGCTCACTACATGGAGTTCTTAACCTAGCTCATTGAGTATAATTAGCTCTGCATTTCACTTTTTAGCAACTCTATGGCACAAGCTTCCTAGTATTTTTATACTCTGAAAAAATATATTCTCCAACTATATTCTCATGTCTCATAACTAATTTGACCATAAAAATTTCAAGAAAATTCTCATTTCAAGGAGTTCTTGACCTGGCTCACCGAGTACAATCAGCTCTGCACCGTGAGTTTTTAGTGACTTTATAGAACAAGCTTATAGCAGTTATATACTCTAAAAATATGTTATCCAACAATATTAGCTAGTCTAATAACTAATTTGTCCATAAAAAAGGAAATAAAATGCCCACTTCAAGGATTTCTTGACCTGGCTCACGGAGTAGAACAACTCTGCACTTTGACTTTTTATTGACTCTATGGCGCAAACTTCCAAGTATTTTTATACTCTGAAATCAATTTCTCCAACTATATTCTCATGTCTCATAATTAATTTGACCTTAAAATGGCATGAAAATGCAAACTTCAAAGAATTGTTGACTGGCTCACGAAGTAGAATCAGCTCTGCACTGTATTCTTAGTGACTATATGGCACAAGCTTCGTAGAAGTTATATACTCTGAAAACATGTTCTCCAACTATATACTCATGCAAAATAGCTAATTTGACCATAAAAATGGAAAGAAAATGCTCACTTCAAGGATTTCTTAACCTGGCTCATGGAGAAGAATGATCTCTGCAGTTTGACATTTTAGTAACTCTATGGCGAAAGATTCCTAGCATTTTTATTCTCTAAAAAATGATCTCCAACTACATTCTCATGTCTAATAACTAATTTAACCATAAAAATGGCAAGAAAATGCGCACTTCAAGGAGTTCTTGACCTGGCTCACAGATTATAATCAGCTCTGCACCGTGAGTTTTTAGTGACTCTATAGAACAAGCTTCATAGCATTTATATACTCTAAATATATATTATCCAACAATATTAGCTAGTCTAATAACTAATTTGTCCATAAAAAAGGAAATAAAATGCTCACTTCAAGGATTTCTTGACCTGGCTCACGGAGTAGAACAACTCTGCACTTTGACTTTTTAGTGACTCTATGGCGCAAGCTTCTAAGCATTTTTATACACTGAAAACATGTTCTCCAACTATATTCTCATGTCTCATAATTAATTTGACCATAAAATGGCATGACAATGCACACTTCAAAGAATTCTTGTCCTGGCTCACGAAGTAGATCCGCTCTGTACTGTGTTTTTAGTGACTTTATGGCGCAAGATTCGTAGCAATTATATACTCTAAAAACATGTTCTCCAACTATATACTCATGTAAAATAGCTAATTTGACCATAAAAATGGAAAGAAAATGCTCACTTCAAAGATTTCTTAAACTGGGTCACAGAGTAGAATGATCTGTGCACTTTGACATTTTAGTGACTCTATGGTGCAAGATTCCTAGCATTTTTATTCTCTAAAAACATGATCTCCAACTATATTCTCATGTCAAATAACTAATTTAAACATAAAAATGGCAAGAAAATGCACACTTCAGGGAGTTCTTGACCTGGCTCACATAGTAGAATCAGCTATGCACTGTGAGTTCTTTGTGACTCTCTGGTGCAAGTTTCGTAGCAGTTATATACTCTAAAAATATGTTATCCAACAATACTCACAAGTCTAATAACTAAATTGACCATAAAAATGGCAAACATATGCTCACTCCAAGGAGTTCTTGATTTGGCTCACAGAGTAGAATCAAATATGCACTGTGTTTTTAGTGACTCTATGGCGCAAGCTTCGTAGCAGTTATATATTCTGAAAACATGTTCTCCAACTATAATGATGTATAATAACTAATTTGACCATAAAAATGAAAAAAAAATGCTCACTACAAGGAGTTCTTAACCTAGCTCATTGAGTATAATTAGCTCTGCATTTCACTTTTTAGCAACTCTATGGCACAAACTTCCTAGTATTTTTACACTCTGAAAAAATATATTCTCCAACTATATTATCATGTCTCATAACTAATTTGACCATAAAAATTTCAAGAAAATTCTCATTTCAAGGAGTTCTTGACCTGGCTCACCGAGTACAATCAGCTCTGCACCGTGAGTTTTTAGTGACTCTATAGAACAAGCTTCATAGCAGTTATATACTCTAAAAATATATTATCCAACAATATTAGCTAGTCTAATAACTAATTTGTCCAACAAAAAGGAAATAAAATGCTCACTTCAAGGATTTCTTGACCTGGCTCATGGAGTAGAACAACTCTGCACTTTGACTTTTTAGTGACTCTATGGTGCAAGCTTCTAAGCATTTTTATACTCTGAAAACATGTTCTCCAACTATATTCTCATGTCTCATAATTAATTTGACCATAAAATGGCATGAAAATGCACACTTCAAAGAATTCTTGTCCTGGCTCACGAAGTAGATCCGCTCTGTACTGTGTTTTTAGTGACATTATGGCGCAATATTCGTAGCAATTATATACTCTAAAAACATGTTCTCCAACTATATACTCATGTAAAATAGCTAATTTGACCATAAAAATGGAAGGAAAATGCTCACTTCAAGGATTTCTTAAACTGGCTCACGGAGTAGAATGATCTCTGCACTTTGACATTTTAGTGACTCTATGGTGCAAGATTCCTAGCATTTTTATTCTCTAAAAACATGATCTCCAACTATATTCTCATGTCAAATAACTAATTTAAACATAAAAATGGCAAGAAAATGCTCACTTCAAGGAGTTATTGACCTGGCTCACAGAGTAGAATCAGCTCTGCTCTGTGAGTTCTTTGTGACTCTCTGGTGCAAGTTTCGTAGCAGTTATATACTTTAAAAATATGTTATCCAACAATACTCACAAGTCTAATAACTAAATTGACCATAAAAATGGCAAGCATATGCTCACTCCAAGGAGTTCTTGATTTGGCTCACAGAGTAGAATCATATCTGCACTGTGTGTTTTTAGTGACTCTATGGCGCAAGCTTCGTAGCAGTTATATATTCTGAAAACATGTTCTCCAACTATAATGATGTATAATAACTAATTTGACCATAAAAATGAAAAAAAAATGCTCACTACAAGGAGTTCTTAACCTAGCTCATTGAGTATAATTAGCTCTGCATTTCACTTTTTAGCAACTCTATGGCACAAGCTTCCTAGTATTTTTATACTCTGAAACAATATATTCTCCAACTATATTCTCATGTCTCATAACTAATTTGACCATAAAAATTTCAAGAAAATTCTCATTTCAAGGAGTTCTTGACCTGGCTCACCGAGTACAATCAGCTCTGCACCGTGAGTTTTTAGTGACTTTATAGAACAAGATTATAGCAGTTATATACTCTAAAAATATGTTATCCAACAATATTAGCTAGTCTAATAACTAATTTGTCCATAAAAAAGGAAATAAAATGCCCACTTCAAGGATTTCTTGACCTGGCTCACGGAGTAGAACAACTCTGCACTTTGACTTTTTAGTGACTCTATGGCGCAAGCTTCCAAGTATTTTTATACTCTGAAATCAAGTTCTCCAACTATATTCTCATGTCTCATAATTAATTTGACCTTAAAATGGCATGAAAATGCAAACTTCAAAGAATTGTTGATTGGCTCACGAAGTAGAATCAGCTCTGCACTGTGTTTTTAGTGGCTATAGAAGTTATATACTCTGAAAACATGTTCTCCAACTATATACTCATGCAAAATAGCTAATTTGACCATAAAAATGGAAAGAAAATGCTCACTTCAAGGATTTCTTAACCTGACTCATGGAGAAGAATGATCTCTGCAGTTTGACATTTTAGTAACTCTATGGTGAAAGATTCCTAGCATTTTTATTCTCTAAAAAATGATCTCCAACTATTTTCTCATGTCTAATAACTAATTTAACCATAAAAATGGCAAGAAAATGCGCACTTCAAGGAGTTCTTGACCTGGCTCACAGAGTAGAATCAGCTCTGCACTGTGAGTTTTTAGTGACTCTATGAACAAGCTTCATAGCAGTTATATACTCTAAATATATATTATCCAACAATATTAGCTAGTCTAATAACTAATTTGTCCATAATAAAGGAAATAAAATGCTCACTTCAAGGATTTCTTGACCTGGCTCACGGAGTAGAACAACTCTGCACTTTAACTTTTTAGTGACTCTATGGCGCAAGCTTCTAAGCATTTTTATACTCTGAAAACATGTTCTCCAACTATATTCTCATGTCTCATAATTAATTTGACCATAAAATGGCATGAAAATGCACACTTCAAAGAATTCTTGTCCTGGCTCACGAAGTAGATCCGCTCTGTACTGTGTTTTTAGTGACTTTATGGCGCAAGATTCGTAGCA
Organism: Pogostemon cablin; assembly: GCA_023678885.1. NCBI lineage: Eukaryota > Viridiplantae > Streptophyta > Magnoliopsida > Lamiales > Lamiaceae > Pogostemon > Pogostemon cablin. Next base: position 19,072,980 of record CM042964.1, on the reverse strand, counting down.
ATTATATACTCTAAAAACATGTTCTCCAACTATATACTCATGTAAAATAGCTAATTTGACCATAAAAATGGAAAGAAAATGCTCACTTTAAGGATTTCTTAAACTGGCTCACGGAGTAGAATGATCTCTGCACTTTGACATTTTAGTGACTCTATGGTGCAAGATTCCTAGCATTTTTATTCTCTAAAGACATGATCTCCAACTATATTCTCATGTCAAATAACTAATTTAAACATAAAAATGGCAAGAAAATGCTCACTTCAAGGAGTTCTTGACCTGGCTCACAGAGTAGAATCAGCTCTGCACTGTGAGTTCTTTGTGACTCTCTGGTGCAAGTTTCGTAGCAGTTATATACTCTAAAAATATGTTATCCAACAATACTCACAAGTCTAATAACTAAATTGACCATAAAAATGGCAAGCATATGCTCACTCCAAGGAGTTCTTGATTTGGCTCACAGAGTAGAATCATATCTGCACTGTGTGTTTTCAGTGACTCTATGGCGCAAGCTTCTAAGCATTTATATACACTGAAAACATGTTATCCAACTATAATGATGTATAACAACTAATTTGACCTTAAAAATGAAAAAAAATGCTCACTACAAGGAGTTCTTAACCTGGCTCATTGAGTATAATTTGCTCTGCATTTCACTTTTTAGCAACTCTATGGCACAAGCTTCCTAGTATTTTTGTTCTCTAAAAAAACATATTCTCCAACTATATTCTCATGTCTAATAACTAATTTGACCAGAAAATTTTCAAGAAAATTCTCATTTCAAGGAGTTCTTGACCTGGCTCACCGAGTAGAATCAGCTCTGCACCGTGAGTTTTTAGTGACTCTATAGAACAAGTTTATAGCAGTTATATACTCTAAAAATATGTTATCCAACAATATTAGCTAGTCTAATAACTAATTTGTCCATAAAAGAGGAAATAAAATGCCCACTTCAAGGATTTCTTGACCTGGCTCACGGAGTATAACAACTCTGCACTTTGACTTTTTAGTGACTCTATGGCGCAAGCTTCTAAGCATTTTTATACACTGAAAACATGTTCTCCAACTATATTCTCATGTCTCATAATTAATTTGACCATAAAATGGCATGACAATGCACACTTCAAAGAATTCTTGTCCTGGCTCACGAAGTAGATCCGCTCTGTACTGTGTTTTTAGTGACTTTATGGCGCAAGATTCGTAGCAATTATATACTCTAAAAACATGTTCTCCAACTATATACTCATGTAAAATAGCTAATTTGACCATAAAAATGGAAAGAAAATGCTCACTTCAAAGATTTCTTAAACTGGGTCACAGAGTAGAATGATCTGTGCACTTTGACATTTTAGTGACTCTATGGTGCAAGATTCCTAGCATTTTTATTCTCTAAAAACATGATCTCCAACTATATTCTCATGTCAAATAACTAATTTAAACATAAAAATGGCAAGAAAATGCACACTTCAGGGAGTTCTTGACCTGGCTCACATAGTAGAATCAGCTATGCACTGTGAGTTCTTTGTGACTCTCTGGTGCAAGTTTCGTAGCAGTTATATACTCTAAAAATATGTTATCCAACAATACTCACAAGTCTAATAACTAAATTGACCATAAAAATGGCAAACATATGCTCACTCCAAGGAGTTCTTGATTTGGCTCACAGAGTAGAATCAAATATGCACTGTGTTTTTAGTGACTCTATGGCGCAAGCTTCGTAGCAGTTATATATTCTGAAAACATGTTCTCCAACTATAATGATGTATAATAACTAATTTGACCATAAAAATGAAAAAAAAATGCTCACTACAAGGAGTTCTTAACCTAGCTCATTGAGTATAATTAGCTCTGCATTTCACTTTTTAGCAACTCTATGGCACAAACTTCCTAGTATTTTTACACTCTGAAAAAATATATTCTCCAACTATATTATCATGTCTCATAACTAATTTGACCATAAAAATTTCAAGAAAATTCTCATTTCAAGGAGTTCTTGACCTGGCTCACCGAGTACAATCAGCTCTGCACCGTGAGTTTTTAGTGACTCTATAGAACAAGCTTCATAGCAGTTATATACTCTAAAAATATATTATCCAACAATATTAGCTAGTCTAATAACTAATTTGTCCAACAAAAAGGAAATAAAATGCTCACTTCAAGGATTTCTTGACCTGGCTCATGGAGTAGAACAACTCTGCACTTTGACTTTTTAGTGACTCTATGGTGCAAGCTTCTAAGCATTTTTATACTCTGAAAACATGTTCTCCAACTATATTCTCATGTCTCATAATTAATTTGACCATAAAATGGCATGAAAATGCACACTTCAAAGAATTCTTGTCCTGGCTCACGAAGTAGATCCGCTCTGTACTGTGTTTTTAGTGACATTATGGCGCAATATTCGTAGCAATTATATACTCTAAAAACATGTTCACCAACTATATACTCATGTAAAATAGCTAATTTGACCATAAAAATGGAAGGAAAATGCTCACTTCAAGGATTTCTTAAACTGGCTCACGGAGTAGAATGATCTCTGCACTTTGACATTTTAGTGACTCTATGGTGCAAGATTCCTAGCATTTTTATTCTCTAAAAACATGATCTCCAACTATATTCTCATGTCAAATAACTAATTTAAACATAAAAATGGCAAGAAAATGCTCACTTCAAGGAGTTATTGACCTGGCTCACAGAGTAGAATCAGCTCTGCTCTGTGAGTTCTTTGTGACTCTCTGGTGCAAGTTTCGTAGCAGTTATATACTTTAAAAATATGTTATCCAACAATACTCACAAGTCTAATAACTAAATTGACCATAAAAATGGCAAGCATATGCTCACTCCAAGGAGTTCTTGATTTGGCTCACAGAGTAGAATCATATCTGCACTGTGTGTTTTTAGTGACTCTATGGCGCAAGCTTCGTAGCAGTTATATATTCTGAAAACATGTTCTCCAACTATAATGATGTATAATAACTAATTTGACCATAAAAATGAAAAAAAAATGCTCACTACAAGGAGTTCTTAACCTAGCTCATTGAGTATAATTAGCTCTGCATTTCACTTTTTAGCAACTCTATGGCACAAGCTTCCTAGTATTTTTATACTCTGAAACAATATATTCTCCAACTATATTCTCATGTCTCATAACTAATTTGACCATAAAAATTTCAAGAAAATTCTCATTTCAAGGAGTTCTTGACCTGGCTCACCGAGTACAATCAGCTCTGCACCGTGAGTTTTTAGTGACTTTATAGAACAAGATTATAGCAGTTATATACTCTAAAAATATGTTATCCAACAATATTAGCTAGTCTAATAACTAATTTGTCCATAAAAAAGGAAATAAAATGCCCACTTCAAGGATTTCTTGACCTGGCTCACGGAGTAGAACAACTCTGCACTTTGACTTTTTAGTGACTCTATGGCGCAAGCTTCCAAGTATTTTTATACTCTGAAATCAAGTTCTCCAACTATATTCTCATGTCTCATAATTAATTTGACCTTAAAATGGCATGAAAATGCAAACTTCAAAGAATTGTTGATTGGCTCACGAAGTAGAATCAGCTCTGCACTGTGTTTTTAGTGGCTATAGAAGTTATATACTCTGAAAACATGTTCTCCAACTATATACTCATGCAAAATAGCTAATTTGACCATAAAAATGGAAAGAAAATGCTCACTTCAAGGATTTCTTAACCTGACTCATGGAGAAGAATGATCTCTGCAGTTTGACATTTTAGTAACTCTATGGTGAAAGATTCCTAGCATTTTTATTCTCTAAAAAATGATCTCCAACTATTTTCTCATGTCTAATAACTAATTTAACCATAAAAATGGCAAGAAAATGCGCACTTCAAGGAGTTCTTGACCTGGCTCACAGAGTAGAATCAGCTCTGCACTGTGAGTTTTTAGTGACTCTATGAACAAGCTTCATAGCAGTTATATACTCTAAATATATATTATCCAACAATATTAGCTAGTCTAATAACTAATTTGTCCATAATAAAGGAAATAAAATGCTCACTTCAAGGATTTCTTGACCTGGCTCACGGAGTAGAACAACTCTGCACTTTAACTTTTTAGTGACTCTATGGCGCAAGCTTCTAAGCATTTTTATACTCTGAAAACATGTTCTCCAACTATATTCTCATGTCTCATAATTAATTTGACCATAAAATGGCATGAAAATGCACACTTCAAAGAATTCTTGTCCTGGCTCACGAAGTAGATCCGCTCTGTACTGTGTTTTTAGTGACTTTATGGCGCAAGATTCGTAGCAATTATATACTCTAAAAACATGTTCTCCAACTATATACTCATGTAAAATAGCTAATTTGACCATAAAAATGGAAAGAAAATGCTCACTTTAAGGATTTCTTAAACTGGCTCACGGAGTAGAATGATCTCTGCACTTTGACATTTTAGTGACTCTATGGTGCAAGATTCCTAGCATTTTTATTCTCTAAAGACATGATCTCCAACTATATTCTCATGTCAAATAACTAATTTAAACATAAAAATGGCAAGAAAATGCTCACTTCAAGGAGTTCTTGACCTGGCTCACAGAGTAGAATCAGCTCTGCACTGTGAGTTCTTTGTGACTCTCTGGTGCAAGTTTCGTAGCAGTTATATACTCTAAAAATATGTTATCCAACAATACTCACAAGTCTAATAACTAAATTGACCATAAAAATGGCAAGCATATGCTCACTCCAAGGAGTTCTTGATTTGGCTCACAGAGTAGAATCATATCTGCACTGTGTGTTTTCAGTGACTCTATGGCGCAAGCTTCGTAGCGGTTATATACTCTGAAAACATGTTATCCAACTATAATGATGTATAACAACTAATTTGACCTTAAAAATGAAAAAAAATGCTCACTACAAGGAGTTCTTAACCTGGCTCATTGAGTATAATTTGCTCTGCATTTCACTTTTTAGCAACTCTATGGCACAAGCTTCCTAGTATTTTTGTTCTCTAAAAAAACATATTCTCCAACTATATTCTCATGTCTAATAACTAATTTGACCAGAAAATTTTCAAGAAAATTCTCATTTCAAGGAGTTCTTGACCTGGCTCACCGAGTAGAATCAGCTCTGCACCGTGAGTTTTTAGTGACTCTATAGAACAAGTTTATAGCAGTTATATACTCTAAAAATATGTTATCCAACAATATTAGCTAGTCTAATAACTAATTTGTCCATAAAAGAGGAAATAAAATGCCCACTTCAAGGATTTCTTGACCTGACTCACGAAGTAGAACAACTCTGCACTTTGACTTTTTAGTGACTCTATGGCGCAAGCTTCCAATCAATTTTGTACTCTGAAAACATGTTCTCCAACTATATTCTCATGTCTCATAATTTATTTGACCTAAAAAATGATATGAAAATGCACACTTCAAAGAATTCTTGACCTGGCTCACGAAGTAGGACCAGCTCTGCAGTGTGTTTTTAGTGACTTTATGGCGCAAGCTTCGTAGTAGTTATATACTCTGAAAACATGTTCTCCAACTGTATACTCATATAAAATAGCTAATTTGACCGTAAAAATGGAAAGAAAATGCTAACTTCAAGGATTTCTTATTCTGGTTCTCGGAGTAGAATGATCTCCGCACTTTGACATTTTAGTAACTCTATGGCGCAAGATTCCTAGCATTTTTATTCTCTAAAAAATTATCCCCAACTATATTCTCAAGTCTAATAACTAATTTAACCATAAAATGGCAAGAAAATGCGCACTTCAAGGAGTTCTTGACCTGGTTCACCGAGTAGAATCAGCTATGCACCGTGAGTTTTTTGTGACTCTATAGAACAAGCTTCATAACAGTTATATACTCTAAAAATATATTATCCAACAATATTAGTTAATATAATAACTAATTTGTCCATAAAAAAGGAAATAAAATGCTCACTTCAAGGATTTCTTGACCTGGCTCACGGAGTAGAACAACTCTGCACTTTGACTTTTTAGTCACTCTATGGCGCAAGTTTCTAAGAATTTTTATACTCTGAAAACATGTTATCCAACTATATTCTCATGTCTCATAATTAATTTGACCATAAAATGGTATGAAAATGCACACTTCAAAGAATTTTTGTCCTGGCTCACGAAGTAGATCCGCTCTGTACTGTGTTTTTAGTGACTTTATGGGGCAAGATTCGTAGCAGTTATATACTCTAAAAACATGTTCTCCAACTATATACTCATGTAAAATAGCTAATTTGACCATAAAAATGGAAAGAAAATGCTCACTTCAAGGATTTCTTAAACTGACTCACGGAGTAGAATGATCTCTGCACTTTGACATTTTAGTGACTCTATGGTGCAAGATTCCTAGCATTTTTATTATCTAAAAACATGATCTCCAACTATATTCTCATGTCAAATAACTAATTTAACCATAAAAATGGCAAGAAAATGCTCACTTCAAGGAGTTCTTGACCTGGCTTCACAGAGTAGAATCAGCTCTGCACTGTGAGTACTTTGTGACTCTCTGGTGCAAGTTTCGTAGCAGTTATATACTTTAAAAATATGTTATCAAACAATACTCAGAAGTCTAATAACTAAATTGACCATAAAAATGGCAAGCATATTCTCACTCCAAGGAGTTCTTGATTTGGCTCACAGAGTAGAATCATATCTGCACTGTGTGTTTTTAGTGACTCTATGGCGCAAGCTTCGTAGCAGTTATATATTCTAAAAACATGTTCTCCAACTATAATGATGTATAATAACTAATTTGACCATAAAAATGGAAATAAAATGCTCACTACAAGGAGTTCTTAACTTAGCTCATTGAGTATAATTAGCTCTATATTTCACTTTTTAGCAACTCTATGGCACAAGCTTCCTAGTATTTTTATACTCTGAAAAAATATATTCTCCAACTATATTCTCATGTCTCATAACTAATTTGACCATAAAAATATCAAGAAAATTCTCATTTCAAGGAGTTCTTGACCTGGCTCACCGAGTACAATCAGCTTTGCACCGTGAGTTTTTAGTGACTTTATAGAACAAGCTAGTCTAATAACTAATTTGTCCATAAAAAAGGAAATAAAATGCCCACTTAAAGAATTTCTTGACCTGGCTCACGGAGTAGAACAACTCTGCACTTTGACTTTTTAGTGACTCTATGGCTCAGGCTTCCAATCATTTTTATACTCAGAAAACATGTTCTCCAACTATATTCTCATGTCTCATAATTAATTTGACCATAAAAGTGGCATGAAAATGCACACTTCAAAGAATTCTTGTCCTGCTCACGAAGTAGATCCGCTCTGCACTTTGTTTTTAGTGACTTTATGGTCAAGATTCGTAGCAGTTATATACTCTGTAAACATGTTCTCCAAATATATACTCATGTAAAATAGCTAATTTGACCATATAAATGGAAAAAAAATGCTCACTGTAATGTTTTCTTAAACTGGCTCACGGAGTAGAATGATCTCTGCACTTTGACATTTTAGTTACTCTATGTTGCAAGATTCCTTGCATTTTTATTCACTAAAAACATGATCTCCAACTATATTCTCATGTCAAATAACTATTTTAACCATAAAAATGGCAAGAAAATGCTCACTTCAAGGAGTTCTTGATCTGGCTCACAGAGTAGAATGAGCTCTGTACTGTGAGTTCTTAGTGATTCTCTGGTGCATGTTTCGTAGCAGTTATATACTCTAAAAATATGTTATCCAATAATATTCACAAGTCTAATAACTAAATTAACCGTAAAAATGGCAAGCATATGCTCACTCCAAGGAGTTCTTGATTTGGCTCACAGAGTAGAATCAAATCTGTACTGTGTGTTTTTAGTGACTCTATAGCGCAAGCTTCGTAGTAGTTATATACTCTGAAAACATGTTCTCCAACTACAATGATGTATAATAACTAATTTGACCTTAAAAATGGAAAAAAATGCTCACTACAAGGAGTTCTTAACCTGGCTCATTGAGTATAATTAGCTCTGCATTTCACTTTTTAGCAACTCTATGGCACAAGCTTCCTAGTATTTTTGCACCCTGAAAAAACATATTCTCCAACTATATTTTAATGTCTAATAACTAATTTGACCATAAAAATTTCAAGAAAATTCTCATTTCAAGGAGTTCTTGACCTGGCTCACCGAGTAAAATCAGCTCTGCACCGTGAGTTTTTAGTGACTCTATAGAACAAGCTTATAGCAGTTATACACTCTAAAAATTTGTTATCCAACAATATTAGCTAGTCTAATAACTAATTTGTCCATAAAAGAGGAAATAAAATGCCCACTTCAAGGATTTCTTAACCTGGTTCACGGAGTAGAACAGCTCTGCAATTTGACTTTTTAGTGACTCTATGGCGCAAGCTTCCAATCAATTTTATACTCTGAAAACATGTTCTCCAACTATATTCTTATGTCTCATAATTAATTTGACCTCAAAAATGGCATGAAAATGCACACTGTGTTTTTAGTGACTTTATGGCGCAAGCTTCGTAGTAGTTATATACTTTGAAAACATGTTCTCCAACTGTATACTCATGTAAAATAGCTAATTTAACCGTAAAAATTGAAAGAAAATGCTCACTTCAAGGATTTCTTAACCTGGCTCTCGGAGTAGAATGATTTCTGCACTTTGACATTTTAGTAAATCTATGGCGCAAGATTCCTAGCATTTTTATTCTCTAAAAAATGATCTCCAACTATATTCTCAAGTCTAATGACTAATTTAACCATAAAAATGGCAAGAAAATGCGCACTTCAAGGAGTTCTTGACCAGGCTCACCGAGTAGAATCAGCTATGCACCGTGTGTTTTTAGTGACTCTATAGAACAATCTTCATGGCAGTTATATACTCCAAAATATATTATCCAACAATATTAGCTAGTCTAATAACTAATTTGTCCATAAAAAAGGAAATAATATGCTCACTTCAAGGATTTCTTGACCTAGCTCACGGAGTAGAACAACTCTACACTTTGAATTTTTAGTGACTCTATGGCGCAAGCTTCCAAGTATTTTTATACTCTGAAAACATGTTCTCCAACTATATTCTCATGTCTCATAATTAATTTGACCTTAAAATGACATGAAAATGCAAACTTCAAAGAATTCTTGACTGGCTCACGAAGTAGAATCAGCTCTGCACTGTGTTTTTAGTGACTATATGGCACAAGCTTCGTAGAAGTTATATACTCTGGAAACATGTTCTCCATCTATATACTCATGTAAAATAGCTAATTTGACCGTAAAAATGGAAAGAAAATGCTCACTTCAAGGATTTCTTAACCTGGCTCATGGAGTAGAAGATCTCTGCACTTTGACATTTTAGTAACTCTATGGCGCAAGATTCCTAGCATTTATATTCTCTAAAAAATGATCTCCAACTATATTCTCATGTCTAATAACTAATTTAACCATAAAAATGGCAAGAAAATGCGCACTTCAAGGAGTTCTTGACCTGGCTCACCGAGTATAATCAGCTCTGCACCGTGAGTTTTTAGTGACTCTATAGAACAAGTTTCATAGCAGTTATATACTCAAAAAATATATTATCCAAAAATATTGGCTAGTCTAATAACTAATTTGTCCATAAATAAGGAAATAAAATGCTCACTTCAAGGATTTCTTGACCTGGCTCACGGAGTAGAACAACTCTGCACTTTGACTTTGTAGTGACTCTATGGCGTAAGCTTCTAAGCATTTTTATACTTTGAAAACATGTTCTCCAACTATATCCTCATTTCTCATAATTAATTTGACCTTAAAATGGCATGAAAATGCACACTTCAAAGAATTCTTGTCCTGGCTCACGAAGTAGATCCGCTCTGCACTGTGTTTTTAGTGACTTTATGGCGCAAGATTCGTAGCAGTTATATACTCTTAAAACATGTTCTTCAACTATATACTCATGTAAAATAGCTAATTTGACCATAAAAATGGAAAGAAAATGCTCACTTCAAGGATTTCTTAAACTGGCTCACGGAGTAGAATGAACTCTGCACTTTGACATTTTAGTTACTCTATGTTGCAAGATTCCTTGCATTTTTATTCACTAAAAACATGATCTCCAACTATATTCTCATGTCAAATAACTATTTTAACCATAAAAATGGCAAGAAAATGCTCACTTCAAGGAGTTTTTGATCTGGCTCACAGAGTAGAATCAGCTCTGTACTGTGAGTTCTTAGTGATTCTCTGGTACATGTTTCGTAGCAGTTATATACTCTAAAAATATGTTATCCTACAATATTCACAAGTCTAATAACTAAATTAACCGTAAAAATGGCAAGCATATGCTCACTCCAAGGAGTTCTTGATTTGGCTCACAGAGTAGAATCAAATCTGCACTGTGTGTTTTTAGTGACTCTATAGCGCAAGCTTCGTAGTAGTTATATACTCTGAAAACATGTTCTCCAACTATAATGATGTATAATAACTAATTTGACCTTAAAAATGGAAAAAAATGCTCACTACAAGGAGTTCTTAACCTGACTCATTGAGTATAATTAGCTCTGCATTTCACTTTTTAGCAACTCTATGGCGCAAGCTTCCTAGTATTTTTATACTCTGAAAAAATATATTCTCCAACTATATTCTCATGTCTAATATCTAATTTGACCTTAAAAATTTCAAGAAAATTCTCATTTTAAGGAGTTCTTGACCTGGCTCACCGAGTATAATCAGCTCTGCACCGTGAGTTTTTAGTGACTCTATAGAACAAGCTTCATAGCAGTTATATACTCTAAAAATATATTATCCAAAAATATTAGCTAGTCTAATAACTAATTTGTCCTTAAAAAAGGAAATACAATGCTCATTTCAAGGATTTCTTAACCTGGCTCACGGAGTAGAACAACTCTGCACTTTGACTTTTTAGTGACTCTATGGCGTAAGCTTCTAAACATTTTTATACTTTGAAAACATGTTCTCCAACTATATCCTCATTTATCATAATTAATTTGACCTTAAAATGGCATGAAAATGCACACTCCAAAGAATTCTTGTCCTGGCTCACGAAGTAGATCCGCTCTGCACTGTGTTTTTAGTCACTTTATGGCGCAAGATTCGTAGCAGTTATATACTCTTAAAACATGTTCTCCAACTATATACTCATGTAAAATAGCTAATTTGACCATAAAAATGGAAAGAAAATGCTCACTTCAAGGATTTCTTAAACTGGCTCACGGAGTAGAATGATCTCTGCACTTTGACATTTTAGTGACTCTATGGTGCAAGATTCCTAGCAGTTATATACACTAAAAATATGTTATCCAACAATACTCACAAGTCTTATAACTAAATTGACCATAAAAATTGCAAGCATATGCTCACTCCAAGGAGTTCTTGATTTAGCTTACAGAGTAGAATAATATCTGCACTGTGTTTTTAGTGACTCTATGGCGCAAACTTCGTAGCAGTTATATACTCTGAAAACTTTTTCTCCAACTATAATGATGTATAATAACTAATTTGACCATAAAAATGGAAAAAAAATGCTCACTACAAGGAGTTCTTAACCTAACTCATTGAGTATAATTAGCTCTGCATTTCACTTTTTAGCAACTCTATGGCGCAAGCTTCCTAGTATTTTTATACTCTGAAAAAATATATTCTCCAACTATATTCTCATGTCTAATAACTAATTTGACCTTAAAAATTTCAAGAAAATTCTCATTTTAAGGAGTTCTTGACCTGGCTCACCGAGTAGAATCAGCTCTGCACCGTGAGTTTTTAGTGAATTTATAGAACAAGCTTATAGCAGTTATATTCTCTAAAAATATGTTATCCAACAATATTAGCTAGTCTAATAACTAATTTGTCCATGAAAAGGAAATAAAATGCCCACTTCAAGGATTTCTTGACCTGGCTCACAGAGTAGAACAATTCCGCACTTTGACTTTTTAGTGACTCTATGGCGCAAGCTTCCAATCATTTTTATACTCTGAAAACATGTTCTCCAACTATATTATCATGTCTCATAATTAATTTGACCTCAAAAATGGCATGAAAATGTACACTTCAAAGAATTCTTGACTTGGCTAACGAAGTAGGACCAGCTCTGCACTGTGTTTTTAGTGACTTTATGGCGCAAGCTTCGTAGTAGTTAAATACTCTAAAAACATGTTCTCCAACTGTATACTCATGTAAAATAGCTAATTTGACCGTAAAAATGGAAAGAAAATGCTCACTTCAAGGATTTCTTAACCTGGCTCTCGGAGTAGAATGATCTCTGCACTTTGACATTTTAGTAACTCTATGGCGCAAGATTCCTAGCATTTTTATTCTCTAAAAAATGATCTCCAACTATATTCTCAAGTCTAATAACTAATTTAACCATAAAAATGACAAGAAAATGTGCACTTCAAGGAGTTATTACCTGGCTCACCGAGTAGAATCAGCTATGCACCGTGAGTTTTTAGTGACTCTATAGAACAAGCTTCATAGCAGTTATATACTTTAAAAAAATATTATCCAACAATATTAGCTAGTCTAATAACTAATTTGTCCATAAAAATGGAAATAAAATGCTCACTTCAAGGATTTCTTGACCTGGCTCACGGAGTAGAACAACTCTGCACTTTGACTTTTTAGTGACTCTATGGTGCAAGCTTCTAAGCATTTTTATAATCTGAAAACATGTTCTCCAATTATATTCTCATGTCTCATAATTAATTTGACCATAAAATGGCATGAAAATGCACACTTCAAAGAATTCTTGTCCTGGCTCACGAAGTAGATCCGCTATGCACTGTGTTTTTAGTTACTTTATGGAGCAAGATTCGTAGAAGTTATATACTCTTAAAACATGTTCTCCAACTATATACTCATGTAAAATAGCTAATTTGACCATAAAAATGGAAAGAAAATGCTCACTTCAAGGATTTCTTAAACTGGCTCACGGAGTAGAATGATCTCTGCACTTTGACATTTTAGTGACTCTATGGTGCAAGATTCCTAGCATTTTTATTATTTAAAAACATGATCTCCAACTATATTCTCATGTCAAATAACTAATTTAACCATAAAAATGGCAAGAAAATGCTCACTTCAAGGAGTTCTTGACCTGGCTTCACAGAGTAGAATCAGCTCTGCACTGTGAGTTCTTTGTGACTCTCTGGTGCACGTTTCGTAGCAGTTATATACTCTAAAAATATGTTATCCAACAATACTCACAAGTCTTATAACTAAATTGACCATAAAAATTGCAAGCATATGCTCACTCCAAGGAGTTCTTGATTTAGATTACAGAGTAGAATCATATCTGCACTGTGTTTTTAGTGACTCTATGGTGCAAACTTCATAGCAATTATATAATTTGAAAATTTGTTCTCCAACTATAATGATGTATAATAACTAATTTGACCATAAAAATGGAAAAAAAATACTCACTACAAGGAGTTCTTAACCTAGCTCATTGAGTATAATTAGCTCTGCATTTCACTTTTTAGCAACTCTATGGCTCAAGCTTCCTAGTATTTTTATACTCTGAAAAAATATATTCTCCAACTATATTCTCATGTCTAATAACTAATTTGACCTTAAAAGTTTCAAGAAAATTCTCATTTTAAGGAGTTCTTGACCTGGCTCACCGAGTAGAATCAGCTCTGCACCGTGAGTTTTTAGTGAATTTATAGAACAAGCTTATAGCAGTTATATTCTCTAAAAATATGTTATCCAACAATATTAGCTAGTCTAATAACTAATTTGTCCATGAAAAGGAAATAAAATGCCCAATTCAAGGATTTCTTGACCTGGTTCACAGAGTAGAACAACTCCGCACTTTGACTTTTTAGTGACTCTATGGCGCAAGCTTCCAATCATTTTTATACTCTAAAAACATGTTCTCCAACTATATTATCATGTCTCATAATTAATTTGACCTCAAAAATGGCATGAAAATGCACACTTCAAAGAATTCTTGACTTGGCTCACGAAGTAGGACCAGCTCTGCACTGTGTTTTTAGTGACTTTATGGCGCAAGCTTCGTAGTAGTTATATACTCTAAAAACATGTTCTCCAACTGTATTCTCATGTAAAATAGCTAATTTGACCGTAAAAATGGAAAGAAAATGCTCACTTCAAGGATTTCTTAACCTGGCTCTCGGAGTAGAATGATCTCTGCACTTTTACATTTTAGTAAGTCTATGGCGCAAGATTCCTAGCATTTTTATTCTCTAAAAAATGATCTCCAACTATATTCTCAAGTCTAATAACTAATTTAAACATAAAAATGGCAAGAAAATGCGCACTTCAAGGAGTTCTTGACCTGGCTCACCGAGTAGAATCAGCTATGCACCGTGAATTTTTAGTGACTCTATAGAACAAGCTTCATAGAAGTTATATACTCTAAAAATTTATTATCCAACAATATTAGCTAGTCTAATAACTAATTTGTCCATAAAAAAGGAAATAAAATGCTCACTTCAAGGATTTCTTGACCTGGCTCACGGAGTAGAACAACTCTGCACTTTGACTTTTTAGTGACTCTATGGCGCAAGCTTCCAAGTATTTTTATACTCTGAAAACATGTTCTCCAACTATATTCTCATGTCTCATAATTAATTTGACCTTAAAATGGCATGAAAATGCAAACTTCAAAGAATTCTTGACAGACTCACGAAGTAGAATCAGCTCTGCAATGTGTTTTTAGTGACTAAATGGCACAAGCTTCGTAGAAGTTATATATTCTGAAAACATGTTCTACAACTATATAATCATGTAAAATAGCTAATTTGACCGTAAAAATGGAAAGAAAATGCTCACTTCAAGGATTTCTTAACCTGGCTCATGGAGTAGAATGATCTCTGCACTTTGACATTTTAGTAACTCTATGGCGCAAGATTCTTAGCATTTTTATTCTCTAAAAAATGATCTCCAACTATATTATCATGTAAAATAACTAATTTAACTATAAAAATGGCAAGAAAATGCTCACTTCAAGGAGTTCTTGACCTGTCTCTCAGTGTAGAATCAGCTCTGCAATGTAAGTTCTTTGTGACTCTCTGGTGCAAATTTCGTTGCAGTTATATACTCTAAAAATATGTTATCCAACAATACTCTCAAGTCTAATAACTAAATTGACCATAAAAATGGCAAGCATATGCTCACTCTAAGGAGTTCTTGATTTGGCCCACAGAGTAGAATCATATCTGCACTGTGTGTTTTTAGTGACTCTATGGCGCAAGCTTCGTAGCAGTTATATACTCTGAAAACATGTTCTCCAACTATAATGATGTATAATAAGTAAATTTGACCATAAAAATGGAAAAAAAATGCTCACTACAAGGAGTTCTTAACTTTCTCATTGAGTATAATTAGCTCTGCATTTCACTTTTTAGCAACTCTATGGCGCAAGCTTCCTAGTATTTTTATACTTTGAAAAAAATATATTCTCCAACAATATTCTCATGTCTAATAAATAATTTGACCATAAAAATTTCAAGAAAATTCTCATTTCAAGGAGTTCTTGACCTGGCTCACCGAGTAGAATCAGCTCTGCACCGTGAGTTTTTAGTGACTTTATAGAACAAGCTTATAGCAGTTATATACTCTAAAAATATGTTATCCAACAATATTAGCTAGTCTAATAACTAATTTGTCCATAAAAAAGGAAATAAAATGCCCACTTCAAGGATTTCTTGAAATGGCTCACGGAGTAGAACAACTCTGCACTTTGACTTTTTAGTGACTCTATGGCGCAAGCTTCCAATCATTTTTGTACTCTGAAAACATGTTCTCCAACTATATTCTCATGTTTCATAATTAATTTGACCAAAAAAATGGCATGAAAATGCACACTTCAAAGAATTCTTGACTTGGCTCACGAAGTAGGAACAGCTCTGCACTGTGTTTTTAGTGACTTTATGGCGCAAGCTTCGTAATAGTTATATACTATGAAAACATGTTCTCCAACTGTATACTCATGTAAAATAGCTAATTTGACAGGAAAAATAGAAAGAAAATGCTCACTTCAAGGATTTCTTAACCTGGCTCTCGGAGAAGAATGATCTCTGCACTTTGATATTTTAGTAACTCTATGGCGCAAGATTCCTAGCATTTTTATTCTCTAAAAAGTGATCTCCAACTATATTCTCAAGTCTAATAACTAATTTAACCATAAAAATGGCAAGAAAATGTGCACTTCAAGGAGTATTTGACCTGGCTCACCGAGTAGAATCAGCTATGCACCGTGAGTTTTTAGTGACTCTATAGAACAAGCTTCATAGAAGTTATATACTCTAAAAAAATATTATCCAACAATATTAGCTAGTCTAATAACTAATTTGTCCATAAAAATGGAAATAAAATGCTCACTTTATGGATTTCTTGACCTGGCTCACGGAGTAGAACAACTCTGCACTTTGACTTTTTAGTGACTCTATGGTGCAAGCTTCTAAGCATTTTTATACTCTGAAAACATGTTCTCCAATTATATTCTCATGTCTCATAATTAATTTGACCATAAAATGGCATGAAAATGCACACTTCAAAGAATTCTTGTCCTCGCTCACGAAGTAGATCCGCTATGCACTGTGTTTTTAGTTACTTTATGGTGCAAGATTCGTAGCAGTTATATACTCTGAAAACATGTTCTCCAACTATATACTCATGTAAAATAGTTAATTTGACCATAAAAATGGAATGAAAATTCTCACTTCAAGGATTTCTTAAACTGGCTCACGGAGTAGAATGATCTCTGCACTTTGACATTTTAGTGACTGTATGGTGCAAGATTCCTAGCATTTTTATTCTCTAAAAACATGATGTCCAACTATATTCTCATGTCAAATAGCAAATTTAACCATAAAAATGGCAAGAAAATGCTCACTTCAAGGATTTCTTGACCTGGCTCACAGAATAGAATCAGCTCTGCACTGTGAGTTCTTTGTGCTCTCTGGTGCAAGTTTCGTAGCTGTTATATACTCTAAAAATATGATATCCAACAATACTCACAAGTCTAATAACTAAATTGACCATAAAAATGGCAAACATATGCTCACTCCAAGGAGTTCTTGATTTGGCTCACAGAGTAGAGTCATATCTGGACTGCGTGTTTTTAGTGACTCTATTGCGCATGCTTCGTAGGAGTTATATACTCTGAACACATGTTCTCCAACTATAATGATGTATAATAACTAATTTGGCCTTAAAAATGGAAAAAAATGCTCACTACAAGGAGTTCTTAACCTGGCTCATTGAGTATAATTAGCTCTGCATTTCACTTTTTAGCAACTCTATGTCACAAGCTTCATAGTATTTTTGTACTCTGAAAAAACATATTGTCCATCTATATTCTCATGTCTAATAACTAATTTGACCATAAAAATTTCAAGAAAATTCTCATTTCAAGGAGTTCTTGACCTGGCTCACCGAGTAGAATCAGCTCTGCACCGTGAGTTTTTAGTGACTCTATT
This sequence comes from Pogostemon cablin, assembly GCA_023678885.1. Taxonomy (NCBI): domain Eukaryota; kingdom Viridiplantae; phylum Streptophyta; class Magnoliopsida; order Lamiales; family Lamiaceae; genus Pogostemon; species Pogostemon cablin. The sequence goes on along the minus strand of CM042964.1, from coordinate 19,055,580 downwards.
GAACAAGCTTATAGCAGTTATAGACTCTAAAAATAAGTTATCTAACAATATTAGCTAGTCTAATAACTAATTTGTCCATGAAAGAGGAAATAAAATGCCCACTTCAAGGATTTCTTGACCTGGCTCACGGAGTAGAACAACTCTGCACTTTGACTTTTTAGTGACTCTATGGCGCAAGCTTCTAAGCATTTTTATACTCTGAGAACATGTTCTCCAACTATATTCTCATGTCTCATAATTAATTTGACCATAAAATGGCATGAAAATGCACACTTCAAAGAATTTTTGTCCTGGCTCACGAAGTAGATACGCTCTGCACTGTGTTTTTAGTGACTTTATGGCGCAAGATTCGTAGTAGTTATATACTCTGAAAACATGTTCTCCAACTATATACTCATGTAAAATAGCTAATATGATCGTAAAAATGGAATGAAAATGCTCACTTCAAGGATTTCTTAACCTGGCTCATGGAGTAGAATGATCCCTGCACTTTGTCATTTTAGTAACTCTATGGCGAAAGATTCCTAGAATTTTTATTCTCTAAAAAATAATCTCCAACTATATTCTCATGTCTAATAACTAATTTAACCATAAAAATGGCAAGAAAATGCGCACTTCAAGGAGTTCTTGACCTGGCTCACCGAGTAGAATCAGCTCTGCACCGTGAGTTTTTAGTGACTCTATAGAACAAGCTTCATAGCAGTTATATGCTCTAAAAATATATTATCCAACAATATTAGCTAGTCTAATAACTAATTTGTCCATAAAAAAGGAAATAAAATGCTCACTTCAAGGATTTCTTGACCTGGCTCACGGAGTAGAACAACTCTGCACTTTGACTTTTTAGTGACTCTATAGCGCAAGCTTCTATGCATTTTTATACTCTAAAAACATGTTCTCCAACTATATTCTCATGTCTCATAATTAATTTGACCATAAAATGGCATGAAAATGCACACTTCAAAGAATTCTTGTCCTGGCTCACGAAGTAGATCCGCTCTGTACTGTGTTTTTAGTGACTTTATGGCGCAAGATTCGTTGCAATTATATACTCTAAAAACATGTTCTCCAACTATATACTCATGTAAAATAGCTAATTTGACCATAAAAATGGAAAGAAAATGCTCACTTCAAGGATTTCTTAAACTGGCTCACGGAGTAGAATGATCTCTGCACTTTGACATTTTAGTGACTCTATGGTGCATGATTCCTAGCATTTTTATTCTCTAAAAACATGATCTCTAACTATATTCTCATGTCAAATAACTAATTTAACCATAAAAATGGCAGGAAAATGCTCACTTCAAGGAGATCTTGACCTGGCTCACAGAGTAGAATCAGCTCTGCACTGTGAGTTCTTTGTGACTCTCTGGTGCAAGTTTCGTAGCAGTTATATACTCTAAAAATATGTTATCCAACAATACTGACAAGTCTAATAACTAAATTGACCATAAAAATGGCATGCATATGCTCACTCCAAGGAGTTCTTGATTTGACACACAGAGTAAAATCATATCTGCACTGTGTGTTTTTAATGACTCTATGGCTCAAGCTTCGTAGTAGTTATATACTCTGAAAACATGTTCTCCAACTATAATGATGTATAATAACTAATTTGACCATAAAAAAGGAAAAAAAATGCTCACTACAAGGAGCTCTTAACCTAGCTCATTGAGTATAATTAGCTCTGCATTTCACTTTTTAGCAACTATATGGCGCAAGCTTCCTAGTATTTTTATACTCTGAAAAACATATTCTCCAACTATATTCTCATGTCTAATAACTAATTTGACCATAAAAATTTCAAGAAAATTCTCATTTCAAGGAGTTCTTGACCTGGCTCACCGAGAAGAATCAGCTCTGCACCGTGAGTTATATACTCTAAAAATATGTTATCCAGTAGTATTAGCTAGTCTAATAACTAATTTGTCCATAAAAAAGGAAATAAAATGCCCACTTCAAGGATTTCTTGACCTAGCTCACGGAGTATAACAACTCTGCACTTTGACTTTTTAGTGACTCTATGGCGCAAGCTTCCAATCATTTTTATACTCTGAAAACATGTTATCCAACTATATTGTCATGACTCATAATTAATTTGACCTCAAAAATGGCATGAAAATGCACACTTCAAAGAATTCTTGACCTGGCTCACGAAATAGGACCAGCTCTGCACTGTGTTTTTAGTGAATTTATGGCGCAAGCTTCGTAGTAGTAACATACTCTGAAAACATGTTCTCCAACTGTATACTCATGTAAAATAGCTAATTTGACCGTAAAAATGGAAAGAAAATGATCACTTCAAGGATTTCTTAACCTGGCTCTCGGAGTAGAATGATCTCTGCACTTTGACATTTTAGTAACTCTATGGCGCAAGATTCCTAGCATTTTTATTCTCTAAAAAATGATCTCCAACTATATTCTCAAGTCTAATAACTAATTTAACCATAAAAATGGCGAGAAAATGCGCACTTCAAGGAGTTCTTGACCTGGCTCACCGAGTTGAATCAGCTATGGACCGTGAATTTTTAGTGACTCTATAGAACAAGCTTCATAGCAGTTATATACTCTAAAAATATATTATCCAACAATATTAGCTTGTCTAATAACTAATTCGTCCATAAAAAATGAAATAAAATGCTCACTTCAAGGATTTCTTGACCTGGCTCACGGAGTAGAACAACTCTGCACTTTGACTTTTCAGTGACTCTATGGCGCAAGATTCCAAGTATTTTTATACTCTAAAAACATGTTCTCCAACTATATTCTCATGTCTCATAATTAATTTGACCTTAAAATGGCATGAAAATGCAAACTTCAAAGAATTCTTGACTGGCTCACGAAGTAGAATCAGCTCTGCACTGTGTTTTTTGTGACTATATGGCACAGGCTTCGTATAAGTTATATACTCTGAAAACATGTTCTCCAACTATATACTCATGTAAAATAGCTAATTTGACCGTAAAAATAGAAAGAAAATGCTCACTTCAAGGATTTCTTAACCTAGCTCATGGAGTAGAATGATCTCTGCACTATGACATTTTAATGACTCTATGGCGCAAGATTCTTAGCATTTTTGTTCTCTAAAAATGATCTCCAACTATATTCTCATGTCTAATAACAAATTTATCCATAAAAATGGCAAGAAAATGCTCACTTCAAGGAGTTCTTGACCTGGCTCACAGAGTAGAATCAGCTATGCACTGTGAGTTTTTAGTGATTCTCTGGTGCAACTTTCGTAGCAATTATATACTCTATGGCGCAAGCTTCGTAGCAGCTATATACTCTGAAAACTTGTTCTCCAACTATAATGATGTACAATAACTAATTTGACCTTAAAATGGAAAGAAAATGCTCACTTCAAGGAGTTCTTGACATGGCTCACGGAGTAGAATGATCTCTGCACTTTGACATTTTAGTGACTCTATGGCGCAAGATTCTAGCATTTTTATACTCTAAAAACTTGATCTCCAACTATATTTTCATGTCTAATAACTAATTTAACTATAAAAATGGCAAGAAAATGTTCACTTCAAGGAGTTCTAGATTTGGCTCACAGAGTATAATCAACTCTGCACTGTGTGTTTTTAGTGGTTCTATGGTGCAAGCTTCGTAGCAGTTATATACTATGAAAACATGTTCTCCAACTATAATGATGTATAATAAATTATTTGACCATAAAAATGGATAGAAAATGCTTACTTCAAGGAGTTATTGACCTGACTTACTGAGTAGAATGATCTCTGCACTTTAACTTTTTAATGACTCTATGGCGCAAGCTTCCTAGCATTTTTATGCTCTAAAAATATGTTCTCCGAATATATTCTCATGTATAATAACTAATTTAGCCATAAAAATCGAAAGAAAATGTTAACTTCAAGGACTTCTTGACCTGGCTCATTGAGTAGAATTAGCTCTGCATTTCACTTTTTAGCAACTCTATGGCGCAATCTTCCTAGTATTTTTATACTCTGAAAAAACATATTCTCTAACTATATTCTCATGTCTAATAACTAATTTGACCATAAAAATGGCAAGAAAATTCTCATTTCAAGGAGTTCTTGACCTGGCTCAAGGAGTAGAATCTGCTCTGCACTGTGAGTTTTTAATGACTCTACGGTGCATGCTACCTAGCATTTTTATACTCTAAAAACATGTTCTCCAACTATATTCTCATTTATAATAACTAATTTGAACTTAAAAATGGAAAGAAAATGCTTACTTCAAGGAGTTCTTGACCTGACTCACTGAGTAGAATGATCTCTGCACTTTGTCTTTTTAGTGACTATATGACGCAAGCTTCCTAGCATTTTTATACTCTGAAAACATGTTCTCCAACTATATTCTCATGTCTAATAACTAATTTGACCTTAAAAATGGCAAGAAAATGTTCACTTCAAGAAGTTCTTGACTTGGCTCACCGAGTAGAATCAGCTCTGCACCGTGAGTTTTTAGTGACTCTATAAAACAAGCTTCATAGCAGTTATATACTCTAAAAATATGTTATCCAACTATATTAGCTAGTCTAATAACTAATTTGTCCATAAAAAAGGAAATAAAATGCCCACTTCAAGGATTTCTTGACCAGACTCACGGAGTAGAACAACTCTGCACTTTAACTTTTTAGTGACTCTATGGCGCAAGCTTCCAACTATATTCTAATGTCCCATAATTAATTTAACCATAAAAATGGCATGAAAATGCACAATTCAAAGAATTCTTGACCTGGCTCACGAAGTAAAATAAGTTCTGCACTGTGTTTTTAGTGACTCTATGGCAAAAGCTTTGTAGCAGTTACATACTCGGAAAACATGTTCTTCAACTATATGCTTATGTAAAATAGCTAATTTGACCATAAAAATGGAAAGAAAATGCTCACTTCAAGGATTTCTTAACCTGGCTCACGGAGTAGAACGATCTCTGCACTTTAATATTTTAGTGACTCTATGGTGCTAGATTCCTAGCATTTTTATTCTCTAAAAACATGATCTACAACTATATTCTCATGTCTAATAACTAATTTAACCATAAAAATGGTAAGAAAATGCTCACTTCAAGGAGTTCTTGAACTGGCTCACAGAGTAGAATCAGCTCTTCACTGTGAGTTTTTACTGACTCTCTGGTACAAGTTTCATAGCAGTTATATACTCTAAAAACATGTTATCCAACAATATTCGCAAGTCTAATAACTAATTTGACAATAAAAATGGCAAGAAAATGCTTATTCAAAGTCATTCTTGACCTGGCTCATGGAGTATAATCAACTCTCATGCATAATAACTAATTTGATCATAAAAATACAAAGAAAAAATGCTCACTTCGAGGTCTTCCTGACATTGCTCACGGAGTAGAATCAGCTCTGCACTTTGACTTTTTAGTGACTCTGTGGCGCAAGCTTCCTAGCATTTTTATACTCGAAAAACTTGTTCTCCAACTATATTCTCATGTCTAATGACTAATTTGACCATAAAAATGGCAATAGAATGCTAATTCAAGGAGTTCTTGACCTGGCTCACAGAGTAGAATCAGCTCTGCATTGTAAATTTTAGTGACACCATGGTGCAAGCTTCCTAGCATTTTTATACTCTGAAAACATGTTCTACAACTATATTCTCATGTCTAATAACCTATTTGACCATAAAAATGGAAAGAAAATGCTCACTTCAAAGACTACTTGACCGGGCTCACAGAGTAGTATCAATTCTGCACTGTGTGTTTTTAATGACTCTATGGTGCATGTTTCGCAGCAGTTTTATCCTCTGAAAACAAGTTCTCCAACTTTATACTCATTTAAAATAACTAATTTGACCATAAAAATGGCAAGAAAATACTCATTTGAAGGAGTTCTTGACCTGGCTCATGGAGTTGAATGAGCTCTGCACTTTATTTTTTAGTGACTCTATGATGCAAGCTTCCTAGAATTTTTATACTCTGAAAACATGTTCTCCTACTATATTCTAATGTCTAATAACTAATTTGACCATAAAAATGGGAAGAAAATGCTCACTTCAAGGAGTTCTTGACCTGGCTCACGGAGTAGAATCAGCTCTGCACTGTGAGTTTTTAGTGACTGTATGGTGGAAGCTTCCTAGCTTTTTTATACTCTGAAAACATGTTCTCCAACTATATTCTCATTTCTAATAACTTATTTGACCATAAAAATTGAAAGAAAATGCTCACTTAAAAGGCTTCTTGACCAGGCTCACAGAGTAGAATCAACTCTGCAATGTGTGTTTTTAGTGACTTTATGGCGCACGCTTCGCAACAGTTATATCCTCTGAAAATAATTTCTCCAACTATATACTCATTTACAATAACTAATTTGACCATAAAAATGGCAAGAAAATACTCATTTGAAGGAGTTCTTGACCTGGCTCATGGAATTGAATGAGCTCTGTACTGTGTGTTTTTAGTGACTTTATGGTGCAAGATTCATAATAGTTATATACTCTAAAAACATGTTCTCCAACTATATACTCATGTATAATGAATTTTGAGTAGTATAGATTTCGAGAGCTTGTTATAGTTGGTCGCTTGTTGCTATCTTTTCTTTATCTTCTTTTCATTGTAAACTCTGTTTTGTTTTTTCTTTATATTACACCATCTATTTGACTATATACTCATGTATAATAACTAATTTGAGCATTAAATGGTAAGGAAATGCTTACTTCAAGGAGTTCTTGACCTAACTCATGGAGTAGAATCAGCTCTGCACTTTGACTTTTTAGTGACTCTATGGCGCTAGCTTCCTATCATTTTTATACTCTTAAAACATGTTATCCAACTATATTCTCATGTCTTGTCCATAAAAATAGCAAGAAAATACTCGCTTCAAGGAGTTATTGACCTGGATCACGTAGTAGAATCAGCTCTGCACTGTGAGTTTTTAGTGAGTCTATGGTGGAAGCTTCCTAGCATTTTTATACCTGAAAACATGTTCTCCAACTATATTCTCATTTCTAATAACTTATTTGACCAAAAAAATTGAAAGAAAATGCTCACTTCAAAGACTTCTTGACCAGGCTCACAGAGTAGAATAAACTCTGCAATGTGTTTTTTAGTGACTCTATGGCGCATGCTTCGCAGCAGTTCTATCCTCTGAAAACAAGTTCTCCAACTATATACTCATTTATAATAACTAGTTTGACCATAAAAATGGCAAGAAAATACTCATTTGAAGGAGTTTTTGACCTGGCTCATGGAGTTGAATGAGCTCTGCACTTTGATTTTTTAGTGACTCTATGACGCAAGCTTCCTAAAATTTTTATACTCTAAAAACATGTTCTCTTACTATATTCTCATGTCTAATAACTAATTTGACCATAAAAATGGGAAGAAAATGCTCACTTCAAGGAATTCTTGACCTGGCTCACGGAGTAGAATCAGCTCTGCACTGTGGGTTTTTAGTGACTGTATGGTGCAAGCTTCCTAGCATTTTAATACTCTGAAAACATGTTCTCCAACTATATTCTCATTTCTAATAACTTATTTGACCATAAAAATTTAAAAAAAATGCTCACTTCTAAGACTTCTTGACCAGGCTCACAGAGTAGAATCAACTCTGCAATGTGTGTTTTTAGTGACTCTATGGCGCATGCTTCACAGCAGTTATATCCTCTGAAAACAAGTTCTTTAACTATATACTCATTTATAATAACTAATTTGACCATAAAAATGGCAAGAAAATACTCATTTGAAGGAGTTCTTGACCTGGCTCATGGAGTTGAATGAGCTCTGCACTTTGATTTTTTAGTGAATCTATGACGGAAGCTTCCTAGAATTTTTATACTCTGAAAACATGTTCCCCTACTATATTCTCATGTCTAATAACTAATTTGACCATAAAAATGTAAAGAAAATGCTCACTTCAAGGAGTTCTCGACCTGGCTCACGGAGTAGAATCAGCTCTGCACTGTGAGTTTTTAGTGACTGTATGGTGCAAGCTTCCTAGCATTTTTATACTACGAAAACATGTTCTCCAACTATATTCTCATGTCTAATAACTTATTTGACCATAAAAATGGAAAGAAAATGCTCACTTCAAAGACTTCTTGAACAGGCTCAAAGAGTAGAATCAACTCTGCACTGTGTGTTTTTAGTGACTCTATGGCGCATGCTTCGCAGCAATTATATCCTCTGAAAACAAGTTCTCCAACTATACGCTGATGTATAATAACTAATTTGACCATAAAAATGGCAAGAAAATGCTCAGTTGAAGGAGTTCTTGACCTGGCTCACGGAGTAGAATAAGCTCTGTACTGTGTGTTTTAAGTGACTTTAAGGCGCAAGATTCATTATAGTTATATACTCTAAAAAGATTTTCTCCAACTATATATGCATGTATAATGAATTTTGCGTAGTATAGATTTCGATAGCTTGTTATAGTTGGTCGCTTGTGGCAAGCTTTTCTTTATCTTCTTTTCATTGTAAACTCTGTTTTGTTTTTCTCTTTATATTACACCATCTATTTAACTATACACTCATGTATAATAACTATTTGACCATAAAATGGTAAAGAAATGCTCACTTCAAGGATTTCTTGACCTAGCTTATGGAGTAGAATCAGCTCTGCACTTTGACATTTTAGTGACTCTATGGCGCTAGCTTTCTAGCATTTTTATACTCTAAAAACATGGCAAGAAAATAGTCACTTCAAGGAGTTCTTGACCTGGATCATGAAGTAGAATCAGCTTGCACTGTGAGTTTTTAGTGACTCTATGGTGGAAGCTTCCTAGCATTTTTATAATATTTAAATGTGTTCTCCAACTATATTCTCATGTCTAATAACTAATTTGACCATAAAAATGGAAAGAAAATGCTCATTACAAGGAGTTCTTGACCTGGCTCACGGAATAGAATCAACTCTGCACTGTGTGTTTTTAGTGACTCTACGGCGAAACCTTCGTAGCAGTTATATACTCTAAAAACATGTTCTTCAACTATATACTCATGTATAATAACTAATTTGACCATAAAAATGGAAAGAAAAAATGTTGACTTCAATGACTTCTTGACCTGGCTCACGGAGTAGAATCAGATCTGCACTTTGACTTTTTAGTGACTCTGTAGCGTGAGCTTCCTAGCATATTTATACTCCAAAAATATGTTCTCCAACAATATACTTATGTCTAATAACTAATTTGACAATAAAAATGCCAATAAAATGCTCACTTCAAGGAGTTCTTGACTGGATCACGGAGTAGAATCAACTCTGCATTGTGAGTTTTTAGTGACTCTATAGTGCAAGCTTCCTAGCATTTTTATAATATGAAAACATGTTCTCCAACTATATTCTCATGTGTAATAGTTTATTTGACCATAAAAATGGAAAGAAAATGCTCACTTCAAAGACTTTTTGACCAGGCTCAAAGAGTAGAATCAACTCTGCACTGTGTGTTTTTAGTGACTCTATGGCGCATGCTTTGTAGCTGTTATATCCTCTTAAAACAAGTTCTCCAACCATATACTCATGTATAATAACTAATTTGACCATAAAAATTGCAAGAAAATGCTCATTTGAAGGAGTTCTTGATCTGGCTCACGGAGTAGAATAAGCTCTGTACTGTGTGTTTTTAGTGACTTTATGGTGCAAGATTCATAACAGTTATATACTCTAAAAACATGTTCTCCAACTATATACTCATGTATAATGATTTTTGCGTAGTATAGATTTCGATAGCTTGTTATAGTTGGTCGCTTGTGGCTATCTTTTCTTTATCTTCTTTTAATTGTAAACTCTGTTTTGTTTTTCTCTTTATATTACACCATCTATTTGACTATATACTCATGTATAATAACTAATTTGACCATTAAATGGTAAGGAAATGCTCACTTCAAGGAGTTCTTGACCTAGCTCATGGAGTAGAATCAGCTCTGCACTTTGACTTTTCAGTGACTATATGGCGCTAGCTTCCTTGCATTATTATACTCTCAAAACATGTTTTCCAACTATATTCTCATGTCTTGTCCGTAAAAATAGCAAGAAAATACTCACTTCAAGGAGTTCTTGACCTGGATCACGGAGTAGAATCAGCTCTGCACTCTGAGTTTTTAGTGACTCTATGGTGGAAGCTTCCTAGCATTTTTATAGTCTTTAAATGTGTTATAAAACTATATTCTCATGTCTAATAACTTATTTGACCATAAAAATGGAAAGAAAATGCTCACAACAAGGAGTTCTTGACCTTACTCACGGAGTAGAATCAGCTCTGCGCTGTGTTTTTAGTGACTCTATGGCGCAACCTTCGTAGCAGTTGTATACTCTGAAAACATGTTCTCCAACTATATTCTCATGTCTAATAACTTATTTGACCATAAAAATGGAAAGAAAATGCTCACTTCAAAGACTTTTTGACTAAGATCACAGAGTAGTATCAACTCTGCACTGTGTTTTTAGTGACTCTATGGCGCATGCTTCGCAGCAGTTATATCCTCTGAACACAAGTTCTCCAACTATATACTCATGTATAAAAACTAATTTGACCATAAAAATGTCAAGAAAATGGTCACTTGAAGGAATTCTTGACCTGGCACACAGAGTAGAATAAGCTCTGTACTGTGTGTTTTTAGTGACTTTCTGGCGCAAGATTCATAGCAGTTATATACTCTAAAAATGTATTCTACAACTATACACTCATGTATAATAACTAATTTGACCAAAAAAATGGTAAGGAAATGCTCACTTCAAGGAGTTCTTGACCTAGCTCATGGAGTAGAATCAACTATGCACTTTGACTTTTTAGTGACTCTATAGCGCTAGCTTCCTATCCTTTTTGTACTCTGAAAACATGTTCTCCTACTATATTCTCATGTCTAATAACTAATTTGACCATAAAAATGGGAATAAAATGCTCACTTTAAGGAGTTCTTGACCTGGCTCACGTAGTAGAATCAGCTCAACACTGTGAGTTTTTAGTGACTGTATCGTGCAAGCTTCCTAGCATTTTTATATTCTGAAAACATGTTTTCCATCTATATTCTCATGTCTAATAACTTATTTGACCATAAAAATGGAAAGAAAATGCTCACTTCAAAGACTTCTTGAACAGGCTCACAGAGTAGAATCTACTCTGCACTATGTCTTTTTAGTGACTCTATGGCGCATGCTTCACAGCATTTATATCCTCTGAAAAAAAATTCTCCAGCTATACACTCATGTATAATAACTAATTTGACCATAAAATGGCAAGAAAATGCTCATTTGAAGGAGTTCTTGACCTGGCTCCCGGAGTAGAATAAGCTCTGTACTGTGTGTTTTTAGTGACTTTATGGTGCAAGATTCATAGTAGTTATATACTCAAAAAAGATTTTCTCCAACTATATACTCATGTATAAAGAATTTTGCGTAGTATAGATTTCGATAGCTTGTTATAGTTGGTCGCTTGTGACAAGCTTTTGTTTATCTTCTTTTCATTGTAAACTATGTTTTGTTTTTCTCTTTATATTACACCATCTATTTAACTATACACTCATGTATAATAACTAATTTGACCATAAAATGGTAAAGAAATGCTCACTTCAAGGATATCTTGACCTAGCTTATGGAGTAGAATCAGCTCTGCACTTTGACATTTTAGTGACTCTATGGCGCTAGCTTCCTAGCATTTTTATACTCTAAAAACATGGCAAGAAAATACTCACTTCAAGGAGTTCTTGACCTGGATCATGAAGTAGAATCAGCCCTGCACTGTGAGTTTTTAGTGACTCTATGGTGGAAGCTTCCTAGCATTTTTATAATATTTAAATGTGTTCTCCAACTATATTCTCATGTCTAATAACTAATTTGACCATAAAAATGGAAAGAAAATGCTCATTACAAGGAGTTCTTGACCTGTCTCACGGAATAGAATCAACTCTACACTGTGTGTTTTTAGTGACTCTACGGCGAAACCTTCGTAGAAGTTATATAGGCTGAAAACATGTTCTTCAACTATATACTCATGTATAATAACTAATTTGACCATAAAAATGGAAAGAAAAAATGCTGACTTCAATGACTTCTTGATCTGGCTCACGGAGTAGAATCAGATCTGCAGTTTGACTTTTTAGCGACTCTGTGGCGTGAACTTCCTAGCATTTTTATACTCCAAAAATATGTTCTCCAACAATATTCTTATGTCTAATAACTAATTTTACAATAAAAATGCCAATAAAATGCTCACTTCAAGGAGTTCTTGACCTGGCTCACGGAGTAGAATCAACTCTGCATTGTGAGTTTTTAGTGACTCTATAGTGCAAGCTTCCTTGCATTTTTATAATATGAAAACATGTTCTCCAACTATATTCTTCTGTGTAATAATTTATTTGAATAAAAATGGAAAGAAAATGCTCACTTCAAAGACTTTTTGACCAGGCTCCAAGAGTAGAATAAACTTTGCACTGTTTGTTTTTAATGACTCTATGACGCATGCTTCGTAGCTGTTATATCTTGTTAAAACAAGTTCTCCAACTATATATTCATGTATAATAACTAATATGACTATAAAAATGGCAAGAAAATGCTCATTTGAAGGAGTTCTTGATCTGGCTCACGGAGTAGAATAAGCTTTGTACTGTGTGTTTTTAGTGACTTTATGGTGCAAGATTCATAGCAGTTATATACTCTAAAAACATGTTCTCCAACTATATACTCATGTATAATGAATTTTGCGTAGTGTAGATTTCGATAGCTTGTTATAGTTGGTCGCTTGTGGCTATCTTTTCTTTATCTTCTTTTCATTGTAAACTCTGTTTTGTTTTTCTCTTTATATTACACCATCTATTTGACTATATACACATGTATAATAACTAATTTGACAATTAAATGGTAAGGAAATGCTCACTTCAAGGAGTTATTGACCTAGCTCATGGAGTAGAATCAGCTCTGCACTTTGACTTTTTAGTGACTTTATGGCGCAAGCTTCCTAGCATTTTTATACTCTACAAACATGGCTAGAAAATACTCACTTCAAGGAGTTCTTGACCTGGATCATGGAGTAGAATCAGCTCTGCACTGTGAGTTTTTAGTGACTCTATGGTGGAAGCTTCCAAGCATTTTTATAGAATCAGCTCACTATATTCTCATGTCAAATAACTTATTTGACCATAAAAATGGAAAGAAAATGCTCACTACAAGGAGTTCTTGACCTGACTCTCGGAGTAGAATCAGCTCTGCACTGTGTTTTTAGTGACTCTATGGCGCAACCTTCGTAGCAGTTACATACTTTGAAAACATGTTATCCAACTATATTCTCATGTCTAATAACTTATTTGACCATAAAAATGGAAAGAAAATGCTCACTTCAAAGATTCTTGAACAGGCTTACAGAGTAGAATCTACTCTGCACTATGTGTTTTTAGTGACTCTATGGCGCATGCTTCGCAGCAGTTATATCCTTTGAAAACAAGTTCTCCAACTATACACTCATGTATAATAACTAATTTGACCATAAAAATGGCAAGAAAATGCTCATTTAAAGGAGTTCTTGACCTGGCTCACGGAGTAGAATAAGCTCTGTACTTTGTGTTTTTAGTGACATTATGGCGCAAGATTCATAGTAGTTATATACTCTAAAAATATTTTCTCCAACTATATAGTCATGTATAAAGAATTTTGCGTAATATAGAATTCGATAGCTTGTTATAGTAGGTCGCTTGTGGCAAGCTTTTCTTTATCTTCTTTTCATTGTAAACTCTGTTTTGTTTTTCTCTTTATATTACACCATCTATTTAACTATACACTCATGAATAATAACTAATTTGACCATAAAATGGTAAAGAAATGCTCACTTCAAGGATTTCTTGACCTAGCTTATGGAGTAAAATCAGCTCTGCACTTTGACTTTTTAGTGACTCTATGGCGCTTGCTTCCTAGCATTTTTATACTCTAAAAACATGGCAAGAAAATACTCACTTCAAGGAGTTCTTGACCTGGATCATGGAGTAGAATCAGCTCTGCACTGTGAGTTTTTAGTGACTCTATGGTGGAAGCTTCCTGGCATTTTTATAATATTTAAATGTGTTCTCCAACTATATTCTCATGTCTAATAAAAAATTTTACCATAAAAATGGAAAGAAAATGTTCATTACAAGGAGTTCTTGACCTGACTCATGGAGTAGAATCAACTCTGCACTGTGTGGTTATATACTCTGAAAACATGTTCTTCAACTATATGCTCACGTATAATAACAAATTTGACCATAAAAATGGAAAGAAAAAATGCTGACTTCAACGACTTCTTGACTTGGCTCACGGAGTAGAATCAGATCTGCACTTTGACTTTTTAGTGACTCTGTGGCGTGAGCTTCCTAGCATTTTTATACTCCAAAAATATGTTCTCCAACAATATTCTTATGTCTAATAACTAATTTTACAATAAAAATGCCAATAAAATGCTCACTTCAAGGAGTTCTTGACCTGGCTCACGGAGTAGAATCAACTCTGCATTGTGAGTTTTTAGTGACTCTATAGTGCAAGCTTCCTAGCATTTTTATAATATGAAAACATTTTCTCCAACTATATTCTCATGTGTAATAATTTATTTGACCATAAAAATGGAAAGAAAATGCTCACTTCAAAGACTTTTTGACCAGGATCAAAGAGTAGAATCAACTCTGCACTGTGTGTTTTTAGTGACTCTATGGCGCATGCTTCGTAGCTGTTATATCCTCTTAAAACAAGTTCCCTAACTATATACTCATGTATAATAACTAATTTGACCATAAAAATGGCAAGAAAATGCTCATTTGATGGAGTTCTTGATCTGGCTCACGGAGTAGAATAAGCTCTGTACTGTGTGTTTTTAGTGACTTTATAGTGCAAGATTCATAACAGTTATATACTCTAAAAACATGTTCTCCAACTATATACTCATGTATAATGAATTTTGTGTAGTATAGATTTCGATAGCTTGTTATAGTTGGTCGCTTGTGGCTATCTTTTCTTTATCTTCTTTTAATTTTAAACTCTGTTTTGTTTTTCTCTTTATATTACACCATCTATTTGACTATATACTCATGTATAATAACTAATTTGACCATTAAATGGTAAGGAAATGCTCACTTCAAGGAGTTCTTGACATAGCTCATGGAGTAGAATCAGCTCTGCACTTTGACTTTTCAGTGACTATATGGCGCTAGATTCCTTGCATTTTTATACTCTGAAAACATGTTTTCCAACTATATTCTCATGTCTTGTCCATAAAAATAGCAAGAAAATACTCACTTCAAGGAGTTCTTGACCTGGATCACGGAGTAGAATCAGCTCTGCACTGTGAGTTTTTAGTGACTCTATGGTGGAAGCTTCCTAGCATTTTTATAGTCTTTAAATGTGTTATACAACTATATTCTCATGTCTAATAACTTAATTGACCATAAAAATGGAAAGAAAATGCTCACTACAAGGAGTTCTTGACCTTACTCACGGAGTAGAATCAGCTCTGCGCTGTGTTTTTAGTGACTATGGCGCAACCTTCGTAGTAGTTATATACTCTGAAAACATGTTCTCCAACTATATTCTCATGTCTAATAACTTATTTGACCATAAAAATGGAAAGAAAATGCTCACTTCCAAGACTTTTTGACTAAGATCACAGAGTAGTATCAACTCTGCACTGTGTGTTTTTAGTGACACTATGGCGCATGCTTCGCAGCAGTTATATCCTCTGAACACAAGTTCTCACTAATTTGACCATAAAAATGGCAAGAAAATGGTCACTTGAAGGAATTCTTGACCTGGCACACAGAGTAGAATAAGCTCTGTACTGTGTGTTTTTAATGACTTTCTGGCGCAAGATTCATAGCAGTTATATACTCTGAAAATTTATTCTTCAACTATATACTCATGTATAATAACTAATTTGACCAAAAAAATGGTAAGGAAATGCTCACTTCAAGGAGTTCTTGACCTAGCTCATGGAGTAGAATCAGCTCTGCACTTTGACTTTTTAGTGACTCTATAGCGCTAGCTTCATATCCTTTTTATACTCTGAAAACATGTTCTCCTACTATATTCTCATGTCTAATAACTAATTTGACCATAAAAATGGGAAGAAAATGCTCACTTTAAGGAGTTCTTGACCTGGCTCACGTAGTAGAATCAGCTCTACACTGTGAGTTTTTAGTGAGTCTATGGTGGAAGCTTCCTAGCATTTTTATACCTGAAAACATGTTTTCCAACTATATTCTCATGTCTAATAACTTATTTGACCATAAAAATGGAAAGAAAATGCTCACTTCAAAGACTTCTTGAACAGGCTCCAGAGTAGAATCTACTATGCACTATGTGTTTTTAGTGACTCTATGGCGCATGCTTCACAGCAGTTATATCCTCTGAAAACAAGTTCTCCAACTATACACTCATGTATAATAACTAATTTGACCAAAAAATGGCAAGAAAATGCTCATTTGAAGGAGTCCTTGACCTGGCTCCCGGAGTAGAATAAGCTCTGTACTGTGTGTTTTTAGTGACTTTATGGTGAAAGATTCATAGTAGTTATATACTCAAAAAATATTTTCTCCAACTATATACTCATGTATAAATAATTTTGCGTAGTATAGATTTCGATAGCTTGTTATAGTTGGCGCTTGTGACAAGCTTTTGTTTATCTTCTTTTCATTGTAAACTCTGTTTTGTTTTTCTCTTTATATTACACCATCTATTTAACTATACACTCATGTATAATAACTAATTTGACCATAAAATGGTAAAGAAATGCTCACTTCAAGGATTTCTTGACCTAGCTTATGGAGTAGAATCAGCTCTGCACTTTGACTTTTTAGTGACTCTATGGCACTAGCTTCCTAGCATTTTTATACTCTAAAAACATGGTAAGAAAATACTCACTTCAAGGATTTCTTGACCTGGATCATGAAGTAGAATCAGCCCTGCACTGTGAGTTTTTAGTGACTCTATGGTGGAGGCTTCCTAGCATTTTTATAATATTTAAATGTGTTCTCCAACTATATTCTCATGTCTAATAACTAATTTGACCATAAAAATGGAAAGAAAATGCTCATTACAAGGAGTTCTTGACCTGGCTCACGGAATAGAATCAACTCTGCACTGTGTGTTTTTAGTGACTCTACGGCGAAACCTTCGTAGAAGTTATATAGGCTGAAAACATGTTCTTCAACTATATACTCATGTATAATAACTAATTTGACCATAAAAATGGAAAGAAAAAATGCTGACTTCAATGAGTTCTTGATCTGGCTCAAGGAGTAGAATCAGATCTGCAGTTTGACTTTTTAGCGACTCTGTGGCGTGAACTTCCTAGCATTTTTATACTCCAAAAATATGTTCTCCAACAATATTCTTATGTCTAATAACTAATTTGACCATAAAAATGCCAATAAAATGCTCACTTCAAGTAGTTCTCACGGAGTAGAATCAACTCTGCATTGTGAGTTTTTAGTGACTCTATAGTGCAAGCTTCCTTGCATTTTTATAATATGAAAACATGTTCTCCAACTATATTCTCATGTGTAATAATTTATTGAATAAAAATGGAAAGAAAATGCTCACTTCAAAGACTTTTTGACCAGGCTCCAAGAGTAGAATAAACTTTGCACTGTGTGTTTTCAGTAACTCTATGACGCATGCTTCGTAGCTGTTATATCTTGTTAAAACAAGTTCTCCAACTATATACTCATGTATAATAACTAATATGACTATAAAAATGGCAAGAAAATGCTCATTTGAAGGAGTTCTTGATCTGGCTCACGGAGTAGAATAAGCTCTGTACTGTGTGTTTTTAGTGACTTTATGGTGCAATATTCATAGCAGTTATATACTCTAAAAACATGTTCTCCAACTATATACTCATGTATAATGAATTTTGTGTAGTGTAGATTTCGATAGCTTGTTATAGTTGGTCGCTTGTGGCTATCTTTTCTTTATCTTCTTTTCATTGTAAACTCTGTTTTGTTTTTCTCTTTATATTACACCATCTATTCGACTATATACACATGTATAATAACTAATTTGACAATTAAATAATAAGGAAATGCTCACTTCAAGGAGTTCTTGACCTAGCTCATGGAGTAGAATCAGCTCTGTACTTTGACTTTTTAGTGACTTTATGGCGCAAGCTTCCTAGCATTTTTATACTCTACAAACATGGCGAGAAAATACTCACTTCAAGGAGTTCTTGACCTGGATCATGGAGTAGAATCAGCTCTGCACTGTGAGTTTTTAGTGACTCTATGGTGGAAGCTTCCAAGCATTTTTATAGTCTTTAAATGTGTTCTACAACTATATTCTCATGTCAAATAACTTATTTGACCATAAAAATGGAAAGAAAATGCTCACTACAAGGAGTTCTTGACCTGACTCTCGGAGTAGAATCAGCTCTGCACTGTGTTTTTAGTGACTCTATGGCGCAACCTTCGTAGTAGTTACATACTCTGAAAACATGTTCTCCAACTATATTCTCATGTCTAATAACTTATTTGACCATAAAAATGGAAAGAAAATGCTCACTTCAAAGACTTCTTGAACAGGCTCACAGAGTAGAATCTACTCTGCACTATGTGTTTTTAGTGACTCTATGGCGCATGCTTCGCAGCAGTTATATCCTTTGAAAACAAGTTCTCCAACTATACACTCATGTATAATAACTAATTTGACCATAAAAATGGCAAGAAAATGCTCATTTAAAGGAGTTCTTGACCTGGCTCACGGAGTAGAATAAGCTCTGTACTTTGTGTTTTTAGTGACATTATGGCGCAAGATTCATAGTAGTTATATACTTTAAAAATATTTTCTCCAACTATATAGTCATGTATAAAGAATTTTGCGTAGTATAGAATTCGATAGCTTGTTATAGTAGGTCGCTTGTGGCAAGCTTTTCTTTATCTTCTTTTCATTGTAAACTCTGTTTTGTTTTTCTCTTTATATTACACCATCTATTTAACTATACACTCATGAATAATAACTAATTTGACCATAAAATGGTAAAGAAATGAACACTTCAAGGATTTCTTGACCTAGCTTATGGAGTAGAATCAGCTCTGCACTTTGACTTTTTAGTGACTCTATGGCGCTTGCTTCCTAGCATTTTTATACTCTAAAAACATGGCAAGAAAATACTCACTTCAAGGAGTTCTTGACCTGGATCATGGAGTAGAATCAGCTCTGCACTGTGAGTTTTTAGTGACTCTATGGTGGAAGCTTCCTGGCATTTTTATAATATTTAAATGTGTTCTCTAACTATATTCTCATGTCTAATAACAAATTTTACCATAAAAATGGAAAGAAAATGTTCATTACAAGGAGTTCTTGACCTGACTCACGGAGTAGAATCAACTCTGCACTGTGTGTTTTTATTGACTCTACGGCGAAACCTTCGTAGCAGTTATATACTCTGAAAACATGTTCTTCAACTATATGCTCATGTATAATAACTAATTTGACCATAAAAATGGAAAGAAAAAATGCTGACTTCAATGACTTATTGACTTGGCTCACGGAGTAGAATCAGATCTACACTTTGACTTTTTAGTGACTCTGTGGCGTGAGCTTCCTAGCATTTTTATACTCCAAAAATATGTTCTCCAACAATATTCTTATGTCTAATAACTAATTTTACCATAAAAATGCCAATAAAATGCTCACTTCAAGGAGTTCTTGACCTGGCTCACGGAGTAGAATCAACTCTGCATTGTGATTTTTTAGTGACTCTATAGTGCAAGCTCCCTAGCATTTTTATAATATGAAAACATGTTCTCCAACTATATTCTCATGTGTAATAATTTATTTGACCATAAAAATGGAAAGAAAATGCTCACTTCAAAGACTTTTTGACCAGGATCAAAGAGTAGAATCAACTCTGCACTGTGTGTTTTTAGTGACTCTATGGCGCATGCTTCGTAGCTGTTATATCCTCTTAAAACAAGTTCCCTAACTATATACTCATGTATAATAACTAATTTGACCATAAAAATGGCAAGAAAATGCTCATTTGATGGAGTTCTTGATCTGGCTCACGGAGTAGAATAAGCTCTGTACTGTGTGTTTTTAGTGACTTTATAGTGCAAGATTCATAACAGTTATATACTCTAAAAACATGTTCTCCAACTATATACTCATGTATAATGAATTTTGCGTAGTATAGATTTCGATAGCTTGTTATAGTTGGTCGCTTGTGGCTATCTTTTCTTTATCTTCTTTTAATTTTAAACTCTGTTTTGTTTTTCTCTTTATATTACACCATCTATTTGACTATATAGTCATGTATAATAACTAATTTGACCATTAAATGGTAAGGAAATGCTCACTTCAAGGAGTTCTTGACCTAGCTCATGGAGTATAATCAGCTCTGCACTTTGACTTTTCAGTGACTATATGGCGCTAGCTTCCTTGCATTTTTATACTCTGAAAACATGTTTTCCAACTATATTCTCATGTCTTGTCCATAAAAATAGCAATAAAATACTCACTTCAAGGAGTTCTTGACCTGGATCACGGAGTAGAATCAGCTCTACACTGTGAGTTTTTAGTGACTCTATGGTGGAAGCTTCCTAGCATTTTTATAGTCTTTAAATGTGTTATACAACTATATTCTCATGTCTAATAACTTAATTGACCATAAAAATGGAAAGAAAATGCTCACTACAAGGAGTTCTTGACCTTACTCACGGAGTAGAATCAGCTCTGAGCTGTGTTTTTAGTGACTATGGCGCAACCTTCGTAGCAGTTATATACTCTGAAAACATATTCTCCAACTATATTCTCATGTCTAATAACTTATTTGACCATAAAAATGGAAAGAAAATGCTCATTTCAAAGACTTTTTGACTAAGATCACAGAGTAGTATCAACTATGCACTGTGTGTTTTTAGTGACTCTATGGCGCATGCTTCGCAACAGTTATATCCTCTGAACACAAGTTCTCACTAATTTGACCATAAAAATGGCAAGAAAATGGTCACTTGAAGGAATTCTTGACCTGTCACACAGAGTAGAATAAGCTCTGTACTGTGTGTTTTTAGTGACTTTCTGGCGCAAGATTCATAGCAGTTATATACTCTGAAAATGTATTCTACAACTATATACTCATGTATAATAACTAATTTGACCAAAAAAATGGTAAGGAAATGCTCACTTCAAGGAGTTCTTGACCTAGCTCATGGAGTAGAATCAGCTCTGCACTTTGACTTTTTAGTGATTCTATAGCGCTAGCTTCCTATCCTTTTTATACTCTGAAAACATGTTCTCCTACTATATTCTCATGTCTAATAACTAATTTGACCATAAAAATGGGAAGAAAATGCTCACTTTAAGGAGTTCTTGACCTGGCTCACGTAGTAGAATCAGCTCTACACTGTGAGTTTTTAGTGACTGTATGGTGCAAGCTTCCTAGCATTTTTATATTCTGAAAACATGTTTTCCAACTATATTCTCATGTCTAATAACTTATTTGACCATAAAAATGGAAAGAAAATGCTCACTTCAAAGACTTCTTGAGCTGGCTCCAGAGTAGAATCTACTCTGCACTATGTGTTTTTAGTGACTCTATGGCGCATGCTTCACAACAGTTATATCCTCTGAAAAAAAGTTCTCCAACTATACACTCATGTATAATAACTAATTTGACCATAAAAATGGCAAGAAAATGCTCATTTGAAGGAGTTTTTGACCTGGCTCCCGGAGTAGAATAAGCTCTGTACTGTGTGTTTTTAGTGACTTTATGGTGCAAGATTCATAGTAGTTATATACTCAAAAAATATTTTCTCCAACTATATACTTATGTATAAATAATTTTGCGTAGTATAGATTTCGATATCTTGTTATAGTTGGTCGCTTGTGACAAGCTTTTGTTTATCTTCTTTTCATTGTAAACTCTGTTTTGTTTTTCTCTTTATATTACACCATCTATTTAACTATACACTCATGTATAATAACTAATTTGACCATAAAATGGTAAAGAAATGCTCACTTCTAGGATTTCTTGACCTAGCTTATGGAGTAGAATCAGCTCTGCACTTTGACTTTTTAGTGACTCTATGGCGCTAGCTTCCTAGCATTTTCATACTCTAAAAACATGGTAAGAAAATACTCACTTCAAGGAGTTCTTGACCTGGATCATGAAGTAGAATCATCCCTGCACTGTGAGTTTTTAGTGACTCTATGGTGGAGGCTTCCTAGCATTTTAATAACATTTAAATGTGTTCTCCAACTATATTCTCATGTCTAATAACTAATTTGACCATAAAAATGGAAAGAAAATGCTCATTACAAGGAGTTCTTGACCTGGCTCACGGAATAGAATCAACTCTGCACTGTGTGTTTTTAGATACTCTACGGCGAAACCTTCGTAGAAGTTATATACGCTGAAAACATGTTCTTCAACTATATACTCATGTATAATAACTAATTTGACCATAAAAATGGAAAGAAAAAATGCTGACTTCAATGACTTCTTGATCTGGCTCACGGAGTAGAATTAGATCTGCAGTTTGACTTTTTAGTGACTCTGTGGTGTGAGCTTCCTAGCATTTTTATACTCCAAAAATATGTTCTCCAACAATATTATTATGTCTAATAACTAATTTGACCATAAAAATGCCAATATAATGTTCACTTCAAGGAGTTCTTGACCTGTCTCACGGAGTAGAATCAACTCTGCATTGTGAGTTTTTAGTGACTCTATAGTGCAAGCTTCCTAGCATTTTTATAATATGAAAACATGTTCTCCAACTATATTCTCATGTGTAATAATTTATTTGACCATAAAAATAGAAAGAAAATGCACACTTCAAAGACTTTTTGACCAGCTCAAAGAGTAGAATCAACTCTGCACAGTGTGTTTTTAGTGACTCTATGGCGCATGCTTCATAGCTGTTATATCTTCTTAAAACAAGTTCTCCAACTATATACTCATGTATAATAACTAATTTGACCATAAAAATGGCAAGAAAATGCTCATTTGAAGGAGTTCTTAATCTGGCTCACGGAGTAGAATAAGCTCTGTACTGTGTGTTTTTAGTGACTTTATAGTGCAAGATTCATAACAGTTATATACTCTAAAAACATGTTCTCCAACTATATACTCATGTATAATGAATTTTGCGTAGTATAGATTTCGATAGCTTGTTATAGTTGGTCGCTTGTGGCTATCTTTTCTTTATCTTCTTTTAATTGTAAACTCTGTTTTGTTTTTCTCTTTATATTACACCATCTATTTGACTATATACTCATGTATAATAACTAATTTGACCATTAAATGGTAAGGAAATGCTCACTTCAAGGAGTTTTTGACCTAGCTCATGGAGTAGAATCAGCTCTGCACTTTGACTTTTCAGTGACTATATGGCGCTAGCTTCCTTGCATTTTTATACTCTGAAAACATATTTTCCAACTATATTCTCATGTCTTGTCCATAAAAATAGCAAGAAAATACTCACTTCAAGGAGTTCTTGACCTGGATCACGGAGTAGAATCAGCTCTGCACTGTGAGTTTTTAGTGACCCTATGGTGGAAGCTTCCTAGAATTTTTATAGTCTTTAAATGTGTTATACAACTATATTCTCATGTCTAATAACTTAATTGACCATAAAAATGGAAATAAAATGCTCACTACAAGGAGTTCTTGACCTTACTCACGGAGTAGAATCAGCTCTGCCCTGTGTTTTTTGTGACTCTATGGCGCAACCTTTGTAGCAATTATATACTCTGAAAACATGTTCTCCAAATATATTCTCATGTCTAATAACTTATTTGACCATAAAAATGGAAAGAAAATGCTCACTTCAAAACTTTTTGACTAAGATCACAGATTAGTATCAACTCTGCACTGTGTGTTTTTAGTGACTCTATGGCGCATGCTTCGCAGCAGTTATATCCTCTGAACACAAGTTCTCCAACTATATACTCATGTATAAAAACTAATTTGACCATAAAAATGGCAAGAAAATGGTCACTTAAAGGAATTCTTGACCTGACACATAGAGTAGAATAAGCTCTGTACTGTGTGTTTTTAGTGACTTTCTGGCGCAAGATTCATAGCAGTTATATACTCTGAAAATGTATTCTACAACTATATACTCATGTATAATAACTAAATTTTCCAAAAAAAATGGTAAGGAAATGCTCACTTAAGGAGTTCTTGACCTAGCTCATGGAGTAGAATCAGCTCTGCACTTTGACTTTTTAGTGACTCTATAGCGCTAGCTTCCTATCCTTTTTATACTCTGTAAACATGTTCTCCTGCTATATTCTCATGTCTAATAACTAATTTGACCATAAAAATGGGAAGAAAATGCTCACTTTAAGGACTTCTTGACCTGGCACACGTAGTTGAATCACCTCTACACTGTGAGTTTTTAGTGACTGTATGGTGCAAGCTTCCTAGCATTTTTATATTATGAAAACATGTTTTTCAACTATATTCTCATGTCTAATAACTTATTTGACCATAAAAATGGAAAGAAAATGCTCACTTCAAAGACTTCTTGAACAGGCTCACAGAGTAGAATCTACTCTGCACTATGTGTTTTTAGTGACTCTATGACGCATGCTTCACAGTAGTCATATCCTTTGAAAACAAGTTCTCCAATTATACACTCATGTATAATAACTAATTTGACCATAAAAATGGCAAGAAAATGCTCATTTAAAGGATTTCTTGACCTGGCTCACGGAGTAGAATAAGCTCTGTACTTTGTGTTTTTAGTGACATTATGGCGCAAGATTCATAGTAGTTATATACACTAAAAAGATTTTCTCCAACTATATACTCATGTATAAAGAATTTTGCGTAGTATAGAATTCGATAGCTTGTTATAGTTGGTCGCTTGTGGCAAGCTTTTCATTATCTTCTTATTATTGTAAACTCTGTTTTGTTTTACTCTTTATATTACACCATCTATTCAAGGATTTCTTGACCTAGCTTATGGAGTAGAATCAGCTCTGCACTTTGACTTTTTAGTGACTCTATGGCGCTAGCTTCCTAGCATTTTTGTACTCTAAAAACATGGCAAGAAAATACTCACTTCAAGGAGTTCTTGACCTGGATCATGAAGTAGAATCAGCCCTGCACTGTGAGTTTTTAGTGACTCTATGGTGGAAGCTTCCTAGTATTTATATAATATTTAAATGTGTTCTCCAACTATATTCTCATGTCTAATAACTAATTAGACCATAAAAATTGAAAGAAAATGCTCATTACAAGGAGTTCTTGACCTGGCTCACGGAATAGAATCAACTCTGCACTGTGTGTTTTTAGTGACTCTACGGCGAAACCTTCGTAGAAGTTATATACGCTGAAAACATGTTCTTCAACTATATACTCATGTATAATAACTAATTTGACCATAAAATGGAAAGAAAAAATGCTGACTTCAATGACTTCTTGATCTGGCTCACGGAGTAGAATCAGATCTGCAGTTTGACTTTTTAGTGACTCTGTGGCCTGAGCTTCCTAGCATTTTTATACTCCAAAAATATGTTCTGTAACAATATTCTTATGTCTAATAACTAATTTGACCATAAAAATGCCAATAAAATGCTCACTTCAAGGAGTTCTTGACCTGGCTCACGGAGTAGAATCAACTCTGCATTATGAGTTTTTGGTGACTCTATAGTGCAAGCTTCCTTGCATTTTTATAATATGAAAACATGTTCTCCAACTATATTCTCATGTGTAATAATTCATTTGAATAAAAATGGAAAGAAAATGCTCACTTCAAAGACTTTTTGACCAGGCTCCAAGAGTAGAATCAACTCTGCACTGTGTGTTTTTAGTGACTCTATGGCGCATGCTTCGTAGCTGTTATATCTTGTTAAAACAAGTTCTCCAACTATATACTCATGTATAATAACTAATTTGACTATAAAAAAGGCAAGTAAATGCTCATTTGAAGGAGTTCTTGATCTGGCTCACGTAGTAGAATAAGCTCTGTACTGTGTGTTTTTATTGACTTTATGGTGCAAGATTCATAGCAGTTATATACTCTAAAAACATGTTCTCCAACTATATACTCATGTATAATGAATTTTGCGTAGTATAGATTTCGATAGCTTGTTATAGTTGGTCGCTTGTGGCTATCTTTTCTTTATCTTCTTTTCATTGTAAACTCTGTTTTGTTTTTCTCTTTATATTACACCATCTATTTGACTATATACACATGTATAATAACTAATTTGACAATTAAATGGTAAGGAATGCTCACTTCAAGGAGTTTTTGACCTAGCTCATGGAGTAGAATCAGCTCTGCACTTTGACTTTTTAATGACTTTATGGCGCTAGCTTCCTAGCATTTTTATACTCTAAAAACATGGCGAGAAAATACTCACTTCAAGGAGTTCTTGACCTGGATCATGGAGTAGAATCAGCTCTGCACTGTGAGTTTTTAGTGACTCTATGGTGGAAGCTTCCAGGCATTTTTATAGTCTTTAAATGTGTTCTACAACTATATTCTCATGTCTAATAACTTATTTGACCATAAAAATGGAAAGAAAATGCTCACTTCAAGGAGTTATTGACTGACTCTCGGAGTAGAATCAGCTCTGCACTTTGTTTTTAGTGACTCTATGGCGCAACCTTCGTAGCAGTTACATACTCTGAAAACATGTTCTCCAACTATATTCTCATGTCTAATAACTTATTTGACCATAAAAATGGAAAGAAAATGCTCACTTCAAAGACTTCTTGAACAGGCTCACAGAGTAGAATCTACTCTGCACTATGTGTTTTTAGTGACTCTTTGGCACATGCTTTGCAGCAGTTATATCCTTTGAAAACAAGTTCTCCAACTATACACTCATGTATAATAACTAATTTGACCATAAAAATGGCAAGAAAATGCTCATTTAAAGGATTTCTTGACCTGGCTCACGGAGTAGAATAAGCTCTGTACTTTGTGTTTTTAGTGACATTATGGAGCAAGATTCATAGTAGTTATATACTCTAAAAAGATTTTCTCCAACTATATACTCATGTATAAAGAATTTTGCGTAGTATAGAATTCGATAGCTTGTTATAGTTGGTCGCTTGTGGCAAGCTTTTCTTTATCTTCTTTTCATTGTAAACTCTGTTTTGTTTTTCTCTTTATATTACACCATCTATTTAACTATACACTCATGTATAATAACTAATTTGACCATAAAATGGTAAAGAAATGCTCACTTCAAGGATTTCTTGACCTAGCTTATGGAGTAGAATCAGCTCTGCACTTTGACTTTTTAGTGACTCTATGGCGCTAGCTTCCTAGCATTTTTATACTCTAAAAAATGGCAAGAAAATACTTACTTCAAGGAGTTCTTGACCTGGATCATAAAGTAGAATCAGCTCTGCACTGTGAGTTTTTAGTGACTCTATGGTGGATGCTTCCTGGCATTTTTATAATATTTAAATGTGTTCTCCAACTATATTCTCATGTCTAATAACAAATTTTACCATAAAAATGGAAAGAAAATGTTCATTACAAGGAGTTCTTGACCTGACTCACGGAGTAGAATCAACTCTGCACTGTGTGTTTTTATTGACTCTACGGCGAAACCTTCGTAGCAGTTATATACTCTGAAAACATGTTCTTCAACTATATGCTCATGTTTAATAACTAATTTGACCATAAAAATGGAAAGAAAAAATGCTGACTTCGATGACTTCTTGACTTGGCTCACAGAGTAGAATCTGATCTGCACTTTGACTTTTTAGTGACTCTGTGGTGTGAGCTTCCTAGCATTTTTATACTCCAAAAATATGTTCTCCAACAATATTCTTATGTCTAATAACTAATTTGACCATAAAAATGCCAATAAAATGCTCACTTCAAGGAGTTCTTGACCTGGCTCACGGAGTAGAATCAACTCTGCATTGTGAGTTTTAGTGACTCTATAGTGCAAGCTTCCTAGCACTTTTATAATATGAAAACATGTTCTCCAACTATATTCTCATGTGTAATAATCTATTTGACCATAAAAATGGAAAAAAAATGCTCACTTCAAAGACTTTTTGACCAGGCTCAAAGAGTAGAATCAACTCTGCACTGTTTTTTTTTAGTGACTCTATGGCGCATGCTTCGTAGCTGTTATATCCTCTTAAAACAAGTTCTCCAACTATATACTCATGTATAATAACTAATTTGACCATTAATATGGCAAGAAAATGCTCATTTGAAGGAGTTCTTGATCTGGCTCACGGAGTAGAATAAGCTCTGTACTGTGTGTTTTTAGTGACTTTATGGTGCAAGATTCATAACAGTTATATACTCCAAAAACATGTTCTCCAACTATATACTCATGTATAATGAATTTTGCGTAGTATTGATTTCGATAGATTATTATAGTTGGTCGCTTGTGGCTATCTTTTCTTTATCTTCTTTTCATTATAAACTCTGTATTGTTTTTCTCTTTATATTACACCATCTATTTGACTATATACTCATGTATAATAACTAATTTGACCATTAAATGGTAAGGAAATGCTCACTTCAAGGAGTTCTTGACCTAGCTCATGGAGTAGAATCAGCTATGCACTTTGACTTTTCAGTTACTATATGGCTCTAGCTTCCTTGCATTTTTATACTCTGAAAATATGTTTTCCAACTATATTCTCATGTCTTGTCCATAAAAATAGCAAGAAAATACTCACTTCAAGGAGTTCTTGACCTGGATCACGGAGTAGAATCAGCTCTGCACTGTGAGTTTTTAGTGACTCTATGGTGGAAGCTTCCTAGCATTTTTATAGTCTTTAAATGTGTTATACAACTATATTCTCATGTCTAATAACTTATTTGACCATAAAAATGGAAAGAAAATGCCCACTTCAAAGACTTCTTGATCAGGCTCACAGAGTAGAATCTACTCTGCACTATGTGTTTTTAGTGACTCTATGGCGCATGCTTCACAGCAGTTATATCCTCTGAAAACAAGTTCTCCAACTATACACTCATGTATAATAACTAATTTGACCATAAAAATGGCAAGAAAATGCTCATTTGAAGGAGTTCTTGACCTGGCTCCCGGAGTAGAATAAGCTCCGTACTGTGTGTTTTTAGTGACTTTATGGCGCAAGATTCATAGTAGTTATATACTCTAAAAAGATTTTCTCCAACTATATACTCATGTATAAAGAATTTTGCGTAGTATAGATTTCGATAGCTTGTTATAGTTGGTCGCTTGTGACAAGCTTTTGTTTATCTTCTTTTTATTGTAAACTCTGTTTTGTTTTTCTCTTTATATTACACCATCTATTTAAATATAAACTCATGTATAATAACTAATTTGACCATAAAATGTTAAAGAAATGCTCACTTCAAGGATTTCTTGACCTAGCTTATGGAGTAGAATCAGCTCTGCACTTTGACTTTTTAGTGACTCTATGGCGCTAGCTTCCTAGCATTTTTATACTCTAAAAACATGGCGAGAAAATACTCACTTCAAGGAGTTCTTGACCTGGATCATGGAGTAGAATAAGCTCTGCACTGTGAGTTTTTAGTGACTCTATGGTTGAAGCTTCCTAGCATTTTTATAATATTTAAATGTATTCTCCAACTATATTCCCAAGTCTAATAACTAATTTGACCATAAAAATGGAAAGAAAATGCTCATTACAAGGAGTTCTTGACCTGGCTCACGGAATAGAATCAACTCTGCACTGTGTGTTTTTAGTGACTCTACGGCGAAACCTTCGTAGAAGTTATATACGCTGAAAACATGTTCTTCAACTATATACTCATGTATAATAACTAATTTGACCATAAAAATGGAAAGAAAAAATGCTGACTTCAATGACTTCTTGATCTGGCTCACGGAGTAGAATCAGATCTGCAGTTTGACTTTTTAGTGACTCTGTGGCGTGAGCTTCCTAGCATTTTTATACTCCAAAAATATGTTCTCCAACAATATTCTTATGTCTAATAACTAATTTGACCATAAAAATGCCAATAAAATGCTCACTTCAAGGAGTTCTTGACCTGGCTCACGGAGTAGAATCAACTCTGCATTGTGAGTTTTTAGTGACTCTATAGTGCAAACTTCCTTGCATTTTTTTAATATGAAAACATGTTCTCCAACTATATTCTCATGTGTAATAATTTATTTGACCATAAAAATGGAAAGAAAATTGTCACTTCAAAGACTTTTTGACCAGGCTCAAAGAGTAGAATCAACTCTGCACTGTGTGTTTTTAGTGACTCTATGGCGCATGCTTCGTAGCTGTTATATCTTGTTATAACAAGTTCTCCAACTATATACTCATGTATAATAACTAATTTGACTATAAAAATGGCAAGAAAATGCTCATTTGAAGGAGTTCTTGATCTGGCTCACGGAGTAGAATAAGCTCTGTACTGTGTGTTTTTAGTGACTTTATGGAGCAAGATTCATAGCAGTTATATACTCTAAAAACATGTTCTCCAACTATATACTCATGTATAATGAATTTTGCGTAGTATAGATTTCGATAGCTTGTTATAGTTGGTAGCTTGTGGCTATCTTTTCTTTATCTTCTTTTCATTGTAAACTCTATTTTGTTTTTCTCTTTATATTACGCCATCTATTTGACTATATACACATGTATAATAACTAATTTGACAATTAAATGGTAAGGAAATGCTCACTTCAAGGAGTTCTTGACCTAGCTCATGGTGTAGAATCAGCTCTGCACTTTGACTTTTAATGACTTTATGGCGCTAGCTTCCTAGCATTTTTATATTCTAAAAACATGGCGATAAAATACTCACTTCAAGGAGTTCTTGACCTGGATCATGGAGTAGAATCAGCTCTGCACTGTGAGTTTTTAGTGACTCTATTGTGGAAGCTTCAAAGCATTTTTATAGTCTTTAAATGTGTTCTACAACTATATTCTCATGTCTAATAACTTATTTGACCATAAAAATGGAAAAAAAATGCTCACTACAAGGAGTTCTTGACCTGACTCTCGGAGTAGAATCAGATCTGCACTATGTTTTTAGTGACTCTATGGCACAACCTTCGTAGCAGTTATATACTCTTAAATCATGTTCTCCAACTATATTCTCATGTCTAATAACTTATTTGACCATAAAAATGGAAAGAAAATGCTCACTTCAAAGACTTTTTGACTAAGATCACAGAGTAGTATAAACTCTGCACTGTGTGTTTTTAGTGACTCTATGGCGCATGCTTCGCAGCAGTTATATCCTCTGAACACAAGTTCTCCAACTATATACTCATGTATAAAAACTAATTTTACCATAAAAATGGCAAGAAAATGCTCACTTGAAGGATTCTTGACCTGGCACACATAGTAGAATAAGCTCTGTACTGTGTGTTTTTAGTGACTTTCTAGTGCAAGATTCATAGCAGTTATATACTCTGAAAATGTATTCTACAACTATATACTCATGTATAATAACTAATTTGACCAAAAAATGGTAAGGAAATGCTCACTTCAAGGAGTTCTTGACCTAGCTCATGGAGTAGAATCAGCTCTGCACTTTGACTTTTTAGTGACTCTATAGCGCTAGCTTCCTATCCTTTTTATACTCTGAAAACATGTTCTCCTACTATATTCTCATGTCTAATAACTAATTTGACCATAAAAATGGGAAGAAAATGCTCACTTTAAGGAGTTCTTGACTTGGCTCACGTAGTAGAATCAGCTCTACACTGTGAGTTTTTAGTGACTATATGGTGCAAGCTTCCTAGCATTTTTATATTCTGAACACATGTTTTCCAACTATATTCTCATGTCTAATAACTTATTTGACCATAAAAATGGAAAGAAAATGCTCACTTCAAAGACTTCTTAAACAGGCTCACAGAGTAGAATCTACTCTGCACTATGTGTTTTTAGTGACTCTATGGCGCATGCTTCACAGCAGTTATATCCTTTGAAAACAAGTTCTCCAACTATACACTCATGTATAATAACTAATTTG
The DNA here is from genome assembly GCA_023678885.1 of Pogostemon cablin. Classification (NCBI taxonomy): domain Eukaryota; kingdom Viridiplantae; phylum Streptophyta; class Magnoliopsida; order Lamiales; family Lamiaceae; genus Pogostemon; species Pogostemon cablin. Next base: position 19,023,735 of record CM042964.1, on the reverse strand, counting down.
ACCATAAAAATGGCAAGAAAATGCTCATTTAAAGGAGTTCTTGACCTGGCTCACGGAGTAGAATAAGCTCTGTACTTTGTGTTTTTAGTGACGTTATGGCGCAAGATTCATAGTAGTTATATACTCTACAAAGATTTTCTCCAACTATATACTCATGTACAAAGAATTTTGCGTAGTATAGAATTCGATAGCTTGTTATAGTTGGTCGCTTGTGGCAAGCTTTTCTTTATCTTCTTTTCAGTGTAAACTCTGTTTTGTTTTTCTCTTTATATTACACCATCTATTTGACTATATATACATGTATAATAACTAATTTGACAATTAAATGGTAAGGAAATGCTCACTTCAAGGATTTCTTGACCTAGCTTATGGAGTAGAATCAGCTCTGCACTTTGACTTTTTAGTGACTCTATGGCGCTAGCTTCCTAGCATTTTTATACTATAAAAACATGGCAAGAAAATACTCACTTCAAGGAGTTCTTGACCTGGATCATGGAGTAGAATCAGCTCTGCACTGTGAGTTTTTAGTGACTATGGTGGAAGCTTCCTAGCATTTTTATAATATTTAAATGTGTTCTCCAACTATATTCTCATGCCTAATAACTAATTTTACCATAAAAATGGAAAGAAAATGTTCATTACAAGGAGTTCTTGACCTGACTCACGGAGTAGAATCAACTCTGCACTGTGTGTTTTTATTGACTCCACGGCGAAACCTTCGTAGCAGTTATATACTCTGAAAACATGTTCTTCAACTATATACTCATGTATAATAACTAATTTGACCATAAAAATGGAAAGAAAAAATGCTGACTTCAAGGAGTTCTTGACCTGGCTCACGGAGTAGAATCAGAACTGCACTTTGACTTTTTAGTGACTCTGTGGCGTGAGCTTCCTAGCATTTTTATACTCCAAAAATATCTTCTCCAAAAATATTCTTATGTCTAATAACTAATTTGACCATAAAAATGCCAATAAAATGCTCACTTCAAGGAGTTCTTGACCTGGCTCACGGAGTAGAATCAACTCTGCATTGTGAGTTTTTAGTGACTCTATAGTGCAACGTTCCAAGCATTTTTATAATATTAAAACATGTTCTCCAACTATATTCTCATGTGTAATAATTTATTTGACCATAAAAATGGAAAGATAATGTTAACTTCAAAGACTTTTTGACCAGGCTCAAAGAGTAGAATCAACTATGCACTGTGTGTTTTTAGTGACTCTATGGCACATGTGTCGTAGCTGTTATATCCTATTAAAACAAGTTCTCCAACTATATACTCATGTATAGTAACTAATTTGACCATAAAAATGGCAAGAAAATGCTCATTTGAAGGAGTTCTTGATCTGGCTCACGGAGTTGAATAAGCTCGGTACTTTGTGTTTTTAGTGACTTTATGGCGCTAGATTCATAGTAGTTATATACTCTAAAAAGATTTTCTCCAACTATATACTCATGTATAAAGAATTTTGCGTAGTATAGATTTCGATAGCTTGTTATAGTTGGTCGCTTGTGACAAGCTTTTGTTTATCTTCTTTTTATTGTAAACTCTGTTTTGTTTTTCTCTTTATATTACACCATCTATTTAAATATAAACTCATGTATAATAACTAATTTGACCATAAAATGTTAAAGAAATGCTCACTTCAAGGATTTCTTGACCTAGCTTATGGAGTAGAATCAGCTCTGCACTTTGACTTTTTAGTGACTCTATGGCGCTAGCTTCCTAGCATTTTTATACTCTAAAAACATGGCGAGAAAATACTCACTTCAAGGAGTTCTTGACCTGGATCATGGAGTAGAATCAGCTCTGCACTGTGAGTTTTTAGTGACTCTATGGTTGAAGCTTCCTAGCATTTTTATAATATTTAAATGTATTCTCCAACTATATTCCCAAGTCTAATAACTAATTTGACCATAAAAATGGAAAGAAAATGCTCATTACAAGGAGTTCTTGACCTGGCTCACGGAATAGAATCAACTCTGCACTGTGTGTTTTTAGTGACTCTACGGCGAAACCTTCGTAGAAGTTATATACGCTGAAAACATGTTCTTCAACTATATACTCATGTATAATAACTAATTTGACCATAAAAATGGAAAGAAAAAATGCTGACTTCAATGACTTCTTGATTTGGCTCACGGAGTAGAATCAGATCTGCAGTTTGACTTTTTAGTGACTCTGTGGCGTGAGCTTCCTAGCATTTTTATACTCCAAAAATATGTTCTCCAACAATATTCTTATGTCTAATAACTAATTTGACCATAAAAATGCCAATAAAATGCTCACTTCAAGGAGTTCTTGACCTGGCTCACGGAGTAGAATCAACTCTGCATTGTGAGTTTTTAGTGACTCTATAGTGCAAACTTCCTTGCATTTTTTTAATATGAAAACATGTTCTCCAACTATATTCTCATGTGTAATAATTTATTTGACCATAAAAATGGAAAGAAAATTGTCACTTCAAAGACTTTTTGACCAGGCTCAAAGAGTAGAATCAACTCTGCACTGTGTGTTTTTAGTGACTCTATGGCGCATGCTTCGTAGCTGTTATATCTTGTTAAAACAAGTTCTCCAACTATATACTCATGTATAATAACTAATTTGACTATAAAAATGGCAAGAAAATGCTCATTTGAAGGAGTTCTTGATCTGGCTCACGGAGTAGAATAAGCTCTGTACTGTGTGTTTTTAGTGACTTTATGGAGCAAGATTCATAGCAGTTATATACTCTAAAAACATGTTCTCCAACTATATACTCATGTATAATGAATTTTGCGTAGTATAGATTTCGATAGCTTGTTATAGTTGGTAGCTTGTGGCTATCTTTTCTTTATCTTCTTTTCATTGTAAACTCTGTTTTGTTTTTCTCTTTATATTACGCCATCTATTTGACTATATACACATGTATAATAACTAATTTGACAATTAAATGGTAAGGAAATGCTCACTTCAAGGAGTTCTTGACCTAGCTCATGGTGTAGAATCAGCTCTGCACTTTGACTTTTAATGACTTTATGGCGCTAGCTTCCTAGCATTTTTATATTCTAAAAACATGGCGATAAAATACTCACTTCAAGGAGTTCTTGACCTGGATCATGGAGTAGAATCAGCTCTGCACTGTGAGTTTTTAGTGACTCTATTGTGGAAGCTTCAAAGCATTTTTATAGTCTTTAAATGTGTTCTACAACTATATTCTCATGTCTAATAACTTATTTGACCATAAAAATGGAAAAAAAAATGCTCACTACAAGGAGTTCTTGACCTGACTCTCGGAGTAGAATCAGATCTGCACTATGTTTTTAGTGACTCTATGGCACAACCTTCGTAGCAGTTATATACTCTTAAATCATGTTCTCCAACTATATTCTCATGTCTAATAACTTATTTGACCATAAAAATGGAAAGAAAATGCTCACTTCAAAGACTTTTTGACTAAGATCACAGAGTAGTATAAACTCTGCACTGTGTGTTTTTAGTGACTCTATGGCGCATGCTTCGCAGCAGTTATATCCTCTGAACACAAGTTCTCCAACTATATACTCATGTATAAAAACTAATTTTACCATAAAAATGGCAAGAAAATGCTCACTTGAAGGATTCTTGACCTGGCACACATAGTAGAATAAGCTCTGTACTGTGTGTTTTTAGTGACTTTCTAGTGCAAGATTCATAGCAGTTATATACTCTGAAAATGTATTCTACAACTATATACTCATGTATAATAACTAATTTGACCAAAAAATGGTAAGGAAATACTCACTTCAAGGAGTTCTTGACCTAGCTCATGGAGTAGAATCAGCTCTGCACTTTGACTTTTTAGTGACTCTATAGCGCTAGCTTCCTATCCTTTTTATACTCTGAAAACATGTTCTCCTACTATATTCTCATGTCTAATAACTAATTTGACCATAAAAATGGGAAGAAAATGCTCACTTTAAGGAGTTCTTGACTTGGCTCACGTAGTAGAATCAGCTCTACACTGTGAGTTTTTAGTGACTATATGGTGCAAGCTTCCTAGCATTTTTATATTCTGAACACATGTTTTCCAACTATATTCTCATGTCTAATAACTTATTTGACCATAAAAATGGAAAGAAAATGCTCACTTCAAAGACTTCTTAAACAGGCTCACAGAGTAGAATCTACTCTGCACTATGTGTTTTTAGTGACTCTATGGCGCATGCTTCACAGCAGTTATATCCTTTGAAAACAAGTTCTCCAACTATACACTCATGTATAATAACTAATTTGACCATAAAAATGGCAAGAAAATGCTCATTTAAAGGAGTTCTTGACCTGGCTCACGGAGTAGAATAAGCTCTGTACTTTGTGTTTTTAGTGACGTTATGGCGCAAGATTCATAGTAGTTATATACTCTACAAAGATTTTCTCCAACTATATACTCATGTACAAAGAATTTTGCGTAGTATAGAATTCGATAGCTTGTTATAGTTGGTCGCTTGTGGCAAGCTTTTCTTTATCTTCTTTTCAGTGTAAACTCTGTTTTGTTTTTCTCTTTATATTACACCATCTATTTGACTATATATACATGTATAATAACTAATTTGACAATTAAATGGTAAGGAAATGCTCACTTCAAGGATTTCTTGACCTAGCTTATGGAGTAGAATCAGCTCTGCACTTTGACTTTTTAGTGACTCTATGGCGCTAGCTTCCTAGCATTTTTATACTATAAAAACATGGCAAGAAAATACTCACTTCAAGGAGTTCTTGACCTGGATCATGGAGTAGAATCAGCTCTGCACTGTGAGTTTTTAGTGACTCTATGGTGGAAGCTTCCTAGCATTTTTATAATATTTAAATGTGTTCTCCAACTATATTCTCATGCCTAATAACTAATTTTACCATAAAAATGGAAAGAAAATGTTCATTACAAGGAGTTCTTGACCTGACTCACGGAGTAGAATCAACTCTGCACTGTGTGTTTTTATTGACTCCACGGCGAAACCTTCGTAGCAGTTATATACTCTGAAAACATGTTCTTCAACTATATACTCATGTATAATAACTAATTTGACCATAAAAATGGAAAGAAAAAATGCTGACTTCAAGGAGTTCTTGACCTGGCTCACGGAGTAGAATCAGAACTGCACTTTGACTTTTTAGTGACTCTGTGGCGTGAGCTTCCTAGCATTTTTATACTCCAAAAATATCTTCTCCAAAAATATTCTTATGTCTAATAACTAATTTGACCATAAAAATGCCAATAAAATGCTCACTTCAAGGAGTTCTTGACCTGGCTCACGGAGTAGAATCAACTCTGCATTGTGAGTTTTTAGTGACTCTATAGTGCAACGTTCCAAGCATTTTTATAATATTAAAACATGTTCTCCAACTATATTCTCATGTGTAATAATTTATTTGACCATAAAAATGGAAAGATAATGTTAACTTCAAAGACTTTTTGACCAGGCTCAAAGAGTAGAATCAACTATGCACTGTGTGTTTTTAGTGACTCTATGGCACATGTGTCGTAGCTGTTATATCCTATTAAAACAAGTTCTCCAACTATATACTCATGTATAGTAACTAATTTGACCATAAAAATGGCAAGAAAATGCTCATTTGAAGGAGTTCTTGATCTGGCTCACGGAGTTGAATAAGCTCGGTACTTTGTGTTTTTAGTGACTTTATGGCGCTAGATTCATAGTAGTTATATACTCTAAAAAGATTTTCTCCAACTATATACTCATGTATAAAGAATTTTGCGTAGTATAGAATTCGATAGCTTGTTATAGTTGGTCGCTTGTGGCAAGCTTTTCTTTATCTTCTTTTCATTGTGAACTCTGTTTTGTTTTTCTCTTTATATTACACCATCTATTTAACTATAAACTCATGTATAATAACTAATTTGACCATAAAATGGTAAAGAATTGCTCACTTCAAGGATTTCTTGACCTAGCTTATGGAGTAGAATCAGCTCTGCACTTTGACTTTTTAGTGACTCTATGGCACTAGCTTCCTAACAATTTTATACTCTAAAAACATGGCAAGAAAATACTCACTTCAAGGAGTTCTTGACCTGGATCATGGAGTAGAATCAGCTCTGCACTGTGAGTTTTTAGTGACTCTATGGTGGAAGCTTCCTAGCATTTTTATAATATTTAAATGTGTTCTCCAACTATATTCTCATGTCTAATAACTAATTTTACCATAAAAATGGAATGATATTGCTCATTACAAGGAGTTCTTGACCTGACTCACGGAGTAGAATCAACTCTGCACTGTGTGTTTTTATTGACTCTATGGCGAAACCTTCGTAGCAGTTATATCCTCTGAAAACAAGTTCTCCAACAATAGACTCATGTATAATAACTAATTTGACCATAAAAATGGTAAGAAAATGCTCATTTGAAGGAGTTCTTGACCTGGCTCACGGAGTAGAATAAGCTCTGTACTGTGTGTTTTTAGTGACTTTATGGCGCAAGATTCATAGTAGTTACATACTCTAAAAATATTTTCTCCAACTATATACTCATGTATAATGAATTTTGCGTAGTATAGATTTCTATAGCTTGTTATAGTTAGTCGCTTGTGGCAAGCTTTTCTTTATCTTCTTTTCATTGTAAACTCTGTTTTATTTTTCACTTTATATTACACCATCTATTTAACTATACACTCATGTATAATAACTAATTTGACCATAAAATGTTAAAGAAATGCTCACTTCATGGATTTCTTGACCTAGCTTATGGAGTAGAATCAGCTCTGCACTTTGACTTTTTAGTGACTCTATGGCGCTAGCTTCCTAGCATTTTTATACTCTAAAAACATGGCGAGAAAATAATCACTTCAAGGAGTTCTTGACCTGGATCATGGAGTAGAATCAGCTCTGCATTGTGAGTTTTTAGTGACTCAATGGTGGAAGCTTCCTAGCATTTTTATAATCTTTAAATATGTTCTCCAACTATATTCTCATGTCTAATAACTAATTTGACCATAAAAATGGAAATAAAATGCTCATTACAAGGAGTTCTTGACCTGGCTCACGGAGTAGAATCAGCTCTGCACTATGTGTTTTTAGTGACTCTACGGTGAAACCTTCGTAGCAGTTATATATTCTGAAAACATGTTCTTTAACTATATACTCATGTATAATAACTAATTTGTCCATAAAAATGAAAAGAAAAAATGCTGACTTCAATGACTTCTTAACCTGGCTCACGGAGTAGATTCTGATCTGCACTTTAACTTTTTAGTGACTCTTTGGCGTGAGCTTCCTAGCATTTTTATACTCCAAAAATATGTTCTCCAACAATATTCTTATGTCTAATAACTAATTTGACCATAAAAATGCCAATAAAATGCTCACTTCAAGGAGTTCTTGACCTGGCTCACGGAGTAGAATCAACTCTGCATTGTGAGTTTTTAGTGACACTATAGTGCAACCTTCCTAGCATTTTTATAATATGAAAACATGTTCTCCAACTATATTCTCATGTGTAATATTTTATTTGACCATAAAAATGGAAAGATAATGTTCACTTCAAAGACTTTTTGACCAGGCTCAAAGAGTAGAATCAACTATGCACTGTGTGTTTTTAGTGACTCTATGGCACATGTGTCGTAGCTGTTATATCCTCTTAAAACAAGTTCTCCAACTATATACTCATGTATAGTAACTAATTTGACCATAAAAATGGCAAGAAAATGCTCATTTGAAGGAGTTCTTGATCTGGCTCACGGAGTTGAATAAGCTCGGTACTTTGTGTTTTTAGTGACTTTATGGCGCAAGATTCATAGTAGTTATATACTCTAAAAAGATTTTCTCCAACTATATACTCATGTATAAAGAATTTTGCGTAGTATAGAATTCGATAGCTTGTTATAGTTGGTCGCTTGTGGCAAGCTTTTCTTTATCTTCTTTTCATTGTGAACTCTGTTTTGTTTTTCTCTTTATATTACACCATCTATTTAACTATAAACTCATGTATAATAACTAATTTGACCATAAAATGGTAAAGAATTGCTCACTTCAAGGATTTCTTGACCTAGCTTGTGGAGTAGAATCAGCTCTGCACTTTGACTTTTTAGTAACTCTATGGCACTAGCTTCCTAATATTTTTATACTCTAAAAACATGGCAAGAAAATACTCACTTCAAGGAGTTCTTGACCTGGATCATGGAGTAGAATCAGCTCTGCACTGTGAGTTTTTAGTGACTCTATGGTGGAAGCTTCCTACCATTTTTATAATATTTAAATGTGTTCTCCAACTATATTCTCATGTCAAATAACTAATTTTACCATAAAAATGGAATGAAAATGCTCATTACAAGGAGTTCTTGACTTGACTCACGGAGTAAAATCAACTCTGCACTGTTTGTTTTTATTGACTCTATGGCGAAAACTTCGTAGCAGTTATATCCTCTGAAAACAAGTTCTCCAACTATAGACTCATGTATAATAACTAATTTGACCATAAAAATGGTAAGAAAATGCTCATTTGAAGGAGTTTTTGACTTGGCTCACGGAGTAGAATAAGCTCTGTACTGTGTGTTTTTAGTGACTTTATGGCGCAAGATTCATAGTAGTTATATACTCTAAAAAGATTTTCTCCAACTATATACTCATGTATAATGAATTTTGCGTAGTATAGATTTCTATAGCTTGTTATAGTTAGTCGCTTGTGGCAAGCTTTTCTTTATCTTCTTTTCATTGTAAACTCTGTTTTATTTTTCACTTTATATTACACCATCTATTTAACTATACACTCATGTATAATAACTAATTTGACCATAAAATGTTAAAGAAATGCTCACTTCATGGATTTCTTGACCTAGCTTATGGAGTAGAATCAGCTCTGCACTTTGACTTTTTAGTGACTCTATGGCGCTAGCTTCATAGCATTTTTATACTCTAAAAACATGGCGAGAAAATAATCACTTCAAGGAGTTCTTGACCTGGATCATGGAGTAGAATCAACTCTGCACTGTGAGTTTTTAGTGACTCTATGGTGGAAGCTTCCTAGCATTTTTATAATCTTTAAATATGTTCTCCAACTATATTCTCATGTCTAATAACTAATTTGACCATAAAAATGGAAAGAAAATGCTCATTACAAGGAGTTCTTGACCTGGCTCACGGAGTAGAATCAGCTCTGCACTATGTGTTTTTAGTGACTCTACGGTGAAACCTTCGTAGCAGTTATATATTTTGAAAACATGTTCTTTAACTATATACTCATGTATAATAACTAATTTGTCCATAAAAATGAAAAGAAAAAATGCTGACTTCAATGACTTCTTAATCTGGCTCACGGAGTAGATTCTGATCTGCACTTTGACTTTTTAGTGACTCTTTGGCGTGAGCTTCCTAGCATTTTTATACTCCAAAAATATGTTCTCCAACAATATTCTTATGTCTAATAACTAATTTTACCATAAAAATGCCAATAAAATGCTCACTTCAAGGAGTTCTTGACCTGGCTCACGGAGTAGAATCAACTCTGCATTGTGAGTTTTTAGTGACACTATAGTGCAACCTTCCTAGCATTTTTATAATATGAAAACATGTTCTCCAACTATATTCTCATGTGTAATAATTTATTTGACCATAAAAATGGAAAGATAATGTTCACTTCAAAGACTTTTTGACCAGGCTCAAAGAGTAGAATCAACTCTGCACTGTGTGTTTTTACTGACTCTATGGCGCATGTGTCGTAGCTGTTATATCCTCTTAAAACAAGTTCTCCAACTATATACTCATGTATAGTAACTAATTTGACCACAAAAATGGCATGAAAATGCTCATTTGAAGGAGTTCTTGATCTGGCTCACGGAGTAGAATAAGCTTTGTACTGTGTGTTTTTAGTGACTTTATGGTGCAAGATTCATAACAGTTATATACTCTAAAAACGTGTTCTCCAACTACATACTCATGTATAATGAATTTTGCGTAGTATAGATTTCGATAGCTTGTTATAGTTGGTCGCTTGTGGCTATCTTTTCTTTATCTTCTTTTCATTGTAAACTCTGTTTTGTTTTTCTCTTTATATTACACCATCTATTTGACTATATACTCATGTATAATAACTAATTTGACCATTAAATGGTAAGGAAATGCTCACTTCAAGGAGTTCTTGACCTAGCTCATGGAGTAGAATCAGCTCTGCACTTTGACTTTTTAGTGACTCTATGGCCCTAGCTTCCTAGCATTTTTATACTCTAAAAACATGGCGAGAAATACTCACTTCAAGGAGTTCTTGACCTGGATCATGGAGTAGAATCAGCTCTGCACTGTGAGTTTTTAGTGACTCTATGATGGAAGCTTCCTAGCATTTTTATAATCTTTAAATATGTTCTCCAACTATATTCTCATGTCTAATAACTAATTTGACCATAAAAATGGAAAGAAAATGCTCATTACAAGGAGTTCTTGACCTGGCTCACGGAGTAGAATCAGCACTGCACTGTGTGTTTTTAGTGACTCTACGGCGAAACCTTCGTAGCAGTTATATATTCTGAAAACATGTTCTTTAACTATATACTCATGTATAATAACTAATTTGACCATAAAAATGAAAAGAAAAAATGCTGACTTCAATGACTTCTTGACCTGGCTCACGGAGTAGAATCAGATCTGCACTTTGACTTTTTAGTGACTCTTTGGCGTGAGCTTCCTAGCATTTTTATACTCCAAAAATATGTTCTCCAACAATATTCTTATGTCTAATAACTAATTTGACCATAAAAATGCCAATAAAATGCTCACTTCAAGGAGTTCTTGACCTGGCTCACGGAGTAGAATCAACTCTGCATTGTGAGTTTTTAGTGACACTATAGTGCAACCTTCCTAGCATTTTTATAATATGAAAACATGTTCTCCAACTATATTCTCATGTGTAATAATTTATTTGACCATAAAAATGGAAAGATAATGTTCACTTCAAAGACTTTTTGACCAGGCTCAAAGAGTAGAATCAACTATGCACTGTGTGTTTTTAGTGACTCTATGGCACATGTGTCGTAGCTGTTATATCCTCTTAAAACAAGTTCTCCAACTATATACTCATGTATAGTAACTAATTTGACCATAAAAATGGCAAGAAAATGCTCATTTGAAGGAGTTCTTGATCTGGCTCACGGAGTTGAATAAGCTCGGTACTTTGTGTTTTTAGTGACTTTATGGTGCAAGATTCATAGTAGTTATATACTCTAAAAAGATTTTCTCCAACTAAATACTCATGTATAAAGAATTTTGCGTAGTATAGAATTCGATAGCTTGTTATAGTTGGTCGCTTGTGGCAAGCTTTTCTTTATCTTCTTTTCATTGTGAACTCTGTTTTGTTTTTCTCTTTATATTACACCATCTATTTAACTATAAACTCATGTATAATAACTAATTTTACCATAAAATGGTAAAGAATTGCTCACTTCAAGGATTTCTTGACCTAGCTTATGGAGTAGAATCAGCTCTGCACTTTGACTTTTTAGTAACTCTATGGCACTAGCTTCCTAACATTTTTATACTCTAAAAACATGGCAAGAAAATACTCACTTCAAGGAGTTCTTGACCTGGATCATGGAGTAGAATCAGCTCTGCACTGTGAGTTTTTAGTGACTCTATGGTGGAAGCTTCCTACCATTTTTATAATATTTAAATGTGTTCTCCAACTATATTCTCATGTCTAATAACTAATTTTACCATAAAAATGGAATGAAAATGCTCATTACAAGGAGTTCTTGACTTGACTCACGGAGTAGAATCAACTCTGCACTGTGTGTTTTTATTGACTCTATGGCGAAACCTTCGTAGCAGTTATATCCTCTGAAAACAAGTTCTCCAACTATACACTCATGTATAATAACTAATTTGACCATAAAATGGTAAAGAATTGCTCACTTCAAGGATTTCTTGTCCTAGCTTATGGAGTAGAATCAGCTCTGCACTTTGACTTTTTAGTGACTCTATGGCACTTGCTTCCTAGCATTTTTATATTCTAAAAACATGGCAAGAAAAACTTCAAGGAGTTCTTGACCTGGATCATGGAGTAGAATCAGCTCTGCACTGTGAGTTTTTAGTGACTCTATGGTGGAAGCTTCCTAGCATTTTTATAAAATTTAAATTTGTTTTCCAACTATATTCTCATGTCTAATAACTAATTTTCTCATAAAAATGGAATGAAAATGCTCATTACAAGGAGTTCTTGACCTGACTCACGGAGATGAATCAACTCTGCACTGTGTTTTTATTGACTCTACGGCGAAACCTTCGTAGCAGTTATATCCTCTGAAAACAAGTTCTCCAACTATACACTCATGTCTAATAACTAATTTGACCATAAAAATGGTAAGAAAATGCTCATTTGAAGGAGTTCTTGACCTGGCTCACGGAGTAGAATCAGCTCTGCACTGTGTGTTTTTAGTGACTCTACGGTGAAACCTTCGTAGCAGTTATATATTCTGAAAACATGTTCTTTAACTATATACTCATGTATAATAACTAATTTGACCATAAAAATGAAAAGAAAAAATGCTGACTTCAATGACTTCTTGACCTGGCTCACGGAGTAGCATCAGATCTACACTTTGACTTTTTAGTGACTCTTTGGCGTGAGCTTCCTAGCATTTTTATATTTCAAAAATATGTTCTCCAACAATATTCTTATGTCTAATAACTAATTTGATCATAAAAATGCCAATAAAATGCTCACTTCAAGGAGTTCTTGACCTGGCTCACGGAGTAGAATCAACTCTGCATTGTGAGTTTTTAGTGACACTATAGTGCAACCTTCCTAGCATTTTTATAATATGAAAACATGTTCTCCAACTATATTCTCATGTGTAATAATTTATTTGACCATAAAAATGGAAAGATAATGTTCACTTCAAAAACTTTTTGACCAGGCTCAAAGAGTATAATCAACTCTGCACTGTGTGTTTTTAGTGACTCTATGGCGCATGTGTCGTAGCTGTTATATCCTCTTAAAACAAGTTCTCCAACTATATACTCATGTATAGTAACTAATTTGACCACAAAAATGGCAAGAAAATGCTCATTTGAAGGAGTTCTTGATCTGGCTCACGGAGTAGAATAAGCTTTGTACTGTGTGTTTTTAGTGACTTTATGGTGCAAGATTCATAACAGTTATATACTCTAAAAACATGTTCTCCAACTATATACTCATGTATAATGAATTTTGCGTAGTATAGATTTCGATAGCTTGTTATAGTTGGTCGCTTGTGGCTATCTTTTCTTTATCTTCTTTTCATTGTAAACTCTGTTTTGTTTTTCTCTTTATATTACACCATCTATTTGACTATATACTCATGTATAATAACTAATTTGACCATTAAATGGTAAGGAAATGCTCACTTCAAGGAGTTCTTGACCTAGCTCATGGAGTAGAATTAGCTCTGCACTTTGACTTTTCAATGACTATATGGCGCTAGCTTCCTAGCATTTTTATACTCTGAAAACATGTTTTCCAAATATATTCTCATGTCTTGTCCATAAAAATAGCAAGAAAATACTCACTTCAAGGAGTTCTTGACCTGGATCATGGGGTAGAATCAGCTCTGCACTGTGAGTTTTTAGTGACTCTATGGTGGAAGCTTCCTAGCATTTTTATAATCTTTAAATATGTTCTCCAACTATATTCTCATGTCTAATAACTAATTTGATCATAAAAATGGAAAGAAAATGCTCATTACAAGGAGTTCTTGACTTGGCTCACGGAGTAGAATCAGCTCTGCACTGTGTGTTTTTAGTGACTCTACGGTGAAACCTTCGTAGCAGTTATATATTCTGAAAACATGTTCTTTAACTATATACTCATGTATAATAACAAATTTGACCATAAAAATGAAAAGAAAAAATGCTGACTTCAATGACTTCTTGACCTGGTTCACGGAGTAGAATCAGATCTGCACTTTGACTTTTTAGTGACTCTTTGGCGTGAGATTCCTAGCATTTTTATACTCCAAAAATATGTTCTCCAACAATATTCTTATGTCTAATAACTAAATGCCAATAAAATGCTCACTTCAAGGAGTTCTTGACCTGGCTCACGAAGTAGAATCAACTCTGCATTGTGAGTTTTTAGTGACACTATAGTGCAACCTTCCTAGCATTTTTATAATATGAAAACATGTTCTCCAACTATATTCTCATGTGTAATAATTTATTTGACCATAAAAATGGAAAGATAATGTTCACTTCAAAGACTTTTTGACCAGGCTCAAAGAGTAGAATCAACTCTGCACTGTGTGTTTTTAGTGACTCTATGGCGCATGTGTCGTAGCTGTTATATCCTCTTAAAACAAGTTCTCCAACTATATACTCATGTATAGTAACTAATTTGACCACAAAAATAGCAAGAAAATGCTCATTTGAAGGAGTTCTTGATCTGGCTCACGGAGTAGAATAAGCTTTGTACTGTGTGTTTTTAGTGACTTTATGGTGCAAGATTCATAACAGTTATATACTCTAAAAACATGTTCTCCAACTATATACTCATGTATAATGAATTTTGCGTAGTATAGATTTCGATAGCTTGTTATAGTTGGTCGCTTGTGGCTATCTTTTCTTTATCTTCTTTTCATTGTAAACTGTATTTTGTTTTTCTCTTTATATTACACCATCTATTTGACTATATACTCATGTATAATAACTAATTTGACCATTAAATGGTAAGGAAATGCTCACTTCAAGGAGTTCTTGACCTAGCTCATGGAGTAGAATCAGCTCTGCACTTTGACTTTTTAGTGACTCTATGGCCCTAGCTTCCTAGCATTTTTATACCCTAAAAACATGGCGAGAAATACTCACTTCAAGGAGTTCTTGACCTGGATCATGGAGTAGAATCAGCTCTGCACTGTGAGTTTTTAGTGACTCTATGGTGGAAGCTTCCTAGCATTTTTATAATCTTTAAATATGTTCTCCAACTATATTCTCATGTCTAATAACTAATTTGACCATAAAAATGGAAAGAAAATGCTCATTACAAGGAGTTCTTGACCTGGCTCACGGAGTAGAATCAGCACTGCACTGTGTGTTTTTAGTGACTCTACGGCGAAACCTTCGTAGCAGTTATATATTCTGAAAACATGTTCTTTAACTATATACTCATGTATAATAACTAATTTGACCATAAAAATGAAAAGAAAAAATGCTGACTTCAATGACTTCTTGACCTGGCTCACGGAGTAGAATCAGATCTGCACTTTGACTTTTTAGTGACTCTTTGGCGTGAGCTTCCTAGCATTTTTATACTCCAAAAATATGTTCTCCAATAATATTCTTATGTCTAATAACTAATTTGACCATAAAAATGCCAATAAAATGCTCACTTCAAGGAGTTCTTGACCTGGCTCACGGAGTAAAATCAACTCTGCATTGTGAGTTTTTAGTGACACTATAGGGCAACCTTCCTAGCATTTTTATAATATGAAAACATGTTCTCCAACTATATTCTCATGTGTAATAATTTATTTGACCATAAAAATGGAAAGATAATGCTCACTTCAAAGACTTTTTGACCAGGCTCAAAGAGTAGAATCAACTCTGCACCGTGTGTTTTTAGTGACTCTATGGCGCATGTGTCGTAGCTGTTATATCCTCTTAAAACAAGTTCTCCAACTATATACTCATGTATAGTACCTAATTTGACCACAAAAATGGCAAGAAAAAGCTCATTTGAAGGAGTTCTTGATCTGGCTCACGGAGTAGAATAAGCTCTGTACTGTGTGTTTTTAGTGACTTTATGGTGCAAGATTCATAATAGTTATATACTCTAAAAACATGTTCTCCAACTATATACTCATGTATAATGAATTTTGCGTAGTATAGATTTCGATAGCTTGTTATAGTTGGTCGCTTGTGGCTATCTTTTCTTTATCTTCTTTTCATTGTAAACTCTGTTTTGTTTTTCTCTTTATATTACACCATCTATTTTACTATATACTCATGTATAATAACTAATTTGACCATTAAATGGTAAGGAAATGCTCACTTCAAGGAGTTCTTGACCTAGCTCATGGAGTAGAATCAGCTCTGCACTTTGACTTTTTAGTGACTCTATGGCGCTAGCTTTCTAGCATTTTTATACTCTAAAAACATGGCGAGAAAATACTCACTTCAAGGAGTTCTTGACCTGGATCATGGAGTTGAATCAGCTCTGCACTGTGAGTTTTTAGTGACTCTATGGTGGAAGCTTCCTATCATTTTTATAATCTTTAAATATGTTCTCCAACTATATTCTCATGTCTAATAACTAATTTGACTATAAAAATGGAACGAAAATGCTCATTACAAGGAGGTCTTGACCTGGCTCACGGAGTAGAATCAGCTCTGCACTGTGTGTTTTTAGTGACTCTACGGCGAAACCTTCGTAGCAGTTATATATTTTGAAAACATGTTCTTTAACTATATACTCATGTATAATAACTAATTTGACCATAAAAATGAAAAGAAAAAATGCTGACTTCAATGACTTCTTGACCTGGCTCACGGAGTAGAATCAGATCTGCACTTTGACTTTTTAGTGACTCTTTGGCGTGAGCTTCCTAGCATTTTTATACTCCAAAAATATGTTCTCCAACAATATTCTTATGTCTAATAACTAATTTGACCATAAAAATGCCAATAAAATGCTCACTTCAAGGAGTTCTTGACCTGGCTCACGGAGTAGAATCAATTCTGCATTGTGAGTTTTTAGTGACACTATAGTGCAACCTTCATAGCATTTTTATAATATGAAAACATGTTCTCGAACTATATTCTCATGTGTAATAATTTATTTGACCATAAAAATGGAAAGATAATGTTCACTTCAAAGACTTTTTGACCAGGCTCAAAGAGTAGAATCAACTCTGCACTGTGTGTTTTTAGTGACTCTATGGCGCATGTGTCGTAGCTGTTATATCCTCTTAAAACAAGTTCTCCAACTATATACTCATGTATAGTACCTGATTTGACCACAAAAATGGCAAGAAAATGCTCATTTGAAGGAGTTCTTGATCTGGCTCACGGAGTAGAATAAGCTCTGTACTGTGTATTTTTAGTGACTTTATGGTGCAAGATTCATAATAGTTATATACTCTAAAAACATGTTCTCCAACTATATACTCATGTATAATGAATTTTTCGTAGTATAGATTTCGATAGCTTGTTATAGTTGGTCGCTTGTGGATATCTTTTCTTTATCTTCTTTTCATTGTAAACTCTGTTTTGTTTTTCTCTTTATATTACACCATCTATTTTACTATATAGTCATGTATAATAACTAATTTGACCATTAAATGGTAAGGAAATGCTCACTTCAAGGAGTTCTTGACCTAGCTCATGGAGTAGAATCAGCTCTGCACTTTGACTTTTCAGTGACTATATGGCGCTAGCTTCCTAGCATTTCTATACTCTGAAAACATGTTTTCCAAATATATTCTCATGTCTTGTCCATAAAAATAGCAAGAATATACTCACTTCAAGGAGTTCTTGACCTGGATCATGGAGTAGAATCAGCTCTGCACTGTGAGTTTTTAGTGACTCTATGGTGGTAGCTTCCTAGCATTTTTATAGTCTTTAAATGTGTTATACAACTATATTCTCATGTCTAATACTTATTTGACCATGAAAATGGAAAGAAAATGCTCACTATAAGGAGTTCTTGACCTTACTCACAGAGTAGAATCAGCTCTGCGCTGTGTTTTTAGTGACTCTATGGCGCAACCTTCGTAGCAGTTATATACTCTGAAAACATGTTCTCCAACTATATTCTCATGTCTAATAACTTATTTGACCATAAAAATGGAAAGAAAATGCTCACTTCAAAGACTTTTTGACTAAGATCACAGAGTAGTATCAACTCTGCACTGTGTGTTTTTAGTGACTCTATGGCGCATGCTTCGCAGCAGTTATATCCTCTGAACACAAGTTCTCCAACTATATACTCATGTATAAAAACTAATTTGACCATAAAAATGGCAAGAAAATGCTCACTTGAAGGAATTCTTGACCTGGCACACAGAGTATAATAAGCTCTGTACTGTGTGTTTTTAGTGACTTTATGGCGCAAGATTCAACGCAGTTATATACTCTGAAAACGTATTCTACAACTATATACTCATGTATAATAACTAATTTGACCAAAAAAATGGTAACGAAATGCTCACTTCAAGGAGTTCTTGACCTAGCTCATGGAGTAGAATCAGCTCTGCACTTTGACTTTTTAGTGACTCTATAGCGCTAGCTTCCTATCCTTTTTATACTCTGAAAACATGTTCTCCTACTATATTCACTTGTCTAATAACTAATTTGACCATAAAAATGGGAAGAAAATGCTCAGTTTAAGGAGTTCTTGACCTGGCTCACGTAGTAGAATCAGCTCTACACTATGAGTTTTTAGTGATTGTATGGTGCAAGCGTCCTAGCATTTTTATATTCGGAAAACATGTTTTCCAACTATATTCTCATGCCTAATAACTAATTTGACCATAAAAATGGAAAGAAAATGCTCACGTCAAAGACTTCTTGAACAGGCTCACAGAGTAGAATCTACTCTGCACTATGTGTTTTTTGTGACTCTATGGCGCATGCTTCGCAGCAGTTATATTCTCTGAAAACAAGCTCTCCGACTATACACACATGTATAATAACTAATTTGACCATAAAAATGGCAAGAAAATGCTCATTTGAAGGAGTTCTTGACCAGGCTCCCGGAGTAGAATAAGCTCTGTACTGTGTGTTTTTAGTGACTTTATGGTGCAAGATTCATAGTAGTTATATACTCTAAAAAGATTTTCTCCAACTATATACTCATGTATAAAGAATTTTACGTAGTATAGATTTCGATAGCTTGTTATAGTTGGTCGCTTGTGACAAGCTTTTCTTTATCTTCTTTTCATTGTAAACTCTGTTTTGTTTTTCTCTTTTTATTACACCATCTATTTAACTATACACTCATGTATAATAACTAATTTGACCATAAAATGGTAAAGAAATGCTCACTTCAAGGATTTCTTGACCTAGCTTATGGAGTAGAATCCGCTCTGCACTTTGACTTTTTAGTGACTCTATGGCGCTAGCTTCCTAGCATTTTTATACTCTAAAAACATGGCGAGAAAATACTCACTTCAAAGAGTTCTTGACCTGGATCATGGAGTAGAATCAGCTCTGCACTGTGTGTTTTAAGTGACTCTACGGCGAAACCTTCGTAGAAGTTATATACTCTGAAAACATGTTCTTCAACTATATACTCATGTATAATAACTAATTTGACCATAAAAATTGAAAGAAAAAATGCTGACTTCAATGACTTCTTGATCTGGCTCATGGAGTAGAATCAGATCTGCAGTTTGACTTTTTAGTGACTCTGTGGCGTGAGCTTCCTAGCATTTTTATACTCCAAAAATATGTTCTCCAGCAATATTCTTATGTCTAATAACAAATTTGACCATAAAAATGTCAATAAAATGCTCACTTCGAGGGGTTCTTGACCTGGCTCATGGAGTAGAATAAACTCTGCATTGTGAGTTTTTAGTGACTCTATAGTGCAAGCTTCCTTGCATTTTTATAATATGAAAACATGTTCTCCAACTATATTCTCATGTCTAATAACTTATTTGACCATAAAAATGGAAAGAAAATGCTCACTTCAAAGACTTCTTGAACAGGCTCACAGAGTTGAATCTACTCTGCATTATGTGTTTTTAGTGACTCTGAGGCGCATGCTTCGCAGCAGTTATATCCTTTGAAAACAAGTTCTCCAACTATACACTCATGTATAATAAATAATTTGACCATAAAAATGGCAAGAAAATGCTCATTTAAAGGAGTTCTTGACCTGACTCACGGAGTAGAATAAGCTCTGTACTTTGTGTTTTTAGTGACATTATGGCACAAGATTCATAGTAGTTATATACTCTAAAAAGATTTTCTCCAACTATATACTCATGTATAAATAATTTTGCGTAGTATAGAATTGATAGCTTGTTATAGTTGGTCGCTTGTGGCAAGCTTTTCTTTATCTTCTTTTCATTGTAAACTCTGTTTTGTTTTTCTCTTTATATTACACCATCTATTTAACTATACACTCATGTATAATAACTAATTTGACCATAAAATGGTAAAGAAATGCTCACTTCAAGGATTTCTTGACCTAGCTTATAGAGTAGAATCATCTCTGCACTTTGACTTTTTAGTGACTCTATGGCGCTAGCTTCCTAGCATTTTTATAATCTAAAAACATGGCAAGAAAATACTCTCTTCAAGGAGTTCTTGACCTGGATCATGGAGTAGAATCAGCTCTGCACTGTGAGTTTTTAGTGACTCTATGGTGGAAGCTTCCTAGCATTTTTATAATATTTAAATGTGTTCTCTAACTATATTCTCATGTCTAATAACTAATTTTACCATAAAAATGGAAAGAAAATGCTCATTACAAGGAGTTCTTGACCTGACTCACGGAGTAGAATCAACTCTGCATTGTGTGTTTTTATTGACTCTACGGCGAAACCTTCTTAGCTGTTATATACTCTGAAAACATGTTCTTCATCTATATGCTCATGTATAATAACTAATTTGACCATAAAAATGGAATGAAAAAATGCTGACTTCAATGACTTCTTGACTTGGCTCACGGAGTAGAATCAGATCTGCACTTTGACTTTTTAGTGACTCTGTGGCGTGAGCTTCCTAGCATTTTTATACTCCAAAAATATGTTCTCCAATAATATTCTTATGTCTAATAACTAATTTGACCATAAAAATGCTAATAAAATGGTCACTTCAAGGAGTTCTTGATCTGGCTCACAGAGTAGAATCAACTCTGCATTGTGAGTTTTTAGTGACTCTATAGTGCAAGATTCCTATCATATTTATAATATGAAAACATGTTCTCCAACTATATTCTCAGGTGTAATAATTTATTTGACCATAAAAATAGACAGATAATGTTCACTTCAAAGACTTTTTGACCAGGCTCAAAGAGTAGAATCAACTCTGCACTGTGTGTTTTTAGTGACTCTATGGCGCATGTGTCGTAGCTGTTATATTCTTTTAAAACAAGTTCTCCAACTATATACTCATGTATAGTAACTAATTTGACCATAAAAATGGCAAGAAAATGCTCATTTGAAGTAGTTATTGATCTGGCTCACGGAGTAGAATAAGCTCTGTACTTTGTGTTTTTAGTGACTTTATGGCGCAAGATTCATAGTAGTTATATACTCTAAAAAGATTTTCTCCAACTATATACTCATGTATAAA
This sequence comes from Pogostemon cablin, assembly GCA_023678885.1. NCBI lineage: Eukaryota > Viridiplantae > Streptophyta > Magnoliopsida > Lamiales > Lamiaceae > Pogostemon > Pogostemon cablin. The sequence goes on along the minus strand of CM042964.1, from coordinate 19,002,501 downwards.
GAATTTTGCGTAGTATAGAATTCTATAGCTTGTTATAGTTGGTCGCTTGTGGCAATCTTTTCTTTATCTTCTTTTCATTGTAAACTCTGTTTTGTTTTTCTCTATATATTACACCATCTATTTAACAATACACTCATGTATAATAACTAATTTGACCATAAAATGGTAAAGAAATGATCACTTCAAGGATTTCTTGACCTAGCTTATGGAGTAGAATCAGCTCTGCACTTTGACTTTTTAGTGACTCTATGGCACTAGCTTCCTAGCATTTTTATACTTTAAAAACATGGCAAGAAAATACTCACTTCAAGGAGTTCTTGACCTGGATCATGGAGTAGAATCAGCTCTGCACTATGAGTTTTTAGTGACTCTATGGTGGAAGTTTCCTAGAATTTTTATAATATTTAAATGTATTCTCCAACTATATTCTCATGTCTAATAACTAATTTTACATAAAAATGGAATGAAAATGCTCATTACAAGGAGTTCTTGACCTGACTCACGGAGTAGAATCAACTCTGCACTGTGTGTTTTTATTGACTCTAGGGCGAAACCTTCGTAGCTGTTATATACTCTGAAAACATGTTCTTCAACTATATGCTTATGTATAATAACTAATTTGACCATAAAAATGGAAAGAAAAAATGCTGACTTCAATGACTTCTTGACTTGGCTCACGGAGTAGAATCAGATCTGCACTTTGACTTTTTAGTGACTCTGTGGCGTGAGCTTCCTAGCATTTTTATACTCCAAAAATATGTTCTCCAATAATATTCTTATGTCTAATAACTAATTTGACCATAAAAATGCCAATATAATGCTCACTTCAAGGAGTTCTTGACCTGGCTCACGGAGTAGAATCAACTCTGCATTGTGAGTTTTTAGTGACTCTATAGTGCAAGCTTCCTAGCATTTTTATAATATGAAAACATGTTCTCCAACTATATTCTCATGTGTAATAATTTATTTGACCATAAAAATGGAAAGAAAATGCTCACTTCAAAGACTTTTTGACCAGGCTCAAAGAGTAGAATCAACTCTGCACTGTGTGATTTTACTGACTCTATGGCGCATGTGTCGTAGCTGTTATATCCTCTTAAAACAAGTTCTCCAACTATAAACTCATGTATAGTAACTAATTTGACCATAAAAATGGCAAGAAAATGTTCATTTGAAGGAGTTATTGATCTGGCTCACAGAGTAGAATAAGCTATGTACTATGTGTTTTTAGTGACTTTATGGTGCAAGATTCATAGCAGTTATATACTCTAAAAACATGTTCTCCAACTATATACTCATGTATAATGAATTTTGCGTAGTATAGATTTCGATAGCTTATTATAGTTGGTCGCTTGTGGCTATCTTTTCTTTATCTTCTTTTCATTGTAAACTCTGTTTTGTTTTTCTCTTTATATTACACTATCTATTTGACTATATACTCATGTATAATAACTAATTTGACCATTAAATGGTAAGGAAATGCTCACTTCAAGGAGTTCTTGACCTATCTCATGGAGTAGAATCAGCTCTGCACTTTGACTTTTTAGTGACTCTATGGCGCTAGCGCCCTAGAATTTTTATACTCTGAAAACATGTTCTCCAAATATATTCTCATGTCTTGTCCATAAAAGTAGCAAGAAAATACTCACTTCAAGGAGTTCTTGACCTGGATCACGGAGTAGAATCAGCTCTGCACTGTGAGTTTTTAGTGACTCTATGGTGGAAGCTTCCTAGATTTTTATAGTCTTTAAATTTATTCTACAACTATATTCTCATGTCTAATAACTTATTTGACCATAAAAATGGAAAGAAAATGCTCACTACAAGGAGTTCTTGACCTAACTCATGGAGTAGAATCAGCTCTGCACTGTGTTTTTTAGTGACTCTATGGCGCAACCTTCATAATAGTTATATACTCTGAAAACATGTTCTCCAACTATATTCTCATGTTTAATAACTTATTTGACCATAAAAATGGAAAGAAAATGCTCACTTCAACGACTTTTTGACTAGGATCACAGAGTAGTATCAACCATGCACTGTGTGTTTTTATTGACTCTATGGCGCATGCTTCGCAGAGGTTATATCCTCTGAACACAAGTTCTCCAACTATATTCTCATGTATAAAAACTAATTTGACCATAAAAATGGCAAGAAAATGCTCATTTCAAGGAGTTCTTGACCTGGCTCACGGAGTAGAATCAACTCTGCATTGTGAGTTTTTAGTGACTCTATAGTGCAAGCTTCCTAGCATTTTTATAATATGAAAAGATGTTCTCCAACTATATTCTCATGTGTAATAATTTATTTGACCACAAAAATAGAAAGAAAATGCTCACTTCAAAGACTTTTTGACCAGGATCAAAGAGTAGAATCAACTCTGCACTGTGTGTTTTTAGTGACTCTATGGAGCATGCTTCGTAGCTGGTATATCCTCTTAAAATAAGTTCTCCAACTATATACTCATGTATAATAACTAATTTAACCATAAAAATGGCAAGAAAATGCTCACTTCAAGGGGTTCTTGACCTGACTCACGAAGTAGAATAAGTCTGTACTGTGTGTTTTTACTGTCTTTATGGCGCAAGATTTGTAGCAGTTATATACTATGAAAACATGTTCTCCAACTATATACTCAAGTATAATAACTAATTTGACTATAAAAATGGTAAGGAAAAGCTCACTTCAAGGAGTTCTTGACCTAGCTTATGGAGTAGAATCAGCTCTGCACTTTGACTTTTTTGTAACTCTATGGCGTTAGTTTTCTAGCATTGTAATACTCTGAAAACATGTTCTCCAACAATATTCGCATGTCTTGTCCATAAAAATGGCAAGAAAATGCTAACTTCAAGGAGTTCTTGACCTGGCTCATGGAGTAGAATCTGCTCTGCACATTGACTTTTTAGTGACACTATGGCGCAAGCATTCTAGCATTTTTATAATTTGAAAACAAGTATTCCAACCATATTATCATGTCAAATAACTAATTTGACCATAAAAATGGCTAGAAAATGCTCACTTCAACGACTTTTTGACTAGGATCACAGAGTAGTATCAACTATGCACTGTGTGTTTTTAGTGACTCTATGGCGCATGCTTCGCAGAGGTTATATCCTCTGAACACAAGTTCTCCAACTATATTCTCATGTATAAAAACTTATTTGACCATAAAAATGGCAAGAAATGCTCATTTCAAGGAGTTCTTGACCTGGCTCACGGAGTAGAATCAACTCTGCATTGTGAGTTTTTAGTGACTCTATAGTGCAAGCTTCCTAGCATTTTTATAATATGAAAACATGTTCTCCAACTATATTCTCATGTGTAATAATTTATTTGACCACAAAAATAGAAAGAAAATGCTAACTTCAAAGACTTTTTGACCAGGATCAAAGAGTAGAATCAACTCTGCACTGTGTGTTTTTAGTGACTCTATGGAGCATGCTTCGTAGCTGGTATATCCTCTTAAAATAAGTTCTCCAACTATATACTCATGTATAATAACTAATTTAACCATAAAAATGGCAAGAAAATGCTCACTTCAAGGGGTTCTTGACCTGACTCACGAAGTAGAATAAGTTTGTACTGTGTGTTTTTACTGTCTTTATGGCGCAAGATTTGTAGCAGTTATATACTATGAAAACATGTTCTCCAACTATATACTCAAGTATAATAACTAATTTGACTATAAAAATGGTAAGGAAAAGCTCACTTCAAGGAGTTCTTGACCTAGCTTATGGAGTAGAATCAGCTCTGCACTTTGACTTTTTTGTAACTCTATGGCGTTAGTTTTCTAGCATTGTAATACTCTGAAAACATGTTCTCCAACAATATTCGCATGTCTTGTCCATAAAAATGGCAAGAAAATGCTAACTTCAAGGAGTTCTTGACCTGGCTCATGGAGTAGAATCTGCTCTGCACATTGACTTTTTAGTGACACTATGGCGCAAGCATTCTAGCATTTTTATAATTTGAAAACAAGTATTCCAACCATATTATCATGTCAAATAACTAATTTGACCATAAAAATGGCTAGAAAATGCTCACTTCAACGACTTTTTGACTAGGATCACAGAGTAGTATCAACTATGCACTGTGTGTTTTTAGTGACTCTATGGCGCATGCTTCGCAGAGGTTATATCCTCTGAACACAAGTTCTCTAACTATATTCTCATGTATAAAAACTTATTTGACCATAAAAATGGCAAGAAATGCTCATTTCAAGGAGTTCTTGACCTGGCTCACGGAGTAGAATCAACTCTGCATTGTGAGTTTTTAGTGACTCTATAGTGCAAGCTTCCTAGCATTTTTATAATATGAAAACATGTTCTCCAACTATATTCTCATGTGTAATAATTTATTTGACCACAAAAATAGAAAGAAAATGCTCACTTCAAAGACTTTTTGACCAGGATCAAAGAGTAGAATCAACTCTGCACTGTGTGTTTTTAGTGACTCTATGGAGCATGCTTCGTAGCTGGTATATCCTCTTAAAATAAGTTCTCCAACTATATACTCATGTATAATAACTAATTTAACCATAAAAATGGCAAGAAAATGCTCACTTCAAGGGGTTCTTGACCTGACTCACGAAGTAGAATAAGTCTGTACTGTGTGTTTTTACTGTCTTTATGGCGCAAGATTTGTAGCAGTTATATACTATGAAAACATGTTCTCCAACTATATACTCAAGTATAATAACTAATTTGACTATAAAAATGGTAAGGAAAAGCTCACTTCAAGGAGTTCTTGACCTAGCTTATGGAGTAGAATCAGCTCTGCACTTTGACTTTTTTGTAACTCTATGGCGTTAGTTTTCTAGCATTGTAATACTCTGAAAACATGTTCTCCAACAATATTCGCATGTCTTGTCCATAAAAATGGCAAGAAAATGCTAACTTCAAGGAGTTCTTGACCTGGCTCATGGAGTAGAATCTGCTCTGCACATTGACTTTTTAGTGACACTATGGCGCAAGCATTCTAGCATTTTTATAATTTGAAAACAAGTATTCCAACCATATTATCATGTCAAATAACTAATTTGACCATAAAAATGGCTAGAAAATGCTCACTTCAACGACTTTTTGACTAGGATCACAGAGTAGTATCAACTATGCACTGTGTGTTTTTAGTGACTCTATGGCGCATGCTTCGCAGAGGTTATATCCTCTGAACACAAGTTCTCCAACTATATTCTCATGTATAAAAACTTATTTGACCATAAAAATGGCAAGAAATGCTCATTTCAAGGAGTTCTTGACCTGGCTCACGGAGTAGAATCAACTCTGCATTGTGAGTTTTTAGTGACTCTATAGTGCAAGCTTCCTAGCATTTTTATAATATGAAAACATGTTCTCCAACTATATTCTCATGTGTAATAATTTATTTGACAACAAAAATGGAAAGAAAATGCTCACTTCAAAGACTTTTTGACCAGGCTCAAAGAGTAGAATCAACTCTGCACTGTGTGTTTTTAGTGACTCTATGGCGCATGCTTCGTAGCTGGTATATCCTCTTAAAATAAGTTCTCCAGCTATATACTCATGTATAATAACTAATTTGACCATAAAAATGGCAAGAAAATGCTCACTTCAAGGGGTTCTTGACCTGACTCACGAAGTAGAATAAGTCTGTACGGTGTGTTTTTACTGTGTTTATGGCGCAAGATTTGTAGCAGTTATATACTATGAAAACATGTTCTCCAACTATATACTGAGTATAATAACTAATTTGACTATAAAAATGGTAAGGAAAAGCTCACTTCAAGGAGTTCTTGACCTAGCTTATGGAGTAGAATCAGCTCTGCACTTTGACTTTTTAGTAACTCTATGGCGTTAGTTTTCTAGCATTGTAATACTCTGAAAACATGTTCTCCAACAATATTCGCATGTCCTGTCCATAAAAATGGCAAGAAAATGCTAACTTCAAGGAGTTCTTGACCTGGCTTATGGAGTAGAATCTGCTCTGCACATTGACTTTTTAGTGACACTATGGCGCAAGTATTCTAGCATTTTTATAATTTGAAAACAAGTATTCCAACCATATTATCATGTCAAATAACTAATTTGACCATAAAAATGGCTAGAAAATGCTCACTTCAAGGAGTTCTTCACCAGGCTCACGGAGTAGAAACTTCCTAGCATTTTTATACTCTAAAAATATGTTCTACAATTATATTTTTATATCTAATAACTAATTTTACCATAAAAATGGAAAGAAAATGCTCATTTCATGACGTTCTTGACCTAGCACACGGAGTAGATACATCTCTTCACAGTATTTTTAGTGACTCTATGGCACAAGCTTCGTAGCAGATATATACTCTAAAAAGATGTGCTCCGACTATATACTCATGTATAATAACTAATTTGATCATAAAAATAGAAAGAAAAATGCTCACTTCAATGATTTCTTGACATGGGTCACGGAGTAGAATCAGCTCTCCACTTTGACTTTTTAGTGATTCTGTGGCGCAAGCTTCCTAGCATTTTATACTCTAAACAATTGTTCTCCAACTATATTCTCATGTCTAATAACTAATTTGACCATAAAAATGGCAATAAAACACTAAGTTCAAGGAGTTCTTGACCTGACTCTCAGAGTAGAATCAGCTCTACATTGTGAGATTTTAGTGACACTATGGTGCAAGCTTCCTAGCATTTTTGTACTCTAAAAACATGTTCTCCAACTATATTCTCATGTCTAATAACTAATTTTACCGTAAAAATGGAAAGAAAATGCTCACTTCATGGAGTTCTTGACCTAGCACACGGAGTAGATACACCTATTCACAGTATTTTTAGTGACTCTGTGGCACAAGCTTCGTAGCAGTTATATACTCCAAAAAGATGTGCTCCGACTATATACTCATGTATAATAACTAATTTGATCATAAAAATAGAAAGAAAAAATGCTTACTTCAATGACTTCTTGACATGCTCACGGAGTAGATCAGATCTGCACTTTGACTTTTTAGTGACTTTGTGGCGTGAGCTTCCTAGCATTTTTATACTCAAAAAATATGTTCTCCAACAATATTCTTATGTCTAATAACTAATTTGACCATAAAAATGCCAATAAAATGCTCACTTCAAGGAGTTCTTGACCTGGCTCACGGAGTAGAATCAACTCTGCATTGTGAGTTTTTAGTGACTCTATAGTGCAAGCTTCCTAGCATTTTTATAATATGAAAACATGTTCTCCAAATATATTCTCATGTGTAATAATTTATTTGACCATAAAAATGGAAAGAAAATGCTCACTTCAAAGACTTTTTGACCAGGCTCAAAAAGTAGAATCAACTCTGCACTGTGTGTTTTTAGTGACTCTATGGCGCATGCTTCGTAGCTATTATATCCTCTTAAAACAAGTTCTCCATCTATATACTCATGTATAATAACTAATTTGACCATAAAAATGGCAAGAAAATGCTCATTTGAAGGAGTTCTTGATCTGGCTCACGGAGTAGAATAAGCTCTGTACTGTGTGTTTTTAGTAACTTTATGGTACAAGATTCATAGCAGTTATATACTCTAAAAACATGTTCTCCAACTATATACTCATGTATAATGAATTTTGCGAAGTATAGATTTCGATAACTTGTTATAGTTGGTCGCTTGTGGCTGTCTTTTCTTTATCTTCTTTTCATTGTAAACTCTATTTTGTTTTTCTCTTTATATTACACCATCTATTTGACTATATACTCATGTATAATAACTAATTTGACCATTAAATGGTAAGGAAATGCTCACTTCAAGGAGTTCTTGACCTATCTCATGGAGTAGAATCAGCTCTGCACTTTGACTTTATAGTGACTCTATGGCGCTAGCTCCCTAGCATTTTTATACTCTGAAAACATGTTATCCAACTATATTCTCATGTCTTGTCCATAAAAGTAGCAAGAAAATGCTCACTTCAAGGAGTTCTTGACCAGGATCACGGAGTAGAATCAGCTCTGCACTGTGAGTTTTTAGTGACTCTATGGTGGAAGCTTCCTAGCATTTTTATAGTCTTTAAATTTGTTCTACAACTATATTCTCATGTGTAATATCTTATTTGACCATAAAAATGGAAAGAAAACGCTCACTACAAGGAGTTCTTGACCTGACTCATGGAGTAGAATCAGCTCTGCACTGTGTTTTTAGTGACTTTATGGCGCAACCTTCGTAGCAGTTATATACTCTCAAAACATGTTCTCCAACTATATTCTCATGTCTAATAACTTATTTGACCATAAAAATGGATAGAAAATGCTCACTTCAAAGACTTTTTGACTAGGATCACAGAGTAGTATCAACTATGCACTGTGTGTTTTTAGTGACTCTATGGCGCATGCTTCGCAGAGGTTATATCCTCTGAAAACAAGTTCTCCAATTATATTATCATGTATAAAAACTAATTTGACCATAAAAATGGCAAGAAAATGCTCATTTCAAGGAGTTCTTGACCTGGCTCACGGAGTAGAATCAACTCTGCATTGTGAGTTTTTAGTGACTCTATAGTGCAAGCTTCCTAGCATTTTTATAATATGAAAACATGTTCTCCAACTATATTCTCATGTTTAATAATTTATTTGACCATAAAAATGGAAAGAATATGCTCACTTCAAAGACTTTTTGAGCAGGCTCAAAGAGTAGAATCAACTCTGAACTGTGTGTTTTTAGTGACTCTATGGCGCATGCTTCGTAGCAGTTATATCCTCTTAAAACAAGTTCTCCAACTATATACTGATCTATAATAACTAATTTGACCAAAAAAATGGCAAGAAAATTCTTACTTGAAGGAGTTCTTGACCTGGCTCACGGAGTAGAATAAGCTCTGTACTGTGTGTTTTCAGTGACTTTATGGCGCAAGATTCATAGTAGTTATGTACTCAAAAAACTTGTTCTCCAACTATATACTCATGTATAATAAATTTTGCATAGTATAGATTTCGATGGCTTGTTATAGTTGGTCATTTGTGGCTAGCTTTTCTTTGTCTTCTGTTCATTGTAAACTTTGTTTTGTTTTTCTCTTTATATTACACAATCTATTTGAATATACACTCATATATAATAACTAATTGACCATAAAATGGTAAACAAATGCTCACTTCAAGGATTTATTGACCTTGCTCATGGAGTAGAATGTGCTCTGCACTTTGACATTTTAGTGACTCTATGGCGCTAGCTTCCTAGCATTTTTATACTGTAAAACATGTTCTCTAACTATGTTCTCGTGTCTTGTCCTTAAAAATGGCAGAAAATACTCACTTCAAGGAGTTCTTGACCTGGATCATGGAGTAGAATCAGCTCTGCACTGTGAGTTTTTAGTGACTCTATGGTGGAAGCTTCCTAGCATTTTTATAATCTTTAAATGTTTTCTCCAACTATATTATCATTTATAATAACTAATTTGACCATAAAATGGCAAGAAAATGCTCACTTTAAGGAGTTCTTGACCTGGCTCATGGAGTAGAATCAGCTCTGCACTGTTAGTTTTTAGTGACTGTATGGTGCAAGCTTCCTAGTATTTTTATACTCAGAAAATATGTTCTCCAACTATATTTTCATGTCTAATAACTAATTTGACCATAAAAGGCCAATAAAATGCTCACTTCAAGGAGTTCTTGATCTGGCTCACGGATTAGAATCAGCTCTGCATTGCGAGTTTTTAGTGACTCTATGGTGCAAGCTTCCTAGCATTTTTATAATATGAAAACATGTTCTCCAACTTTATTCTCATGTCTAATAATTTATTTGACAATAAAAATGGAAAGAAAATTCTCACTTCAAAGAATTTTTGACTAGTCACATAATAGAATAAACTCTGCACTGTGTGTTTTTAGTGACTCTATGGCGCATGCTTCGTTGCAGTTATATCCTCTTAAAACATGTTCTCCAACTATATACTCATGTATAATAACTAATTTGACCATAAAAATGGCAAGAAAATGCTCACTTCAAGGAGTTCTTGACCTGACTCACGTAGTAGAATAAGTTCTGCACTGTGTGTTTTTAATGTCTTTATGGCGCAAGATTCGTAGCAATTATATACTCTGAAAACATGTTCTCCAACAATATACTCAAGTATAATAAGTAATTTTACCATAAAAATGGTAAGGAAATGCTCACTTCAAGGAGTTCTTGACCTAGCTCACGGAGTAGAATCATCTCTGCATTGTGAGTTTTTAGTGACTCTATGGTGCAAGCTTCCTAGCATTTTTATACTCTAGAAACATGTTCTCCAACTATATTCTCATGTCTAATAACCTATTTGACCATAAAATTGGAAAGAAAATGCTCACTTCAAATACTTCTTGACTAGGCTCACAGAGTAGTATCAACTCTACACAGTGTGTTTTTGGCGACTCTATGGCGCATGCTTCGCAGCAGTTATATCCTCTGAACACAAGTTCTCCAACTATATACTCATGTATAATAACTAATTTGATCATAAAAATGGCAAGAAAATACTCACTTGAAGGAGTTCTTGACCTGGCTCACGGAGTAGAATAAGCTCTGTACTGTGTGTTTTTAGTGACTTTATGGCGCAAGATTCATAGCAGTTATATACTCTGAATACTTGTTCCCCAACTATATAATCATGTATAATAACTAATTTGACCGTAAAAATGGTAAGGAAAGGCTCACTTCAAGGAGTTCTTGACCTCGCTCATGGAGTAGAATCAGCTCTCCACTTTGACTTTTTAGTGACTCTATGGCGCTAGCTTCCTAGCCTTTTTATACTCTAAAAACATGTTCTCCTACTATATTCTCATGTCTAATAACTAATTTGACCATAAAAATGGCAAGAAAATACTCACTTTAAGTAGTTCTTGACAGGCTCACGGAGTAGAATCAGCTTTGCACTGTGAGTTTTTAATGACTGTATGGTGCAAGCTTCCTATCATTTTTATACTCTATAAACATGTTCAACAACTATATTCTTATGTCTAATAACTTATTTGACCATAAAAATGGAAAGAAAATGCTCACTTCAAAGGCTTCTTGACCAGGCTCACAGAGTAGAATCAACTCTGCACTGTTCGATTTTAGTGACTCTATGGCGCATGCTTCGCAGTAGTTATATCCTCTGAAAATAAGTTCTCCAACTATATACTCATGTATAATAACTAATTTGACCATAAAAATGGCAAGAAAATGCTCACTTGAAGGAGTTCTTGACCTAGCTCACAGAGTAGAATAAGCTCTGTACTATGTGTTTTTAGTGACTTTATGGCGCAAGATTCATAGCAGTTATATACTCTGAATACTTGTTCTCCAACTATATACTCATTTATAATAACTAATTTGACCGTAAAAATGGTAAGGAAATGCTCACTTCAAGGAGTTCTTGACCCCGCTCATGGAGTAGAATCAGCTCTCCACTTTTACTTTTTAGTGACTCTATAGCGCTAGCTTCCTAGCCTTTTTATACTCTTAAAACATGTTCTCCTACTATATTCTCATGTCTAATAGCTAATTTGACCATAAAAATGGCAAGAAAATACTCACTTTAAGGAGTTCTTGACTGGCTCACGGAGTAGAATCAGCTTTGCACTGTGAGTTTTTAATGACTGTAAGGTGCAAGCTTCCTAGCATTTTTATACTCTATAAACATGTTCAAAAACTATATTCTCATGTCTAATAACTTATTTGACCATAAAAATGGAAAGAAAATGCTCACTTCATAGACTTCTTGACTAGGCTCACAGAGTAGAATCAACTCTGCACTGTGCGATTTTAGTGACTCTATGGCGCATGCTTCGCAGCAGTTATATCCTCTGAAAACAAGTTCTCCAACTATATACTCATGTATAATAACTAATTTGACCATAAAAATGGCAAGAAAATGCTCACTTTAAGGATTTCTTGACCTGGATCACGGAGTAGAATAAGCTCTGTACTGTGTGTTTTCAGTGACTTTATGGCGCAAAATTCATAGAAGTTATATACTTTAAAAACATGTTCTCCAACTATATAATCATGTATAATGAATTTTGCGTAGTATAGATTTCGATAGCTTGTTATAGTTGGTCGCTTTTGGCTAGCTTTTCTTTGTCTTCTTTTTATTGTAAACTCTGTTTTGTTTTTCTCTTTATATTGCACCATCTATTTGACTATACACTCATGTATAATAACTAATTTAACCATAAAATGGTAAAGAAATTCTCATTTCAAAGATTTCTTGACCTATCTCATGGAGTAGAATCAGCTCTGCACTTTGACTTTTTAGTGACTCTATGGCGCTATCTTCTTCGCATTTTTATACTCTAGAAACATGTTCTCCAACTATATTCTAATGTCTTGTCCTTAAAAATGGCAAGAATATACTCACTTCAAGGAGTTCTTGACCTGGATCATGGAGTAGAATCAGCTCTGCGCTGTGAGTTTTTAGTGACACTATGGTGGAAGCTTCCTAGCATTTTTATAATATTTAAATATGTTCTCCAACTATATTCTCATGTATAATAACTAATTTGACCATAAAAATGGAATGAAAATGCTCACTACAAGGAGTTCTTGACCTGGCTCACAAAGTAGAATCAACTCTGCACTGTGTATTTTTAGTGACTCTATGGCGCAACCTTCGTAGCAGTTATATACTCTAAAATATGTTCTTCAACAACTATATACTCATGTATAATAACTAATTTGACCATAAAAATGGAATGAAAAAATTGCTGACTTCAAGGACTTCTTGACCTGGCTCATAGAGTAAAATCAGATCTGCACTTTCACTTTTTAGTGACTGTGGCGCGAGCTTTCTTGCATTTTTATACTCCAAAAACATGTTCTCCAACTATATTCTTATTTCTAATGACTAATTTGACCATAAAAATGCCAATAAAATGCTCACTTCAAGGAGTTCTTGATCAGGCTCACAGAGTAGAATTCGTTCAGCATTGTGAGTTTCTAGTGACTCTATGGTGCAAGCTTCCTAGCATTTTTATAATATTAAAACATGTTCTCAAACTATATTCTCATGTCTAATAATTTATTTGACCATAAAAATGGAAAGAAAATGCTCACTTCAAAGACTTTTTGACCAGGCTCACAGAGTAGAATCAACTATGCACTGTGTGTTTTTAGTGACTCTATGGCGCATGTTTCGTAGCAGTTATATCCTCTTAAAACAAGTTCTCCAACTATATACTCAAGTATAATAACTAATTTGACCATAAAAATGGTAAGGAAATGCTCACTTCAAGGAGTTCTTGACCTAGCTTATGGAGTAGAATCATCTCTGCACTTTGACTTTTTAGTGAATCTATGGCGCTAGCTTCCTAGCATTGTATATTTTGAAAACAAGTTCTCAACAATATTCTCATGTCTTGTCCATAAAAATGGCAAGAAAATGCTAACTTCAAGGAGTTCTTAACTTGGCTCATGGAATAGAATCAGCTCTGCACATTAACTAATTTGACCATAAAAATGGCTAGAAATTGCTCACTTCAAGGAGTTCTTCACCAGGCTCACGGAGTAGAATCAGCTATTCACTGTGAGTTGTTAGTGACTCTATGGTGGAAACATCCTAGCATTCTTATACTCTAAATACATGTTCTAAAACTATATTCTCATGTCTAATAACTAATTTTACCATAAAATAGAAAGAAAAAATGCTCACTTCAAGGACTTCTTGACATGGCTCACGGAGTAGAATCAGCTCTGCACTTTGACTTTTTAGTGACTCTGTGGCGCAAGCTTACTAGCATTTTTATACTCTAAAAAATTGTTCTCCAACTATATTCTCATGTCTAAAAACTAATTTGACCATAAAATGGCAATAAAATGCTAACTTCAAGGAGTTCTTGACCAGGCTCACGGAGTAGAATCAACTATGCATTGTGAGTTTTTAGTGACTCTACGGTGCAAGATTCCTAGCGTTCTTATACTATAAAAACATGTTCTCCAAATATATTCTCATTTCTAATAACCTATTTGACCATAAAAATGGAAAGAAAATGCTCACTTCAAAGACTTCTTGACCAGGCTCACAGAGTAGTATCAACTCTGCACTGTGTGTTTTTAGCGACTCTATGGCTCATGCTTTGCAGCAGTTATATCCTCTGAACACAAGTTCTCCCACTATATACTCATGTATAATAACTAATTTGAACATAAAAATGGCAAGAAAATACTTACTTGAAGGAGTTTTTGACCTAGCTCACGGAGTAGAATCAGCTCTGCACTTTGACTTTTTAGTGACTCTATGGCGCAAGCTTCCTAGCCTTTTTATACTCTGAAAACATGTTCTCCTACTATATTCTCATGTCTAATAACTAATTTGACCATAAAAATTGCAAGAAAATACTCACTTTAAGGAGTTCTTGACCTGGCTCACGGAGTAAAATCAGCTTTGCACTGTGAGTTTTTAATGAATATATGGTGCAAGCTTCCTAGCATTTTTATACTCTGAAAACATGTTCTCCAACTGTACTCTCATGTCTAATAACTTATTTGACCATAAAAATGGAAAGAAAATTCTCACTTCAAAGACTTCTTGACCAGGCTCACAGAGTAGAATCAACTCTGCACTGTTCATTTTTAGTGACTCTATAGCGCATGCTTCGCGGCTGTTATATCCTCTGAAAACAAGTTCTCCAACTATATACTATTGTATAATAACTAATTTGACCATAAAATGGCAAGAAAGTGCTCACTTGAGGGAGTTCTTGACCTGGCTCACTGTGTAGAATAAGCTCTGTACTGTGTGTTTTCAGTGACTTTATGGCGCAAGATTCATAGAAGTTATATACTCTAAAAACATGTTCTCCAACTATATACTCATGTATAATGAATTTTGCGTAGTAAAGAAATGCACCATCTATTTCATTGTAAACTCTGTTTTGTTTTTCTCTTTATATTTCACCATCTATTTGACTATACACCCATGTATAATAATTAATTTGACCATAAAATGGTAAAGAAATGCTCATTTCAAGGATTTCTTGACCTATCTCATGGAGTAGAATCTGCTCTGAACTTTGACTTTTTAGTGACTCTATGGCGCTAGCTTCCTAGCATTTTTATACTCTAAAAACATGTTCTCCAACTATATTCTCATGTCTTGTCCTTAAAAATGGCAAAAATATACTCACTTAAGGAGTTCTTGACTGGATCATGGAGTAGAATCAACTCTGCACTGTGAGTTTTTAGTGACTCTATGGTGGAAGCTTCCTAGCATTTTTATAATCTTTAAATGTGTTCTCCAACTATATTCTCATGTCTAATAACTAATTTGACCATAAAAATTGAAAGAAAATGCTAACTACAAGGAGTTCTTGACCTGGCTCACGGAGTAGAATCAACTCTGCACTGTGTATTTTTAGTGACTCTATGGTGCATCCTTCGTAGCAGTTATATACTCTAAAAATATGTTCTTCAACTATATACTCATGTATAATAACTAATTTGACCATAAAAATGGAAAGAAAAAATTGCTGACTTCAAGGACTTCTTGACCTGGCTCACAAAGTAAAATCAGATCTGCACTTTGAATTTTTAGTGACTGTGGCGCGAGCTTCCTTGCATTTTTATACTCCAAAAACATGTTCTCCGACTATATTCTTATGTCTAATGACTAATTTGCCATAAAAATTCCAATAAAATGCTCACTTCAAGGAGTTCTTGATCTGGCTCACGGAGTAGAATCAACTCTGCATTGTGAGTTTTTAGTGACTCTATGGTGCAAGCTTTCTAGCATTTTTATAATATGAAAACAGGTTCTCCAACTATATTCTCATGTCTAATAATTTATTTGACCATAAAAATGGAAAGAAAATGCTCACTTCAAAGACTTTTTGACCAGGCTCACAGAGTAGAATCAACTCTACATTGTTTGTTTTTTGTGACTCTATGACGCATGCTTGGTAGCAGTTATATCCTCTTAAAACAAGTTCTCCAACTATATAATCATGCATAATAAATAATTTGACCATAAAAATGGCAAGAAAATGCTCACTTCAAGGGGTTCTTGACCTGGCTCACGAAGTAGAATCAGTTCTGCACTGTTTATTTTTAGTGTCTCTATGGTGCAAGATTCGTAGCAGTTATATACTGTGAAAACATGTTCTCCATTTATATACTCAAGTATAATAACTAATTTGACCATAAATATGGTAAGGAAATGCTCACTTCAAGGAGTTCTTGACCTAGCTTATGGAGTAGAATCAGCTCTGCACTTTGACTTTTTAATGACTCTGTGGCTCTAGCTTCCAAGCATTGCAATACTTTGAAAACATATTCTCCAACAATATTCTCATGTCATGTCCATAAAAATGGCAAGAAAATGTTAACTTCAAGGAGTTCTTGACCTGGCTCATAGAGTAGAATCAGCTCTGCACATTGACTTTTTAGTGACACTATGGCGCAAGCTTCCTAGCATTTTTATAATTTGAAAAAAAGTATTCCAACTATATTCTCATATCTAATAACTAATTTGACCATAAAAATGGCTAGAAAATGCTCATCTGGCTCACAGAGTAGAATCAGCTATGCACTGTGAGTTGTTAGTGACTCTATGGTGGAAACTTCCTAGCATTTTTATACTCTAAAAACATGTTCTCCAACTATATTCTCATATCTAATAACTAATTTTACCATAAAAATGGAAAGAATTTGCTCACTTCAAGGAGTTCTTGACCTGGCACACGGAGTAGCTACAGCTCTTCACGGTATTTTAAGTGACTCTATGGCACAAGCTTCGTAGCAGTTATATACTCTAAAAAGATGTGTTCCAACTATATACTCATGTATAATAACTAATTTGTCATAAAAATGGAAAGAAAAAATGCTCACTTCAAGGACTTCTTAACATGGCTCACGGAGTAGAATCAGCTCTGCACTTTGACTTTTTACTGACTCTGTGGTGCAAGCTTCCTAGCATTTTTATACTCTAAAAACTTGTTCTCCAACTATATTCTCATGTCTAATAACTAATTTGACCATTAAAATGGCAATAAAATGCTAACTTCAAGGAGTTCTTGACCTAGCTCACGGAGTAGAATCAGCTATGCATTGTGAGTTTTTAGTGACACTATGGTGCAAGCTTCCTAGCATTTTTATACTCTAAAAATATGTTCTCCAACTATATTCTCATGTCTAATAACCTATTTGACCAAAAAAATGGAAAGAAAATGCTCACTTCTTGACCAGGCTCACAAAGTAGTATCAACTTTCCACTATGTGTTTTCAGTGACTCTATGGCGCATGCTTAGCAGCAGTTATACCTCAGAACACAAGTTATCCAACTATATACTCATTTATAATAACTAATTTGACCATAAAAATGGCAAGAAAATGCTCACTTGAAGGAGTTCTTGACCTGACTCACGGAGTAGAATAAGCTCTGTACTGTGTGTTTTTAGTGACTCTATGGTGGAAGCTTCCTAGCATTTTTATAATATTTAAATGTGTTCTCCAACTATATTCTCATGTATAATAACTAATTTGACCATAAAAATGGCAAGAAAATACTCACTTGAAGGTGTTCTTGACCTGTCTCACGGAGTAGAATAAGCTCTATACTGTGCGTTTTTAGTTACTTTATGGTGCAAGATTCATAGCAGTTATATTCTCTGAATACATGTTTTCCAACTATATACTCATGTATAATAACTAATTTGACCCTAAAAATGATAAGGAAATGCTCACTTCAAGGAGATATTGACCTAGCTCATGGAGTATAATCAGCTCTGCACTTTGACTTTTTAGTGACTCTATGGCGCTAGCTTCCTAGCCCTTTTATACTCTGAAAACATGTTCTCCTACTATATTCTCGTGTCCAATAACTAATTTGACCATAAAAATGGCAAGAAAATGCTCACTTCAAAGACTTCTTGACCAGGCTCAAAGAGTAGTATCAACTCTGCACTGTGTGTTTTTGGCGACTCTATAGCGCATGCTTCGCAGCAGTTATATCCTCTGAACACAAGTTCTCCAACTATATACTCATGTATAATAACTAATTTGATCATAAAAATGGCAAGAAAATACTCACTTGAAGGAGTTCTTGACCTGGCTCACGGAGTAGAATAAGCTCTGTACTGTGTTTTTTAAGTGACTTTATGGCGCAAGATTCATAGCAGCTATATACTCTGAATACTTGTTCTCCAGCTATATACTCATGTATAATAATTAATTTGACCGTAAAAATGGTAAGAAAATGTTCACTTCAAGGAGTTCTTGACCTCGCTCATGGAGTAGAATCAGCTCTCCACTTTGACTTTTTAGTAACTCTATGGCGCTAGCTTCCCAGCATTTTTATACTCTGAAAACATGTTCTCCTACTATATCCTCATGTCTAATAACTAATTTGACCATAAAAATGACAAGAAAATACTCACTTTAAGGAGTTCTTGACTGGCTCACGGAGTAGAATCAGCTTTACACTGTTAGTTTTTAATGACTGTATGGCGCAAGCTTCCTAGCATTTTTATACTCTGAAAACATGTTCTCCAACTATATTCTCATGTCTAATAACTTATTTGACCATAAAAATGGAAAGAAAATGCTCACTTCAAAGACTTCTTGACCAGGCTCACAGAGTAAAATCAATTCTTCACTGTGCGTTTTTAGTGACTATATGGCGCATGCTTTGCAGCAGTTATATCCTCTGAAAACAATTTCTCCAACTATATACTCAAGTATAATAACTAATTTGACCATAAAAATGGCAAGAAAATGCTCACTTGAAGGAGTTCTTGACCTGGCTCACGGAGTAGAATAAGCTTTGTACTGTGTGTTTTCAGTGAATTTATGGTGCAAGATTCATAGAAGTTATATACTCTAAAAACATGTTCTCCAACTATATACTCATGTATAATGAATTTTGCGTAGTATAGATTTCGATAGCTTGTTATAGTTGGTCGCTTCTGGCTAGATTTTCTTTGTCTTCTTTTCATTGTAAACTCTGTTTTGTTTTTCTCTTTATGTTGCACCATCTATTTGACTATACACTCATGTATAATAACTAATTTGACCATAAAATGGTAAAGAAATTCTCATTTCAAAGATATCTTGACCTATCTCATGGAGTAGAATCAGCTCTGGACTTTGACTTTTTAGTGACTCTATGGCGCTAGCTTCTTAGCATTTTTATAATCTAGAAACATGTTCTCAAACTATATTCTCATGTCTTGTCCTTAAAAATGGCAAGAATATACTCACTTCAAAGAGTTCTTGACCTGGATCATTGAGTAGAATCAGCTCTGCACTGTGAGTTTTTAGTGACTCTATGGTTGAAGCTTCCTAGCATTTTTATAATATTTAAATGTATTCTCCAACTATATTCTCATGTCTAATAACTAATTTGACCATAAAAATGGAAAGAAAATGCTCACTACAAGGAGTTCTTGACCTGGCTCACAGAGTATAATCAACTCTGCACTGTGTATTTTTAGTGACTCTATGGCGCAACCTTCATAGCAGTTATATACTCTAAAAATATGTTCTTCAACTATATACTCATGTATAATAACTAATTTGAACATTAAAATGGAAAGAAAAAATTGCTGACTTTAAGGACTTCTTGACTTGGCTCATAGAGTAAAATCAGATCTTCACTTTCACTTTTTAGTGACTGTGGCGTGAGCTTCATTGCATTTTTATACTCCAAAAACATGTTCTCCAACTATATTCTTATGTCTAATGACTAATTTGACCATAAAAATGCCAATAAAATGCTCACTTTATGGAGTTCTTGATCTGGCTCACAGAGTAGAATCAGTTCTGCATTGTGAGTTTTTAGTGACTCTATGGTGCAAGCTTCCTAGCATTTTTATAATGTGAAAACATATTCTCAAACTATATTCTCATGCCTAATAATTTATTTGACCATAAAAATGGAAAGAAAATGCTACTTCAAAGACTTTTTGACCAGGCTCACAGAGTAGAATCAACTCTGCACTGTGTGTTTTTAGTGACTCTATGGCGCATGCTTCGTGGCAGTTATATCCACTTAAAACAAGTTCTCCAACTATATACTCATGTATAATAACTAATTTGACCATAAAAATGGCAAGAAAATGCTCACTTCAAGGGGTTCTTGACCTGGCCTAGGAAATAGAATCAGTTCTGCACTGTGTGTTTTTAGTGTCTTTATGGCGCAAGATTCGTAGTAGTTATATACTCTGAAAACATGTTCTCCAACTATATACTCAAGTATAATAATTAATTTGACCATAAAAATGGTAAGGAAATGCTCACTTCAAGGAGTTCTTGACCTAGCTCTATGGCGCTAGCTTCCTACCATTGTAATACTCTGAAAACATGTTCTCCAACAATATTCTCATGTCTTGTCCATAAAAATGGCAAGAAAATGCTAACTTCAAGGAGTTCTTGACTGGCTCATGGAGTAGAATCTGCTCTGCACATTGACTTTTTAGTGACACTATGGCTCAATCTTCCTAGCATTTTTATAATTTGAAAATAAGTATTCCAACTATATTCTCATGTCTAATAACTAATTTGACCATAAAAATGACTAGAAAATGTTCAATTCAAGGAGTTCTTCACCTGACTCACAGAGTAGAATCAGCTATGAACTGTGAGTTGTTAGTGACTCAATGGTGGAAACTTCCTAGCGTTTATATAGTCTAAAAACATGTTCTCCAACTATATTCTTATGTCTATTAACTAATTTTACTATAAAAATGGAAAGAAAGTGCTCGTTTCATGGAGTTCTTGACCTGGCACACGGAGTAGCTACAGCTCTTCACGGTATTTTTAGTGACTCTATGGCACAAGCTTCGTAGCAGTTATATACTCTAAAATGTTGTGCTCCGATTATATACTCATGTATAATAACTAATTTGATCATAAAAATGGAAAGAAAAAATGCTCACTTCAAGGACTTCTTGACATGGCTCACGGAGTAGAATCAGCTCTGCACTTTGACTTTTTAGTGACTCTGTGGTGCAAGCTTCCTAGTATTTTTATACTCTAAAAACTTGTTCTCCAACTATATTCTCATGTCTAATAACTAATTTGACCATAAAAATGGCAATAAAATACTAACTTCAAGGAGTTCTTGACCTGGCTCACGTAGTAGAATCAGCTCTGCATTGTGAGTTTTTAGTGACACTATGGTGCAAGCTTCCTAGCATTTTTATACTCTAAAAACATGTTATCCAACTATTTTCTCATGTCTAATAACCTATTTGACTATAAAAATGGAAAAAAAAAATTCTCATTTCAAAGACTTCTTGACCAGGCTCACAGAGTAGTATCAACTTTGCACTGTGTGTTTTCAGTGACTCTATGGCGCATGCTTAGCAGCAGTTATATCCTCTGAACACAAGTTCTCCAACTATATACTCATGTATAATAACTAATTTGACCATAAAAATGGTAAGGAAATGCTCACTTCAAGGAGTTCTTGACCTCGCTCATGGAGTAGAATCAGCTTTGCACTTTGACTTTTTAGTGACTCTATGTCGCTAGCTTCCTAGAACTTTTATACTCTGAAAACATGTTATCCTACTATATTCTCATGTCTAATAACTAATTTGACCAAAAAAATGGCAATAAAACGCTAACTTCAAGGAGTTCTTGACCTGGCTCACGGAGTAGAATTAGCTATGCATTGTGAGTTTTTAGTGACACTATGGTGCAAGCTTCCAAGCATTTTTATACTCTAAAAACATGTTCTCCAACTATATTCTCATGTCTAATAACCTATTTGACCCTAAAAATGGAAGGAAAATGCTCACTTCAAAGTCTTCTTGACCAGGCTCACTGAGTAGTATCAACTCTGCACTGTGTGTTTTTAGTGACTCTATGGCGCATACATCGTAGCAGTTATATCCTCTTAAAACAAGTTCTCCAACTATATTACTCATGCATAATAACTTATTTGACCATAAAAATGGCAAGAAAATGCTCACTTCAAGGAGTTCTTGACCTGACTCACGTAGTGGAAAAGCTCTGCACTGTATGTTTTTAGTGTCTTTATGGCGCATGATTCGTAGCAGTTATATATTCTGAAAACATGTTCTCCAACTATATACTCAAGTATAATAACTAATTTGACCATAAAAATAGTAAGGAAATGCTCACTTCAAGGAATAGCTCTGCACTTTGACTTTTTAGTGACTCTATGGCGCTAGCTTCCTAGCATTGTAATACTCTGAAAACATGTTCTCCGACAATATTCTAATGTCTTGTCCACAAAAATGGCAAGAAAATGCTAACTTCAAGGAGTTCTTGACCTAGCTTATGGAGTAGAAACAACTCTGCACTTTGACTTTTTAGTGACTCTATGTCGCTATCTTCCTAGCATTGTAATACTCTGAAAACATGTTCTCCAACAATATTCTCATGGCTTGTCCATAAAAATGGCAAGAAAATGCTAACTTCAAGGTGTTCTTGACCTGACTCATGAAGTAGAATCAGCTCTGCACATTGACTTTTTAGTGACATTATGGCGAAAGCTTCCTAGCATTTTTATAATTTGAAAACAAGTATTCCAAATATATTCTCATGTCCAATAACTAATTTGACAATAAAAATCAGCTCTTCACCTGGATCACAGAGTAGAATCTGCTATGCACTGTGAGTTGTTAGTGACTCTATGGTGGATACTTCCTAGCATTTTTAAACTCTAAAAACATGTTCTCCAACTATATTCTCATGTCTAATAACTAATTTTACCATAAAAATGGAAAGAAAATGCTCACTTCATGGAGTTATTGACCTTGCACAGGGAGTGGATACAGCTCTTCACAATATTTTTAGTGAATCTATGGCACAAGCTTCGTAGCAGTTATATACTCTAAAAAGATGTGCTCCAAATATATACTCATGTATAATAACTAATTTTATCATAAAAATGGAAAGAAAAAATGCTCACTTCAAAGACTTCTTGACATGGCTCACGGATTAGAATCAGCTCTGCATTGTGAGTTTTTAGTGACTCTATGGTGCAAGCTTCCTAGCATTTTTATAATATTAAAACATGTTCTCCAACTATATTCTCATGTCTAATAATTTATTTGACAATAAAAATGGAAAGAAAATGCTCACTTCAAAGAATTTTTGACTAGGCTCTCACAGAGTAGAATCAACTCTGTAATGTGTGTTTTCAGTGACTCTATGGCGCATGCTTCGCAGCAGTGATATCCTCTGAACACAAGTTCTCCAACTATATACTCGTGTATAATAACTAATTTGACCATAAAAATGGCAAGAAAATACTCACTTGAAGGAGTTCTTGACCTGGCTCATGGAGTAGAATAAGCTCTGTACTATGTGTTTTTAGTGACTTTGTGGAGCAAAATTCATAGTAGTTATATACTCTGAATAAATCTTCTCCAGCTATATACTCATGTATAATAACTAATTTGACCATAAAAATGGTAAGGAAATGCTCACTTCAAGGAGTTCTTGACCTCGCTCATGGAGTAGAATCAGCTCTGCACTTTAACTTTTTAGTGACTCTATGGCGGTAGCTTCCTAGCCTTTTTATACTCAGAAAACATGTTCTCCTACTATATTCTAATGTCTAATAACTAATTTGACCATAAAAATGACAAGAGAATTCTCTTTTTAAGGAGTTCTTGACCTGTCTCACGGAGTAGAATCAGCTCTGCACTATTAGTTTTTAGTGACTGTATGGTGCAAGCTTCCTAGCATTTTTATACTCGAAAACATGTTCTCCAACTATATTCTTTTGTCTAATGACTAATTTGACCATAAAAATGCCAATAAAATGCTCACTTCAAGGAGTTTTTGATCTGGCTCACGGAGTAGAATCAGCTGTGCATTGTGAGTTTTTAGTGACTCTATGGTGCAAGCTTCCTAGCATTATTATAATATGAAAACATGTTCTCCAACTATATTCTCATGTCTAATAATTTATTTGACCATAAAAATGGAAAGAAAATGCTCACTTCAAAGACTTTTTGACTAGACTCTCAGAGTAGAATCAACTCTGCACTGCGTATTTTTAATGACTCTATAGCACATGCTTCGTAGCAGTTATATCCTCTTAAAACGAGTTCTCCGACTATATTCTCATGTCTAATAACTTATTTGACCATAAAAATGGAAAGAAAATGCTCACTTCAAAGACTTCTTGACAAGGCTCACAGAGTAGAATCTACTCTGCACTGCGTATTTTTAGTGACTCTATGGAGCACGCTTCGCAGCAGTTATATCCTCTGAAAACATGTTCTCCAACTATATACTCATGTATAATAACTAATTTGACCATAAAATTGGCAAGAAAATGCTCGTTTGAATGAGTTCTTGACCTGGGTCACGGAGTATAATAAGTTTTGTACTTTGTGTTTTTAGTGACTTTATGGCACAAGTTTCATAGCAGTTATACACTCTAATAACATTTTCTCCAACTATATACTCATGTATAATGAATTTTGCGTAGTATAGATTTCGATAACTTGTTATAGTTGGTCGCTTCTGGCTAGTTTTTCTTTGTCTTCTTTTAATTGTAAACTCTGTTTTTTTTTTCTCTTTTTATTACACCATCTATTTGACTATACACCCATGTATAATAACTAATTTGACCATAAAATGGTAAAGAAATGCTTATTTCAAGGATTTCTTGACCTATCTCATGGAGTAGAATCAGCTCTGCACTTTGACTTTTTAGTGACTTTATGGCGCTAGCTTCCTTGAATTTTTATAATCTAAAAACATATTCTCCAACTATATTCTCATGTCTTGTCCTTAAAAAAGGCAAGAAAATACTCACTTCAAGGAGTTCTTGACCTGGATCATGGAGTAAAATCAGCTCTGCACTGTGAGTTTTTAGTGACTCTATGGTGGAAGTTTCCTAGCATTTTTATAATCTTTAAATGTGTTCTCCAACTATATTCTCATGTATAATAACTAATTTGACCATAAAAATGGAAAGAAAAAATTGCTGACTTCAAGGACTTCTTGACCTGACTCACAAAGTAAAATCAGATCTGCACTTTGACTTTTTAGTAACTGTGGCGCGAGCTTCCTAGCATTTTTATAATCCAAAAACATATTCTCCAACTATATTCTTATGTCTAATGACTAATTTGACCATAAAAATGCCAATAAAATGTTCACTTCAAGGAGTTCTTGATCTGGCTCACGGAGTATAATCAGCTCTGCATTGTGAGTTTTTTGGTGACTTTATGGTGCAAGCTTCCTAGCATTATTATAATATGAAAACATATTCTCCAACTATATTCTCATGTCTAATAATTTATTTGACCATAAAAATGGAAAGAAAATGCTCACTTCAAAGACTTTTTGACCAGGCTCACAGAGTAGAATCAACTCTGCACTGTGTATTTTTAGTTACTCTATGGCGCATGCTTCGTAGCAGTTATATCCTCTTAAAAAAAGTTCTCCAACTATATTATCATGTCTAATAACATATTTGACCATAAAAATGGAAAGAAAATGCTCACTTCAATGACTTCTTGACCAGGCTCACAGAGTAGAATCTACTCTGCACTGTGTGTTTTTAGTGACTCTATGGCGCATGAATTGCAGCAGTTATATCCTCTGAAAACAAGTTCTCCAACTATATATTCATGTATAATAATTAATTTGACCATAAAAATGGCAAGAAAATGCTCGTTTGAAGGAGTTCTTGACCTGGCTCACGGAGGATAATAAATTCTGTACTGTGTGTTTTTAGTGACTTTATGGCGCAAGTTTCATAGCTGTTATATACTCTAAAAACATGTTCTCCAACTATATACTCATGTATAATGAATTTTGCGTAGTATAGATTTCGATAGCTTGTTATAGTTGGTTGCTTCTGGCTAGTTTTTCTATGTCTTCTTTTCATTGTAAACTCTGTTTTGTTTTTCTCTTTATATTACATCATCTATTTGACTATACACTCATGTATAATAACTAATTTGACCATAAAATGGTAAAGAAATGCTTATTTAAAGGATTTCTCGACCTATCTCATGGAGTAGAATCAGTTCTGCACTTTGACTTTTTAGTGACTCTATGGCGCTAGCTTCCTAGCATTTTTATACTCTACAAACATGTTCTCCAACTATATTCTCATGTCTTGTCCTTAAAAATGGCAAGAAAATACTCACTTCAAGGAGTTCTTGACCTGGATCATGGAGTATAATCAGCTCTGCACTGTGAGTTTTTAGTGACTCTATGGTGGAAGCTTCCTAGCATTTTTATAATCTTTAAATGTGTTCTCCAACTATATTCTCATGTCAAATAACTAATTTTACCATAAAATGGAAAGAAAATGCTCACTACAAGGAGTTCTTGACCTGGCTCGTGGAGTAGAATCAACTCTGCACTGTGTGTTTTTAGTGACTCTATGGCTCAACCTTCGTAGAAGTTATATACTCTAAAAATATGTTCTTCAACTATATACTCATGTATAATAACTAATTTGACCATAAAAAGGGAAAGAAAAAATTGCTGGCTTCAAGTACTTCTTGACCTGACTCACAAAGTAAAATCAGATCTGTACTTTGACTTTTTAGTGACTGCGGCATGAGCTTCCTAGCATTTTTATACTCCAAAAAAATGTTCTCCAACTATATTCTTATATCTAATGACTAATTTGACCATAAAAATGCCAATAAAATGCTAACTTCAAGGAGTTCTTGATCTGGCTCACGGAGTAGAATCAGCTCTGCACTGTGAGTTTTTAGTGACTCTATGGTGCAAGCTTCCTAGAATTATTATAATATGAAAACATGTTCTCCAACTATATTCTCATGTCTAATTATTTATTTGACCATAAAAATGGAAAGAAAATGATCACTTCAAAGACTTTTTGACCAGGCTCACAGAGTAGAATCAACTCTGCACTGTGTATTTTTAGTGACTCTATGGCGCATGCTTCATAGCAGTTATATCCTCTTAAAACAAGTTCTCCAACTATATTCTCATGTCTAATAACTTATTTGACCATAAAAATGGAAAGAAAATGCTCACTTCAAAGACTTCTTGACCAGGCTCACAGAGTAGAATCTACTCTGTACTGTGTGTTTTTAGTGACTCTATGGCGCATGCATCGCAGCAGTTATATCCTCTGAAAACAAGTTCCCCAACAATATACTCATGTATTATAATTAATTTGACCATAAAAATGGCAAGAAAATGCTCGTTTGAAGGAGTTCTTGACTTGGCTCACGAAGTATAATAAGCTCTGTACTGTGTATTTTAAGTGACATTATGGCAAGTTTCATAGCAGTTATATACTCTAAAAACATGTTCTCCAACTATATACTCATGTATAATGAATTTTGCGTAGTATAGATTTCGATAGCTTGTTATAGTTGTTCACTTCTGGCTAGTTTTTCTTTGTTTTCTTTTCATTGTAAACTCTGTTTTGTTTTTCTCTTTATATTACACCTTATATTTGACTGTACACTGATGTATAATAACTAATTTGACCATAAAATGGTAAAGAAATGCTTATTTCAATGATTTCTTGACCTATCTCATGGAGTAGAATCAGCTCTGCACTTTGACTTTTTAGTGACTCTATGGCGCTAGCTTCCTAGCATTTTGAAACTCTACAAACATGTTATCAAACTATATTCTCATGTCTTGTCCTTAAAAATGGCAAGAAAATACTCAATTCAAGGAGTTCTTGACCTGGATCATTGAGTAGAATCAGCTCTGTACTGTGAGTTTTTTGTGACTCTATGGTGGAAGCTTCCTAGCATTTTTATAATCTTCAAATGTGTTCTCCAACTATATTCTCATGTCTAATAACTAATTTGACCATGAAAATGGAAAGAAAATACTCACTACAAGGAGTTCTTGACCTGGCTCACGGAGTAGAATCAACTCTGCACTGTGTGTTTGTAGTGACTGTATGGCGCAACCTTCGTAGCGGTTATATACTCTAAAAATATGTTCTTCAACTATATACTCATTTATAATAACTAATTTGACCATAAAAAGGGAAAGAAAAAATTGCTGACTTCAAGGACTTCTTGACCTGACTCACAAAGTAAAATCAGATCTGCACTTTTACTTTTTAGTTACTGTGGCACGAGCTTCCTAGCATTTTTATACTCCAAAAACATGTTCTCCAACTATATTTTTATGTCTAATGACTAATTTGACCATAAAAATGCCAATAAAATGCTCAATTCAAGGAGTTTTTGATCTGGCTCACGGAGTAGTATAAGTTGTGCATTGTGAGTTTTAGTGACTCTATGGTGCAAGTTTCCTAGCATCATTATAATATGAAAATATGTTCTCCAACTATATTCTCATGTCTAATAATTTATTTGACCATAAAAATGGAAAGAAAAATGCTCACTTCAAAGACTTTTTGACCAGACTCACAGAGTATAATCAACTCTGCACTGTGTATTTTTAGTGACTCTATGGCGCATGCTTCGTAGCAGTTATATCCTCTTAAAACAAGTTCTACAACTCTATTCTCATGTCTAATAACTTATTTGACCATAAAAATGGAAAGAAAATGCTCACTTCAAAGACTTCTTGACCAGGCTCACAGAGTAGAATCTACTCTGCACTGTGTGTTTTTAGTGACTCTATGGCGCATGTATTGCAGTAGTTATATCCTATAAAAACAAGTTCTCCAACTATATATTCATGTATAATAATTAATTTGACCATAAAAATGGCAAGAAAATGCTCGTTTGAAGGAGTTCTTGACCTGGCTCACGGAGTACAACAAGTTCTGTACTGTGTGTTTTTAGTGACTTTATGGCACAAGTTTCATAGCTGTTATATACTCTAAAAACATGTTCTCCAACTATATACTCATGTATAATGAATTTTGCGTAGTATAGTTTTCGATAGCTTGTTATAGTTGGTCGCTTCTGGCTAGTTTTTCTATGTCTTCTTTTCATTGTAAACTCTGTTTTGTTTTTCTCTTTATATTACACCATCTATTTCACTATACACTCATGTATAATAACTAATTTGACCATAAAATGGTAAAGAAATGCTTTTTTCAAGGATTTCTTGACGTATCTCATGGAGTAGAATAAGCTCTGCACTTTGACTTTTTAGTGACTTTATGGCGCTAGCTTCCTAGCATATTTATACTCTAAAAACATGTTCTCCAACTATATTCTCATGTCTTGTCCTAAAAATGGCAAGAAAATACTCACTTCAAGTAGTTCTTGACCTGGATCATGGAGTAGAATCAGCTCTGCACTTTGAGTTTTTAGTGACTCTATGGTGGAAGCTTCCTAGCATTTTTATAATCTTTAAATGTGTTCTACAACTATATTCTCATGTCTAATAACTAATTTGACCATAAAAATGGAAAGAAAATGATCACTACAAGGAGTTCTTGAACTGGCTCACGGAGTAGAATCAACTCTGCACTTTGTGTTTTTAGTGACTCTATGGCGCAACCTTCGTAGCAGTTATATACTCTAAAAATATGATCTTCAACTATATACTCAAGTATAATAACTAATTTGACCATAAAAATATAAAGAAAAAATAGCTGACTTCAAGGACTTCTTGACCTGACTCACAAAGTAAAATCAAATCTGTACTTTGACTTTTTAGTGACTGTGGCGTGAGTTTCCTAGCATTTTTGTACTCCAAAAACATGTTCTCCAACTATATTCTTATGTCTAATGACTAATTTGACCATAAAAATGCCAATAAAATGCTCACTTCAAGGAGTTCTTGATTTGGCTCACGGAGTAGAATCAGCTGTGCATTATGAGTTTTTAGTGACTCTATGGTGCAAGCTTCTTAGCATTATTATAATATGAAAACATGTTCTCCAAATATATTCTCTTGTCTATTAATTTATTTGACCATAAAAATGGAAAGAAAATGCTCACTTCAAAGACTTTTTGACCAGGCTCACAGAGTAGAATCAACTCTGCACTGTGTATTTTTAGTGACTCTATGGCACATGCTTCGTAGCAGTTATATCCTCTTAAAACAAGTTCTCCAACTATATTCTCATGTCTAATAACTTATTTGACCATAAAAATGGAAAGAAAATGCTCACTTCAAAGACTTCTTGACCAGGCTCACAGAGTATAATCTACTCTGCACTGTGTGTTTTTAGTGACTCTATTGCGCATGAATTGCAGGAGTTATATCCTCTGAAAACAAGTTCTCCAACTATATACTCATTTATAATAATTAATTTGACCATAAAAATGTCAAGAAAATGCTCGTTTGAAGGAGTTCTTGACCTGGCTAACGGAGTATAATAAGCTCTGTACTGTGTGTTTTTCTTTACTTTATGGCGCAAGTTTCATAGCTGTTATATATTCTAAAAACATGTTCTCCAACTATATACTCATGTATAATGAATTTTGCGTAGTATAGATTTCGATAGCTTGTTATAGTTGGTCGCTTCTGGCTAGTTTTTCTTTGTCTTCTTTTCATTGAAAACTCTGTTTTGTTTTTCTCATTATATTACACCATCTATTTGACTATACACTCATGTATAATAACTAATTTGACCATAAAATGGTAAAGAAATGCTTATTTCAAGGATTTCTTGACCTATCTCATGGAATAGAATCAGCTCTGCACTTTGACTTTTTAGTCACTCTATGGCGCTAGCTTCTTAGCATTTTTATACTCTACAAACATGTTCTGCTACTATATTCTCATGTCTTGTCCTTAAAAATGGCAAGAAAATACTCACTTCAAGGAGTTCTTGACCTGGATCATGGAGTAGAATGAGCTCTGCACTGTAAGTTTTTAATGACTCTTTGGTGGAAGCTTCCTAGCAATTTTATAATCTTTAAATGTGTTCTCCAACTATATTCTCATGTCTAATAACTAATTTGACCATAAAAATGGAAAGAAAATGCTCACTACAAGAAGTTCTTGACCTGGCTCATGGAGTAGAATCAACTATGTACTGTGTGTTTTTAGTGACTCTATGGCGCAACCTTCGTAGCAGTTATATACTCTAAAAATATGTTCTTCAAATATATACTAATGCATAATAACTAATTTTACCATAAAAAGGGAAAGAAAAAATTGCTGACTTCAAGGACTTCTTGACCTGGCTCACAAAGTAAAATCAGATCTGTACTTTGACTTTTTAGTGACTATGGCGTGAGCTTCCTAGCATTTTTATACTCCAAAAACATGTTCTCCAACTATATTCTTATGTCTAATGACTTATTTGACCATGAAAATGCCAATAAAATGCTCACTTCAAGGAGTTCTTGATTTGGCTCACGGAGTAGAATCAACTCTGCATTGTGAGTTTTTAGTGACTCTATGGTGCAAGCTTTCTAGCATAATTATAATATGAAAACATGTTCTCCAACTATATTCTCATGTCTAATAATTTATTTGACCATAAAAATGGAAAGAAAATGTTCACTTCAAAGACTTTTTGACCAGGCTCACAGAGTAGAATCAACTCTGCACTGTGTATTTTTAGTGACTCTATGGCGATACTTTGTAGCAGTTATATCCTCTTAAAACAAGTTCTCCAACTATATTCTCATGTCTAATAACTTATTTGACCATAAAAATTGAAAGAAAATGCTCACTTCAAAGACTTCTTGACCAGGCTCACAAAGTAGAATCTGCTCTGCACTGTGTTTTTAGTGACTCTATGGCGCATGCATCGCAGCAGTTATATCCTCTGAAAACAAGTTCTCCAACTATATACTCATGTATAATAATTAATTTGTCCATAAAAATGGCAAGAAAATGCTCGTTTGAAGGAGTTCTTGACCTGGCTCACAGAGTATAATAAGCTCTGTACTGTGTGTTTTTAGTGACTTTATGGTGCAAGTTTCATAGCAGTTATATACTCTAAAACATGTTCTCCAACTATATACTCATGTATAATGAATTTTGCGTAGTATAGATTTCGATAGCTTGTTATAGTTGGTCGCTTCTGGCTAGTTTTTCTTTGTCTTCTTTTCATTGTAAACTCTGTTTTGTTTTTCTCTTTATATTACACCATCTATTTGACTATACACTCATGTATAATAACTAATTTGACCATAAAATGGTAAAGAAATGCCTTTTTCAAGGATTTCTTGACCTATCTCATGGAGTAGAATCATCTCTGCACTTTGACTTTTTAGTGACTCTATGGCGCTAGCTTCCTAGCATATTTATACTCTAAAAACATGTTCTCCAACTATATTCTCATGTCTTGTCCTTAAAAATGGCAAGAAAATACTCACTTCAAGGAGTTCTTGACCTGGATCATGGAGTAGAATCTGCTCTGCACTGTGAGTTTTTAGTGACTCTATGGTGGAAGCTTCCTAGCATTTTTATAATCTTTAAATGTGTTCTACAACTATATTCTCATATCTAATAACTAATTTGACCATAAAAATGGAAAGAAAATGATCACTACAAGGAGTTCTTGACCTGGCTCACGGAGTAGAATCAACTCTGCACTTTGTGTTTTTGATGACTCTATGGCGCAACCTTCGTAGCAGTTATATACTCTAAAAATATGATCTTCAACTATATACTCAAGTATAATAACCAATTTGGCCATAAAAATATAAAGAAAAAATTGCTGACTTCAAGGACTTTTTGACCTGACTCACAAAGTAAAATCAAATCTGCACTTTGACTTTTTAGTGACTGTGGCGTGAGTTTCCTAGCATTTTTATACTCCAAAAACATGTTCTCCAACTATATTCTTATGTCTAATGACTAATTTGACCATAAAAATGCCAATAAAATGCTCACTTCAAGGAGTTCTTGATCTGGCTCACGGAGTAGAATCAGCTGTGCATTATGAGTTTTTAGTGACTCTATGGTGCAAGCTTCTTAGCATTATTATAATATGAAAACATGTTCTCCAAATATATTCTCTTGTCTATTAATTTATTTGACCATAAAAATGGAAAGAAAATGCTCACTTCAAAGACTTTTTGACCAGGCTCATAGAGTAGAATCAACTCTGCACTGTGTATTTTTAGTGACTCTATGGCGCATGCTTCATAGCAGTTATATCTTCTTAAAACAAGTTCTCCAACTATATTCTCATGTTTAATAACTTATTCGACCATAAAAATGGCATGAAAATGCTCACTTCAAAGACTTCTTGACCAGGCTCACAGAGTATAATCTACTCTGCACTGTGTGTTTTTAGTGACTCAATGGCGCATGAATTGCAGGAGTTATATCCTCTGAAAACAAGTTCTCCAACTATATACTCATGTATAATAATTAATTTGACCATAAAAATGGCAAGAAAATGCTCGTTTGAAGGAGTTCTTGACCTGGCTCACGGAGTATAATATGCTCTGTACTGTGTGTTTTTATTGACTTTATGGCGCAACTTTCATAGCTGTTATATACTCTAAAAACATGTTCTCCAACTATATACTCATGTATAATTATTTTGCGTAGTATGGATTTCGATAGCTTGTTATAGTTGGTCGCTTCTGGC
Organism: Pogostemon cablin; assembly: GCA_023678885.1. Taxonomy (NCBI): domain Eukaryota; kingdom Viridiplantae; phylum Streptophyta; class Magnoliopsida; order Lamiales; family Lamiaceae; genus Pogostemon; species Pogostemon cablin. The sequence goes on along the minus strand of CM042964.1, from coordinate 18,969,177 downwards.
TAGTTTTTCTTTGTTTTCTTTTCATTGTAAACTCTGTTTTGTTTTTCTCTTTATATTACACCATCTATTTGACTATACACTCATGTATAATAACTAATTTGACCATAAAATGGTAAAGAAATGCTTATTTCAAGGATTTCTTGACCTATCTCATGGAGTAGAATCAGCTCTGCAATTTGACTTTTTAGTGACTCTATGGCGCTAGCTTCCTAGCATTTTTATACTCTACAAACATGTTCTCCAACTATATTCTCATGTCTTGTCCTTAAAAATGGCAAGAAAATACTCACTTCAAGGAGTTCTTGACCTGGATCACGGAGTAGAATCAGCTCTGCACTGTGAGTTTTTAGTGACTCTATGGTGGAAGCTTCCTATCATTTTTATAATCTTTAAATGTGTTCTCCAACTATATTCTCATGTATAATAACTAATTTGACCTTAAAAAAGGAAAGAAAATGCTCACTACAAGGAGTTCTTGACCTGGCTCACGGAGAAGAATCAACTCTGCACTCTGTGTTTTTAGTGACTCTATGGCGCATCCTTCGTAGCAGTTATATACTCTAAAAATATGTTCTTCAACTATATACTCATGTATAATAACTAATTTGACCATAAAAAGGGAAAGAAAAAATTGCTGACTTCAAGGACTTCTTGACCTGACTCACAAAGTAAAATCAGATCTGCACTTTGACTTTTTAGTGAATGTGGCGCGATCTTCCTAGCATTTTTATACTCCAAAAACATGTTTTCCAACTATATTCTTATGTCTAATGACTAATTTGACCATAAAAATGCCAATAAAATGCTCACATCGAGGAGTTCTTGATCTGGCTCACGGAGTAGAATCAGCTCTGCATTGTGAGTTTTTAGTGACTCTATGGTGCAAGCTTCCTAGCATTATTATAATATGAAAACATGTTCTCCAACTATATTCTCATATCTAATAATTTATTTGACCATAAAAATGGAAAGAAAATGCTCACTTCAAAGACTTTTTGAACAGGCTCACAGAGTAGAATCAACTCTGCACTGTGTATTTTTAGTGACTCTATAGCGCATGCTTCGTAGTAGTTATATCCTCTTAAAACAAGTTCTCCAACTATATTCTTATGTCTAATAACTTATTTGACCATAAAAATGGAAATAAAATTCTCACTTCAAAGACTTCTTGACCAGGCTCACAGACTATAATCTACTCTGCACTGTGTGTTTTTATTGACTCAATGGCACATGAATTAGAGGAGTTATATGCTCTAAAAACAAGTTCTCCAACTATATACTCATGTATAATAATTAACTTGACCTTAAAAATGGCAAGAAAATGCTCGTTTGAAGGAGTTCTTGACCTGGCTCACGTAGTATAATAAGCTCTGTACTGTGTGTTTTTATTGACTTTATGGCACAAGTTTCATAGTTGTTATATACTCTAAAAACATGTTCTCCAACTATATACTCATGTATAATGAATTTTGCGTAGTATAGATTTCGATAGCTTGTTATAGTTGGTCGCTTCTGGCTAGTTTTTCTTTGTTTTCTTTTCATTGTGAACTTTGTTTTGTTTTTCTCTTTATATTACACCATCTATTTGACTATACACTCATGTATAATAACTAATTTGACCATAAAATGGTAAAGAAATGCTTATTTCAAGGATTTCTTGACCTATCTCATGGAGTAGAATCAGCTCTGCACTTTGACTTTTTAGTGACTCTATGGCGCTTGCTTCCTAGCATTTTTATACTCTACAAACATGTTCTCCAACTTTATTCTCATGTCTTGTCCTTAAAAATGGCAAGAAAATACTCACTTCACGGAGTTCTTGACCTGGATCATGGAGTAGAATCAGCTCTGCACTGTGAGTTTTTATTGACTCTATGGTGGAAGCTTCCTAGCATTTTTATAATCTTTAAATGTGTTCTCCAACTATATTATAATGTCTAATAACTAATTTGACCATAATAAAGGAAAGAAAATGGTCACTACAAGGAGTTCTTGACCTGGCTCACGGAGTAGAATCAACTCTGCACTGTGTGTTTTTAGTAACTCTATGGCGCAACCTTCGTAGCAGTTATATAATCTAAAAATATATTTTTCAACTATTTACTCGTGTATAATAACTAATTTGATCATAAAAAGGGAAATAAAAAATTGCTGACTTCAAGGACTTTTTGACCTGACTCACAAAGTAAAATCAGATCTGCACTTTGACTTTTTAGTGACTGTGGCTCGAGCTTCCTTGCATTTTTATACTCCAAAAACATGTTCTCCAACTATATTCTTATGTCTAATGACTAATTTGACCATAAAAATGCCAATAAAATGCTCACTTCAAGGAGTTCTTGATCTGGCTCACGGAGTAGAATCAGCTCTGCATTGTGAGTTTTTAGTGACTCTATGGTGCAAGCTTTCTAGCATTATTATAATATGAAAACAAGTTCTCCAACTATATTCTCATGTCTAATAATTTATTTGACCATAAAAATGGAAAAAAATACTCACTTCAAAGACTTTTTGACCAGGCTCACAGAGTAGAATCAACTCTGCACTTTGTATTTTTAGTGACTCTATGGCGCATGTTTCGTAGCAGTTATATCCTCTTAAAAAGGTTCTCCAACTATATTCTCATGTCTAATAACTTATTTGACCATAAAAATGGAAAGAAAATGCTCACTTCAAAAACTTCTTGACCAGGCTCACAGAGTAGAATATACTCTGCGCTGTGTGTTTTTAGTGACTCTATGGCACATCCATCGCAGCAGTTATTTCCTCTAAAAAAAAGTTCTCCAACTATATACTCATGTATAAAAATTAATTTGACCATAAAAATGGCAAGAAAATGCTCGTTTGGAAGAGTTCTTGACCTGTCTCACGGAGTATAATAAGCTCTGTACTGTGCGTTTTTAGTGACTTTATGGTGCAAGTTTCATAGCAGTTATATACTCTAAAAACATGTTCTCAAACTATATACTCATGTATAATGAATTTTGCGTAGTATAGATTTCGATAGCTTGTTATAGTTGGTCGCTTCTAGCTAGTTTTTCTTAGCCTTCTTTTCATTGTAAACTCTGTTTTGTTTTTCTCTTTATATTACACTATCTATTTGACTATACACTCATGTATAATAACTAATTTGACCATAAAATGGTAAAGAAATGCTTATTTCAAGGATTTCTTGACCTATCTCATGGAGTAGAATCAGCTCTGCACTTTGACTTTTTAGTGACTCTATGGCGCTAGCTTCCTAGCATTTTTATACTCTAAAAATATGTTCTCCAACTATATTCTCATGTCTTGTCCTTAAAAATGGCATGAAAATACTCACTTCAAGGTGTTCTTGACCTGGATCATGGAGTAGAATCAGCTCTGCACTGTGAGTTTTAAGTGACTCTATGGTGGAAGCTTCCTAGAATTTTTATAATCTTTTAATGTGTTCTCCAACTATATTCTCATGTATAATGAATAATTTGATCATAAAATGGAAAGAAAAAATTGCTGATTTCAAGGACTTCTTGACCTGACTCACAAAGTAAAATTAGATCAACACTTTGACATTTTAGTGACTGTGACGCCAGCTTCCGAGCATTTTTATACTCAAAAACATGTTCTCCAACTATATTCTTATGTCTAATGACTAATTTGACCATAAAAATGCCAATAAAATGCTCACTTCAAGGAGTTCTTGATCTAGCTCACGGAGTAGAATCAGCTCTGCATTGTGAGTTTTTAGTGACTCTATGGTGCAAGCTTCCTAGCATTATTATAATATAAAAACATGTTCTCCAACTATATTCTCATGTCTAATAATTTATTTGACCATAAAAATGGAAAGAAAATGCTCAATTCAATGACTTTTTGACCAGGCTTACAGAGTAGAATCAACTCTGCACTGTGTATTTTTAGTGACTTTATGGTGCATGCTTCGTAGCAGTTATATCCTCTTAAAACAAGTTCTCGAACTATATTCTCATGTCTAATAACTTATTTGACCATAAAAATGGAAAGAAAATGCTCACTTCAAAGAATTCTTGACCAGGCTCACAGAGTAGAATCAACTCAGTACTGTGTATTTTTAGTGACTCTATGGCGCATGCATCGCAGCAGTTATATCCTCTGAAAACAAGTTCTCCACCTATATACTCATGTATAATAACTAATTTGACCATAAAAATGGCAAGAAAATACTCGTTTGAAGGAGTTCTTGACATGGCTCACGGAGTATAATAAGCTCTGTACTGTGTGTTTTTAGTGAATTTATGGCGCAAGTTTCATAGTAGTTATATACTCTAAAAACATGTTCTCCAACTATATACTTATGTATAATGAATTTTGCGTAGTATAGATTTCGATAGCTTGTTATAGTTGTCGCTTCTGGCTAGTTTTTCTTTGTCTTCTTTTCATTTTAAACTCTGTTTTGTTTTTCTCTTTATATTACACCATCTATTTGACTATACATTTATGTATAATAACTAATTTGACCATAAAATGGTAAAGAAATGCTTATTTCAAGGATTTCTTGACCTAGAATCAGCTCTGCACTTTGAATTTTTAGTGACTCAATGGCGCTAGCTTCCTAGCATTTTTATACTCTAAAAACATGTTCTCCAACTATATTCTCATGTCTTGTCCTTAAAAATGGCAAGAAAATACTCACTTCAAGGAGTTCTTGACTTGGATCATGGAGTAGAATCAGCTCTGCACTGTGAGTTTTTAGTGACTCTATGGTGGAAGCTTCCTAGCATTTTTATAATCTTTAAATGTGTTCTCCAACTATATTCTCATGTCTAATAACTAATTTGACCATAAAAATGGAAAGAAAATGCTCACTACAAGGAGTTCTTGACCTGGCTCATGGAGTAGAATCAACTCTGCACTGTGTGTTTTTAGTGACTCTATGGCGCAACCTTCGTAGCAGTTATATACTTTAAAAATATGTTCTTCAATTATATACTCATGTATAATAACTAATTTGACCATAAAAATGGAAAGAAAAACATGTTCTTGACTTTTTGGTGACTGTGGCGCGAGCTTCCTTTTATACTCCAAAAACATGTTCTCAAACTATATTCTTATGTCTAATGACTAATTTGACAATAAAAATGCCAATAAAATTCTCACTTCAAGGAGTTCTTGATCTGGCTCGTGGAGTAGAATCAGCTCTGCATTGTGAGTTTTTAGTGACTCTATGGTGCAAGCTTCCTAGCATTATTATAATATGAAAACATGTTCTCCATCTATATTCTCATGTCTAATAACTTATTTGACCATAAAAATGGAAAGAAACACTCACTTCAAAGACTTCTTGAGCAGGCTCACAGAGTAGAATCTACTCTACACTGTGTTTTTAGTGACTCTATGGTGCATTCATCGCAGCAGTTATATCCTCTGAAAACAAGTTCTCCAACTATATACTCATGTATAATAATTAATTTGACCATAAAAATGGCAAGAAAATGCTTGTTTGAAGGAGTTCTTGACCTGGCTCATGGAGTATAATAAGCTCTGTACTGTGTGTTTTTAGTGACTTTACGGCGCATGTTTCGTAGTAGTTATATAATCTAAAAACATGTTCTCCAACTATATACACATGTATAATGAATTTTGCGTAGTATAGAATTCGATAGCTAGTTATAGTTGGTCGCTTCTGGCTAGTTTTTCTTTGTTTTCTTTTCATTGTAAACTCTGTTTTGTTTTTCTCTTTATATTACACCATCTATTTGACTATACACTCATGTATAGTAACTAATTTTACCATAAAATGGTAAAGAAATCCTTTTTCAAGGATTTCTTGACCTATCTCATGGAGTAGAATCAGCTCTGCACTTTGACTTTTTAGTGACTCTATGGCGCTAGCTTCCCAGCATTTTTATACTCTAAAAACATGTTATCCAACTATATTCTAATGTCTTGTCCTTAAAAATGGCAAGAAAATACTCACTTCAAGGAGTTTTTGACCTGGATCATGGAGTAGAATCTGGTCTACACATTGACTTTTTAGTGACACTATGGCGCAAGCTTCCTAGCATTTTTATAATTTGAAAACAAGTATTCCAACTATATTCTCATGTCCAGTAACTAATTTGACCATAAAAATGGCTAGAAAATGCTCACTTCAAGGAGTTCTTCACATGGCTCACAAAGTAGAATCTGCTATGCACTGTGAGTTGTTAGTGACTCTATGGTGAATACTTCCTAGCATTTTTAAACTCTAAAAACACGTTCTCCAACTATATTCTCATGTCTAATAACTAATTTTACCATAAAAATGGAAAGAAAATGCTCACTTCATGGAGTTATTGACCTGGCACACGGAGTAGATACAACTCTTCACAATATTTATAGTGACTCTATGGCACAAGCATCGTAGCAGTTATAAAATCTAGAAAGATGTGCTCCGACTATATACTCACGTATAATAACTAATTTGATCATTAAAATGGAAAGAAAAAATGCTCACTTCAAAGACTTCTTAACATGGCTCACAGAGTAGAATCAGCTCTGCACTTTGACTTTTTAGTGACTCTGTAGTGCAAGCTTCTTAGCATTTTTATACTCTAAAAACTTGTTCTCCAACTATATTCTCATGTCTAATAACAAATTTGACCATAAAAATGGCAATAAATGCTAGCTTCAAAGAGTTCTTGACATGGCTTACGGATTAGAATCAGCTCTACATTGTGAGTTTTTAGTGACACTATGGTGCAAGCTTCCTAGCATTTTTATACTCTAAAAATATGTTTTCCAACTATATTCTCAAGTCTAATAACCTATTTGACCCTAAAAATGGAAAGAAAATGCTCACTTCAAAGACTTCTTGACCAGGCTCACAGAGTAGTATCAACTCTGTACTGTGTGTTTTCAGTGAATCTATGGTGCATGCTTCGCAGCAGTTATATCCTCTGAGCACAAGTTCTCCAACTATATACTCGTGTATAATAACTAATTTGACCATAAAAATGGCAAAAAAATACTCACTTGAAAGAGTTCTTGACTTGGCTCACGGAGTAGAATAAGCTCTGTATTGTGTGTTTTTAGTTACTTTATGGCGCAAGATTCATAGCAGTTATATACTCTGAATAAATGTTCTCCAACTATATACTAATGTATGATAAATAATTTGACCGTAAAAATGGTAAGGAAATGCTCACTTCAAGGAGTTCTTGACCTCGCTCATGGAGTAGAATCAGCTCTACACTTTGACTTTTTAGTGACTCTATGGCGCTAGCTTTCTAGCCTTTTTATACTCTGAAAACATGTTCTCCTACTATATTCTCATGTCTAATAACTAATTTGACCATAAAAATAACAAGAAAATGCTCACTTTAAGGAGTTCTTGACTGACCCACGGAGTAGAATCAGCTCTGCACTGTGAGTTTTTAGTGACTGTATGGTGCAAGCTTCCTAGCATTTTTATATTCTGAAAACATGTTCTCCAACTATATTTCATGTCTAATAACTTATTTGACCATAAAAATGGAAAGAAAATGCTCACTTCAAAGACTTCTTGACCAGGTTCACAGAGTAGAATCTACTCCGCACTTTGTGTTTTTAGTGACTCTATGGCGCATGTTTCGCAGCAGTTATATCCTATGAAAACAAGTTCTCCAACTATATACTCATGTATAATAATTAATTTGACCATAAAAATGGCAAGAAAATGCTCATTTGAAGGAGTTCTTGACATGGCTCACGAAGTAGAATAAGCTCTGTACTGTGTGTTTTTAGTGACTTTATGGTGCAAGTTTCATAGCAGTTATATACTCTAAAAACATGTTCTCCAACTATATACTCATGTATAATGAATTTTGCGCAGTATAGATTTCGATAGCTTGTTATAGTTGGTCGCTTGTGGCTAGCTTTTCTTTATCTTCTTTTCATTGTAAACCCTATTTTGTTTTTCTCTTTATATTACAACAACTAATTGACTATATACTCAGGTATAATAACTAATTTGACCATAAAAATGGTAAGGAAATGCTCACTTCAAAGAGTTCTTGACCTAGCTTATGGAGTAGAATCAGCTCTGCACTTTGACTTTTTAGTGACTCTATGGCGCTAGCTTCCTAGCATTGTAATACTCTGAAAACATGTTCTCCAACAATATTCTCATGTCTTGTTCATAAAAATGGCAAGAAAATGCTAAGTTCAAGGAGTTCTTGACCTGGCTCATGAAGTAGAATCAGCTCTGCACATTGACTTTTTAGTGACACTATGGCGCAAACTTCCTAGCATTTTTATAATTTGAAAACAAGTATTCCAACTATATTCTCATGTCCAATAACTAATTTGACCATAAAAATGGCTAGAAAATGCTCACTTAAAAAATTCTTCACCTAGCTCATAGAGTAGAATAAGTTATGCACTGTGAGTTGTTAGTGACTCTATGGTGGGTACTTCCTAACATTTTTATACTCTAAAAACATGTTCTCCAATTATATTCTCATGTCTAATAACTAATTTTACCATAAAAATGGAAAGAAAATGCTCACTTCATGGAGTTATTGACCTGGCATACGGAGTAGACATAGCCCTTCCCAATATTTTTAGTGACTCTATGGCACAAGCTTCGTAGCAGTTATATACTCTAAAAAGATATGCACCGACTATATACTCATGTATAATAACTAATTTGATCATAAAAATGGAAAGAAAAAATGCTCACTTCAAGGACTTCTTGACATGGCTCACAGAGTAGAATCAGCTTTGCATTTTGACTTTTTAGTGACTCTGTGGTGCAAGCTTCCTAGCATTTTTATACTCTAAAAACTTGTTCTCCAACTATATTCTCATGTCTAATAACTAATTTGACCATAAAAATGGCAATAAAATGCTAACTTCAAGGAGTTCTTGACCTGGCTCACGGAGTAGAATCAGCTCTGCATTGTGAATTCTTAGTGACACTATGGTGCAAGCTTCCTAGCATTTTTATACTCTAAAAATAGGTTCTCCAACTATATTCTCATGTCTAATAACCTATTTGACCCTAAAATGGAATGAAAATGCTCACTTCTAAGACTTCTTGACTAGGCTCACAGAGTAGTATCAACTCTGCACTGTGTGTTTTCAATGACTCTATGGCGCATTCTTCGCCGCAGTTATATCCTCTGAACACATGTTCTCCAACTATATAATCGTGTATAATAACTAATTTGACCATAAAAATGACAAGAAAATACTCACTTGAAGGAGTTCTTGATCTGGCTCATGGAGTAGAATAAGCTCTGTACTGTGTGTTTTTAGTGATTTTATGGTGCAAGATTCATAGCAGTTATATACTCTGAATAAACGTTCTCCAACTATATACTCATTTATAATATATAATTTGACCATAAAAATAGTAAGGAAATGCTCACTTCAAGGAGTTCTTGACCTCGCTCATGGAGTACAATCAGCTCCGCACTTTGACTTTTTAGTGACTCTATGGCGCTAGCTTCCCAGAATTTTTATACTCTGAAAACATGATCTCCTACTATATTCTCATGTCTAATAACTAATTTGACCATAAAAATGGCAAGAAAAAGCTCACTTTAAGGAGTTCTTGACCTGGCTCACGGAGTAGAATCAGCTATGCACTGTGAGTTTTTAGTGACTGTATGGTGCAAGCTTCCTAGCATTTTTACACTCTGAAAACATGTTCTCCAACTATATTCTCATGTCTAATAACTTATTTGACCATAAAAATGGGAAGAAAATGCTCACTTCAAAGACTTCTTGACCATGCTCACAGTAAAATCTACTATGCACTGTGTGTTTTTAGTGACTCTATGGCGCATGCTTCGCAGCAGTTATATCCTCTGAAAAAAAGTTCTCCAACTATATACTCATGCATAACAATTAATTTGACCATAAAAATGGCAAGAAAATGCTCATTTGAAGGAGTTCTTGACCTGACTCACGGAGTAGAATAAGCTCTGTATTGTGTGTTTTCAGTGACTTTATGGCGCAAGTTTCATAGCTGTTATATACTCTAAAAACATGTTCTGCAACTATATACTCATGTATAATGAATTTTGGGTAGTATAGATTTCAATAGCTTGTTATAGTTGTCCCTTGTGGCTAGCTTTTCTTTATCTTCTTTTCGTTGTAAACTTTGTTTTGTTTTTCTCTTTATATTACACCATCTATTTGACTATATACTCATGTATAATAACTAATTTGACCATAAAATGGTAAGAAAATGCTAACTTCAAGGAGTTCTTGACCTAGCTCATATAGTAGAATTAGCTATGCACTTTGAATTTTTAGTGACTCTATGGCGCTAGCTTCCTAGCTTTTTTATACTCTGAAAACACGTTCTCCAACTATATTCTCATCTCATGTCCATAAAAATGGCAAGAAAATACTCACTTCAAGGAGTTCTTGACCTGGATCACGGAGTAGAATCAGCTCTGCACTGTGAGTTTTTAGTGACTCTATGGTGGAAGCTTCATAGCATTTTTATAGTCTTTAAATGTGTTCTCCAACTATATTCTCATGTCTAATAACTAATTGGACCATAAAAATGGAAAGAAAATGCTCACTATAAGTAGTTCTTGACCGGGCTCACGGAGTAGAATCAACTCTACAATGTGTGTTTTCAGTGACTCTATGGCGCAACCTTTGTATCAGTTATATACTCTGAAAACATGTTCTCCAACTATATTCTAATGTCTAATAACTTATTTGACCATAAAAATGAAAAGAAAATGCTCACTTCAAACACTTTTTGACCAGGCTCACAGAGTAGTATCAACTCTGCACTGTATGTTTTTTAGTGACTTTATGGCGCATGCTTTGCAAAAGTAATATCCTCTGAAAACAAGTTTTCCAACTATATACTCATGTATAATAACTAATTTAACCATAAAAATGGTAAGTATAAGCTCTGTACTGTGTGTTTTTAGTGCCTTTATGGTGCAAGATTCATAACAGTTATATACTCTGAAAACATGCTCTCCAACTATATACTCATGTATAATAACTAATTTGACCAAAAAAATGGTAAGGAAATGCTCACTTCAAGGAGTTCTTGACCTAGCTCATGGAGTATAATCAGCTCTGTACTTTGACTTTTTAGTGACTCTATGGCGCTAGCTTCCTAGCCTTTTATACTCTGAAAACATGTTCTCCTACAATATTCTCATGTCTAATTGTTGGCTTTTGAATCCTTTGGTTCAATGTGATCATTAGGAATTTAAGTAAACGGTTACAGCGGAAGCAAACTAAACGTTTACCTTTCTTCTGGGTTGATGTAGAGGATGAGCAGTAGTGAAACACCTCTGATCTTCTGCTGTATGAACCAAGTCGAATCCTGATGTTGTGTGGGCAATAATCTACAGAATTTCTCTATCTACTTCTCTCACACCCCGACCCAGACAGAACGCGACAACCGCCACGTTAACCATAAATTTAGCGAAATGGGTGCACTCCACTCCACAAAGTTTATAGAAAATGTAAGGCTTGCTATCAAGTACCTGTAGAACTGAACAACTGATAACAACGGGTACAACCCGAGGACATCATCTCATAATGTATCAATAAGGATTTACAAAGGTACAAAACACAACGATGTAACTTAGTTTAAAAAAAATATACATGAACGATATAACATCGCGAGAGTACCAAAAAGAATATCAAAGGGGTCACCAAATATAAACTATACAATCTCGCCAATGAATCCGTCAATTTACATAAAAGAGAAAGTACCTAAAACACTGATTGGATGATGAGCAAATGATAGGCAAACCTCCAACCAAAACGATATCAACAGCCTGAAAAGGAAAGAATGATGGGGTGAGCAAAACCACTAGCTCAGTGAGGTGATAAGCCGGTCACCTCGACCCTTATACGAAGCATGTATTCCCACTCGCGGTTCATAACATAAAATCCAACATTTCGTCCCACAATAACTGTTTCTCGCTCAGTATACATATTAATGAAAATAAAAACCTTAGTGCACATTTACGAATAACACAATTAGTTCAAACAACATGTTATCACATAAAAGACGCATGGGTAGTCAATATCCTCCTCGAACTGAGCTCTCCGTCGAGAGACAGTCCAAGCCCGTCATCGTTACTCTAGATAAAATGCACATTAATATTCTTTCTCAACACGCCAAGTACTAAAGTTCACAATTCAATATCAACATGAATACTTGAAATGATCAAACATATAAACATATATGACATGCATGTCCTACACCGGTGACGTTGACTGAGCCTATAATAGACTGATCCATCTAACGATCACCCTCCCAAGTATCAGTCTTAGGCAAATGGACATGTGCCCCGTTAGATCTAACTCACCCAGGTTTGCCAAGCAACGGGCAAATTGGTAGTCACTCTAACTCACCCGAACCGCGACAATTCGGGCTACTTAATCAATGTCGCTCTAACTCACCCGAACCGCGACCAATTATTGCTACTTAACCTTGGTACCAGGCATACATATGCATGTGCATCATAAGATGAATAACGACTCAAGTTAGAGTCTTAATTGGCACACAAGAATAGCCAGAAATCAATTCTCAAATAATTCACAATAAATGTTATCAGATATCGAGCCGACAAGACTCTTCAACATAAGTTAAAATCAATAATACTCATAAAATGGCTAACAGGACTCTAACCAGAGCAATCGAGTCAATCAGGCTCTTTACCACATAACACAATAACCAATAATTTTCTTATCAATTAACTAAAACTAAAATAAATGCACATTTATCGAGGGTCCACACTTCCCACAAGAGAAGGGGTTCCCGAATTATCAACTCACAAGGAAGTGATTAACTCTCTCCGGAATCTGAAGTCGGTCCCTTGCCCTTCATCGATGGTTCTTTACCTAGAAAGGAGATGAGCAATTAAAGAATAATTAAATATAACTAACCATTAGTGGTAACATCCCTTTCATTGTTAAAAACAAATCCTAATCGAGTTCGAACGAGTCGATATTAAATAAAAATGGCATGTAACTCCTTAACATCAGTTCCCAATCCCACATAACCCATTTCAATACATTAACTAAACGAAACGATAGAAAATAAGTTTGAATTCGACATAAAAATTCTAAAATTTTCCAGCTAGCGGCTGTTTACGAGAAAAATCATAACTAATTGTAGAATAATCGGATTGAGGCGTTTCAAGTGGCTACAGAAAGCTAACGAGTTCAGCTACAAAAATTAAGTTTACAAACTTTCGAGGGCAATAGCTATGTCAAAATCAGTTCGAACAGTCTACGAATTACCCACATACCAAAAAGAAAAACACCACAAAATTACAAAACCATGGAAGAAGGAAGCTTAATTCACACACCACTTACCTCAAAACAACTTAGAAACCACCTAGGATGAGGGTTGTAAGGGAGAATTTGATCAACAAGGGTTTATCCTCTTCACTCTCTTCTTTCCCCTCTTTTGTTTTTCTTCTCCCGTTCTTCTCTCTTTTTTTTTAACTTCAGCCTTAATAATTATATATCAGGCCATTTAAGTGTGCTGAAACTTTGGGCCACAAAATAAATAAATAAATAAGTTTGGGTTTTCTAAAAAAAATCTAGTTGGGCTAAGATAAGGCTGGCCTTTTAGGCCATAAAAATAAATAAATAGGTTTTGGGCTTTCTAAAAAAAATCTAGTTGGGCTAAGATAGGGCTGGCCTTTTGAGCCATAAAAATAAATAAATAGGTTTTGGGCTTTCTAAAAAAAATCTAGTTGAGCTAAGATATTATAGCTTCTCTCTCTGCTTTCTCACATTGAAACGGCGCAATGAATAGGCCATCCAGAAGTTGAGATGACTTTTATATTGGGCTATAGCAGGGACCAATAGGAGAAATTGGATTGGGTCTCAATTGGATTTAATTAACCAAGCTTAGCTCCACGCTTTTAATTAAACCCAATAATAATAATATAGTCCACTAAAATATTATTACTGCACTATCCATCCAATCCCGATATTATGTTTTGGGTTCCATCTTATTATGAGCCCGAAAGTCTCCCCACATTTAAGATATACAATGTCCATTAATTAATTAAGTTACTGACAACTCAAATTAATTAATATCTCATCCGAGAGTAGTACCACTCAACCTTTTTATCATGCCGGAATTAATCCACTTGCAAGATTTACATGATAAACCTTATGAGCTACTCAAGGGGACATCATCAACCTATGACGAACATGGATTCCTTCTACAATCAACAGCACACCATAGAGATAATACTATTTCCCAACTCACCGAGTTTGTTGGTTTAATTCATTTAAATCTCACCCATTGATGAATCAAAGAAATATATACTGCTTTACGTGTTGAGGTTATTGTGTAGGGATTAAGAGCACGAACATCCATAATAACAGAGTTCAAGTTCTTCTATATAGACAGTACAAGTCGAACGATCTCAGGCGGTCCTACTCAATACACAAAGCAGTGTACTAATGTTGTTCTATGGTCAAGGTAATTAATACCAAACCACACTACAACCATACCGATAGATAGTCCCCGTCTATCTCGGTTGTGAGCATCTATTTATACTTTATAAGGAAACCGATAATATGATCTTCTGCGTGTTGTCGCACAACATATTATCTACAATATAAAGTAAATGAACTTTTGCACAAACATATAAATAAACTATTTATAATATGCAAAAACATTTGATCATATGATTCTCATTTCAAATAAAATCATTAAAAACATTGTTCAATACAAAAGTAAGGTTTTTAGTATACAAATCTAACAATCTCCCACTTATACTAAAAGACTACGCTGCCTTATCTGCTGACACGCATCTAATCCCAATTCCTTCTACATGCCAATTGAACGCTTTCGCTGGAAGGCTCGTAGTAAAAGTATTAGCAATGTTATCCTCAGATGCAATCTTAGCGACAACGACTTCTCCTCTTTTAACGATGTCTCGTATCTGGTGGTACTTGCGCTCAATGTGTTTACTCGCCTTATGGGCTCATGGTTCCTTCGAGGTTGCTACTGCACCACTGTTATCACAATAAATTGTAATCCCTTTGGGCAAACCAGGAATCACATCCAAGTCCATTAAGAAGTTCCTGAGCCATACTGCTTCTTTAGCTGCCTCAGAGGCTGCTACATATTCAGCTTCCATGGTGGAGTCAGGAACGCATTTCTGCTTTACACTCCTCCATATTATGGCTCCTCCTCCAAGAGTATACACATAACCCGAGGTGGATTTACTGGCATCCCTATCTGACTTTGTTGATTTAATTCATTTAAATCTCACCCATTGATGAATCAAAGAAATATATATTGTCTTACGTGTCAAGGTTATTGTGTAGGGATTAAGAGCACGAACATCCATTATAACACAGATCAAGTTCTTCTATATAGACAGTACTAGTCGAACGATCTCAGGCGGTCCAACTCAATACACAAAGTTGTGTACTAATGTGGATCTATGGTCAAGACAAACTAATACCAAACCACACTACAACCATACCGATAGATAGTCCCCGTCTATCTCGGTTGTGAGCATCTGTTTATACTTTATAAGGAAACCAATAATATGATCTTCTGCGTGTTGTCGCACAATATATTATCTACAATATAAAGTAAATAGACTTTTGCACAAACATATAAATAAAAAATTCATAATATGCAAAAACGTTTGATCATATGATTCTCATTTCAAATAAAATCGTTAAAAACATTGTTCAATACAAAAGCAATGCTTTTAGTATACAAATCTAACACTAATAAGTAATTTGACCATAAAAATGATAAGAAAATGCTCACTTGAAGGAGTTCTTGACCTGGCTCACGGAATTGAATAGCTCTATACTGTGTTTTCAGTGACTTTATGGCGCAAGATTCATAGCAGTTATATACTCTAAAAAGATGTTCTCCAACTATATACTCATGTATAATGAATTTTGCGTAGTATAGATTTCGATAGCTTGTTATAGTTGGTCGCTTGTGGCTAGCTTTCCTTTATCTTCTTTTCATTGTAAACTTTGTTTTGTTTTTCTCTTTATATTACACCATCTATTTGACTAAACACTCATTTATAATAACTAATTTGACCATTAAATGGTAAAGAAATGCTCACTTGAAGGATTTCTTAACCTAGCTCATGGAGTAGAATCAGCTCTGCACTTTGACTTTTTAGTGACTCTATGGCGCTAGCTTCCTAGCATTTTTATACTCTAAAAACATGTTCTCCAACTATATTCTCATGTC
Source organism: Pogostemon cablin (assembly GCA_023678885.1). Lineage (NCBI taxonomy): Eukaryota > Viridiplantae > Streptophyta > Magnoliopsida > Lamiales > Lamiaceae > Pogostemon > Pogostemon cablin. Next base: position 18,953,000 of record CM042964.1, on the reverse strand, counting down.
TAATAACTAATTTGACCATAAAAATGGAAAGAAAATGCTCACTACAAGGAGTACTTGACCTGGCTCACGGAGTAGAATCAAATCTGCACTGTGTGTTTTTAGTGACTCTATGGCGCAACCTTCATGGCAGTTATATACTCTGAAAACATGTTCTTCAACTATATATTCATGTATAATAACTAATTTGACCATAAAAATGGAAAGAAAAAATGCTGACTTCAAGGACTTCTTGACCTGGCTCACGGAGTAGAATCAGATCTGCACTTTGACTTTTTAGTGACTCTGTGGCGCGAGCTTCCTAGCATTTTTATACTCAAAAAACATGTTCTCCAACTATATTCTTATGTCTAATAACTAATTTGACGATAAAAATACCAATAAAATGCTCACTTCAAGGATTTCTTGACCTGGCTCACGGAGTAGAATCAGCTCTGCATTGTGAGTTTTTAGTGACTCTATGGTGCAAGCTTTCTAGGATTTTTATAATATGAAAACATGTTCTCCAACTATATTCTCATGTCTAATAATTTATTTGACCATAAAAATGGAAATAAAATACTCACTTCAAAGACTTTTTGACCAGGCTCACAGAGTAGAATCAACTCTGCACTGTGTGTTTTTAGTGACTCTATGGCGCATGCTTCGTAGCAGTTATATCCTCTTAAAACAAATTCTCCAACTATATACTCACGTATAATAACTAATTTGAACATAAAAATGGCAAGAAAATGCTCACTTCATGGAGTTCTTGTCCTGGCTCACAGAGTAGATACAACTCTTCACAGTGTTTTTAGTGAATCTATGGCGAAAGTTTCGTAGCAGTTATATACTATAAAAATATGTGCTCCGACTATATACTCATGTATAATAACTAATTTCATCATAAAAATGGAAAGAAAAAATGCTCACTTCAAGGACTTCTTGACATGGCTCACGGAGTAGAATCAGCTCTGCACTTTGACTTTTTTGTGACTCTGTGGCGCAAGCTTCCTAGCATTTTTATACTCTAAAAACGTGTTCTTCAACTATATTCTCATTCTAATAACTAATTTGACCATAAAAATGGCAATAAAATGCTATCTTCAAGGAGTACGTGACCTGGCTCACGGAGTAGAATATGCTTTGCACTGTGAGTTTTTAGTGACTCTACGGTGCAGAAGCTTGTGCCATAGAGTCACTAAAAAGTCAAAGTGCAGAGTTGATTCTACTCCGTGAGCCAGGTCAAGAACTCCTTGAAGTGAGAATTTTCTTATCATTTTTATGGTCAAATTAGTTATTATACATAAGTATATAGTTGGAGAACATGTTTTTAGAGTATATAACTGCTACACAGCTTGCGCCATATAGTCGCTTAGAACACACACTGCAGAGATGATTCTACTCCGTGAGCCAAGTAAAGAATTCCTTGAAGTGAGCATTTTCTTGCCATTTTTATGGTCAAATTAGTTATTAGACATGAGAATATAATTGGAAAACATGTTTTCAGAGTATAAAAATACTAAGAAGCTTGTAACGTGGAGTCACTAAATACTCAATGTGCAGAGCATATTTTACTCCGTGAGCCAGGTCACGTACTCCTTGAAGTAAGCATTTTCTTGCCATTTTTATGGTCAAATTAGTTATTATACATGTATATATAGTTGGAGAACATGTTTTCATATTATATAACTGCTATGAAACTAGCACCATAGAGTCACTAAAAACACACATTGTATAGTTGATTCTACTCCGTGAGCCAGTCAAGATCTCCTTGAAGTGAGCATTTTCTTGCCATTTTTATGGTCAAATTAGTTATTAGACATGAGAATATAGTTGAAGAACATTTTTTTAGAGTATAAAAAGGCTAGAAAGATTGCGCCATAGAGTCACTAAAAACACACAGTGCACAGCAGATTCTACTTCGTGAGCCAGGTCAAGAACTCCTTGAAGTGAGCATTTTCTTGCCATTTTTATGGTCAAATTAGTTATTAGACATGAGAATATAGTTGGAGAACATGTTTTCTGAGTATAAAAATGCTAGGGAGCTTGCGCCATAGAGTCACTAAAAAGTCAAAGTGCAGAGCTGATTCTACTCCATGAGTCAGGTCAAAAACTCCTTGAAGTGAGTATTTTCTTACAATTTTTATGGTCAAATTAGTTATTATACATGAGTATATAGTTGGAGAACATGTTTTCCTAGTATATAACTGCTACGCTGCTTGCTCCATAGAGTCACTAAAAACACACACTGCAGAGCTATTTCTACTCCATGAGCCAGGTCAAAAACTCCTTGCAGTGAGCATTTTCTTGCCATTTTTATGATATAATTAGTTATTAGACATGAGAATATAGTTGGAGAACATGTTTTCAAAGTATAAAAATACAAGGAAGTTTCTGCCGTAGAGTCTCTAAAAAGTCAAAGCGCAGAGCTGATTCTACTCCGTGAGCCAGGTCAAGAACTCCTTGAAGTGAGAATTTTCTTACCATTTTTATGGTCAAATTAGTTATTAGACATGAGAATATAGTTGGAGAACAAGTTTTCAGAATATAGAAATGCTAGGAAGCTTGCGCCATAGAGTCACTAAAAAGTCAAAGTGCAGAGATGATTCTACTCCGTGAGCCAGGTCAAGAACTCATTGAAGTGTGCATTTTCTTACAATTGTTATGTCAAATTAGTTATTATACATGAGTATATAATTTGAGAACATGTTTTTAGAGTATATAACTGCTACACTGCTTGCGCCATAGAGTCACTAAAAACACACATTGCAGAGCTAATTATACTCTGTGAGTCAGGTCAAGAACTCCTTGAAGTGAGCATTTTCTTGTCATTTTTATGGTCAAATTAGTTATTAGACATGAGAATATAGTTGGAGAACATGTTTTCAAAGTATAAAAATGCTAGGAAGCTTGCGCCATAGCGTCACTAATAAGTCAAAGTGCAGAGCTGATTCTAGTTCGTGAGCCAGGTCCAGAACTCCTTGAAGTGAGCATTTTCTTACTATTTTTATGGTCGAATTAGTTATTATACATAAGTATATAGTTGGATAACATGTTTTCAGAGTATATAATTGCTAAGCAGCTTGCGCCACAGAGCCACTAAAAACACATAGCGCAGAGCTGATTCTACTATGTGAGCCAGGGCAAAAACTTCTTAAAGTTAGCATTTTCTTACAGTTTTATGGTCAAATTAGTTATTATACATGAGTACATAGTTGGAGAACGTGTTTTCAGGGTATATAACTGCTACGCTGCTTGCGCCATAGAGTCACTTAAAACACACAGTGCAGAGCTATTTATACTCAGTGAGCCAGGTCAAGAACTCCTTGAAGTGAGCATTTTCTTGCCATTTTTATTGTCAAATTAGATATTAGACATGACAATATAGTTGACAACATGTTTTCAGAGTATAAAAATACTAGGAAGCTTGCACCGTAGAGTCACTAAAAACTCACAGTGCATAGCATATTCTACTCCGTGAGCCAGGAAACGTATTACTTGAAGTGAGCATTTTCTTGCCATTTTTATGTTGAAATTAGTTATTATACATGAGTATGTAGTTGAAAAACAAGTTTTCTGAGTATATAACTTCTACGAAACTAGTGCTATAGAGTCACTAAAAACACACATTGTAGATTTGATTCTACTCTGTGAGCCAAACAAGTTCTTCTTGAAGTGAGCATTTCTTGCCATTTTTATGGTCAAATTAGGTATTAGACATGATAATATAGTTGGAGAACATGTTTTTAGAGTATAAAAATTCCAGGAAGCTTGCACTATAGAGTAACTAAAAACTCACAGTGCAGAGCTGATTCTAATTCGTGAGCCAGGTCAAGAACTCCTTTAAGTGAGCATTTTCTTGCCATTTTTATGGTCAAATTAGTTATTAGATGTCACACCCCGACCCCAGACAGAACGCGACAACCGTCGCGTTAACTATAAATTTTGCGGAATGGGTGCACTCCACTCCACAAAATTTATAGAAAACGTAAGGCTTGCTATCAAGTACATGTAGAACTGAACAACTGATAACAACGGGTACAACCCGAGGACATCATCTCATAAAGTATCAATAAGGATTTACAAAAGTATAAAATACAGTGGTGTAACATAGTTTAAAGAAAATATAAATGAACGATATAACATCGCGAAGGTACAAAAAGAACATCAAGGGGTCACCAAATATAAACTATACAATCTCTCCAATGAATCCGTCAATTTACATAAAAGAGAAAGTACCCAAAACACTGATTGGATAACGAGCAAACTATAGGAAAACCTCCAATCAAAACGATATCAACAGCCTGAAAAGGAAAAAATGATGGGGGTGAGCAAAACCACTAGCTCAGTGAGCTGATAAACTGTTCACCCCGACCATTATACGAAGTATGTATTCCCACTCGCGGTTCATAACATAAAATCCAAATTTCGTCCCACTATAACTATTTCTCACTCAGTGTACATATTATTGAAAATAAAAACCTTAGTGCTCCGTGAGCCAATCAAGATCTCCTTGAAGTGAGCATTTTTTTGTCGTTTTTATGGGAAAATTTGTTATTAGACATGAGAATATAGTTGGAGAACATGTTTATAGAGTACAAAAATGCTAGGAAGCTTGCACCATAGAGTCATTAAAAACTCACAGTGCACAGCTGATTCTACCTCGTGAGCCAGGTCAAGAACTCCTTGAAGTGAGTATTTTCTTGCCATTTTAATGGTCAAACTAGTTATTATACATAAATATTTAGTTGGATAACTTGTTTTCATCGTATATAACTGCTACACAGCTTGCACCATTTAGTCACTTAAAATACACAGTGCAGAGCTGATTCTACTCCGTGAGCCAGGTCAAGAACTCCTTGAAGTGAGCATTTTCTTACAGTTTTATGGTCAAATTAGTTATTATACATGAGTATATAGTTTGAGAACGTGTTTTCAGGGTATATAACTGCTACGCTGCTTGCGCCATAGAGTCACTTAAAACACACAGTGCTGAGCTATTTATACTCCGTGAGCCAGGTCAAGAACTCCTTGAAGAGAGCATTTTCTTTCCATTTTTATGGTCAAATTAGCTATTAGACATGAGAATATAGTTGGAGAACATGTTTTCAGATTATAAAAATGCTAGGAAGCTTGCGCCATAGAGTCACTAAAAAGTCAAAGTGCAAAGCTGATTCTACTCCGTGAGCCAGGTCAAGAACTCCTTGAAGTGTGCATTTTCTTGCCATTTTTAATGTCAAATTAGTTATTAGACATGACAATATAGTTGACAACATGTTTTCAGAGTATAAAAATACTAGGAAGCTTGCACCGTAGAGTCACTAAAAACTCACAGTGCAGAGCATATTCTACTCCGTGAGCCAGGAAACGTATTACTTGAAGTGAGCATTTTCTTGCCATTTTTATGGTGAAATTAGTTATTATACATGAGTATATAGTTGAAAAACATGTTTTCTGAGTATATAACTTCTACGAAACTAGCGCTATAGAGTCATTAAAAATACACATTGTAGATTTGATTCTACTTCGTGAGCCAAACAAGTTCTTCTTGAAGTGAGCATTTTCTTGCCATTTTTATGGTCAAATTAGTTATTAGACATGAGAATATAGTTGGAGAACATGTTTTTAGAGTATAAAAATTCCAGGAAGCTTGCACTATAGAGTAACTAAAAACTCACAGTGTAGAGCTGATTCTACTTCGTGAGCCAGGTCAAGAACTCCTTGAAGTGAGCATTTTCTTGCCATTTTTACGGTAAAATTAGTTATTAGATGTCACGCCCCGACCCCTGACAGAACGCGACAACTGTCGCGTTAACTATAAATTTTGCGGAATGGGTGAACTCCACTCCACAAAGTTTATAGAAAACGTAAGGCTTGCTATCAAGTACCTGTAGAACTGAACAACTAATAACAACGGGTACAACCCGAGGACAACAACTCGTAAAGTATCAATAAGGATCTACAAAAGTACAAAATACAACGGTGTAACTTAGTTTAAAGAAAATATACATGAACGATATAATATCGCGAAGGTACAAAAAGAACATCAAGGGGGTCACCAAATATAAACTATACAATCTCGCCAATGAATCCGTCAATTTACATAAAAGAGAAAGTACCTAAAACACGGATTGGATGACGAGCAAACGATAGGAAAAACTCCAACCAAAACTATATCAACAGCCTGAAAAGGAAAGAATGATGGGGGTGAGCAAAACCACTAGCTCAGTGAGGTGATAAGCCGGTCACCCCGACCCTTATACGAAGCATGTATTCCACTCACGGTTCATAACATAAAATCCCACATTTCGTCCCACAATAACTATTTTTCACTCAGTATACATATTAATGAAAATAAAAACCTTAGTGCACATTTACGAATAACACAATTAGTTCAAACAACATGTTATCACATAAAAGACGCGTGGGTAGTCAATATCCTCCTCGAACTGAGCTCTCCGTCGAGAGACAGTCCAAGCCCATCACCGTTACTCTAGATAAAATGCATATTAATATTCTTTCTCAATATGCCAAGTGCTAAAGTTCACAATTCAATATCGACGTGAATACTTGAAATGATCAAACATATAAACATATATGACATGCATGTCCCACACCGGTGACGTTGACTGAGCCTATAATAGACTGATCCATCTAACGATCACCCTCCAGAGTATCAGTATTTGGCAAATGGACAGGTGCCCCGTTAGATCTAACTCACCCAGGTTTGCCAATCACGGGCAACTTTGTTGTCACTCTAACTCACCCGAACCGCGACAATTCGGGCTACTTAATCAATGTCGTTCCAACTTACCCGAACCGTGACCAATTCGGGCTACTTAACCTTGGTACCAGGCATACATATGCATGTGCATCATAAGATGAATAACGACTCAAGTTAGAGTCTTAATTGGCACAGAAGAATAACCAGAAATCAATAATACTCATAAAATGGCTAACATGACTCTAACCAGAGCAATCGAGCCAATCAGGCTCTTTACCACATAACATAATACCAAATAATTTTCTTATCAATTAACTAAAACTAAAATAAATGCACATTTATCGAGGGTCCACACTTCCCACAAGAGAAGACGTTCCCGAATTATCAACTCACAAGGAAGTGATTAACTCTCTCCGGAATCTGAAGTCGGTCCCTTGCCCTTCGTCGATGGTTCTTTACCTAGAAAGGAGATGAGCAATTAAAGACAAATTAAATATAACTAACTATTAGCAGTAACATCCCTTTCATTGCTAAAAACAAATCCTAATCAAGTTTGAACGAGTCCATATTAAATAAAAATGGTATGTAACTCCTTAACATCAGTTCCCAATCCCACATAACCTGTTTCAATACATTAACTAAACGAAACGATAGAAAATATGTTTGAATTCGACATAAAAATTCTGAAATTTTCCAGCTAGCGGCAGTTTACGAGAAAAATCATAACTAATTGAAGAATAATCGGATTGAGGCGTTTCAAGTGGCTACGGAAAGCTAACGAGTTCAGCTACGTACAGAAATTAAGTTTGCAAACTTTCGATGGCAATAGCTATGTCAAAATCAGTTCGAACAGTCTGTGAATTACCCACATACCAAAAAGAAAAACCCCACAAAATTACAAAACCATGGAAGAAGGAAGCTTAATTCACAAACTACTTACCACAAAACAACTTAGAAACCACCTAGGATGAGGGTTGTAAGGGAGAATTTGATCAACAAGGGTTTCTCCTCTTCACTCTCTTCTTTCCCCTCTTTTGTTTTTCTTCTCCCGTTCTTCTAAAAAGTTTCGTCCTCGAAACATAAACGTACCTAGAGATGAAAAGAGATTTGGATGGTGTTGACGCATGACTGACTCTGGTTCCCATGTTTCTTCTTCAATTTGATCACTTCTCCATAGAATTCTCACCATAGGAATGGATTTGTTACGAAGCATTTTCTCTCGGCGATCTACAATTTGAACAGGTTGTACTTCGTACGATAGATTTTCCTTTAATACAATTGGGGGATCTTTGAGCACGTGCGAAGGATCTGGTTCATATTTTCTAAGCATAGAGACATGGAAGACATCGTGAATCTTTGATAATTCTGATGGTAGCTCAAGTCGATACGCGACACGACCAATCCTTTGCACGATCGTAAACGGGCCAATATACCTTGGACTCAACTTTCCTCGATGGCGGAATCGCAACACGCCCTTCCATGGAGAAACTTTCAGAAAAACTTTGTCTCCTTCATTAAACTCCAAATCGCGCCTCCTATTATCTGCGTAGCTTTTCTGTCGATCTTGTGCTGCCTTAAGTCTGTCTCGAATAAGTTATATTTTTGCCTTCGCATCTTCGATAAGCTCTACTTGTTCGATTTGTCTCTCGCCAACCTCATCCCAAAAGAGCGGTGTTCGACACTTTCGGCCATATAGAGCTTCATATGGGGGCATTCCAATGCTTGAATGATAACTGTTGTTATAAGCGAACTCCACCAAAGTCACGTACTTATCCCAGCTACCTCCCAAATTCAACACCACTGCACGTAGCATGTCTTCTAGTGTCTGTATAGTTCTCTCTGACTGTCCATCAGTCTGTGGATGAAACGAGGTACTGAATAGTAATTTTGTACCTAGCGCTTTCTGCAGACTAGGCCAAAAATGGGAAGTGAATCTTGGATCACGGTCAGATATGATTGACACTGGTACTCCGTGCAATCTCTCGATCTTATCGATATATAACTTGGCAAGTTTCTCTAAAGATTCGTTGGTATGCACTGGAAGGAAATATGCCGATTTCGTCAGACGATCGACAATGACCCAAATTGAGTCATGACCCTTTTGGGTTCGAGGTAAACCAGAAACAAATTCCATTGTGACGTTTTCCCATTTCCACTCAGGAATAGGTAGTGGTTGAAGCATGCCGGCTGGTTTTTGGTGTTCCGCTTTAATCTGTTGGCATGATAAGCACTTTGATACAAATTCAGCAATGTCCCGTTTCATACCTGGCCACCAATAATGCTCCCGAAGTGTTCTGTACATTTTGGTACTACCAGGATGCATAGCATAGGCTGAAGAATGGGCTTCCTCAAGAATAGCTCTACGAACATCAAGTTCTGACGGAACACAAACACGATTTTTAAAAGTAAAAAGTCCATCATCCCGAATTTGAAATTCTGTTTCTTTTCCTTGATTTAGATTCGCCATCTTTTGTTGTAAATGAACATTGTGTGATTGTCTTTCTCGAATATGCTCGAACAAGGTAGGTCTAACCTCGAATTCGGCGATTAAGGCAGAATCATTAGACTTTTGACAATCGAGCGAAATGTGTAAAGATTTAAATTGCTCCAACATAGAAAGATAAAAAGATTGAATCGAAGCAAGTAAGGTAGAAGACTTTCTACTCAGAGCATCTGCAACAACGTTCGCCTTGCCAGGATGATAATCGATGACTAAGTCATAGCCACTAATCAACTCCATCCATCGCCTTTGCCTGAGGTTGAGCTCCTTTTGTGTGGTGATATACTTTAAGCTCTTGATCAGTGAAAACCCGACAAGTTGCACTATACAGATAGTGCCTCCAGATCTTCAATGCAAAGACGATTGCAGCCAACTCTAAATCATGTGTAGGATAATTTTCTTCGTTCTTCTTCAATTGCCTTGATGCGTAGGCAATAACCTTTCCTTCTTGCATGAGAACGCATCCTAATCCTTGTCTCGAGGCATCGCTATAAATGGTAAATTCTTCAATCGCTGGGTCTGGCAAAGCAAGAATAGGAGCTGAAACGAGTCGTCTTTTCAATTCTTGAAATGCTTCATCGCATTCTTCATTCCATTCAAATTTTACACCTTTCCGAGTCAATTTAGTCAAAGATGAAGCCAATAACGAAAAGTCTTTGACAAACCGTCGATAATATCCAGCTAATCCCAGAAAACTACGAATCTCTGTCACGTTCTTTGGACGCTCCCAATCTAGTATAGCTTGAATCTTCACTGGATCGACGTAGATTCCTTCTTTAGAAATGTGATGACCCAAAAAGCTTACCTCGCGAATCCAAAATTCACACTTCGAGAATTTAGCATAAAGCTGATTTTCTCTGAGAATGTTCAGAGCAATTCTTAGATGATGAGAATGCTCGTCGTCCGATTTAGAATAAATAAGAATGTCATCAATGAAGATGATGACAAACTTATCTAAGTACGGCCGAAAGACCCGATTCATAAGATCCATAAAAGCTGCAGGAGCATTTGTGAGTCCAAAAGGCATAACACAGAATTCAAAATGACCGTATCTGGTTCGAAAAGCAGACTTAGGGATATCAGATTCCCTAATCTTGAGTTGGTGATAACCGGATCGCAAATCAATTTTTGAGAACACAGTTGCTCCTTGCAATTGATCAAACAGATCATCGATTCTTGGAAGAGGATATTTGTTCTTGATTATCACCTTGTTCAATTGACGGTAGTCGACACATAGGCGAAGTGATCCATCTTTCTTCTTGACAAAAAGAACTGGAGCACCCCATGGAGATGTGCTAGGTCGTATGAAACCCTTCTCCAATAATTCCCCAAGTTGTGTCTGGAGTTCCTTGAGCTCAGCAGGCGACATTCGATATGGAGTAATCGATATAGGTGTGATTCCAGGAAGTACGTCAATAGAAAAATCAATCTCTCGATTCGGAGGTTGCCCTGGTAAGTCTTCGGGAAAGACATCAGGAAATTCATTCACGATTGGGATGTCATCTAGTTTAGTTTCAGAAAGAGAAGTATCGATGACAAATGCCAAGAAGGGCTAACAACCCTTACGCATTAATTTATGCGCAGTCAACATTGAAATAAAAGAGAGGGATCTTGTTTGAAGTTTACCCTCAAAAACAAGTTCTGAGAATCCTGGTCTACGAAAAATAACAAGCTTCTCGTGGCAATCGAGAATTGCATGATGAGAAGAAAGCCAATCCATGCCAAGAATAACATCAAAATCAATCAAAGGCAATGGTATCAATTCAGCCTCTAAAATGACATCTTTGATCTTCAATGGACAACCAAGGAATACCGAATCACGAATTAGACGCTCTCCAAGAGGGGTATGAACGATGATTCCAGGTGACAAATGAGAGATAGGATAATCTAAGATCGCAGTAAGATCATCCCGGATATAAGACCTATCAGATGGTCTCCCACAAACACATGGCCTAAAGAAGCAATATTACGTGAGATTGTGATTTAAAAATTCGAAAATATAGAATTTCTTACGAATGTTTTATTTGTAATCAAGTGGCATAACAAGGCGGGGTTAGATTTAGCATGTGAAAATACTCAGATTATAAATTACCTCTCACAACCTTCGGATCTGAGCGAGCCTCTTCCTGGGAAATATGAAATACTCTAGTTTGCTTCCTTCCTTGCATAGGTGATTGAGTACTAAGGCCGCTTGAGGCATCGGGCACTCTGGTAACTGCAGACCGATTATCTCTGGGTGTAGAATATGTTAGTTTACCACGAAGCTGACCAGAACCCTGACTGCTCGTTCCCATAAGCTGAGAACAAGAACTTCGCATATGCCTCGGCTGTCGACACTGAAAACATACTTGAGGAGCCTTACAAGGGCCGTCATGATATTTTAGGCAATTCTGGCACTTGCGATTTTCACCAACCGATCCCGAGACATTGCTCCCGCCTCTACTAAAATGCTCCCGAGGTTGAGGAAAACTAATAGATACCGAACTTGGTGCGCCACGCGAAGATCCCACACCCCTATACACCTTCGATGCAATTCCTGGAAATGCGCTCCCTTGCCTTTTCTTTTGAGATCGTTCTGCAAGCTTATGTCTCGCCTGAACTAAACCTTCTACCCTCAGGGCTTCTTCTACGAGATCGTCAAGACTCTCGTACTTGTCTCCGGACTTGATGCGATCTCGAATATTAAAATTAAGACCATCTTCAAATCTCATGCATAAGTCTCTCGTCGTATATGACTCAGGAGCGAATTCTCGCAATTCCAGAAATTTACTTTCGTACTCCACGACCGACATAATGCTTTGAAAGAGGTTGAAGAACTCCTTTCTCTTCTGATCCTTGATGTACTGAGAGAAGTATCGATCTTTGAATCGTTCCACAAAGATAGCCCACGTAATAGTAATCGAGGATGTCTCTTTTAGATTCTGCCACCATCGTCGTGCATCTGGGCCTAACAGTTTGGTTGCAATGACCACACGATAACATTCTTCAATCATCAAAGTGTCAAAGGTCTCTGTAATCTCCTTTAACCATGCCCCTGCTTTAGAAACATCTCTTGCACCGTCAAATTTCGAAGTCCCCATGTTTTCAACTGCTTTCACCAATTCTGATATAAAAAGTGCACCTCGGAAGTAGAACCTCCTAAAGCCATTTCTGGAGTAAAAACTGGTACATTAGTTGTAGGTCGAATCGGTTCATTAGCACGAAGAACCTCTTCAGTGACAGTCGTAGTCGTATGAGACGTTGTAGGTGGTGAAACACCATGTATTCGAATGTGATCATAATACAATTGGTACTGCTCGGGTGTCATCATGTGCTCAACCCGCAACTAGGCCCGTGGTTGCTCTACCTGGGAAACTGGCACCCTATGTCAGAATTGATAGGGTCTGTAACCGTCGGAGGAACGACATGATCAGAAGAAACATGTCCTCGAGGTCCACGAGGAACAGAAGAGAGTAGAGGACTCGGAGGATCACGAGGAGCGTGTCCTCGACCTCGACGACGAATTGGAGGTGCCATAATGACTGAAAGGAAGAAAGGAAAGAAAATTCAAGGTCAATGTCAAGGCAATACGATACCTTAGTATGACATAGAAACAAAGTTGGACTCATTGGCTCAACTCAAAAAGAATGATAATCATAAAATCAGGCTCTGATACCAAGAAAGTTGTCACGCCCCGACCCCAGACAGAACGCGACAACCGCCACGTTAACTATAAATTTCGCAGAATGGGTGCACTCCACTCCACAAAGTTTATAGAAAACGTAAGGCTTGCTATCAAGTACCTGTAGAGCAGAACAACTGATAACAACGGGTACAACCCGAGGATATCATCTTAAAAAGTATCAACAAGGATTTACAAAGGTACAAAATACAACGGTGTAACTTAGTTTAAAGAAAATATATATGAACGATATAACATCGCGAAGGTACAAAAAGAACATCAAGGGGGTCACCAAATATAAACTATACAATCTCGCCAATGAATCCGTCAATTCACATAAAAGAGAAAGTACCTAAAACACGGATGACGAGCAAACGATAGGAAAACCTCCAACCAAAACGATATCAACAGCCTGAAAAGGAAAGAATGATAGGGGTGAGCAAAACCACTAGCTCAGTCAGGTGATAAGCCGGTCACCCCGACCCTTATACGAAGCATGTATTCCACTCGCGGTTCATAACATAAAATCCCACATTTCGTCCCACAATAACTATTTCTCACTCAGTATACATATTAATGAAAATAAAAACCTTAGTGCACATTTACGAATAACACAATTAGTTCAAACAACATGTTATCACATAAAAGACGCGTGGGTAGTCAATATCCTCCTCGAACTGAGCTCTCCGTCGAGAGACAGTCCAAGCCCATCACCGTTACTCTAGATAAAATGCACATTAATATTCTTTCTCAATACACTAAGTGCTAAAGTTCACAATTCAATATCGACGTGAATACTTGAAATGATCAAACATATAAACATATATGACATGCATGTCCCACACCGGTAACGTTGACTGAGCCTATAATAGACTGATCCATCTAACGATCACACTCCAGAGTATCAGTATTTGGCAAATGGAGAGGTGCCCCGTTAGATCTAACTCACCCAGCTTTGCCAATCATGGGCAACTTGGTGGTCACTCTAACTCACCCGAACCGCGACAATTCGGGCTACTTAATCAATGTCGCTCCAACTCACCCGAACCGTGACCAATTCGGGCTACTTAACCTTGGTACCATGCATACATATGCATGTGCATCATAAGATGAATAACGACTCAATTTAGAGTCTTAATTGGCACACAAGAATAACCAGAAATCAATAATACTCATAAAATGGCTAACATGACTCTAACCAGAGCAATCGAGCCAATCAGGCTCTTTACCACATAACATAATACCAAATAATTTTCTTATCAATTAACTAAAACTAAATAAATGCACATTTATCGAGGGTCCACACTTCCCACAAGAGAAGGCGTTCCCGAATTATCAATTCACAAGGAAGTGATTAACTCTCTCCGGAATCTGAAGTCAGTCCCTTGCCCTTCGTCGATGGTTCTTTACCTATAAAGGGGATGAGCAATTAAAGACAAATTAAATATAACTAATTATTAGCGGTAACATCCCTTTCATTGCTAAAAACAAATCCTAATCAAGTTCGAACGAGTCGATATTAAATAAAAATGGTATGTAACTCCTTAACATCAGTTACCAATCCCACATAACCTCTTTCAATATATTAACTAAACGAAACGATAGAAAATAAGTTTGAATTCGACATAAAAATTCTGAAATTTTCCAGCTAGCGGCAGTTTACGAGAAAAATCATAACTAATTGAAGAATAATCGGATTGAGGCGTTTCAAGTGGCTACGGAAAGCTAACGAGTTCAGCTATGTACAGAAATTAAGTTTACAAACTTTCAATGGCAATAGCTATGTCAAAATCAGTTCGAACAGTCTGCGAATTACCCACATACCAAAAAGAAAAACCCCACAAAATTACAAAACCATGGAAGAAGGAAGCTTAATTCACACACCACTTACCTCAAAACAACTTAGAAACCACATAGGATGAGGGTTGTAAGGGAGAATTTAATCAACAAGGGTTTCTCCTCTTCACTCTCTTCTTTTCCCTCTTTTGTTTTTCTTCTCCCGTTCTTCTCTCTCTTTTTTTTAACTTTAGCCTTAATAATTATATATATCAGGCCATTTAAGTGGGCTGAAACTTTGGGCCACAAAATAAATAAATAAATAAGTTTGGGCTTTCTAAAAAAATCTAATTGGGCTAAGATAAGGCTGGCCTTTTGGGCCATATAAATAAATAAATAGGTTTTGGGCATTCTAAAATAAATCTAGTTGGGCTAAGTTAGGGCTGGCCTTTTGGGTCATAAAAATAAATAAATAGGTTTTGGGCTTTCTAAAATAAATCTAGTTGAGCTAAGATATTATAAGCTTGCACCGTAGAGTGATTAAAAACTCACAGTGCACAGCTGATTCTACCTCGCGAGCCAGGTCAAGAACTCCTTGAAGTGAATATTTTCTTGCCATTTTAATGGTCAAATTAGTTATTATACATAAATATTTAATTGGATAACATGTTTTCAGTGTATATAATTGCTAAGCAGCTTGCGCCATAGAGCCACTAAAAACACATACCGCAGAGCTGTTTCTACTCCGTGAGCCAGGTCAAAAACTTCTTAAAGTGAGCATTTTCTTACAGTTTTATGGTCAAATTAGTTATTATACATGAGTATATAGTTTGAGAACGTGTTTTCAGGGTATATAACTGCTACGCTGCTTGCGCCATAGAGTCACACACAGTGCAGAGCTATTTATACTCCGTGAGCCAGGTCAAGAACTCCATGAAGTGAGCATTTTCTTTCTATTTTTATGGTCAAATTAGGTATTAGACATGAGAATATAGTTGGAGAACATGTTTTCAGATTATAAAAATGCTAGGAAGCTTGCGCCATAGAGTCACTAAAAAGTCAAAGTACAAAGTTGATTCTACTCCGTGAGCCAGGTCAAAAACTCCTTGAAATGAGAATTTTCTTACCATTTTTATGGTCAAATTAGTTATTATACATACGTATATAGTTGGAGAACATGTTTTCATATTATATAACTGCTACACAGCTTGCACCATTTAGTCACTTAAAACACACAGTGCAGAGCTGATTCTACTCCGTGAGCCAGGTTAAGAACTCCTTGAAGTGAGTATTTTATTGCCATTTTTATTGTCAAATTAGTTATTAGACATGAAAATATAGTTGGATAACATGTTTTCAAAGTATAAAAATACTAGGAAGCTTGCACCGTAGAGTCACTAAAAACTCACTGTGCAGAGCATATTCTACTCCTTGAGCCAGGAAACGTACTCCTTGAAGTGAGCATTTTCTTGCAATTTTTATGGTCAAATTAGTTATTATACATGAGTATATAATTGGAGAACATATTTTCATAGTATATAACTGCTACGAAACTTGCGCCATAGAGTCATTAAAAACTCACAGTGCATAGCTGATTCTACTTCGTGAGCCAGGACAAGAACTCCTTGAAGTGAGCATTTTCTTGCCATTTTTCTGGTCAAATTAGTTATTAGACATGAGAATATAGTTGGAGAACACGTTTTCAGAGTATAGAAAAGCTAGGAAGCTTGCGCCATGGAGTCACTAAAAAGTCAAAGTGCAGAGCTGATTCTACTCGGTGAGTCAGGTCAAAAACTCCTTGAAGTGAGCATTTTCTTACAATTTCTATGTTAAATTAGTTATTATACATGAGTATATAGTTGGAGAACTTGTTTTTAGAGTATATAACTACTACGCTGCTTGCGCCATAGAATCACTAAAAACACACATTGCAGAGCTAATTCTACTCCGTGAGTCAGGTCAAGAACTTCTTGAAATGAGCATTTTCTTGCCATTTTTATGGTCAAATTATTTATTAGACATGAGAATATAGTTGGAGAACATGTTTTCAGAGTATAAAAATAATAGGAAGCTTGCGCCATAGCGTCACTAAAAAGTCAAAGTGCAGAGCTGATTCTACTCCGTGAGCCAGGTCAAGAACTCCTTGAAGTGAGAATTTTCTTACCATTTATATGGTCAAATTAGTTATTATACATAAGTATTTAGTTGGAGAACATGTTTTCATAGTATATAACTTCTACACAGCTTGCACCATTTAGTCACTTAAAACACACGGTGCAGAGCTGATTCTACTCCGTGAGCTAGGTCAAGAACTCCTTGAAGTGAGCATTTTCTTGCCATTTTTATTGTCAAATTAGTTATAAGACATGACAATATAGTTGGAAAACATGTTTTCAGAGTATAAAAATACTAGAAAGCTTGCACCGTAGAGTCACTAAAAACTCATAGTGCATAGCATATTCTACTTTGTGAGCCAGGAAACGTACTCCTTGAAGTGAGCATTTTCTTGCCATTTTCATGGTCAAATTAGTTATTATACATGAGTATATAGTTGAAAAACATGTTTTCTGAGTATATAATTTCTACAAAACTAGCGCCATAGATTCACTAAAAACACACATTGTAGATTTGATTCTACTCCGTGAGCCAAACAAGATCTCCTTGAAGTGAGCATTTTCTTGCCATTTTTATGGTCAAATTAGTTAATAGACATGAGAATATAGGTGGAGAACATGTTTTTAGAGTATAAAAATGCTAGGAAGCTTGCACTATAGAGTAACTAAAAACTCATAGTGCAGAGCTGATTCTACTTCGTGAGCCAGGTCAAGAACTCCTTGAAGTGAGCATTTTCTTGCCATTTTTATGGTCAAATTAGTTATTAGATGTCACGCCCGACCCCAGACAGAACGCGACAGCCGCCACGTTAACTATAAATTTCGCAGAGTGGGTGCACTCCACTCTACAAAGTTTATAAAAAACTTAAGGCTAGCTATCAAGTACCTGTAGAACTGAACAACTGAATCCGTCAATTTACATTAAAGAGAAAGTACCCAAAACACTAATTAGATGACAAGTAAACTATAGGAAAACCTCCAACCAAAATGATATCAACAGCCTGAAAAGGAAAGAATGATGGGGGTGAGCAAAACCACTACCTCAGTGTGGTGATAAGCCGGTCACCCCGACCATTATACGAAGTATGTATTCCCACTCGCGGTTCATAAGATAAAATACAATATTTCGTCCCACAATAACTATTTCTCACTCAGTGTACATATTAATGAAAATAAAAACCTTATTCCTCCTTGAGCCAATTAAGATCTCCTTGAAGTGAGCATTTTTTTGCCGTTTTTATGGGAAAATTAGTTATTAGACATGAGAATATAGTTGGAGAATATGTTTTTAGAGTATAAAAATGCTAGGAAGCTTGCGCCATAGAGTCACAAAAAAGTCAAGGTGCAGAGCTGATTCTACTCCGTGAGCCATGTCAAAAACTCCTTGAAGTAAGCATATTCTTACCATTTTTATTGTCAAATTAGTTATTATACATAAGTATATAGTTGGAGAACATGTTTTCATAGTATATAATTGCTAAGCAGCTTGCGCCATAGAGTCACAAAAAACACATAGTGCAAAGCTGATTCTACTCCGTGAGCCAGGTCAATAACTCCTTGAAGTGAGCATTTTCTTACAATTTTTATGGTCAAATTAGTTATTATACATGAATATATAGTTGGAGAATGTGTTTTCAGGGTATATAACTGCTACGTTGTTTACACCATAGAGTTACTTAAAACACACAGCGCAGAGCTATTCATACTCCGTGAGCCAGGTCAAGAACACCTTGAAGTGATCATTTTCTTGCCATTTTTATGGTCAAATTAGTTATTAGACATGATAATATAGTTGGAGAACATGTTTTTAGAGTATAAAAATGCTAGGAAGCTTACGCCATAGAGTCACTAAATAGTCATAGTGTAGAGCTGATTCTACTCCGTGAGCCAGGTCAAGAACTCCTTGAAGTGAGCATTTTCTTACCATTTTTATGGTCAAATTAGTTATTATACATAAGTATATAGTTGGATAATATGTTTTCAGAGTATATAACAGCTAAGTAGCTTGCGACATAGAGTCACTAAAAACACAGAGTGCAGAGTTGATTCTACTCCGTGAGCCATGTCAAGAACTCCTTGAACTGAGCATTTTCTTACAATTTTTTTGGTTAAATTAGTTATTATATATAAGTACATAGTTGGAGAACGTGTTTTCAGGGTATATAACTGTTGCGCTGCTTGAACCATAGAGTCACTAAAAACACACAGTGCAGAGTTATTTCTACTCCGTGAGCCAGGTCAAGAACTTCTTGAAGTGAGCATATTCTTGCCATTACTATGGTCAAATTAGTTATTAGACATGAGAATATAGTTGGAGAACATATTTTCAGAGTATAAAAATGCTAGGAAGCTTGAGCCATAGGGTCACTAAAAAGTCAAAGTGCAGAGCTGCTTCTATTCCGTGAGCCAAGTCAAGAACTCCTTGAAATGAGAATTTTCTTACCATTTTTATGGTCGAATTAGTTATTATATATAAGTATATAGTTGGAGAACATGTTTTCAGAGTATATAACTGCTACGCAGCTTGCGCCATAGAGTCACTAAAAATACACAGTGCAAAGCTGATTCTACTCCGTGAGCTAGGTCAAGAACTCCTTGAAGTGAGCATTTTCTTGCCATTTTTATGGTCAAATTAGTGAAATGAACTATAACATAAAAATAAAAACAACATTTACAGGACTTCAGTGTTTTGGAGAACATATTTTTAGAGTATAAAAATGCCAGGAAGCTTGCACTATAGAGTAACTAAAAAGTCACAGTGCAGAGCTGATTCTACTTTGTGAGTCAGGTCAAGAACTCCTTGAAGTGAGCATTTTCTTGCCATTTTTATGATCAAATTAGTTATTAGATGTCACGCCCCAACCCATGATAGAACGTGACAACCACCACGTTAACCATAAATTTTGAGGAATGGGTGCACTCCACTCCACAAAGTTTATAGAAAACGTAAGGCCTCCTATCAAGTACCTGTAGAACTGAACAACTAATAACAACGGGTACAACCCGAGGACATCATCTTTTAAAGTATCAATAAGGATTTACAAATGTACAAAATACAACGATGTAACTTAGTTTAAAGAAAATATACATGAACGATATAACATCGCGAAGGTACAAAAAGAACATCAAGGGGGTCACCAAATATAAACTATACAATCTCGCCAATGAATCTGTCAATTTATATAAAAGAGAAAGTACCCAAAACACAGATTGGATGACGAGTAAATGATAGACAAACCTCCAACCAAAACGATATCAACAGCCTGAAAAGGAAAAAATGATGGGGGTGAGCAAAACCACTAGCTCAGTGAGGTGATAAGCTGGTCACCCCGAAACTTATACGAAGCATGTATTCCTACTCGCGTTTCATAACATAAAATCCAACATTTCATCCCACAATAACTATTTCTCGCTTAGTATACATATTAATGAAAATAAAATCCTTGGTGCACATTTACGAATAACACATTTAGTTCAAACAACATGTTATCACATAAAAGACGCATGGGTAGTCAATATCCTCCTCGAAATGAGCTCTCCGTCGAGAGACAGTCCAAGCCCGTCACCGTTACTCTAGATAAAATGCACATTAATATTCTTTCTCAATACGCTAAGTGCTAAAGTTCACAATTCAATATCGACGTGAATACTTGAAATGATCAAACATATAAACATATATGACATGCATGTCACACACCAGTGACGTTGACTGAGCCTATAATAGACTGATCCATCTAACGATCACCCTCCAGAGTATCAATATTTGGCAAATGGATAGGTGCCCCGTTGTATCTAACTCACCCGGGTTTGCCAAGCAATGGGCAACTTGGTTGTCACTCTAACTCACCCGAACCGCGACAATTCGGGATACTTAATCAATGTCACTCCAACTCACCCGAACCGCGACCAATTCGGGCTACTTAACCTTGGTACCAGGCATACATATGCATGTGCATCATAAGATGAATAACGACTCAAGTTAGAGTCTTAATTGGCACACAAGAATAACCAGAAATCAATTCTCAAATAAATCACAATAAATGCTATCAGATATCGAGTCGGCAAGGCTCTACAACATAAGTTAAAATCAATAATACTCATAAAATGGCTAACAGGACTCTAACCAGAGCAATCGATCCAATCAGGCACTTTACCACATAACACAATACCCAATAATTTTCTTATCAATTAACTAAAACTAAAATAAATGCACATTTATCGAGGGTCCACACTTCCCACAAGAGAAGGCGTTGCCGAATTATCAACTCACAAGGAAGTGATTAACTCTCTCTGGAATCTGAAGTCGGTCCCTTGCCCTTCGTCGATGGTTCTGTGGAATCAAGACGAGAACCAAAAGGAGGATTCAAGATGGAGAAGGACGCGACGATGCCTACATCTAGGGCTTTATTCATTTCCCAATTTCTCTTGTATTTTCCGGACATATGGGTAAGATCTATCCAACCCTCATAATTGTTCTTCGCAACATCATGGGCTAGAACCTTTTTGGTAGATCTAGGTTTTTGCAGGTATTTATGAATTAATTGAACTTTTGAGTGTATACTCCGTACAACACTACTTGTGAAATTATTTTATATAAGACTATGCATTTTAATTCATATACTTAGAGTTGTTTTGCGCATCATTATTTGTTATGTGGAGTCTGAATACATATCTTGGTTATTGATTGAAAGCATTCATTGCTGAGCAGGATTCCATGTTATGAATATAAGTGAGGGGACTCCGAAACTTATTATTGATGAGAGTGAAAATAAGCGAGTTTGAGTGCCAAATTTAACATCTTTTGATGGGAATTGTTGATATATATTAGCATAAGTGTCTTATATTTTATATAAGTGAGAAAAAGGTGCGTTTGAGGTGTTTTATTGTATTTTAGATGGAAAAAAGATCAAAAGTGCAAAGTTGGAAAAAGGTGTAATTTGTGCAAGAATGCTGGAAAACGCACGTCCAAATTGTGTAATTTTTATGTGTTCAAGTGGAGTTTAAAGCTATAAGTGTGATACATGGTTGGAAAACAATAGAAGAGAGGGTCGTTTTAGCGTAAGAAACACTTCAATCGTAGTCTAAACGAGAAAGTTATGGTCAAAATGGTGACATCGTGCAAGCTTTGCCGAACAGAACGGCCATGCCACTTTGCATGACTTTTTATACATTCAAATATTTGATCCACATTCTTTCCTTCATCCATCCATCAATTTGAAGATTCGTCTGTGGAATCAAGAGGAGAACCAAAAGGAGGATTCAAAATGGAGAAGGACGCGACGATGCCTACATCTAGGGCTTTATTCGTTTTACAATTTCTCTTGTATTTTCCGGACATATGGGTAATATCTATCCAACCCTCATAATTGTTCTTCGCAACATCATGGGCTAGAACTTTTTTGGTAGATTCAGGGTTTTGAAGGTATTTATGAATTAATTGAACTTTCGAGTGTATACTCCGTACAAAACTACTTGTGAAATTATTTTATATAAGACTATGCATTTTTAATTCATATACTTAGAGTTGTTTTGTGCATCATTATTTGTTATGTAGAGTCTAAATACATATCTTGGTTATTGATTAACAACGTTCGCTGCTGAGCAGGATTCCATGTTATGAATCTAAGTGAGGGGACTCCGAAGCTTATTATTGATGAGAGTGAAAATAAGCGAGTTTGGGTGCCCAATTTAACATCTTTTGATGGGAATTGTTGATATATATTAGCATAAGTGTCTTATATTTGATATAAGTGAGAAAAAGGTGTGTTTGAGGTGTTTTATTTTCTTTTAGGTGGAAAAAGGAACAAAAGTGCAAAGTTGGAAAAAAGGTGTAATTTGTGCAAGAATGATGGAAAACGCACATCCAAATTGTGTAATTTTTATGTATTCAAGTGGAGTTTAAAACTAGAAGTGTGATACATGTTTGGAAAACAATAGAAGAGAGGGTCGTTTTAGCGTAAGAAACACTTCAATCGTAGTCTAAACGAGAAAGTTATGGTCAAAATGGTGACGTCGTGCAAGCTTTGCCGAACAGAACGACCGTGCCACTTTGCATGACTTTTTATACATACAAATATTAGATTTTTTGTGAGTTTATTTTAAGGACTGAAAGTCAAGGAAGGGAGGATCGCGTGAGCATAAGAATAACTCATATCGGAGTTTGAATGTGGAAGTTATACGTAAAACGGTGAGACTATGCGTGATGGTTCGACCTCACTGATCTAGTTCGACCATCGAATCATGGTCAAACCACATACCTGAAGCTGCATTAAAGCACCGATGTTGATTCGACCATGTTTCGACCAGGCCCATATGTCGAACGACCATGCGGGACAGCTCCAGATCCGTATTTTTACATCCCCGGAGTGTGTATTTTTGTGTTTTCCAAGAAAATCCATCCAAGGTTCATAAGAAGAGTTTACAAGTATAAAAGGGGATGTAGATCATACCAAGAAGGCCGCAACACAATCATCCTACACCCCACAAGGGGGGATCAACACCCAACCATCATCCACATCCTTTCCTTCATCCATCCATCACTTTGAAGGTTCGTCTGTGGAATTAAGAGGAGAACCAAGAGGAGTATTCAAGATGGAGAAGGACGCGACGATGCCTACATCTAGGGCTTTATTCGTTTCCCAATTTCTCAAGTATTTTCTGGACATATGGGTAAGATCTATCCAACCCTCATAATTGTTCTTCGCAACATCATGGGCTAGAACCTTTTTTGTAGATCTAGGGTTTTGAAGGTATTTATGAATTAATTGAACTTTGGAATTTATACTCCGTACAACACTACTTGTAAAATTATTTTATATAAGACTATGCATTTTTAATTCATATACTTAGAGTTGTTTTGTGCATCATTATTTGTTATGTAGAGTCTGAATACATATCTTGGTTATTGATTGAAAGCGTTCACTGCTGAGCAGGATTCCATGTTATGAATCTAAGTGAGGGGACTCCGAAGCTTATTATTGATGAGAGTGAAAATAAGCGAGTTTGACTGCCCAATTTAACATCTTTTGATGGGAATTGTTGATATATATTAGCATAAGTGTCTTATATTTGATATAAGTGACTAAAAGGTGCGTTTGAGGTGTTTTATTGTATTTTAGGTGGAAAAAGGATCAAAAGTGCAAAGTTGGAAAAAATGTGTAATTTGTGCAAGAATGCTGGAAAATGCACGTCCAAATTGTGTAATTTTTATGTGTTCAAGTGGAGTTTAAAACTAGAAGTGTGATACATGGTTGGAAAACAATAGAATAGAGGGTCGTTTTAGCGTAAGAAACACTTCAATCGTAGTCTAAACGAGAAATTTATGGTCAAAATGGTGACGTCGTGCAAGCTTTGCCGAACAGAACGGCCTTGCCACTTTTCATGACTTTTTAGACATTCAAATATTAGATATTTTGTGAGTTCTTTTTAAGGACTGAACGTCAAGGAAGTGAGGATCGCGTGAGTATAAGAATCACTCATATCGGAGTTCGAATGTGGAAGTTATACGTAAAACTGTAAGACTATGCATGCTGGTTCGACCTCGCTGATCTGGTTTGACCATCGTATCATGGTCAAACCACATACCTGAAGCTGCGTTAAAGCGCCGATGTTGATTCGACCATGGTTCGACCAGGGCCATATGTCGAACGACCATGCGGGACAGCTCCAGATACATATTTTTACATCCCCGAAGTGTGTATTTTCGTGTTTTCCAAGAAAAATCATCTAAGGTCCATAAGAAGAGCTTACAAGTATAAAAGGGGATGTAGATCACACCAAGAAGGACCGCAACACAATCATCCTACACCCCACAAGGGGGAATCACCCCCCAACCATCATCCACATCCTTTCCTTCATCCATCAATCACTTTGAAGATTCGTCTGTGGAATCAAGAGGAGAACCAAGAGGAGGATTCAAGATGGAGAAGGACGCGACGATGCCTACATCTAAGGCTTTATTCGTTTTACAATTTCTCTTGTATTTTCCGGACATATGGGTAAGATCTATCCAACCCTCATAATTGTTCTTCGCAACATCATGGGCTAGAACCTTTTTGGTAGATTTTGGGTTTTGAAGGTATTTATGAATTAATTGAACTTTCGAGCGTATACTCCGTACAACACTACTTGTGAAATTATTTTATATAAGACTATGCATTTTTAATTCATATACTTAGAGTTGTTTTGTGCATCATTACTTGTTATGTAGAGTCTGAATACATATCTTGGTTATTGATTGAAAGCGTTCACTGCTGAGCAGGATTCCATGTTATGAATCTAAGTGAGGGGACTCCGAAGCTTATTATTGATGAGAGTGAAAATAGCGAGTTTGAGTGCCCAATTTAACATCTTTTGATGGGAATTGTTGATATATATTAGCATAAGTGTCTTATATTTGATATAAGTGAGAAAAAGGTGCGTTTAAGGTGTTTTATTGCATTTTAGGTGGAAAAATTACCAAAAGTGCAAAGTTGGAAAAAATGTATAAATTGTGCAAGAATGCAGGAAAACGCAAGTCCAAATTGTGTAATATTTCTGTGTTCGAGAGGAGTTTAAAACTAGAAGTGTCATAGATGGTTTGAAAACCATAGAAGTGAGGGTCGTTTTAGCGTAAGAAACACTTCAATAGGAGTCTAAACGATAAAGTTATGGTCAAAATGGTGCCATCGTGCAAGCTATGCCGAACGGAACGGCTGTGCCACTTTGTATGACTTGTTATACATTCAAATAATGGATTTTTATGAGTTCTTTTTAAGGAAAGAAAGTTGAGGAAGAGAGAGTTGCGTGAGCATAAAATCACTCAAATCGGAGTTTGGATGAGGAAGTTATACGCAAACGGTAAGACTGCGCATTCTGGTTCTACCTTGCTGATCTGGTTCGACCTTCGAACCTTGGTCGAACCACATACCTGAAGCTACGTTAAAGCGCCGATGTTGATTCGACCATGGTTCGACCAAGCCCATATGTCGAACGACCATGAGGGACAGCTCCAAATCCGTATTTTTGAACCCCCGGAGCGTTTATTTTCGTGTTTTCCAAGAAAAATCCATCAAAGGTCCATAAGGAGAGCTTACAAGTATAAAAGGGGATGTAGATCACACCATGAAGGACCGCAACACAATCATCCTACACCCCACAAGGGGGGATCAGCCCCCAACCATCATCCAAGTCCTTTCCTTCATCCATCCATCACTTTGAAGATTTGTCTGTGGAATCAAGAGGAGAACCAATAGGAGGATTCAAGATGGAGAAGGATGCGACGATACTTACATCTAGGGTTTTATTCGTTTCCCTATTTCTTTTGTATTTTCCGGACATATGGGTAAGATCTATCCAACTCCCATAATTGTTCTTCGAAACATCATGGGCTAGAATCTTTTTAGTAGATGTAGGGTTTTGAAGGTATTTATGAATTAATTGAACTTTCGAGTGTATATTTCGCACAACACTACTTGTGAAATTATTTTATATAAGACTATGCGTTTTTAATTCATATACTTAGAGTTGTTTTGTGCATCATTATTTGTTATGTAGAGTCTGAATACATATCTTGGTTATTGATTGAAAGCGTTCACTGCTGAGCAGGATTCCATGTTATGAATCTAAGTGAGGGGACTCCGAAGTTCATATTGATGAGAGTGAAAATAAGCGAGTTTGAGTGTCCAATTTAACATCTTTTGATGGGAATTGTTGATATATATTAGCATAAGTGTCTTATATTTGATATAAGTGAGAAAAAGGTGCGTTTGAGGTGTTTTATTGTCTTTTAGGTGGAAAAAGGAACAAAAGTGCAAAGTTGGAAAAAAGGTGTAATTTGTGCAAGAATGCTGGAAAACGCACGTCCAAATTGTATAATTTTTCTGTGTTCAAGTGGAGTTTAAAACAAGAAGTGTGATACATGGTTGGAAAACAATAGAAGAGAGGGTCGTTTTAGCGTATGAAACACTTTAATCGGAGTCTAAACGAGAAAGTTATGGTCAAAATGGTGACGTCGTGCAAGCTTTGCCAAACAGAACGGCCGTGACACTTTGCATGACTTTTTATTCATTCAAATATTAGATTTTTTGTGAGTTCTTTTTAAGGAATGAAAGTTAAGGAAGAGAGGATCGCGTGAGCATAAGAATCACTCATATCGGAGTTTGAATGTGGAAATGATACGTAAAACGGTGAAATAATGCATGTTGGTTCGACCTCGCTGATCTGGTTCTGCCATCGAATCATGGTCGAAACACATACCTGAAGCTGCGTTAAAGCGTCGATGTTGATTCGACCATGGTTCGACCAGGCCCATATGTCAAACGACCATGCGGGACAGCTCCAGATCCGTATTTTTACATTCCCAGAGTGTGTATTTTTGTGTTTTCCAAGAAAAAGCCATCAAAGGTTCATAATAAGAGCTTACAAGTATAAAAGGGGATGTAGATCACACCAAGAAGGACCGCAACAAAATCATCCTACACCCCACAAGAGGGGATCACCCCCCAACCATCATCCACATCCACATCCTTTCCTACATCCATCCATCACTTTAAAGATTCGTCTGTGGAATCAAGAGGAGAACCAAGAGGAGGATTCAAGATGGAGAAGGACGCGACGATGCCTACATCTAGGTCTTTATTCATTTCCCAATTTCTCTTGTATTTTTCGGACATATGAGTAAGATCTATCCAACCCCATAATTGTTATTCGCAACATCATGGGCTATAACTCTTTTGGTAGATCTAGGGTTTTGAAGGAATTTATGAATTAATTGAACTTTCAAGTGTATGCTCCATACAACACTACTTGTGAAATTATTTTATATACGACTATGCATTTTTAATTCATATACTTAGAGTTGTTTTGTGCATCATTCTTTGTTATGTAGAGTCTGAATGCATATCTTGGTCATTGATTGAAAGCGTTCACTGCTGAGCAGAATGCCATGTTGTGAATTTAAGTGAGGGGACTCCGAAGCTTATTATTGATGAGAGTGAAAATAACGAGTTTGAGTGTCCAATTTAACATTTTTTATGGGAATTGTTGATATATATTAGCATAAGTGTCTTATATTTGATATAAGTGAGAAAAAAAAGCGTTTGAGGTGTTTTATTGTATTTTAGGTGGAAAAATGATCAAAAGTGAAAAGTTGGAAAAAAGGTGTAAATTGTGCATGAATGCTGGAAAACGCACGTCCAAATTGTGTAATATTTCTGTGCTCGAGTGGAGTTTAAAACTAAAAGTGTCATGCATGGTTGGAAAACCGTAGAAGAGAGGGTCGTTTTAGCGTAAGAAACATTTCAATCGGAGTCTAAACGAGAAAGTTATTGTCAAAATGGTGACGTCGAGCAAGCTATGCCGAACAGAACGACTGTGCCACTTTATATGACTTGTTATACATTCAAATAATGGATTTTTTATGAGTTCTTTTTAAGAACAGAAAGTCTAGGAAGAGAGAGTTGCGTGAGCATAAAAATTACTCAAATCGGAGTTTGGATGTGGAAGTTTTACGCAAAACGGTGAGACTGCGCATGCTGGTTCTACCTCGCTGATCTGGTTCGACCTTCGAACCATGGTCGAACCACATACATGAAGCTGCGTTAAAGCGGTAATGTTGATTCGACCATGGTTCGACCAAGCCGATATGTCGAACGACCATGCGGGACATCTCCAAATCCGTATTTTTTCACCCTCGAAGCGTGTATTTTCGTATTTTCCAAGAAAAATCCATCCAAGGTCCATAAGGAGAGCTTACAAGTATAAAAGGGGATGTAGATCACACCATGGAGGACCGCAACACAATCATCCTACACTCCACAAGGGGGGATCAGCCCCCAACCATCATCCAAGTCATTTCCTCCATCCATCCATCAATTTGAAGATTTGTCTGTGGAATCAAGAGGAGAACCAAAAGGAGGATTCAAGACTGAGAAGGAAGCTACGATGCCTACATCTAAAGTTTTATTAGTTTCCCTATTTCTCGTGTATTTTCCGGACATATGGGTAAGATCTATCCAACCCCCATAATTGTTCTTCGCAACATCATGGGCTAGAATCTTTTTAGTAGATGTAGAGTTTTGAAGGTATTTATGAATTAATTGAACTTTCGAGTGTACATTTCGCACAACACTACTTGTGAAATTATTTTATATAAGACTATGCGTTTTTAATTCATATACTTAGAGTTGTTTTGTGCATCATTATTTGTTATGTAGAGTCTGAATACATATCTTGGTTATTGATTGAAAGCGTTCACTGCTGAGCAGGATTCCATGTTATGAATCTAAGTGAGGGGACTCCGAAGCTTCATATTGATGAGAGTGAAAATAAGCGAGTTTGAGTGTCCAATTTAACATCTTTTGATGGGAATTGTTGATATATATTAGCATAAGTGTCTTATATTTGATATAAGTGAGAAAAAGGTGCGTTTGAGGTGTTTTATTGTCTTTTAGGTGGAAAAAGGAACAAAAGTGCAAAGTTGGAAAAAAGGTGTAATTTGTGCAAGAATGCTGGAAAACGCACGTCCAAATTGTATAATTTTTCTGTGTTCAAGTGGAGTTTAAAACAAGAAGTGTGATACATGGTTGGAAAACAATAGAAGAGAGGGTCGTTTTAGCGTATGAAACACTTTAATCGGAGTCTAAACGAGAAAGTTATGGTCAAAATGGTGACGTAGCGGCTGTGCCGAATAGAACTGCAGTGCCACTTTACATGACTTTTTATACATACAAATGTTAGATTTTTTAAAGTTCTTTAAATGGACCGAAAGCCAAGGAAGAGAGGATCATGTGAGCGTAAGAATCACTCAAATCAGAGTTTGGATGTTGAAGTTATACGCGAAATGGTGAGACTGCGTATGCTGGTTTGACCTCCCTGATCTTGTTCGACTATCGAACCATGGTTGAACCAAATACCTAAAGCTGCGTTAAATCATTGATGTTGATTCGACCATAGTTCGAACAAGCCCATAGGTCGAACCACCATGTGGGACTACTCCAGATCCGTATTTTTACACCCTCGGTGCGTGTATTTTCATGTTTTTCATGAAAAAGCTCATCTATGGTTCATAAGGAGAGATTTCAAGTATAAAAGGGGATGTAGATCACACCAAGAAGGAC
Source organism: Pogostemon cablin (assembly GCA_023678885.1). NCBI lineage: Eukaryota > Viridiplantae > Streptophyta > Magnoliopsida > Lamiales > Lamiaceae > Pogostemon > Pogostemon cablin. Next base: position 18,923,149 of record CM042964.1, on the reverse strand, counting down.
CGCAACATGATCATCCTACACCCCACAAGAGGGGATCACTCCCCAACCATCATTAACATCCTTTCCTTCATCCATCCATCACTTTCAAGTTTCAAATGTATAATCAAGAGGAGAACGAAGAGGGGGATTCAAAACGGAGAAGGACGCGACAACGCCCACATCTAGGGTTTTATTCGTTTCCTAATTTCTTTTGTATTTTCCGGACATTTGGGTAAGATCTATCCAACACCCATGATTGTTCTTCGCAACATCATGGGCTAGAACCTTTTTTGTAGATCTAGGTTTTTGAAGGTATTTATGAATTAATTGAACTTTCGTGTGTATATTCCGTATAACATTACTTGTGAAATTATTTTATATAAGACTATGCATTTTTAATTCACACTCCGAGTTATTTTGTGTATCATTAACTGTTATGTAGAGTCTAAATACATATTTTGGTTATTGATTGAGTGCGTTTACTGCTAAACAGGATTCCATGTTATGACTCTAAGTGAGGGGACTCCGAAGCTTCATATTGATGAGAGTGAAACTAAACGTGTTTGAGTGTTCAATTTAACATCTTTTGATGGGAATTGTCCTTATTTATTAGCACAAGTGTCTTATATTTGATATATGTGAGAAAAAAGGTGCGTTTGAGGTCTTTAATTGTGTTTTAGGTGGAAAAATGATCAAAAGTGCAAAGTTGGAGAAAATGTGTAACTTGTGCAAGAATGCTGGAAAACGCACGTCCAGTTTGTGTAATTTTGCTGTGTTTGTGCAGAGTTCAAATCCAGATGTGTGATACATGGTTAGAAAGCCACAGAAAAAGGGTCATTTAGGCGTAAGAAACACTTTAATCAGAGTCTAAACGAGAAAGTCATGATCAAAATGGTGACATCGCGCAATCGGTACCAAACAGAACGGCAGTGCCATTTAGCATGACTTTTGATATATGCAAATGTTAGATTTTTTAAAAGTTCTTTAAATGGACAAAAAGTCAAGGAAGAGAGGATCGTGTGAGCGTAAGAATCACTCAAATCGGAGTTTGGATGTGGAAGTTATACATGAAACGGTGAGACTGCGCATGCTGGATCGACCTCCCTGATCTGGTTTGACCATCGACCCATGGCCAAACCAAATACCTGAAGCTGCGTTAAATCACCGATGTTGATTCGACCATGGTTCGACCAAGCCCATAGGTCGAACCACCATGTGGGACTACTCCAGATCAGTATTTTTACACCCCCGGTGCGTGTATTTTCATGTTTTTCAAGAAAAAGCCCATCCATGGTCCATAAGGAGAGTTTGCAAGTATAAAAGGGGATGTAGATCACACTAAGAAGAACTGAAACACTATCATCCTACACCCCACAAGAGGGGATCACCCCCCAACCATCATCAATATCCTTTCCTTCATCCATCCATCACTTTGAAGTTTCGAATGTGGAATCAAGAAGAGAACCAAGAGCAGGATTCAAAATGGAGAAGGACGCGACGGCGTTCACATCTAGGGTTTTATTTGTTTCTTAATTTCTCTTGTATTTTCAGGGCATATGGGTAAGATCTATTCAACACCAATGATTATTCTACGCAACATCATGGGCTAGAACCTTTTTGGTAGATCTTGGGTTTTGAAGGTATTTATGAATTAATTGAACTTTCGAGTGTATACTCCGTACAACACTACTTGTCAAATTATTCTATATAAGACTATGCGTTTTTAATTCATACTTAGAGTTGTTTTGTACATCATTAATTGGAATGTAGAATCTGAATATGTATATTGGTTATTGATTGAAAGCGTTCACTGCTGAGCAGGATTTCATGTTATGATTTTAAATGAGGGGATTCTGAAGCTTCATATTGATGAGAGCGAAAATAAGCGTGTTTGAATGTCCAATTTAACATCTTTTGATGGGAATTTTTGTTATATATTTGCACAAGTATCTTATATATGATATATGTGAGAAAAAGGTGCATTTGAAGTGTTTTATTATATTTTAGGTGGAAAAAGGTTCAAAAGTGCAAAGTTGGAGAAAAGGTGTAACTTGTGGAAGAATGCTGAAAAACGCACGTCCAACTTGTGTATTTTTTCTGCGTTTGTGTGGAGCTCAAAACTAAATGTGTGATTGAAGAAAGGGTTCTTTTAGCGTAAAAAACACTTCAATTGGAGTCTAAACTAAAAAGTTATGATCAAAATGGTGACATCGCGTAAGCAGTGCCGAACAGAACGGCTGTGCCACTTTGTATAACTTGTTATACATTCAAATATTGTAATTTTTGTGAGTTCTTTATAAGAACGGAAAGCAAAGGAAGAGAGGATCGCGTGAGCATAAGAATCACTCAAATCGGAGTATGGATGTGGAAGTTATACGCAAAATTGTGAAACTGCGCAAGTTGGTTTGACCTCCGTGATCTGGTTTGACCATCGAACCATGGTCAAACCACATACCTGAAGCTGCGTTAAATTGTCAATGTTGATTCGACCATGGTTCGATCAAGCCCATAGGTCGAACCACCATGTAGGACATCTTCAGATCCATATTTTGACACCCCCAGTGCGTGTATTTTGTTGTTTTTCAAGAAAAAGCCATCCAAGGTCCAAAATGAGAGCATACAAGTATAAAAGGGGATGTAGATCACACCAAGAAGGAACGCAACACAATCATCCTACATCCCACAAGGGGCCCCCATCCATCCATCACTTTGAAGTTTCGAATGTGGAATCAAGAAGAGAACCAAGAGGAGGATTCAAGACGGAGAAGGACGCGACGACACCTACATCTAGGGTTTTATTCGTTTCCCAATTTCTATTGTATTTTCTGGACATATGGATACGATCTATCCAACCCCCATGATTGTTCTTCGTAATATCATGGGCTAGAACCTTTTTGGTAGATCTAGGATTTTGAAGGTATTTATGAATTAATTGAACTTTCGAGTGTATACTCCTTACAACACTACTTTTGAAATTATTTTATATAAGACTATGCATTTTTAATTGATACTTAGAGTTGTTTTGTGCATCATTAATTGTTATGTAGAGTCTGAATACATATCTTGGTTACTGATTGAGTGCGTTCACTGCTGAGCGGGATTCCATGTTATGATTCTAAGAGAGGGGACTCTGAATCTTCATAATATGAGAGTGAAAATAAGCGTGTTTGAGTGTCCAATTTAACATCTTTGATGGGAATTGTTGTTATATATTTGTACAAGTGTCTTATATTTGATATATGTGTGAAAAGGTGCGTTTGAGGTGTTTTATTGTATTTTAGGTGGAAAAAGGATCAAAAGTGCAAAGTTGGAGAAAAGGTGTAACTTGTGCAAGAATGCTGGAAAACTCACGTCCAACTTGTGTATTTTTCTGTGTTTATGTGAAGCTCAAAACTAGAAGTGTGATACATGTTTGGAAAGACATAGAAGAGAGGGTCCTTTTAGCGTAAGAAACACTTCAATCGGAGTCTAAACAAAAAAGTTATGATCAAATGGGTGACGTCGCGTAAGCTGTGCCGAATATAATGGTTGTACCACTTTGCATAACTTGTTATAAATTTAAATGTTTGATTTTTTGTGAGTTCTTTATAAGAACATAAAGGTAAGGAAGAGAGGATCGCGTGAGCATAAGAATCACTCAAATTGGAGTTTAGATGTGGAAGTTGTACGCAAAATGGTGAGACTACGCAAGCTAGTTCGACCACCCTGATCTAGTTCGACCATCGAACCATGGTCGAACCACATACCTAAAGATGCGTTAAATCTTCGATGTTGATTCAACCATGGTTCGACCAAGCCCATAGGTCGAACCACCATGCAGGACAGCTCCAGATCCGTATTTTTACACCCCCGGTCCGTGTATTTTGATGTTTTCCAAGAAAAAGCCATCCAAGGTCCATAAGGAGAACTTACAAGTGTAAAAGGGGATGCAGATCACACCAAGAAGGAGCACAACACAATCATCCTACACCCCACAAAGGGGCATCACCCCCGATGCATCATCCACATCCTTTCCTTCATCCATCCATCACTTTGATGTTTCGAATGTGGAATCAAGAGGAGAACCAAGAGGAGGATTCAAGACGGAGAATGACACGACGACGCCCACATCTTGGGTTTTATTCGTTTCCCAATTTCTCTTGTATTTTTTGGACATATGGGTAAGATCTATCCTACCCCAATGATTTTTCTTTGCAACATCATGGGCTAGAGCCTTTTTGGTAGATCTAGGATTTCGAAGGTATTTTTGAATTAATTGAACTGTCGAGTGTATACTCCGTACAACACTACTTGTCAAATTATTCTATATAAGACTAAGCGTTTTTAATTCATACTTAGAGTTGTTTTGTGCATCATTAATTTGAATGTAGAGTCTGAAAACACATCTTGGTTATTGATTGAAAGCGTTCACTGCTGAGCAGGATTTCATGTTATGATTCTAAGTGAGGGGACTCCGAAGCTTTATATAGATTAGAGCAAAAATAAGCGTGTTTGAGTGTCAAATTTAACATCTTTTGATGGGAATTATTGTTATATATTAGCACAAGTGTCTTATATTTGATATATGTGAGAAAAGGTGCGATTGAGGTGTTTTATTGTAGTTTAGGTGGAAAAAGGATTAAAAGTGTAAAGTTGGAGAAAATGTGTAACTTGTCCAAGAATGCTGGAAAACGCACGTCCAAATTGTGTATTTTTTCAGTGTTTGTGTGGAGCTCAAAACCAGAAGTGTGATACATGGTTGGAAAGCCATAGAAGAGAAGGTCCTTTTAGCGTAAGAAACTCTTCAATCGGAGTCTAAATAAAAACGTTATGATCAAAAGCGTGACGTCGCGCAAGCTGTGCCGAACTGAATGGTTGTGCCAATTTACATAACTTGTTATACATTTAGATGTTACATTTTTTGTGAGTCCTTTATAAGAACAGAAAACCAAGGAAGAGAGGATCGCGTGAGCATAAGAATCACTCAAATCGGAGTTTGGATGTGGAAGTTATACGCAAAATAGTGAGAGTGCGCAAGCTAGTTCAACCTCCCTGATCAGGTTCGACCATCGAACCATGGTCGAACCACATATCTGAAGTTGTGTTAAATCGCAGATGTTGATTCGACCATGGTTTGACCAAGCCCATAGGTCGAACCACCACGCAGGACAGCTCCAGATCTGTATTTTTACACCCCCGGTGCGTATAATTTGGTGTTTTCTAAGAAAAAGCCATCCAAGGTCCATAGGAGAGCTTACAAGTATAAAAGGGGATGTAGATCACATCAAGAAGGACCGCAACACAATCATCCTACACCCCACAAGGGGGGATCACCCCCAACCATCATCCACATCCTTTCCTTCATCCATCCATCACTTTGAAGTTTCGAATGTGGAATCAAGAGGAGAACCAAGAGGAGGATTCAAGACGGAGAAAGACACGACGATGCCTACATCTAGGGTTTTATTCGTTTCCCAGTTTCTCTTGTATTTTCCGGACATATGGATAAGATCTATCCAACCCCCTTGATTGTTCCTCACAACATCATGGGCTAGAGCCTTTTTGGTAGATCTAGGATTTTGAAGGTATTTATGAATTAATTGAACTTTCGAGTGTATACTCCGTACAACACTACTTGTCAAATTATTCTATATAAGACTATGCGTTTTTAATTCATACTTAAGAGTTATTTTGTGCATCATTAATTTGAATGTAGAGTCTGAATACACATCTTGGTTATTGATTGAAAGCGTTCACTGCTGAGCAGTATTTCATGTTATGATTCTAAGTGAGGGGACTCCGAAACTTTATCTAGATGAGAGCAAAAATAAGCGTGTTTGAGTGTCCAATTTAACATATTTTGATGATAATTGTTCTTATATATTAGCACAAGTGTCTTTTATTTTATATATGTGAGAAAAAGCTGCGTTTGAAATGTTTTATTGTATTTTGGGTGGAAAAAGGATCAAAAGCGCAAAGTTGGAGGAAAGGTGTAACTTATGCAAGAATGCTGGAAAACGCACGTCCAACTTGTGTATTTTCTTTATCTTTGTATGGAGCTCAAAACCAGTAGTGTGATACATGATTGGAAAGCCATAGAAGAGAGGGTCCTTTTAGCGGAAGAATCACTTCAATCGGAGTCTAAACAAAAAAGTTATGATCAAAAGGGTGAATTCGCGCAAGCTGTGTAAAACAGAACGGCTGTGCCACTTTGCACAACTTGTTATAAATTTAAATGTTGGAGTTTTTGTGAGTTCTTTATAAGGAAAGAAAGCTGAGGAAGAGAGGATTGCTTGAGACTGCGCATGCTGGTTCGATCTCGCTGATCTGGTTCGACCATTGAACCATGGCCGAATCACATACCTGAAGCAGCGTTAAATCACCAATGTTGATTAGACCATGGTTTGACCAAGCCCATAGGTCAAAACACCATGCGAGACAGCTCCAGATCCATATTTTTACACCCCAGTGCGTGTATTTTCATGTTTTCCAAGAAAAAGTCATCCAAGGTCCATAAGGAGAGCTTACAAATATAAAAGGGGATGTAGATCACACCAAGAAGGACCGCAACACAATCATCCTACAACCCACAAGGGAGGATCACCCCCTAACCATCATCCACATCCTTTCCTTCATGCATCCATCACTTTGAAGATTCGTCTGTGGAATCAAGAGGAGAACCAAGAGGAGGATTCAAGACGGAGAAGGAAGCGATGACGTCTACATCTAGGGTTTTATTCGTTTCACAATTTCTTTTGTATTTTTTGGATATATTGTTAAGATCTATCCAAACCTATGATTGTTCTTCGCAACATCATGGGCTTGAAACTTTTTGGTTGATCTAGGGTTTTGAAGGTATTTATGAATTAATTGAACTTTCGAGTGTATACTCCGTACAACACTACTTGTGAAATTATTTTATATAAGACTATGCATTTTTAAATAATACTCTGAGTTGTTTTATGTATCATTAACTGTTATGTAAAGTCTGAATACATATCTTTGTTATTGATTGAGTCTGTTCACTACTTAATAGGATTCCATGTTATGATTCTAAGTGAGGGGACTCCAAAGCTTCATATTGATGAGAGTAAAACCAATGTTTGAGTGTCCAATTTAACATCTTTTTATGGGAATTGTTCTTATATATTAGCACAAGTGTCTTATATTTGAAATATGTGAGAAAAAGGTGCGTTTGTTGTATTTTATTGTGTTTTAGGTGGAATAAGGATCAAAAGTGAAATTTGGAGAAAAGGTGTAACTTGTGCAATTTCTGGAAAACGCACGTCAAACTTGTATAATTTTTCTTTGTTTTTATGGGGCTCAAAACTAGATGGGTGATATATGGTTGAAAAACCACATAAGAGAGGGTCCTTTAGGCTTAAGAAACACTTCAATCGAAGTCTAAACGGGAAAGTTATGATCAAAATGGTGACATCGTGCAAGCTGTGCCGAACAGATCGGCAGTGCTAGTTTGCATGACTTGTTATACATGCAAATGTTATAGTTTTTGAAAGTTCTTTAAATGGATAGAAATCCAAGGAAGAGAGGATCGTATGAGCGTAAGAATCACTCAAATCAAAGTTTGGATATGGAAGTTATACGCGAAATGGTGAGACTGCGTTTGTTGGTTCGACCTCCCTGATCTGGTTCAACCATCGAACCATGGTCGAACTAAATACCTGAAGCTAAATTAAATTGCCGATGTTGATTCGACCATGGTTCGACCAAGCCCATATGTCGAACCACCATGCGAGACAGCTCCAGATCAGTATTTTTACACCCCCGGTGCATGTATTTTCGTGTTTTTCAAGAAAAAGCTCATCTATGGTCTATAAGGAGAGCTTACAAGTATAAAAGGGAATGTAGAACACACCAAGAAGGACCGCAACACAATCATCCTACACCCCACAAGAGGGGATCACCTCCCAACCATCATCCACATCCTTTCCTTCATCCATCCATCACTTTGAAGATTTGTCTGTGGAATCAAGAGGAGAACTAAGAGGAGGATTCAAGACGGAGAAGAACGCGACGATGCACACATCTGGGGCTTTATTCGTTTCCTAATTTCTCTTGTATTTTCCGGACATATGGGTAAGATCTATCCAACTCTCATGATTGTTCTTCGCAACATCATGGGCTATAACCTTTTTGGTAGATCTAGGGTTTTGAAGTTATTTATGAACTAATTGAATTTTTGTGTGCATACTTTGTACAACACTACTTGTGGAATTATTTTATATAAGACTATACGTTTTTAATTCATACTCAGAGTTGTTTTGTGCATCATTAACTGTTATGTAGAGTCTGAATACATATCATGGTTATTGATTGAGTGCGTTCACTGCTGAGCTGGATTCCATGTTATGATTCTAAGTGAGGGGACTCCGAAGCGTCATTATAACTATCTTATATGAATACTTATTAATTGAATTGGATTCGGGTTGATAAGTAGGATAAAGAGGGTAATTTTATAGTACATATAAAGGGAGATCATATCGGGTTAGAGTACCAATTGGCCAGAAAAATAATTGATACTGATAGTACCTAGAAAGGGGGGTAAAATTATATATCTTGCTCCAAGGTTATTCACACGTGTTACACGCATATTTACTTGTGTCTATAGAGTAGATTTGCATGGTTTAGTGATGCGTCCATATTCCACAAGGCAGAGTCGGACATTGATACACGAAAGGTAGATTAATGAGTAAAACTGGATTATCCTAGGGCTAACTTATCTCCTACTTGATCCACTTTCGCATTCTTCCAGATATACTTTATTTTATTTGTTATTTTGATGAATTATTTTGTAGTTAAATAATTCAATACTCAACTTTATTACATTGTCTTAATGAATTTAGTAAATAATTAAATTGATAATACGCCGTCCTTTGGGTTCGATATTTAACTTGGTCGCTTATCTAAGCTACAATAACATCCTTCATACTTGGGGATTAATTATGTGTTGAGAAAATGTGCATTAAGTTTTTGGCGCCGTTGCCGAGGATGGATGTTATTATTGATTTTATTATTTCTAGTTTGATTAAGAAATTTATTTGTGATTATTTATTTCAATCTAACCTTAAATTTTTCTGTGGTACTTGTATACTAGGAAAAGTAGAGGAAGGAAAGGAAGGAATAAAACACTAAGTTAAACACGGCCGGAGCGAGGCAGAATTCGGATAATGTTGCCATACATGAAAGTTTCAAGAAAAATGGAATTGGTAACATGGGTTTGATAGGACCAAGGGGGGAGATGATGATTTTGAGATACATCCCGCTCTTATCAACATTGTAGAGAAGAATCCCTTTTCTGGAGGTTGCTTTGAAGATTCATATCAGCATCTCAAAAGATTCCTTGGTTATGCAAACACGCAGAAGGGTGCTGGAGCTAATGATAATGCAAGGCGGATGGCCTTATTCAAATTCTCTTTGATTGATAGGGCGGAAGCTTGGTATGAGACTCTTGATGCAGCAGACTGCACTACACGGGACCTACTGAAGCAGATGTTCTTAGAGAGATACATGCCACCCTCTAAAGTGTTTAGAATGAGGCAATAGATCACCCAATTTGTTATGAATCAGGGTGAGAAATTTCATGAGGCGTGGGACAGATTTAAAGATATGCTCAGGCGGTGCCCACAGCATGGGATGTCTAAGGCTCAGTACATAAGCATCTTCTACTATGGATTGGATTGTGAGTTGGGTGTTCTTATTAATGCATCCTCAGGTGGAGCGCTGTTATCTAAGACAACACTTGAAGCAGAAAAGTTATCCGAAGACATCTCTATGAATTCACGTGACTGGCCTACAGAAAGAGTTAGAGGAACTTAAAAATGCTAGGAAACTTGCACCATAGAGTCCATAAAAAACTTAAAGTGCAGAGTTTATTCTACTTTGTGAGCCCGAACAAGAACTTCATGAAATGAGCGTTTTCTTGCCATTTTTATTGTCAAATTAGTTATTAGACATGAGAATATAGTTGAAGAACATGTTTTCAGAGTATAAAAATGCTAGGAAGCTTGCGTCATAGAGTCAATAAAAAGTCGAAGTGTAGCGTTGATTCTTCTCCATGAGCCAGGTCAAGAACTCCTTGAAGTGAGCATTTTCTTACCATTTTTATGGTCAAATTAGTTATTATTCATGAGTATATAGTTGGAGAACATATTTTCAGCATATATAACAGGTACAAAACTTGCGCCACTGAGTCACTAAAAACACACAGTGCAGAGCTGATTCTACTCCGTGAGCCAAGTCAAGAACTCTTTGAAGTGAGCATTTTCTTGCCATTTTTATGGTGAAAATAGTTATTAAACATGAGAATATAGTTGGAGAACATGGTTTCAGAGTATAAAAATGCTAAGAAGCTTGCACCATATAGTCACTAAAAACTCACAGTGCAGAGCTGATTCTACTTTATGAGCCAGGTCAATAACTCTTTGAATTTGGCATTTTCTTGCCATTTCATGGTCAATTTAGTTATTATACACGATAATATAGTTGTAGAACATGTTTCCAGAGTATAAAAATGCTAGAAAGCTTGCGACATAAAGTCAAAGTGCAGAGCTGATTCTACTCTGTGAGCCAGGTCAAGAACTCCTTGAAATGAGCATTTTCTTACCTTTTTTATGATCAAATTAGTTATTATACGTAAGAATATAGTTGGAGAACATATTTTCAGATTATATAACTGCTATGCAGCTTGCCCCATAGAGTCACTATAAACACATAGTGCAGAGCGGATTCTACTCCGTGAGCCATGTCAAGAACTCCTTGAAGTGAGCATTTTCTTGCCATTTTTATGGTCAAGTTAGTTATTAGACATGAGAATATAGTTGGAGAACATGTTTTCAGAGTATAAAAATGCTAGGAAGCTTGCACCATAGATTCACTAAAAACTCACAGTGCAGAGCTGATTTTACTTTGTGAGCCAGGTCAAGAACTCTTTGAATTTGGCATTTTCTTGTCGTTTTTATGGTCAATTTAGTTATTAGACACAAGAATATAGTTGGAGAACATGTTTTCAGAGTATAAAAATGGTAGAAAGCTTGCTCCATAAAGTCACTATAAAGTCAAAGTGCAGAGCTGATTCTACTCCGTGAGCCAGGTCAAGAACTCCTTGAAGTGAGCATTTTCTTACCTTTTTATGGTCAAATTAGTTATTGTACGTAAGTATATAGTTGGAGAACATGTTTTCAGAGTATATAACTGCTACGCAGCTTGCGCCATAGAGTGATTATAAACACATAATGCAGAGCGGATTCTACTCCGCGAGCCAAGTCAAGAACTCCTTGAAGTGAGCATTTTCTTGCCATTTTTATGGGCAAATTAGTTATTAGACATGAGAATATAGTTGGAGAACATGTTTTCAATGTATAAAAATGCTAGGAACATTGTACCATAGAGTCACTAAAAAGTCAAAGTGCAGAGCTGATTATACTACATGAGCCAGGTTAAGAACTCCTTGAAGTGAGCATTTTCTTACCATTTTTATGGTCAAATTAGTTATTATACATAAGTATATAGTTGGAGAAAATGTTTTCAGAGTATATAACTACTACGCAGCTTGCGCCATAGATTCAGTAAAAACACACAGTGCATAGCTGATTCTACTCCGTGAGCCAGGTCAAGAACTCCTTGAAGTGAGCATTTTCTTGCCATTTTTATGGTCAAATTAGTTACTAGACATGAGAATATAGTTGGAGAACATGTTTTCAGAGTATAAAAATGCTAGAAAGTTTGCACCATAGAGTCACTAAAAAGTCAAAGTGCAGAGATGATTTTACTCCGTGAGCCAGGTCAAGAACTACTTGAAGTGAGATTTTTTTTACCATTTTTATGGTCAAATTAGTTATTATACATAAGTATATAGTTGGAGAACATATTTTCAGAATATATAACTGCTACGCAGCTTGCGCAATAGAGTTAGTAAAAACACACAGTGCATAGCTGATTCTACTCTGTGAGCCAAGTTAAGAACACCTTGAAGTTAGCATTTTCTTGCCATTTTTATGGTCAAATTTGTTATTAGACATGAGAATATAGTTGGGCAACACGTTTTTAGAGTATAAAAATGCTAGGAAGCTTACACCGTAGAGTCACTAAAAACTCACTGTGCAGAGCATATTCTACTCCGTGAGCCAGGTCACGTACTCCTTGAAGTGAGCATTTTCTTGCCATTTTTATGGTCAAATCAGTTATTTTATATGAGTATATAGTTGGAGAACATGTTTTCATATTATATAACTGCTACGAAACTTGCGCCATAGAGTCAATCAAAACACACATCGCAGAGTTGATTCTATACCGTGAGCCAGTCAAGATCTCCTTGAAGTGAGCATTTTCTTGCCATTTTTATGGTCAAATTAATTATTAGACATGAGCATATAGTTGGGAAACATGTTTTAAGAGTATAAAAATGCAAGGAAACTTGCACCATAAAGTCCATAAAAACTTAAAGTGCAGTGTTGATTCTACTCCGTGAGCCAGATCAAGAACTTCTTGAAGTGAGCATTTTCTTGTCATTTTTATTGTCAAATTAGTTATTAGGCATGAGAATACAGTTGGAGAACATGTTTTCAGAATATAAAAATGCTAGGAAGCTTGCGTCATAGAGTCAATAAAAAGTCCAAGTGCAGCGTTGATTCTTCTCCATGAGCCAGGTCAAGAACTCCTTGAAGGGAGCATTTTTTTACCATTTTTATGGTCAAATTAGTTATTATTCATGAGTATATAGTTGGAGAACATATTTTCACCGATATAACTATTGGTGCTTGGATCGTTTTGTTAACGTGAACCGTTAGGGATCCATGCGTTTTTATCATAGCAGTGGAAGCAATAAATCATAGAAACGATTACCGTTCACCAGAGTATGTAGAAGTTATGGCCATTCTCGTGGGACTGCACAGTCTGTCATCGAGAATCCTTCATCTTCTAAATACCCTGGTGAACGGTAATCGTTTCTATGCTTTATTGCTTCCGCTGCTATGATAGAAACGCATGAATCCCTAATGGGTCACATTAACCAAACGATCCAAGCACCAACAATTGGTATTAGAGCTTCAGTTTCGTGGTGAAGCGTGAAACGTTAGGCTAGGGTTTGTTGTGCCATATGTGATATTAGGGTTTAGAATTTTGTTTCTTGTTGAATACCCTATTCTGTATACGATGGCACACACACGTCATCGCGTGCTGGCACGGTGGTGAGCGAACGGAAGAGGCACGAGGACAGCGACGGTGGTTTGTGATCGACGGGTCAAGCCGCGCGCTGGATGAAGTGGTGAAAGCATTGAAAGCGACGACCCGATCAGTAAGGTTGCAGTTGGAGGGACTCCACATGGTGGCCGGGACTCAGGCGTGACCAAAAGACCTATTCGAGGTGTTTCCAGAGAACAACAGTAAGGGTTTAGATGGCATGCGGGGCTCGTGGTTGACTCTCAACGTCAGTTTCATCAGCGATACTAAATGGAAACTCTGAAGATTGATGAGTCGCTCTTCATGGTGCTGATGAACATCCCTTCGCCGCTGGGCAGCGGACATGACTGTTCACGGATGATCCGGCAGATGGAAAAGGGGTATCAGGTGGTGTCATGCGAGTCAGGGATGGTTCTGGGAGAGTCCCATCAAAGTTCTGATCGAGCCCTGCATTTTTTCCCGATCGGGTCTTTACTAATTCCGAGAGGGTCCTTTGCATCCTGGTTGGGTATGCGCAATGGATGGCTGGAGAGGGTTCTTCGATGGGCGGCACTACATACCAGGAAGCAATATAAGACGGCAGGCATCACCGCGCAAGATAAAATTTGTGGTCGTCATTGGACAGTCGATGAAAACAGCGTCGCTATCGCTATAAGCATAAGCTTTAGCCAACGATGCTGGAATGACAGCAAGGCAGCGATGCTGATTGGCAGTGAGACACATGGAGAGTTCTAGCGTGTGGTGCAAGTCAAGGCTGATGGCGTTGGCTTTCGGTTTGTTGCTGGTGGCTGGGCTGCATCGACAAAGACGGACCTCGTGGTTATCATGGTTGTCGGGGCTGTGATCGGTGCAAGTCAGAGATTGTGAATAGCAAAACTGGTGGATAGCAGTGCAGAGCCCGCACACAAGGCGCTTCCTTGTCAGGATGGCAGCTCTAGGGGTGGCTGTTCGGAAACACAATGGTTGTTCAGATACACGTCGGATGAATGGAGTTGACGGGTTGCTTTGAGGCGACTGTTGGCGAAAGGATGATGCTGACTATGTTTTTTTTAGGATTGTTGACGGCTGCAAGTTGAATAGAAATTACCGGTAGCTGCTGCTGGTGTGGTTTCCGGCGGTAGACGGTGATAACTTTGGGGATTTCCGACTGCTGGGCGATGGGACTCTGGTGAGCTGCGGTTTTTTCGAACATAAAGTAAGATTCATAGAACATATAAATAAGTGGACTATTGCATCGAATATATAAATAAATTATAAGATGCAATCATTTGATCATATGATTCTTATTTCAAATAAATTGTTATAAGATTGTTCATGCAAAAAAGCTAAACTTTTAGTATACAATCCAACAATCTCCCACTTATACTAAAAGACTATGCTGTCATGTCTTCTGCCATACATCTGATTCCCTCTCCTATTATACGACCATCAAAAGCTTTCGCTTTAAGGTCCTTGTAAATGGATTTACTATGTTATCATCTGATGCAACCTAGGCGACAACAATCTTTCCCTCATCATACAATTTCTCGTAATAGGTGGTACTCGCGCTCCATGTGTTTAATTACCTTATGGACTCGTGATTCCTTCAAGTTTGGAACTGCACCAATATCATTAATTTAAATTGTGATAATCTTGGGCAAACTTAGAAATACTTTAAAGTCCATCATGAAGTTTCTAAAGTCATATAGATACTTTTGCTGCCTTATAGGCTCCAATTTATCATCTATCCATGATGGAGTCCGGAGTCCGAAATATATTTCTATATAACACTCCTCCATATTATGACTCTACTTCCTAAAATTAAACACATAACCTTTGAGGTAGATTTACTGTCGTCCCTATCTGATTTGAAAAATCTGAATCTATGTAACTCATAAGAAGCAGCGAATCTGTCCGGTAAGCCTACATATAATTTCTAGTCCTTTTCAGGTACATAAATATATGTCTTACCACAGTTCAACATTCTTATTTCTAGTTACCTTGATACTCACTGTCTATGTAATTAGCAATACAGTTATCCATTCTCGTTCATAGCATTCCTTAGATTAAGCTTCCTTATTCGCCGAAGCATAAGGAACCGCTTTCATCACCTTTATCTCTTTTTGTGTCTCAAGACACATTCACTTAGATAAATTCACATGCTAAATGAGTAAGGATTGTATCATTTTGCTAAACTTGAGCTAAGCTTTACATCCTTTCTTGTGATCCGTATTATCGTGAACAAAAGGATATTTTTACTCTTCTTAAGTCCTTCATTTCATACTGCTTTATTAACCATACCCATACGCCCGATAATACTCTTTTATTATCTTCAATGAGCAATATATCATCTACGTATAGTACAAAAAATATCACCACATTTCCGTCACTCTTTTCAATACACAAGACATATCCGAGCATTGATAAAATTCATATTACTGGATTTCTTCATCAAAACGGATGATGTTCTTAGCTCTTTTCTATAATTTTGAAGCTTGCTTTAGTCCCTTGATGGACACTTTTAAGCTTAATATCAAAATGTTCTTAGCTCTTTTCAATGAATCACTCTGGTTGCTTAAGATAGATGTTTTCCTCAAGACTTCCAATCAGGAGAGTTGTCTTGATATCTATTTGCTATCCCTCATATTCCATATGAGTAGCAACAGCTAAAGAGTCTAGATCAACTTAGGCATAGCTACCGGCGAATAGGTTTTCTCATAATCGAACCCTTTCTTTCTGAGTATACCTTTTCGCAACAAGATTTGCTTCCAAGGTTTTCACCATACCATATGATCCTCTATTATTTTGTATGACCACTTCCAATGGCTTTACATCATTTAGTGGTCTTACAAGCTCCCAGATTTAATTTAGAATTCATCAATTCTATTTCATCATCATTGCACTAGCTAAGATATTGCATTTCGATCTTGTAGTGCTTCGTCGTATCCGTGGATTCATTTCATGTTTGCTAGGGACCAAGTCTCTCGACTTTCTCAAAACATGTATCAAACAGGTTGTCGAACATCCCTCCCACTACAACAAGGCATTACATGTAATTGTGTATCAGACGTGACATGCGTTGCAGTTTACCTTGTGGTATATCCTCTTGCACAATTGGTACTAATACTTTGTGTTTTTCCTCTCACTTCCTTTAGAACAATTTATACATGGGCTTGTAATTTATTACATAGTCCTCTCCAAATTCTAGTGTTTGTGTTAACAATCACCCTTCGATCTTTTGGACTAAACAAATCACCCTTCATTTTTCTAGGATATCCCACAAACAGACAAACATTCATATGAATTACTGTTTCTAGGGCATATCCATAAAATGAATTTACTAATTCCAAATAATTCATCATCTATCTAATCATTTGCATAAGAGTATTTCTCTTATTAGGATTAAAAGACGCATTATTAATTACTATTTATTGCATCCGTGGTATAAACATGATTTAAGAGTTTACAAATTGTCACGTACCTTAACAGATTATAGCTCCATCCTTCATTACTATGACCATGTCATTTAAATGAAATGGAGTATCCATCCGTAAATGCATAGAAACTAAAATAAAATTCTTTCAATGAAAACGTACGTAAAGACAATTTCTCATAATCAAACGTTTATTCATATCGTAAGATAAATAAACAACTCCCACTGCAACATCCACTACTCTCGTAGTTTTACCCATGTATATTATTATTTCATCATCACTTAGTTGTAGGCTTTTAGTGATTCCGGTATCTACACACAACATGTCAGTAAATGCCAACGCTAATTATGCTTCAACAACTAGTGAATGAGATACTAACCTTGTTCACATCTTGATGAAATTGGATTTTCTTCGCCATATGTTTTGTCAGAAGTTCCCCACCATATACAACATCTTTGTAATTCAGGTGGAACTTGCTCAAAACATTTAGGCAAACAATGAAGAATAAAATTGACTTAGGTTTCCCCTTCAACTTCTATTCCATGTATTTCCAATTCATTCACCAAATTCAATCATGACCTACCGCCTTTCAACTTACTCAAGTATCCGAAGAGTTACATGAGACCATCATATTTCTGTGAATCTCTTATCTCTTCACCAGAGACTTTAATATGCATCATGATAAGTATTTTGTGAGAACACACATGTATTTCCTAAGCAGTGAAATTAGAATCCAAGATTCTTTTCTAATCATCTTATTTTGGACCAATAAATATAATTTCTTTTGGTCAACCATAAGTGAAATAAAACTATTCGAAATTTAGAGAATCATAAAATATATATACCGATCAAATCTTCGAATTAAACCATTTATATTGATTCCCTCAAAATAATATAAAATATAAATTCACCGACATCTCCAGCACCGTGAGTTTGTAAGCCACGATAGTGTGGACGTTTACAAACCCGAACATTTGCAAGAGATGGTTTTACCCATTAATTTCATTTGTCAACCTAACTTTATTACAAAATAATTAATAGTCGGTTCCTCTTTAGCCATGCAAATAAAAGCAGTGACTCCGATGGGGAGGATACTTATTATTTACATCTAAGTGTACACCATTATTTGACCCCAAGTCCATTGCGCAAGTTTATGTGCCTTACAGATGGAGAAGTACACACGCGCTTGGATAACTTCCTACAGTCATCAATTATAAGTTTGTACCAGTGAACCGCATATAAGCTCATTCGATAAGGAGGAAGGTCTATGCCAACGCGCAAGTTCACATGTATCACATTACAAACATAATTATTTAATGAAGTTTGTTCCAGCAATCTATGAATAAACTCATCCGATTGGGAGGAAGGATCTAATGCCGACGCGCAAGTTTATTCATATTACTAACAAACCAATAATGGAGGCAGCGGGAATTAATTACCAATCCCCTCTCCCACTTAGTTATTTAAAACCAAGGGTTTTTACATGCGTATAATATTCAGAATAATATACGCAACCTAACATGCTCCTATTACGGCACATAAGGCAGTAAATCACAGAAAGCATGCATACATATATAACAATAATCAATTAATAA
Organism: Pogostemon cablin; assembly: GCA_023678885.1. Lineage (NCBI taxonomy): Eukaryota > Viridiplantae > Streptophyta > Magnoliopsida > Lamiales > Lamiaceae > Pogostemon > Pogostemon cablin. The sequence continues at coordinate 18,904,986 of CM042964.1, read as the reverse complement.
ATAAATTATAACAGTTATATAACAGCGAATTCGTTTGTTCCCCACCAATCACGAATGCGGACAACTGCGATGGGGATCGACCTCCCCGCAACCTGCTCCACCACTCCGGCACCCTGCCCGATCACATTGTGAAGACTCACGCGGAACCTAATGCAGACCAGTCGAACTTGATGCAGACCAGTCGAACCTGATGCAAATCCGCTAGAACCTGGTGTATAGTCGATTGAACCTGATGCAGACCAATCGAACCTGATGTGAATTCGCTCAAACCTGGTGCATCATCGATGGAACCTGATGCAGACCAATCGAACCTGATGTGAATCCGCTCAAACCTAGTGCATCATCGATCGAACCTGATGCATACCAATCGAACCTGATGTGAATCAGCTCGAACCTGGTGCAGCATCGATCGAACCTGATGCAGACCAATCGAACCTGATGTGAATTTGCTCGAACCTGATGAAGCATCGATCGAACCTGATGCAGATCAATCGAACCTGATGCAAATCAATCGAACCTGATGTGAATCCGCTCGAACCTAGTGCAGCATCGATCGAACCTGATGCAAACCAATCGAATCTGATGTGAATCAGCTCGAACCTGGTGCAGCATCGATCGAACCTGATGCAGACCAATCGAACCTGATGTGAATCCGCTCGAACCTGATGCAGCATCGATCTAACCTGATGCAGATCAATCGAACCTGATGCAAATCAATCGAACCTGATGTGAATCCACTCGAACCTAGTGCAGCATCGATCAAACCTGATGCATACCAATCGAACCTGATGTGAATCCGCTCGAACCTGGTGCTGCATCTATCGAACCTGATGAAGACCAATCGAACCTAATGTGAATCCGCTCAAACCTGATGCAACATCGATCGAACCTTCATCCGCGCAGCCTCACACAGTGTTTCGCGCGCCACATGGCACGCCACCATGCACGCCATCCCAGCGTCCAGCAAGCCAACGTGTTCGACTCCTCTCCAACGTGCAATATTTACACATCATGCCCCGAGCTCCCAAAAAGCACCAATGCCCATCAGGCCGCCCGATACTAGCACGCTGCTCCGCACGCCAACGAGCAGCACACGCCCAGCAGTTGATCGCTCCTTGCCCGGTTCAAAACGCACCCCAGCCGTGCCATTCGCTTGATGCTGTGCACAACACCATGTGCCTTGATGAGCGCTCCTCGCTCGGGCTGTCGCTCGTCCAAGGGCCTACTTGCACGGAACCAAGTTCAGCGTTCCCAACGGCAACACCAAACTACACCAACTAACGTTCAGGGTTCGCAACTGTAGACAGCTTAGAATCCAATCTCAACCATTCAGAATCTACCTCTGTGAGTTCTGAACAAGATATCCAAATTACAGGTCGATCAACGGTTAGTTTGTGAGAAACAACTCTTTTCCCTCGACTGCGCAGAACAGAATCGCCCAAAAGCCTGCTTCTGTTTTCGGCGTATTCCCGACAACACAAAGATCCAAATATGATCTTCACCGTTCGGAATGTACTACTGTGAGTTATAAACATGCTGTACAAATTACAGGTCAATCCAATGGTTAGTTTGTGAGAAACGACTCTTTTCCCTCGACTGCGCAGAACAGAATCGCCCAAAAACCTGCTTCTGATTTCGGCGTATTCCCGACAACACTAAGCTCTTAATACGATCTGCACCGTTCAGAATGTACATCCACAAAATCCGAACATGCTGACAAAAATTCAGCTTGATCCAATGGTTGAAACTCCAGTTATTGCCTCTGTAATATCACTGCGCTGGTTTTTCTCTAAAAAACGTGAATCTGTTTTTGCCCACTTTTTCTTCCTTCCATGTGAAATTGACGAACAGTTTTCGTCGAATCCTCTCACACTCAACCATCGAAAAAATAGGTATGATACAGGGTATATATCACATAGGGATATTCATGGTTTAGCAGTAAAACCAAAACCCTAAACATGTGATCCTAATTTCAAAAAACTAACCACATAAACCCAAGCCTAACGTGTCACGCTTCACCACGAAACCGAAGCTCTGATACAATTGTTGGCGCTTGGATCATTTGGTTAACATGACCCATTAGGGATCCATACGTTTCTAAAATCAGCAGAAGCAATAAATCATAGAAACGATTACCGTTCTCAGGGTATGTTGAAGATGAAGGATTCTCAATGACAGACTGTGCAGTCCCACGAGAATTGCCATAACTTCCTCGTCTGATGTCGGAATTGAATGATCTTTATACTCAGACGATCCTCTCTTCAATGGCTTTCCGGCGGTTTATTGATCATCAATTCTGAGTACTTTTCGATTTTATATAAATTTCTCAATGTGGCGGACAGCAGCAGCAAACTACCTTCTAATCTTATGATGTATGTCCCAAGTCCGATCTCGACGTTGTGTGGGCGACGATCTACGAGACCTCCTCAATCTGCTCGCTACCCTCATCACACGTGAATAATGAATTAGATTAGGGTTCTAGATAAGTTGAGGTGACTTATATACATGGGCTACAGCAGGGACCAGGAGGAGAAATTAGGTTGAGCCTCCATTGGGCTTAAGTATCCAAGCTTAGCCCAAAGCTTTTACTTAAGTCCAATAATAATAATATATTCCACTAAAATATTATTACTGCACTGCCTTTCCAATCCCAAAATTACGTTTTGGGCTCCTTCTTATTATGAGCCTGTTAGTCTCCCCATGTTTAAGATATACAATGTCCATTAATTAATTTAAGTTACTGACAACTCAATTAGTTAATATCTCATCCAAGAGTAGTACCACTCAACCTCATTATCATGCTGGAATAAATTCCACCTGTAGGGTTTACATGATAATCCTTATGAGCTCCTCAAGGGGACATCATCAACCTATGACAGATACGGATTCCTTCTACAATCAACAGCACACCATAGAGACAACACTATTTCCCAACTCATCGAGTTTGTTGATTTAATTACATGTAAATCTCACTCATTGATCAATCAAAGAAATACATACTGCCCTACGTGTCGAGGTTATTGTATAGGGATTAAGAGCACGAACTTCCATAATAACTAAGATCAAGTTCTTCTATAATTTAGTATAAGTCGAACGATCTCAAGCGGTCCTACTCAATACACACAAGTGCACTAATGTGATTCTATAGCCAAGACAAGTTAATACCAAACCACACTACAACCATCCCGATAGAGAGTCCCCGTCTAACTCGGTTGTGAGCATCTGTTCATACTTTATAAGGAAACCGATAATATGATCTTCCGCGTGTTGTCGCACAACATATTATCTACAGTATAAAGTAAGTGGATTATTGCATCGAACATATAAATAAATTATAAGATGCAATCATTTGATCATATGATTCTTATTTCAAATAAATTGTTATAAGATTGTTCATACAAAAAAGCTAGACTTTTAGTATACAATCCAACAGTAACAGCTACAAGCTTGCGCCATAGAGTCACTAAAAACACACAGTGCAGAGCTGATTCTACTCCGTGAGCCAAGTCGAGAACTCCTTGAAGTGAGCATTTTCTTGCCATTTTTATGGTCAAATTAGTTATTAGACATGAGAATATAGTTGGAGAACATGTTTTCAGAGTATAAAAATGCTAGGAAGCTTGCACCGTAGATTCACTAAAAACTCACAGTGCAGAGCTGATTCTACTTTGTGAGCCAGGTCAAGAACTCTTTGAATTTGGCATTTTCTTGCCATTTTTATGGTCAATTTAGTTATTATACACGAGAATATAGTTGGATAACATGTTTTCAGAGTATATAATGCTAGAAAGCTTGAGACATAAAGTCAAAGAGCATAGTTGATTTTACTCCGTGAGCCAGGTCAAGAACTCCTTGAAGTGAGCATTTTCTTACCTTTTTTATGGTCAAATTAGTTATTATATGTAAGTATATAGTTGGAGAACATATTTTCAGAGTATATAACTGCAATGCAGCTTGCGCCATAGAGTCACTTTAAACACATAGTGCAGAGCGGATTCTACTCCGTGAGACATGTCAAGAACTCCTTGAGGTGAGCATTTTTTTACCATTTTTATGGTCAAGTTAGTTATTAGACATGAGAATATAGTTGGAAAACATGTTTTCAGAGTATAAAAATGCTAGGAAGCTTGCACCACAGATTCACTAAAAACTCACAGTGCAGAGCTGATTCTACTTTGTGAGCCAGGTCAAGAACTCTTTGAATTTGGCATTTTCTTGTCATTTTTATGGTCAATTTAGTTATTAGACATAAGAATATAGTTGGAGAACATGTTTTCAGAGTATAAAAATGGTAGAAAGCTTGCGCCATAAAGTCACTATAAAGTTAAAGTGCAGAGCTGAATCTACTCCGTGAGCCAGGTCAAGAACTCCTTGAAGTGAGCATTTTCTTACCTTTTTTATGGTCAAATTAGTTATTATACGTAAGTATATAGTTGGAGAACATGTTTTCAGAGTATATAACTGCAACGCAGCTTGCGCCATAGAGTCACTATAAACACATAGTGCAGAGCGGATTCTACTCCGTGAGCCATGTCAAGAACTCCTTGAGTTGAGCATTTTTTTGCCATTTTTATGGTCAAGTTAGTTATTAGATATGAGAATATAGTTTGAAAACATGTTTTCAGAGAATAAAAATGCTAGGAAGCTTACACCATAGATTCACTAAAAACTCACAGTGCAGATCTGATTCTACTTTGTGAGACAGGTCAAGAACTCTTTGAATTTGGCATTTTCTTGTCATTTTTATAGTCAATTTAGTTATTAGACATAAGAATATAGTGGGAGAACATGTTTTCAGAGTATAAAAATGGTAAAAAGCTTGCGCCATTAAGTCAATATAAAGTCAAAGTGCAGAGCTGAATCTACTCCGTGAGCCAGGTCAAGAACCCCTTGAAGTGAGCATTTTCTTACCTTTTTATGGTCAAATTAGTTATTATACGTAAGTATATAGTTTTAGAACATATTTTCAAAGTATATAACTGCTATGCAGCTTGCGCCATAGAGTGATTATAAACAAATAGTGCAGAGCGGATTCTACTCCGCGAGCCACGTCAAGAACTCCTTGAAGTGAGCTTTTTCTTGCCATTTTTATGGGAAAATTAGTTATTAGACATGAGAATATAGTTGGAGAACATGTTTTAAATTTTTAAAAATGATAGAAACATTGTACCATAGAGTCACTAAAAAGTCAAAGTGCAGAGCTGATTATACTACGTGAGTCAGGTCAAGAACTCCTTGAAGTGAGCATTTTCTTACCATTTTATGGTCAAATTAGTTATTATGCATAAGTATATAGTTGGAGAAAATGTTTTCAGAGTATATAACTGCTACGCAGCTTGCGCCATAGAGTCAGTAAAAACACACAGTGCAGAGCTGATTCTACTCCGTGAGCCAAATCAAGAACTCCTTGAAGTGAGCATTTTCTTGCCATTTTTAAGGTCAAATTAGATATTAGACATGAGAATATAGTTGGAGAACATGTTTTCAGAGTATAAAAATGCTAGGAAGTTTGCACCATAGAGTCACTAAAAAGTCAAAGTGCAGCAGAGATGATTTTACTCCGTGAGCCTGGTCAAGAACTCCTTGAAGTGAGAATTTTTTTACCATTTTTTATAGTCAAATTAGTTATTATACATAAGTATATAGTTGGAGAACATGTTTTCAGAATATATAACTGCTACGCAGCTTGCGCCATAGAGTCAGTAAAAACACACAGTGCAAAGCTGATTCTACTCCGTGAGCCAGGTCAAGAACTCCTTGAAGTGAGCATTTTCTTGCCATTTTTATGATCAAATTTGTTATTAGACATGAGAATATAGTTGGAAAACATGTTTTCAGAGTATAAAAATGTTAGGAAGCTTGCACCGTGGAGTCACTAAAAACTCACTGTGCAGAGCATATTCTACTCCGTTAGCCAGGTCACGTACTCCTTGAAGTGAGCATTTTCTTGCCATTTTTATGGTCAAATCAGTTATTTTATATGAGTATATAGTTGAAGAACATGTTTTCATAGTATATAACTGCTACAAAACTTGCGCCATAGAGTCAATCGAAACACACATCGCACAGTTGATTCTACTCCGCGAGCTAGTCAAGATCTCCTTGAAGTGAGCATTTTCTTGCCATTTTTATAGTCAAATTAATTATTAGACATGAGAATATAGTTGGGAAACAAGTTTTAAGAGTACAAAAATGCTATGAAACTTGCACCATAGAGTCCCTAAAAACTCGAAGTGCAAAGTTGATTCTACTCTGTGAGCCAGAACAAGAACTTCTTGAAGTGAGCGTTTTCTTGCCATTTTTATTATCAAATTAGTTATTAGACATGAGAATATAGTTGGAGAACATGTTTTCAGAGTATAAAAATGCTTGGAACTTACGTCATAGAGTCAATAAAAAGTCCAAGTGCAGCGTTGATTCTTCTCCATGAGCCAGGTCAAGAACTCCTTGAAGTGAGCATTTTCTTACCATTTTATGGTCAAATTAGTTATTATTCATGAGTATATAGTTGGAGAACATATTTTTAGCGTATATAACAGCTACAAAGCTTGTGCCATAGAGCACTAAAAACACACAATGCAGAGCTGATTCTACTCCGTGAGCCAAGTCAAGAACTCCTTGAAGTGAGCATTTTCTTGCCATTTTTATGTTCAAATTATTTATTAGACATGAGAATATAGTTGGAGAACATGTTTTCAGAGTATAAAAATGCTAGGAAGCTTGCACCATAGATTCACTAAAAACTCACAGTGCAGAGCTGATTCTACTTTGTGAGCCAGGTCAAGAACTCTTTGAATTTGGCATTTTCTTGCCATTTTTATGGTCAATTTAGTTATTATACATGAGAATATAGTTCGAGAACATGTTTTCAGAGTATAAAAATGCTAGAAAGCTTGCGACATAAAGTCAAAGTGCAGAGCTGATTCTACTCCGTGAGCCAGGTCAAGAACTCCTTGAAGTGAGCATTTTCTTACCTTTTTATGGTCAAATTAGTTATTATACGTAACTATATAGTTGGAGAACATGTTTTCAGAGAATATAACTGCTACGCAGCTTGCGCCATAGAGTCACTATAAACACATAGTGCAGAGCGGATTCTACTCTGTGAGCCATGTCAAGAACTCCTTGAAGTGAGCATTTTCTTGCCATTTTTATGGGAAAATTAGCTATTAGACATGAGAATATAGTTGAAGAACATGTTTTCAGAGTATACAAATGCTAGGAAGTTTGCGCCAAAGAATCACCAAAAAATCAAAGTGTAGAGCAGATTATACTCCGTGAGCCAGGTCAAGAACTCCTTGAAATGAGCATTTTCTTACCATTTTTATGGTCAAATTAGTTATTATACAAAAGTATACAGTTGGAGAACATATTTTTAGAGTACATAACTGCTACACAGCTTGCGCGATAGAGTCACTAAAAACACAAAGTGCAGAGCTGATTCTACTCCGTGAGTCAGGTCAAGAACTCCTTCAAGTTAGCATTTTCTTACAATTTTTATAGCCAAATTAGTTATTATAGATGAGTATATAGTTGGAGAACATGTTTTCAGAGTATATAACTGCTACGCAGCTTGCGCCATAGAGTCAGTAAAAACACACAGTGCAGAGCTGATTCTACTCCGTGAGCCAGATCAAGAACTCCTTGAAGTGAGCATTTTCTTGCCATTTTTAAGGTCAAATTAGTTATTAGACATGAGATTATAGTTGGAGAACATGTTTTCAGAGTATAAAAATGGTAGGAAGTTTGCACCATAGAGTCACTAAAAAGTCAAAGTGCAGAGATGATTTTACTCCATGAGCCTGGTCAAGAACTCCTTGAAGTGAGAATTTTTTACCATTTTTATAGTCAAATTAGTTATTGTACATAAGTATATAGTTGGAGAACATGTTTTCAGAATATATAACTGCTACGCAGCTTGCGCCATAGAGTCAGTAAAAACACACAGTGCAGAGCTGATTCTACTCCGTGAGCCAGGTCAAGAACTCCTTGAAGTGAGCATTTTCTTGCCATTTTTATGGTCAAATATGTTATTAGACATGAGAATATAGTTGGAAAACATGTTTTTAGAGTATAAAAATGCTAGGAAGCTTGCACCGTAGAGTCACTAAAAACTCAATGTGCAGAGCATATTCTACTCCGTTAGCCAGGTCACGTACTCCTTGAAGTGAGCATTTTCTTGCCATTTTTATGGTCAAATCAGTTATTTTTTATGAGTATATAGTTGGAGAATATGTTTTCATAGTATATAACTGCTACGAAACTTGCGCCATAGAGTCAATCGAAACACACATCGCACAGTTGATTCTACTCTATGAGCCAGTCAAGATCTCCTTGAAGTGAGCATTTTCTGGCCATTTTTATGGTCAAATTAATTATTAGACATGAGAATATAGTTGGGAAACAAGTTTTAAGAGTACAAAAATGCTAGGAAACTTGCACCATAGAGTCCCTAAAAACTCAAAGTGCAGAGTTGATTCTACTCTGTGAGCCAGAACAAGAACTTCTTGAAGTGAGCGTTTTCTTGCCATTTTTACTGTCAAATTAGTTATTAGACAAGAGAATATAGTTGGAGAACATGTTTTCAGAGTATAAAAATGGTAGGAAGTTTGCACCATAGAGTCACTAAAAAGTCAAAGTGCAGAGATGATTTTACTCCATGAGCCTGGTCAAGAACTCCTTGAAGTGAGAATTTTTTACCATTTTTATAGTTAAATTAGTTATTATACATAAGTATATAGTTGGAGAACATGTTTTCAGAATATATAACTGCTACGCAGCTTGCGCCATAGAGTCAGTAAAAACACACAGTGCAGAGCTGATTCTACTCCGTGAGCCAGGTCAAGAACTCCTTGAAGTGAGCATTTTCTTGCCATTTTTATGGTCAAATTTGTTATTAGACATGAGAATATAGTTGGAAGACATGTTTTCAGAGTATAAAAATGCTAGGAAGCTTGCACCGTAGAGTCACTAAAAACTCACTGTGCAGAGGATATTCTACTCCGTTAGCCAGGTCACGTACTCCTTGAAATGAGCATTTTCTTGCCATTTTTATGGTCAAATCAGTTATTTTTTATGAGTATATAGTTGGAGAATATGTTTTCATAGTATATAACTGCTACGAAACTTGCGCCATAGAGTCAATCGAAACACACATCGCACAGTTGTTTCTACTCTATGAGCCAGTCAAGATCTCCTTGAAGTGAGCATTTTCTGGCCATTTTTATGGTCAAATTAATTATTAGACATGAGAATATAGTTGGGAAACAAGTTTTAAGAGTACAAAAATGCTAGGAAACTTGCACCATAGAGTCCCTAAAAACTCAAAGTGCAGAGTTGATTCTACTCTGTGAGCCAGAACAAGAACTTCTTGAAGTGAGCATTTTCTTGCCATTTTTATTGTCAAATTAATTATTAGACATGAGAATATAGTTGGAGAACATGTTTTCAGAGTATAAAAATGCTAGGAACTTGCGTCACAGAGTCAATAAAAAGTCCAAGTGCAGCGTTGATTCTTCTCCATGAGCCAGGTCAAGAACTCCTTGAAGTGAGCATTTTCTTATCATTTTATGGTCAAATTAGTTATTATTCATGAGTATATAGTTGGAGAACATATTTTCAGCATATATAACAGCTACAAAGCTTGTGCCATAGAGTCACTAAAAACACACAGTGCAGAGCTGATTCTACTCCGTGAGCCAAGTCAAGAACTCCTTGAAGTGAGCATTTTCTTGCCACTTTTATGTTCAAATTAGTTATTAGACATGAGAATATAGTTGGAGAACATGTTTTCTGAGTATAAAAATCCTAGGAAGCTTGCACCATAGATTCACTAAAAACTCACAGTGCAGAGCTGATTCTACTTTGTGAGCCAGGTCAAGAACTCTTTGAATTTGGCATTTTCTTGCCATTTTTATGGTCAATTTAGTTATTATACACGAGAATATAGTTGGAGAACATATTTTCAAAATATAAAAATGATAGAAAGCTTGCTACATAAAGTCAAAGTGCAGAGCTGATTCTACTCCGTGAGCCAGGTCAAGAACTCCTTGAAGTGAGCATTTTCTTACCTTTTTTATGGTCAAATTAGTTATTATACGTAAGTATATAGTTGGAGAACATGTTTCAAGAATATATAACTGCTACGCAGCTTGCGCCATAGAGTCACTATAAACACATAGTGCAGAGCAGATTATACTCCGTGAGCCAGGTCAAGAACTCCTTGAAATGAGCATTTTCTTACCATTTTTATGGACAAATTAGTTATTATACAAAAGTCTACAGTTGGAGAACATATTTTTAGAGTACATAACTGCTACACAGCTTGCGCGATAGAGTCACTAAAAACACAAAGTGCAGAGCTGATTCTACTCCGTGAGTCAGGTCAAGAACTCCTTCAAGTTACCATTTTCTTCCAATTTTTATAGCCAAATTAGTTATTATAGATGAGTATATAGTTGGAGAACATGTTTACAGAGTATATAACTATTACGCTGCTTGCGCCATAGAGTCACCAAAAACACACAGTGCAGAGCTAATTCTACTACGTGGGCCGGGACAAGAACTCCTTGAAATGAGCATTTTCTTGCCATTTTTATGGTCAAATTAGTTATTACACATGTGAATATAGTTGGAGAACATGTTTTCAATGTATAAAAATGCTAGGAACATTGTACCATAGAGTCACTAAAAAGTCAGAGTGTAGAGCTGATTATACTACGTGAGCCAGGTTAAGAAATCCTTGAATTGAGCATTTTCTTACCATTTTTATAGTCAAATTAGTTATTATACATAAGTATATAGTTGGAGAAAGTGTTTTCAGAGTATATAATTGCTAGCAGCTTGCGCCATAGAGTCAGTAAAAACACACAGTGCAGAGCTGATTCTACTCCGTGAGCCAGGTCAAGAACTCCTTGAAGTGAGCATTTTCTTGCCATTTTTATGGTCAAATTAGTTATTAGACATGAGAATATAGTTGGAGAACATGTTTTCAGAGCATAAAAATGCTAGGAAGCTTGCCCCATAGAGTCACTAAAAAGTCAAAGTGCTGAGATGATTTTACTCCGTGAGCCAGGTCAAAAACTCCTTGAAGTGAGATTTTTTTGCCATTTTTATGGTAAATTAATTGTTATACATATGTATATATTTGGAGAACATGTTTTCAGAGTATATAACTGCTACGCAGCTTGCGCCATAGAGTCAGTAAAAACACACAATGCAGGGCTGATTCTACTCCGTGAGCCAGGTCCAGAACTCCTTGAAGTGAGCATTTTCATGCCATTTTTATGGTCAAATTTGTTATTAGAAATGAGAATATAGTTGGACAACATGTTTTCAAAGTATAAAAATGCTAGGAAGCTTGCACCGTTGAGTCACTAAAAACTCACTGTGCAGAGCATATTCTGCTCCGTGAGCCGGTCACATACTCCTTGAAGTGAGCATTTTCTTGCCATTTTAATGGTCAAATCAGTTATTTTATATGAGTATATAGTTGGAGAATATATTTTCAGAGTATATAACTGCTGCAAAACTTACGCCATCGAGTCACTCAAAACACGCATCGCAGAGTTGATTCTACTCCGTGAGCCAGTCAAGATCTCATTGAAGTGAGCATTTTCTTGCCATTTTATGGTCAAATTAATTATTAGACATGAGAATATAGTTGGGAAACATGTTTTAAGAGTATAAAAATGCAAGGAAACTTGCACCATAAAGTCCATAAAAACATAAAGTGCAGAGTTGATTATACTCCGTGAGCCAGATCAAGAACTTCTTGAAGTGAGCATTTTCTTGTCATTTTTATTGTCAAATTAGTTATTAGACATGAGAATATAGTTGGAGAACATATTTTCAGAGTTTAAAAATGCTAGGAAACTTGCGTCATAGAGTCATTAAAAAGTCCAAGTGCAGCGTTGATTCTTCTCCATGAGCCAGGTCAAGAACTCCTTGAAGTGAACATTTTCTTACCATTTTTATAGTCAAATTAGTTATTATTCATGAGTATATAGTTGGAAAACATATTTTCAGCATATATAACAGCTACAAAGCTTGCGCCATAGAGTAACTAAAAACACATAGTGCAGAGTTGATTCTACTCCGTGAGCCAAGTCAAGAACTCCTTGAAGTGAGCATTTTCTTGCCATTTTTATGGTCAAATTAGTTATTAGACATGGGAATATAGTTGGAGAACATGTTTTCAGAGTATAAAAATGCTAGGAAGCTTGCACCATAGATTCACTAAAAACTCACAGTGCAGTGCTGATTCTACTTTGTGAGCCAGGTCAAGAACTCTTTGAATTTGACATTTTCTTGTCATTTTTATGGTTATTTTAGTTATTAGAAACGAGAATATAGTTGGAAAATATGTTTTCAGAGTATAAAAATGGTAGAAAGCTTGAGCCATAAAGTCACTATAAAGTCAAAGTGCAGAGCTGATTCTACTGCGTGAGCATGGTCAAGAACTCCTTGAAGTGAGCATTTTCTTACCTTTTTTATGGTTAAATTAGTTATTATACGTAAGTATATAGTTGGAGAACATGTTTTCAGAGTATATAACTACTACGCAGCGTGAGCCATAGAGTAACTATAAACACATCGCTGATTATACTACGTAAGCCAGGTCAAGAATTCCTTGAAGTGAGCATTTTCTTACCATTTTTTTGGTCAAATTAGTTATTATACATAAGTATATAGTTGGAGAAAATTTTTTCAGAGTATATAACTGTTACGCAACTTGCGCCATAGAGTCAATAAAAACACACAGTGCAGAGCTGATTCTACTCAGTGAGCCAGGTCAAGAACTCCTTGAAGTGAGCATTATCTTGCCATTTTTATGGTCAAATTTGTTATTAGACATGAGAATATAGTTGGACAACATGTTTTCAGAGTATAAAAATATTAGGAATCTTGCACCGTGGAGTCACTAAAAACTCACAGTGCAGAGCATATTCTATTCCATGAGCCAGGTCACGCACTACTTGAAGTGAGAATTTTCTTGCCATTTTTATGGTCAAATTAGTTATTATATATGAGTATATAGTTGGAGAACATGTTTTCAGAGTATATAACTGCTACGAAACTTGCGCCATAGAGTCACTAAAAACACACATTGCAGAGTTGATTTTACTCCGAGAGCCAGTCAAGATCTCCTTGAAGTGAGCATTTTCTTGCCATTTTTATGGTCAAATTAATTATTAGATATGAGAATATAGTTGGGGAACACGATTTAAGAGTATAAATAGATATTATTAAAAATTAGAGTCAAATAATACAGGGTACAGAGGATAAAGATGTTGTGCAAAAGGCAAAAGAGCCTGAAAATAAGCCAAACATGCGGCTTAAAAAGATAATAAACCAAGAAAATTTCATTAAAAGTGAAAATAGATAAGAGGACATCATATAAATTAGTTCATGTGAAATGGTCCTCTACGAGTATTCCACCTTCCCCCGGGGAGATAGACACCTTTTTTCAAAGATAAACACCTTTTTTCAATCCATATCGCATAAAGTCCTCTGTTACGCAAGTTTGGATACGAATCTATGAACTTCCATTGGTTATGAAAATCTACCTAAATTTTGTACTTACATTGGTTATGAAAATCTACCTAAATTTTGTACTACATGTTCTACTTTGGGTCATGGAGTTGAGGAGTGTCACAAAAACAAGAATGTGGGTCAACTACATCCCAAGGGGAATCCTAGACCTCGTTGGGCGCCTGTCATACATAAAGTTGTGGGATTTGATAAAAATGCTGCTACAGTGGATAATGTGGGCAATGATGTTCGTAATGAAGGCACTGGGCATGTGGATAGGGAAGATGAGAATTTAGATCTAAATATGGAGCATGACGTTACCTCTATTGATATTGATCTCGGGGCTACTCAGATCAGACATGTTAAAGACAGTGTGGTCACTTATTCGACTAATAGTTTTATGGTTCTTGATGGAGATTATGAGGAGGACATTCGTCAGATGATGAACGAGATAAATAATAAGAAGGCTGATCAGTACACAATGCCGATAGAGAATAAACATATTATTGATCATATTCAAGTCCCTGATGATGTTCAGCAGGTTGCTGAGCAATTACCTCGGGTCCGAACTGAACAGATTGTTCGGGATAATATTCAGCTAGGTAATCGTTTTGGGGCCCTTCAAATGCCGGATGATGATACTCTCCGACGTGTGGAGCAGCAAACTAATGGGTGGCCTGAGTTTGAGGGTCATCACCAAGGGAATTCATACACCCCGATGGCAGCCCGTCCTGGCAGGTGGATTTCAGTTTGGTTCATGTTGAAGATAATTACGATTTTGTGGATCCCAACTCTTATAGAGACTCTCATAATATGCACTATACTGCCCTTCAAAAGTGGGGAGATGTTAAGGATCCAAAACAGCCGCCGAAGCATGGTAATAAGAAGAAGAAAAAATGATCTACTTTCTCTGGGATAAGGGCCGTCTGTTTTGGTACCCTATTCAGCTGTCAGTTTGGCTTTCTTCATGCTTACTTACTTTTGGGATACTTTTATTAAGGGCCATTTGTTTGGTACCATCTTCAGCTGTCTGTTTGGCTTTTTTCATGCAACTTTTTCAATTTAAATAATGTAATTTTTATTTACTTTTTTGTTTTAATATAATAAATACTATAAAAACGTGTTCTCCAACTATATTATCATGTCTTATAACTAATTTGATCATAAAAATGGCAAGAAAATGCTCACTTCAAGGAGTTCTTGACCTGGCTCACGTAGTAGAATTAGCTCTGCACTGTGTGTTTTTAGTGACTCTATGGCGCAAGCAGCGTAGTAGTTATATACTCTTAAAACATGTTCTCCAACTATATACTCACGTATAATAACTAAATTGACCTTAAAAATTTTAAGAAAATGCTCACTTCAAGGAATTCTTGAACAGGTTCACGGAGTAGATCAGCTTTGTACCTTGACTTTTTAGTGGCTATATGGCGCAAGCTTTCCAGCATTGTTATACTCTGAATACATGTTCTCCAACTATATTCTCATATCTAATAACTAATTTGACCGTAAAAATGGCAAGAAAATGCTCACTTCAAGGAGTTCTTGACTTGGCTCACGAAGTTGAATCAGCTCTACACTGTGAGTTTTTAGTTACTCTATGGTGCAAACTTCCTAGCATTTTTATACTCTAAATATGTTCTTCGACTATATTCTCATGTCTAATAACTAATTTGACCATACAAATGGCAAGAAAATGCTCACTTCAAGGAGATCTTGACTGGCTCACGGAGTAGAATCAACTCTACAATGTGTGTTTTTAGTGAATCTATGGCTCTAGTTTCGTAGAAGTTATATACTCTGAAAACATGTTCTTCAACTATATACTCATGTATAATAACTAATTTGACCATAAAAATGGCAAGAAAATGCTCACTTCAAGGAGTACGTTTCCAGGCTCACGGAGTAGAATATGCTCTGCACTGTGAGTTTTTAGTGACTCTACGGTGCAAGCTTCCTAGTATTTTTATTCTCTGAAAACATGTTCTCCAACTATATACTTATGTTTAATAACTAATTTGACCATAAAAATGGTAAAAAAATTATCACTTCAAGGAGTTCTTGACCGGCTCATGGAGTAAAATCATCTTTGCACTTTGACTTTTTAGTGACTCTATAGCGCAAGCTTCTTAGTATTTATATACTTTGAAAACATGTTCTCCAACTATATTCTCATGTCTAATAAATAATTTGACCAAAAAAATGGCAAGAAAATGCTTACTTCTAGGAGTTCTTGACCTGGCTCACGGAGTATAAATAACTCTGCACTGTGTGTTTTTAGTGGCTCTATAGCGCAAGTAGCGTATTAGTTATATACCCTGAAAACACGTTCTCCAACTATATAATCAAGTATAATAACTAATTTGACCATAAAAATTGTAAGAAAATGCTCACTTCAAGGAGTTCTTAACCTGGCTCACGGAGTAGAATCAGCTCTGCACTATGTGTTTTTAGTGGCTCTATGGCGCAAGCTGCTTAGCAGTTATATACTCTAAAAACACATTCTCCAACTATATACTCATGTATAATAACTAATTTGACCATAAAAATGGTAAGAAAATGCTCACTTCAAGGAGTTCTCGACCTGGCTCACGTAGTAGAATCAGTTCTGCACTTTGACTTTTTAGTGACTCTATGGCGCAAGCTCCTAGTATTTTTATACTCTGAAAACATGTTCTCCAAATATATTCTCATGTCTAATAACTAATTTGACCATAAAAATGGCAAGAAATTGCTCACTTCAAAGAGATCTTGACCTGGCTCACGGAGTATAATTAGCTCTGCACTTGTGTTTTTAGTGACTCTATGGCGCAAGCAGCGTAGCAGTTATTGTAGGTGCTTGGATAATTTGGTTAACGTGACCCGTTAGGGATCCATACGTTTCTAATATCAGCTGAAGCAATAAATCATAGAAACAATTACCGTTCACAGGGTATGTAGAAGATGAAGAATTCTCACTGACAGACTGTGCAGTCCCTGATAATGGCCATAACTTCCTCGTCTGATGTCGGAATTGAATGATCGTTATGCTCAGACGATCCTCTCTTCAACGGATTTCCGTCAGTATATTGGTCATCAAATTCTGACCATTGTACGATTTTATACAAATTTCGCGAGGTGGCATACAGTAGCAGTAAACTACCTTCTGATCTTCTGCCTTGCGTCCCAAGTCCGATCTCGACGTCGTGTGGGCGACGATCTACGAGACCTCCTCAATCTGCTCTCAACCCTCATCACACGTGAATAATGAATTAGATTAGGGTTCTAGATAAGCTGATGTGACTTATATACATGGGATACAGCAGGGACCAGGAGGAGAAATTGGGTTGGGCCTCCATTGGGCTTAAATATCCAAGCTTAGCCCAAAGCTTATACTTAAGTCATAATAATAATATATTCCACTAAAATATTATTACTGCACTGCCTTTCCAATCCCAAAATTACATTTTGGGCTCCTTCTTATTATGAGCCCGTTAGTCTCCCCATGTTTAAGATATACAATGTCCATTAATTAATTTAAGTTACTGACAACTCAATTAATTAATATCTCGTCCAAGAGTAGTACCACTCAACCTCATTATCATGTCGGAATAAATTCCACCTGTAGGGTTTACATTATAATCCTTATGAGCTCCTCAAGGGGACATCATCAACCTATGACGGACACGGATTCCTTCTACAATCAACAGCACACCATAGAGACAGCACTACTTCACAACTCATCGAGTTTGTTGATTTAATTACATGTAAATCTCACCCATTGATGAATCAAAGAAATACATACTGCTCTACGTGTCGAGGTTATTATATAAGGATTATGAGCACGAACTTCCATAATAATTGAGATCAAGTTCTCCTATAAGTCAGTATAAGTCGAACGATCTCAAACGGTCCTGCTCAATACACACAAGTGCACTAATGTGATTCTATAGCCAAGACAAGCTAATACCAAACCACACTACAACCATCCCGATAGAGAGTCCCCGTCTATCTCGGTTGTGAGCATCTGTTTATACTTTATAAAGAAACCGATAATATGATCTTCCGCGTGTTGTCGCACAACATATTATCTACAGTATAAAGTAAGTGGACTATTGCATCATGCATATAAATAAATTATAAGACGCAATCATTTGATCATATAATTATCATTTCAAATAAATTGTTAAAAGATTGTTCATACAAAAAAGCTAGACTTTTAGTATACAATCCAACAGTTATATACTCTAAAAATATGTTCTCCAACTATATACTCATGTATAATAACTAATTTGACCATAAAAATTGTAAATAAATGCTCACTTCAAAGAGTTCTTGAACTGGTTCACGAAGTAGAACCAGCTTTGCACTTTGACTTTTTAGTGACTCTATGGCGCAAGCTTTCTAGTATTTTTATACTCTGAAAACATGTTCACCAACTATATTCTCATGTCTAATAACTAATTTGACCATAAAAATGGCAAGAAAATGCTCACTTCAAGGAGTTCTTGACTTGGCTCATGTAGTAGAATTAGCTCTGCACTGTGTGTTTTTAGTGACTCTATGGCGCAAGCAGCATAACTGTTATATACTCTGAAATTATGTTCTTCGACTATATACTCATGTATAAGAACTAATTTGACCATAAAAAATGTAAAAAAATGCTCACTTCAAGGAGTTCTTGAACTGGTTCACGGAGTAGAACCGGCTTTGCACTTTGACTTTTTAGTGACTCTATGGCGCAAGCTTTCTAGCATTTTTATACTCTGAATACATGTTCTCCAACTATATTCTCATTTCTAATAACTAATTTGACTATAAAAATGGCAAGAAAATGCTAACTTCAAGGAGTTCTTGATCTGGCTCACGAAGTAGAATCAACTCTGCACTGTGAGTTTTTAGTTACTCTATGGTACAAGCTTCCTAGCATTTTTGTACCCTAAAAACATGTTCTCCAACTACATTCTAATGTTTAATAACTAATTTGACCATATAAATGGCAAAAAATGCTTACTTAAAGGAGATCTTGACTGACTCACGGAGTAGAATCAACTCTACAATGTGTGATTTTAGTGACTCTATGGCGCTAGTTTCGTAGTAGTTATATACTATGAAAACATGTTCTTCAACTATATACTCATGTATAATAACTAATTTGACTATAAAAATGGCAAGAAAATGCTCACTTCAAGGGGTACGTTTCCAGGCTCACGGAGTAGAATATTCTCTGCACTGTGAGTTTTTAGTGACTCTAGGGTGCAAGCTTTCTTGTATTTTTATACTCTGTAAACATGTTGTCCAACTATATTCTCATGTCTAATAACTAATTTTTCCATAAAAATGGTAAGAAAATGCTCAATTCAAGGAGTTCTTGACCTGGCTCACAGAGTAGAATCAGCTCTGCACTGCGTGTTTTAAATGACTAAATGGCGCAAGCTGCGTTGCAGTTATATACTCTGAAAACATGTTCTCCAACTATATACTTATGTATAATAACTAATTTGACCATGAAAATGGTAAAAAAAAATTCTCACTTAAAGGAGTTCTTGACCTGGCTCACGAAGTAGAATCATCTCTATACTTTGACTTTTTAGTGACCCTATTGCGCAAGCTTCCTAGCATTTTTATACTCTGAAAATATGTCCTCCAACTATATTCTCATGTCTAATAACTAATTTGACCATAAAAATGGCAAGAAAATGCTCACTTCAAGGAGTTCTTGACCTGGCTCACAGAGTATAAATAGCTCTGCACTGTGTTTTTTTAGTGGCTCTATGGCGCAAGCAGCATAGCAGTTATATACCCTGAAAACACGTTTTCTAACTATATAATCATGTATAATAACTAATTTGACCATAAAAATTGTAAGAAAATGCTCACTTCAAGGAGTTCTTGACCTGGCTCACGGAGTAGAATCAGCTCTGCCCTATGTGTTTTTAGTGGCTCTTTGGCGCAAGCTGCTTAGCAGTTATATACTCTGAAAACACATTCTCGAACTATATACTTTTGTATAATAACTAATTTGATCATAAATATGGTATGAAAATGCTCACTACAAGGAGTTCTTGACCTGGCTCACGAAGTAGAATCAGATCTGCACTTTGACTTTTTAGTGACTCAATGGCGCAAGCTTCCTAGCATTTTATACTATGAAAACATGTTCTCCGACTATATTCTCATGTCTAATAACTAATTAGACCATAAAAATGGCAAGAAAATGCTCACTTCAAAGTGTTCTTGACCTTGCTCACGGAGTATAAATAGCTCTGCACTGTGTGTTTTTAGTGACTCTATGGCGCAAGCAGCGTAGCAGTTATATGCCCTGAAAATACGTTCTCCAACTATATACTCATGTATAATAACTAATTTGACCATAAAAATTATAAAAAAATGCTCACTTCAAGGAATTCTTGACCTGGCTCAAGGAGTAGAATCAGCTCTACACTATGTGTTTTTAGTGGCTCTATGGCGTAAGCTGCTTAGCAGTTATATAATTTGAAAACACATTCTCCAACTATATACTTATGTATAATTACTAATTTAACCATAAAATGGTAAGAAAATGCTCATATAATATCTTAGCTCAACTAGGATTTTTTTTGTAGAAAGCCCAAAACCTATTTATTTATTTTTATGGCCCAAAAGGCCAGCCCTAACTTAGCCCAACTATATGTTTTTTTAGAAAGCCCAAAACCTATTTATTTATTTTATGGCCCAAAAGGCCAGCCCAATTAAGCCCAACTAGATTTTTTTTGAAAGCCCAAACTTATTTATTTATTTATTTTGTGGCCCAAAATTTCAGCCCACTTAAATGGCCTGATATATAATTAGTAAGGCAAAAGTTAAAAAAAGAGAGAGAGAAGAACGGGAGAAGAAAAGCAAAAGAGGGGAAAGAAGAGAGGAAGAGGAGAAACCCTTGTTGACCAAATTCTCTCTTACAACCCTCATCCTAGGTGGTTTTTAAGTTGTTTTGAGGTAAGTGGTGTGTGAATTAAGCTTCCTTCTTCCATAATTTTGTAATTTTGTGGGGTTTTTCTTTTTGGTATGTGGGTAATTTGCAGACTGTTCGAACTGATTTTGAGATAGCTATTGCCCTCGAAACTTTGCAAACTTAATTTCTGTACGTAGCTGAACTCGTTAGCTTTCCGTAGCCACTTGAAACGCCTCAATCCGATTATTCTACAATTAGTTATGATTTTTCTCGTAAACTACCGCTAGCAGGAAAATTTCAGAATTTTTATGTCGAATTCAAACTTATTTTCTATCGTTTCGTCTAGTTAATGTAATGAAACGGGTTATGTGGGATTGGGAACTGATGTTAAGGAGTTACATACTATTTTTTATTTAATATCGACTCGTTCGAAATCGATTAGGATTTGTTTTTAGCAATGAAAGGGATGTTACCACTAATAGTTAGTTATAGTTAATTTGTCTTTAATTGCTCATCTCCTTTCTAGGTAAAGAACCATCGACGAAGAGCAAGGAACCGACTTCAGATTCCGGAGAGAGTTAATCACTTCCTTGTGAGTTGATAATTCGGGAACGCCTTCTCTTGTGGGAAGTGTGGACCCTCGATAAATGTGCATTTATTTTAGTTTTAGTTAATTGATAAGAAAATTATTTGGTATTGTGTTATGTGGTAAAGAGCCTGGTTGGCTCGATTTCTCTGGTTAGAGTCCTGTTAGCCATTTTATGAGTATTATTGATTTTAACTTATGTTGAAGAGTCTTGCCGGCTCGGTATCTGATAACATTTGTTGTGAATTATTTGAGAATTGATTTCTGGTTATTCTTGTGTGCTAATAAGACTCTAACTTGAGTCGTTATTCATCTTATGATGCACATGCATATGTATGCCTGGTACCAAGGTTAAGTAGCCCGAATTGGTCACGGTTCGGGTGAGTTGGAGCGACATTGATTAAGTAGCCCGAATTTGTCGCGGTTCGGGTGAGTTAGAGTGACAACCAAGTTGCCCGGGATTGGCAAACCCGCGTGAGTTAGATCTAACGGGGCACCTGTCCATTTGCCAAATACTGAACTCTGGAGGGTGATCGTTAGATGGATTAGTCTATTATAGGCTCAGTCAACGTCACCGGTGTGGGACATGCATGTCATATATGTTTATATGTTTGATCATTTCAAGTATTCAGTCGATATTGAATTGTGAACTTTAGCACTTGGCGTTGAGAAAGAATATTAATGTGCATTTTATCTAGAGTAACGGTGACGGGCTTGGACTGTCTCTCGACGGAGAGCTCAGTTCGAGGAGGATATTGACTACCCACGCGTCTTTTTTGTGATAACATGTTGTTTGAACAAATTGTGTTATTCGTAAATGTGCACTAAGGTTTTTATTTTCATTTATATGTACACTGAGTGAGAAATAGTTATTGTGAGACGAAATGTGGGATTTTATGTTATGAACCGCGAGTGGAATACATGCTTCGTATAAGGGTCGGGGTGACCGGCTTATCACCTCACTGAGCTAGTGGTTTTGCTCACGCCCATCATTCTTTCCTTTTCAGGCTGTTGATATCGTTTTGGTTGGAGGTTTGCCTATCGTTTGCTCGTCATCCAATCCGTGTTTTGGGTACTTCCTCTTTTATGTAAATTGACGGATTCATTGGCGAGATTGTATAGTTTATATTTGGTGACCCCCTTGATGTTCTTTTTGTACCTTCGCGATGTTATATCGTTCATGTATATTTTCTTTAAACTAAGTTACACCGTTGTATTTTGTACCTTTGTAAATCCTTGTTGATACTTTATGAGATGATGTCCACGGGTTGTACCCGTTGTTATCAGTTGTTCAGTTCTACAGGTACTTGATAGCAAGCCTTACGTTTTCTATAAACTTTGTGGAGTGGAGTGCACCCATTCTGCAAAATTTATGGTTAACGTGGCGGTTGTCGCGTTCTGTCTGGGGTCGGGGCGTGACAACTTTCTTGGTATCAGAGCCTGGTTTTATGATTCTCATTCTTTTTGAGTCGAGCCAATGGGTCCAACTTTGTTTCTATGTCATCCTAAGGTATCGTATTGCCTTGACGTTGACCTTGCATTTTCTTTCCTTTCTTCCTTTCAGTCATTATGGCACCTCCAGTTCGTCGTCGAGGTCGAGGTCGAGGTCGAGGTCGAGGACACGCTCCTCGTGATCCTCCGAGTCCTCTACTCTCTTCTGTTCCTCGTGGACCTCGAGGACATGTTTCTTCTGATCATGTCATTCCTCCGACGGTTATGGACCCTATCAATTCTGATCATAGGGTGCCAGTTTCCCAGGTAGAGCAACCACGGGCCCAGTTGCGGGTTGAGCACATGATGACTCCCGAGCAGTACCAATTGTATTATGATCACATTCGAATACATGGTGTTCCACCACCTACAACTGCTCATACAACTACGACTGTCACTGAAGAGGTTCTTCATGCTAATGAATCGATTCAACCTACAACTAATGTACCAGTTTTTACTCCAGAAATGGCTTTAGGAGGTTCTACTTCTCGAGGTGCACTTTTTATACCTGATTTGGTGAAAGCAGTTGAAAACATGGGGACATCGAAATTTGACGGTGCAAGAGATGTTTCTAAAGCGGGGGCATGGTTAAAGGAGATTACAGAGACCTTTGACACTTTGATGATTGAAGAATGTTATCGTGTGGTCATTGCAACCAAACTGTTAGGCCCAGATGCACGACGATGGTGGCAGAATCTAAAAGAGACATCTTCGGTTACTATTACGTGGGCTATCTTTGTGGAACGATTCAAAGATCGATACTTCTCTCAGTACATCAAGGATCAAAAGAGAAAGGAGTTCTTCAACCTATTTCAAGGCATTATGTCGGTCGTGGAGTACGAAAGCAAATTTCTGGAATTGCGAGAATTCGCTCCTGAGTCATATACGACGAGAGACTTATGCAAGAGATTTGAAGATGGTCTTAATTTAAATATTCGAGATCGCATCAAGTCTGGAGACAAGTACGAGAGTCTTGACGATCTCGTAGAAGAAGCCCTGAGGGTAGAAGGTTTAGTTCAGGCGAGACATAAGCTTGCAGAACGATCTCAAAAGAAAAGGCAAGGGAGC